>JABFTP020000103.1:66374505-68774505 GCA_013387265.2 Cryptolaemus montrouzieri
TGCTGAAACAGTAGAAAGATTTTTCTTGTACTCATATTGATGGTCGTACAATATTCCGAAATTCTGGAGAATGTTTTCAATTCTCTTCCTCATCAAGGTCTCGAACATCTTAGAAATAGCTGGCAATATCGATATTTGTCTACATCCCCTCTCTCGATGGCACAAATTGTTATTGCGGCCTTCAATTTATCTGGAAATACAACCTCTTCAGAGCATCTATTCACTACATAAGCCAGTGGGGCAGCAATTGAATGTATTACTTTCTTGATTAAATCAACAGTTATCCCATATACATCTGGAATTTTTGTGTTCTTGAGAGAACTTGTGATGTTTATGATTTCTTCCTGGTCCTCTGTCAAGTACATGGAACTTGACCATCGGGGTATGTTTTTCAGTTTCTTGGCAAATTCATCATTTTCCTGGTAAGTTTGTGAGATCTTTTTGTTTAAATCCAGTGGATAATCTTTGAAGTTGTTTGCAGGCAGTTTGGTAGATTTCTGTGATAGTGGCTTACTACAACCACTATTTTCATTAATGATGTTCCACATTGCCTTATACTTGTTAGGGGCACCCTGTATATGGTTGGCTATATCGTTTTTTTTTATTTTTTTTATGTGTTGCTCTCTGTAAATATCTTTGTATATTCCATAGGCTCGCCAAGAAGCATTTTCATTCCTCACTCTTTTTCATTTTTTTCATCCTAAGCGTCTCACAAGTCATTTTATCATCAACCCTCTCTTTTGAAACGATTGTGATCATTGGAGAGTATATTTATATTGTATAATGTAGTGTGTCATGAAATCTGTCATAACAAAGGTTCACTGAAATCCCTTGATTCAGGAAGTTCCAGTCCATATGTCGCATGTGCTCAGTAAAAAGGTCAATATTACGCTGCTTCAGTCTTATGTTATCTATGCAGGTTTTCCTTGTTACCGTAGAAGGTTGTGAAAACATAGGTTCCAAGTTATAACTTTTTGAAATATTCGTCAGTTCAAATCTGTTTTTTATGCTTGCAGAGGTGATACTAGAGTCAATGTTAAAGTCCCCAGCTACAACAATTCCACTTGTTGGATATGATCTAAGTATATGGGTCATTATGTCTTCCAGAGCTCCCAAGAATGTTAAGATGTTATAATTTGCACAGGGTGACCTATATACCACCAATACAACCAGTTTCATGGATGGAACCTCAATATGTTTCTCGATATTATAAGTTTTGACGTTGAGCGGCACATATTCGTACTGTGACTTAACCAACACCAGCACACCTCCGTGAATATACTCTTTCCTTACAAATTATGAGGAGAGTTTGTAATTTGAAGAATTAATCATATTCACATTGTTTTCGTTTAGCCAGTGCTCAGTGAAGCAGACTGAATCAGGTTGTGGCTTCATACCTTTAAAAGTAAGATCAATCTGGTCCAGCTTATTCGAAATTGATTGAACATGTTGATTGATAATTCTTATAGAAGCAGGTACCAATGATTTATTGCAGTTTACATCTGCTATAGTGAATTTTCCCTGAAAGTTGTGTATAATGGTTTTAAGAACCCAACGATTAGCCATTCCAGACTGGTTCTCAACTATTCGAGCCAATATCTTTGCTATTTTGGATTTAAAACCTTTGAAATTAGAAAAGCATTTAACACTACAATTAATATTATTCTTTTGGAAATCTGTAGGAAATTTGTTCATAGCACTCAGTATTCGACAATCTCCTGATTTTTTTTTGATCAACCATAATTATTAGGTTTGTGAACTTGGCAAACGGGAGAAGGTCTCTCAGGCACATCCTAAGAGACTTATGATTGGTTATATTATTTGTGCTCCACATAACAACAACAAAATCTTCTTGAGTGTGAGACTTTGTGAGGGTGAATAGGTTCACTGTCAATTCAGAAGTCTCTATATAACTCTTAAAAAGTGCTTCTATTTGATAATGGCTCTCATTCGTCAATGATACAAGAGTCTTCCTGAAGTCCCTAGCATATACGTCTCCAATAATAGTTATTTTTGCCTGTTTTTCGAATTGACTAGGAAACTGACTCCAATCTTCCGTTGCTTCCAAGATTTCGTTATAGAGACAATTTTTATTGATTCCTGCACAGCTTCTTCTACTGGAGGAGTTTATCGTATGCCATTTCCTTCTGTTTCGTCAAATTCTTTTTGTACCTGTTTCTTTTCCTCTCCCACTTTGGTTGCATTTAATTGTATCCTCTTTGCTATTTTCCTTTTATCGGTTTTCTATTTCTGCTAAACTCGATTTTCTCTTCAGGGCTAAGCAGTACTTCACGCCATCATAGCTGATTATTCTGTACAAAGCACAGGTGCGATCTAGTCTGGAATAATGTTTCCATATGTAGGGCTCCTCACCCAAACGTTAATGACATCTATTGGATAGTGTCCAGAACAGAGCAGTAAGTCTTATCGATCATCCGGATATCACGATTAGTCTGCAGCCTTATGCTCAAAGTGGCAGGTTGCTGATCTTCATCTTTTCTACAGGTACTTCCATGGTAAATGCTCTGAAGAACTGAAAGTCTTAGTTCCGGATAAATCCAGTTCCAAACAGTTATAAGTCATTCAGTCTTGGACTGTGTTATATTTTGATATCCTGATGGTTCCCTTCATGTACACATGGTAATAGATTTCTTCCTTGTATTATTCGAAACCTTAAAATACACAATCGAATATTTGATAAGCATGAAGAATGAAATGTAAATACAATAATTCTGAATGCACTTTTAGTTCACAACACACGCTCGTTCGAAACAGTGACGGGCGAGACAGGGTATTTTTCCACGATTTTTCTTCCTATTCTCCTGAATCATATGAGAGAGTACAAAGGGTTAATCTGTTTAATATCATTTTTTAGAGCATAAACCTCAGGGGCGAGCCTCAGAGGCTTAGCGTGCTTTGAATGTTGATCAATTCTACATATTGTGCTTTAATCTGATCATGTTTTGACACATGAGAATTTTACATTATCACATAATCAATGTATCGTTTGCTTTTTTACCTCTCTCTTTCATTTTCCAAATCTATACCGGGTGTAACTGAAAGTAGGGCCACCCCTGAAACTTTTTTTATATTTGGAATATTTCGATGAAATTTGGGAATCAGATAGAAGACATTTTGAATTTGATAACATTATTACGTTTGACATTTCGTTTCCGGTAATGGAAACGATATCAACTTTCGATTTTCAAATGATACACCCTATATTTTGTTGCTCATTTAGATTTTTCATCTCATCCTACGACCTTTCAACAAATTTCTGAAAGAAAAACGAAAAACAATCTTTATTTTTTAGCAATTTTCATTTTTCGTTTTAGAAGGCCATGAACAGTGTCAATTAGCTTAGCTCAACATTTCCTATCACAGATTGTATCTGAAAATTTAATCGCTCATTTTTTACGTGCTGTCAAAGTTTTGAATTTCAGTGTTTCCTCAAAAAGTCGGTTTTCTTCTGAGACAACCACATCGGGCCATCCGGTATTACTGAAGCAGTATTTTTTATCTTTTTTTGTATACCACTCACGTCACTCTATTCTTAACGATTCCGGAGTTCTAGTGGAAAATACCTAGGCAATTTTTGTAGAGTTCCCCATTGGCTAATAACAATAACTACGTCAGCGATGCAAAATTTTTGTTCATACTTATAATATTCTGTGATCATCAAAATATCAGTGTGACGTCAAAATTCCATTGTTGTTAATTATCGGCATTGCGAATTAGTGAATTAGAATTTTGAAAAACCATAAGTACCGCTCATTCAAATATCAACTACACCAACACCTGTATGTTAACGATAGTGTTAGGCGACTCTAGTACTGTGAAGAGTACCTTAGGAAAATGGAGAGTGATTCACAATATCCCACAAAGATTTTATTCAGTGACGAATCATGTTTCACGAACAATGGGATGTTTACTAGGCAAAATACCAGTTACTGGTCGCAACAAAATGAGCACAGATATCAAAATAGAAACTTCCAAGAACGTTTTCAATGTCTGGATGGGGATGATGGGAATAATTTTCTTAAGGTTCCTTGACAGGGGAGAGATATTTGGAGTTTTTGAGGACCCAAATACAAGATGAATGGGACGAGTTGCCATTAGCTGTTGTGAATGAAATATATATTCAACAAGATGGTGCACCTCTTCACAACACAAGGGTCTCGCGGTATCTCGTCAAAATTTCTCCCGAAAAATGATTAGGTACAAAGATAGCCAGCTAGATCGCCAAATTTGAGTATACTAGATTTCTTCCTGTGGGGCCAGTAGAAGAATGAGGTTTACTAAACACCTGTTAGAACCCAACAAGAATTGGAGACCCCTTTGAGAAGGCTATTGCAGACATTACAGCCCAACAGTTGAATAATGTTGTGAGGGGAACCACCAATCGTGTGCGATGTTGTGTTCGTGAGAATGGTGGTATTTTTGAACATTTATTATAATTATTTCGTTTTCGCTGTTCGCTTTTTTGTTATTAACTTCGACACCTCGTAAAAATGAGAAAGAAATTTTCAGATACAATCTTGTATTTTCGTGAAAGTTAATGTTGAGCTAAGCCAATTGTCACTGTTCAAGGATGAAAATTGCAAAAAAAGATTGTGTTTTGTTTATCTTTAAAAAATATATCAAAAGGTTGTAGGACGAGATGAACAATTAACATTAGCAAAAAAATATAGGGTATCCCATTTGAAAATCTAAAGTTGGTATCGGCATAACAGGAAACGAAATGTCAAACATATTAATCTTATCATATTCAAAATGTTGTCTTCTATACGTGTCCCAAATTTCAGTTACACTCGGTATAATGAATTTATCCAAAACTAGTACCTGAGTTTTCAGGATAAAACAGGTTATAGGCGAACGGACACAGGAGTGATCCCATATGCAATTCTATAAAAAGAGAAACAACATTTTATTTCATCTGATAGTCTAAGACAGGGATGCGCAAACGGTCGATCGCGAGTGCTTTTTGAGTAGATCTCGAGAAGAAGAAAATTTTTAATAAGTTGGTAACTAAACTACAAAAATTCATTACGTAATAACATAACACTCTGCTAGCGACAAAAGGCGGCTTTATCAAAGGAGCGCGCGGTACTTGTCAAAGAAAAGCCGTGTTTTCTATTCTTGCCGCTTTTCTAGAAAATTTGGTCGGCGCGTTTGACGGGAACATTCAAGACTTCCGTTCGCGCCGACATAAATGTTGCGCCTGCAAGAATTGTAACCTGAAGGCAATACTACGTTGATACAAAGTTTATTATTAAATAGTACAAAACGAGTGCAGCGAAGAAATCTAAGACGTATCATTTTGATGAAGATTGGGAGGAAGAATTTTTCTTTTGTATGCTGAATGATAATTGCATTTGTCTTCTTTGAAAAAAGAATAAACCATGTTCACAAGACCAGCCAAACAATCAAAAGCTGCTACGATCGCGTCTTTTAAAATATCTCATATATTGGCGAAACACAAGAAACTATTCGAAGATAGATCGGTTGTGAAGGGAGCATTTATTGAAGCGGATGAGACTTTATTTCGACACTTGAAAAATAAATTAAAAATCATGTCTGCTACTAGAGAACTTCAGTTATCTCGTCCGACTGTCACAAGGCGTAATGAAGTCACGAGTTAGGACATGGCAAATAAATTAAAATATGATATCATGAGATGTACATACTTTTCTTTCGACGAATCCACGGATATCAAAGACACTGCCCAGCTGTGTTTTTTTCATTCGGATGGTATTCACTGACATGTTGGCTAGGGAAGAATTTTTGACAATCATTCCTCTGAAAGGGAAGACCCGTGGAGAAAATATATATGACGTTTTCTTCAATTTTGTGAAAAACTATAAGCTGCAAATATATAAATTAATGTGCATTACAACCAATGGAGCACCAGCAGTAACTGAAAACAAAAACGGTTTTGTGGCATTGTGTCGAGCTAATGAAGATTTCCCTCAATTTTTTTCATTCTATTGCATTATACATCAACAAATTTGGTGTTCAAAAGTTTCCAACAAGGAGGAAATTATGGGCATTGCAACAAAAATTTTGAATTCCATCCGTGCACATAGCTTGTACCGGCGGCTCTTTAAGTTGCAATTGGAAGATAGGGAGTCAGCTGAACACATTGATTTAGTTCTTCACACGGACGTCAGGTGGTTGAGTCGCGGAAAATTCCTAGAAAGGTTTCAGGAATCATTGGACTTGGAGCTTCAAGGTAGAGGAAAAACTACTATTGAGATGATTAGCGAAGTAAACGCATTCAAATGTAAATTGCAACTTATGATAGATCAACTGAAAAGAGATGATCCGAAACATTTTCCGTCTTTGAAAGCAGGGATTCCTCAGTTGAATTATGATACGTATGAGGCTGAATCATCAAATATTTCGGGACAATTCGAAATGCGTTTTTATGATTGCATCATTTATGAGTTATCCGTTTTCATGTTAACACATTGATGAATTAGCTACTAAAATAGCAAGCCACTTTAATATGAATTCATGTTTTGTTGCAAATGAGTTGGTGCAGATAAATGTCTGTATCTGAGGCAAATCTCCCTTCAACTGACGGCAATGTTTGGGCCAACTTACTTGGGCGAGTCTGCATTTTCTGAAATGAAGATAATTGAGTCAAAATATCGCAATCGACTAACTGACGATCATATGTCATCATGCTTGCGATCAGCACTCAGTGGTTACGTACCATTTTATGAAAAGTATGCTGAGGACATGCAGTGCCACGCTTCAACATCCAAAGTCACTCCTCAGTTAAATTTAACACCATATGTAACTCTTTTGTTTTGTAACAACCAATAAACTCGCAACTTTGAATTACTATGAGTTTTTTCATTTTCATGTTATAGAGAAGAACCTCACTAAACCTTACCCAAACCTTGACTAAAATAATGTATATTGTGGTGAAAGCTAATATCTATATATGCTACGGTACACCCTACCTAGGTAGGTAGGTAGGTATGGTGTATCGTGTATGTACGACAACCCTGCATCACACATACTTGCAGCCTCTCAGAGTCGATCGTAAGTAGTCTAATAATATTGAGGTATATCGCCAGTAGTTCAAGTTTGAGCACCCCTGGTCTAAGAGTAGCTTTCTTGTTGAAGTGGTTATGATTCGATGTTGGCGTAATCGACATAGTGCAAATATTCCTTACTGTTGAACATTCAGAAATATAAATAGTTGCATAGTTTAATATAGTAAAGTTAATGATAATGTTGCTTTTTACACCGATGAATTCATAATAGGTCGAAACGATAATATGCTTCGATGGTTGGAATTCAAATAACTCATGTGACTGATATTGTGAACCTTGTAGACGATGGTCTTGATTAATATTTGAATAATTCTCGTTGATAAAATTCGCACTTACAAATGTATAGGTTATCAACCTTGATATCCTCTTAAAATAACTGTTTCTTGGGATAAGACAAATTTATTTGTTTATTTTAATTTTAATAGATCCAAGAAATTCATTCTTTCAGCAGTTACTCATCTGTAGATTAGTTTCGTAGAATAAAATTGTTCGTGCATTTTAAATTAAGTACCTGTTTACGTAAAAATAAATACGAGAATAATCTATTTATTCGAGTAAGCGAGGTCAAATCAATAAGATATTACAATCTTTCCTTGCCGTTCTTGAATGTAAAATTGAAGTTGTCGTTCTACTGTTAAATCAAATCAAATTACAATGAATCAGTTTGATATTATATTTATCATTTTTGTTTGTTTTCAAACGAATTGGTGTTTGGAGGAAGGTAAGTGAGAAATCTGAAATCAAGATTGTGTTTACCTGTTTCACTTTTTGAATGAATCATTTAATAATATGAAAATTTATAGAAATCTCAGTACTACTTTTTATCATAATGCATGTCTTAAAAATTTGGCATAAATTCAGTGAAAGATAATACTCGATGATAATCACATTACTAATTAAAATCTTCTTCAAAATATTTTTGAATTTAATATCGAACAAAGAACGAAACACTAAAAGCAACTTGTTATAAAAATTAACTGATTGAAAATGTGGACCACCTGTGATCTGCTCAACTCGTATAGAGGACTGCGTATGTCATCTTTGTGACTAGTGTTATACGCATGGTTATCACCATTTTTGGCCCAGCGACACATTATTTTATGTGCATACAAAAGACACTCCAATATATAAAGTGCAGGAAGGGTTGATATACAGGGTGCTCCAACGAAAACTAAACAGAGGCTATATCTACCAAGATATTCATTTCTGATCAAAACGCAAAATCAGGTCAATTTTAGTTTCAAGGGGAACATCTTTTGGGGTACAAAACTTACCTGAAATATCAACCCCCTAAGCGGGGGTTGCAATCCTTGAACATTTTGAATAGGGAAGATGGGTCGAGTGATGACTCAAAAGAAAGATGGTATTTCTGTCTACATTGCCTTGAACGAATTTCCATTTTTAATTGAAAACTGTTAAAGAAACAGGGTGAGCAACTGAAAGATAGGGAAGACTATTTCCCTGAGACTATTCAAGTTTCAGTGAAGTAAAATGGAACAGATCCATGCTGATCAATGGCAGTCATCATCAAGTACCATCCTCTTCTCGAATTTCAACCCCTAGAGCAGGGGTGATCACCCTTGAGAACTTGAAAGAGGGTAGATGGATCGAGTGATACCTCGAACGAAAGGTATTATCATTGTCTGCATTCCCGTAAACGAATTTTCATTTTTGATTGAAAACTGTAGAAAATACAGAGTGAGCCACTGAAAAATAGAGAAGACTATCGCCCCAAGACTATTGGAGTATTAGTGCAAAAAAATGGAACAGATTCATTCCAGATCAAAGACTGTCATCTTGGATCAAAATGAATGAACTCACCTTTCATGCTCAATCTGTTGCCTCCGAACCACTCCAAGGCCCTCGATTCCGTACTCTCAATTTGCACCCACCCTGTGATAGATTATCACACGCTACGGATAAGTTTGAGTCATCAGCAAAGAGAATGCTCAAGCAGTTAGTCAGATATTCAGGAAAATCATTTATGAAAATCATAAACAGAAGTGGGCCCATAATTGAACCCTGTGGAACGCCTAAAGATATTAGTTCATCAGACCAACTGCCATCTGCAAAAACCATCTTATATCTTCCCGTTAAGAATGGCTAAAAATAAATATGTACTAGTATTATTGAATATATAGCGTAAAAGCTTAGTCAAGAGTGTTGAAAGCGAGATACATTCAAATGCCTTGGTCAGATATAATTATAATCGTTTAAGAAACATAAGAAAGAAACTGTGAAGAATTATTGAAGATATGCGATATAGTTTGAGCCGTATATGGAAAATACAGCACAAGGAAATATTAGATTTCAAGCTCAAAATAAGTTCAGTCTCTCGAAGGGTCAATACAAAATAATTGCAGTCACTGTTGCGAAACGGGAGTAAGTTACTACGTAGAGCGCAAGTTAAATTTCTGTGGTGTAGCAGACTTTTCAGGGTACCAACCTGGTGAGCTTCTGGGTCAGCGTTGGATTAGTCCAAATGTAGTGTTTGTTTTCCTAAGCTGTTGCACGCCACTTTATTATTATCATTATCATATTAAAAAAAACAGAGTTGAGGATATAAATCCTATATAACTCAAAATTAAATCAAAGGTATCGAAAACGAACTTAGAATATTACACGGTAAATTAATTCAATTTAAATTAAGTACTAGATAAATGGAACAAAGAACAACGTTGAAGAAATCCATTTCTTCTCCAGCTATCAAATCGGTTTTTTGAAGGCGCTGATGGAAGGAGCGCCCACCACATCTGAGTTCAGGCGATTCCAGCAGCTGAAGACTATGTCTCTGAAGAAGTTTTACCGGCATCCCGTGAAAAATCTATCTTTCTAGTTTGAGATTGTGTCCTCGGAGGTGATTTGAATTCAAAGAGAAAAGATGAGACATATCGACGCCGAAAAAAACATTTATGTACGGTCACTGACCTCTGACGTCACGGGGTTTGCGCCCCCTCGAGGATCGTCTGATGGCGTGGTTCGGAATTGTATCGGGCTTCTCGTGGCAGGTATTATCATTTAGTTAGGTGGTTACCACTTAAGGCCTAAGGTGTTGCCGCTAGCGTAGGGTGGTGCTGTCTGAAATTTGCGAAACGGGGTCGTTATAAAATAGAATATTCGATATTATTTTTATAGATCAATCGACGCTAACTAAACAATTTGTTTCAATGATTTGCATCTCAAATGTTGTCGTGAATATCTCAGCATGATGAACAATCCTGAATTAATATTCATTCATCTACACACAAGAAAATTTATATGGAATCACCCGATATTTTAATATTGTCCCAGGGATTTTGGAAATTTCGAAGGATTGTTAGAATTGATCCTTTTTGAGGTATTTCAGTTGAAAAAAGAAACAAATTGAGGTTTATTTTAAGATAGAAACGAAAAAAAAATAAGAGACTCTTTCCGCATGTAGTAAATAAATTGAAAATTGTTTTCTCACGGAATAGATGTTTTTTCTCGACCTAAATAGCTTGTATTACCTTATTTTTCCTTGAAACAACCCTGAATCCGTGCTTTGTATTAGGTTTTCGACCTCCTCTGGGGTGATATTCTGCCACTCTTCTGTGGCGGCTTGGATGAGCTGTTGTGGGGTTCTTAAATTATCCTAGCGCGATCAAATTTTCCTTCTGAGATGATACCATGAATGTTCAATAGTATATATGTCTGGAGAGCAAGCTTGCCAGTCCAAAATAGGGATTTCCTTTGTTTCAAGATAATGTCGTCTTGATGCTCGGAGTTTAGCTTGTTTTTCACGACCCCTTAAACCCGAATCCAGCGGTCATCTGATCTAACACCAATTCTGGACTCATCTGAAAAGAGAACATTTCGTGAATTCTCAATATTGCAATTTTGGTGCTCGATACACCAATTAAGTCTGTTAATTTTGTGTTGTCTAGTTAGCTCTGTAACTCTTAAGGGCCTTCTGCGGTATAAACCCCTTGAACGAAGTCTTTGACGTAGCGTTTCGACTGATATACTGATGCGTGTTGCTTCCAGAAATTGCCTCTGGAGTATGGGGTGTGACGCACTAGGCTCTCTTTCTGCAATTTGGCACAAAAAGCGGTCTTGTTCTTCAGAATTGATCTTCCTACGATTTCTTTTAGGCCTATTTTGCAGAGATTGTAGCTTTACGTACCGGGCGTAGGTTTTTGAAAACACCCCCTGTGATACCCCATCGTGGCCGCTATATTCCTCTGTGTCACCCCTTCTTCAAAGAGAGCAATTATTCATCCCCTCTGCATATCGGATATTTGTCTGCAAAATTTTCAATTTTGATCCTGAGGATTATATGCGTGTTTCCCGACCCGCGTTGATTCACGGTTTTCCAATTAGAGTAGTGGTTCTATAATATTTGAACAATAACAATAATAATAGGAGAACCTTGGAGCAATAACTCAACATCGGGCGGGATACAGTGCAAAATAAAAGATTCGCAACAGGTGCCAACAACAACCGACAACTGTGAACTGTATCGGCTAAAGCGGTACATACCTGTTCGAGTTTAAAAAGATTGAATTCCTCATAGAGTCAGGCACTGAGTATGACGGAGGAAGTAACACTGGGAAAATTGTATGAGGAAATAGTAGAGACTAAAAACGAGTTGAAGAAGTTGATTACCGCAGGGGAAACTAGGCTTTCTCAAACAATAGAAACTCTGAACCTCAAAATTCAAAATTTCGAAATTGAGAATGCGAGATTGAATGGGCGGATAGAGACGTTGGAGCGAAGGAGTAATGCGAAAAACTTGGTAGTGTTTGGTCTTCCAAATACTGGAGGAGAGATCTCTGAGGAATACGTTCGTAGTGAGATAAAACGCCTGCTGGATGTGAAAATAGGGCAACCACATATTTGCGATGCATATACCCTAGTCAGAAGTGATAACAGTCCAATAAAAATAGAGTTGTTATCTTACTTGAGGAAGAGAAATATTCTTTCTAATACCAGGAAATTGAAAGACACGAGTAATATCACATGATCTAATCCTGCAGCAGAGGGAAGAACTGAAGTCTTTGAGAGTACATATGAAAAGAATCAAAGAATCGTCCAAAAGTAAATGCTTCATCAAGGGAAATAGACTGCACGTTGATAATACATCTTACAGCTTGAGTGAGTTGAAGAGTCCAGCTAATTAGGATAACGGGAGAGATTTTCAGAATAGGAAGAAAAGCGAGTCAACAACCCCCTCAGCTGTTAATTTGACACCAGTAATAGGTGAGGACTCATCTTGTACTATCGTTTCAGAGACCAATATTGGAAGTGTGAGTAAGGGAAATTTGAATCAAGACAAGAATAACAAGATCCAGAAATAGTTTAGGCGCCATTCATAACAAATTAAGAGTCCGAGGTGTAGATTTCTTAATTGAGTTCTTAGTGTATGTTTATGTGTGGGAATTTTCTTAATTCTGTCTTTGTTGTTGAGTGATTGCGAAAAAGGCTTAATCGTTATGGATTTTGTCCTTGAAAATACTGAGCCTCAAGACAATCAGAGCACAAAAAGTTTATTCTCTGAGTGACATTGAGGCCTGTTGGTGTGACCCAACTGTTCAGCTGAAAATTTTTCACGTCAATATTCGCAGCATGCACAAAAACAAAGATGAATTGTTTCTTAGGCAGATTGATTGCGAGATCGACGTTCTTGTGTTGACAGAAATATTTCACGTTAATGATTTAGGATTGGTCATTAAAGATGGTTTCAATATAATATATAACAAGGGAAATGTTAACAAAAAAGATGGGGTGAAAGTATATATTAAAGAGCAGATACGAACCAGTTACAGAATTGTTGACATTTGTCAATCTAGATGTATTGAACTGAACGTTGAAGGACATAAGGATTCTATTAAATTAACGGCAATATATAGGTCATCAGCAATAAATCTGCTATCTTTCAATATCGAATTCCAGAAGTATTTGAAATCTGAGAAGAGTAATTGCAAAAATCACATAATAACAGGAGACATTAATATCGATGTGTTATCTAATTATGTTTTTGCGAAAGAACAAAAATATTTCTACAACATTCGGGTACACGTCTTATATAAATGATGTGACTAAACCCAAGAGCGGAACTTGCTTAGACCATTTTCTCTTAAAAAGTAAGATGAAGGTAGGTATCACTGATTACTTTGCAGTGGCACTACTATTCAGGGATGATAGAGAGAATTTCACTTCTGAGATCACAAAAATAATGAGAAGACATATAAATTTCACTGGATTGAAACAGGAATTATCACATGAATGTTGGCAAGGTTTGGAGACATACACGATATAAACGAAGCAACAAATATATTTTTGAATACAATACAGGTAACGTGGAAAAACAAAGCTACACACTTAAGAAAAGTAAAATACCCAGAAGAAAATGGATTACACCAGAACTTCTGAAACATATTCGCGACAAAAATAAATTATATCACAGTGTCCTTGAGAATCCAAATAGTGAACAACTGAAGCAGCTCTATAATAAATCTAGGAACAATTTATCCAAACTAATAAGAGAGTCGAAAAGGAGATACTTATAGTATTTCTTGAAAGAAATACACAATAATCGAAGGCAGTTTGGGATTTTGTTAACGATGTCTGCAACAAACCTAGAAGGAAAACTGTAATTAATAAAATAGTTGACGGGGAAGGAAAAGAGGAAGAAAATAAGAAAGTCATAGCGAACATTTTCAATAAACACTACTGTAAAATGGGAAGAAAATATGCTGCAAAAATTGAGATACCGATAGGTTATATTGATAAGGAAGAGTTTAGTAAGAACACAATGTACCTATACCCGACAGACGACTTAGTAGTATAGACGGTCATCAGAGAATTGAAGTTAGGGAAGGCGCAAGGGTATGATGGTTTACGTGCTGAAACTCTCAGGGAAATAGCATCGGAAATTTCAAAACCTCTTGCGCGTTTGATGAATTGTTATTTTGAAAAGGCACAATTTCCTGGCGTTTTGAAATTGGGTGTAATAAAACCAATTTATGAGGGCGGTTCCAAATGTTAGGTCATAAACAGACCTGTCACAATTATATTTTCGATTGCGAAAACCTTTGAAAAAATGATGGTAGCTCCACAAGTTCAATAAGGTTTCCCATAGATAATTCGGTTTCCGACCTGGCAAATGTACAGAAGATGCTATAAAATAACTCACTGCAAATATTTATAACTACATGGATAAAAAGTTACCGTCACTTTGTATCATCGATCTATGGAAAGCGTTTGACACTGTCTATCATGAAAGATTATTGGATAAGCTCTATCGTCTGGGATTTCGTGAATTATCGTACGAATTACTAACAAGCTACCTACCAAATTGTGAACAGGTCGTGAATATTGATGGAAAGATTAGTAGCAAAAGACGTGTTACATACGTGGTACCATAGGGAACGGTCCTTGGTCCCATTCTCTTCATTATTTATATTAATTCTATTCTGAATCTCAAACTCGAGGGGGAAATCATCAGTTATGCAGATGACACTGCTATTATTTGCAATGGCAGTTCATGGCAGAATCTGAAAATGAAAGCGGAAGATGACATGAAAAGGATGAGTCAGTTCAGATATAATAAATTGACCATAAGTTTCTGAAATAACTAAATACCTGCCATTCCCTTCATACAGTAGCAACTTACCTGAATTGGGACCTCTAGTAATCGAAAAACAACGGGAGTGAAAGTTAATGGAAAGGTTATAAACAACATTAGATACGCGGATGACATAGTACTAATAGCAGAAACCCTGGAAGAATTACAAAGGCTAATAGATCTAGTAGTACAGATCAGCGAAAAAAGGGGGCTCACACTTAACACCAAAAAGACTGAATTTATGACAATCACAAAACATCAACAACAGCGAGAAACATTATGGATCAAAGAGGAGCCAGTGGAGAAAGTCTGCAAATACAAGTACTTGGGAACAATTGTAAATGACAATAATGATTATTCACAAGAGATAAGATCAAGAATCGGAAAGGCTAGAACAGTGTTCAATAAAATGAGGAATGCATCAACCAGAGCAGTTCTTAAACTACATCTCAAAATTAGATTGCTTGAATGCTACGTATTTCCAGTACAATTATATGGAATGGAAGCCTGGACGCTTAAGAAGTGCGACACTGATCGGCTGAAAGCATTCGAGATGTGGGCATATCGAAGAATCCTCAGAATAAACTGGATAAGCATAACAACGAACAAGGAGGTATTGAGAAAAATGGGAAAGGAAAAAGAAATAATCAACACAATTAAAATCAGAAAGTTGCAATATCTTGGTCACGTGATGAGGGGGGAAAGATATACACTGTTGCAAACTATTATACAGGAAAAAATACAAGGTAAAAGAAGTATAGGAAGAAGACGCATCTCCTGGTTGAACAACCTAAGATAGTGACACAACAGTAGCTCTGTTGATTTGTTGAGATCCGCAACTTCAAAGAAAAAAATCGCCATGATGTTAGCCAACCTTTTCAAAGGAGACGGCAAGTAAAGAAGAAGTAACCGAAGGATCAGAGGTGAGCGAAGCTACAGACATAAAATATCTTGGCGTCACTTTGGACAAGCATTTGAGATGGGAAAAGCAAACTCAAAATATAGTGAATAGAGTACGCAACCTACTAGGCCGATTCGAATACCTTAGGGACTATCTCGAAGTACCGCAGATGTAGACTCTATATCACTCGCTCATTAATTCGCAGATTCGCAGCTCACTTCTGGCATTCTGGCATGGGGGGGAGCTTGCGACTGTATATTTGAAAAAATTAGGCGTCATACAAAAGTGGTTCTTCAAAATTATGATGGGGAAGAGTAAAAGATATCCAAGTGATCAGTTGTTTAGGGAAACACAGGTTCTCGACATAACTCAATTATATAGTTTCGAACACATATCAGATTTCCATAAACATAGACATTCGCTACAATCCCACGACCATCAATATAAAACGAGAAATCATGATATGTATTATGCGATGCCACGAGCCGACAAAACAATTGGGACAAGAAATGCAGTATGTCTTGGACCACGCATGTTCAGGAAGGTTCCAGACGTTATAAAACGTATTAACAATCAGAAAACTTTCAAATGGAGGTTAAAGTCATGTATACTTTCCCAAGATTGGAATCTTCTCTATAACGTTATCAATCCCTCCACGTGATGTAGCGTTGTTCAATGGATTAATGCGGGCCCGTTACATACGTGTAAATATATATGAAATTTATGTAATACTAAATTCAGGAGATTTTCTCATCTTTTTGGGAAATCCCCTCAAATATCTTTCTATTTGCACCCCAGACAATGCAGGATGCAGACGTCTAGGAAAGTATTATATCATGTTCAATATATTTCATTGTTCAATTTTTCAAATGGACATACTATTATTATCAATCAAGCGATTACAAGCAACCAACTGGACTTTCATGTATTCTTTGTGTTGAAATTGATCTTTCAGTTTTTCGTTGTTATTCTCGACCTTTAAAATGCTTAGGACGTTCCTTATACTTATAAGAAGAACTGAAAAAGAGTTCAAATCGATTCAGTCGTTGTCGAGTTTCAGCGAAATGAACGAAAATGGCAATTTATTTTGTATAATTTTGATTAAATGGACAACAAAGTATAAAAGTTGATTGCTGTAACAAATGTATGTAATTGTTATAACATTTGTAGAAAAAACTACAGGAACACAAATAAAGTATCAATGATAAATTAATGCATATAGTCTATTTTCTATATAAATACCTCCTTCAAGTGAACTTAAATATAATCCGCGTCTTACTTCGAGTTGTGTAGCTTTCCTAATGTACCGGGGAGAACCTCTTAGCAGCATTCTTAATGTTCAGTTTTCAGTGATCATGTAAAGTTCTATTAATTCTATTTTAAATAGCAACAATACATAACTACATAAACAAAAATCTAAGAGAGGAAGTTCGCTAACCTAACCATAGAGATCGTTCTATAGCAGAGGTGAAAAAGAAGTTCTTGCAAAAAAATGAATATATTATTAAATCAAGTACACCTTAGTAGGAATAGGGTCACATAAAATTGGAACCTATTATGCCAAACCTTTTTTTGTTCCTTTAACGTGCTATATTTCTGCGTTTCGGCTAATGACACGCCAGGGTATTCTGTCACTTCACCAAGCCGAAGGCGAGAAAAGGGAACTTCAATGTCCAACGACATATCTGTTAGACAGGACCGACAGCTTTACATCTCCTCCGACAGACGGGCGCTCGAGCGATTCCCAGAATCAGAAAAATCGAACCGACTTTGTAGGAACCCACATAACTCTGCGCAGAGAACGAACAACTTAACCCAAGCGCCACCGATCCGGTGCTGCAACAGTTATTCACTCTAAAGTGTCCTTGATTATGTTGATAATGTTCGTTTCTTCTGTTATCGAAATCAATACTTACAATCAATACTTACAAACGAATCAAATACATACACAATATTGGACTGTATTTCCCCAATTATGGTAATGGTAGAACTGGTGGCAATGGCTTGTTCAATAGTACCGTTTGCATAGATTTCATCTATGCAAACAAAATACAGTCCAATATTGTGTATGTATTTGATTCGTTTGAACATTCTAAGTTAAGAAATTTAAAATTAGGGAATACATTATTCCTTAAAATTCTTTGAACAGACGACTTCTTCAGGATCAGATCTCAACTGTTATCACTATTAATTTGTTATGATGAACTCTTCATGTAATAGATTTTCCTGTTACACCTCATGAGTAGGCGCCTGGAAAGAATTGAGGTATCTGTTACTCGCTCGCGGTCGATGAGGCGCACAGCCCGTTTTTGCACACTATCCAACATCCGCAACAAATGTTTGGGCGCAGATTCCCATACATGGGAATAATATTCCAAAGCAGGTCAAATCTGCGCCTTATATAGAAGTAACAGCTGAGACGACGTGAAGTATCGCTTGGCCCTGAGAAGAAAACTAAGTTTAGCTGATGTCGACTTAGCTATTGCTGATACATGTTCATGCCAGCAAAACTTGGAGATGACCGTTTTTCCGAGAAGGTGCATCGAATCTTTGGATGCAATTTGTTAGCCTTGCATTATTAAAGGAGGTTCTCCAGCGGGGAGTAGTTGCTTGTATCATGCTCACGTTGAAGGTCACTAGGTTCAACTGACACCACTCAGTTATTAATTTGTTGACATCTCCGACGATGAGATTCCGTAGCTGTAATTGGCTGCAGACTACTGAAAGAAGAAACCAGGGTACGATCGTCTGCAAAACCGAAGATCGCGTTCTCCTTAGATAACATTAGATCGTTTATCTGCAGCAGCAACAAGACTGGCGAAAGAATGGATCTCTGGGGTACTTCTGCTTGCTACTGGAAACACAACTTGTATGGATCTATTTGAAAGAAAGCTACTCATCCAACCCCACAATTTTTCGGGAAGCCCATATTCAGCAAGTGTATTCAACAAGGCTGCATGCTATACCCTCGCAGGCTTCAGAGATGTCGAGGGCTATTGCTCTAGATTCCCCATGTTTTTCCATCGTTGATGTACAAACATGAGTGACGTAGACGAGCAGATATCCTGCCGATCTTTGCCTGCGAAAACCATACTGACGGTCGTCAGTGTTCTATCCTGCAAACAGATTTCTTACTACGCAAGGTCGAAAGCATCTTCCTCCATCGTGTTCTGTCTCTGGCATGCAACATCCGATCTGGCGAAAACACACAGGCCCCCTTTAAACCTAAATCTCGTATGTAACTCATACCTATTAAAACGTAAATACGTTGTTTCGGTTGTTGAACTTATTTGGGTTACGGTTAGGGCCAGCACATGGGATTGTGCGCTTTGTAGATGGTGGTAGACTGCATCGAATTTGATGATGTTGTGCTCCAGTCCTCTGATATTGTAGAACTCTACCAAGAGTTTGATTTTTTTCTAGAACGTGAATGAATTAGTGAATTCGCCGGAGGAGTGCTCGACTTACCCGCATCATGAACCCCTCGAGGCAGTCCCCTCCGGAGATCCGAATGGGAGACTAATTTAACTCGGAATGATTTTGTCCCAGAAGAGCTCATCATGCTTCCTTGCGAATCATTCCCACCCTGGAAACCGGTCCATCCGCCAGATCCCGAAACTTCGTCACACAGGTGACCAATTTATGGGACCTATAGCTGGATGTGGCGGTATCACACCGGGCGACGGGGGTGAGGCCGCCTGCCACCATAATATCCTTTTTGAACAGAGAACATCTATCCATTTGCACGAAGAACCCTTTCTAATACTTGAAAAATTTCGTGGTCAGGAGTTACGTTCCTGACAAAATTCGTACTACTATTCTATTGTGCTTCTCCCTAAACCAATAACAAAACAATTTTTTTCGTAATGTGTTATCATTATTGTTACTAAATGATGAAATTTAGGGTAGAAAAAAAGTAAAAATTAAACAATTATGGCATTGTTCTTTGATTCGAGCAAGTACTTGTTAGACTTGTAATAAGTGTCATTTTTTTCAAGAAAATGTGATCATATTATTGTCTCCTTGAATTTAAACTATATAAGCATATATACAGGGTATCCCAAGTTGAGTGGCCTATTAGACGTTTATGGAGAACTAATAATGCTATCATTCTGAAATTTTGGTAGTTCATTCTCTATTTCCAGAATATTTGCATTTCCGGTTATACCGGAAGTGCATACCAACTTTGTTATTTAATATAAATCCTCCTTATATTGATGACCGTTTTGATAACACTTGTTAATCCAATTACGAAAACATCTAACACATGAGTCTAGCTTGTTTCGTTCATGAAATATCCTAGTTTTACTTGAAAATTATCGAATTTTTGCTTTTTGAAGAAATTGATATATCTCGAGAACGGCGTGAGCTATCAAAATAATAGGTGTTCTGCAAACAAGAAACCATGCGGGGCATAACTCATATCCAACTGAATCTCAGGCAGTATCCAGAAAGCTCTTTTTTCGGCCTCACATTTCGAAAAGAAAAAACATCGAAAACTACGTTTTTTCATATTGTAAAGGCGGATTAGATTCCTGCACGTACACAGACAGTTCCCAGAGCATTAACAAATAACTGTCCTTTTGTCTTCGGATAATTAATACATGAAGAAAAAAGTGCGAAACTGTAGTTGTTGTCCAATTGGAAATTTTCAAAATAAATTAAACTCTATTCTCCTAAATTTCATAATAGTTGCTCAAAGTGATGACCATTCACTTCTGGACATAGTTCTACTCAACGCATAATACCCTGTGATGTGGCTCGCCTCAGATCCTCTACATCCAATTGCACGAAAGCATTTTGTAATCTATTATGCAAATTATATCTTGAAGTCACAGCTTCAGAATAAGTTTTATCTTTCAGCGTTCTCCAAAGATAAAAATCCATATGGGTTAGGTTAGGTGACCTTGGAGACCACAAAGACGGACAGTTCCATTTATCTTCAAACATATCAGTTAAAATTCGATAATTCTTATTTTTCATCATTCACAAAATACGAAAATCTGTTGTCCATCAAAGGTGCAAACACATTAGAACTAAATTTATTTCGAAAATTTCTTTCCCTCGTAATATGAGGTTTTTGGTTGGCCCAAATGTGTGAGTTATTCCGGTTAAAAACACCCTCATTCTAAAATTTGGCCTCATGTGTTCAGAAAATCCTTTCGAGAAAATCGGGATCTTCTTGTGTTCTGAGAAGAGGGATCTCACACAGCTCTATTCGAAGCTATGGATCGCCAGCTTGTAGAGTTTGGACCAATGAAACTTTATAAGGGTGCAGTTTATGTGTTTTCAGAATTCTGTGAATACTACGATGAAAATGATCTTATTCTGGACCCTTCTAGTCCAAAGAAAATTTGTAACGTATATCCTGAATTTTTAGCTGTCATAAACGACGTCTCCTACGAGTTCTACTAACATTCCGTCCCTCATCTCCATTAATGAAAAATAATTTAAGCATTTGCTCATTTGTGTAGGTAACCATTCTGTTCAAACAATTCGACTGACATTTAAAACAATAATAGTTTTTTTATCTATGCTCAGGAGTCTGTCTATGCTCTGAGGTATGTCTATGTACGTGCAGAAATCAAAGCCTCCTTTGCCAACTTCAGGTAGATACGTAAAATTCGTTTTTTCGACATAACTTGAAATCTCAGGTACAGGGTATATATGGGGAACTTCATTTAGTTCTTTACAGCAAATCTAATGAATTGAACATAAATAGGGGTTACAATTATAAAACGTAGTTTTCGATGTGTTTTCGTATCGAAATGTGAGGCAGAAAAAAGAGCACTCTATATACTAACTGAGACTCAGACAGATATGAGCTATGCCCCACAAGGTTTTTTCTTGCAAAACACCTTCCATTATATTGGTAGTTCCCGCCGTTCTCGAGATATATCAATTTTTTCAAAAAGCAAAATATCGATAATTTTCAGGTAAAACTAGGATATTTCATGAACAAAACAAGCTTGACGGACCAGCTGAATCAACTACCAACATTTTCGAACGATAGCATTATCAGTTCTTCATGAATGTCTAATAGGCCACTCAACTTGAGATACCCTGTATATATATATATATATATATATATATATATATATATATATATATATATATATATATATATATATATGTATAAGAGTGTACGAACTACAGAGCACCACGCCACTGGCGTATATATATATATATATATATATATATATATATATATATATATATATATATATATATATATATATATATATATATATATATATATATATATATATATATATATATATATATATATATATATATATATATATGAACTTAGAATTATCATCAAGAGTTATTTAATTAGTAAAACCTTTTCAGAGCTATCAACTCCTATGCTGTTCCTATTCTTACATCTTCTTCTGGAATTATTAAATGGTCTAAAACTGATCTAAATGAATTACAATGTCAAACGAGGAAAATGCTCTGTAAATATCATAAGCACCACCCAAAGTCAGCTGTTCAGAGAGTTACACTACCTAGACATCTTGGAGGTCGTGGATTAATTGATTTGAATAATCTTCATAGTAAACAGATTTTTCATCTACGTTCCCATTTTCATGATAAACAGAGAACGTCTAAATTACATGATATTGTTGTTGCTTCAGATTATAATCTTACACCTCTGAACTTGACAATGCAAAAGGTAGATTTTGATATATTTGATGATAATTCTAACAGAGAAAGTTGGATGCAGAAGGAATTACACGGAAAGCACCCTAAAGAATTGAAAAATGATTATATTGATGAAATTGCATCGAATAAATGGTTAGTATCTGGAGAATTGTTTGCTGAAACAGAAGGCTTGGCAATTGCGATACAGGATCAGGTTGTTTTCACGAGGAATTATAGAAAACATATCATCAAACAAAATATAGATGATTCTTGCCGTAGATGTTTCTGTTCTTCAGAAACAGTTTTTCATATATTCTCATCTTGCTCAGTCCTTGCTTCAACAGATTATTTAGAAAGACATAATGCCGTCGCTAATATTATTGTTTTTAATCTAGGAATTAAACATGACCTAATTCCCAAAGAAAAAATTTCACAAATATGAACCTAAGATTATTTGTGAAAATGACAAATATAAAATTTATTTTGATAAAACAATTCTTTGCAACAGAGATGTAAAACACAATAGACCAGATATCGTTCTTAATGATAAACAGAATCAAATAACATATATAATTGATATTGCTATACCCGACACACATAATATACAAAATAAATACAATGAAAAAATTTCTAAATATATGATGCTTGGCGACGAGATTAAAAAATGTGGAAAATGAAGAAAATATTTATTCTACCGATTATTATTTCTACAACAGGCGTTATTCCTAGAAATCTTCACAAAAGTATTGAGATTTTGGGTCTGAAGAAAAATTTGTTTGAACAGTTACAAAAGATAACAGTCATCTAATCTTGTAATATTCTTCGTAGGTTTCTTTCCGAAAATTATAATGAGGTAGAGTCATAGGTTTTCTCTTTAGTTTATACTGCTCAGAATCTCATTTCATATTTTATTTATTCGTTTATATAAATGTAATATAATTAACTGACAATTTTGTCATATTTATATTCAGATCAGTATTCCATTCGATCGTTCACCATTTCACACAAAGGAAACTATTAATGAGTAACATTCAGTGTTACTTGACTAAGGTCCGTACACTGGATTTTTCCGGGGAGAAAGCCTCTGACACTACTCGTTGGTACATTGATATCATTGTCTGATGATGCTTTAGTATGTATATATTCTGGTAGATTGATATATTCTCATAACATTTAACGTTATCCTAATATATAATTACTCCAGGATATGTTTTGATTATAATCATTGCCTGGCAATGGTATTAATTACCGGGTGGTGGTTTTATATTTTTCATGAAATCAGTTTGATTGCATGAACAGAAATATGGGCAACTCGTCGGGGTAAAACCCTATATATATATATATATATATATATATATATATATATATATATATGCGTTGACATGCTCCAAGTTAGGAACTTGGGAAATATATATATATATATATATATATATATATATATATATATATATATATATATATATATATATATATATATATATATATATATATATTTCCCCAAGTTCCCAACTTGGAGCATGCCAACGGCTCGTAACATCTCTTCTCTAGTCAAATGTCGTCATTCCATGGTCGAATCACAAAACTTGAATCTTTTATTTGTGCTTACAACAGAAACAAAGTGCCAACTAACTGATTTCAAACACTGAATACATGAAATGATTATAAAGCAGCGTCGCATCTGCTGCATTTTTAGTTTTTCATAAAAAAAACTGAAATCTGTTGCGGCAGGTGTTCATTTCTTAAAAAAAATCATTCACATTGATCGTTCTGGATACGATATATCGATATTCAGAAGTGTTCCCTAGACTTGTTTGAGGTGTTTATAAAATCTAGCAATGTTTCAGATAAAGGTTAATACTTTTTAATCTTTAATTGAAGATTAATTCAAAACTGATAAAGTTAAACCATAGGTAATGAAATTAGAAACTGAAAAAATCAGATTTGGTAATGATGTATATTTGATCTTTACAACGTTAGTATAAGATTCTTATCCTTGCCTTCTTTGGCGTCTGAATATATATATATATATATATATATATATATATATATATATATATATATATATATATATATATATATATATATATATATATATATATATATATATTAAATTAGATATTTAGCTAACATATTAATCAATATAATCAATATTTGATAGTTAAATATTCCACTAGCCTATTATATTATTTATTGTTTCCACAGGAGCTCGGTGTACACTTCACAGCGGAAAACTGGGGAGATGTAAATCTTTCATAAATTGTCCTTCCGCAAAAAAACTTATCGAAGCCCAGCAATTTCCTCAGACGTGTGGATTCGTTGGAACCGTTCCTGTGGTATGCTGTGATGAACCCAGTGTAACATCATCTATTCCACTCAAACCATTAGTGCCTGCAGTTTCACGACCGAAGAAACCTACAGATTCCTCTTACGATATACCTTATTCACCGAATTCAATAGGCTACAAAAGCTATCAAAGTATTGAATAAAAATATTTATATTGAGCTTGATTCAGGCAATTCTGAGACAATTGAAGGAATGGCCTAACTCAAGTTGTTTCTACACATTATGACTATACAGGATGACGCCCAGGTTTATTGCTCAACAAATGAGGAAATGAAATTGTGCTTGGACATATCAATCTTAGTTCTAAGGGGGAACATATTTATTTGATTATTATACTCGCCCAAATCAAAGTCATTGAACGGAATGGCTATCATCCTAATAATTTCACGAAAAATGAGAAAAATATGAAATTGCAGAAGAAACTTTATTAACAAATATTGAAAATGCTCCTCGCGAACATTTCCTTGCATTCAATTACATAAATTACCTTACAGGAATTCCATAAGGCAAACATAGTGCTAATTGCTGAGAACACTGATCTCCAATTTTTTTCATTCTCAACTCTTGGGAGAAGGCGATGCCCATCATACCAGAGCTGTGGCTGTCCAAGATGATTAAATGTGTGTGTTCATTCGCTTCTATATCATATGTTAAAGTAAATATCATTTTCCAAAAACTCTAGGTACATTTCATCTTTTTTCCGTTAGAGAATATGGTCCAGAAATTCACAAACATCTAATTTCTCACCATTTTGTGTATGCAATTCCCTATAACTTTTAGGGTTGGAGTATGTCGATCAAGGAAGAAAAAAAGGCGTTCATCTGAGAAACGATTGTCGAAAATTAGTTGTGGATTCTAGATCATTCATTCACAAACTTTCAAAAGGCGATCCTTGTCATTTCCATTATGTACATCGATCAGTTTTATTATTGTTGCAATAGAGCTTAGGCTCTTCATAATTTCATCAAATGCTTTCACGTGAAACAGCTGGTTGTTCAGACGCATTCCTCGTGCTCAATGTGGGATCAATTACTAAAGGGATATGTTCAAAATGTATCGCGAATTGTGAATTCACGCGGGTATGCGAATTTGATTTTTTGTGGGGTTATGTTCATACTTGCAAGCATATATTGCTTGGACGTTTTGTATCGTCTTCGATTTTTGCCTATTCCAAAAAATGGATCGATGAATCTGATTCTAATTTTGTATAAAAATCAAAATAGAGTGCGTAGACGCATTTCGAATGTTGACTGTGCCATATGGTGACGATACCTTGGAGCAAATCAACGTGTCAAAATTTCTTGATTTTAACCGAAAACTGTATCGCGTTAACATTGCTCAGCTGTTGGACCTCGTCCATGACGAACCAAATTTGCTCTAGAGTGCCATAACTAGTGATGAATTAAAGGTTGGTGGTTTTAAGGTAGAAATCAAAGTAAAATTATCCCAATGGAAGATGCCTCATGAGCCAAGACAGAAAAAATCTCGCCAAATTCATTCTAATGTGAAGGTTCGCAAACAGTTTGCTTGATAGCAGAGACGTGCTGCATCATGAGTTCTTGCCACCGATAAATGAAACCGCAACCACCGTATTTCCTTGGCCGTGCCCCCTGTGACTTTTGCCGGTGAAAGGAAAACGCTACGCCACAATTGAGGCGATAAAGATGGCAACGATGCGGGAGTTGATTTTTTTAATTGCTTCGTGGATTCAATAACCATAATTGGTCACAAATATATTTCATCTGAGAAGAACTACCGTGCAGGGGACACAATATATATTCCTGAATAAAAGAATACTTTTTGAAAAAATACAAAATACGATATTTTTTGAACAGCCCTCGTATACCTAAAACTACAATTTATGTAGCTACATTTGATATATGATCTTGGGCATTTTCATTCTTGTTTAACTGTGACCTTGTTTAACAAATTCTTTTACATAATTATGTGTCACTACATACTGGAATGTAAATGAAATGCATTTGAATATCCGCGGCTGCTATACCATAATCAATATTTATGTCTGAGAAAATGAAATATTTGTTCTTAAAATGGGAATAACATTTTAATCCGTCATTTGAGAACAAGATGAAATGGCTGACGAAATTCAATTCTCACTGTGGATTTCATCTTTATTAGAGACAATTTAATTAGACTTAGAAAAAAGGTTGATTTGTTCAAACCGATTTTCATTTCTTTTATTTACAAGACCATTCACCTGGGTGGAAAGTTTTCGATGCGTCGCGCCATCCTCTATGCCGACTTAGTACAAAAAAATTGATGACAGAAGGTCTCGATAATTTTGGCACAAAATTCAGTACATTTTGTCAAAAAAGTACCGGAATTGATTATTTGAAAAATCTGCTAGAAACGATTGTCGAAATTTTTGTTGTTGCTAAGTTGGCACAACAGTATTCTATACTGACGCTGAGTTTCAACGCGATTGTTCATTTAATTCGTTACAGTGCTCGATTTGATCAGATTTCACAAGTGAGTTTTGCGATTTTTTTTTGCGAGCGGGATTACACCATACGGCGTTACTCGCAACCTAGCTTTGATACCTTTCTTTCTTGCCAGTCATTTTCTTAAAGGTTTCTTCCTGTCATGGCTTTATCGACGGCTTCGTTCCAACTTGTTCTTGGTCTACCTCTACTTCTTCTCTGTGCTGGCTGCCATTTCCATATTCTAAGAGGCCATCTTCCTTGTGTCATGCATCGTAGGTGTCCATACCACTCAAGTCTTTTTACCTCTATTGTATCTATTATGTCTAAGTCCACTTCTGCTCTCTTCCTAATTACTGTATTTCTTACACGATTAAGTCTTGTGAGGCCGTAGCTTCTGCGCCAATAATCCATCTCCATCTCCATTGTTTGTAGTCTTTTCTCATTTTTCTTTGTCATCTCCCACCCCTCTGATCCATATGTATCCACTGATTCTACAATAGTTTTATATATCCTTCTTTTGACAGGTTTACTGATATTCCG
This sequence comes from Cryptolaemus montrouzieri, assembly GCA_013387265.2. Lineage (NCBI taxonomy): Eukaryota > Metazoa > Arthropoda > Insecta > Coleoptera > Coccinellidae > Cryptolaemus > Cryptolaemus montrouzieri. Next base: position 66,402,037 of record JABFTP020000103.1, read on the forward strand.
GTTCCAAATAACGCTGTGTAGTTGTCTAATCCTATCTTCCCCTTCATTATTTTGTCATTTATATCCTCTTTACACCCTCCTTCCTTTGGAATCAATGCCTCCAGATAACGCTATTTACTAGAGTTTTTCACTGTAGCTCCATCCTCCATGACCAAATCAGTTCCATTTCTTTCCACCACGAGACAGACAGTTCTGTTAAAGTTTATCTGCAGACCCCATTATGTGTATTCTTCGTTGAGCTTCTGCAACATATAATGGGCGTCATCTTCACCCCCTGCAAATATGACCTGGTCGTCCGCAAAGTTGAGCGAAACAAGCAAATCATCATCTACCTCTATCCCAATATTTCCATATTTTCTCTTTCACTCCTTCAGCACTTCATTCAGGTATAGTTTGAACAGAGTCGGAGCGATACAGCATCCCTGCCTTAGACCCTTGGAAACCTCGACTCCCCGAGAAAGCAACGATCCGTTCTTCACGTAGCTGACATTGTCACTATATAGGTTTTTGATTGCTTTAATGTAGCAGTGATTTATGTTTTGTGGTTTCATTGCCTTCCATAGTTTACATAACGGTATGCCGTCATAGGCCTTCCTCAGAACGACAATGAGGAGGAAAGTCATAAGATTGTGGGCCAGGCGTTTATCGGTGATTGTTCTTATACTGAATATGTTGTCAACGCAGGATCTCCCTACTCTGGTCCTCCACTTCCTCGAAACTTCCTTCTATTCTGATTTTAAGTAGTTTTCCATAAATTCTCCCTATGCTGCTTAACACCGTTATTCCTCGATAGTTCGAACAATCCCTTCTATCTATTCTCTTCTATAAATATTAGTTATGTACCCCTTAATAAAATCTTCCGGGAATTGTTCTCTTGACAAACATCTATTGAATAAATGAGTTAACCATTCGAACAGGATATCCAGTCCACTCTTCAGAAGTTCTGCCCCGATCCTGGTCGTTTTCTTGCAAGTAGATGTGGGTCTTGACTTCTTGTGGAGTAATTTTTGTTATTTCAGTGTTTTGTTCGTTCAGTTTCAACTCGGTCATCTCAAATTTTACTCTGTCCTCCTTCATCTGTTGCATGTAGTAAAGTTACCATTCACTCATACTTATTGGTTGTAAACTCGTTCTGCTATTTTCGTTGGTTCTCAAGTTCTTCAAGAGTCTCCAAGATTCCCTTGATCTGCTACTTCCCAAGTATTAATCGACTTCTTCACATTTCGCATCCTAAAATTCGTTCTTTCTCTTTATTATTTCTTTTTTCACTTCCCAACTAATTCGCGTGTAGTATTTTCTGTCTTCGGAATCTTTTAATGTTAACCACTTGTATGCTCTTTTCTCCTCTATACTTTCCTTGATCGAATCGTTCCACCAGTATAGACTTTTCTCGTCCCTTCCATTATCCAGATCCCCAAGACTCTCTTCAGCTGATTGATGGATTGATTTAACTAGACCATCATACAGTTTCGTTGGTGTGGAATCGTCTATTTGGGTGAGCTTCTGGCTCAATCTAAGTTTATAGAGGGAAGCCACTGAAGGATCTTGCAGAAGGTCCAATTTGTATCTTTTAGGCTTGCATTGGCGTTCTTCATCGGTGATTTCCTGAGTCGGCGGTATCATATGTGTATATTAGGCAAAACAAATCTTAGCTTTGATGAAGTGGTGGCCTGAACCACATTCAGCACCTCTATATACTCTTACATCGCCGACTCTAAGTAGTGATCTTCTTCTTCCTACAATGTAATCGATAATAGATTTGAGATTCCTTGTTATCTGTGTCCATGTATATTTATGGATGTTCTTATGATCAAAAAAGCCATTCCATATTTTCAGTTTATATTGCTCACAAGTTTCTACTAGTCTTCTTCCATTGTCTTAAACTTCTTCCTCTCCATGCCTTCCGACAACTTCACTACCAGTTAGCCTTCTTGTTCTTCCTATTCCCTACTTTATCGAGCAGAGTAGTTAGGTTGTCATAAAAGTTAGTTTTCTCCTCATCTGAGAAACTGTTATTTGACACCTATTATTACTATATCCTTTCTCTTCATTTTAAGTTCTACCTGCACAAGTGTCTCATTGATATATTCCCAATTCATTATACAGGGTTTGAATTTATTTCTGATTACTAGGACACTCCTCTTTTAGCTCTTACTTCCTTATTCACACCACTGTATATATGGATATAATTTTCAAGCAGCAATATCAACATTCAGTCTATCCAATTCTGAGAAAACTTCATCTTTTTTTGTGTTTAGGCCCTGTATGTTCCATGTACCAATACACATATACCTTTTTCGTTTGCTATGTCGTTTTCCAATAATTCCATCCGGTTTCTCTCTTTTGCTAGGTTTTGAGCGGTTTTAGATTTTTTTGAGGTGCAGGGGTGCAAACTCTACGACCAAACCTCCATGCTTGGAGGACCAGGCTTTTCTTTCGGGGTGTGCTACCTTAATTAGTTTTAGTTTTAAGGCACTGGATGTGGCCCTCATCCTCTCCCGTTTGTTACATGATAACTGTAAAATCATCATGTATTGCCCAGGGGCCACGCGATTACTAATCTTCTAGGATATGGGAGTAGGGTTTGTTGGCAGAGCAGATTAGATGACTAATTTCTGACCTTTTCGTCAGATATCTGAATGGGACGTTTCTCAGAATTTTAGTAAGACATAGACAGCGACCGCATATGTCTCCCTTGAGACACCTACCAACCTTTGGCCCCCTTTTGTATTGAAAATGGAATTTCATGTGCCGAATCGTTGAGAATGTTACAGAAGGCTTATAAAAACACATGCATATGAGTGGTACAGTGCATTCAACAACGGCCAAGATAAAGTGCAAGATTTGCCTCGACCTGGTCGGCCATCAACATCTTCAACTGAAATTAACATGGATAAAGTGAAGAAAATGCTGATTGAAAATCGTCATTTAAGTTTGGGAGAGATAGAAAATGAACTTTCTAGGTCTCATGAATGATTCGTACCAATCGATCAAAAGTCACGGTAATGTTGATTGTTTTCTTTGACTATCGCGGTGTTTTGCACTCTCTTGCCAGATAAATATGTATCTTATCTGAGCGTTATTCGGCGTTTGAGAGAGCTAATTTGTCGAAAAGTCCAGATTTGTAGAAAGAAAACTGATGGACTTTGCACCATGATAATGTACCATCTAACAAGGTTATCATTGTGAATGAATTTCTTACCAAAAATTCAACAAATACCATCAAACAATTACTGTATTCACCACATCGAGGTACCTGTTCTGAATCGATAGAATACATCAAAGAAAATTCACGGCCAGAACTGAAGTCGATTCCGGAAAAAGCGTTTGAAAAATGTTTTGATTATTTAATTGAAAAACGAAGATTTTGTGTTTCATTGGCCAATTCCTGGTACTTTTTTAACACAATGTATAAATACTCGATAATGATTATATTTGAAAATAAGAAATGACAATTTTGATCCATCAATGATCGTGTTTACATTGACAGTTAAATGTCAGAAATTAAATGCATATAAATTAGATCTTCAAAAGTATTCCAACTTTCATTTAGAGTTAATGTTTGAATATCAAAATATACCTGTTAGAACTATAATATTTCATACAACAACCGGGTGTGATCAAGGTATACGATTTTTAAATACAAGGAGTGTCCGAAAAGTATCTGATCTACATTCATATCTCGAAGCCAAAACCTTCCATCGACCTCTGTGGAGCATATATAGGGTGCGCCAGAGAAAACCGGACAATTTTTTTCCGTTATAACTACAATTTCACAGCTAGATCATTCGTTTTTGCTTCATTCGAAAGCCAAAGGAAGTTTCACTTCCAGTGAAGTCCAATACGGCTGACTTATTCGAAATTGTGCAATATTTCAAGATCGCTGAAACGTATTTTTCACTTAAAAATTCGAATGGAGCATTCAGTCGATAATTCAGTCTTTCTGAACAATTTGACATATTGATCTTAAAAATATTCCAAGAATTCGTAAAAAAGTAGCACGAAGAATTTTTTTCATTCTGATTTTCAGCTGAAATCGAAATATTTTTTTCACCTCATGGAGTTGGCACTCCTGAGGTTGTTGTGTTTTCTATGGATGTTCTATGAAAACAAAGAACCATATTTTACTAAAACCAACCTGAAATATTTCCGTTCGAATTCAAAATGGCCGACTTCCTCGAATATTAACAATGTTGCCCGCACATTAAAAAATTTTCGTGTTCGTAATGAATCAACTGCGTAATTCAATCACTAGATTGAATCTTTACCATCATTTCTAGGGGTCGAACTCGAAAATAGATTTAGAATTGTGCCAATTGTCGTGAATAATGTTTCTCTTCTTCACCATCATATGCATCTCTCGTTGTGAAACCTCTGAACATAGACTGCATGCATTAACTCTATGATAAACAAAAAATAATGAAATATCATCGAGTTTTAGACAACATCTGGTTTGAACTCGAATTTTATCTTGGTGGTGCTTGTTTTTGACGTTTGAAATTGTTTACAATGGTTTTAACAAATGGGGAAAAGCGTTTCATTGAATGTTTATTTGTGCGTGGCTATACTGCTAGGCAAATATTACGCCAATTACCAGCCTCTAATTTTGAAAGAAGTACAATCTACGATCTTGTGGAAAAATTTCGGACAACAGGGTCATCAGAAAGAAGATCAGGATGATTATTCCCCAAATATCTCAGAGATGCCAACTGTTAAAAACATCTGCGAGAGTAATAATACGACGTGATTTTGTTTGACAAATTTCATGAGTAAAACTATTCAACATAAAGAATCAATGACACAGACTGGAATATGACCTCCATTGGCATCCACAACCATCTGCACCCGTCTTCTCCAGCTCTCTAGGGATCTCGAAATTACTTATTGATTGTTCCAACATTATTGGATTTTTGTCTCAGCTCCCTACAATTATTAAAAATAATACCATTTTTTATACACCAATTCTTCCAAATGACCCCACAGAAAATAGTCGCACGGATTAAGATTGGGACTATTTAGGGGCCATTTTTCTGGTTCGATGATATCGTCTACGCGTTGTTTTAGATCATCTATAGTATAGTGACTGGTATGACATCTGGCTCCATTCTAAAATCAATTGAAATAGATTTCATTCAGATACATCTAATCTGGGACATCCTGTACACTGACGGCCAGTAAGTAGCGTTATTTGTGATATAGTACTGGTTGTTCATTTCTTTGACAAACGTCAAAAGAATATGGAAAAAAATCCAAAGAAGATTTGAACCAATAAACATCATCCAAAAAGCTACTCAATTTCTCAACCGTTCATTTTCAGCTGAACTTACTCATGTCATACAAAAAACAGCAATCATTTACCTGCATGAAAGTTAACTGAAGAGTTGACGCCTCAATAGTTGGTAACATATGATCGAGAATTATGTGACAATAATTTTCCGAATCTAATCTTATGCCTTGTTCTATAAGAATGATATTTGATTCAAAGTTCCTCAAAATACCGACAGAGACCATTACATGCCTGGAAATTTTTTCTTTCCCTCTGCAAACAAATTAAAAGCACATTCATCTTGGTTTCATTCGTCGGAACACGAATTCTGTCATTCTGGCTGTTTTTTGGTGGGGCAACACTGAAAATTTTTTCTTATGTGAACCAGATATTTTCCACTTGTCTACGTATTCTAAATAAATTCAATAAATGTCTGCATAGCTCGAATCTACGCTCTTTGACAGCTTGAGTTAATTGATAATTATAGTGCCTCCGAAAATACTTAAGACCTACACCGTGTCTTATTATTCTTCTCACAGAGGTTTTTGAGATTTGGCATTTTTGAGACATTTGTGAAACAGTCGAACTGGTTCCTGGAGTTCAGATAGAGCTGACTGCTAATGTAGAAATTCGCTGAATATTTCCCGAAATTGTCAATTGAGTTTGTGATACAAAAAATGTAGAGTTGATGCTTGAAACAGATTATGAAAAAGGCGAGTACCTGTGTTCTAACAGTTTTAGCTGCACCAGTACTTCGCCTTCTTCCTAATGACCCTGTTGTCCGAAATTTTTCCTCAAGATCATAGATTGTACTTCTTTTGTAATTAGGCATAATATTTGCCTAACAGTATAGCCACGCACAAATAAACATTCAATGAAACGTTTATCCTCATCTGTTAAAACCATTGTTAACAATTTCAAACATCAAAAACAAGCAACACCAAGATAAAATTCGAGTTCAAACCAGATGTCTAAAACTCGATGACATTTCATTATTTTTGGTTTATCAAAGAGTTAATGCATGCAGTTTATGTTCAGAGATTTCACAACGGGAGGTCCATATGATGGTGAAGAAGAGGAACATTATTGACGACAATTGGCACAATTCTGAATCTTTATTCGAGTTCCACCCCTCAAAATAATGGGAAAGGTTCAATCCAGTGATTGAATTACGCAGTTGATTCATTACGACCGTGAAAACTTTTTTGATGCGCAGGGAAAATTTTCAATACTTGAGGAAGTCGGCCATTTTGAATTCAAACGGAAATCAAGTTTTAGGTTGGTTTTAGTAAAATATGGATCTTTGCTTTCATAGAATATCCATGAAAAACGCAACAACTTTAGGAGTGCCAACGCCATGAGGTGACAAAAATATTTCGATTTCAACTGAAAATAAGAATGAAAAAAATTCTTCACGCTACTTTTTTACCAATTCTTGAAATTTTTTTAAGACCAATATGTTAAATTGTTCAAGAAAGACTGAATTATCGACTGAATGTCCCATTCGAACTTTTTAGTGAAAAAAAAACGTTTCAACGATCTTGAAATATTCCTCATTTTTGAATGAATGACCCATATTGTATTTCACCGGAAGTGAAATTTTGATACAATTTCTGAAAATCCTAGTCCTTTGGCTTTCCAATGAAGCAATAACGAATGATCTAGCTCTAAAGTAGCGAAAGCTATAACGGGAAAAAAAGTCCGGTTTTCTATGGCGCACCCTATACATAACCAGTAATTCTTCATTAACGCCCTGAAGCCGTTTATTGCTGCAAAAAAAAGCATTGGATTGTTTGAAATATCTTTTTCGTAAAGGATGACGAAAGTCAGAACAAAGAATTTGTTTTAAATTTTGCTTCAAATTCGAAAAGTGTTGGGCCAAAGCAATCGAAATGATATTGACAGCATTTGGAACAAAAATATTGGCAAAACAGTAACAAAGAGTGTTGTAAACGGTTTGAAGATGGCCGAACATCTGTTGATAGCGACTCAAGTTCTGGGCAGTCTTTGACAGCAAAAACAGAAAATTAAAAACAACGTGTGCGTCTTATCGAACTACAATGTTTTTTTGGAATATCGAAAAGTGTTGTATGAAGGATTATGAATGAAAATTCAAAAAAATAACTACTGACGGATGAGCAGAAAATCCAATGTGAAATGAACAACAATATATATATATATATATATATATATATATATATATATATATATATATATATATATATATATATATATATATATATACAGTGTGTTCCAACGAAAATTTGACCCCCTATAACTCCGAAATGAGTAACATTAGCGAAAAACACCAAGACACGTCGATTTTTTGTTTCGAGGGAGCATTTTTCGAAATAATTCGAAACTTCTCAGATCAACCCCTACCCCAGCAACCCTAACTTTGAAATTCATCATAGGAATAAGGGTCGAAAGGCACCTTACTGAAAAGGTCTATCAATTATCCACCTTGATTTGTCATTTTAGAATTTTAAATTAACATACAGGGTGTCCCAACCAAGGGTGAAGTTGAATTCCTGGAAATCCCAAATACTAAATGAAATAGATTTATTTTGGCATAATGCAAGCGCAGGTTTATGCTCGGTCTAGAAAAACGACCTACACTTGTGAATTTGGAGTTGGTGCAATCAACCCCTATTTCCAGCATCCCCAACTCAAAAATCATTCGATCGATAATAGGTCAAGTGGCACCTCGTTGGAAAGGTACTGCAATTTTCTCTTCGAATTTGGTATTTTCGAAATTCAGAATCATCATACAGGGTGTCCCGAAGCAGGAACATTGAAAATCCAAATAACTTTTTGAAACTGGTTCATTTCGGTATACGAGAACATGTTTGATCCGAGAATAGGACTTTCTTGTGTGGTTATAGAATTTTTGCAATCAACCCCTTCCATTCAGCATCCCCAACTTGAAAATCATACAAATAATTCAAGTGGCATATCTTCAGAAAGGTTTTTTGAATTCCAGATTGATTAAATGATGATGATTAAAGCATTTCATTCAGTTAGTTTTTTGTTTTCAATTGAATACAAGTTCAATAAATCTCGTTTTCCTGTTTAGATGAGCATCCAATCAGTTTCTCCATCATCCCCTCATCCTGATCCTCACGCCAGAAAACCTCGATTGCCAAACTGAAACCAATGCCTCAGTGATTCAGAAAATAGAAAAATCTTTCTGGAACTTTGCCACTCAACCTGTAATCACTTGTATGATTTTTTGAGTTGGGGATGCTGAATGGAAGAGATTGATTGCAAAATTCCATATTCACGCAAGAGAGTCTTATTCTCGAATCAAACATAAACATGTTCTCGTATTATACCGAAATGAACCAGTTTCAAAAGTTATTTGGGTTTTCAGTGTTCCTGCTCCGGGACACCCTGTATGCTGATTCTGAATTTCGAAAATACCAAATTCGAAGAGAAAATTGAAATACCTTTCCAACGAGGTGCCACTTGACCTATTTTCGATCGAATGATTTTGAGTTGGGGATGCTGGAAATAGGGGTTGATTGCACCAACTCCAAATTCACAAGTGTAGGTCGTTTTTCTAGACCGAGCATAAACCTGCGCTTGCATTATGCCAAAATAAATCGATTTCATTTAGTATTTGGGATTTGCAGGAATTCAACTTTACCCTCGGTTGGGACACCCTGTATGTTAATTTAAAATTCTAAAATGACAAATCAGAATGGAGAATTGACAGACCTTTACAGTAAGGTGCCACTCGACCCTTATTCCCTATGATGAATTTCGAAATTAGGGTTGCTGGGGTAGGGGTTGATCTGACAAGTTTCGAATTATTTCGAAAATGCTCCCTCGAAACAAAAATCGACGTGTCTTGGTGTTTTTCGCTAATGTTACTCATTTCGGAGTTATAGGGGGTCAAATTTTCGTTGAACACACTGTATATATATATATATATATATATATATATATATATATATATATATATATATATATATATATATATATATATTGTAAATCTGGTTATATTCAAAGATGGATTGATTTTGGCAAAAAAGCTGGAACACGTCAGTTCTTGATTAGAGGGCGATCAATTTCAGGGTAAGTTCAGAGCTTGTGAAATCAACCCCTTACCCTCAGCAGTTCTCAAGTTGGAATTCATTATTGAGGAAGTGGATCGAGTGACATATCTTTAAAAATTTTCTATTCAATAATTTCATATTAATGAACGTTTAATATAATATCATACAAACAGTACAAACACAAAAAATTGTTTTCTAACGAAAATTTGATAATGCTTCGAATCAAATTAATTTCGCAAAATAACCTCATCCAAAATCCATTCAATGATATAATTCTAATTCTCTATAATCATTCTCAAATGCCAATTTTTGTCCGTAGCACTTCTAAGTTTTTAATTCTCATGGAATTATAATAATTTTGAGATATTGATTAACATCAATGTATTATAGGCAAAATTTCTTTATCACTTCTGTTTGGTAATGATAAATCTGTTTTGTATTTATATTCCATTTTCGCAATACTTTTAATCACATTTGTCGTTTGTTAGACAAACGTTGAAATGATTCAGTCAACTGATGAGCGGGTCCTAAATGTATCAATTTATTATCGAAATATTAGTAGTGCCAGAGAAACGACAAAGTTCTTCAATGTGCACCATCCAGAAAACAGGTAGGACACTAGTTTGTCTTATATTTGATGAATAGCTCTTTAACTACGGGTATGGTGGCTAACAAAATACATAAACTTCAACTTCGGCCTATACAGATAGAAACAACTGAAGTGGCAGTTTTGGTTTACCTACACATGGGAAAAACTACTTCCATCAGAAAATTATCACGCGTGTCTAGTGTATCAGCTTCAACAGTCTACAGGATCGTGAAACATCACCAATTCAACCTCAAATATTAACAATAATCCAAATATTTTGTATAATTTCTAACCTATTTCACTGAAGAGAGTATTTTTATTCTCAATGGTGAAGTAAATAGGTATAATTGTCGATATTGGGATACCAAGAATCCTCATTGGTTCACACAGGCATACAAATAAATGACTCAGAAATTGAAGGTTTGGGCTGGAATTTATGGAAACCATGGTGGACCTTTCTGCGTCGGTGGTTGTCTGAATGAAGAAACTTATTTGGAGTTATTGGAAGAATTGATAAATCCTCGGCTCACAGAAATTTTGGAAAATAATGAAACTCTTTCAGAGAATGAGATACATTTCTAGCAAGATGGTGCTTCTATGCATTAGGATTAGGACTAGCAGAAGATGAACAGTTGAGTGGCCAGCCAGGTCACCCTATTTGAGTCCCTTATATTTCTTCTCAGGGAGGCATCTTAAATGTTTGTATTATTGTACGGAGGTAATTTTGAGCATTTAATTTAATTTTTGGTATTGTCGAATTTTCGTTAAAATAGAAACTTTCATAGTGTTTGAACTGTATATATGATATTAAACTTGTCCTCTTTACCATTTCCATTCAAAAATTGACGTGTCCCAGCTTTTTCCTCCATAATCAGTCCATATTGGGATGAAAGCTGTGGCATATTTATATGGAATATTACCTCTGGGATTTTTGGAAATTTCGAAGGATATTTAGAATCGATCCTTTCATTTCATTTCAATTGAAAAAGAAATGAAGGTTTATTTCAAGAAAGAAACAAATAAAAGAAGATGAGAGACTTTCCGCATGTAGTAAAAAAAATTAAAAATTGTTTTCTCACGGAGTAGCTATTTTCTCCTCGACCTCAGTATCTTTTATTACCTACTCTTGTCCTGATATAAGCCTAAATCCGTCTAGGCATGCTTTGGATTAGGTTTTCGACCTCCTCTGGGGTGATATTCTGCCTCTCTTCTGTGGCGGCTAGAATGAGCTATTGTGGGTTCTTGGATTATACTGGCCCGATATAATTTATTTTTTTGAGATTATTCCATAAATTTTTAATAGGATTTACGTCTGGAGAGCAAGCTGGCCAGTCGAAAATAGCAATTCAAGATAATGTCGCACGAGATTGCAGGTTTGCGGAGGAGCATTATCTCGCTTATAAGTGAAATTCTCACCGTATCCATCTCACCAGAGACTTACTATGAGCTCCAGCACTAGGTCCACGTAATTTCTAGGCGTTAAACTCGCAGAAAACGAACAAATCTGTTTTACCTCCTAGCATAATGCCACGCCAAAACATCACACTGTCTTATTGGCATTTCGGAGTTTACTCAATTTGTCTTGCTGCTCGGAGTATAGCTTGTCTTCCACGGCCCCTTAAAATCTGAACCCGGTGGTCATTTCATCGAACACCAATTTTGGTCTCATCCGAAAAAAAGAACATTTTGCCATTTGTCAATATTCCAATTTTTGAGCTCGATACACTAATTAAGTCTGCCCCTGGAGCAGCGGCGACATTGATCTGAAGGGGTATTAAGCTTAGCGATATGCTTGTTATAGGCCCTTGTTGGCACAACCTGATCTTGTATGGCCAGCAGCCTGCCTTCAGTTTCCGGGTAAAAATATCCTGCCATAAGAAAGTTCACCGACTCACGCTTGTCAACGTTATCACTCTCAAGGACCCTGAGATAGCAGCCATGTAATTTCATGGCCTTCCACTCATTGATCCTTTCTTCAGGAGTGCGGCTTCCTAGTGTTACTTCGGCCCTCATCAGTTTCAGAGGAGTCACATCATCGAATGCACGGATGGATCTGTGAGACGATGTGTTACTTGCCGAGAAGTGCTTCCTTAGGCTAAGGATAATTTTATCGTTGGCGCTTTCTATGTTTGATATTCCTCTGCCTCCCTGGTCTCTTCTAAGGTAGAGTCAGTTCACCGACGCATGAGGGTGGTGCATGCCGTATTTTGTCAGCATCCCTCTAACTTCTTTATCTAAGTTCCGCAGCTCAGTCGCTGACCAGTTAACAACTCCGAACGAGTAGGTTATGCTCGGGAATGCCCAGGTGTTAAGGGCTGTCACTATTGCCTTGGAATTCAGTTTCGACTGGAGAACAAGTTTGTTGCCTCTCTGATTTCTGAAGTTTTGAAGTCCAAGGTAGGTTTCCTGAGGTCCAAGTGCAGGGAACATTTCCTCATTTATGAGCTGAATTCCAGGCCCCATATCAACCATCTTGCCTCTCCTGACACAAACCGCCGCACATTTTTCCACCCCGAGTTGCGTGCGAACACCCTCGCTAAAGGCTGCCACAGTTTTCAGCTGCCTCTTCATTTGATCTTCTTTACCTGTATATAGTTTAAGGTCATCTAAGTATAATTGGTGGCTTATCCGGGTATTGCTCTCTCTGTCATAAACGTAGCTGTCCGTGCTGTTGTTAAGAAGGCAGCTCAGGGGGTTCAAAGCTAGACAGAACCAGAGTGGACTAAGAGAGTCCCCCTGAAAAATTCCCCTTTTTATCCTGATTTCACCTTCAGAAATTTCTGCTCCTTGCGTTCTAAGACAGAGAGAGGTTCGCCATGTACTCATTAGTTGTCTCAGCAAGCCCACCACCGAACCAGGAACCCCATACAACTCCATAACCTTTAATAACTATGAATGTGGAACGGAGTCGAAAGCCTTTCGATAGTCAATCCACGCGATACATAAGTTTCTAAGCTTTTTGCGTGCCTGCTTCGTTACAATATAGTCTGTAACTAAAAGTTCTTTACATCCTCTGGCTCCGCTCCGACATCCATTCTACTCATACGCGAGAATGTTATGCGCTTTAATGTGCTTATTGATGTGCATTGTCAGGATCGCCGTCATCAACTTATATAAAGTAGGCAAGCATGTTATAGGCCGATAATTCCTAGGGTCCTGGGAGTCACCACTCTTTGGAAGCAAGTGTGTTACTCCGAGGGTGAGTTGTGCACTCACACTAGTAGGGTCTTCAAGGGCGCGTTGGAATAAGGTAGCAATAGTATTATGAGTGCTTTTGAAATACTTCCACCAAAAATTGTGAAGTCTGTCCGGGCCGGGTGCTGACCAGTTGTTGGATCTCTTAAGTGTTCCCGAGATATCTTCTGCCGTTATAGTGATATCTGGCATATTGTGTTTCGGTATTTTCGACTCCACCTCATCCATCCAAAACGCATTCTCGTCGTGTGATATATCATTCTCCCATATGCCGCTCCAGAATGTGCGCACGTCGTTAGGAGGTGGAGGAGCGCCCTCTGCAGTATCAGATTGTTCGAGGGTTCTGTAGAATAATTTAGTATTCTTATAGAAGAGAGAATTGTTCTTATACCTCTTCACTCGTTCTTTATATCTTCGAGATCTGTTCCCTAAGGCTTTTATTTTTTAATTCATAGTATCGCAAATAACCGCAATTCTGTTATTGAAATAAGGGTCTTTTGCCCTGATGCGGAACTCTGAAGCAATGAGGCGAACATATCGTAGCAGTTTCCTGGATGGATCGGCAAAATTCAGATATGTGTGTAGGTGCCCAATTTTTTTCCCAGATTGACAATCTTTCCTTCGAGGCTCACCTGCCAAGGTGGGGCATTATTGCTTTTGGCGTTTACGTATTCGCGTATGGACATTGTTCCTTGAATCTCACATAGAGTTACTGCGGCCGAGTAGAACAAATCAACCAGATCATCCAGGTTAGAGACATCACTTATATGCTCATTTACTAGGGAATCGATCTTTTTCATCATTTCAGCCATATCTTGGGACTGACTCATTCTGGGTATTTCTGGCCTGCTGCTTGGATTCATGCCTTTATAATACATCAGATTTCGGGTGAGGTGGTGTCGGATGTTAATCAATTGTTCGTCTTCACCATCAGCGTTAGGAATGATTTATCTGTTGAAGAGCGCTGTTGATCGGCGCTTCGCCTTTGGTGTTTCTGTACGGGGCCAGCAACTTCCCTTTATCGCGTCAAGTTCGGCTTTCGACATTTTTTGGTTGTTCAGAATCCATTTTACTCTGTTGGACAAAAGTTGAGCATACGATGTTCGTTGAGGATACATGTCATTCCAGATCTCAGCTAAAAGTTGTCCATAAGTCTCATCAGTTTCATTAACCAATTTCGATGCGTTGTAGTGCGCACGCATCAGTATTGCATTTTCAGCATTTGTCCATCGTGAGCGCCCATCCTGCCTTTGTGGAGCAGCGGCGGTGTTATCTAGTGGAGCTCCCAAGCCGCGTGCACCTTCCTCAAATTAAGGGATAGGAACTGGCCTTACGGTGCCTTCTCGGAGGGGCGCGCCGTTCGCTCCACAACCACCTCCACCAGACTGAACCTCTGGGCGGCTCCGACTGGAACCAGCCTGAAGCTCCTTACCGCCCCGTTTTTGTCTCCTCGTAGTAGGACTAGCGAATATCATTAACTCTCACAAAGGGAGCTAGCCTAGGTGAGAGGGGTTGACTAAGGAACGCGGGGGCGTCACTCCCCGTTGAGCAGCTGAGCTGCTCACCTGCTATATATATATATATATATATATATATATATATATATATATATATATATATATATATATATATATATATATATATATATATATATATATATATATATATATATATATATATATATATATATATATATATATATATATATATATATATATATATATATATATATGTGTGTGTGTGTGTTTCCTACTGGCGATGCGAGGCTGTTGAATAACTAAGTCTGAGAAACACAATTTAAAGTCCAAACACAACGCGTCCAATATCGACAAGAACAACCGACACCCGTCAAACCGTCTACACATCTCTGACCACGAGTTTACCACTGCGGAAAAATCTGTCCTCAGTGAAGGTTTCAACTTTGCAATAACTCCCAAACGGATTTCGACCTAAGAAATCATTTCAAACGTCGAATCTAGAATTACCGATATGAATCCGTAAATAGCAGAACAAATCTGACAGGATGTAAAAAGGATTCTGAGAATCGCAAAACAACAAACCTGGAAAAACAACCAAAACAAAATTCAACAATACTTCCATTGATCCTGAGATAAAGGCAAAATTAATACGAAGGGAAAAATCAAGCAGATGTTCCAAGTTGCACGGCATCCCTAAGATATACAAACAGGGGACCCATTTGAGACCGATTATTAGCGCCTTCAACTCGCCTTTGCAAAAATTAGAAAAAAGGCTAGCCCAATTGATGCAACCTGAAGTAGAAAAAGCCAAATCATAGGTCAAAAACTCAGAAAGTGCAATCAAACTCGACATTAAATACAGTTTTAACGTCAAGTCATTGTATCCTAGCATTCCAACGAACAAAATCCTACAACTTATGTCAGAGAAGTCAGCTCAGCACTGCCGCAAGAAAGCATATTTTCTATTCCAAGAACAATTTTATCGGCAAAAACATGGAGAAGCCACTCGTCACTATCCCTGGTCGTGGCAAAACTATTCTTGGTTCAATGCAAATGGAACGCCCTCCAGGATGCTAATTTCAAACCAAAACTTTAACTCCGATTCATCGACGATAGTTTTGTTATCTAGTCACACGGTAGAAATGACGTCATGGATTTTCTGGATTACCTGAACAACAAACACAACAGAATCCGTTTCACCATCGAATTGGAAGAAAATAACCATTCCTAGACGACTTTTTCACAAAATAACAGGACCGCACAGTGTACAGAAAACCAACACATACAAACAGATACCCCAAAGCCAAATCACACCATCATCACACTAATGTGATCTCGAACGCATTGTGAAGCTTGTAGTGCTAGGTATCTGGTACTTGCTTGCTTGAAGTGTGTCAGTTCACACCGCTTGACAACGGCCTAAAAACCTAAAAACAAACTGATTATACACTATGTCCGCAAGAACATTAAAATTAACATGGTCTCGTGCATTATGATGATATTCCTGAAGGTCAAACAATTATGTTTGTTGTGAACATGTTGTTGAATCTCATTGGCACTACTTTGAAAGATGTCACGAGCCAAATTACGTCAGATACTTTGGGACAATCCTTGCATGGCGAACACAATTTTTGCTCAATCTAGAGCAGTATAATGATTAGCAGGTAATATTGAATTGAAGCGTATTCCGAAATTGCGACCCGAATTCTGAGAACACATTTCTGAGGCTAGAAATGCACAAATAGACTGAAATTAATACGATATTACGATGAGGTTATTCCACAAAAGAATTCTTCACAAAGCAATCTTTCCCAGGCTTATAGTTGATTCACTCATCGAAATATAATTTTCAATCAAAAACTGCAACCTTATAACCTACCACAGGCTCATCTAATCAAAAGTTTTTGGTCGCACTAAAAAACAACGTAGTAACAGAAAGAACACTCAGTATTCTGCGAGATAGATTTCTACCCACTGTATCGCTGGAATGACGATACTATACTTATAGATGCTAAAAAAGCACTGAAGTCTACTAAGCATATCACCGCATGTAATGGTTGCTGATAATAGTACCAAGGAACTAGCTGATGTGACGAAAGGTGATGGTAGAATTCAGCCAGCAGAAAAAAAAGTGAAATACTTCAAATGAGATCGATCAATATCTATACCTGCTAAGCGGTATTTTAAGTAAAATCAGATTAACGCTCAACAGGGATGCCTGGTTGAACATCAACTTGGTGTTGCTCAATAAACTTGTTATTGCCTTATTTGACTTGACGGAAAATACAGATAGTCTTCTCGATGTTCGAGTGTAGCAATACCTCTCGACGAAGATGTTTCATGGCCTGACAGTGGAGAAAGAAAAAACACTTATCATCATAATGAAAGAACTGTTTGAGGTTATTTTTCGACACAGTCTAATATCGAAACCTTGATGACACCGGTATGTTTGTGTATGCTATTTAATTTAGGAGGTCAATACTTATTCTGAACTCAGATTCATAGATTTGTTCTGAGAATATTTCTTATTGTCTCCAAGATTTTTTTTCGTAGCCATATTCACAGATTTCATTCATTTCAGAATGTAAGGAATTTTCAAAACTTATCACTGTCGTCCAGAAACCGGCAATATTATTCATCGATAAAGAAGATGAAGAAGTGGATACTTGTGGTTTCAAAGTAATTCCACTAATTGTTGGTGGAGAAGAAGCATCGAGACGAGAGTTTCCACATATGGTGAGAGAAATATTTATTCTTAATGCTGAATATTGAACGTTCCTTCAACTTAGAATATAAGGATTTTCAGAGAGAGGAAGAGAAAAGAAAACATAAACAATTGTTAGGTGTATTAGAGATATTATAAGAAATAAGTTACATAATATTGTGTCCCCAAATTTTCTCTATATATTTTTTTATTTTTCTTCAATATTTCTCTTTCGTTTAGAAATAATATTTCCTTTCCATTCCTAATTACACTGCTTCTCGTACTTAGCGGAAATTTTGGGGAACACTTGAAAACGAGGCGACCGGTCTTAACCTTGAATTCGATAATTGGATACGAGACTATTATAATTGTTCTCTAATTTCGGGATCAGTATAAAACCCATTACAAGTTCAGCTTGTCCTGCGTCCTAATTGCTCTTGCAAAAATTTTTTTCTCGAATACTGTCACGGGGTGGAAGGGTGAAGTATGTCAAATCGATCGATTAAGGCAGGGGTGCTCAAACGGTCGACTTCGATCGACCGTTTGTGTGCTTTTTGAGTTTTATTAAGTAAAAAATAACACTCTGTTAGTGGCAAAAGGCGTCTTAATGAAAGGAACGCACGATACTTGACTAGGAAAAGCCGCGTTTTCCAACATACTTCTTGTACCTATTGTAATATTAAGTAGGAAATAAGACTAATATATAAGGAATAACTGTGTTCATTAGTTTGTATCTATCTGATGAAGCCACAGTGTGGTGAAACCGGTCATAGTTTTGTTAATATAGTGAAAATCTAAATACTTTAGTTTTATTTCATTGAAAATATGTATATCGATTTTCATCAAGTAACGACCTCCTCAATCAAATTATTATAATTATAATTCTCTTATTGTAAGTTGCAATTTGTAACTAACTCCTCATTCTATTATTTGAAACGCCATATTTTTTCTAATGAGTAAATGAATCGAACCTCCGGCATGATAACCGTACGACCATGGAGACAGTTATTAATAACGTTCACCTATTTAACGATAAGGTGTATTTTATGTTAGAACTTTTTATACTTGGAAATACTTCCTGGATTGCTTTTTGAAATTTTTTGCGTGAAATTATGTTCTCAATCATAGTTAGACTGTAACCGTTATTGACTGCTATTTGTTTAATTATATTTAGCTCTTTCATGAAATTATTTTGTGCCATTGGAATATTGATGAGTCTATGTACCATACTATTGTGAGCTGCTAATTTATGTGAATAAGGATGTTGAAACACTCTAACCCCGGTCAATGAAAGACGATGCAAAAAGCATCGTTTTGGTTGTAACTTGTAATACCTGAATTATCTTATTTTCTTCCCCATATTAATTACACCTGAGACCGACTGAAATCGGTCAAATGAAAAGCCATGTGATCGTCTAGTACCTGAACTTCCTTGAAGTTCTCTTATATAAATGGGACCCTCTTCTTTGTTGTGTTATGTATTTGTAGTAACCTACTCAAGTTCTTTTATGTGAGGTTTGATGTGATACGACCAATTCTTCGTCGCTTAAACTATAGGTAAGGAAATTAGAAAATCAAAACAGATTCGGTAACAATGTCGATTTGATCTTTGCCGCATTTGTATCAAATTCTTATCCTTGTATTCTTTGGCGTCTTTTAATGAATTTAATGAAATATCAGATCATTTAGATAGAGGCCCAATTGGCCTCATCCATATTTAGAGTGGAAGTTGATATTAGATTATTATATACAGACCTAATTGGTCCTCACCCATATTACGAGTGGAAGTTGGAATATTTAATTATTATGAACAGATCTAATTGGTCTCTCACCTATATTTTCGAGTGGAAGTTGGAATATTTAATTATTATAAACAGGCTTAATCGGCCCTCATCCATATTCTGGATGGAATTCGGATATGAGATTATTTTAGACAGGCCTTACCGGCCCTCACCCATCTGATGAGTGGTAACTGACCCGATCTAGGGTTTGGTAATATGATATAATGTTTTCTGAAGAGGTACGTGATTCTTTTGCCCAACTGAGCGCCAACGGGCAGTTTTATTATTATTTTATTGTGTCACTGACTGCGGATCATATTCTATTCCCATATCGCGGATTTAACCAGGGAATCATGTCTGGATCATACACCTGTATGTACCACAAACGTCACATACATTCCACCAACTCAGACATTCTTCAAAACCATACCGACAACATACAAGCCTCAATGTCTCTGGGTCCATACATGCGTATCGTCCTAAAGCCATTTATTTATACTAATGAGTAATGATATTATTCGTGAGTGATCATTACACCTGAAGGCATTGAAAGTTCCCTTATTGAGCTTACGAGTATCAGACATCAAATCAATAATTTGAATGTAAGATCTTCCCATAGTTGGATACAATGAAGTATAAACATCTTCATTACAGTTTAAGTATGTTCTGCTAAGTTATAAAATGAGATAAATAGAAATACTGAATAAAAGGATTATGATAATTCAAATAGATAATTGGCCCATTATAGAAGCAAAGATAAGAATCAATATTAAATGTTCTCACATTCGAACGTATCGTTCATCAGATTATAACAAAAAGATTTCTATTGGCAAAATGGTTAAGTAACATTTGATTGAGATCAATTTTCTGAGTTACAAAAGTAAAGTTTCCCATCAATATTAAACTTCATAACATTTCAAATTCAAATAGTTCTCAAAGTTGTTGGAATCAGTACACAATAGCTTAATTACGTTTCAATAATGTTGCCAGTTTGATAAACAAATGTTGAAATCAATACTAAAGAATTTGAGTATACTTCAAAATAATGTGTTAAGTTAAAACAACTGTGAAAATCAATATAAAATAATTTCAGTACAATTCAAATTTTCACCAAGTTAAGAAGCAAGTGTTTTAAATAAGTCTATGAAATAACTCTTCAAAATGAATATTAGATGTCAGTGCAGTTCAAATAGATCATTTGTCAAGAAAAAATATGTGAAAATAATTTGGGATTCGAAGTGATTAATTCAACTCGCCCTTATTACGTTTAACTCTTACACCCTCACTTCCCTCTGCCCTTGGTACTCAAGTACCTGTTACATAGTCTTTACAGACGCGTTCCTTCGTTGCGGCGTGGGAATTGCTGTTTTAGAAAATACCAGATGTGTGGAATCGTGGATATACGAAAGGTGCTTGAAAACTTAGGTATAAAAGGCGAATATTGTTTTCGCTGTATTTCTTATCTGAGTTTAGATAAATTCCTTCGCCTCGATATTCACGCTTTTAGGTGATTTTTAAGCTGCATCAAAGATACGTCATATTCTACCATATTGAGAATTTAAAATTAAATTATTGAATTATTCTGGCAAATAACCGTCTTTTCACTGTAATTGTGAATTCAGATGAAAAATATGAAATGTTTTGCAGGTAGATCTACAAAATACAGTTATCACAATTGATAATAAATTCAATTAGATAAAAAATCAAGGTATATATGGATAGTTTTAGCAAATGAACAAAAAAAATGACCCCGGTTCTGGGTCGTCTCATTGTGTAGATGAGCTGTGAATAGTAATATCTGTATGCGATGGCTTATGAAAATCGAAAAATCATGTTTGCCGTTAATTTTCGTAATAGTTAAATCCAGAAAGTTGATGGAGTTTTCTGTTTCTATTTCTAACGTGAATTTAATATAGTGAATTTTGTAAATGAATGTTTTAAATGTTTTAAATGACTCTAATTGTCTGTTTGTGCCAGTGAAACAACAAATGGTTTCTGGATTTTACTATTACTAAAATTAACGGCAAACATGATTTTTTCTATTTTCATAAGCCCTTTCACAGACATCACTATCCCACATAAATTAGCAGCTTACAATAGTATGGTACATAGACTCATTAATATCCCAATGTCACAAAATAATTTCATAAAGAGCTAAATATAATTAAACAAATAGCAGTCAATAACGGTTACAGTCCAACTATGATTGAGAACATAATTACACGCAAAAAATTCAAAAAGCAATCCTGGAAGTATTTCCAAGTATAAAAGTTCTAACACAAAATACAACAACTTAACTTATATTGGTAATCCTAGTCTAAAATTAAAATCATTCATCTCGCATTATAATTTCAATATAGCATTCCGAACAGATAATTCTTCAGGCCGACATATCAAAAACTGCACAGCTAAAATTGATAAAAGTAATAAATCCGGTATTTATAAACTGTCTTGCAGGATTGTAATAAAATTTATATTGGTAGAACTCATGATAACCGTACGACCATGGAGACAGTTATTAATAACGTTCACCTATTTAACGATAAGGTAAATCTGATTGAGAATGTCATATTTTTATTAAAATACATTTTTATGGCTATTCTTGCTATCTATTGTCATGTAAACGTAATTTGGACTAAAATAGAAAGATATTTAAAATTTTTGATCATACACGTTTTTTTACTGAGTCCCGCTTTCAACGAAAGAATCCCGCTTTTTTCACTCAAATAGTTCCAAAATCCCGACTTAGCAAAATAAAAATCTGGCAACGCTGATCCCTGTGCAGTAAATTCGAGAATAAGTTTCCCGCTGATCCTTAACCGTAACAGGATGTAAACAAGATAATAATGTAATTCGTGAATAAATATTCAGTGTTGATTGTGCACATTTTACTTTGCAGGTACACGTTGGATATGACAGTCCAAAAGGTATCAAGTGGAGTTGTGGCGGAAGTCTTATCAGTAAACGATATGTTTTGACAGCGGCGCATTGCCTCTACTCAACAGATTATGGAAATGCAACACACGCTCGCATGGGAATAACAGATGTAAACGATACAAATCACCGACTGGATGTAGCTATCATTGAACGAATAAGATATCCTAGTTATGACCATGTTTCCTATTATCACGACATTGCTCTGATGAAACTAGCGGAAGATGTCCATTTTGATCAGTACATCAGACCGATTTGTTTAAATTTTGATAAGAATGCTATAAATCAAATGGCTATAGCTACAGGCTGGGGAAAGACGGGCACCCAGAAGTCCAAAAGTGATAAATTATTGAAAGTCACTTTGCAATTGAATGATACTGCTACCTGTAATGACTTTTTCAGTTCAGTGAGCAGATTGAAATTGAAAAATGGAATAGATGAAAATACTCAAGTCTGTGCTGGATTTCCGGGAAAGGATACTTGTGGAGTAAGTATAAGCATTTGTATATTGAATTATACAGACCAAAATTAGTATTGGCCTTGCAGCATTCATTTTGTTCTTGCATTTTTGGAAAAACCCTGACTAATTGTAGCATAACCAAGACCAAATTCAGGTCTACATGATTTGGGGAAGAACAAGACTGAGCCTGCGAGACTCTTGTAATTGACTTAATATTAAAGTACCTTTGTCATTAATACGCCACATTCTGATTCATTATTGACTGGTTGGTGTTTTCGACCCTCAATTTGATAATTTATCGACAACGAAACCGTTTTATACGAATTTTTTTTCCATTTGTGTGTTTTGTGTTTTGATTGAAAACTGTAAAAAATACAGAGTGAGCCACTGAAAACTAGAAAAGACTATCGCCCCAAGACTATTGGAGTATTAGTGCGAAAACCTGGAATAGATTCATTTAGATCAAAGATGACCGCCTTTGATCTGGAATGAATCTGTTCCATTTTTTTGCACTAATACTTGAATAGCTAAGGATGATAGATAGTCTCCTCTATTTTTCAGTAGCTCACTCTGTATCTTCTACAGTTTTTAATCAAAAATGAAAACTCGTTCACAGGGATGCAGACAAAGATAATACCTTTCTTTCGAGGTATCACTCGACCCATCTACCCTCTTCCAAATTTTCGAAGGTGGCCACCCCTGCTCTAGGGGTTGAAATTCGAGATTAGGATGGTACTTGATGATGACTGCCATTGATCAGCATGGATCTGTTCCATTTAACTTCACTGAAACTTGAATAGTCACAGGGAAATAGTCTTCTCTATCTTTCAGTTGCTCACCCATATCTTTTAAAGTTTTCAATTAAGAATGGCGATGTAGACAAAGATACCACCTTTCTTTTGAGTAAACACTCGACCCATCTTCCCTATTCAAAATGTTCAAGGATTGCAACCCCCGCTTAGGGGGTGATACTTTAGGCAAGTTTTGTACCCCAAAAGACGTCATCCTTGAAACAAAAATTGACCTTTTTTGCGTTTTGATCAGAAATGAATATCTTGGTAGATATAGCCTCTATTTAGTTTTCGTTGAAGCACCCTGTATATCTTACTAACATATACTTATATATACTAAGAGACAATCCACTCAGAGTTATCTGTATTTGAACTAGTGTTTAGGAAATAAATTCAATAACGGTGAGTTATTTATGTCTACCCGATCATCAAGAAATTCCGGTGAATACCTAAATCTGTTAATTTCAAGTACTTCCAGAAGGTTGAGTTTTATACCTATATTCTCATAATGTATGGTTTTGAATTCTGAATTGAAAGAGAGACTGTTTTCTCTAAGATGATTTGAATAATTTGAATCGGTTTTTCCATTGATGAAACAGCGTCTATGTTCAGAGATTCAAACATTAAAATTTCTTCCTGTTCTACCTATATGAAAACAATTGCAATCTGCACAATCCAATCTATAAACACCTGATTTATTTTCTTAATTAATTGGAGATTTATAATTCCTGAGAAATGAACCTAAATTTGTTTATGTTTTGAACGCTATATTTAAATTTGAATTTTCAAGAAGGATTTCACATTATTGCCAATACTGCCTTTATGTGTTAAACTATTGAATTTGTTGTCTTGGTGTTCACCGATTGGATATATCTCTTGTAAAGCTAGATTACCTAACCTAACCATTATTTATTGCGATCTGTTTTATTAAATTCAATTCTTTGAAATAATTATCATTAGACATCGGTGTGCTCAAGAGTCTATGTATATAGCTATTAAATGCTGCAACTTTATGTTGGTAAGGATGTGCCGATGTATAATGAATTGTGATATCTGTATAAAAAGGCTTATGATAAATTGAAAACTGATGTTTATTATTTGATCTTGTTATTGTTAGATCTAGGAAATTGATCGAATTGTTCTGTTATATTCCAGAAGTAAATTTTATTTTTGGGTGCAGGTTGTTGATGAAATTTTCGAAAACAGTGAACTGTCTGTCTGTTCCTGTGAAACACACAATAATGTCATCGATATATCGATACCAATATAAGAAATGTTTACTAAGCGGGTGTTTATGAATAGTTTTTTCTATGTTATCCATGAAGATTTCTGCTAAAAGAGGGCTCAAGGGGTTTCCCATTATAAGTCCCTCATCACTTTTATAAAAACAATCGTTAAATAAAAAATAATTTTAAGATGTGCAAACATCTAATAAAGCCATAATGTCGTATTTAATTCGTGGACTCATTATATTTTGTGTTAACAAATTATTGATTATATTATACGGATTTTTCGGTGGAATACTTGAAACAAATTCTTGAGATCAAAACAGACTAACTTTGCATTACTTGGAATGACAATATTTTCTATTTTTCTCATCAAATCATTTGAATTACGAATTGAAAAAGACGGTTTAAAATTACAACATTTTTTCCAGAATATGTATTGAAAATTTGGAAATCTTGAATGCTGGGGCATGTGTGAATGATACCACTTGTCTTATTAGATAACCATTTTTGTGCAATTTAACTAAAGAATAAAGTTGAGGTGGTAAAGGATTCGGTAAGACAAGTTTAAATTTTTCGCGATCTGTAATGATGGATATTGAATTCTCAATAACTGTTTTCATTTCCTTATTATATAACTGAATAATTAGAATTATTAATGAAATCTAATGTATTGGAAATATAATCTTGTTTATTTATCGCTAAAACTGTATTGCCTTTATCTGCTTTTGTGAAAATAATGTCATTCGCTGTTGATTTAACTTTTATTTTTTTGATTGATATGTAATCTCTAATTGGTCGATTAAGCTTTTTTAGGTATTCTTTCTTAATCACGGGCGCAGTTTGGTGTTTCAGGGAGCTATTGTTTTCAACATTTCTGAGGCAAATTTCAGTCTCTATTGCTAATTGTTCGAAATTTGATGTATGTTTAGGATAAATATTGAGTTTGAATCCTTCCTCCAATAAAGTCGTCTCATCAATGGTAAAATCTGTTTCGGTTAAATTTATGAATCTTTTGAAAAATGATGATTTGATAAGTTGGTGTTAATTTCTTCAATTTTAGGTTTATTTTAATGAGGTTATTAAGTTTCATCAATTGAGTTTCAAATCTACTCTGGATAATTTTATTGACTTTTCTCTTATTTTCCTGTCTAAAATATCGAATTCAATATTATGTAATCTAAGGGGAAGCTCTGAATGAATTACCTTAACATAATTCTTCTGTCTTATTTCATCCATAACAGCTTTCCTTTCAATGCTCCTTCGATGGCTGCTGCACTGGTGTTCTTTGTCTTCAGGTTGATGTATTTAGGATTCACTTCGTTTTTCAAACACATAGTGTTTCGCGAATGATATATTTGTAGTATTTATTCACTCTTGACAAAGATACTGTGTATCGAAACGCCTCGAGCATTCAATAATATATTTCAGTAGAAATCATCGTTTACTTGTGTTTGACAGTTGCAGATCTTAAAGCAGGTTTGAGTTTTTATAAACAAGTTCTATGCGTCGTTGTAAATTGCACCAACATGAAAAATATATTGTGTCTTTGTTCATTTGAATTTGGGAGACTTTTACTTGGTAAAATTCCATTATCAATAATAAAAAACAAGTACTGTGTTTTAAGGAATTTTACTTAATAATTGCGATTCGTAACGCGTTTCACTAGACCGTAGCTTCTTCAGACGAATGAATGTACAAAAAATATAAATGAGAATATAAATATAAATGTTCTTGAGTAATTAAAAGCTTATTGGGTTGCTTCTTCTTAAGGGGTTATTTATGACAGGTATATCCAATAAAATTAAGGAATAGATTGCTCCCCGAAGAGATTCCATAAAGGTGAAGGGCTTAAATCGACTTGTTCATTGATGGGTTTACCTGAGTGTTTGTATTTATTGATTTCTAAAGTTTCCTAAAGATCTACCTTCCAATGTTTATTATCTGTATGCAAAATTTCAAACTGTGGGTCGAAAGAGTGATTATTTTCTAAGAGATGATTCGCGTAATTTGAATCTGATTTTTTATTTGAAAAACTGCGTTTATGTTCCGATATTCTAACATTAAAATTTTTATGTGTTCTACCAATGTAGAAATTATCACAGTCATTGCAATTCGATCTATAAACACCTGATTTATTGATGACACGACGTCGTGTCATCCGTATCAACATAAAATGTCAGCATTCAATACTTTTATTCATGGATTGATTAACATCCAGTTATCACCAGAAAATTTCAACAAAGAATTTAATTTGATTAAACAAATAGCCAAAAATAATGGTTACAATCCCAAACTAATAAATAATATTTTAAATAAAAACAAAGTAGAATCGCATTGAATGAAGTTTACCCTGTCCATAAATTGAAACAAAAATTCAACACCTTAACCTACGTTGGCATTACAAGTGAGAAACTGAAATCATTCTTAAGTAGCAATAATTTCAACAAAGCTTTCCAAGCTAATAATAATTTAGGCAAATATATAAAAAACAATAAAACAAAATCAGGTAAAAACAATAAATCAAGTGTTTATAGATTGAATTGCAATGACTGTGATAATTTCTACATTGGTAGAACACATAGAAATTTTAATATCAGAATATCGGAACATAAACGCAGTTTTTCAAATAAAGAATCAGATTCAAATTACGCGAATCATCTCTTAGAAAATAATCACTCTTCCGACCCACAGTTTGAAATTTTGCATACAGATAATAAATATTGGAAGGTAGATCTTTGGGAAACTTTAGAAATCAATAAATACAAACACTCAGGTAAACTCATCAATGAACAGGTCGATTTAAGCCCTTCGCCTTTATTGAATCTCTTCGGGGAGCAATCTATTCCTTAATTTTATTGGATATACCTGTCATAAATAACCACTTAAGAAGAAGCAACCCAATAAGCGTTTAATTACTCAAGAACATTTTTATTTATATTCTCGTTTATATTTTCTGTACATTCATTCGTCTGAAGAAGCTACAGTGTAGTGAAACGCGTTACGAATCGCAATTATTAGGTAAAATTCCTTAAAACACAGTACTTGTTTTCTATTAGTGTCTTTGTTCTATCACCCTTTCACTCCTTCAAGACGGAGTCTCATATATGCTCAAAAGAAAGCCACTCTCTTGTGTCATTCTGTGATTTGACTTAATATGTATTGAAAATAGCTTACAGAGAAGGAGGGGTCATTTTCCATTTACAATATTCCAGATAGCAGCAATAGTTGAACGCCGAAATCTCTTCACCCTGTATATATAAAACACAATCCAAGCTGGATTATCTGCTGGAAAACTTTTCTCCTAGATAATTGCTGTATTTTATAGACTGTATTGTTAGATGGAACTCTTAGTTTTCACACGAAAAGTCTTCATTTTCAATTTCAATTCCACTTCAGCATTCTTTCCATGCTCATGTCGTTTATTCTTCCTCTTTTCTAGAGCCATCTTTTTTCTCTGCCTTTCCATAAGCTTTTCTCGTTTATGTCCACCTGCATTATTGCTAACTTTTCACTTTTCACAGATGGTTCTGGCCATTGTATTGAATGGCATTCCTTAATTCTGTTGTTTTTTGTAGGTTTCCTCTATTAATTGAAGACGTTGGATGATGTATAATGACGACTAAACTTGACACTTAATGTCGAGTATAGTTTAAGGCTCCCAAAATATTCCCTCTAACATTATCAATCTTCAAGTCTGAGTTCGGTTACAAAATCAGAGTTACATCAGAAAATGGTTCTATTATGATAGGTATGTTTTCAAAATCGAACAACTGAAAATTAGGCACCTTGTCTATATTGCTCATTTCAAGATGTCTAAATAATACTAATTCTCAGATTACTCAGATTGATTAGTTTAAAATTCGACATGACACAAAGATTCAAATAGTCAGAGTAGTCGCAGTTGCAGATCTTAAAGCAAGTTTGAGTTTTTAGAAACAATTTCTGTACCTTGCTGTGAATTACGCCAACATAAAAATATAGATTGTCTTTATTCTACCACCCTTCCACTCTTATAAGATGAGGGTTCATAAACGCTCAAGATATAGTCGCTCTTTGTGTTGACCTAAGATTTAAATTGACGTGTATTGATAAAACCTGTAGAGTAATCGGAAACTACAAGATTTGCAAGACTCTTGCAGCAATGCTGAGACCTGAGCCATTGCTGAAATCCTGAAAGCGCAGACCGGCTGTATTTATGCAAGACCTATGAGGAAACTGGCTAAGTCTCGTCTTGGCAACATTAATAATAGAAAAGGTGAATCAATGAAACAACAAACAATTGAATAAAATCAAATATTAATATACCAAATATATTTGTGCTTTTCCCCTCCAAAATTCATCGAACAGCTCTTTGACGAATTTTAACTGAAGTCGTTAACAGTGATTTCAAATTTAGTAACAATGTACGGTGTTACTCTATTTCATTTCGAAAAATTTGCATCATGATGTTTTCAGCAGTAAAAGCATACTATTAGGCTTGCTACTTTCATGTATGATTCAAAAATAAATATGAAAACAAATAATCATTATCGTTCTCCAAATCGATAAGACTCCCTTCTGTCAACCATCATAGACTAGGGTGAAGATAAATTATAAACAAAGGCGTTGAATAATATACATTCCTCATAAAAACACCCTTCTCACCGGATAATGTTTTGGAAAAATTTTGACCAAATTATTTTCTATGATGATTTTGGATTTTAACTACGCATTATACTTTTTTTTTAATCTCAACTCTTGGGAAGGAAGGCGTTGTCTGTGATAACACAGGTGTGGCAGCCTAAGATGATTTTGTTGAGTGTTCACTCGCTCCTTGAAGAGGGGTGAGTTACCTGAAAGTTGTTTGATCGAAGCGAGTTCCACAGCATACTAGCCATGTAAACTAAGTAATTTTCACTGAGAGAGATACGTGGTGAAGCTAGTTGGATACTACGCTGGTGAGAGCTCTTCGCAAGTCTGGTTTTTCTTAGGAACTGGATTCATTCAGACCATTCATCATGGAAGTACCGGTAGGAAAGGAAAAGATCAGCAACCTGCCGCCTTCGAGCGGGAGGCTGGAGATCAAGCGTGGTCTCCGGGTGGTCGATGAGGTATTGAGTTTATTCAATAGATGTAATGAAGTCTTAAATGCAGAGCCCCATACATGGGAACAGTATTACAGCCCAGGTCGTACCTGTGCTTTCTTTAAAACCATCAGTACTGGTTAGCCCTGAGAAAACTGAGTTTAGCAGAAGCATATTTGGCAAAAGCTGGCACATGGTAATTCCACTATACTTGGGATTGACTGTGACGCCAAATAGATGCATGTCCTTGCCTAAAGAAATACGATATCCTTGCATGATAAGAGGAGTTTCTTCAGCAGTGACTTTTCTGCAAAACGTTGTTGATTGTGTCTTGTTTCCATTGAAGTTAACCAAATTCAACTGGCTCCACTCTAATATGTTCTCCAAGTCTGAATTCATCGACATGCTCTATTGGTTTCATTGTCGATGTGTCCCCCCAGCAGTTTCAAGACGCTGACTAAAAAAAGAAGTCACTAGAGTACAGTCACCCACTCCCAAAAAAACATTTTGTTTTCGGTGGTGTCAATCAGATGATTGATCTGCAACAGAAGAAGAGTTGGCGAGAACGTGGAGCCCTGGTGTACTCTTGCATTAACCTGAAGATATTCACTCGTTACACCATCAACTACCACCTGAAGCGATCTACTGAAGAGAACTCTAGTAATCCAACCATACAATTGTTCGGAAAGTCCATATGCGATTAGTTTTCTCCCTGTTGAAACGTTTGACATGTCAAGAGCAATAGCTCTTTGATTGTTGATGTCTACAAATGCGTATCGTATGCAAGGAGGTCACCAGTTGATCGTTGCATACGGAAATCGTATTGTCGATCACTCATGATACTCTATATCTCGAGATTTTCTTTTACCTCATTGTTCATCACTCTTTCCATTGCTTTGCACAACAAAGCGATTGAATGATAATTTTGTGGTAGGCATTTCTTTCTTTTCTTTGGAACCGGTTGTACTCAAGCAACTTTCCAACACTCCGGAAACGTGTGGCTTTCATATGAAATATGAAACAGGCGATCCAGAACAGATACTAACTCTAGAGCACATTCCTTCAAAACAGTTGGTGGTATTTCATCAGATACACTGCTTTGATACAGTTGTTGAATAACTCGCCTTACCATATGCAGTCTGAATATTACTTCAGACATATTCGATTGAACATGTGGTATACTTTGTGGCACTGCGTTTTATGTATCTAAAACAGAATTTTGCGAAAACATTCTTGCAAGCAGTTCTAGCTTTGCTTAAGGTGATGACGCGATAGAACCTTCATCTCTAATCAAAGGTGGGAAGGATGACTTGCAAAAGTTCTTGCCGACATAGACCAGAACTCACGAGAACCATTAGTATACTCCAAGAGCCTATACCTAGTTTTTTCATTGAAGTAGGTTTTTGCTCTATCAATCGTTGAGTTTCAAATGTTCCTAAAATGCACATATTCAGCTCAAGTTTCGTGTTTTCGATTTTTCTCCTGTCCTTATACTTTCTGTTTTCAACTGTGACAGTTTTAAGTGAACTAAGGCTTTTATGCCGATGGTTTTTTTGGTGGAGTTTAGAATATGCCTGACAGAATAACATAAATCACGAACTTAATGCAGACATTTATGTCAGGATCTGAAATACAGACGCCATTAAAGAAGAAAGACGAAGTTCCTCCTAGCTGGCTCGGTTTTATTGGCATATCTTCCTGGAAGGCAGTGAATCTTTATTGCGCGCCAGTACGAAGTTACCAGTAGCAGAAACAAGGTTGTGGTCAAACTGCCTAAGGGTGCTGAGATCTGTTAACGGAAATCACTTGGATCTGAAAAAATAAAGAGATCAAGAATATTGGCTGATCGACATGTTGAGTCAAATTACGACTGATCGCAAATGCCTCAGCTTGAATTTCTGCTTCGTCGGTCACATTTGAGTGTTGGAGCCAGTTAATGTTGTGGACGTTGAATTACATTACGATCACGTCAACTGATGGATCCTGGATCGTGCCTACATTCTCGCCTAGATGCTGAAACAAACTAGGGTAATTGTTATCGTTAGACGATCGATACAGACAACAGATAAACATGATTTTGTTATATTCACAGAATTTAAACCATGCCAGGTCGAAAACCTCATCTTCCAACTCATCCTCTTCGAATGCGACATTCGATCTGGCTAAAAAACAAAGCCTTCCTCAAATGGAAGCATGAGTACAACTCATAGTCACGGAAACAGAGATAGGTGGTGTCTGTTGTTGGCATTATTTGAGTTTCCGTTAGAACCAGGATAGGAAGTTGCATGTCTTGTAAGTGCTAGAGTACTGGACTCACATTTATGTTGGTGTGTCCTAGTTCTCTTATTTTGTAAAATTCAATGACGAATTGGCTTCTCCTATCAGACTCTAGGGGACTCCATGCATCCGCCAGAGGACAGTTGTTAGTCGTATTACTATCATTACCCCCCGGAGATTGGACTGGGGAACGAGTCTACCCCCAGAAAATTTTGTTCCAAGAGAGCTCATCATGTTTTATCTGCAAAATCCTTCCCACTCTAGAAACCATCTGCCAAGCATCCAAAACTCAGTTACAAATGATTCACGAAGCCTATAGTTTGATGTGTGATATAGATGATGTGGTGGTATTTTACCGGGCGACGGGAGTGAGACCGTCCTCCACCTTCTGTACAGGTGAGCAAATTTTCATGTTATATCGCAGTAGCTAGTTGAAAGATAAAAAAATGATCCGCTCTCTCAATCTCTTCTCCAGAAACTAGTTGATGCAAACTATTTTGATATCCTTCTACCAATTATTGAAGATTTCTGGAATTTTGGGAAAATCCTAATTTGCGGATATCTTGGTTATTACTGAAATTACATGAAAAGGAATTTGAAAATCAGTAGACACAATTTTAAGTTGAATTAAGTGGTGTGGAAACAAATTTTCAGCTCAGCGGTTTTCTAGTTATAATGGAAACATTCTTTTTCTGAATATAATAATAAACCAAACACAATCTTACTATTATTGGATTTAGTATATTTTCTTTTTCGAAAATGTAAAACACATTTTGTCAATTTTTATATTCACTACCCATTTTCAGGAAACACCGTCATTTCCTCAATTTTATTCATCCGGTACGTGTCCATCCAAAATTTATATAATTCAATAACTGACAAGCTCAGATTTTATAGGTCTTGTCCAAGACTATAGTTAGTTCTATTGTTCCATTGAATTCATACTATAGTTATTATTTGTGATCTTAGAATTTGATAATTACTTCATTTTTCCAGAATCATTTTCAGATGAAAATTAGTTTTTCTGAAATTCGAAATTTCCTTCTCTCAGGTACCTGAGTAATATCAATAAGAGTCTATTGATGTTGCATTGGCAATATTGTAGAGCAATCACAAAGAGAAGCATGTTGACGAAATATAAAATAATGAAAAATACTAAAAGAATGTCGTGTATCCTTTCAGCGGTAGGAAAACAGTCTACAGGTTTTCTAAAATGAAAAAAAGATATGAATAGTATATAGCCCCCACGTATCTTTGATGAAGAAAGTATCTTAATTTACCAGTTTGCACGATGAAGGTGGCCGTACGGAAGGGTTGAAAAGGAGAAAAAGAATTTATTCGAGCACGTCAAATTTTTGGAGGGAATGTGAACCCAAAAGAACCCTCTATTGCTATGACTAACGATTCCGACTTGACGGAAGCTTTTGGCGGCCATTTTAAAATGAAAAAAAATGAAACTTCGAAAAACTCGAGAGCGTAAATTTTTATATAGAGCGTAAATTTTATATAGCTTGATGTGAAAAATGTGCTGATCAATAATCTGAAAACTATTTGGAAGTGTTTTCTCCATCTGACAGTATGAATGTTGATATTTTTACAAATCGATGAGAGTGTGATAGGAGAGTGAAAATTTGGTTACATGAATATGTAATTCGAAGCTCATCTCATAAACTTCTGGTGCATTAGCAGAAGCGTAGTGTGCCGTGGCGGGGCCACGTATAAAAAATTGTTTGAGAGCCCTCAGGAAGGATAAAGATTTCTCAAAAAAAAAATATATAAATATACATCGGAGGCAAAATTAGCGGAAACTCGAAAATACATATTCATAATAATTATCTAATTTCAACGATTTAAATTTGTTCGGCAAGTTATAGATCAACTCTTATATATATATATATATATATATATATATATATATATATATATATATATATATATATATATATATATATATATATATATATATATATATATATATATATATATATATATATATATATATATATATATATATATATATATATATATATATATATATATATATATATATATATATATATATATATATATATATATATATATATATATATATATATATATATATATATATATATATATATATATATATATATATATATATATATATATATATATATATATATATATATATATATATATATATATATATATATATATATATATATATATATATATATAATATATATATATATATATATATATATATATATATATATATATATATATATATATATATATATATATATATATATATGTATATATATATATATATATATATATATATATATATATCGTAAACACGGTAAAACAAAGAGATCATTTTGAGAATGTTATAGTTTGTGATAAGGGCTTTTAAAAGGCATTACTGGTTAACTCACCCCGGCGCTAACTACTCTCGAAAGGTTTCCATTAAGCGGAAACATTTATTTGTTTCCACGTTTTTCAATAATATTGGAAGTAGCTCGTTTGAGATAGAAAATGAATTTTTGAAAAAAGATTCGTTGAAATGACTTGTCTCTTACTATGTTATCAAATGAGATATCGCTCGACTCTTTTTCCCTATTCAATGTTTACATGTTTACGGTTTGAAGCGACCTGTTCTAGAAGGTTGCTCGTTGAAACGTAAAATATACGTCAAAAAATTTCTTCCAAACAAAATCGTTCGACATGGTTCGTCATATTTTCACATTCTCTACGGGGTAAGGGATATACAGGGTGTAAAGATCTTAAAATGAATGTTTTTTTCAGGGTGATTCTGGTGGACCTCTTCAGATCTACAGTAAACTTCGATGCATGTACGAAATCATAGGGATAACGTCATTTGGAAAGAGAGCCTGTGGTTTTGAAGGAGTATACACTAGAGTATCACATTATGTTGATTGGATTGAGAGAATTGTTTGGAAGTAATTTTCCATGCACATTATTTGAATAATAAACTTTTGAATTAAATAGAAATATGTATTTAACATGTTACATCTTATATACATTTGAAAATTGAGTAGCAAGAGTCTTTGCAATATTTTTTCATGTAGAAAACGATATTATTTTTGGAAAAATGTCACAATGTTCCAACATTTTCATGATGGCCTTTGAAGGAAACAAATGAATTAATGATGGTAAAACAGTCAAGTTGAAAGAAATCTGAGTTTCTTATTCTAGGAAGGCGCAAAATCTATATACCACATGTTCCTGAAATTAGGGCCACCCCTGTAACTTTTTTTCTATTTGGAATATATTGATGAAATTTAAAATCGGATAGAGGACAATATTTTGAATTTGGTTGCATCAATATGTTTGACATTTCGTTTCAGATTATGCCGGAAACGATACCAACTTTCTATTTTCAAATGAGACGCCCTGTATTTTATTGCCTATTTCAATTATTCATCTCATCCTACGACCTATTGACATATTTTTGACACAAAAAACAATACACGATATTTTTTTTGCAATTTTCATCTTTCGTTCTAGAAGGCCATGAACAATGACAGTAGGCTTAGCTCAACATCTATCACGAAAATACAAGATTTTATCTAAAAATTTTATTGCTCATTTTTTACGGGGTGTCAAAATTTCAAATTTCAGTTTTTCCTCAAAAAGTATGTTTTCTTCTGAGATAACCATATCGGGCCACCCGGTATTACAGAAGCAGTATTTTTTATTTTTTTTATACCACTTATGTCTCTCTGTTTTTAACGGTTCCGCAGTTCTAGTGCAAAATACCTAGGCAATTTTCGCAGAGGTTCCCCATTGGCTAATAAATAATAATAAATAACGACGTTGGAGATGTAAAATTTTTGTTCCTATTCATAATATTCTGTGATCATAAAAAAATATGAGTGGGACATGTCAAAATTCCACTGTTGATAATTATCGATATTGAGAATTAGTGAATTCAGTTTTGAGTATAAACCAATACGCCCAAAGTAGAAAAATTGATATGCTCCTTATTAATGAAGAGTGCAGGCAAAATAGCGTTCATGCTGAACAATTATACAGAGAGCGCTATCTGGAAAGACTTCATCCGAATAGAACCTATTTCTCTAAAGTTGAACGACAATTTCGTTAGGTGCAACCTGCTGAAGGGGACGATTTCGTTATAGTATTGACGAAGCTACCGAAATAGACTTATTGACATTTGTTGACATTAAACGAACTGCATCAACAGGGGAACCATAATATCTTACGAATAATTCAATAAACGAGTGAAAAAAACTCGTTTCGCTGTCTCTATTGCAATAGCATTAGCTTGTCTGTTTATGTTGTGTCGTGTGTACAAAAAGAGAACCGAAAATTCTTCTACTTAGCAGCAACATTTTCTCGTTCTCATTTTGCACTCCATGATTTCCGAGACTTCTTCACGAAGACAAGGGTTAAAAGGAAGGGGGTTTGGGACAGGAAAAATCTATAACAAAGAAAAAAGAAAACCAGCAGAAAAATATTTCATCAAACATACCTAACTTAACTAATACTCCTCTGCTTTTCAACAGGGAACATCTCATACACCTTTTGGGAATGAAGCCCTACGGGGGTGTAGCCCTTGCCTTATCTAAGAACTTAACTAATGCTCTGCTGTTTGTCAATAGGAAGCATCTCATACACCATGGGGAAAAAGCCCTAAGGGGGTGCAGCCCTTGCCTTATTTAAGAACTTCTGGAAATCAGTGATACTTATCCTAAGATGATTCAAGAGCTAATTTCCTGCGAATATGGGAAGGAACTGTATTACAAATAACCGGAAGCCAAGGGGTAGCAGTTGAACTGATACATCCACTTATAACTCTCATAGAACAGTTCAACTGAGAATCAATCTTATTGACATGAGTACTATTTAACCCCAACTGACAGCAATATTCTGCTGCTGAATATACTAAAGCTAAATCAGTAGTTCGCAAAGTAGAGACTTCGGCGCCCAAATTAGATTCAGCTTGTTTATGTAGTATATTGTTGCTTGTTTTCAACTTCTGACATAATTTATCAATATGAAATTTGAAAGTCAAAGAATTATCTAGCTTTATACCAAGATATGTTGGAATGAAATTATGAGTTAAGAGTGATTGATTGAAGAATACTCTCAGTTGCCTATCCTCATGATTATTCAGATGAAAACAAGAAACCTCAGTTTTTGAAGGATTTGAACATAAACGCAATTTTTTTGATGAAAATCCAATGTTCAGAATTTCTAAATTGGAAGTCAGGGTTTGCTCAACTGTTCCGAAGTCATAGTGTCGAAAAAATCTAACCAAAGCAATATCATCAGCATACAAAAACTTTGTAAATAAAGTTTCAGGTATGTCAGATATATATAAATTGAAGAGAAGAGGTGCAAGAACAGATCCCTGAGGTAGGCCATCATTTAGAGTGTAAAGTGTCTTCTATCAGATAACATTTTTTCCATCAACTTCACAATTTTTCCACATTGAACTACTTCAAAGATTTTATAAACTAAACCATCCTTCCAAACTGTATCATATGCCGAAGAGAGATCTATTTTACGTTTACCCTGAAATCCTGTCTCAATTAAAGTGGATAAACCTAAAACTGGCAATAACTTTAGCCTTTCTAAATTCAACGGGAATACTACCTGAGCTGAATATGTCATTGTAAAATGATAGTAACCACTTTTCAGCGTTATTTCCCAAATGTTTAAAAAATTCAGGGAAAATGCCATCAAATCATGGAGCTTTACGAACTTTATAGATTTTATTGCAGATTTGAGCTTTTCTTCCTCAAAAGGATTCAATAAATCCTCATCCGCGATAGCATCCCTCCTCTTTTTATGTAAGATTCGTTTCATTCTATTCCTGTCATATCTACTAATCTTCACACTTTTAGAGACATTAACAGGTCTAGATGCTACAGAATTCGGATTCATATCAGACAGAGTTTTTGAAACGGGATCAGCATTGCCTAATTTCCTCAATAAATGCCAGGAACTTCTACTAGAATGACGAAAATTCATACCAGTCAACTCATTCCATTTATTCTTTCTTCTATAATTTGAAGAACTACGGAGTGCATCGGCTTTCTCTCTGAAAGGATTTTGCTGGTAATCCTTATAACAAACATTTGATTCCTCTGACCACCCAGGTATAAATCCTTTCGAAAGCCTCTGAGAATATGTTTCTTAGCAGTATTTTTGACAACTCCTATAAACCAGGAATAACTTCTACTCAAGGAAGGAAACCATCTCAAATCACTATCTACCTGTTTAGAGAAATCATTCCAACGAGCTTTATTGAAATTGCATCTAATGAATTTGCAAATGTGCATTGAAAACCTTACGAAATAATAACTGGCTTGTGTTGACTGTGAGGTAAATCTGAAAGTACTTTACGACGAACAGGTAGAGGAAACAATTCTGAGTCGTTAGAGAACAAACAAACATCAGGATTATAATCCCGATTCCATCTGGCGGAATGAAAAGTGCCCTTTGCCTTCGCATCGAATACAAGTTAAAAATCATTTGTTTTGATCCATTCAACTAATGAAATACCACTCCTGTCGTTTTCTGTATAACCCCATTGATTGTGAGAGCAATTGAAGTCAACACAACAGATAGCAGGGTGGGGAAAAATAATATCGAAATTGATGGGCCGAATTTCGCCAGGAGGTTTATAAATATTAACGACAAACACATCAAAAAATTTGAACGCAATATAGAAAACACCACTCAACATGCTCTTCTGTACAAGTTCAATATAATTGAATTATGAAGATTTTACATAGCAAGCAAGGCCATAAATAAGACCAAGGAGATAATCATAACATAACCTGCAATATTTCCAATTTCGCGGAGATGTTCTTCCGTCGCAGTGTGAGTCTCCTGAAGCATCACTTCCACCATCTTCTGGCTTAACAATTTTGAAGTATAATCACATTTATCCTTGGAAATATCTTCAATATTCAAACTCAACAAAACAATTCCCTCTCTGTTTGACCGACAGAGCCCCGATGGTTGGCTTCTTTAATTTTAAGTGCTTCAGTAATTGTTTTATATCTTTGAGATATCAGAACATGCGTTTCTCTACATGTAAAACACTCAAGCTTTTGAATGACAAAATCACCATACGGTTCAGAATCTATAACGTCCACAAATATTTTTTACTATCGCCGATATAATAAGCATACTTGGCATTTTTAAGCTTCTCTGAGCTGCCCTCATAATTCGCCCTGCATTCTTCGTGATAATAAGAATAATAATAATAATAATAAATAACATATATGCTACCTTAGAGCGATAGAACACAGGATCCGTCTCAATATAGGCCAATCACTTGCCTGCCAACACTCTACAAAATACTCACCTCATGCATATCCAATTGAATATACCAACACCTTGAAGACAACAATATATTAGCAGAGGAGCAGAAAGGATGCAGAAAGAAACACCACGGGTGCAAGGAACAACTCATCATCGATTCTGTGATGATGAAACGGGCACACGTTGGGCATCGGAATGTTCATTCAGCTTTTCTCGATTATTTGAAGGCATTCGATAGTAGTACCGCCCATTCTTGGCTTGTTGAAGTATTGCAGATATACAAAATTCACCCAGCCCTGGCAGAGTTCTTGAAGACAACAATGACACACTGGCGCACGTCTCTGCAGGTCAACAAGAACAATAAATCAATTAAAACCGACGAGATACCCATACGTCGTGGAATTTTTCAAGGAGACTCTTTGAATCCACTATGGTTCTGTTGAGCTATGAACCCATTATCCTCAATGCTTAATAGAATAGGATACGGATTTAGGATGAAAACAGATAGGAATTATTATACAGTCCCCCACCTGCTGTATATGGATGACATCAAACTATATGCTTCGAACAAGAAGCAATTGGATGGTTTGCTGAAAACTGTCAGTGAGTTCTCGGCAGAAGTTCATATGAAATTCGGGATTGAAAAATGTAAGACCCTGAACATTCAAAGAGGGAAAGTCAGAGATGGTGAAACACTACTTCCAAACGGTGATATTATACAGTGCATGAGGGATGGCGAAACATACAAATATCTGGAATACCAACAAGCCAGATTGCTAGACCAAAAACAATCAAAGGAGAAGATTCGTTCAGAATACAGTCAGCATCTGAAGACTGTGCTGAAATCAATATTGAACTCGGGGAATCTAGTCAAAGCAATTAACACCTACGCCATTCCAGTGTTGCTTTACTCATTTGGAATAATCAGATAGACTAGGACAGAACTGGATGATATTCAAAGGCCGACCCGAACGATGCTAACAAAGTACAACAACCATCATCCAAAATCGTCTGTGATACGAAAAACTTTGAAGCGGAAAGAAGGAGGACGCGGATTAATAGATGTTGTCAATTTACACACCGAACAGATAAAAAATCTCAGAGAATTCGTCTCAGCAAAAGCTCTCACTTCTGACCTACATTGAGTGATATCGTTGGCTGATAAAGGATATACACCTCTAAATCTTGCTACCAGAGATGCCCTGCTGAATCTACCGTTCCTATCAGATACTGAAAAACAAGAGCAATGGTCAAGAAAGGAATTGCATGGACGACATCACTATGAGATTAATCAGCCACACATCGACAAAGAAGCCTCCAACAAATGGTTGATGAAAGGAGAAGGACGGAACATTACAAACAGATAGGTGCAGAAAATGCCATATAAGATCGGAGACTATACAGCATATTACATCCGGATGCGAACAACTGGCCAGTACGGACTATCTTCACAGGCATAATCAAGTGTGCAACATTATCCATCAGAAACTTGCACACAAGTACGGCCTTCTGAATACCTTCCGGCCATATTACAAGTATCAACCGGCGCCCGTATTGGAAAATTCCTCTATCAGATTATACTACGATAGGCCTGTTATCACTGACAGAATGGTGACGAATAATAGGCCGGACATAGTGGTGTATGATAAGAGAGCCAGAACAGCAATGCTAGTGGATGTCGCCATACCGAATAATAACAACGTGCTGAATAAGTTCCAGGAGAATAAGTCCAAATACACAAACCTTGCTATTGAGATCAAGCTGTTGTGGCACCTCGAGAAAATAGATATTGTTCCTGTCATGGTATCCTCCACTAGGTTAATACTCA
The DNA here is from genome assembly GCA_013387265.2 of Cryptolaemus montrouzieri. Classification (NCBI taxonomy): domain Eukaryota; kingdom Metazoa; phylum Arthropoda; class Insecta; order Coleoptera; family Coccinellidae; genus Cryptolaemus; species Cryptolaemus montrouzieri. Next base: position 66,442,995 of record JABFTP020000103.1, read on the forward strand.
AAACTTTGCATGATAGCCTTAAGAAATTAGAATTGCATAAGAATACCTATATAGAAATGCAAAAAGCTGTAATTCTTAATACATGTAGGACAGTTAGGAAATTTATGTCAAGTATATTGTAATCGAGCCTATTCCCTTTGATTGCTTAATCTGGTAAAGGTAAATTATATCCAGCTAACAGCTGAGATAGTGCATAAGTCCACGCTAATAAACAATAATAATAATAATGCTAAACAAGTTCCAGGAGAAAAAGTCCAAATACACAGATCTTGCTATTGAGATCAAGCAGATGTGGCCCCTCGAGAAAATAGATATTGTTTCTGTCATTATATCCTCCACTGGGTTAATACCCAAAACTTTGCATGATAGCCTTAAGAAATTAGGATTGCATAAGAATACCTATATAGAAATGCAAAAAGCTGTAATTCTTAATACATGTAGGATAGTAAGAAAATTTATGTCAAGTATATTGTAATCGAGCCTATTCCCTTTGATTGCTTAATCTGGTAAAGGTAAATTATATCCAGCTAACAGCTGAGATAGTGCATAAGTCCACGATAATAAACAATAATAATAATAATGCTAAACAAGTTCCAGGAGAAAAAGTCCAAATACACAGACCTTGCTATTGAGATCAAGCAGATGTGGCCCCTCGAGAAAATAGATATTGTTTCTGTCATTATATCCTCCACTGGGTTAATACCCAAAACTTTGCATGATAGCCTTAAGAAATTAGGATTGCATAAGAATACCTATATAGAAATGCAAAAAGCTGTAATTCTTAATACATGTAGGATAGTTAGGAAATTTATGTCAAGTATATTGTAATCGAGCCTATTCCCTTTGATTGCTGATTCTGGGAAAAGTAAATTATATCCAGCTAACAGCTGAGATAGTGCATAAGTCCACGATAATGAATAATAATAAGCTTTATTTCCCCAAGACCGCCGAAATGACATAATGGAAAAGGTAAAAAAATAATAAAATTATTTCCCCAAGCAAATATACAACAAAATCAGGAAAATCGCATACAAAAAACATCAAAAGAAATATCATTTACAATAAAAATTCCTGCACACTATAATAACTCTTACTCGCCAAATATTCAGACAGCCTTCTTCTAAAAGTAACACACGATTTGGACTTCTTTATGTCATCATTCAATCTGTTGTAAAGCTTTACACTCAGGTACATAGAGGATCGTTTGCTAATTCGAAGTCTAAAGTTTGGAGGGACGAGGTTGTGCTGGCTTCTAGAATTGCAATGATGGTAGTCACCATTACGCATTATTTCATTTTGGTTTTTAAATACTACTGTCGTCATTTCGAGTATACATATGGATGGTAATGTAAGTAAGCCGAAAGATCGAAAAGCCTCTTGATATGAGTTAAGTTTGCGAAATACCCAGCATACAACGAATTATTCTTTTTTGACAAAGGAAAACCTCGTCAGCTCCAACCGATGCCCCCCAAAACAAAACCCCATATCTCAATCGGGAGGCCACCTGAGCAAGATAAACAGCCCTCAACTGTGTGACAGACAAAACTCTCCTCAAGTTTCGCATAAGATAACAGACCGTACTAAGTTTGGAGGACAGGTAAGTACAATGATTTTTCCAGTTTAGACTCTCATCTATCCGAAGACCTAGGAACCCTGTCGAGCCAGCCCTTCCAGTTGAGTATTATTGAGAAACACATTAACATTTATATTCTTATTTTGGTTGTGAAAGACCAAATATGTAGACTTGAGGGCATTGATGTGCAATCTGTTTCTGCTAAACCATTGACACAGCAAGTTGGCATCCTTGACTCCAGCATAGCCTCGTCATCATCAGTCATCAAGGCGGTAGCATCGTCTGCATAAAGAAAAACATCGCAACTCAGACCGATTTCTATGTCATGATGCTCGTTGTCATACCAAATTTCAAAATCGATGCTATTCATTTTTTTTTTCATGATTTCACACGTATTGCAGATTTCAGATGAAACAATTTATTCTAAAAATTTTGTCTGAATATTTATCGATTACAGTACAAACACCAATCAACGATCTGAAACCACGCTTTGATCAAGTCCCGTCACCAGAAATCGCAAATTCGAGTTCGAGCAAATTTTATCTTCATTTTTTGCTTCTCTTTCGCGCCCGCCTCTTTTTCAAATATCGGAAACAGTTTTTGATGCAATTTTCTAAAAGTCTTCAGTATGTAGTATAACACAAACATTTGACGACATATCCATCAATGAACAAAACAGATCCAAGCGACGTATATCTATGCCAAACAAGCTCATAACAATGTCGTATCCTTTGTCTATAAAATTACACGAATTTATTGTTTGGTCACCACACTCACATTCAATATTGAGTTTAAATCCAAGACCACGCACAGCAGTTTTTGTAAGTTTTACAATTTTATCGCAAGTTTTACTTTTTAGCATACTAGCTAATGTTAAAAACATGAGTTGAAATGACAATATGCAGAAATTAAAACTATATCAATTTTTACATCAAAGTCGGTACTCGTAGACAATTTATCAGCAGATTTACTAGTAAAAGAAGTGCTTGGCTGAGCAGTGTATTGATTACCCTGAAAATCACAAGAACGTCTTGTATCATTTTTTTTCTCGGTTTTTAATTTTTTCCACCTTCTCTCTTATACACTGCTTTAGGAGGCATTTTTGTTTACGAAAACACTTCTATAATGACGAAAATAGAACTGAGAACCTGTGAGAAAACAAATAATACTGGAAGTAGAAGTATAACCAGTATTTTGTTTCTTTGTTCTAAGGACCTACAGTTTTTAGTGTACTCACTCATCTAGACCGTGCAATGATAACTGCCACCACTTTTGATAACAAGTTATCTGGCCTTCGATAGCATATGAGTTTAGTCAGTAGCCATATGCCCAACTCAACGTATGTCTTTGTCAAATTCACTATTTTGTTAGGACAACAACCATAACTTGAACCCCGATTAGAACCAGGCACCTCGGCTAAGCATATTGCTACATACTTGCTCACTATCCGTGCAGCTACCGAGGCGGTTAACCAGTATTTTGTTGAAGGAGAAATTGATGTAAGTGGTGCGAGCCACAGCTGCGTGAGGGATCATCAAGAGAAGCAAAGGAAAAACAGAAAACTCGTCTACCAGCAAACATCAAAGCACTTCTGAAGGAAAGAAACGAGCGCAGAAGAAATACCGAAGGACACTACACCCCAAAGACAAGAGAAAACTAAACGGACTAACCAACAGAGTAAAAAAAGAACTAAGGAGCATATTCAATGAGCAGTGGGACAACAGAATAGAGCAACTGAGCACAGAGGACCAGTCACTATGGAGAATGGCAGCAGCACTGACAGGAAAGAAGAAAAAGACGTCCACACCACACATCAAACACAATAGACAAACAGCAGTAACGGATGAGGAAAAGGTGGAAATATTTGCATCAGCACTAGAGGAACAATTTCAAATGAACGCCAGCAACTGAAACGTGGAATTCAACCAAAACGTCGAAAGACTGGAAGAAGAATCCAGGAACATACAGCAGAAGACTACCGCATTGAAGAGGTTACAACAGCAGAAGTACAGGGACACTTCAACCAACTGAAATCAAGGGAGGCACCAGGAGTAGACGGAATTCCCAACCAGGCATTGAAAAACTTACCAGACGAAGGAATTGAAGAGAAAACGGAAATAGCACGAGCAATAATAAAAACGGAGCACTTTCCTGACATATGGAAAACAGCGGAGACCATCTTGATACTGAAACCAGGAAAACCAAGGCCAGAAGCCAGCAGCCACCGACCGATAAGCCTACTACCAGCAATGAGCAAGATCATCGAGAAGATCATCTACACCCGACTAAAAGCGTTCGCCGAAGAAAAAGGAATACTTCCGGAGCACCAATTTGGGTTTAGAGAACATTCGACAATACACCAACTAACTAGAATCACGGAGGACATCGAGGATAAACAGAATATATCAACACCAACAGGAGCAGCATTTTTGGACATTGAGAAAGCATTCGACAAAGTTTGGCACGAAGGACTAATCTACAAGATGAAGACCACAGGATACCCAGCGAAGCTTACCAACATCACGATGTCGTATCTACAAAACAGAAGATTCATAACCAGGATACAGGACCAAAAGTCAACAGCAAAGGACCACTACTATTCAACATATACATCGCAGACATATCGAAGATGAAGCACTCGAAGATGGCGAAGTTCGCAGACGACACAGCAATATACGCATCCCACTGGAACGAAGCAGCAGTGAGGAAATTACTACAAGAAGATATCGAGCAACTTACCAATTATTTTAGAAGATGGAGGATTAAGGTCAACCGAAAGAAGACAGTAGCAATGTACATTGACCACAAGAAGAGAAGACACCCGGAAACTACAAATAAAACTGAAGCAATACACGGAAAACAATACCCCCTACTCAACGGAAGAAGCTAACTCACATTGGAGAACCAAATCAAGATAATCAAGTCAATAACCATCCCAGGAATAACATACGCAGGACAAATTTGGCATCTAGAGGACAGATTTGAGAAGAGGAAACTACAAGCAGCACTCAACAAGATCATCAAGACAGCAAAAAACGCCCCATGGTACATAAGCAACGACCAACTCAGGAAGGAAATGAAAATCGACACACAAGAAGAAATCATCACACGACTAACAACGAAGACAACCGACCAGAGGGAAGACCACGAAAATAAGGAGATCAACCAAATAATGGAACTACAACCGAGGACAACAGGAAAGAGGACATCCCTAGTACAATGGAAGAGGAAACAACAGGTCAGCATAGATGCACCACAACATAAAAGAAGAAGGATAACCATCCTAACCATCCAGTAGGACCCCAGGACAAACCAAGACCAAGGAGATGTAACATAAGCGAGATGAAGAGGTAAAAGGATAGTCATTCGATCAAAATTCAAGGATCACAGAGAGCTGCGTGAACATCTGCGGCGTGTTGAGAGCGCGCTTCGAGTGCGTCGTTATATCTTATAATTTAATATTTCAGAAAGTTATTGTTGAAGGTATAAAGAATCTAGATATGTTAAAAAAATGATTTTCTGAAAATTCTAGACGGTAATAGTACCTTATGTCTTCTCGGAAAATTTCTCTTCCTCTCTGCCACCTTGTTGTTCCTTGTTTCTGGGTTCTTGATATCTTGCTGAAACCTTTCAATCTGCATTCACTTTAAGCTACTAAATTTTCGGTAAAGTACTCGACATATGAATTCTCTCAAACTCATGATACCTCTCTGTCCTGTGAAGGATTTCAATTATCAAAATAGATTTTGCATTAACGAATTGCTCCAGTGAAATGAATTTCATGAACAATGCCCTTGGAATCAGGGATGTGGAAAAATAATCAATTTTAATATTGATGGATTTCTCACAATCGAATTTAACTATTATATGTCATTAATAACAACAACGAATTGGTTTTCAATAATTCGATTATATTATATCATTTAAATATTTTAATTGATTTTCTGTAAACACCGTTATCTGCGCGCGTATGGAAAAGAACGAAGTGAGTTCAATAAACGTGAACTAGTCGTCCATTATGATTGACATTCCCAATTGAGGACAACTAAAACATTCCTGAGCTTTAATCAGTGATATTGATGATTAATTTATTTTTTGGAATTTCATTTTCAACGAAAATAATGTAAAATTTATTTTATACTAACATAATCAAACCCACAATTTTATTTTTACAAACACAACCGGTTTCAACCGTCAACTCATTTTGAAGCGGTCAACTAAAGGAAATTTACTTACTTTCATAGATTATAGCTTAATTTGATATTGAGTAGTGGATACATATTAATGTATACCTGGATATTAAAGGTGATTTCACTTGAGTTCTTACAAAGTTTATTGTCATAATCACAAAGAATTTGGATTGTATCAAATACACACACCACAAAAATTGTCGCATCACCTGGTATTCTGAGTTCTACAATCGATTAAGCAGCTCGATCACAATTTTTTTGTCAACATATGTTTTTGGACATATGAGGGGAAAACAATCTCATCTATGTAGTAACATTTGTTTCCATATGATCTCAAACACGTCTGAAACAAGAATGAGTTTATTTGACTCAGCATTCACTCAATTTCTCTTCAGTTTTCACGCTAAATTAATGCAAATTTTCTGTGTTTCTTGTTGATTTTCGAATCTTTGAATTTATTGTAATAGCTGCTGAACGTCCTGGACGCTATTTGAGTTATCATGAAGTGGTAAGAATTGTAACACTTCTAGAGGAGGGGCGAAGCCAACGTTACGTGGCTAACTTGTTGAATGTTAACCAAAGCACTATTTCAATAGCTATTGATCGGTACCACGAAACAGGGTAATATGGAAGAAGGGCCAGACAGGGAAGGAATTGGATAACAACACCAGTTGATGATCGTTGGCTTCGTTTAACTGCACAAAGAGTTCGGTATTGTACAGCTTGAATGCTACAAAATGAACTTGCACTCTCCAGAAATGTGCATATTTTATTGGAAACTGTTAAAAACAGGCTCAGAGAAGACGATATCAGACCAAGGGTGGCTTCTACCGGCCCGCGTCTCACCACAGAGCATCGAGTTGCTAGACTTCAATTTGCGAGGAAACATGCATGGGGTATTCCAGAATGGTCGAATATTCTCTTTCCCGACGAGTCCAGGTTCTGTCTTGTATCAAATGATAGACGCATGCCTGTATACAGACGACCTGGGTAACGGTATCAGCAATGCAATATCCGGCAAACCGAAAACTTCGAAGGGGGCTCAGTAATGGTGTGGGAGACATATCTTTCCATGATCGAACTGAGTTAGTCCTAATGAATAATGGAAGAATGACAGCGGCCACATACATCGCAGATATCCTTGAACCCCATGTTGTACCCTTCGGCCCATTGATTCGTCGAAAACTTTATTTATATGCATGATAATGTTCGGCGTCATGTATCTAGAGTAGTTACAGAATTTCTGCAAAATGACGAAATTGATATTTTAAGATGGTTAGCCAGAAGTCCCGACTTGAATCCCATAGACCATGTTTGAGACAACATGGGGTGGCAAATTCAGCAACGTAGGATGCCTTGTAGAACACTCCAACAACTAGAAAATCTGCTTCTTGAAATTTTGAACTCAGTGACTCAAGTGTACATCCAAAATTTATTTGAGGGGCTTCCGAGACGTATACTGGCAGTAATTAGGGCCAGGGGAGGAAATACTCGATTTTGAAAATGATTAGTAACCATTCGATACTAGTTGATTGGTCTCTTCGCGAATGTTTGAAGATGGTAAAATTTTTGAATTTTTCTTTAACTTGAAAATTGTTGATATGTTCCATCAAAAACCGATCTCTTTTGAATGATATCTTCTTATTTTACACTTCTGAATGTTACCAAGTTACTCTTGAATGACCAACCTAAAAGTTTATATAGTATAGTCGTCAAAGTAGGGCGATGAGATAATTTTTGTGGGGAGTGTATAAAATCAATATGGAAATTAGTTAGATATCCAAAGAGAAATACGACAATCTGCAGGTAAAACTTTCTATCTTAGAAATTGGGAACTACTCTAACGAAAACACCCAGCATCCATTCACCGATTCAGCATTGCCCGAAACAAGGAATACAATCTTTTTCCCACGATTCGTTGACATATCAAACAGTAATTTCAATGGAACACAGATTGCTTTGTTAGAGAAAGGTCCAAAATTCACTCAAAAGAACAATCAAATTATCTAAAGAAATGGTTGAAGTCCAAGCCGAACAAAATATTCAGAAACACAAAAACATAATCAACCATCCATTCTCCATAGACATAAGATTACCGAAATAATTAAAGAATCCAACATTCAGCCCAAGCAGCAAACTTACACGGAAGCAATAAAATCCATATCATCAAAAATCCAAGAAGATCTCATTTTAACAAAAGCTGATAAATTGAAGAATTTTTATTCAAGGAACAATATTCAACCTTCTGTAGAATGTTAAATATCCTTCCTTGAAGGAGCTGCTTTTCCGATACACCCTTCATAAATACCGTCAACCAGGGCCACTGAGCAGTAGTGCAGCAATGGACTACAGTTTCGCTCTTATTTGACCCCGTCAGTACTGCATACCCATTCACACAATCATGCCACACTGACTGTCACCTACTCATCTCAATTCGTTGCGCCCTTCAACGAATTGACACAGAGGCCACTCACCATTTCCACTGGAAAACCATGATAGGTGACAGTGTGGCCTGATGTTGTGAATGGATATGCAATACTGACGAGGTCAAATGGGACACTTTTCGATTATTTATTATCATTCGTTTTGTTGATCCACTCTAACGCAGATAACCTTTTTTCTTAAGTATTTTCTGATAGAATTCGTGAATATCGAAGATGCTATACATCTAGAAGAATTAAGAATTAAATAAGGATTTACATCCTGGGGATACTGAAAAGTAGAGAAAATATTTGCTAATAAAGTGAACGAAAGAAAATTCTAATTTTTTTGAACAAAATTCGTTGGACTGATATCTCATTAGAAAGGTTTTAGAATTTCTAGATTATTGTAGACAATATTTTTGCTTCATCTGCATTGTAATGAAGATACAGGGTGAATTAATAGAGAGCGATACAGTGTTTGAGAGGCCTGCTGATTTTGGGTGGAGATTCAGAACGCGTTTGTTTGATTTTCAAATAATAAAGCTTATTCATAGAATTACCTACATGTTGGTGTGTAGGGAAAAATTGAAAATTGAAAAAACAATTGAATTTATTATACAGTACAACTTCACTAGTCCGGACAATCGCTATATCGGGCACTCCAGTAACTCGGGCACCCGACTCATTCGGGCACTTTGTGAATTTTACCTGTATAATCTGGGCACGTCGACTGATATACAAACAATAATAATTTTCCTGTCTGTACATGTTTGTATGTACTTGTACTATCTAAGAGTGACGAGTATCGTTCTACAGTTGCATTTTGTATTTCAATCTCGCCGGTGGTGTGCATAATTTCTCCAACCAAGAGAAATTATAAAACGCTCACACTGGCAGAGAAATCAAAAATAATAGATTTTATTGATGATGGAATGAGTACTCGTCGAATAGCAGCAAAGTTCAGTATTCAAAAATCAACAGTGTTTGACATAAAAAGGAACAAGGACAAAGTAAGGAGATTTATATCCAAATCGTATCAAGGAACTGGTAGGAATTAGGAATGCACCGAGCAAGAGTTTTCACAAAAGGCCGAGTACCGAGCTCTCTGCCCAACAAAATTAGTGCATGCCGAGTATCACGGCCGAGAGCTCGGCTGGCCCAATCGGGCCCTCGGTGCATCCTTAGTAGGAATATTATTTTAAACTTTTCTCGAATTTATTCTATCCAAGGTTTTTTTGTAATAATAAGAAAAATTATTAGAGAACCTGAGAATCCTGATGTTGTAATCGTCTTGTATAACTGGTTTCTTCAACAACGCAACGCACACGAACCAATTTCATCCGACATATTGAGAGCAAAAGCAGTTGAATAAATCACAGGAAAAAAAGGTTTTCTGGCTAGTTCGGGATAGTTAGATAAATTCAAGCTTAGAAGCTTGAAGGTTTGTGGTGAAAAACATTCCAGTGATGTTTCCCCTGTGATACCATTTAAGAAAAAATTTCTATCGGTTGTTGAACAGATGGAATTAAGCGAAGAACAGGCGTATAATGCTGATGAATCGGCCATTTTTCAGAGATGTTTACCAGACACAACTTGGGGGAAAAATCAGCACCAGGTCGAAAAGTGTCTAAAGACCGCTTAACATTCATGCCATGCTGCAACGCGGCTGGAACTCAGCAATTACATTTACTAGTCTTGGGAAAAGCGGCAAATCCACGAGCATTCAAAAACTACCAGTTGTCTACAAAGCATCTACCAAAAGGTGGATGACCAGACCATTATTTAATGAATGGTTTAAAACATCTTTTATCATCGAGGTGAAAAATTTAACTAAGATTAACAACCCCCCTAAAGCTCTGTTGTTGGCAGACAATGCACCATCGCATCCACCTGAAGAAGAGATTAATACTGATCCAAACTTCAGAGTTATGTTTTTGCCACCCAGCTGTACTGCCGTTCTCCGACCTATGAATCAGAATTTAATTCAAAACATTGAAGTGTCGTATAGAAAATGCCTTCTTAATCATATCATTTCGCATGAAGGTGAAGAGATAACTTCCAACTTGGGACAGTATAATTTGAGAGATGCTGTGAACAATCTTACCCAATCTTGTAAAGCCATTACTTCAAAAAATATTAGAAAAAGGTGTACAGCATTGTGGCATGACACTACAGAAGTAGAAGAATCAGATGATGAAAATATTCCACTCTCAGAGCTTCAGAAGAAACTTCGTCCGATCAATGAAAATGATTTAAAAAATATTGCCGAATCAGTAAGGGTCATCGATCCAGAAAATGACTTCACCATTGAGAACATTACCAACTGGACTGTGGGGGACAAAGAAATTTTTATCGATTTGACTGAAGAAGAGTTTATACAGGATGCTTGAGGAAGGAATATTGAAAACGTAGAGGAATCTTCAGACTCAGAGGATGGTTTGAATAGTATGGTAAAAGTGAAACCTGGAGATACTGTCAACGCGTTCTCCCTTATTATCAGATGGGCCGAACAGAATAATCTTCCTATAGAAGACGTATTTCTCCTAAAGAGGCTCAAGGAAAAATCAGTTCAGATGGCAGCATCGAGAAAGGTTCAGAGTAAAATCGATGGATATTTTAAACGTCATAAGGAATAACATGTTGTTTATGTACACTAGCTTATATTTAAATTCTATATTTTCTATGAGGAAAGATTATTATGATTGGAAATTCTATAATTTGATTCTCTTTTATAAAGGAAACTATTTTTTGTTCAACTTTTCGATATTTTTATAATAAACTCGGCTTCAACAGATTTTGGATTGTTTCTATTTTGAAAATGAAACAAATTCAAGTCACTACAGAAATTCGGGCATTTCGATAGTCCGAGCATGCGCCGGAACGATATCTGCCCGGACTAGTGAAGTTGTACTGTACCTGAAATATTTTATGGGTCAACTCGGTATCAGTCAAACAAATGTTTGCTGCCAACTTCCAAACACAAATATAGATTTTGCTCGAAACGTTCCCGGACATTACGTAGCATTTCAGGGGTTATACAATTACAATCGGCTAAAATCCCTTGTCATAAATCCACCAAATCTGCTGGATCAGATTTATAAGTTCGACTCTCGAAGTGGCCCCATGAAAAAATCCAATGGTGTCAAGTCGGGAGAACGTCGGCGCCATTCTGTAGGGCTTCTTCTTCCGATACATCGATCTGGAAATTCTCGATCTAGATATTGTCGAACAGGAAGTGCAGAATGCGGGGGGCCCCATCCTGCTGAAACACAACATCCTCTTCTAAATAGCTAGGATCATTTTCCAAAATTTCAGTTATGGCCTGATTGATTAGTTCTTCAAGTAATTGGAGATACATTTCCCCGTCAGATTTCCTGGGAAAAAAATGGGTCAATCGGACGATTCCCATAGATGCCAACCCAAACATTCAATTTTTCAGGATATTGGGTATGTACTCAACGAAAGATTCTGGGTTTAGAGTCCGACCAGAACCGGCAGTTATGATGATTTACAGTACCATTCAAAAAATAAGTACATTCATCCGAAAAGCAAATAATATAGAGAAAGTGGGGATCGTTTGCTATTCGCTCACTTATTATTTCACAGAATTGCAGTCTGCGGTTAAAGTCATTCTCTTTCAATTCCTGGACCATCTTCATTTTATACGGATGGAGTTTGTATTGTTCAAAATCTCGTCCAATAGTTCTTCGACTCACACCAATTTCACTTTCCAATTTTCTGGTACTCAGAGTGGGACCAATCACTACTTGCCTAGCAATGCAGTTTTCATTTCCTCATTTCGTATGGGTTTTTGGACATTCTCTCTTTTCCTATTCTGAACAGAGCCAGTTTCTCTAAATTTTTCCATCAACTACAAAATGTACTTGGTTACATGTTTGTCGTCATGGCGTTCATTGAAAATAGTAGCTGCCCTATTTGCACAAGTATAAGTGCTGAAAAAAGTTTTAGTAATTTCTACTCCTTCAGCTATTGAATAAACCATTATACTGGTATGGATGCAATCTGTAAGTGTGAAAAGCAGCTAGATAAACAAACTGATTCGAATTACATTAATTAGATACAAGCAATCTGGAAAAAAAACTGCCGCATTTGTTGCTGTATAATCTGCATTACACCTGTGTGATTGGATGCTGTTAGAGGCTTTTCACATACGACGATCGGTTGCGTATGCGCTCGTGAGGCATGCGGGCCATTACCCTTTGGGAACATTTTTTGCTATTCAACAGATGACACGGAGCGATCATCGCTTCTTTGTGAAGAAGCTCTTATACTGTGTATGAATTTCTCCATGATCCATCCTGTATCCTCATTGAAATATAATCGGATTTAAAAATTCGTTCACTGTAATCAGATAATTCTAAATACCTATACAATGAGCTATAACTCGGACCAACTGATCAATTCGAAGATTTGAGGGGTTGACACACTCGTCTGAGGTGATCTCTGAGGGGTGTAGTAGAAATACCACTGCTTGAAGATATTTTTCCCCAAAAGACAACAGTATTTCGGTGAGTTTTCATTCGAAATCGACAGATTTTGCAATCACTGAAAATAACTCGTGTTTCGACGAACCAGCCTGTTCATGTTCACATGTAAGCTGTAATGTGTGTGACATGCAGCCTAAAGCTTCAAATTGACCCCGCATAGCGCTGATCATATTTTTTTCATTATCACATAAAGGTACAAATAGTTTATTACCGATATTCCACTTGTCTATGATTTCTCGTAATTTTTCTTCAATATATAATCTAGTGTGGTCATTCGCGATTACTTGAGCACAATATAACAGCCTCTTCACAAAGAAGCAACGATCGCTCCGTGCCATCGGTTGAATCGCAAAAAATGTTCCCTATCGGTGGACCAATGGAACGCAAACATGTGAAGGCAACCAAAAGCCTCTAACAGCATGGTATCCAAAGTTGAAATGAAACGAACTCAAGTAAAGTTCTCGTTACAGAAAAATATTGTAATGCAATAATAAAAAACAAACAAGTACTGTGTTTTAAGGAATTTTACTTAATGATTGCGATTCGTAACGCGTTTTACTACACTGTAGCTTCTTCAGACGAATGAATATACAGAAAATATAAATGAGAATATAAATATAAATGCAATTTATATTTATTATATTTAATTATATTTATATTATAAATGCAGCTAGATTAACAAACTAATTCTAATTTCATTCATCAGATACAAGCAATCTGAAAAAAAAACAAAAACTGCTGCATTTGTTGTTGAGAAATCTGCATTACAATATTTAAATTTGGAAGGCTTTTACTTGGTAAAATTCCATTGTCAATAATAAAAACAAACAATTACTGTGTTTTGAGGAATTTTACTTAATAATTGCGATTCGTAACGCGTTTCACTACACCGTAGCTTCTTCAGACGAATGTATGTACAGAAAATATAAATGAGAATATAAATATGAATGTTCTTGAGTATTTAAAAGCTTATTGGGTTGCTTCTTCTTAAGTGGTTTTTTATGACAGGTATGTCCAATAAAATTAAGGAATAGATTGTTCCCCAAAGAGATTCAATAGAGGTGAAGGGCTTAAATCGACTTGTTCATTGATGGGTTTACCTGAGTGTTTGTATTTATTTATTTCTAAAGTTTCCCAAAGATCTACCTTCCAATATTTATTATCTGTATGCAAAATATCAAACTGTGGGTCGAAAGAATGATTATTTTCTAAGAGATGATTCGCGTAATATGAATCTGCTTTTTATTTGAAAAACTGCGTTTATGTTCCGATATTCTAATTTTAAAATTTTATGTGTTCTACCAATGTAGAAATTATCACAGTCATTGCAATTCAATCTATAAACACTTGATTTATTGTTTTTACCTGATTTGGCTTTATTATTTTTATATATTTGCCTAAATTGTTATTAGTTTGGAAAGCTATGTTGAAATTATTGCTACTCAAGAATGATTTTAGTTTTTCACTTGTAATGCCAACGTAGGTTAAGGTGTTGAATTTTGTTTCAATTTATCGACAGGGTAAACTTCATTCAATGCGATTATTCTTTGTTTTTATATAAAATATTATTTATTAGTTTGGGATTGTAACCATTATTTTTGGCTATTTGTTTAATCAAATTCAATTCTTTGTTGAAATTTTCTGGTGTTAACGGGATGTTAATCAATCTATGAATAAAACTATTGAATGCTGACATTTTATATTGATACGGATGACAAGACGAGTTATGTATTATAATATCTGTATGTGACGGCTTATGGTAAATTGCGAAAACATGTTTTCCATTTTCATTCGAAATTGTTACGTCTAGGAAATTTATCGAATTATTGCTTTCTATTTCAGTTGTGAATCCAATTTTTGGATGTAATGAATTTATATGATTTTCGAAAGTTTTTAACTGTCTATCTGTTCCTGTGAAGCAAATAATGATATCGTCTACATAGCGATACCAGTATAAACAATATTTACTGAGTGTATGATTATGAATTAATTTCTCTAAATTATTCATGAATATTTCTGCTAACAAAGGACTTAACGGATTGTCCATAATCAAGCCGTCTTCAATAGTATAATATTTGTTATTGAAATGGAAATAATTTTGATGTAAACAAATTTGTAATAATGAAAGAATATCTGATTTAATGATAGTATTTACATGATTCTTTTCTAATAATTCTTCAACTAAGTAATACGTATCTTTCGGAGGAATGTTGGGAAATAGATTCTTAACATCGAAAGAAATGAGTTTGGAATTAGGTGGTATAATGGTATCTTTGATATTGGAAATTAGTTCGTATGAATTTTTGACCGAAAATTTAGATTTAAAATTGCAATGTTTTATTAGCAAGTCGTTGAGGAAGAATTTTGAAAAGTTTGATAGAAGGTGCCGTTACATAAGAAACAACAGGTCTAATAGGGTAATTAGGTTTATAAAGTTTTATCAACGAATATAATTCGGGGGATTGTGGATTGGAGTTAATGAATTTATATTTTTCGTGGTCTGTAATTAATGATTTTGCTGTCGAAATTATGTTTTTAACCACTTTCTGAAATTTTGCGGTAGGATCCTTAGTTGATGTTATATAGTTTCCGGCTGTTAAGAATTCTTCAGTTTTAGAAATATAACTATATAACATCAACTAAGGATCCTACCGCATTATTTCCATTTCAATAACAAATATTATACTATTGAAGACGGCTTGATTATGGGCGATCCGTTAAGTCCTTTGTTAGCAGAAATATTCATGAATAATTTAGAGAAATTAATTCATAATCATCCACCCAGTAAATATTGTTCATACAGGTATCGCTATATAGACGATATCATTATTTGCTTCACAGGAACAGATAGACAGTTAAAATTTTCGAAAATCATATAAATTCATTATATCCAAAATTGGTTTCACAACCGAAATAGAAAGCAATAATTCGATAAATTTCTAGACGTAACAATTTCGAATGAAAATGGAAAACATGTTTTCGTAATTTACCATAAGCCTTCACATACAGATATTATAATACATAACTCGTCGTGTCATCCGTATCAATATAAAATGTCAGCAGTCAATAGTTTTATTCATAGATTGATTAACATCCCGTTAACACCAGAAAATTTCAACAAAGAATCATATTTGATTAAACAAATAGCCAAAAGTAATGGTTACAATTGCTAACTGATAAATAATATTTTAAATGAAAAAGAAAGTAGAATCGCATTGAATGAAGTTTACCCTGTCGATAAATCGAAACAAAAATTCAACACCTTAACCTACGTTGGCATTACAAGTGAGAAACTGAAATCATTCTTGAGTAGCAATAATTTCAACATAGCTTTCCAAACTAATAACAATTTAGGCAAATATATAAAAATAATAAAACCAAATCAGGTAAAAACAATAAATCAGGTGTTTATAGATTGAATTGCAATGACTGTGATAATTTCTACATTGGTAGAACACATAGAAATTTTAATTTTGGAATATCGGAAAATAAACGCAGTTTTTCAATTAAAAAATCAGATTCAAATTACGCGAATCATCTCTTAGAAAATAATCACTCTTTCGAATCACAGTTTGAAATTTTGCATACAGATAATAAATATTGGAAGGTAGATCTTTGGGAAACTTTAGAAATCAATAAATACAAACACTCAGGTAAACTCATCAATGAACAATTCGATTTAAGCCCTTCACCTCTATTGAATCTCTTCGGGGAGCAATCTATTCCTTAATTTTATTGGATATACCTGTCATAAATAACCACTTAAGAAGAAGCAACCCAATAAGCTTTTAATTACTCAAGAACATTTATATTTATATTCTCATTTATATTTTCTGTACATTCATTCGTCTGAAGAAGATACGGTGTAGTGAAACGCGTTACGAATCGCAATTATTAAGTAAAATTCCTTGAAACACAGTACTCGTTTGTTTTTTATTATTCATAATGGAATTTTACCAAGTAAAAGCCTCCCAAATTCAAATATTGTGATGCCGATTTCTCAACAACAAATGCAGCAGTTTTTGTTTTTTTTTTCAGATTGCTTGTATCTGATGAATGAAATTAGAATTAGTTTGTTAATCTAGCTGCTTTTCACACTCACGGGTTGCATCCATACCAGTATAATGGTTTATTCAATAGCTGAAAGAGTAGAAATCAGTGAAATTTTTTCAGCAATAATACTTGTGCAAATAGGCAGCTGCTATTTTCAATGAACGCCATGTCGACTAACATGTAAGTGCCAAGTACATTTTGTAGTTGGTGAAAAAATTCAGAGAAACTGGCTCAGTTCAGAATAGGAAAAGAGAGCATGTCCAAAGACCCATACGAATTGAGGAAATGGAAACTGCGTTTCTTGGGTAAGTAGTAATTAATCCCATTCTGAGTACAAGAAATTTGGAAAGTGAAATTGGTGTGAGTCGAAGAACTATTGGACGAGTTTTCAAACAACACAAATTCCATCCGTATAAATTGAAAATGGTTCAGGAATTGAATGAGAATGACTTCAACCTCAGAGTGCAATTCTGTGAAATAAAAGTGAGCGAATCGCAAAGAATCCCCACATTCTCTATAATGTTTGCTTCTCGGATGACTGTACTTTCTTTGAATGGCACTGTAAATTGTTATAACTGCCGGTTCTGGTCGGACTCTGATCCGAGAATCTTCAATGGAGTACATACCCAATATCCTGAAAAATTGAATGTTTGGGTTGACATCTATGGGAATCGTCTGATTAGGCCATTTTACTTATCAAGAAATTTAACGGAAGAAATGTATCTCCAACTTATTGAAGAACTAATCAATTCGGTAGTTACTGAAATTTAGGAAAATGATCCTAGCTATTTAGCAGAGGATGCTGTGTTTCAGCAGGATGGTGCCCCCGCATTCTGCGCTTGCATCGCAAGAAGAGGCCCTACAGAATGGCCCCCGCGTTCTCCCGACTTGTCACCATTAGATTTTTATGGGGCCACTCAAAGAGTCAAATTGATAAAATTGATCAAGGAAATTTGGTCGATTTACGGCAACGGATTGTAGTAATCGTGTGTATTCGTATAACCCCTGAAATGTTACGTAATGGCCGGGAACGTTTCGAGCCAAATCTGTATTTCAGTTTGGAATTAGGCGGCGAACACTTTGAACATTTGTTCGATCGATATCTAGTTGAACTATAAAATGAATCAGGTATAATAAATTCAATTGTTTTTTCAATATTTCAATTTTAATTTTTTCCTACTCACCAACATGTAGGTAACTCTATGAATAAGCTCTATCATTTGAAAACCAACCAAACGTGTTCTGAATCACCATCCAAAATCAGCAGACCTCGCTATTTATTTTCATTCACCTTGTTCAGTTGACAAGAGATCCTCGTACGTCCTGCTTTCTTGTTCCAATGCATTGTTTGTACCTGGGCTCCTGAGCTCTGGCAGATCGTTGGCTTTCTTGATGATTTTTTGAACTATTTTTTTCAGGGCGGAATGTGCTGAACACGGCGACTCCCCAACGATCCGTAGATCTGAAACGAAGAGAAAATTTGCTATGAATAAGATAATTAACCTTTCGAAGATGAAATGAACTTTGATTCAAGTAGTCCATACTTCATACGTATCAATATTCACAACTAAATCTTATCAAAAACATAGAAAGGAAAGAAAATTCTCAACGTGGTCCTCCTCCGCAAAAAGTTGTGAGACTTATCAACTCAAAAATATAAAATATCTATCACTGTTGCCGCGGTTCAGAAATCTCATTTTTATGGCTGGAATTTCAAATGATCAAAGGCGTGACCATTTTCGATGCAGTGGTTGGCCAATATTGAAACTTCTTTATTTTCAGTGAACGAAGTTTGATGTTGTTTATATCTTACCTTGAAGTAACAACCACTTTGACAATTTTGATAAACAGTAAATTTATTAAACAAAATCAAGTCATATTTTCAAACTTTACTACCTACCCGCATATAAACCTCATGCTTAGTTTTTTTTGAGAAAAGTGTTATACATCATACTAAGATGCCGAGAGTATGTGTAAACCATCCTGATAACTTCTGTTATACAGGGATATCCACCGGGACCGTCCGTTAAAAACTTTTTAAGTTCCAATTACAATATCAAGCTGCAATTTCATACGCGGCCATAACTAGCGATTTCCAATTGGAGTGAAATATTTTCGAAGTGATACCATTTCCGATTATACCGGAAGTCATCATTTTGTTATTTCAAATGGCAATCTACTTTTTTTATTATACATCTAGAACCGACATTTGAACAAGGCATAAAATACTCAAGTTGTTGGCACTTATCTGTCAAAACTTTTGACAGATTTAATTATTTTTGTTATAAACTCGATTTTTGAGGAACATTTGAAAAAATTGTAGCTTGTAGATCTTTTGCACTACAGACACAATATTTGCTTGGGTGGATAGAAGAAGGGTCAAGGAATTTATTAAGCAATCTACACATGTCAAATGTTTATTGCGTTGTTTTGAATGGTTTTTTCAATTTGGCCTTTTTCAAACAGCAATAACTCAATTTTTTCAAATTGCACGTGGCAATTTTTATATCGCCTTCAGATGAAGCGTCAAATTTCAGATGGAATTGTGTCAGCATGTACTATACCCATCTCTTATAGTTCTGAAATAATTTGGGAATATATTGAATTTTGATGATATTGCAAGAACATTTGAATTTGGGAGGCTTTTACTTGGTAAAATTCCATTATCAATAATAAAAAACAAGTACTGTGTTTTAAGGAATTTTACTTAATAATTGCGATTCGTAACGCGTTTCACTACACCATAGCTTCTTCAGACGAATGATTATGCAGAAAAATGTAAATGAGAATATAACTATAAATGTTCTTGAGTAATTAAAAGCTTATTGGTCGCCTCCTCCTAAGTGGTTATTTATGACAGGTATATCCAATAAAATTAAGGAATAGATTGCTCCGCGAAAAGATTCAATAGAGGTGAAGGGCTTAAATCGACTTGTTCATTGATGAGTCTACCTGAGTGTTTGTATTTATTTATTTCTAAAGTTTCCCAAAGATCTACCTTCCAATATTTATTATCTGTATGTAAATTTCAAACTGTGGGTCGAAAGAATGATTATTTTCTAAGAGATGATTCGCGTAATTTGAATCTGATTTTTATTTGAAAACTGCGTTTATGGTCCGATATTCTGATATTAAAATTTCTATGTGTTCTACCAATGTAGAAATTATCACAGTCATTGCAATTCAATGTATAAACACCTGATTTATTGTTTTTACCTGGTTTGGTTTTATTATTTCTTATATATTTGCCTAAATTATTATTGGTTTGGAAAGCTATGTTGAAATTATTGCTACTTAAGAATGATTTCAGTTTCTCACTTGTAATGCCAACGTAGGTTAAGTTGTTGAATTTTTGTTTCAATTTATCGACAGGGTAAACTTCATTCAATGCGATTCTACTTTGTTTTTATTTAAAATATTATTTATTACTTTGGGATTGTAACCATTATTTTTGGCTATTTGTTTAATCAAATTTAGTTCTTTGTTGAAATTTTCTGGTGATAGCGGGATGTTAATCAATCTATGAATAAAACTATTGAATGCTGACATTTTATGTTGATATGGATGACACGACGAGTTATGTATTATAATATCTGTATGTGACGGCTTATGGTAAATTGCGAAAACATGTTTTCCATTTTCATTCGAAATTGTTACGTCTAAGAAATTTATCGAATTATTGCTTTCTATTTCGGTTGTGAATGCAATTTTGGATGTAATGAATTTATATGATTTTCGAAAATTTTCAACTGTCTATCTGTTCCTGTGAAGCAAATAATGATATCGTCTACATAGCGATACCAGTATAAACAATATTTACTGAGTGGATGATTATGAATTAATTTCTCTAAGTTATTCATGAAAATTTCTGCTAACAAAGGACTCAACGGATTGCTAATAAAACATTGCAATTTTAAATCTGAATTTTCGGTCAAAAATTCATACGAACTTATTGCCAATATCAAAGATACCACTATACCTCCTAATTCCAAACTTATTTCTTTCGATGTTGAGAATCTATTTCCCAACATTCCTCTAAAAGATACGTATTACTTAGTTGAAGAATTATCAGAAAGGAATCATGTCAATACTATCATTAAATCAGATATTCTTTCATTATTAAAAATTTGTTTAGATCAAAATTATTTCCATTTCAATTACAAATATTATACTATTGAAGACGGCTTGATTATGGGCAATCCGTTGAGTCCTTTGTTAGCAGAAATTTTCATCACCAGAATCACCAGAAAATTTCAACAAAGAACTAAATTTGATTAAACAAATAGCCAAAATAATGGTTATAATCCCAAACTAATAAATAATATTTTAAATAAAAAACAAAGTAGAATCGCATTGAATGAAGTTTACCCTGTCGATAAATTGAAACAAAAATTCAACACCTTAACCTATGTTGGCATTACAAGTGAGAAACTGAAATCATTCTTAAGTAGCAATAATTTCAACATAGCTTCCCAAACTAATAATAATTTAGGCAAATATATAAAAAATAATAAAACCAAACCAGGTAAAAACAATAAATCAGGTGTTTATAGATTGAATTGCAATGACTGTGATAATTTCTACATTGGTAGAACACATAGAAATTTTAATATTAGAATATCGGAACATAAACGCAGTTTTTCAAATAAAAATCAGATTCAAATTACGCGAATCATCTCTTAGAAAATAATCATTCTTTCGACCCACAGTTTGAAATTTTGCATACAGATAATAAATATTGGAAGGTAGATCTTTGGGAAACTTTAGAAATAAATAAATACAAACACTCAGGTAGACTCATCAATGAACAAGTCGATTTAAGCCCTTCACCTCTATTGAATCTTTTCGGGGAGAAATCTATTCCTTAATTTTATTGGATATACCTGTCATAAATAACCACTAAGGAGGAGGCGACCAATAAGCTTTTAATTACTCAAGAATATTTATAGTTATATTCTCATTTACATTTTTCTGCATAATCATTCGTCTGAAGAAGCTACGGTGTAGTGAAACGCGTTACGAATCGCAATTATTAAGTAAAATTCCTTAAAACACAGTACTTGTTTTTTATTATATTGCAAGAACTTATTTCTTTGAAATATTTGAATCAAGTAGCTGAACTGGCTACGCTCACCTGACAGGTGCCTAAATTAATGTACTTGTCATTTCGTTCATTCGAATTTGATATTTCAACAAAAATTGTCGTTATTTCAGATTGAAAATATCCAAAAAATATAACACATTTGGAATAAAACCTCTGGTTATTCAAACGAAAATATATTTAATCTTATGTATCTTCATCACAATGCAGATGAAGCAACAATTTTCACTACAATATTCTAGAAATTCTAAAATCTTTCTAATGGTCTAACTGTGGTTGACACCCCCTTATCTGAGGGGTCGTGTGAGGGGGTGTAGTGCTTATAGATATTTCACTCAAAAAACAACAATATTTCGGTGAATGTTCATTCGAAATCGGCAGCTTTTGCAATAACTGAAAGTAACTCGTCCTAGGACGAACCAGCCAATATCTTCTTCCGAATATTTCAAAACTCAAAAATTATTAAACATTTGTGTTGAGAATCAAAAGAGCTTTCCAATGAGCTATCAGTCGACCTATCTTCCCTGTTCAAAAAATTGAGTTTTGTGTAAAATGAAATCACCGTATGTTAAAAAATGTCCCTTTTTAGACATAACTTGACTTGTTTCTACTTTTTGTCCAGAAACGAATAGTTTAGCAGTTATTGAATACTTTTCGTTTTAGTTGCCCCATCCGGACTATTTTTGAGGTGTTCCCATTTTTTCAACAAATTTATCTATCGAAAGGGATTTCGATCAATCCGTGAAAATTAGATCAAAAAGCGACTAAATGAAACTTGTTTTCATCGACATGCTATCCTTTCAGCCACATATAAAAAGATTAATTATACATACCATCCACCCGCAATGGCTCGAAATATCGCTTTATTCATTAGGAATATTCACGAATTGGCGGAATTGGTACCAACTATCTCTCTCTTCGCTTGGTACGGGATTGTACAACCTCGGTCAACCCTGTTGGGGTAAGAAGGTGAATATTTCCACCTTTTGCAATATAATTATTAAGTTCGCAACAATTCTAAAATAGCATGATCATGCACTCAAAAACATAGAGCGAAAATTGAAACGTCTTTATTTCATTGAAAGTTTTATGAACATTCGGGGCATGGCAAAATTCGTTCAATAATTTTCCGCAGTGCTAGCCTTGAACTCCTTGGCTTCTACAAAACACAAAGCGAAACTTGCCCGAAAACTGTAAAGGGGAATTTAATATTAACGTTAAGGAAAAGAAACAAGTTTATGGTGCCTTCCTAGTTTAGATTGAACACTGGCCGACAAAAAAAATTGTTGTGAATTTAACAAAAAGCTGAATCATTGTAGAATGGACATATCCCGATACAAAAATGAGAAAAAAAAGTTGTAACACATAGGATTTTCTCGTTACATTTATACAACACAAAAAAACATTTTGTTTTACACAATGTCTCTTGTGACGTTCAGATATCTGAAGCGGAACCTTTCCTGCCTCTTGACATCCTCCACCTCTATTTGTAATGCTTCTGGACGCCTCATTCAATTAAAACTGAATGTGGTTTTCAAGTACGATTTTACTAGTGCCCCATTTGATGAAATCAATGAGTTTCTTGATACTGTGAATTGGGATTTTTTGAATGGGCCAAATTCAGAGGATAGTGTTTCATTATTTTACGATTTTATTTATGAAATTTTCGACACTTATATTTCTTTCAAATAATGTAAATCTTCGAGTTTTCCCTCTTGGATAAGTCTAAGAACTAGGTCTTTAATTTTTTAGAAAAAAGCCCTTCATGAAATACACTCATCACAAAAATTGTCGCATCACCCTACTTTTACGACAATACTATTATAAGCTTTTAGGTTGGTCATTCAAGAGTCGCTTGGTAACTTTCAGAAGTGTAAAATAAGAAATTCATTCGAAAAAGATGAGTTTATGATGGAAAATATCAACAATTTTTGAGTTAATGAAAAATTAAAAAATTCTACCATCTTCAAACATTCGCGAAGAGACCAATAGCATCGAATGGTTACTAATCATTTTCAAAATCGAGTGCTTCCTCCCCGGGTCCTAACTGCCACTATACGTCTTGGAAGCTCCTCAAACAAATTTTGGATACAGTAATTTTGTTTGGCCGAAAGTTCGGAACTCGGCTTTTTGTGAAACCCTTGCTCGGTGCATCCCCAATTCCTACCTGTTCCTTGATACGATTTGGATATAAATCTTCTTATTTTGTCCTTGTTCTTCTTTATGTCAAACACTGTCGATTTTGAAATAGTGAACATTGCTGCTATTCGACGAGTACTCATTCCATCATCAATAAAATCTATTATCTTTGATTTCTCTGCCAGTGTGAGCGTTTTATAATTTCTCTTGGTTGGAGAAATTATGCACACCACCGGCGAGATTGAAATACAAAATGCAACTGTAGAACGATACTCGCCACTCTTAGATAGTACAAGTACATACATACATGTACAGACAAGAAAATTATTATTGTTTGTATATCAGTCGGCGTCAATGTGCCCGGATTATAGAGGTAAAATTGGCAAAGTGCCCGAATGAATCGCGTGCCCGAGTTACTGGATTGCCCGATATAGCTAGTGTTCGGACTAGTGAAGTTGTACTGTTTAATAAATTCAATTGTTTTTTCAATTTTTCCCTACTCACCAATATGTAGGTTATTCTATGAATAAGCTCTATTATTTGAAAACCAAACAAACATGTTCTGAATCTCCATCCAAAATCAGCAGACATCTCAAACACAGCATCGCTCTCTATTAATTCACCCTGTATCTTCATCAAAATGCAGATGAAGCAAAAATTTTGTCTACAATAATCTAGAAATTCTATAACCTTTCTAATGAGTTATTACTCAAACTAACTGATCAATTCGAAGATTTGAGGCGTTGACACACTCATCCGAGAGAATTCATCAGTCATACGAATTTCGTTCAAAAAAATTTGAATTTTTTTCCGTTCGCTTTACAAGCAAATATCTTCTCTTCTTTTCAGTATCCCCAGGATGTAAATCCTTAATTAATTATTAATTCTTCTAGATGTAGCATCTTCGATATTCACGCATTTCCATAAGAATATACTTAACAAAATGGATATCTGCGTTAGGCTGGATCAACAAAACGAATAATAAGAAATAATCGAAAAGTGTCTAAATTGACTTCGTCAAGTCCTGATTCTGTGACTGGTTGCTGGGCGTTTTGGTTAGAGTATTTCCCATTTTCTAAGATAGAAAGTTTCACTTGCAAATTGTCATATTTCTTTTTGACTATCTGACTAATTTCCATATTGATTTTATACACTCCCCACAAAAATTGTCGCATCACCCTACTTTTACGACAATACTATATAAACTTTTAGGTTGGTCATTCAAGAGTCGCTTGGTAACTTTCAGAAGTGTAAAATAATAAGGTATCATTCAAAAAACATGATTTTATGATGGAAAACATCAACAATTTTCGAGTTAATGAAAAATTTAAAAATTCCATTATCTTCAAACATTCGCGAAGAGACCAATCAACTAGTATCGAATGGTTACTAATCATTTTCAAAATCGAGTGTTTCCTCCCCGGGCCCTAATTACTGGCAGTATACGTCTCCGAAGCCCCTCAAACAAATTTTGGATGTACTCTTGAGTCACTGAGTTCCAAATTTCAGGAAGCAGATTTTCTAATTGTTGGAGTGGCTTACAAGGCATCCTACGTTGCTGAATTTGCCGCCCCTTGTTGTCCCAAACATGTCTATGGGATTCAAGTCGGGACTTCTGGCTGGCTATCTTAAAATATCATTTTCGGTATTTTGCAGAAATTCTATAACTACTCTAACTACATGAGGCCGAGCATTATCATGCATATAAATGAAGTTTTCTCCAATCAATGGGCCAAAGGGTACAACATGGGGTTCAAGGATATCTACGATGTATCTGACCGCTGTCATTCTTCATCTAGGACTAACTCAGTTCGACCATGGAAAGAAATGCCTTCCCACACCATTACTGAGTCCCCTCCGAAAATTTCGGTTTTCCGGATATTGCATTGCTGATACCGTTCCCCAGGTCCTCTGTATACAGGCATGCGTCTGTCATTTGATACTAGACAGAACCTGGACTCGTCGGAAAAGAGAACATTCGACCATTCTGGAATACCCCAATTTGCATGTTCCCTAGCAAACTGAGGTCTTGCAACTCGATGCTCTCTGGTTAGACGCGGGCCGGTAGAAGCCACCCTTGGTCTGATATCGTCTTCCCTAAGCCTGTTTCTAACAGTTTCCAATGAAATATGCACATTTCTGGAAAGTGCAAGTTCATTTTGTAGCATTCAAGCCGTACAGTGCCGAACTCTTAGTGCAGTTAAACGAAGCCAATGATCATCAACTCTTGTTGTTATCCGATTTCTTCCCTGACCGGCCCTTCTTCCATATTCCCCTGTTTCTTGGTACTGATTAATTGCTCTTGAAATAGTGCTTTGGTTAACATTCAACAAGTTAGCCACCTAACGTTGGCTTCGCCCCTCCTCTAGAAGTGTTACAATTCTTACCACTTCATGATCACTCAAATAGCGTCCAGGACGTTCAGCAGCCATTACAATAAATTCGAAGATTCGAAAATCAACAAGAAACACAGACAACTTGCATTAATTTAGCGTGGAAACTGAAGAGAAATTGGATAAATACTGATAGTCAAATAAACTCATTCTTGTTTCAGAAGTGTTTGAGATCATATGGAAACAAATGTTACTACATAGATAAGATTTTTTCCCCTTATATAATCAAAAACCTATGTTGATAAGAAAACTGCGATCGAGCTGCTTAATCGATTATGGAATTCAGAATACCAGGTGATGCGACAATTTTTGTGGTGTGTGTATATAAGAGAATTGGGTTACCAATGGATTATAATCGTTTCTATCATGTTAGGCACATGGTTAAGCGTGCACTATCTAAGGATCATTCTTACTATATTGCTGATACTGAGTCTAATATCGTACTAAATCTTAGTAAATTTTGGAAGTTTATGAAGAATATGTCAGAAACAGTGATATTGCAAGTTCTATGACCTATAATAACAAGTCTATTGTTGGTGGGCTGAAAATTTGTAAATCATTTGCAGAGGCCTTCGGTAGTAACAACGTTGCTGACACTTATGACCAATCCTCCTCTGAAGGTTATGACCATTTTGTGTCCAAAATTATCTATATATATATATATATATATATATATATATATATATATATATATATATATATATATATATATATATATCTGTTATGACCATTTTGTGTCCAAAATTATCGATATATATATATATATATATATATATATATATATATATATATATATATATATATATATATATATATATATATATTGATGACCTTAAAGAGACGTTTACGGATTGTTTCTTCCTCATTTTATCCGATGACTGCAAAATATTCAAATGCATTCGCATGATTGATGAACAGATTGTTCTAATAAGAATTTGAACTCATTCCACGATTGGTGTAGGGTTAATGGATTGACTTTAAACATTGCACAGTGCAAGGACGTCAAATTTACTGGGCAGCTCCAACCCTTGAATTTTACATATACAGGGTGTTACATAATAGTATGTCACAACTTGAGGGGGTAAATCTACGCGCAATTTCAAGAAAAAAAATCCTATAAACATAGGTCCGCAAAAGCTTCGTTACGGAGCTACAGGGTGTTGAAATTTCCGGAAAAATTTGGTTTTTTCTTCAAAACTCCTGCAGTTTTTGAGATATTAAGCCCAAATTTGGAATGCAAGCTATTTTGGACAGCCTCCATCATTGCACGTCCTAAATTTTAATTAGAATCTACAAGGGGTTTCTTTTCCGGAGTCATGTCTTCTTCTGCCTTTCAAACTTTTTTGCAGTACGCCACTGATTAGCGTACAATCAATATTCGTCATCTTCGTTCAATTCAGAAACTTTTTAAAAGCTGTAATTTTTTCGTATCTCCAACCGTTCTCAAGCAAAAAATTATTAAACGATTGTATGCATTCACTGAATTGATAGCACTTCTAATTAAAAATTTTATTTATTTTGACAGTTGCTAAAATTGAACCAGTGTCTGCTCGAATTCTTTATTAAACTAACGATTAGTTTTGAGACTTTTGAAGTTATTGCTGTAAGAAATAATGGCTAATTTTACTAACGCTGAATTGGCTGATATCCATTACATGTACGGTCTGGCTGACAGAAACACAACAAAAGCTAGGCGATTATATCAGATGCGCTTTCCAACTAGAGTAACAACAGACAGGAAACATTTCCAAATATCCACAGAAGGTTAAGGGAAGCTTGTACATTTACTGCAGATAATCAGTTAAAAGGTGCAAACTCAAACTATGAGAACTCCAGATATTGAGGAAGCAATTTTGAATTGTATTGATTTGAATCATCATGTGAGCACAAGAAAAATTGGAAATCAGTTGAATATTTCACATGTTCTAGTTTGGAGGATTCTCCACGACTTTTTATTGTACGCGTTTCATATTCAACGCGTCCAAATTCTACTTCCTCGAGATTGTCCTTCACGACTGAATTTCTGCTGATGGTTCTTAGATAAAATTAGATAAAATGCTCATTTTGATAGTGAAAGAATGTTCACAAACGAAGCTAACTTTACGAGAACTGCTATCACAAATTTTCACAATAATCATTATTGGGCTGAGGAAAACCCCATCTGATTGAAAAATCTCATCATCAAAAACCATTCTCACTAAATGTATAGGTCGAAATAATTGGAAATTATTTGATTGGGCCTTTTTTTGCCTAACAGACTGAACGGTCCAGCTTATCGTCAATATCTTGAATGGGAGTTACCTTTATTGCTCGAGGATGTGCCACTTCAAGAAATTTATTTAGTTTTTAATTGTTCTTTTTTTTAGTTTGATATTGAATAACTATAAGTTGAGTCTCAGAAGACGAGCTAAATTGAAACAAATTGAAAATTGAACAAAAATGACGAAAATTGATTGTACGCTGATTAGTGGCGTACTGCAAAAAAGTTTGAAAGGGCAAAAGGAGACATGGCCTCGGAAAAGAAAACACCTTGTGAATTTCAGTTGAAATCTAGGACGTGTAATGATGGAGCTTGTAAAAAATAGCTTGCCTTCCACATTTGGGCTGAACATCTCAAAAAACTGCAGGAGTTCTGAAAAAAACAATTTCAACACCCTGTAACTCCGTAACGAAGCTTTTTCTCGTAGAGTTTATTTTGATGTAATGTTTGCATACAAGGTTATGAACTTCTATATAAATTGTCCTGGTATACTTGAACTGTTTTCATTGCACATTCCATGTCGTATTGTGAGACGCAGCAATTTGCTGCATGTCGACTTCCATCGAACAAATTATGGTCAATACTCCCCTCTCATGAGATAATGCAGTAGGGTGAATTCAGTAGTTGATGATATTGCTCATTTTGCTTATAGACTTTCTAATTTTAAAACGATACTCAAGTTGTCTCTTTTGAATAATTAGTTGTCAATATGTTATTGGGATATTTCTTGAATTGATTTTATATTATTGCTATTATACTACTGAATTTTGATATTTCTTTAGGTATTTTGTTATTTTGGTGTATACTATTTTTTTTCAGTATTTTCGATTTTCTTGATGTTTGAACGGTGGCGCAAGCTATTCTGCCTACGACCACGAGAGCCAGACTCCCCAGGAAACGCATGAAGTGGACCCCAGAAATGAATGCCTTCATTATGCGTTCCTATTACAAGATTACGAACTTGGAATCAGAAATGACAGCTTACAGATAAGCGTTACATCTTGCGTTCGTAGGAAACTATCCGGAATTAACGAAGAACAATCGTTAAAAACAGGCTACTTTCTTCAGAAACGCTGCAAAGAATACTAGAAGAGGTCATAATGGAGCTCAGAAGTGAAGATGATACTCATAACGGTATACCAACCATCAATGAAAGTGATACAAATAACATCGAAGCCATGGAAACGAATATATGTATTTGGCACGTTCAGAACTCAACAGAGCAATAACTGAACTCAATGGTAGTAACCCAACTAAACGACCTAAACTGCCCAAACTCAAGACGAACAAGAACACCAATATCATCCTAGCAAGCATAAACTCAGTGTTTGAAGAATATACTGGCCAGAACTCCTTGGAGAAAATTCACACTTTGATTTACTGTGGAGCGGTAGCGGTTCTTCGACTACACAAACAACAAGTCTCCACATCTCTGATTCGATCTGAGCCAAAAAGCGTCAGAATTTTGTTATTTCTTTAAGTATTTTGTTAGTTTGGTGTATACTATTTTTTTCAGTATTTTCGAAGGTCTATTTCGTTAATAAAGTATTTATTCATTTATTATTCAAGTTTTTTTGACCGTATACTTTCTGTCAAAAGAGTACTGTTAATTGATTATTTGAAAAATCTGCTTAAAACGATTGTCAAAATTTTTGTTGTTACTAAGTTGGCAGAACTGTTTTCTATACTGATACGGAGTGTGGATGCGATCTGTCATTCAGATTGTTTACAGTGCACACACTTGTGTGATTTTTACAATGAATAAAAATATCGAACTCAATTTTGTGTTGCAAATAGAATTTCGTGTGCTGAATCGCTGAAAATGTTACAGAAGGCTTACGTAGAATCGGCTCCATCAAAAACACGTGCATAGTGCATTCAATAGCCGTCGAGATGTGGTGGAACATTTGCCTCGCACTGATCGATCATCAATATCTCCAACTGAAGTTAACATCGATAAAGTGAAAGAAATGGTAATTGAAAATCGTCATTTAAGTTTGAGAAAGATACGCAATGAACTTTCTGTGTCTCACGAATCAATTCGTACCATTTTAACGACGCATGAAACGCGTTGCCGCTCTACTAGTTCCCAAAGACCTGAATTTACTTAAAAAAATGAATCACGTAAAGGTCGCTGAGGACATTCTAGATCGTGAACATTCCGATCCCACAATCATAAAACGCATTGTAGCTCATGATGAGATATGGGTTTCTGATTTCGCCATGCAAACCCGTCAACAAGCGCTAGTCTGATGCGCATAATCCGGCTATCAGATGATATGTCTTACCGGCTTCCGAAACTTCCTCAGCACTTTTTTTCTGCCGGAGTTAAACTCGTTTGATAGCCATTATGCAATCTTATGAGAAGGTGTATCTATTTCTGTTATAATTGGTGGCATTGCCTTTATAGGTTTGTGGATTTTGGGAATGCAATGCAACTTCGACAAAGTGGGGTTGCTTGCATTTAACTTATATCTAATATTATCAGTAATAAGGTAGTTACATAATTTGAGGATTTTCTTCACTTCTGCTATCATTTTTGGCAAGGGATTCTTTTGACTCTACTAAATTATCAAGTCTGTTAAAATACTCATTTTTGTCTAATATAACAACCTTATTGCCTTTGTCTGCTTTTAGATAAAAAAAATCTTTTTGACTTAGACTTTTGATGAGGAGTTTGTCTTTTCTTTTCGATCAACAGTTTGTTCGATAAATTATAGAGCCGTGTAGAATAGATCATCTCCTGATGATGCCAACTAAGTTGGAGAAACGCGCGTCGAGTATTCGAAATAAAGTTTTTGGTGTAGTGGTGTACAGTGTTTTTTAGTGTTATTAATATGTTTGACATTTCGTTTCAGGTTATGCCGGAAATCCTACCAAGTTTTGATTTTCAAATGGGTCACCCTGTATTTCTCTGCTTATATTAATTGTTCATTTCATCCTACGACCTTTTGACATATTTTTGAAAGAAAATCAAAACACTTTTTTTTTGCAATTTTCATCTTTTGTTCTAGAATGCTATGAACAGTGACAATTAGCTTAGCTCAGCAACCCGTATCACGAAAATACAAGATTTCTAAGTATCTAAAAATTTAATTGCTCATTTTTTACGGGGTGTCAAAGTTAATAACAAAAGAGTGAACAGCGAAAACGAAATAATTATAATAAATTTACTGTTTCTGTGATACCGCGTGGCCTGATTTGGTTGTCTCAGAAGAAAACCTACTTTTTGAGGAAAAACTGAAATTTAAAACTTTGACACTCCGTACAGAATGAGCAATTGAATTTTTAGATACAATCTTGTATTTTCTTGATAGGAGATGTTGAGCTTAGCCTACTGTCATTGTTCATGGCCTTCTAGAAAGAAAGATGAAAATTGCAAAAAAATTGCGTTTTGTTTTTCTTTCAAAAATATGTCAAGAGGCCGTAGGATGAGATGAAGAATTGAAATAAGCAAAAAAAAACAGGGTGTCTGTTTTAATTGACGATATAGCGGACTGTTTTTTATTAGGAGAAGCTGTTACAATTTTCCTATTTCATGCGGAAACCCTGCTTCTTCCTTTCGCAACTATACTCGCAACAATATGATATAAAATATATGATATGATAAGATAAGTAAGAGAAAAGACTTACCAATTGGGTGTACAGGAAATGAGAGAGCAACAAAAAAAGGAAAGCAATGACAGTTTTTGGTTGTCTTGTAGAAGAATTTTCGCCCTCGTATATATGAAAGTTTTCCACGATTCGGCACTTTCACTCACACACCGGATACGTTTTTAAATTGTGAAATATTAATTTTATTTCGTAATGAAAAGAAAATTTCAAGAAAATGTGGTTCGTCTTTTTGCGTGCGTATTCTTTCTTCTTGTTTTGTGTTGTATGCAGTTTCTCTGCTCACTTGATGTTGAGCAGTGTTGCCAAGGTGTAAGGAAGGAAGGTAGAAAGGAAGTAGGCAAGTCGAAATTTTGAAAAAAGATATTTTTAAACAAATATTTGAAATTAAGCTAAAAGCTTGATTTGAGAACCGGCCGCGACATGTGCAAGTGGTTGAAAAATGAAAGAAAATATACTGAGTAATAAAATTTTGAATTGTTAATAAGAAAATGAAAAACTATAAAATGGAAGAAAATGAAATAAAAAATTGATGGAAGTGGTAACCAAACATGTCCACCCCTGAGTAATAAAATTTTGAATTGTTAATAAGAAAATGCTGAAAATAATAATATTTTAAATAAAAAAAACATTGTAGAATCGCATTGAATGAAGTTTACCCTGTCGATAAATTGAAACAAAAATTCAACACCTCAACCTACGTTGGCATTACAAGTGAGAAACTGAAATCATTCTTGAGTAGCAATAATTTCAACATAGGTTTTCAAACTAATAATAATTTAGGCAAATATATAAAAATAATAAAACCAAACCAGGTAAAAACAATAAATCAGGTGTTTATAGATTGAATTGCAATGACTGTGATAATTTCTACATTGGTAGAACATATAGAAATTTTAATATAAGAATATCGGAATATAAACGCAGTTTTTCAAATAAAAATCAGATTCAAGTTACGCGAATCATCTTTTAGAAAATAATCACTCTTTCGACCCACAGTTTGAAATTTTGCATACAGATAACAAATGTTGGAAGGTAGATCTTTGGGAAACTTTAGAAATCAATGAATACAAACACTCAGGTAGACTTATCAATGAACAAGTCGATTTAAGCCCTTCACCTCTATTGAATCTCTTCGGGGAGCAATCTATTCCTTAATTTTATTGGATATACCTGTCATAAATAACCACTTAAGAAGAAGCAACCCAATAAGCTGTCAATTAGTCAAGAACATTTATATTTATATTCTCATTTATATTTTCTGTACATTCATTCGTCTGAAGAAGCTACGGTGTAGTGAAACGCCTTACGAATCGCAATTATTAAGTAAAATTCCTTAAAACACAGTACTTGCTTTTTATTATTTATAATGGAATTTTACCAAGTAAAAACCTCCCAAATTCAAATTATTAGCAATCCTCTTATTGAACTACCGAAAAATATCCTCACCTTCGGAATCTGAATGAAATAGGTTTCAAATTGTTTTCAACACTACTTTAATCATAGCAATTCGTTTGAAAATACAGAGAAATTGCCGACAAGTTTCAACTTCTATGTGCTTGTGGGGAATTCCCCTGTATTATTTCTGTTGTTTGTGCAGTGTTGCCACCCAAAATCCTTTAAGAACAACAACATATCGACGTGAATATGGACACTTTGAAGCAGAAACTCCAAGAAAAAGCAAAGAGGCTCTCAAGTGTACTGTAAGGAAACATCAAAATCAAAGGTTCCTCCAAAGCGCGGCCAATTTTCATAAGAGAAATTGCAAAACTGCGACCAACAATAACAGAGAAGTACCTGACGCACAGTGCTTGACCGATTATTGGTCATCACTATGATCGAACCCCAAAGAACACAATAATGATGCAGAATGGATCACGCATGAAAAACAACGCCTTGATATCAAACATATGGATTTCGAAGGAATAACGGAGGAAGAAATCACAACAATAGTTAGAGCGACCAACAATTGGAAGGCCACAGGTATAGATAATATCGACAACTTCTGGTACAAGAAGTTTGATAAGCTCCATGGAGCCCTAGCGAAACAGCTCACGTATGTTCTTCAACATCCCAAGAAAACACCCACTTTCCTAACACAAGGCTTAACATATATGCTACCTAAGAGCGATAGAACACAGGATCCGTCTCAACATAGGCCAATCACTTGCCTGCCAACACTCTACAAAATACTCACCTCATGCATATCCAATCGAATATACCAACACCTTAACGACAAAAATATATTAGCAGAGGAGCAGAAAGGATGCAGAAAGAAACACCACGGGTGTAAGGAACAATTTTTCTTGATTATCTGAAGACATTCGATAGTACCGCCCATTCTTGGCTTGTTGAAGTATTGTAGATACACGAAATTCACCCAGCCCTGGTAGAATTCTTGAAGACAACAATGACACACTGGCGCAGGTCTCTGCAGGTCAACATGAACAATAAGTCAATTAAAACCGACGAGATGCCCATACGTCGTGGAATTTTTCAAGGAGACTCTTTGAGTCCACTATGGTTCTGTTTAGCTATGAACCCATTATCCTCTATGATCAATAGAACAGGATACGGATTTAGGATAAAAACAGATAGGAATTATCATACAATCCCCCACCTGCTATGTCATATGGATGACATCAAATTATATGCTTCGAACAAGAAGCAATTGGATGATTTGCTGAAAACTATCAGTGAGTTGTCGGCAGATGTTCATATGAAATTCGAGATTGAAAAATGTAAGACCCTGAACATTCAAAGGGGGAAAGTCATAGATGGTGAAACACAACTTCCCAACGGTGATATTATACAGTGCATGAAGAATAGCGAAACATACAAATATCTAGGATACCAACAAGCCAGATTGCTAAACCAAAAACAATCAAAGGAGAAGATTCGTTCAGAATACAGTCAGCGTCTGAACACTGTGCTGAGATCAATGTTGAACTCGGGGAATCTAGTCAAGGCAATTAACGCCTATGCCATTCCAGTGTTGCTTTACTCATTTGGAATAATCAGATTGACTTAGACAGAACTGGATGATATTCGAAGGCAGACCCAAACGATGCTGACAAAGTACAACAATCATCATCCAAAATCGTCTGTGATACGAACAACTTTGAAGCGGAAAGAAGGAGGACGCGGATTAATAGATTTTGTCAATTTACACACCGAACAGATAAAAAATCTCAGAGAATTCTTCTCTGCAAAAGCTCTCACCTTTAACCTCCATAGAGTGGTATCGTTGGCTGATAAGGGATATACACCTCTGAATCTTGCTACTAGTGATAATCTACTGAATCTACCGTCCCTATCATATACTGAAAAACAAGAGCAATGGTCGAGAAAAGAACTGCATGGACATCACCATGAGATCAATCAGCCACACATCGACAAAGAAGCTTCCAACAAATGGTTGATGAAAGGAGAATTATTCGCTACATCCTGCTACCAGAGATGTCCTGCTGAATCTACCTTTCCTATCAAATACTGAAAAACAAGAGCAATGGTCAAGAAAGAAATTGCATGGACGACATCACCATGAGATTAATCAGCCACACATCGATAAAGAAGCCTCCAACAAATTGTTGATGAAAGGATAATTATTCGCGGAAACAGAAGGATTCCTTATGGCCATCTAAGACCAAGTGATCGCTACAAACAACTACAAAAAATTTATTTTGAAGGACGAAACGTTACAAACAGATAAGTGCAGAAAATGCCATATAAGATCGGAGACTACTCAGCATATCATGTCCGGATGCGAACAACTGGCCAATACGGACTATCTTCACAGGCATTATCAAGTGTGCAACATTATCCATCAGAAACTTGCACACAAGTACGGACTTTAGAATACCTTCCAGCTATATTACAAGTATCAACCGGCGCCCGTATTGGAAAATGACTCTATCAGATTATACTACGATAGGCCTGTTATCACTGACAGAATGGTGACGAATAATAGGCCGGACATAGTGGTGTATGATAAGAGAGCCAGAACAGCAATGCTGGTGAATGTCGCCATACCAAGTAATAACAACGTGCTGAACAAGTTCCAGGAGAAAAAGTCCAAATACACAGACCTTAGTTTTGAGATCAAGCAGATGTGGCACCTCGATGAAATAGATATCGTTCCTGTCATATCCTCGACTAAGTTAATACCCAAACTTTCGCATGATAGCCTTAAGAAATTAGAATTGCATAGGAATACCTTTATAGGAATGCAAAAAGCTGTCATTCTTAATACATGTAGGATATTTAGGAAATTTATGTCAAGTATATTGTAATCGAGCAGATGTGGCACCTCGAGAAAATAGATATTGTTCCTGTCATCGTATCCTCGATTGAGTTAATACCCAAAACTTATCATGATAGCCTTAAGAAATTAGAATTCTTAATACATGTAGGATAGTTAGGAAATTTATGTCAAGTATATTGTAATCGAGCCTATTCCCTTTGATTGCTGAATATGGAAAAGGTAAATTATATCCAGCTAACAGCTGAGATAGTGCATAAGTCCACGATAATAAATAATAATAATAACTTTATTTCATTTCCATTTACATATAGATGTAAACAAGTGTTTCTAGGTTTTTATGCAGCATTCCAACATGCGGTGGCTAAATTAGTCGACCAGTTAACTACATTATTTATTGACAAAAACATTGATTTAAAAAAATGTGTGGGTCAAGGTTATGATGAAGTCAGTGTGATGAGCTGTGTGTATAATGGTGTTCGAAAATAGATTAAGGATATCCAGCCTAATGCGGAGTATGTATATTGCGCCACCCACAATTTAAATTTGGTGGTAAACGATGCCGTTAACAATTGTATAGAATTACAGATTTTTTCGTAATGTTGCAAGACTTGCATAATT
Organism: Cryptolaemus montrouzieri; assembly: GCA_013387265.2. Classification (NCBI taxonomy): domain Eukaryota; kingdom Metazoa; phylum Arthropoda; class Insecta; order Coleoptera; family Coccinellidae; genus Cryptolaemus; species Cryptolaemus montrouzieri. The sequence continues at coordinate 66,480,129 of JABFTP020000103.1, forward strand.
TTTTTCGGAAATAGCATTAAACCGTTGGGATCTGTAGTCAAAATATACTGGCGAATCAGAAATCACTTTGAAGAAACTGAATCCGACTAGATGGTCCAGTAGGGTCAATAAATAATAATAAATAAATCTGCAATAAAACTTCTTTTCTTTGATATAATCAAAGCATTATCAGAAATAGTTTCGAAGAGTTCCAGTAAAGATGAGCGTAGTCAAGCAGAAAGTATTAAAACCAAAATGCTTAATTTCGAGTTCGTGTTCCTTTGTGAATTCATGCACCATGTATTAAATGACATCAATTATGCATCAAAAACTTTACAAAGATGCGATATCAATTTGGACGAGGCAAGTCGAAAGTGATTGATTCTTTTGCGAAAACCAAGGCCAGGAAAAGATTATAACTAAAATTTTCAACATATGTACATACGGTTATAAATGATAATTTTGATTTGATTTACTTCTATTTATTGCTTAAAATCAATATGATTAATACAAATATACATTCCTCAACTCTAAGGGGATTAGCTGTGTTCTACACTGTACGATAAAGAGCGGAAATCTAACCTAATTCTGATTATTTATGATAAAATAGCTTGGCCTTTTTAAAATATGTATAGATATATATCGATAAAACCTAACAGTTTAGGCGCCCCAGTTTTCTTTTGCTCCAGGGCCCTTGATTACCTAGCCTCTGCCCAAAGACAGCAATATTTTGTAAATCTTTCCTAAAGTCCCACTAAAATTCCTATAACTTCCTCACATGTTCTTCACTTTCTTTCCTTAGTCCAAACTATGGAGAATTTTGAGATTAACTAACGTTATTTTATGTTTTATGGATTCAATGAGTTCACATACTGGCGAAATGTTGTCAAGGAGTGTATACTTTTTGAATCTGGATTTGAAGCTCCTAGGTGTTTATTCAACATGATCAATTAGGCACTCGTTACTTACGATTAGGACCGCCAGAGAAATAAGTGTTTATCTCAAATTTTGAAAAGTAGTTACTTAAGGTCATAAGAAACATTAAGAGAGAACTAGAATATGCAAACTACCTAGCACATACAAGTGGAAAAGAACTCATTCCAATGAACGCGCAATCTCCGAAAATATAAGGACTAATTGAATAGCATTAAGAAAAAACATCCTTTTGATCACTAGTATAACACATAAATACACCATCGGGTAAATTAACAGTTAATAAATTAGAAAGTTGTAGATCCTACAAACTTCCGTTCACAACACAAATTCAAAACTAAATGTAGTTTCTCTGATTTTGTCTTTGAGGAGGCACCAATTTATTGCCGGATCTTCGATAGAAACCCTTGTACAAATTTCCAGGAAGAACCCAACTACCTGACTGTGATATTCTCTATCTCAGGGGTGCTCAAACTGTGATCGCGAGTGCTTTTTGAGTAGATCTCAAGAAGAAAAAGTTTTTAATAAGTAAGTAACTATACTACAAAAATTTACTACGCAATAAAATAACACTCTGCTAGCGGCAAGAGGCGGCTTTATCAAAGGAACGCGCGGTACTTGTCAAATAAAAGCCGCGTTTTTTATTCTTGCCGCTTTCCTAGAATTTTCGGGTGGCGCGTTTGACGGGACCATTCGAGACATTCGTTCACGCCGATATAAATGTTGCGCCTGCAGGGATTGGGGTCATTCTGAACTGTAACTAGAAGGCTATACTACGTCGATACAAAGTTTATTATTAAATAGTACAAAATGAGTGCAGCGAAAAAATCTAAAACGTATCATTTTAATAACGATTGGGAGGAAGAGTTTTTCTTTTGTATGGTGAAGGATAAGTGCATGTGTTATTTGTCGTGCGTCAGTTGCAATACCTCAGCGTGATAACTCAGAGAGGCATTATAAAACGGTTCATAAGAACTATGAAAAGGATTTTCCGCCACAGACTAAATTAAGAAAACGAAAAGTATGTGATTTGATATCTTCTTTGAAAAAGAACAAGCCATGTTAACGAGACCAGCCAAACAATCAAAAGCTGCATCATTTAAAATATCTCATATATTGGCGATACACAAGAAACGATTCGAAGATGGATCGGTTGTGAAATAAGCATTTATTGAAGCGGGTGAGACTTTATTTGGAGATTTTAAAAATAAAACAGAAATCATGTCCGCTATTAGAGAACTTCAATTATCTCGTCCGAATGTCACAAGGCGGATTGAAGTCATGAGTCAGGACATGGCAGATAAACTAAAACATGACATCATGAAATGTACATACTTTTCTTTACAGTTCGATGAATCCACCGATATGACAGACACTGCCCAGCTGTGTATTTTTATTCGGATGGTATTCAATGACATGTTGGCTAAGGAAGAATTTTTGACAATCATTCCTCTGAAGGGTAAGACCCTTGGCGAAGATATATATGACGTTTTCTTTAATTTTGTTAAAAACTACAAGCTACCAATATATAAATCAGAGTGCATTACAACCGATGGAGCACCAGCAATGTGCCGAGCTAATGAAGATTTCCCTTAATTTTTTTCATTCCATTGCATTACACATCAACAAGTTTCGTGTTCAAGAGTTTTAAACGCGGAGGAAATTATGGGCATTGCAACAAAAATTGTGAATTCCATCCGTGCACGTAACTTGCAACGGCGGCTCTTTAAGTTGCAGTTGGAAGATAGGTCAGCTGAACACACTGATTAGTTCTTCACACGGACGTCAGGTGGTTGAGTCGCGGAAAATTCCTAGAAAGGTTTCAAGAATTATTGCCCGAAATAACAGCTTTTCTAGACGAAAGAGGTGATGACACTCAGATGTTGAAAAACGAAAAATGGCAGACTGATTTGGCATCTTTGACTGACATCAAAATGCACTTAAAACACCATTAATTTGATGCTTCAAGGTAAAGGAAAAACAATATTGAGATTATTAGCGCAGTGAACGCATTCAAAAGTAACTTATGATAGATAAAGATAAATATCCGAATCTAAGGCAAATCGCCCTTCAACTTACGGCAATGTTCGTATCAACTTACTTGTGCGAGTCTGCATTTTCTGAAATGAAGATAATTAAGTCAAAATATAGCAATCGACTAACTGACGATCATATGTCATCATGTTTGCGATTAGCATTCAGTGGTTACGTACCATCTTATGAAAAGTATGCTAAGGACATGCAGTGTCACGCTTCAACATCCGAAGTCACTCCTAAGTTAAGTGTTACACCATATGTAACTCTTTTGTTTTGTTACAACCAATAAACTCGCAATTTTGAATAACTGAGTTTTTTCATTGATATTATAAAGAACCTAACTACACTCAACCCAAACCTTGACTAAAATAATGTATATTGTGCGGAAAGCTAATATCTATATATGCTACGGTACACCCTACCAAGGTAGGGTGTATCGTGTATGTACAACCCTGCATCACACATACTTGCAGCTTCTCAAGGTTCCTTTTCATTAGAGCGTTTTGACGCTGATTCGGATGGTCACGTGATTTTCAGCGTTGACGCTAGAAAGTTGAGATTTCTGAACTTTACAGCGTCAGACGCTAGAAGAGACAAGTTTATATTTTCCGTCTTCAAGGGTTGCCAATGAAAATTTTGAGGCAACCAGTTCCCTTCGATACTAAATGGCTTAGTCTTTTTTTATAGTAATCCAGTTATTGGCCATATTAGCTTTCGATACTCGAACAAAATTGTTAGAGGTCTTGAAAACAGAATTTCGCAATATATAACACTAAAGATTCAAGAAATGATACCAAATCAATGAAAAATAGACTTCATACACATCAATTAAGTGTTTTAACGTAAAATAAGTGACAAATGACATTTTGACGCTGAAAACCCCTTTTCATGGGAGCGTCATCATTTCATAGAAAAAAAGGTCACATAACCATTTTGACGCTTGAAACGAGCGTCAAAACGCTCCAATGAGAAGGCACCTTCAGAGTCGGAAGTAAGTAGTCTAAAAATATAGAGGTAGATCGCCAGCAGTTCAAGTTTAAGCACCCCTGGTCTATATATGTTTGTATAGCGATACATACATAAGACTATAATTAAAAAAAAAGTCTATGAGTTTTGAAGTGGTATAAATTTCAGAATTCTTTAACGAACACTTATATACAGGTACATATAGTTTTGAAATCGAATTTGATGAATATTCAAATTTTAATCATATTTGAAAGACTGGTAGAATTGGTAAAATAGGCTTTGTCAAGTAAATACGGGGGAAGAGATTGAAATAAGTTTTGGAAACTTTCATACCATTTGAAAGGTATTAAAAAAAATTCAAAGCGTATAAAATAAGAGTGTCCTTCGAAGTGAAGATAAAATACCGGTTTAAACGAGAGCAAATTTTGAAGAACGTTTTCGAACAAACTGTTTATGTTGAAGAGCAATCATGTAAAACTACTCTGAATTAACCATTTTTTTTAATATTTATCATATACAAGTGCCCTGTGTAAATAACGTAATAAAATGATTCGGAAATACTTATTTCGAGAAGCTTTCAAGTTAGGTTACAGAATATTGGAGAAACTCGCCTTTATCTATCCTAACAAAGTGTCTTATTTCAAAAATATTACTATGGTATGAAGAAACTTCAATAAAATTGAATTATTTTAGGGACCTAACCAAATATACATAATTGGGGCTATCAAAACAACAGCATATATTGTATTTTAATTTATAAAAGTAAGCACATATTTGACAAATAAAAGTACTATAAAATTTCACTTACAATCTTTGGTCCTATACAAATAACAATTTTAAAAATACACTATTCTAATAACGAAATAACATGTTTGTACAACTTCCGCACAACCAAAAATTAGTCAATGGATATAACAAATAAAGTAATGAAAATATTTCTCTTATAAGAGGATAATATTTAAGTTTTAAATTGTAAACAAGTTGTAAGTTTTTCAAAGTGATAAATATATTGGAAATAACTTAAAAACATTTATACAGTCCATTTCTTTAGAAAACTTAACATATTTATTGCAATATCCAGGATGACCTGCTTTATTTAGTCGAAGATTTCATAAACATATTTGCAAAAATATTTAATAAAATGAAAATAGATATCATAATAAAAAAGAAAACCAAGACTCCTTTATTTGATATGATTTCAATTGAAAATTTGACAAAACTTGAAATTGAAAAAATAGGAAGATATAAAATTATTGTTGTGTTATGCTCAATGGCTTTGAGGACAAAAGTAAATAAATCAGCATAGATAATGTATTCCTAATAAAAGGAATGAAGGTCGATTAAGAGAATTAATAAACAATCAACTAAGATATTATTCTGACGTACATAAACATTTATTCATTTTGCCAGTCACCTATCAGAGTGGAATATTTCAGCGACTCGAAATAAAGTTTTGAAGAATATTAATAGTAATGGAGATAAAAAGATTAGTGGAATTAGCAAAATAAACGTTTACTGAGCCAAATTATCAAGCAAAACATTGATTACAGAAATGAAACTATATCTTCAATATGATTACACACGTACCATATAAACATTTCGCCGCAGTAATTTGAACAAACTCCGACAGATTTTATCAACTCAAATTTGCCAACGACGGAAAAATGAATGAATACTAGAAGGAATCTGCTTTCGTATACAAATCTGTTATAGCGGTTCTCTTTTGAAAAGCCTTTTCGAATAGAAAATATATTTTCTCAGTTTTAGTGAACCAATAATTTTCATACAATCAAATCTTTTAATTAATAAAATGCGTTCTCTTGAGTGTATTGGAAATTAGCAATATATAAATGAAATCAAATTTCACAATATCGGCCTTGTGTTTTGGGAAAATAGCGAAAATGCAGAAGTAGATGGTAAACCGATAATTTTCATACAATCAAATATTTCATTGAATAAAATGCATTCTCTTGAGTGTATCGGAAATTAGCGATATATGAATTATACATGAAAATTAGATCCCGTCAACAAACTGTTTCTCTATTTAATCAATAACTAACCTTCAGCATATATATAGGATATCGTCAATAGGAGAATTCTCGCATAAAATATAGAATTCTCAGCATAATATTAATAAAAATTTTTCCACATTCATTCAAATCCTTACAAAAGTATTGGAAAGTTTCATATTTATGGATTTGACCAATACGCTATATAAGAAACTCATATTCTACAAACTTATTAAAACAAACTAAATAATCTGAATGATCATTCTTCTATCATTGCGATTAAGGTTTGAACTGACCATGTAATTAATTTGTTTACGTTATGTAAATCACTTGAAGAAGCATTCATTATTTATTTTGCTTATAATTATCACTACTGATAGTAGTATAATTAATGATCCTATCATTTTTATAATTCAACTTGAATTTATAATTTGTATAGTATTTCTAAACAGCTTCAGTATTTGATTGTTCGAAAAATATTCAACATGTTGGCGACTTCGAAGATACGGCGTTTCAAAATCGAAATTCATGACTGTACCGACGTAATTTTATTGAACAAAGAAAAAACATGAATACATAGAATAAATTTATATTTGAAAATTCATAACTAGAATAAATACTGTTTTTTTTTCATTTATCAGAGTGGGACAAGACGGAATCAACAAAGTCCACCTACTGGGCATCACAGTCAACATCGGAGTTTGCAAGCATAACCATGTGTCGGCCATTGCCAAATCTGCTTCCGCTAAACTCAGTTCTCTTTTCAGAGATAAGCAGTACTTCATACCATCACAGCTGATCCTTTTATACAAGACACAGGTGCGACCTGGTATGGAATATGTTCCCATGTGTAGACCCCGCACCCAAACATTCATTACATCTATGGGATAGTATCTAGAAAAGAGCACTGCTACTCATAGATCATCCTGAGACCACTTGTGATCTCCCCCCTCTCGCTCAAAAGCGGCAGGTTACATATTTTTCTCTTTTTTATACTTCCATAGTAAATACCCTGAGAAAATGAATGGTTTGGTCCCTGAAAGAATCCACTTCCAAAGAAAAACTAAGCTTGCGGAAAACTCCTATCAGCGAACGGTCGAACTAGAAAAACCACGTACCTCTATTAAGTTCTTATGCTTACAGAGCTAGTGTGATATTCGCTTCCATCAGATATCTTTCCGATAACTCTCAAATTGGCCTTCTTCAAAACGTGAGTGAACTCAATTTCAATATTTAAGATCAGGAGGGGTAAATGTAAATTCCGGGTAAATGAAAACACCCCAATTCAAATTTGAAAGATTGCTATTGGGCTTACACCGTTCTACTTAACGATTAGATCGAGTTTTTTCAATGTCTAAGACTTTCCTCAGTTTTGGAAGCTGCATTCTTAGAATTCTCCTGATTGAACAACGTGAAAGAATTTACTTCAATTCCTCGGTAATATGTATATACTTATAGCCAAGTCTATGGTGCACTCCCAACATGAAAAATATGTTATTCTATTATACATTTCCTTTCATGATTCACATTAGTCTATAGGTGAACAAAAGTTTGGGGTAAATGTAAATACCCCACTCACATATTTTAAATGCGAATATGCCGCGCAAATATGAAAGAAAGAAATCTAGGTTATATTATTCTATAGATGACTAATTCAACATAGTACGAAATGTGACTAATCAAAACAGAAGATATCGAGAAGCAGCTGACATCTACAATATTCCTATATCAATAATTGTTCATAGAATAAAAAGGAAAGAAGTTCACACCAGAAAATGAAATCAACATCGGTGCATTGAACTGCGGACTGAACTTAATAAACTTTGATATCGAATCATAACAAAAAATTTCTTGAGATTACAATATAAGAGAAATACTTTTACATCTGAAAACATTATTTGATCCTTAACTTGGTAACTATATGTATTCTATATTGAAAAATATTCGATGTTGATAATAGTACCGAAGCTAGCGTTTATTCAGTTCATTGAAACATTCTTATCAGGTTTATCATGTTTGTGGATTTCTCAGAGTACACTATTTGATGTAGAAAGTTCAAAATGACCATCTTTTTGCTATTAAATCAGACAGGAAAATTTTCCTCCAAATGAATTTGTGAAAGCACAACTGAATTTCAGATTTGATATGATATAATATAATATATAAAGAACCAGAGAGTTCCCTAACTAGTTAGTGCTTGTTTATGCAATCGAAATAATCCCATTGGACAGGAAATAATACTATTGCCGATCAATGAATTCTTTCTAGTATATATTCTGCCCATAGTAAAAAATATGGGTATATATTTGATGCATCGAAGCTCCAATTGTTTTAATAACAATTATATGAAATAATTTAATTTGGTCGAATTGAAATGTTTGTTGGGTGTAGGGGATTATTGCTATTGTGACTAAGCCCTAGCTTAGACACGTCATTTTTGATGTTCATAGACTAGATACGAAAAAAAATGAATTGTTTGCATTCATTTTGCCGGTTATAAACGCCAAAACGTAAATGTAATTATAATAACGCTAACTTCAGGACCATAGATATCATAAAATGTAAACAAAATAACATAACATAAAATTTTGTTGTTTCTTTAGCTAATGGTGATCCATTAAGAAATAAGATCAGGGTGTTTACTTTCTAAACAATAAAGATTGTGCTGAGCTGCTAAAAAACGAAACAGTAACAATGATGATAAAACAAATCAAAATGTAGAAAACTAGATTATTAGTTGTCTGTTAAGAAAAGACAATATTGAAAATAATTTGTGTGAGCTAACTTGATTTACTTATTGTACAAATTGTGAGTTTTGTACTCTGTATATTGTAGATTCAAAAATATATATATACATATACATCTGCAAAAGAACTAAAAATTAAGAGACTTTTTTCACATAGATATTTCTCTTACTAACTTCAAGTAGTTAATACTTTTCATTAATAACTATCATGCATATTTTTTCTGATCTTCTAAATTTGGGGTACACTTAAGCATTTCTTCTACTCAAGCCGTTAATATTCATGGTGCGATATGAAAATCTGAATATCACAATTTTAAAAATAGATTTTGTGAACAATCAAATCAGCATTATTTATATTCATCTAGCAAAATATGGATTTATTCTTTGATTGAAACATTTTAAACAGAGTAATCCTGCAGATTTCACATCTATACCGCTCACTCGGCTACGAGTTGATCAGCTGTTTAACCCGAACGTGTTTGGATCTGGACCCAGGTTGCCAGTTTGCTAGACCGCTATTGAATGATAATTATTGATTTCTTATAGGGATGTTCATGAAGGAAGTATATCAAGATTTTTTCAACCTGATACATCTATCGACTTAAGATTGAAAGTGTCTTAATATTCTACAAATATTTAAGATATGTTTTCTATAATTTCGAAATATTAAATTCTTGTTAATGTTGCTGTTGGACGAACTAACAAATACCAAATTATTGTGATTGGGGTCCATCAAATAGGGGTGGGAAATTTCAAATAAATAGTAGCTCTTAGTTATTGTTTTCAATTGAAAGCATATAGTAATAATAACAATGAAATTGTAATTGGAATGATGTATCATTCATACATGCCTATAGGCATGTGAATAGTAGTTTTTTACTATGATAAAGATAGAGATTTTTGGTATTCACGAAAATTAAAAGTTGTTTGAGTCGAAAACCGACCGTTATTGTTGATCAATTCACTAAACATTATTGTCTTCGTCAATCTATAGTAACACTTGTATGAATGGAAATAATTGGGCTTTTAGCATTGGACAGCTTCTCAAATTTGCTCTTTTTTGAAATTATAGAATTACAGAATTCGTTTTGAGTTATTTTTTTCACCCTACAAAATTTTTGAGATTAATATGATTATTTAAGAAAATTCTACCTGGAACCATTATCGTTTCGGATGGTTGGAGAGACTACCACGACTTAGGTCAGATAGGAGGAGTTTATGAACATCAAATTATCATCCATGAAGAAAATTTAGTTGATCCACATAATAGGGATGTTCATACACAAATCGTAGAAAACATGTGGATGCGTGCAAAAAGAAGACTCCATCAGTTTGGCACTTCAGAGGTGCTCTTTATTTTCTATCTGCACGAATTCATATGGGGGAATCAGGTCAGAAACCAAAATTTTTTGCAGAGTTTCTGATTTTCATAATCAATCAGTACCCTGTGTAAGGTGGGAACCTCAGCATTGCACTGCCCTGCTGTAGGAAAGGCTGATAAGCTTCCCCCCTACCTCACGGGACAGAAAAAAAATACAACATTTTAGTTTCGTATTCAACTTGTATGTTGAATTCAAATTTTCATAAATATTACATTATTTGGTACTAGAGTAGCCAGCAAACATTGTACTGGCTTGGAACATTGCAATTGTGCGAAACCAGCATTATATTTTTACTTTTGTTTGGAGGTTTGGAGGAAATATGCAAAACTGTATTCGTCGGAGGAGACAAGTGTGTTTTAGTGGGGGATTTTAATCTTGATCTCTTGTGAACTGGCTTTTATGCCAACAAGGTTAGGAAACTCTTTACTATGTATGGCATAAGTCAACTTATATCAGAGCCTACTGGAATAACAGCTGATAGCCAGACATTGGTAGATTATGTGGTAGCAAACCAAATGAATGTTTCTGCCAGTGTTCATGGTTGTCCGAAAATATGGGATCATTCTGTGCTGGGTGTAAATTTGTATTGTGGTGAAAAAATAAGTGAATCATTCAGTTTATTTAGGAATATAAGTAATGAGAGTTTAAATGTTATTAAGTCAGAATTGATGATGGTTGATTGCGATTTAGATTCTTCCGACATTGCAACAATCTATGACAACCTGTTGACTAACTGAGGTGATTATAGATAAAGTATCTCCTATAAAATCAAGTAAATTTCGATCTAATATGGAGTGGCTGATTATGAAGTCTTTGAGAAAATTAAATTTCGAGATAGAGCATATAAAGATTTTAAAAACTGTTATGAGAATGATAGACGGAATAAGCGGCAAATATTTAAACAGCTCAGAAACAGTGTCGTTAATTTACTCAAGAGTAAGAAAAATTTATATTATTTCAATAAAATCGATGGATTCAAAAATAATTCCAAAGTAATGTGGAAAACGTTAAAGAAACTGATAAGTGCCGATGATGATTCCAGTCCAAGTTGTATTTCTTTCTAGATGGGTACTGAGAAAACTTTTTTATAGCCGAGAATTTCAATAAGTATTTTGTTGATACCATTAATGAAATTGTCGATAGTATTGGTTGTTCACAGGGTGGCAGGTATCTTGATAGTAGTTTATATCCTGAGATGTGTGTCAGAGTTTCGAGGATTTCTGAATCGAATGGACAATCCTTTCAACGTTCATGAGATTTTGAATGGAAGGATGCTGAAGGATATATTTGATGTCATAAGGCATGTCCCTTTGAACTTTGTCAATACGTCTCTCAAAACTAGTCATGTGCCTGATTCATTGAAGGTCAGTACGGTTATACTAATACAAAAAGTATCCAAAACTACAAATACAAATGAGTTCAGACCATTTAATACATTACCACAAATTGAAAAACTTTTAGAAACAGTTGTTTACTATCAGGTTTTGGAGCATATATCGAAGTGTGGAATTTTGATGGAAAATCAGTCTGGTTTTAGAGAGGGCCATTCGTGTGAGACTGCATTACAGTCAACTATATGCAAGATAAAAGTATGATGTGGATGGTGGCAGATACATAGTTGGTGTATTCTTGGATTTGAAAAGAGCTTTTGAAACCTCAAATATTGTTGTCAAAGTTAAAAACATATTGTTTGGTAGGTGGAGTTTTGAGATGGTTTGCGACTATCTGACAGATTACGCTGGGGTGGAGTTTTCTCATACGAGTATGAAAGTGTTCTTGGTGTCCCGCAAGGGAGTGCATTGGTTCCACTTCTTTTCCTTTTATTCATCAATGATATTGGTTTGCATATAGATTGTGAATTCATAAACCTCTTCGCCGATGATACTCTTCTGATGTGTAGTGTGTAGAAAGGGCAGTTGAAAAGATGAATGAAGTATTGAAAGCAATATCTTCAATTTGATAGCTTGAAGTTGGATTGTTCTGAATCAAGAGCAGTAATATCTACAACTAAACACAGATATAACTTGCTGGAAATGGCCAGTATAAGAATAGATGTAGGCGAAAATGAAATTCAAATTATGTGTTAAATAATTAGGTTTTCAATTAGATTGTTTCTTGGATTTTGAGTGTCACTTCGAGTATATTGCAAGAAGATTATGAAGAAATTACACTTTTTTTGTAGAGTGGCACAGAACCTATCAACTAGTTCTAGGCTTGTAGTGTACAACGCAATAGATCAACCTCATTTTGATTTCTGTGCGTCATTGCTATATATGTTCAACTTAAATGATATCAATAAACTTCAAAAGCTGCAGAATAGTGGTATGAGAATTATAATGTCTGTGAATAGGTTAACACCATTGTTGTGCATGTTAAGAACTTCGATGTGGTTCTCTGTGGAGCAGCGGTATTACTATTTTACTATGATTCTGGTCTTCAAGATGGTGAAGGGCTTGGCCCCAGTATATTTTAATAAATATGTGGTATATAGTAGTACTATACTTTACTTTTGACTCAATGCTCACGGCTACCCGACTAGGTCGGCAGGAGATATTTACATCCCCAGGACAACATATAAGGGAACAATGAGGGCGCTATTCTTCAGAGGTTTTAGTGAGTTTAACAGTCTTCCTAGGGACCTCAAGCATTCACGAATTTTGAACTAATTCAAAAAGAAATTGGGAGTTAATATATTGGAGAAAAATCTTGTTTTATTCTTTTGTTTAAACACTCAATACTGTTTTATTTCATAATATAAAAATGATTTGTATATTAGGTTATCCTATTTCTGAATAAATTTATATATATTATATATTTCATACTTTAGATAACCCAGTTTAGAGTGTAATAATTATTGAATGAGTAATACATAATAACTCGAATGTCATTTATAATTTTTCAATCATTTCTTTCATACTAACCTCCTGACAATTATAAATATAAAAATGTAATATTTAGTCAAATAGGCGCCTCCGTCCCAAAGTTAGAATTAGATAACATCCATGAAAGTTACCAATTTTTCAATTTGAAACCTAATCCCCTGATAATAAAGTAACTCTAGCAACATTGGCCGGAATGCCCCAGGCTTTGGCACAACAGCTGATCAACTCAGCAGTGTGCGCAGTATAGGTGTGAAATCTGCAGAATTACCCAAAAATATTTAAATTATTTAAAATTTTCAAGGATGAAGTTTATTGTATCATAAAGTCAAGAAGGCTTTGTGAATAGGACTAGAAAACTAGAAACGGAGTACAAAAAATAAAGAAAGGCAAAGGAATAAATGAAATTCAGAGAATAGAGAGATTTTTCACTGTTGAATCTTGACTACGTAAAATGAGAAAGTAGGCTTACAGAATAGATAGAAGTCACAACATATGTTTACAAAATATACGAATAGTTGTGAGCGAAAAAATGCTAAAGCTTTATATCTTATGACAAGTGGAATGTTAAATACAAACTCCTATAGGGTATCATAAAACTCACTCAGTACGTCCCTAATTTTTAGATTAGTATGTTTTTATGGCCAAATCAACAATTAAGTATCTTGATAAGATATTTTGTTCATCCCAACAATTTTAATTATACAAATAAGATTCACTGTATTGGACGGAACTATGTTCAAGATAATTCCCCTATAGGCGCATTTTCCAGCCAAAGATCATGTAAAAAAGTATACAAATTATCACTTACAGCAACTTTATATGGAGTAGGGTTTAAGCTTCTTTTAATATCTGATCGCAGAATTTTCAGAGAATTCTTAACTCTGTCACGAACCTCTTGCATGTTGGGTAATTTTTGACAAATTTTTCCTTTGTTCCAATACAAAACTAGTAGCTTCTCAACTCGAACAGGTGAAACATATGCTCTTTTTGATTCCTGGAAGGGATGGCGGCAAAGTACTTTATGATCCACACATGGTGAATCTTCTACAGTCCTCTGAAGAATATCAATGAGGGCATATCCTTCTCCACCATAAAGTCTGAAAGTTTCTTTTTTTCCAGGTATAGTTACTTTTTCAACATCATGACTTAATTTGATTCTTGGTTGGCCATCAATTTCCACCATTTTAAAAACACCGCCCAAGGCAGGTTGCTTTTGACAGGTTACTAAATGTGTGCCTATTCCAAATGCATCAATACTATGCCCTTGTTCATTCAAACTGAGAATAGTTTCTTCATTGATGTCATTTGAAGCCATAATCACTAAATTCTCGAAAGATGGTATCTGATATATATCAGCAATTTTTCTGAAGTGATTTCGTGCAACGTTAGACAGATAGGCTAGGTCGCCACTATCTAATCTAATTCCAATAGGGGAATACCCAAAATCATGTAGAGCCAAAGCTACTGAGCAAAAATTAAAGAGTCCACTCTTGACAACATCATAAGTATCTACAAGAGCCATGAACATATCTGGGAAAGCAATTGCAAATGAAATAAATGCTGCAAACTCTCCGTCACTTGCTTGTGATGTAGGAACTTGAAAGGATGACATCAATTTTTCTCTCCATTTCATTGCATATTGCAGAAATTCCCGTTTTTCTCCACCAGCTTTTGGTTGCAACTGTGTGACTGTCACTTCTGGCAAGCAACAAAATGAAGTCACATATGAATGAGCGTGAGTACCTTTAACTGGAATGTTGTATAATTTTCCTGCTAATACATTACTAGTTCCATCAAATCCACCAATGTAAGAATATTTAGAAGCAGATAAACCTCCATCAGGGCCCTGGGCTCTTCTAAGTCCAAATTCATATAATTTCAATTTGCCTGCTGCCAATCGAAATCTTGCAGCATTAGTTGACATCAATGACGCGTAATTTACCAAATTCAGCAAAGTTGTTTCCAGAATTTGTACAACAATCAGAGGTCCCTCAACTCTTATTAATGGCTCTCGTGGAAATACAACAGTTCCTTCATGTACGGCAAACAAAGATACTTCATCTGCAGTTAAGCTTTGTAAATACTCGAAGAATTCATTCTCTATGGAAATTGGTAAAACTGTTCGCAGATATTGAATATCAGTCTCGGAATAGTGAAACTTTTGTATAAACTTCAAACATTCTTCAAGGCCAGCGAAAATAGTGAACTCACCATGAAATGGATTTTTGCGGAAATAGAGATCAAATACAGCAGTTGCATTACTTTTTCCAGATTTCCAATAAGCATAAGCCATAGTTATTTGGTATAAATCAGTAAGTAAAGGTTGAACAATTCCATTTTGTTCTAATCCAATATATGAACTTTCCGCTGAATTATTCATTGCATAAGGCACTTTGAATTTGAAATGAGTTCAGAGCGGTTAGATATGCAACTAATCTTACTCCGCACTAATAGTAAAATCACTAAAGATAATGAGCTGAATATGCGATAACCTTGCCTTATAAACATTTTTAAGGCACTGGCAGGGAATTCTGTGCTTCACCCACCACTTTTACAAATTATGTTGGTGACACTGTATACTGCATAGCCAACACAATGCATACTGTGAAAAATATATCATAGCATCCTAATCACGGTAGAATATTTCTTATGTCGTCGGTGAATAGATCCAAATCGCCTGATACGATTTAAGGCCGAAAGCACGTTTATATTAAATCTCATTAAAGAGTTAAGACAGAGAAATACATTGTATCCCTTACACGGGACCCTGTTCAGCGTGGTTCATAGAAAGACTCAATTTCTTTTTAAGGTTCCTTTTCATTAGTGCGTTTTGACGCTGATTCGGATGGTCACGTGATTTTCAGCGTTGACGCTAGAAGAGACAAGTGACAAGTTTATATTTTCTGTCTTCAAGGGTTGCTAATAAAAACCCTGAGGCAACCAGTTTTCTTTGATACAAAATGGCCTAGTCTCTTTTTATAATCATCCAGTTATTGCGCCATATTAGCTTTCGATACTCCAACAACATAGTGAGAGGTACTGAAAAAAGAGTGTCGCAATATATAACACTAAAGATTCCAGAAACTATACCAAATCAATGAAAAATAGACTTCATATTCATAAATTAAGTGTTTCAACCAAAAATAAGTGACAAATGACATATTTTGACGATGAAAACCCCTTTTCATGGGAGCGTCATAATTTCATTAGGAAAATAGGCCACATCACCATTTGACGCTAGAAAAGAGCGTTAAAACGCTTCAATGAAAAGGCATCTTTATACTTTGTCAAAATGACGTTGATCACAAACTTAGAACCCATTCAGATCAAACAACATCCTCTTGGACATGTACCAACCTCGAATTATAGCTTACTTAAATTAGCTGCTTAGTCCTCGGGGGTCACCGAAGGTCTAGGGATTCCTATATCAGAACATTATTTTTATATTCAATTGTTTTAAAAACAACTATTACTAATTCAACAGAAAAGCTGTTCTAATTCTAGGCCACGCGAAGCAGATTAGGAATAGGTTCAGGAAATGAAAATACGGGTAAACGTGCAAGAACAGATTCATAAGTGCTATAGTTTAATAAAACCCGAATTGGCGCGAAAATCTTTCAAAACTGAAGATTAAATGTTTTAATAAACTCATTGATTATATCTAAGGCATCGATATTATCACTGAAGAATTGATCAGAAAGGTTCAGGGGAAGTAAGAGTTTAAGTGAGGAGTGTTTGTTGTGTAAAATTGAAATGTTACGCAAATTATTTGCGCAACTTAGGAATAAATGACAAATCACGGCTAGTGCGCAAGCATTTTGAATTATGCTAAGCCTAGGTGCTCTGTTCGAATCCAAATTCGAGTCATGTAGTTCTTGAACGAAAAAGTAAAAATTCGCAAAGATATACATAGAGATTGGATGCATAACCGAAACGTTGAGTCCATAACTACTGAAGACCAGTTAACTTACAATCCTGAGAGGTGGAACTGGTCTAGGTGAATGGTTCGGAATCCACTATAAACTGTAGATCCATACAAAAACAACAATACCAAAGTGTATCGACGAATTAACAAACTATAGAAAAATGCGCACGCATAATCTCTGAAGTTATCGCATTTAATCCAGATCAGCTAAATCAATTTAGGTGTAAGAATGATGCATACGACCGTTGGAGATTCGATTCAACAATGCTAAGGAATAGAGAATACAGATATATATATATATATATATATATATATATATATATATATATATATATATATATATATATATATTTTTTTTCATGAAATCAGTTTGATTGCATGAACAGATATATGGGCAACTCGTCGGGGTAAAACCCTATATATATATATATATATATATATATATATATATATATATATATATATATATATATATATATATATATATATATATATATATATATATATATCTATATTACTGTGCCCAGAGTTATCGATCCGATTATCAGTGGAACAATACAAGTATCAATCAGTAGATCTTCCTTACCAAGAAGATGTAGTATCTTTATTCTATGTTCCATCTTAAAATATAACCTAACAAAATATAACTTTCATTAAATCATTTTAACTATTTTAACTATAGCAAAGAAAATTTATATGCACACTTAATCAATGTTACAGTTTGAAGATATGTAAATTTTAAAGAAAGTAGACGATGTTTGTATTAGAATCACAAAAAATTCTTCGAAGGGTGTGTTTGCTGAGCAAGGAAACTGTTCCTACATCGAAATATCGCACCAAAGTTGATGCTGGAGCTAGGAGAAGGCTGAAACTGATCGAAGATGCAAATGAAATTAATCCAGAAGATCTTGATTATGAAGCTGATTTCTCTTCAGTTCACCAGTCTCATAAACAACATATTAATGAAATGGAAATGCTCAGAGAAAAACTTCAGTATGATATTGTAAAACAAAAATACTTCAAAACCAAACTTCCCAACTTTTTAACATGGCATGATAAGGAACAAATAAGACTTCTTCACAAAAAAGATCCAGATGAATGGACAGTGACAAAGTTATCAAGAGGATTTCCTGCTCTTCCTGAAGTCATAAAAGTGAGCTGAAAGTTGTATCTAAATGTTGTTCATTTCTTATGAAGCTTGATCCAATAATTTTGTCTCCTTTGTATTTCAGAAAGTCATTAGAGCTGAATGGAGAATGAAAAGTTTGAATAGAGTTAAAAATCATGATGTGGCAGTACAAGAAAATTGGAAAAAATTTAAGAATAATGAATTTGCTGATTTACCAGTTGATTTAGTGGAACATTTGAAAAAGTTCTCAGACAGGGACTTGAGTTTCCATAATTATGAGATTAAAGAAGGTAATAAATTTGATTGTGAACCACCTCGAAAATGTACTACATTTTCTGACATTATTACTAGTTATGAGAAACTGAAAAACAAAGGAAGTGGTGAGAATAGTATCAAAATAAATCTTGATACTACAACTAGGAAGGGTAAACAAATGGTCAGAGATGAATTAGATGAAGACACATATATAGAAGGTAATATAAAGAATAAACATCTAATGACTTTAGACCATCTGAAAAATAAATTACAAAAGGATGTAGAAAGAGGAAAACAGTTGTCATATGTAGAAGGCTCAATTATAGAAAAGTGTGAAACAGTTATAGACAAAAATAAACCAGAAAAAATCTCAGCAGTAACTGATCAATTAGATACTGTTAAATACAATACTGGAAAGATAATGGTGTTGGATGATAAGAAAATGAAGGATTATGATCACTTAGTATATCCTGAAAGAATTCATATTCCAAAAAAATACTAAAAAGAGGGCATACTTATAAATTAAATGATTGTTATTATGATAGTGATGGCCAATTCTTGTATAGAGTTCCTGGATTGTGTTGAATCTTAAGAAATATATTTTAACCAGGAAGTATTATCACTGTATTCTCACAGCTCAAATTTTCATTGCAGTATCAGTGTATAACTACAAGTCGACAAGAATATCTGTGCGGTTGAGATTCTTATTAGATGCGCAAAGAACAAAAGAGATAGCAAGCGGAGGAAGTAAAATGAATAATACGTTCTGCAATGAAATGTCAAATAGCTATCAGGGTCGGCGTAGGGGCTTTTTGAGAAAATTATCTCTCTTAGGCATATGGCATTTCAAGATTCTCGATCATTTTAATTTCTATTACAAAGAAATGAGTCACAGACTCATCACCAATTAGACTACAGGAAATTTTCGAGCCAAGGGTTTTTCTAACTGCATATTCATTATCCCTGAGGGGTCGGTTTTGGGTCCGCTTCTGTTCACAATTTTCGTAAATGACTTACTTGAGAGGCTAAACGTTGGGGGAGTAGCCTTTGCGGACGATCTCAAGATTTACACAGAAATAAGATCGAATGAGGACTGTCAGAGTCTTCAACGAGAGTTGCTGATGATACATCAGTGGTGTTTTCTGTTCTCGTGATCTCGGGGTGCTTCTTGACTCGAAATGGTCGTTCCGGGACCATATAGGTGATGTTGTTCTGCAAGCAAGAAAAATGTTGGATTTTATTCTAAGGAATTCCAAGAGCTTCCGGAACACTGCTGTTCTCAGGGTTCTGTATTTAGCTTTCGTTTGGTCTAGATTGGAATATGCCTGTGTTATCTGGGATCCATACTATGTGAAATATAAAATTGCATTAGAAAGCGTCCAGAGAACCTTCCTAAGGTACCTGGCATACGAACAGGATGGAGTATATCCTATCCGAGGAATGCCAGGTTTTCTGTTAACCGATCGTTTTTCTGTGTTGGAGCTTCAAATTAGAAGGAAATATTTGTGCTGCATGTTTTTGTATTTTTGTAAACACCACTGATGTATCATCAGCAGTTTTCCTTGAAGACTTTGACAGTCCTCATTCGATCTTATTTCTGTGTGAATCTTGAGATCGTCCGCAAAGGCTACGGCCCCAACGTTTAGCCTCTCAAGTAAGTCATTTACGAAAATTGTGAACAGAAGCGGACCCAAAACTGACCCCTGGGGGACTCCCGAATGGGCTCCAAAATCCTGGGATCTGAATCCATTGTACATAACATAACCGTTATTGACCGTGTCAACCTGGCTACCCCGGTTCAAAACCTCAGTTACGGATTCCAAAAAGCATGCAAGATTCGTTACAGTTGATCTACCGACCCTAAAACCATGTTGCCGGTCCGAAATCGATTGGCTCAGCTGGAATGCTAAAGATTCATGCAATAGAAGCTCAAAAACATTTGCAAAGGAGCAAAGCAGGACCACAGGACGGTAGTTCGTTACATTGGTCCTATCTCCGCTCTTGAAGATGGGACAGACTTTCGCGATCCTCCACTTAGACGGAAACTGATTGTTCTTCAGGCACAGATTGAAAATTAAACATAGCGCAGCTACTATTGCCCCTATGATTTATATCATTCAAACTCTATAATTGCTTCATTAAAATGCCTTGTTACTATCAGTAATTCTACTCTCAAATATACATAAATTATTATTAAAATGCATTTTAATTCGAATGTTGGATCTTCTAGACAGTTAACTCGCCATATTTACAATGATTTCATGTTACATGTTATACGATGTACGGCTCAAAACGCAATAAAGAGATAGAATCTATCTCTCTCGTTCATCACTGAGACCGAAATTCAAATGGGAATTTTTCCAAACATAACCTAACTAACCTAATTTTACCTAACACCTAACCTACTAACCTATTCAATTATAAATTTAAATTAGGTTTGAGGTTAGGTTAGTTACGTTTGATTTGAAGAGATTACAATTTGAAAATCCCTCTCTGTTATGACGGGAGATGGCGAGTACGTCACTATTGACGGGTTCAAGTCACTTAGGTTTAGACTGTAAATGTGTGAAATTGTTGCCAAATATTGAGAATTAAGGGGCAATCATATCTGGAAAGTAAATATGGCGGGTTACTGTAAAGAGAATAAACATTCGAATGGAAATGCATTTTAATAAAAAATTAATGTATATCTAAGCATAGAACTACTAATTAATGGTACATGTGTGTATATATTGTAATAGTAACAAGGCATTTTAATGAAGTAACTATAGAGTTTGAATGGCATAGACAAGAGGACTTTCAAGGAAATCTCGTTTTTTTTCCTAAACGATAGCCTTCCGAGGCAAAATGATTTCAGATTTGGATTCTCGGACACAAAATTAGTATGGAAACACTTTTTCAGTGAATTTTGACTATCAACATTGTACTAAATAATTACCTTGAGATCAAACATTTATTCTCTTATTTGAACGTGAAATTAAAATGAACACTGGGAAAGGGATCTAGCAACTATATATTTACACAATAAACTTAATAAACTGACAATCTTTCAATATGAGCAAGCAGGTGTACGTAACACTCCAGAACATCAAAAATTCTAAAAGATACTGTTGTTTATGGATCTTCTCATCACTTTTTCGACAGATTTGGCATGGGTGTGAGCTGGTACCTTCATATTGTTGAACTGCTTTGGCCCCTGATAATATAACGAGTTCAGTGTCGCAGTGAGTCCCACTAGAGGTTAGACAAATTTCATATGCCTTAGGCATCCTGTATTTATATACTGCCTTGCAGCAATAGAGGCGATGAAGCTCATCAATATCAAGAGCACTCAGTGATTCGAACAGTAGTTTGGAGGGATGCACTCTGCCTATCCTAGAGATAACTCGCATGAAGCATTTCTGTAAAGTGATAAGTTTTATATTACTCCGATAAATAGCAGCCCACAAAAGCTTATCCTATATGTAAGGACAAATTGAACCCGCGCATAGTAGATTACTCTCAATGTACTCTTCGGCACAATCTCCCGAAGAAAATAGAACCTTGGCAAAATTGTGCTCAGCTTTTCCTTCAAATTAGCAACATGGCTCTTCCAATTTGAATTCTGGTCGAAAGTTAATCCTAAATATTTAGTTGTCGCGACTTGTTCGATATTCTTGCAGTTGCATTGTAATCTCTGGCAGTTGGTATCATGAATATATATAGGTGAGTCGAATTTAGGGTATCAGTGATGGATATTATATTAGAACATACAATCACTAAAAAATAAAGTATTGGACTTAGTTCTTTTCCTGGGTACTATGGAGTTTTCTCGTGGGGTAGTTTGTATAACTGAGCATTGGTTAGCAGGCAGCGATATACAGGGTGTACAAGTTCCTGGGTATGAACTTGTTTCTTATTTCTCACGAGTGTCTCCCTATGGTGGATCGTGTGTGTTTGCATCTGCGGATATGATGATGGAAGATGATCCTGAAATTGGAAAATTTAGTGAACAGAATCATATTGAGATTGCGGCTGACATCAGCAGGCGGGTTCGGCTTATCGTTGTTTCAGTCTATCGCCCTCCGCAGGGGGACATTTCTGTGTGTCTTGATGCTATTGATGGTGCACTTAAGAGAGCCTCTTCCTTTGTTAACTTCAGAATTGTCTTGTGCGGTGACTTCAACATTCATTTTGACAGAAATTGAGATAGGAAGAATATGTTCCTTGACCTTTTACACTCATATGGATTTATCCAAAAGATACATGAACCAACATACAATATAAATGAATATAGCTCTCACATTGATAACATCTTCTTGAACTCTGACATGCCTAAACGGGGCAGGGTTATCGCAAATGGTTTGTCCCCCCATAATGCTCAGGTTATAGATGTACCACTACATAATGAAAATCCTTCCAGTCCTACAAAACCCGATAAAAGAAAGATATTCACTGAATCAAAGATGATAAGCTTTAGAGAGGAATTGAGTAATGTTGATTGGTCAAGAGTTTATAATGAGTCTGAACCTAACAAAGCATATGATATATTTGATGATATTATTCAGTCAATAAGTGATCGCATATTTGCCATGAAGCCAATAAAATCGCAAAAACAAAAGCCATGGATTACTGTTGGTATCAAAACTTCCTCCAGGCATAAAATGGAGATATATAAAAAGAAAATTGGAGGACAGGTATCTGATGACTTCTTCAGAGCATACAGTGGAATACTGACGAGAGTTGTTAGACAGGCCAAGAGGATGTACAACGAAGAGTGCATATTAAGATCAAGAAATAAGAATTTTGCAACATGGAACTTGATAAGGATGCACAGCAATGGGGTCAGAAGGGAGGTCTATATCTTGGAGGAACTGAGTGGAGGAGAGCAGGGATATCAGGAAGTATTGAATGATATTAATACAATTTTTGTGAATCAGGGCTCCGAGTCGTCCAGCAATATTGGTGATTCGAGGGAGCAAGGCTTTGGTCTGGGACAAACTGGTTCTTACCCGTGTAACAGCCTTGTGCTCTTGTCAACGGATTCTGGAGAGGTCATCAATCTAATAAGCTCTTTGAAGAACACAAAATCTGTGGGACTGGATGGAATTCCTGTCAAACTTATTAAGGTGGTTGCAGATGAGATCTCGCCTGTTCTGGCATATCTGATAAGTCTCACTTTTGACAGTGGTGTATATCCTGATAAACTTAAGATGACCAAGGTGAGAGCAGTGTACAAGAGGGGGTGCAAAAAGCTTATGGGGAATTACAGACCTATATCTATACTCAGTAACATTGGCAAGATATTTGAAAGAGCAATTTACAACAGAATTGTCTACTTTTTTGAGACTTACAGGGTACTCTCAGAATACCAAAATGGCTTTAGAAAGGGTAGGACTACGACAAGAGCTGTATATCAGGCTGTAAAAAAGATTTTCTCCTGCTTAAACAGTGGTAAAATAACAGCACTGATGTGTATCGATCTTAGTAAAGCCTTCGACTCCGTTAACCATGACAAGTTGGTTGAGAAGATGTATGCGGTTGGAATTAGAGGCAGGCCTTTGGATCTGCTTCGGTCTTATTTATCAGGAAGATCTCAATGTGTTGCTGAAAAAGAGCCTACAACTGGGAAGACACTGCAGTCAAAGATGTTGACTATTAATAGGGGGTGCCGCAGGGGTCGGTTTTGGGTCCCCTCCTTTACTTGATTTATACCAATGACTTACCTGGTTGTACAACTGAATTCATGGTCCAATTTGCAGACGACACTTCTCTGGTGTTCGCCGATCCAGTTTTTCTGGATTCGGTAGTGGACGATGTGCTTGTCGATCTTGATGCCTGGTTTTCTCGAAATTAGTTGAAAATGAACAGTCAAAAGACCAAACTTGTCAGGTTTGCTTATGGAAGAGAACACATACCCATATCTCATGGATATAAGACTGCCATGGCTTCATCTAATAGCCTTAAATTCCTGGGTGTTTCGGTTGACTATCGGCTGGATTGGGGTGATCATGTAGACCAACTTGCAAATGATATGGCCAGATATGTGTATGCACTATGAACACTGTCCGAACTTGTGAATGTCTCCACAGCATTTACCGCATACAATGCATACATTGATAGTCAGCTGAGATACGAGATAGTTGTGTGGGGGAATTCATCGGATATCTTGAGGCTCTTTTTGTTGCAGAAGAGATGTGGAATTCTTAAGCTGAGCAAAACACAATCATGTTCTACAACAATTTATGTTTATATGGAACTAATAAATGGATTGATTGATTGATAAGTTTATGTATTTTGTCTTACTTATATTTATACAGAACTTGTTGTTTGTGGACCAAGTCGACAGTTGTTCCAGATCATGACATATATATCCCCAAGAAGAGTTTTCTTACTTCGAGAGCTGTATATCAAAGCCGTATCGTCCGCATTAGGACGGCTTCGTCTCGGCCATATCACACGGATTCAACATTTTGGACGTGTGTCGTATACAATTTTGATAATGTATACTCATGAACGGTTGTATGAGGGTTGCTCGCCCGACTTTTGCAGAATCTAGGCAAAGCCGAGGTTTTTGCTAGTCTGGGACAGGCATCCCGTCAAAGCATCAAAGACAGAAATTGTTTAAAAAAAATTTATTGTTAAATAATAGTCACACTCACTATAAGAAACTCAAATATTACACAACGATAATACTATATTATAAATATTGATATAAAATCACTTTACTTATTTGATAAGTTATTTTCTTGCTTGCAATTATTGAAAATGGGATCAAGAAATTTAATTCAAAAATACAAAATATTCTTTAAACGTAGAAAATAACATTTATTCCAATAGCACTATGAAGATTGTCTTTACTTTTAGAGATCTGTCAGGAAACTAACTAAAAATTATAAACTAAACTTTATCCAAACTAACCATCTTATTGAACAAGAGCTATGCCTGGCATGCAGATGTTCGAAGGATTTAATGCATCCTTTGTTCTTTTATTTTATTGCTTATCCGGTTAAAATAAACATAATATTCATGTGGACCATTCTCAAGCCATTTGTCATCTCCTCAATAGATTAGTTTTTGTTACCGAGCCACAAAAATCTTTCAGTTAATCGATGCGCGCATTAGGTCGAGCAGGCCACAAAAGTCGTTGTTTCGGGAGCGAAATGTGGTCAGAAAATCTACTTTCGGCCAGGGGATCAAGAAAAATTCATTACGAGTAGTTTCATTTTCATTTCTTGACATAATCTAACTAAAACGTCCAATTGGGGGTTACTTTGCACCGCTGCAAAGTAACCCCAAAAAAGGTATTTATCGGTATCGAAACCGTGTTTGTCTTTTTGAAGGAATGGCGAGAACGTACAAAAAAAAAATTATGAGCTAGAAAATATGCAGACTACTCCAGAGAAACAGAAGGTTGTTTTGAGTGAAATTCGAAGCGGCTCAATTTCTCAAAGAAGGGCCGCAGAAAAATATGAAATTTCCAGGAGAACCATTTTTTATAAACTGAAGGGAAAACACCGAAAAGCTCCCGGACAGCAGCCCGTATCCACGCGAGAGGAGGAAAATCTTTTCGTCGATTGTATTATCTCTATGGGAAATTTCGGGTTTCCGGTGAATGCCAGAGAATTGAAACGTATTATAAAAAACTACCTGTGGCTTTCCGGAAGGAGGGTTAAAATTCTCAGAGATAATTCACCTGGTTGTGACTGGGTGAAAGGTGTCATGCAGAGACATCGTATGTTATCCCAGGGATTCGCGGAAAACGTAAAACACACTCGTGCAGCAGTAGATGAGGCAAAATTAAGAAGCTGTTGCGAGAATTTGGTTAGATTTCTGTGATGAGACTAATCTTACTGACGTTTTAGGGAAAAAGTTTTAGTGAAAAGGGGGTTCAAATATCCAGATATAATCCTTACGCATCGAAAATCTCAACTTCGGTTTTGTTTGCTGAAAATGCAGCTGGCGAACTCCTGCCACCTTATGTAGTTTATCGAGCTTCCAAAATGTGGACATTTTGAACCGAAAACGGACCAAAGGGGTGCCGATACAATTCAACCAGCTCAGGATGGTTTAATGCTCAGACTTTTACAGAATGGCTTATTCCTAATAAGCACACTTAAAAGATCATTGGAGGTAGAAACACTTAGGTCAGTTTACTATGAAAACGTTCACTCTCTCATTGCGTACGGCATTGTTTTCTGGGGAAACAGTTACACAGGATGACATATACGGTACTTTTTTTTACAAATCGAACATCTCTCTAACCTATACAATTTTGATTTATCTAAAACTTTTTTTACGTGTTCTATACGACAAAAAAAGATATGCCTATTCGAGGATTTTTTCTTTTCTTTCGTTTTTGGAAATATAAAGAATTGAAAATGAAAGAATTTTGTGATTTTGGGTGTGTAGTATACTTTTGAAAAATTCATAACTCTGGTTCTGTTTGAGCTAGATTTCGAATTTTTCATTTTAAAGATGAAAGAACAAGCGTTAATACAAAAGTGCTTGAAAAAATTTACGAATTGAAATTGTTATAAACAATCAAAATGTTTAAATCGATTTTAACAATTGAATTAATATATATTATAGAGACGATAAAAATGAATTCAGAATCAAAAGTTTTGATTCCATGTCTGAATGTTTATGCTACGATACTGTGGCAGCTCATCACGAGCAAGATTATAAATTACCAGCTGAGTGGCACTTTTTGCCAACTTTACATGGAAAAGCTCCATGTGATGGAATTGGTGGAACTTTGGAAAGACTTGCTGCTAGAGCTAGTCTACAAAGAGTAAATAATCGTATTAGTACACCTGAAGAAATGTTAACCTGAGCGATGCTCTACCAAACATTACATGTCTTAACTCGACAAATGAAGATTATGAAAGAGAAGAACAGTTGTCAACTCGCTATCAAAAAGCTTTAACAATAAAGGAACTGAATGATTCTAGTATCTCTTCAAGAATTGGAAGCGAAGCAATTTTCAATGTACGAAAAGAGTAACATTATGAAAATTTTTGAAATGAAAGTGGCAATGCTTATACTATTTGGACTAATATATAGAGAGAGAATTGCAGGGGGATTTTCAGAACAAAACAGATACTAAATGTGCCAACAATATACATCCTAGAGTGCTTGTGTTTGGAAACAGGGAAACTGATTAACTTAGTTAAAGAAACTTATGTTGTTGCGTTCATCAGACTTCTCCAATATTGTACGTGAAATGATTTTTTGAAAATAATGTATCACGACCATGCTGAAAAAAATTATTAAAATTATTATTTTTATTAGTATAGTGGACTTGTGCACTATCTCAGATGTTAGGTGGATATAATTTACCTTTCCCAGATTCAGCAATCAAAGGGAATATGCTCCATTACAATACTCTTGAAATAAATTTTCTCACTATCCTACATGTATTAAGAATTACAGCTTTTAGCATTTCTATATAGGTATTCTTATGCAATTCTAATTTCTTGAAACTATCATGCAAACTTTTGGATATTAACCCAGTCGAAGAAACGATGACAGGTACGATATCTATTTTACCAAGGTGGAACATCTGCTTGATCTCAATAGCAAGGTCTGTGTATTTGGACTTTTTCTTTTGGAACTTGTTCAACACGTTGTTATTATTAGGTATGGCGATATCCACCAGCATTGCTGTTCTGGGTCTCTTATCATACACCACTATTCGTCACCATTCTGTCAGTGATAACAGGCCCAACGTAGTATAATCTGAAATAGCCATTTTCCAATACTGGTGCTAGTTGATACTTGTATTGTAATATGGCTGGAAGATATTCAGAAGTTCGTACTTGTGTGTAGGTTTCTGATGGATAATGTTGTACACCTGATTATGCCTTTGAAGATAGTCCGAATTGGCCAGTTGTTCGCAACCGGAAATAATATGCTGTATAGTCTCCGATCTTATAAGACATTTCCTGCACCTATCTGTTGGTAATGTTCCGTCCTTGATTATATTTTTTTGTAGTTCTTTGTAGAGATCACTTGGCCTTGAATGACCATAAGGAATCCTTCTGTTTCCGAAAATAGTTCTCCTAGGTGTATATCCCTTATCAGCCAACGATACCACCCCATGGAGGTTAGAAGTGCGAGCTTTTGCAAAGAAGAATTCTCTGAGATTTTAAAGCTGTTTGGTATGCAAATTGACAACATCCATCAATCCACCTCCTCCTTTCCGCTTCAAAGTTGGTATTTTCACGGACGATTTTAGATGGTGATTGTTGTACTTTGTCAGCATCGTTCGGGTTTGCCTCTATCATCCAGTTCTGTCCTAGTCCATCTGATTATTCCAAATGAGTAAAGCAACACTGGAATGGCGTAGGTGTTAATCGCTTTGACTAGATTCCCCGAGTTCAACATTGACTTCAGCACAGTCTTCAGACGCTGAGTGTACTCTGAACGAATCTTCTCCTTTGACAGTTTTGGTCCAGCAATCTGGCTTGTTGGTATTCCAGATATTTGTACGTTTCGCCATTTCTCGTACACTGTATAATATCACCATTTGGAAATTGTGTTTCACCATTTATGACTTTCCCTCTCTGAATGTTTTGGGTCTTACATTCTGCAATGCCGAATTCCATATGAACATCTGACAAGAACTTATTGACAGTTTTCAGCAGATCATCCAATTGTTTCTTGTTTGAAGCATATTATTTGATGTCATCTATATACAGCAGGAGGGAGATTGTGTGGTAGTCTTATCTGCTTTTATCCTAAATCCGTATCTTGTTCTATTGAGTATTGAAGACGATGGGTTCATAGCCAAACAGAACCATAGTCGACTCACAGAGTCTCCTTGAAAAATTCCACGACGTATGGGTATCTCGTCGGTTTTAATAGACTTATTGTTCATGTTGTCCTGCAGAAACGAGCCCGGTCATTGTTGTCTTCAATAATTCCACCAGGACTGGATAGATTTTGTATGTCGAGAAGCCAAGAATGGACGGTACTATTGAATGCCTTCAGCTAATCGAGAAAAGCTGAATGAACACTCCGATATACATAGACTCGAAAGACGTTAATTCTAAGAGCCTATCACAACTTCACATCGGAAAATTAATTTACAGAAATATTCCAAATGTTTCAGATAATGTTATCAATATAACAAACTCCGGAGTTAAAAGGGCCGTATTTGAACTGATAACGTATTTAAGTGCAAATTCTCTCCTTTCGTCCGATTTTCTCTCGAAAAATGATCTTGAAGCTTATACACCTTTGTTTATTGTACGACGGATTGGTATTATAAAACCAATCGCTCTGGATATTTCGATGACAAAATAAAGTCGGCCATTTACCCAGTGAATGGTGAAACATTCAAAATAACTGAAGTGAGTAGAATGAAGAAAAAAATTATAAACGATGATACATCAATCAGTTTTGTCCCAACTTCTTGGGTCATGCTAACATTCAGAGGTCAAGCGCTGCCTAAACAAGTAGGCTTGTTTGGTTGCATACGGGACGTCTCAGCATTCGTTCAAAACCTCATATTATGTAGATGTCGTTGTTACGGATACGGAGATAAAATTTGTAAAAGCGGAATTAGATGTGTAAAATGCGGCCAAGATCATGAGTCGAGTAAATGTACTAGTACTGAAATTATTTGCGTCCATAGTCTGGGAAGCCATCAGACAGATGTTATAAAAACATGTCCTGTTTACGAAAATAAGTAAAAAAATTAAAAAGATGACAGAAGAAAACATTTCTTTCAAAGAAGCATCATCCAAGATGGAAAACATAACTGCTTCCAATTTGATTGGCGGTCGTCAATCTCCTATTCTACATCAAAATGTTCAAGCTTTTACAGAGAGAAAAATTCATAATATTGTTTCTGAGAATCAAATGGAAACCAAAGGAAACGCAGAGAAATAATTGAAATCCCAAGGTCTCTATCGGGAAATGGCGTTTGCCTTTTGAATCGATCTCAAATATCTAGTGAGCCATCTATTTCGGGAAGAGTTACACTCTCTCCCGACAACTTTCCTGAACACACTGAATTGATATTTACTATTGTCAAAAAGTGTCTTATCGAACTCAACTCTTTGAGTTCATTTCCAAATTTATCGTATAGTAAAAACGACAATAATTGTAATACAAATAATAATTCAATCCACAATGGCGAGTCTATGAGTACTTCAATGGAACTGTAGGTCAATACTTTTTAATGAAGGTTCTTTAGGACTTTATCTGAAAAAAATAACATAGATACAGGAATATTTAGTGAAACTTGGCTGAAGCCTTTTAACAAACTTTCTTTTCAAAAATATAATATTTTCCGTCAGGATAAAAGGCAGGGTCGAGGAGGTGGAGTCCTCATTCTCTTGAAAAGATCAATTGCTTTTTCTGAAATAAACCCTATTCCGATTTCGGACAACGTTGAAATCAGTGGAGTAAACCTAACCTTCCCAAAAATGAAGTTATTCCAATATATTCCACTTATGTTCTTCCGGGATCTCACATCAAAGAATCTCAATGGATTCACCTTATAAACCAACTAGGCAGCAAATTTATTCTTGCATGGGATTATAATTCACACCACTCTTCCTGGGGTTCGGCGTCTGACTCTCCATCAGGCACAGAACTCGTCGAGTCACTTGAAATGATGAATCTTTTTTTTTATTCTGAATGATGGTTAGGCAACAAGAATTCCTTCACCAAACAATGCCAAGTCGGCTATAGATTCATCTATTTGTTCAACTTCACTATTCCCCTTCATAGAAAACTGGTTCGTGGATGAATTTCCTCTAGGTTCAGATCATTACCCTATAATATTTAACCTGAACAAGGGCAACATTGACATAACTACTCGCCAACCTTCCCGAAAATTCAACACTAATAAGGCTGATTGGCCTTCTTTGTCTACTAAAATCCTCGAAGATATTTCTAGTTTCCAAGTTGAGGAGATCAACGACTATGATAAGTTCTTAGAAATTCTAAACAACGCTTGCAACGCTTGTATACCAGTAAATAAATCCAACTCTAACACAAAAAGTAAACCTTGGTGGCATGAAAAGTGCAATACAGCCGTGTAAAACAAAATGTTGGCCTTCAAAAATTATCCGAGAACATCTAACTTGACCAATTTCATCGAGTATAGAAAGCAAGATGCTTTAGCACGTCGTATAATAAAACTAAGCAAACAAGAATCCTGGAAACAATTTTGCAGCGATCTTAATAAATGCAATACTATCTCATCGGTCTGGAAGAATAAAAAAAAAAATAAAAATATCCCTACAGCAGTTAGTCACTCTGTAATTGAAGGTCAACGGTCGGAAGAATTATTAGACAAACTTTGCCCTCCTGGTACATTCCGCCCAGAAAAAGCTATCACCTTTTCGACGAATCATGAACTAGATACCATTTTTGAATTTCACGAACTCAAAAAAGCTCTAAAATCAAATTCGAATACTTTACCAGGTTGCGACAATGTGCAATACATCGTGCTATCGAAGTTACCCGAGGAAGCAAAAAAGTATAATTGGATATATTCAATCGAATTTGGTCTTCAGGTATTATTCCTCCAGACTGGAAAAAAAAACATTGTCCTCCCAAAATTGAAACCCGGAAAAAAATCCTGATAACGCAGATTCATACAGACCAATCTCGTTGAGCTCTTGCGTTCTCAAAACTTTCGAAAGAATCATTGAATTCAGACTCGAATGGTAGTAAGAACATCACAAAAAATTTCCCGAATCTCAGTTCGGATTTCGCAAAAGTTATTCAACTTACGATAGTATAAACCACCTGGTTACGGACATACACTTATCTTTCACAAAGAATAATTTAACTAGAGTTTTATTCGCAGACATAAAAGGAGGGTACGATAATTCCAGTTTAGATGTTTTGCAAACAGAAATGTGAATAACTGGACTATCCTCCAAATTGTCTACTTTCATCACAAATTCATATTCTCAATCAATCGATCAATCCATTTATTTGTTCCATATAAACATAAATTGTTGTAAAACACGTCATCATAAACATAAATACATAGAAACAAACAGTGTAAACAGAATAAAGACCTAACAATAAGAGACGAAATCAGCTGAGACAAATATTGTCCTCAAAATACTCCTGGAGAGTGTAGTATGGTGTCCTCCTAAGGTAAGTATTTAATCTTCTTCTCAATTTATTTTGTCGCCACCCTCGTGCCTCCTGTGGAATGTGATTATAAATTTTCACCAATGCATAAACAGAGTTGTTCTGAAGGTAAGTATGCTCAGATCTGGGTAGCCCCATATCGTTCTGAGCTCTCGTGTTATGCTCATGTTCACGCTTAGTCTCCACAAACAGGTCTCTATTATTAACTATGAACATAATTGCTGCATAAACATATAGACTCACAACAGTTAGCACTGATCTTTCACAAAATGAGCCCTGCATGATTGTGTTTTACTCAGCTTAATATCCCATGAATACATCTCTTCTGCAAGAAAAGGAGCCTCAAGATATCCGATGAATTCCCCCATATAACTATCCCGTATCTCAGCCTACTATCAATATATGCGTTGTATGCTGTGGAGACATTCACAAGTTCGGACAGTGTTTTTAGTGCATACACATATCTGGCCATATCATTTGCAAGTTGGTCTACATGATCACCCCATCTAGTCGATAGTCAACCGAAACACCCAGGAAGTTAAGATTATTAGATGAAACCATGGCAGTCTTATATCCATGAGATATGGGTATGTGTTCATTTCCATATGCAAACCTGACAAGTTTGGTATTTTGACTGTTCATTTTCAACTCATTTCGAGAAAACCAGGCATCAAGATCGACAAGCACATCGTCCACTACCGAATCCAGAGAAACCGGATCGGCGAGCACCAGAGAAATGTCGTCTGCAATTCTGAGATCGATACACATCAGTGCTGTTATTTTACCACTGTTTAAGTAGGAGAGAATCTTTGTTATAGCCTGATATATAGCTTTTGTCGTAGTCCTATCCTTTCTAAAGCCATTTTAGTATTCTGAGAGTACCCTGTAAGCCTCGAAAAAAAAACGACAATTATGTTGTAAATAGCTCTTTCAAATATCTTGCCAAAGTTACTGAGTATATATATATATATATATATATATATATATATATATATAGGCCTGTAATTCCTCATAAGCTGTTTGCTCCCCTTCTTGTACACTGCTCTCACCTTGGCCATCTTAAGTTTATCAGGATATACACCACTGTCAAAAGTGAGACTTATCAGATATGCCAGAACAGGCGAGATCTCATCTGCAACCATCTTAATAAGTTTAACAGGAATTCCATCCAGTCCCACAGATTTTGTGTTCTTCAAAGAGCTTATTAGATTGATGACATCTCCAGAATCTGTTAACAAGAGCACAAGGCTGTTACACGGGTAAGAACCAGTTTGTCCCAGACCAGATCTCTAATCGAGAAATTGTCATTAGATTGAATAATAAACTTTCAGTACAGAGATATACTGGTCTGGGTATACCCCAAGGAGGAATTTTATCACCTCTACTTGTCATTCTTTATCATAGATTAGAAAAAACCATCTCCAGTCTACATGTCAAAGTCCTACAATTCGCCGACGATATATGCCTTTACTCTTCAGGCAGATCTATCGACAAAATTCAAGCAACTCTAGAGGAGGCGACATAATTACTCTTTCAATTCGTTTCTAGTAGGGGGCATGAGCTTTCCCCAGAAAAGTCGATTGTATGTACTTTTATAAGAAAGAGGAATCTTTTCCCGGATCATGTCCACCTTGCTGAATACAATTTTCCACATAAAGATTGCGTGCGTTTTTTGGGAGCAGTATTGGATCGAAAATTATCTTGGAAGGATCATATATGTCATTTTGAATAAAACTGAAAAAGGAATTCAACTATTCGATGCATCTGTCGCAATAGATGGGGTGCCGACCAATCTATCGCGCTCTTATTTTATCGATCATTCATTCGATCCATAATCGATTATAGATCTATATTTTACGGTGAAGCCTCGAATACACAATTGGCAAAATTGGATACTCTACAACGTAAAGCAATCAAACTTTGTATCAGTTTGCTCAAAAGTACTCCGAATGAAGTAGTTCTATCGGAAGCAGTGGAACTTCCACTATCTCTCCGCAGGGAATATTGGGATGCAAAAGGCTATAGCTTTTTCCAAGAAAATTTTGAAATCTATCGAAGAACTATTCCTCCTATATCTCACCCATAAATATTGGATATCGAAAAAAGACCCAATAATGATCTCTTGTTATCATCATATTCTGTCTTATAAAGATCGAATAGCAAGATCTGATAAACTTTCAGTTCATGGTTTGAATCTGAAGGATCTAAAAAAATGTATATATTCCATAATATGAGAATAGGCCATCTACTTATATGACTTTTCAGGAAATCATAAATTCTAATTTCAGTAATCATCACCAAATCTATACTGACGCTTCAAAACAACTGGATAAAACATTCTGCGCTACTTATGACCCACATCTAGAATCTGCTGTCAGATACCGCCTTCATGGCAACTTCACTATCTTCTCAGGAGAGCTTTTCGCGATTTGGAAGGCTTTACACTATCATCTTCATTCGAGCGATTTAAATCGAAAATATTTTGATACTCTCTGACAGTCTCCTGAGCATTAGTCACCTCAAATTAGAAACGAAGCTGAATTTCATACACTGTGGTATCCTCCAATATTTGAGAAACTTGGGACTTAAAATCTCTATCATGTGGACAAAGGCCGAAAAAGACGATTATCTGGCGAAAGAAGCCTTAGAAATACTCTTCTCCTTGTGTATATTCTGACATTATTCCCCTTTTTCTGAAAAATATAAAGGCTGAATGGATTAAAAATTTTCGAAATAGTTCGAAGGCTTGTTTTTACAAATTCATTCACGCAGAGCTCATTACTGAACTTTGGCTCCAAATTTTTGACCTCCTATACCCCGATAAGGAACACGTCTATTTCTTCCATAGGGACTTCATTCGAACAATGTCTCGGCTGGGAGGTCACGTTCTTTGCCCTAAGTACCTCCATATGAACAAAAAGAAAGACACTCCTCTGTACGAGTGTGGAGAAATTGGACATTAGACCATGTTAGCCTTCATTTAGAAATCAATTACTAATCTAGAAATATACGAATCTATTAAAAAACTACGAATTGCCTTCTAATTAAAACCTTTTTCCTATCTTTTCCTTAATCCTCAATCTCTATGGACCTTACAATTTTTTTTATAGCTGTCGTATTTCCCTATGTTTTTTCCTTATATGTTAACCCCCTTTCCGCGGCTCTACCTGTTTGTGTATGAAGAATAAATATCGCTTTGACAAGCCACTTAGCGTATGTATCTACGTCTTTCCTCTTGAATTCTTCTTAATTGTCTTAATGAGATCAGGCTAGGTACAAAGGCCATAGAGAATCCCTTCTATATATTCCTATGAATACATAATAACCTGCTGGCTGATGTTTTCGAAACGTACCAATTATTTTCTTTGAAAAAAAAAATGAGTATATATTTTTAATGTTCTCATTGAAACATTCTTCGATTGTTCTTCAATTTGGACGAAGGTAACATCTTATCTCACGACTTATAACTATAATTTACTTTTTTAATATAGCATGTTCACATAAAATCGTGGCATTTGTAAAGGGAAAGTTAAAATTTCTTGTTTATATCCACAATTTAATACAAAGGTATGGCATAGATAGATAAGAGAGATATAGCCTATGATTGAGGGCTGCCTAGCAGCCTGGCCACTGGGACCCAATGGCCTATTGTGGCACACTCTGGCCTAAATTTCATCCACAAGCTCCATCCTTCTTGTAAAGGATATGATATTTGTGGGTGAGAGCTTAATAGGCTCAGTCAGCTTCAGTTTGTTAGATATAAGTTCCGCCATCCTGACTCTGTCCCTAGCTGGGCACTCGCACATAACATATTCCATTGATTCTATATCATCTTCACATAGCCTACATGAAGGGACCTCAATGAATCTTAACTTGTTTAAGTGATTTCTGAAGCGACAATGAACCATTAGTATGGCGGTTAGAACTATTAGGTCCAACCTAGAGAGTTTAAGCCAAGCCTTGGCTCTCGCAGTGGAAGGTCCACTGATGGCAAGTCGAGAATGTCTAAGACCTGAGAGATTCGTCTAGTGCTCACGTACCTTCAGGTCCAACCATCGGTTATTTTCCATCCTTGCAGTCTCCAAAGATATTCCTAGCCTAGGCTCAGTCCGATGAATCCCAAGCTTGTTCCTTGAGCGACCAATGAGTCCGCCTTCTCATTCCCTTCAACGTATGCGTGCCCAGGTACCCACATCAGACGGAGCCTGCTCCGTTTTCCTAGTTTGGCAAGGGTGGAGCGAAATTCCTGCACCATAAGTGACGTACAGGTGTCGGATGCCAATGCCTTCAGTGCAGCTTGGCTATCGGTAATGATTTTTGATCTATTTGTTAATCCTCCCGAAAGCAAGAGGTTAGCACAGTGGTTAATGGCGAATATTTCTGCTTGAAAAACAGTCGCAAGCCCGCCAAGACATATCGACTGTTTCTTGGTAGCACCTCGACCATAGACACCAGCTCCAACACCATTTGCTGTTTTTGAGCCGTCCGTGTACCAACAGGGACCCCCAAGTAGACGGTCTTTGGAGCTGGTCCATTTCTGTCAACCAGAAATGGTGATCTGGAATGGTCGCTTCATGTTCGTTTAAGGTATTGCTATGTCAGACCTCATACTCAGCAACCCGTTCTCGATTTTAGACTGTAAAGCGCCGGACACGAAGCCGAACATATCCGTTCCATTTCGGGAAAGGTGATGAAATTTGTGAAAAGCCATTCTAGGCCCTCCTCCAATCACCAGATGAAAAGGGGCAAGGTCCAATATCAGTTTCATGACCGCAATGGGTGGAGAGCGAAAAGCTCCAGTAATCATGATGCAGGCAGGCCTCTGCAATTTAGAGAACTTGAGTTGGGATTGCTTCTTAAGACTCCACTCCCACCAAGCAATGCAGCCGTATGTGATACGTGGTCTCACCACCATCACATATAGCCACTGACCCCATTTCTTTCCACAGGTCATTTGATATGCCCATAAGGAATGTCTAGCCTGGTGTATTGTTTTTCAGATACGAATTCCACGTGAGCTTACTATCCAAGGTAACATCCAGATATTTTGTTTCCTCCGCAACTGAAATAAACACCACCCAGGGTCAGGGGAGAAACAAATATCCTCCTTTTCCTGGTGTATGATACCATAAGGGTTTTGTGGGGGTTTATGCTGAGTTTCTCTCCCTCACACAACCCTTGAATAGCTGACATAGCCTCCTGAATTCTGAGGGAGACATCGCTGTCATCTCTGACAGCCTGAATGACTTCATCATTAGCGTGCGCTTATACATAAACATCTAGTGCACCAATTTTTGGCAGGACATCAACCAGAAGGGACTACAACAGAGGGGATAATACTCCTCCCTGAGGGCAGCCCCCGCCAGCCACAAAACTGACTACTTCCCCTTTCAGGGAAGTGTTGATCACTCGGGCATTAAGCATGTTACTAATCCGTTCCGCAAATATTTTTGGTACTCCTCTGGCTCTCGCAGCCTCACTTACCGAACTAGTGGGGGCCGCATTAAACGCACCCTCAATGTCCATGAAGGCTGCAGCTGCAGTCTCCTTGCAGTCCAGAGGCTGAATGATCCTCCCGACTAGGTTGTTGAGTGCCGGATCGGTTGATTCATCTTTTTCAGAGGCATATTGTTCACTCAGAGGCCTCAGCGATAACACCTCGGTCCGGATGTATCCATCTAACACCTCCAGGGTTTTCAGAACGAAAGACTTAAGACTTGTGAGTTCGATTTACCCACCTAACGGATGTATACAACCCTAACCTTCTGCCATCTGACCAGGACAACATTCCAGGCCAGATTCGACCGAAAGAGCCTAATGAGGTATGGGAGGAGGACATCCACCCCTTGTTGTATCAAGGCAGGCATGATACGAATCGCCCACCTAACTGCTCCGGGCTTGATGATAATTTTTGCGTACTTTCAATCGTCCTCTTTTGCTCTTTTTGTAAGGCCCTTTAGGGCGACGGCGTCACAGCTGCCACTGATATCAAGAAACCGACTATCTGAGAAGTGTCTTCTCGGAATAATCTCCAACGTCTCTCTCTTCCAGAGCCCGTGTACTGTCCATCTGTACCTTCTACTTGATACAATGGGCAGCACTGGGCCTCTGGCGAGAACCCTATGCAGCCTTGCACTAACGGCTGTACTTTCTACCTCCCCGCAGAAGCTGCGCCAGGACTCTTTTGCCCTCCCCTGAGGTATGGCATCCAAAGTCAACTACGCTTGAAAAGTTAAAATGGAAGCATTGGTAGATCTGTGAATGGTAAAGAATCAAATTGGTTTCAATGAAGAAACAATTGTTGATGCTAAATAGTGCCATGGCATATTCAAATTGTACAAAGACTCTAGAAAATTTACTCAAACCTACTGAATCAAAATTCAATTAAAATTCGAACTTTTCTGCAATTGCAATATAATCCTAGTTTTCAATATTTTGGTATCTGCAATGGGAGCACGAACATTTTTCATTGAGCCCTAAAAACATATGTATAACTTCAGATCAACGATGTTTGCCAATCAAATCAAATGCATCAATACAGATTTTCAATAGACTTTTAATAAATTCTTGATAGCTGATGAATAACAGAGAAGATTTCAGACAATGAACAAATGATTATCCATAATAATTCAAAAATGTCTACTGTATCTATTTACAGCGATAAAATTTTATTTTTGACTAGAAAAATCTATAAAGATAATACTTATCAATCTTTGATACAATGAAAGCAATTTAAGCTCCTATTCTAAACAAATTCCTTGAATCCAGGAACTTAAGTCTGTCGTTTCTTCATCACAATCTAGCGTAAATTCCTGAGGAATGCCGCATGTTAACACAGCCTGAGCTGCAGTTCGTCCTGTTAAATAAGCCCCATGCACTGTTGAATAGAAATTACTATGGGTATGTTCTCCAGCAAACAATACAATTGGCTGAAAAAAAAAACAAGATTATCCATAGAGCATTGTTTTAGGAGCAACCATCCTTTTTTTTAAACTACTTAACAAGATTGGTTAGAATCTTAGGCGAGACACAATTGTTTCTTTTTTGGAAGTATGAAACAGTTAATCTCAACTTTAAAACCATATATTTTAGACTTGAGAAATGCCTCTCTAACACTTCTGATTTAGAATGAAACTTTTAACTAATGAATAAGTTTCTCTAAGTTCCAGAATAACTGAGTTGGCTAACAATATAACAGGTTTAATGGATATTTGCATCCTGACACAATTTATGAATATAATGAAAAAATTTCAGTGTGTATGGTACTAGATGAATGAAAATAATAATTTTAGAAAAAGTGGAAACTTGTTACTTTTGCCTGACAATGTCACAAAAATGTGAAACATTCTCTTCTGTATACTCCATCTCAAATTATTCCTAATACTAGTTATTGGAAGAAAAACATATACAAATTTTTTTTTAAATACGCTTCATTTATATCCATATCATGTAACGATGATCACTGTTACTAACGCAGCGCATGGTCAGGACAGGTAGGAGGTGATGTGTACGCCGACAACGTCGGGATAAATTCCCACCAAGTTCCGAAAATCGGCAGTTCTGTGCATCGGGTAGAGCTGAACAGACCTCTTCCTCCTTAATTAAGCTAGTTGAGTCCAGAGACTTCTGCCTCCTGAATAGACGTGTTGAGTCTATTCTCTTAAACCTCTGCGGCTTGTTGAGTCCAGAGAATCCTGTCTCCTGAATAAACGTGTTGAGTCTATTATACCAAACCTCTGCGACGTGTTGAGTCCAGAGAATCTTGCCTCCTGAATAGACATGTTGAGTCAATTTACTCAAACGAGTTGAGTCAATTTACTCAAACGAGTTGAGTCTATTTACTCAAACGAGTTGAGGCTATCCATATCTTGGGCCAAAAACACACCGAGTTTGGGATGAAAGTCAAACCTGTCCATGTAAATAGTTGCTTCAGATAAAAGAAGGAATAACTAATTTAATTTCAACAATATTATATTTCACTTTTCTATTTTTCTAATAGTAAATAAATATAAATAAAAATAAAGTTTTATTTTAAAATTCTTATGTCTTCGCTGAGACACCCGGTAGCACATCACAACTTACACTGCAATAAACTCAGAAAAAGTATTTCATAATACTGGTGGTATTGAGGTACTACTCAATTTTGGAGTCCAAATGATATTTATTACATATTGCAATTTTCTTGATCTATGAGTGATCGAACGTTATGTTTATTTCAATTCTCCTTGTACAGGTTTAACCGATCCCACTGAATTCACTTTTCTATTACATAATTCATTTTATGCCCCAAGGAATTTCTGAGAAAAGAATCCAAGATAACAGTGATAGTCTTTCACATGATTAATTATCTATTAGAAAATGGAAGAATATACTATAATATTGTAGTGCCTATTCATCACTTAAAACCTGAAGACTACGTAATTGTTACTAGTAGTCCACACTCTTTTCCAAAATCTCCGAAAGAATAAATGCTATGAACTTGAAATTTTGCAAGTAAATATAAGGATTAGATAAAGAAGGATTTTTGAAAATTCAAACCTCTATACTACCTGAGGGTCAAAAAACAGATTAACATTCGGTAAAATAAAATTTTCGTCATTCAAATATTTTATTTTTTGGAAATATATCCCATGAAGGTGAAAAATAAGGGATAATGTTCAAATGGATTGTCGTCTGTACAGTTACAAACTTGAAAATTATGTTAAAGCCATCCAACGATTTTACAACTTCTACATTTGCTGTTTTATAAAATCGAGAAACCATTCTCTGGTTTATAACAAAATGTAAGAATGTATGGCGACGAAGAACACATGTGTAGCCTACTTGAAAGATATCTTAACATGGTTGCAATAGATTACTTAGTTGTTTTTATGATTTTTTTCATGTTACTTCATGGGTTCTTGCTAGTAAGTCATATGATACTTCTTTAACGAAAACAGGAAAAGTTATACTTTTGTGGCACCCAATTTAGGGTAATCTTTATAATTGGATTTTCATCATTTTGTAACAAAATGAGTAAACTATGACAACATTTATGAGCCTACTGAGAAAAATGATCGTTTTCAATAGAAAATCATTCTCTCATCACTAGGACAATTGAGAAATTGTCCTCATATTTATGATACATGTCCATAAAACAAGTAAATTCTTATGAGAAGTTAGAAAAATAAAAAATTTATCTGTTCTAGCGTTTCACATAAAACCTGAGAACTATCTAATCACTAGGGTCGTCTATATGTTAGATGTTTTTCATTCTTTTTCCATTCTGTATAAAATCAAAATACTTATACTTATAATGTTCAAATCGATCGCCATTTGTGAATGTTTACAAACTTGAAAATTCATACAGAAGTCATTCAACGTTTTTTGTAATTTCAATAATGCTGATATATTTTCTGTCAAAAATGTACTGGATCAGCTATTGAATGCAAGTTGCCACTCATATGCACGTGTTTTTGATAAAATCGATTCATCGTAAGCCATCTATAACATTTTCAGCTATTGGGCACACGAAATTCCATTTGTTGCAACACAAAATTTAAGACAAATACTGTTCG
This sequence comes from Cryptolaemus montrouzieri, assembly GCA_013387265.2. Classification (NCBI taxonomy): domain Eukaryota; kingdom Metazoa; phylum Arthropoda; class Insecta; order Coleoptera; family Coccinellidae; genus Cryptolaemus; species Cryptolaemus montrouzieri. The sequence continues at coordinate 66,522,035 of JABFTP020000103.1, forward strand.
ATATTTTTATCCATTGTAAAAATCGCAGAACACACTTATGAGAACTGATAAATCGAGCACTGCAAACAAACATTTTGACAATCGTTTTAAACAGTTTTTTTAATTATCAATTCCCAGTACTTTTTCACAGAATATATTAGAGTAAAAACTCACTTGCTTTTTTAGGAGTGAGTCAGTTATGATCCACTTATGCCCGGCACTCTACAGGCTGAAATTGGGGCCAATGAATGCTGAGTATGAGGTCTGATAAAGCAATATCTATGAAGCTGCTATTCCGAATTATTCCTAGCAGTTTTCTTGAGGGTCTCTCTAAGTTCACAGATTGCTCCAAAACTGCCCAGGTTGTTGGAGCTCGTGTACATGGTCGGTTATTCACCAAGGACCAGTCTATCTGTCTAACCTTCTGCTGCAGGGGATTGACATGTAGGCCAATAAAAATTATTATACATAGCATGCATAGCCAATCTGCATTGAAGACATTGGCATCTGACAATGGCGTGTTGTACAACCCTTGCCAGACGGGAAAAAAATAAGCTTCCTCTGATGTAGGACCCCGGCCACGTGGGAATCAATCAGGAGGCGGACTCATTCGCCGTTGGAGGGGCTGCCTTGGGATTCACTGACCTGGAACCTGGGGTGAATTCCCCTATAGACGGCAAGGATGGAAAATAACTGGTGTTTGTACCTGTGGGTATAGCAGCACAGACCGAACCTCAGTGGATTCAAACACACTAGGCTGTTCTAACTGTCATATTAACCTTAGAAGTCATCTGAATATCTTAGGATTGAACTAGAACTCTTCATGTAGATTATATAAAGTGGATAAGGAACCAATAGAAAACGTCATGTGTGAAGTTTGGGAAACTTGGATTTCATATACTGGTACTGACTACGCTTATTAAGATCTCACTCAATAAACTTCTAACCTTTATAAGAGCGAAGGAGATTTGAAAAAATTAGTCTTATTCAATACACTGATAATGAACTTTGGCAATATGAAGTCATGGGGACAGTAGGATTACCCTGTTAATCCTGCTGCTTATGCTGACCACTTTCGCGCATCCAGTACCGAGTCGAACTGAAGTTTCTCGAAAGTATTCGAATTGTAGCCTCAGTTTATCTCAGGTCGGAGTTTTGATTACCTATCGTTGAAAATGAAATAGCGTGCTTGATTATCTTAATAAACAGATACATATTTTGACTTCTTTCAGACAGGTTATTCAATAAGTTCAACATGATGGATGAGGTTGGGGAAAATATTTTCCTTGTTTGGTATAAATTTTCTGAGTTTTTTGTAAGCTAGAACCTATACTATTCAATCAATTTATTTAGTAAGAAGCCATAGAATAATGGATTTACACGTCAATATAATAGTACGTAAATACAATAGAATGAAATTTAGAACACGAAAAGACATCAAGGCTGTTTAAAATCGTTCATCATATACTTCTCTATAGAGTAAAAATACTCTTGAAGGAGGAGACACTTAATTATTTTAGGAAACAAATTAAAATTCATACATTTATATTCAGTCGGCAATTTCCGAACAATTTCACACCTACAGATGTTGGACTTTTTCATACAAACTAGTTTTATGACTAAGAGCTGTAAGTGAATATCGGTGTCTAGTTGGATAATTATGTAAGTTACAATTCCTATCTAATAAATGGATGTTCTTTTTAATTAACAATAAACATTTGTACATGTAAATGCAAGGAAAAGGCAATACTTCATACTATTTAAAGGCAACTTTACAAGTTTCTCTATATGGAATTCCAAAAATCAATCTTATGATCCTTTTTTGATTTACAAATATTCTTTGCCAACTAGAAGCACCTCCCCAATAGATTATGTGGAGTTCAAGTGGCTAAATGCAAGAGCATAATGAACACTAATGAGATCTTTTATATTCAAAGAAGCCCTCAGTTTCACAATGGCATAGTTTGCCAAATTCAGTTTTTTTGCAACTGCCTCCAAATGGTAACCCCAGTTGAGGCAATTATCTAGATGCAGCCCCAAAAAGTTAGTTGACTCTGTACAAAAAAACTCACGATCATTAATTTTGAACTTGATGTCGTCTCCAACGGTTCTGTTGTTGAATTTTATAACAGCCTTGTCCAATTTTGTAAAGAGACTATTTTTGAAGCACCATTCATGGAACTTTGAGTCAACTTTGGACAGCAAATCCTGCAGCTCCGGAGGAGACCTCGCTGAGACCCCCATGGAAGTATCATCTTAAGCAAGATAGTACATTGCTTCTGGAGCCGATAGAGCGCAGTTTGTCACATATAAAATCGATATTCAGGCTATCGAAAGCACGTGATAGGTCGAAAAAAATCATTGCTGTAAGAAGACCGTCATCCAAATTTTTATAGATATATTCAATCAAAGTGTACGCTGCAGTTTCCGTCGATCTGCGTCGGCGAAAACCATGTTGATCTTTGCTCAGAATATTGAACCTGTTCAATAAATTTGCTATTCGATCATGCAGTATTCGTTCGAATATTTTCGTGATTATACTGAGAAGATAGATCGGCCTATAGTTGGTCACAGTCGGACTCCCCTTTTTATGTAGAGGTATTACGTCAGTTAGCTTGAGCATTATTGGACATTGTCCCAGTTTTATGCATAAATTTATCGAATGGGTTAGAGGGTGCGCAATATGGGAACCAATTCTTTTGATCAATTTTGTAGAAATGCCGTCATAACCACATGAATTTTTATTTTCTAATTTTTGTATCAGATTGATTTCTTCAAGTTATTCTACATGCCAGTACACAAATGTGCTTTCATTATGAAATGAAGGAGAGGTGCATCTCTCGGACATATTTGAGCCAATTACGTCATGAAGTGCTCCACCAGTCACAGTTGAGAAGTAGTCTGCGAATATCTCGGCTACTGCATGACGGTCGGTTATCTCAGAACAATATGGTTCCTATCTTCATGTCGACCCGAAATTTCAATCACTATATCCCAGGTTTTTTTTGGTTTATTATCTGCATTACTGATGAACTCTCCATAGAATTCTCTTTTCGTTCTTCTTATGAGGCATTCATACTATTTTTTCTGGGATTTATATTCTACTTTCGAGCTTGATTTCAGATGTAAATTATTGTTTTTGAAAGTTTTTTTTTTTTCTGTTTTTTAGGTTTGAGAAAATTTGTCTATACTTGTTCGGCTCTGTAATTGGGAGTAATCCTATTGAGCTTGTATCAATAAATGAATAAATAAATAAAAGTTATTCTAAGAAAAATTACGATGCAGCTTTTTGTCGACTGAAGGAGAGGCAGAATAGTTTGGAGTATTGACAATTTTAACCTCAGCTGATACTACAGGGTAATAAATTGAGAATTGTACACTGTACAATATATTCTTTTCATGCATTTGGAGGGTGCCACTAACAACATCTCAGTTAAATTAATCATTAGTATTCATAGATCTAATAAGATATTTCTGATGTGGTATTCAAGTTATTCACGAATTTTGATAACTTTCTAATTTCATTCGATATCTCGGTTATGAAATTTACGTCAAAAATGTTTTGACTTTGACTTATTTGTAAACTGCCAAAATTCCTTTTCCACCTGTTTGACAGATAAAGACATATATTTGTATTTTTTTGAGAACACACACTCATTTCGAAATATCTTACATAATAATATTATACTTATCACATATTTTTCATGAAAAAAACTCAATAATTGTCGCATTTTCCCCCGCAAAAATAAATGTTGACTTTCGAACCAGAGAACTTCCAGAGTTCTTCAATGAATCTCGATCATTATAATACAATTTGCGAGATTACATAGACTGAGTTGTTTTCCACCATCCAATAGAAATTAAAGCATTAATTGAATTATTTTGTTTGTTTTCTCTATGGACCTACAGTTTATAGTGGACTCCGAACCACTCTCCTAGACCGTGCAATGATAACTGCCACCTCTCAGGATTACAAATTACCTGCCCTTCAGAGGTTATTGACCAACAACTATGGTTTTGTATCCAATCTCTATTTATGTCTTTGTTAAATTCACTTTTCTGTTCAAGGACAACATCCATGACCTCTAACCCGGATTCGAACCAGGCACCTCAGCTAAGTATAGTCCTACATACTTGCTCACTAACCGTGCAGCTACCGAGGCGGTCATTGAATTATTTTGCTCATTGCTATTACATGATTCTCAATGTTCTCTGCTTCTGAAAGCTACTTCTCCTTTTTAATGGACTTAAAAATTCAAAAAAGGAGATCTCCCTCCATGGGTAAGTCAGTAGAGGTACTGACTCCCACTCCGAGGGCCCGGGTTCGAATCCCAGGTAAAAGATATGGATGTAGTATGAATGTTGGTGTGTTTGTCCCACGTATATACATAAAAAATACATTAGAGTCTGGATACATAAACGATAGGTTGAGTCCATAACCTCCGAAGACCAGATAACTTATAATCCTCAGAGGTGGCAGTTATCATTGCACGGTCCAGGTGAGTGGTTCGGAGTCAACTATAAATTGTAAGTCCATAGAACAAACAAAAAGGAGGAGGTTATCAATTCGTGGGGAAGTTTTTTTTCGCATAACAAGATGAGGTACCAATTGAGCATCAACACTTCTATCAGTATTGAAATGAAAAGAGTGGTAGAATTCTCGATAAAATTCTCTGCATCGGCTCGGAAGATGCCTACCGCAGCTAGAGGTGAAACATTGAGTGAAAATCTTTCAACATCCCCGTGAGCAAGCCCAAAACCAGAAATTCAATGACAAAAATTGGAATTACACTTTTATGTCTGTGTAAAGCCAAATAGAAAAAAAAATTCGGCTAATCCACTGTAATCTATTCAAAAAAGTGGCTGAACAATGTGAAAATACTTTTTATTTAACTTCAATAATAACCGAGATATTAGATAACTCAAAAATCACTGAGGTTGAAAAAATCCATCAGGAACAGGGATCTCGCAACACTGGCGGGAAACATTTCCCGTCGACTCCGTACTAGATGCGCGAAAGTGGTCAGCATAAACAGCAGGATTACTGGTTACAGTTAGTATTTATACAGGGTGCTTCAACGAAAACTAAACAAAGACTATATCTACCAAGATATTCATTTCTGATCAAAACGCAAAAACAAGTCAATTTTTGTTTCAAGGGGGACATCTTTTGGGGTACAATACTTGCCTGAAATATCAACCCCCTAAGCGGAGGTTGCAATCCTTGAACATTTTGAATAGGAAGATAGGTCAGTGATGACTCAAAAAACTTTGTCTACATTGCCTTGAACGAATTTCCATTTTAATTGAAAACTGTAAAAGATACAGGGTGAGCAACTGAAAGATAGGAAGACTATTTCCTGAGACTATTCAAGTTTCAGTGAGGTAAAATGGAACAGATCCATGCTGATCAATGGCAGTCATCATCAGAACCATCCTCATCTCAATTTCAACCCCTGGAGCAGGGTGACAACCTTTGAAAATTTGGAAGAGGGTAGATGGGTGAGTGATAACTTCGAAGGTATTATCTTTGTCTGCATTCCCATGAAAGATTTTCATTTTTGATTGAAAACTGTAGAAGATACAGAGTGAGCCACTGAAAATAGAAGACTATCGCCCCAAGACTATTGGAGTATTTGTGCGAAAAACTGGAATGTATTCATTTAGATCAAAAATGACAGCCTTTGATCTGGAATGAATCTGTTCCATTTTTTTGCACTAATACTAATCTCCTCTATTTTTCAGTAGCTCACTCTGTATCTTCTACAGTTTTCAATCAAAAATGAAAATTCGTTCACGGGGATGCAGACAAAGATAATACCTTTCTTTCGAGGTATCACTTGACCCATCTACCCTCTTCCAAATTTTCAAGGATGGTTACCCTGCTCTAGGGGTTGAAATTCGAGATGAGGATGGTACTTGATGATGACTGCCATTGATCAGCATAGATCTGTTCCATTTTACTTCACTGAAACTTGAATAGTCTCAGGGAAATAGTCTTCTCTATCTTTCAGTTGCTCACCCTGTATCTTTTAGTTTTCAATTAAAAATGGAAATTCGTTCAAGGCGATGCAAACAAAGATACCACCTTTCTTTTGAGTCATCACTCGACCCATCTTCCCTTTTCAAAATGTTCAAGGATTGCAACCCCCGCTTAGGGGGTTGATATTTCAGGCAAGTTTTGTACCCTAAAAGATGTCCCCCTTGAAACAAAAATTGACCTAATTTTGAGTTTTGATCAGAAATGAATATCTTGGTAGATATAGCCTCTGTTCAGTTTTCGTTGAAGCACCCTGTATATAAATACCAGATTATTTTGTGAGCAATTCTATCAATTAAAAGTATTATCAGTTGATATGTTAAATACCAGACAGTCCAAAATTCACTCACATACCTTAGTTTCTGATTCATCAGCATATAATGGCTGTGCTAAACATTCAATATCTACTTGGGAAGCCCCAACAGCTATGGCTGTATAAGAACCTCTGGTATATTGTTGACTACCCCAACTTGTGCTGAAAAACAGTAACTTCATATCGAGTACTACAATAAAATACAACTTTCTACTTACCAAATACAACTTTTTGGTTTGGGTATAAAAGGATCATTCAAAAATTTTCTAAGTATATCTGTACAGACATTAATGATAATATCATTAGATAATGATTCCATATATTCTGCTTCTTTTCCAGAAATCCATCCTAATAACAATGTTTCCGAGATCTTAGAAAATGAGTAAATTTTTTTATACCAAGTTTTGCTCAGGTCTGGTTTTGTACAATTTGTTGATTTTTCTGGTTCCCATAAGAGGAGTACTTCAGTTATATTTGGATTCAAGAATGGTCTGTCATATTCCAATAAAATTTTATCAACTACACCAAATAATAAACGATCTATAGCTTCTAATTTATACTCAGGTAGCTGCGGTTGAAATAATGTCTTTGCTTTATGTTTCAAAACACCCAGAGGAATAGTACAAATAACATGATCTCCATACCACTTTTTGTTATTACTTGTCACTTCTATTGATGTCAATAAATCCAGCACTGATTCTGAACTATTACTTACAGTAGCTGATTTTTGCGTATCATCTATTACAGTTTTATCAGAATCATCTGAGTCATTACCATTACTACTATTCCATTTTATTAAACTAACAGGATGTTCACAAAGAATGTTTTCTGATGGGATATCTTGGCAGAAAGGTTTCAGTATTGAACTATAACCACCAGGTAACACAATATTACCTCCTTGTAATTCTGTATAGGTACCTAATTCTAATAAATCTATTTCGTTCATGTCGTCACAACCAGATATACAAGTCTCTCTCTTCAATAAACAATCAAACAATAATTCTCTCAAATGTCTGTCTTCTGTATCCTTGATTTTATCTAAATACATACTAATTTCTAATCTTATATGTTGACCAACACTATCGATTCCATCAGGAGGAAGGTATTGTGAAATGAAATATTCTTCACATCTCCTTAGAAAACAAAGATAAGCTTCGTAAACTTCTCGTAGAACTTGGAATGGTACTTGTTTTCCCTTTTCTGTTGAAGCAACTAATTTGTGTGGTTTGGGAATTTGCATTATATCTACTAAACCGTAATGCATAGCCAGTTCATAGATAGGATTTCCAAGAACCCCATGTATCCAATTGGCTCCTAATTCTACCCTTTCGTTACCCATTCGAATCTGCACAATCCTGCCGCCTAATCGGTTTTTCGCTTCTAGTAATATAAAATCATTCATTCCATTTTTTGTCAGGTGATATGCTGCCGAAAGACCTGCTATGCCTCCTCCGATAATAATAACTTTGTATTTATTTTTGTTCAATTTTTTTTCGGAAGTTTCTACATTGTTTTCCATGTCTTTCTTCAACAAAAATATAACTTAACCTTAAAATTACATTTGACATAAAGTTTGATCAAAGAATTTTATACGTGAAACCTGACATATTGTGTTATAGAAGTACACTAGTTCTATGGATGATATCAGCGATCGCGACGGATTATTGGCGTTTCATTTTAAGTTCGCAGCACTATGACGGTTGATGATCGAACTATTTTGATTTACTTATATTGCAGTACTAATCATCTTGTAAATTAAGCAGTTATATTGTAAGGAAAGTACGCTCGAAAATTTGTTGTAGTATATATATATATATATATATATATATATATATATATATATATATATATATATATATATATATATATATATATATATATATATATATATATTCTTTTAGAAAAGAGAGGATTAACAAAATTCGAATAAACACAAGTGTGAGCTCCGGAGAATGTAACAGGGAAACCATACTATCTTGTGTATGATTCAATAAACGAGTAAAAAAAACCTGAGGAAAAAACTCGTTTCCCTGTCGCTATTGCACTAGCAATAACTTGTCTGTTTATGTTGTGTTAGTGTCGTGTTTACATAAAAAGTACCCCAAAGATTTTTCTGCTTAGCAGCTTCAATTCTCATCTTGCACTCAATGATTTCCAGACGAAGACAAGGGTGAAAGGAAGGGAGTTTGGGACAGGAATCTGTAACAATGGAAAAAGAAAACTAGGAGAAAAATATTTCAACAATCATACCTAACTCTTATATGTCTGAACACACTTGAATTTAAGAAAAGATTTTACATAGCAAGCAAGGCCATAAAAAGGACTAAGGAGATAATCAAAAAGTACATAACCTGCGACTTTCCTCTTTAGCGGAGATGTTCTTCCGTCGCAGTGTGAGTCTCCTGAAACATAATCACTTCTTTGTTCTTGCTTGCCAATTTTGTATAATCTTAAAATCCCTTCAATATTCAAACTCAACAAAACAATTCCCTCTCTGTTTGATCGAGAGAGCCCCGATGGCTAGGTGCGATCTTCTAAGTGATGCCGATTATGATCGATAGATGTTCTAGAATCATTATGAACCCAATAATTTGGGTTGACATCTCTCGTATATTATTTCTTCGTGGTTCTTGTTTAATTTAAAGAAAAATTTGCGAAAAATGTTGACAGTCGTTTTAAAAATATGACAGATGTCAGTATATTCTTAAGAATTACCACAAATTGGTAAGCTGGAATATAACTGAATTTCAGGAATTGTATTACATTTTCATATTTTTAGGAACTTTATGTTGTGGTCAATCTAACAAATAAACTTGTTATTCCTCGAGAATAAATTTTCATCTACTTGTTTGTGAATTTCAGAATGTGATTCTAATAAGATAATACTCCGATTTAATCCGATACACATCAAGAGGTTAAACAATTCTTGCTATCTGAACAATTATTTTGAACAATTAATATCATAATTTGTAATGATTCGGAAATAACACTGTTGACATCTGCTATAGATCATTTAGAAATCGAATATAGCGCTTCATCAAATGTGTAGGCACCGGTATAACTATATATTATACCAATATACTGTACCTTCTCCAAATTATTCCACGATGTACTCTGATTTGAACAATAAATGATCGATTTCTCGATACGATCCTCTGCAATTTGTCCTATTTGTACTTATTCTGTAGACTTGATCAAGACAAATCAAATGCAATATTTTAATTACAGGTGCAACGTAACATTCTATTCGGTAACATGAGTGTACCTATCTTTTCTCGTTAGACTAACCTAAACTAGTACTTACACGAATAATAGTTAGGATATAATTCTAATTCTTGTCTATCTACTTATATTGCTGGAAATATAATACATCTCTAAACAGGTAAATTTAAATTATTGCATATATTATAATATATATATATATATATATATTATATAATTATCACCTGTCTAATAGTTAATCACCGCTGAAGATTCGTCATTAGGAGAATGGTCTGACAGTTTCCGACTTCTACGTAAAGATGGCAGCACTCGTAAATGAAAGCTAGTGAGTTTTCATTGTACATCTGAGAGGGCAGCTAAATTCAAATGTGGTCGTAAGAGCTTGAGAGACGATGAACGTTCGGGATGACCAAAATCTGCAACTATCGATGATACAATCGTCAAAAATCACCAAAAGTTTCTAGACGACCGCCAAATTTAAGTGGGAGATATTAGAGGTTTTGAACATGTCAAAAGAACGTGATTGTCACATACTAAATCAATATTTACAAATGAGAAAGCGGTTTACGCGTTGAGTGCTGCATTTACTCACGTTAGACCGAAAACGAGTTCGAATTAATATTTCCAACGATTTGTTGGCGCAGATACGTTGCAATAAGTCGGAGTTTTGGCGCTAATTATTTACTGTAGATGAAACTCGAATACACTATTATATGCCAGAAACAAAATACAGTCCAAAGAGTGAACTGCAAAGCTGGAACCGGTTCCAAAAGAGCAAAAACTATTTTTTTGACTGCAAAAGTGATGGCGACTGTTCTTCGGGATAGTCATAGAGTTATTTTAATTGATTACCTTCAAAAAGAAAAACCATCGCAGGAGCATACTACGCATCATTACTTGACAATCTAAAAGCAGAACCTGTGGAAAAACGGCCAGATATACAGAAAAAGAGAATCCTGTTTCACCAAGACCATGCACCGTCTAACACCGCAGTGGTTTCCTTTGCGAAAATCCACAAATTTCGGTTTGAACTACTTGCCCATTCACCTTACTCACCAGAACTAGATCCAAGCGACTTCTTTTTGTTTCCTCATCTAATAATAGCGCTCGGGGGTCAAAGGTGTTTGTCAAATGAAGAGGTAATCACCTTCCTGATCCACTATTTTGCAGTGAAAATCGCAGAGTACTGATAGGACGGGTTACAGAGATGGGAACATCACTGGAAAAGTGTGTAGAGTTACAAGAAGACTATGTTGAAAAATAAAAAAAAAATTATATTCAGAAAAAATATCTTGTATCTTTTTTATGGTTTCTATGAATAGTGAGAATTTGAAAAACAATGGAAAACTTGTTGAATTTTTCTCCACTAAACAGATCACAAAGTCCCCTCTTCGCGAAGTGAGAGGATTCCGAACGGTTATTGATGAGGGCTTCAAGATCAACGTTTGAAGAACAGTGAATCGTTTCTATTTCCGGAAGCTAATTCCTTCTATTGTTAAAATATACAATGCTCTCGAGGAAAAGTAATTGATGATAGGCTCCACTGTCAATTACAGTGTTGGAATTACAGTGTTTTGTATTAACACCGATTTTTTTAGGTTATTGGTTTACTACATAGCGCCAGTGGTTTTTGGATGAGTTTATTTAATTAAAGAAGTAATGTTAAGTAATTAAATAATTGTATTGGCTTGTATTTGATGTGTTGGGATCGGTTAAAAGTACGTACATATATAGTTTCAGGTAAAATGATTGAAATATCGGTGAAAATAGTTAAGAAATCTTTGATGTTCATGTTTATGCTATCGGAAAGTAGATGGTGCGCTTGATATCATAGTTTCAGATTTAGATCTAGATATTATATGAATGAGGGCTGCCTAGCAGCCCGGCTACTGCGACCCAGTGGTCTATTGTGGCACACTCTGTCCTAAATTTCATCCACGAGCTCCATCCTTCTCGTAAAGGATATGAGTTTCGTGGGTGAGAGCTTAATAGGCTCATTCAGCTTCAGTTTGCAAGATCCAAGTTCTTCCATCCTGATTCTGTCCCCAGCTGGGCAGTAGCGCATAACATGTTCCATTGATTCTATATCTTATTCACATAGACTACATGAAGGATCCTCAATCAATCCTAACTTATTTAGGTGTTTCCTTAGGCGACAGTACCCCGTTAGTATGGCAGTTAAAACTCTCAGTTCCCACTTAGAGAGTTTGAGCCAGGCCTCGGCTTTCGCAGTTGAAGGTCCACTGATGGCACGTCGAGCGTGTCTGAGACCTGGGAAACTCATCCAATGCTCACGTCCCCTCAGGTCCACCCATCTGCTGTTTTTCATTCTTGCAATCTCTAGGGTAATTCTCAGCCTAGGCTCCGGTCCTAGGAACTCCAGGCTAGTTGAAGAGAACTAATGTTAGGTTTTGTGGTCACTTCCTAAATCATCACAAAGACTTTTAAACAGTCGAGTATTTAATGCACTGTTCTTTACGTAGTTGATTACTGTAATACATAGCTTTGAAACAGAATTGAGTTCGTTTGAAAACGCTTTAGCTGTCGATGCTTGGCGGTGAATAAATCGATGAATCTCAACCACGTCAGCATTCTTCTGGTTGACCAACTGCGCAAAGTCTGAGCGAGAACTGAGCATTGAAAGAGCACCATCTGTGCATACACCAATAAGGTTTTGCCATGAAAGTTCGTGTTTCTCAAAAAAGTCTGATACTGCTTTCATCACATCTACTGCTGGATAGCAAAAAAACGTAGATTTTATTATTGCATCAACCACCTGGTTTTTAATGCCCTCGTCCATATCATCAACGGCGTTTTACTGTGTTGGCTGAAAGTGGTATTTGTAATAGCTTTTGCCTACTATCAGTTCCAAGGACAACATTGGCTGCTGTTAAAAGGCAAGGTTCAACAAGCGTTTCACCAATAGTGTGACTTTTCTTTAAAAGAAAATAATAAGAAGAGATAATTCATAGGAAGCTTCAAGCACTTTTAGAGATGACTGAGCAGCAGATCCAGTGCTATCTAACTTCATGCGCTTCAAATGAGCATGTTTGGTTGACAAATGTCTCAGAAGACGATTAGGCCTCATCGTAAACACTCGCACTCACACCAAGGCCAAACGGAGGTATCGGTACACACGGTCGTTGCCGTTGAGAGGGACGGTTTTGAGAACCTTGAACTCTTGTGTGCTTTGTAGCTTTGAAAACTGTAGCATTGTTTGATAAAGTTTACAACTTTATCAAAACTTTACGAAAACATTTATGAAAACTTAGAAAGACTTTATTTCAAAGATTTAAGGAAATTATTTTTGTAAATTTTTTAATTATTTCATTTGGGTGTCACGCCCCCCCTGGACTTTTTCCACGCTCCCCCCAGTTTGGGAACCCGTGCTCTACGCCACTGAGAGGAGCCTTTGAAGGGTAGCCAGAAATGGTTATTTTATATAGACGAGGAGAACGCTATCAGATATCGATGGAAAAAACAAGGATAAATTTGACAGCTGGTCGGATATAACGTTGGTTATGTCATTAGAATTACACCTATCCCAATGGAAAAAAACAGAACTTTTCGATGTACCCCCGTATGTTATGGTCAGGAGATTTGCATATCTATCGTGCTTTTATTACCTTACACTTTTTTTTTCTATATACTATAACAAAGAAATGTAGGAATTAAGTATTTCGAAGGCCATTTTTCATTGGTATCTATTTTTTCTACTTGTTTTGGAAATAGCCAAAATGATTCATTATTTAGAAAAGATGAAATTAAGGTTAGAGGGTATGCTTCAATAAAATCATTAAAAATTGAATGAGGAATATCTAGGAATATCTGGAATAAAAAATGGGAATAGCATTGATAAAGGGGAGTTGGGTTTGCTTCTGGTGGAACCGGAAATGTTTGAATATCGATGATATTCTAGTTCTCGAGAGTATCTCCGAGAATCCTTGAGGACAGATTTTCATAATTCAATCCATCTTGAGACATTTCTTCATTTTGAAACGGAAATTTACGGCGGGACACGCTGTATTTTTTGATACCTGTAAAGCGTAAAATTAGGACATCACATTATTATTCCTAATACATAATACTTTCTATTAATCATGAAAAAATCATATGTATTTTCTGGAGACATTCCTGTATATATGATAAATTATTTCTTAAAGGAACAAATTATGGAACGATACCTACACATGGAAAAAATCAATTCTACATACATGTTGTCTCTTTATATCGATTCCACCTATTGCCTAGCAACATACATTGTCCATCAAATTATAGGAACATTTTTTCATTTAGAAAGTGTTATGAGTTATATGCATATGTGAGCCATGAGAATTTTGATTTTCTACTTCATAAGCCAAATAGCTTATTCTTGGGCGCAAACAACTCAGAATCTCATTGTGCGTAAGTTGAAAAATCTAAGGAATATATTCTAAGTGCACGAGTGACCAAATATTCGTTCATTTATTTGTTTCCTATTCAACATTATTCTCACAAAAACTAACTTACTCACCTTCTAAGCGCTTTCTATCAGTTTGTTCATTGATTTTTATTAGCAGCAGTCCGTCATTCATTATAATTTTGTTCCAATGATATATTTTTTTGATATAAAGGATCGCTCGTGGAAAACTTTTCATGCAGTTTAGTTGTCTTCTGAATTAATAAATGAAAATTTTTAATTTTTACAGTTTCTAGCTCAACCTCTTTCGTTGTGGTGGTTTCGTCCTTATAATCTTGATAGTGAAGGGGAGTCGAGTAGTCTTATTTAAAAGAGGATTGAACTGCTTTTTTACTGGTTCAGGTCATCTGAGCGTTTTGCGAAAAATTAGTAAAAATAAAATGACATCTTAGAATCATTGGTGTCCATGAGGTGCATTTTGTTCTCCTATGCAATTATGAAGGCTGAAAACCAATTCGATTGATTGCGCACATTTTGGAGCTTTTGAGGATTTAATTACTGAAATTTGTAAACTATTCGTTCCGATCTTGAGTGGGGTGTCACATATGGCTGCATTGCTTGGTAGGAGTGCAGCCTTAAAAAGTAATCCCAACTCAAGCTCCGTGAATTGCAGAAAACGGCCTGCATGATGATCACTGTAGTATTTCGCACAACTACTTGATTGCACTAACAATTTTTTTCATATGGACGTCTCCTGTGAAATTGAAATGACTAATGTGGATTCAAAACCAACGTCCCAATCACTTGATAAGTGAAATCTGGATCTTCCTCGATCGATCGTTATTATCAGTCTGTAGCTCATCACCAAGCAATATCTTTTCTCTTTTAAATTCACTATACCACCGAATGCAGTTGCCCGTGATGGACCTTCAACAAATGTGCGCTGTCACAGTTTAAAACTTTGTTCATCAGTTGAACTAACTTTCTAATCGTAGTAGATCATCACGCGCATATGTTCTCTCGACAACTTCATGTTTCACTGAGGAATGGTCTTTATCACATTTTGGTAGGTTGAGCAGCGACTCAACTGAAGTCTCTACTAATAAGGGATGAGGGTTTTTAATGATGCAATGTTGTCAGCTGTCAATCTTGTAAATTTGTGCCATCTCAAAATATAGAACGTAGCCCTGGCATGGACCAGTATTGTTTCATAGCGATGGAGCTGGGTTCTTTCAATTCGTTGAACAGTTTTATTATATGAAACATCTAATATTTCGGAAACTAATTTTGTTTCAAAATTGCAATTTGTTCAACATTATTTATCATAAGATTGTCAGCATCTCTTCTCTTCAGTGAATTTTATTTCACAAAGTTTTAGCTTTCAATATCGTACATTTACGAGGGTTTTTTGAAAACTTTCCGACGTAACAAAGATATAAGATATTTTTTCTGAATATTTTTTTCAATATAGTCTCCTTTTAACTTTTCACACTCTTCCCAGCGATGTTTCCATCTCAGTAACTCGTCGAAATAGTACTAGATGTTTTTCTTTGCAAAATAGTGATACACGAAGATGATTGCTACTTCATTTGACGAAAATCTCTGTCCTCCGAGCGCAATTTTTAGATAAGGGGACGAAAAGAAGTCGTCTAGGGCTAGGTCTGGCGAGTAAGATGTATGTGCAAGTACTTCAAACTGTAATTCGTGGATATTGGTGTGTGAGACGGTGGGTTGTCTTGGTGAAACAGGATTTTCTTTTCTGTAAATGTGGTTGTTTTTCCGCAAGTTCCGTTTTTAGCTTGTGAAGTAGTGTTGCCTACTACGCTCCCGTGATGGTTTTTCCTTTTCGAGTATAATCAATTAAATTAACTACATGATTATCCCAAAAGTTTTTGTCCCTTTTGGAACCGGTTTCCCGTTTGCAGTCCACTGTCAGGGATGTATTTTTGTTTCTGGCGTATAATGTTTCATCTTCAGTAATGTAAATGCGCCGAAACTGCGCCAACATAGCATTAAAATGTACATTTGAACACGTCACCCAACTGGCGGACAGCTTTCTCATGTGTAAGTGTTGATTTAATATGTGACACACACGTTCTTTTGATATGTTCATAACCTCTGATATCTATCACTCAAATTCGTCGGTCGTCTGGAGTCATTTGGTGAACTTTTGCCATGTCATCGTCAGTTGTTGAAGTTTTTCGTCGTTCCTAACGTTCACCGTCTCCGAGGCTCTAACAACCATGTTTGAATTCAGCTGCCCGAAAATTCACTGTAGTAAATGATGGTGGACACAGAGTCCAACTCATATTTAATTTTTATAGCCATATTGCCGTCCAAAAAGGAAAATTTAATGACAGCTCGATGTTCCATTTTGTCTAATTTCTCAAAAACATCAACTCAGTCAAACGACTGTTCCAAAACATCTGCGCGGCCAAAATGACTGAAACTTCGATGAGTAACTGGCAACAAATGATCAATGAATAATCACTAGCTTTTATTTACGAGTGCTGCCATCTTCACGTAGAGGTCGGAAACTTTTCAGACCATCTTCGTATATGTGACAACTGAGTCGTCATAAAATGTAGCGGTAGCTTTCAACCTGATTTTGAAAAGTGTTTGTCACTTCAATCTGTAGTTAATCAACAACTCGTTATTGGATTTCATTTTTGCGAAAGCCGAACAGTACTAATAATACAAGGTATTTTCAAGGAAATACGATTGCAATCACTGAGTCACAGACTGATTGTAAATTACTTGATAAGTTCAGTCTTTATTGTGTGTTCATTATTTATTCCTTTCTAATTTAAGTATAAATTTGTTTCCTTTCATTTCTTAAAAAGTAATGAACCATATATCCAAGTGCAAGATACCATCACGAAGCCTATTCAACCTTCCTCAAAATTAACTCTCCTTGCCGATTAGATTTAAAATAAGGGTTCGAACTGGGGAGGTATAAAAACTATAGAAATATATTCCTCTTAGAACTGAGGTAGACGTGCCCTAGAGAATTTTCATTTATTTAAGTACATGACATGGGTGGACAGTTTTCGATGCGCCACTATATCGAGCGTTTCTTTAAAACGCCCAAAGCTATAGCTCCTACAATTGTTGATCGATTTCAATGAAACAGAACTGAGTTGCATCTTGAATGGTATTCCAACAGCCTGAAACATTTCATTGGTCTGTTAGTTCGAGAAATTTAGGAATATGACCTTCACTTGGAATTTTTGAATGATAACTTCATATTTTAATTTTTTTTTCGATTACTGGCTGAATTTTGAGTACCTTAAGTTAGAAAACTATCACTTAAAACGCTGTATTTTCGAGAAAATTAATAATTAGCTGAAAATACCAATTCTTCGATGTAATTCGTAGACTAGGCGACTGCTTAAGTTAGTGATAAATTTTTCTGTTCCAAAAATTGTTATGGTGATTATTTCAATTCGGATAACTCACATTATTCCCTATTTTGGGTGAAAAATCTTAACAGAAGATTCTAATGAATCATGAAGTTTACTTTATTGCGGAATACAATTTAAAATCACATAGCAATGTTCATTCAATTATAATGGATTCCATTTGCAATTATGACAGATTAGGTATCTTCTCTCTAATTCTTATTGTTGTTTCGATTTCAGTCTTTTTACGGGTAATTAATAAGTATAGAAGACGAAAATCAAGTGAATATAGACATGATGCAAGTTTATTTTCAATTCAACAGGAGTAGTGCTTGAGCATTTCGACTGTATCGGGAGCGATTTCCGGATCGTGATGAACCAGAGCGCTGCAAGTACACTACACTCGAAAAGAACTTAAAAAGAGTGGAAAAATCAACTTCAATAAATCGATAACATCGAAATAGAAAAAAATTCAAATTATATTAGAAAAGTTTTCTTCAAAATTATTGAAATTGTTCTTCTTGCGGTTGAATACACAAACTGGTATCATCAGAATACGGCACGTGTAGCATTCACAACGGCATCTGGAGAAATTTCTAGACAGGCGGTTCATATTTTCTCTTTCAACACGTCTAAAATTTCTGGTAGGGTGAGGTGAACTAGTAGGTAACTCCAGAGCCAAAAATTAGGAGGGGCCAAAATTGCTGAACGGGCTGTCCACGTAACCGGACCATTTGTCAGGGAAATCCATCGATCACCAAAATTATTGTTCAGTCAGTTCACATTCGAAGATATGTCGTGAGGAGCAACACCTCAAGTTTCCTTCAATAGAAACTGATCGTATCAAGCGATTCGAAAAAATGGCACTCCTGACGTTCATACTGAATCTAAGTTGAAAATTATTGTTCATTATACTGGGTGATTCACCAGTAGCGCGGTGCTCTGTAGCTTGTACACTCTTGAAGATTTCATTTTTGTTTGAACGGTTTTTGTATTCAGAAAGTAAGAATCTACTTCAGCAATTTATTTTGCAGTAAACAGGGTGTCCAGATTTTCTATAAAAAAATCTTGGGTAGTTTTTTTTCAGATTGGAACACCACTTTTTGTTCAAGATTGAGGAGCGGCCTAAACTCTGTTGTAATGTCTTCAAGTTATAAGTTTTTAGGTCAGTAGTCTCTTTCCAATATTTTTTTGTCCGTAAAAATTCATGAAAATAGGCTGTCATATCATCGCATGTTCCTTCAGCCAGAGAGGGTGAATACTTTTTTTCTTTCGTTTTCTTGCTCAAGGATAGCTATATTGATGAATTGAAATAGATTATCCTCATTTTATACAGGTGTGACTCAAAAAATTATTGAATATTGTAATTTTAAAAATATCATATCTTGATTTTTCAAATAGAATACCCTGTATTTTATTATTCATGTCAAAGCATAAAATATTGTGCTGTATTTTTGCAAAAGTCCTTCAACTTTATTTTCGATCATTTTCGAAATATTCGATTATTTGTAAAAATTTTTGATGAAAATTCTACAAACCGTATCAAACTCATCAACATGCATCATTATTCGCACAGAAGTTTTTTTTTCTGTTATGATTCAAGTAGTAAAAAATGAAACCTAAACAAGATAATTCTTTTTACGAGTGATAAAATCAAGATGATGAAAACGTAAGTGCAGTTATTTGTTGACATTTTTTTTTATTTGTGCCTTCTGTCAGGTGTCCGGACATATCATATTCTACATTTTACATGGTGAACTTATCAGTGTTTCGTTATTGAACATTGTTAAAGTGAGGTTTGAACCCAATTTTCTCAATTGACTGCCATGAAGTTTTCCAAAGAAGAAAAGGTTGATATGATTTTTATTGTGGGCGAGTGTGATGAGAATTCTTTGTTGGCAAGTAGAGTTTATGCACAAAGGTTTCATGATTAGAGGCATCTTGATGCAAGATGCTTTGAAAAACTTTTAATCAGATTCATCGAAACAGGCAATATCGCTTATAAAAAACTGCTACAGCTGAAGACGTCAAACTTCCGTCCAGAGAATCTTGAAAGTAAATAAATTTCATGCATATCATGTGCAACTGCACCAGTAATTGAACAATCAATACTATGAAAATCGAATCAAATTTTGCATTTGGGCAACTGACAAAGTAGCGGAAAATACAAATATGTTTAGCAGAGTTCTTTTCTCGTACGAGGCAACTTTCCACAAGAATGGGCTTATTAACAGGCACAACTTTCATTATTACGCCACGGAAAATCCACACCTCATGAGACAAATATAGCATCGTTCGTCCTTGAATGTATGGGCCGCTATAATAGATGGATATCTAATTGGGCCGCACTTTTTTATCGGGCACCTCAATTGTGAAATGTATTTAGATTTTCTGCAAAATCATCTACCAATGTTACTTGCCGATGTACCAGAGCATATAAGACAAGATTTGTGTTTTCAACAGGATGGAGTACCGGCACATTACTCACATCAGGTTAGGAAGCATTTGAATCATGTATTTCCAAACGAATGATAGGACGTGGTGGTCCTGTTAGATGGCCAGTTAAGTCTCCGGACATTACAAGTCTAGATTTTTTCTTGTGGGGTTATATTAAGAGCATCGTTGGATATGGGACAGAGAATAGTCGACGCCTTTCAGTCAGTTAATCCGCAAATGTTGTCGAGAGTTCGACGGTCTTTCCTCAGAAGGGTTGAGTTGTGTCTACAAAGAAACGGGCATCATTTTGAACACTTATTGAAATAGTTAAACACCTTGTAGATCGTCTCAACAAAAACCAATCTATTACGTATTCCATACACAATGACCTTAAAATATCTCCATTTCTCTGATCAAGTATAATGATATGTACTAATAAACTCTTCTTTCGCAACTTCTGATTTTATTATTTCAGTTTTTTTTTATTTCGAAGATAAAGATGAGGTTACTTCTGCAAAAATATGGCACAATATTTTATGCGTTGACAAGAATAATAAAATACAGGATGTTCGTTTGAAAAAATCCAGATATGATATTTTTGAAATAACAGTATTCAATAATTTTTTTGAGCCACTCCTGTATAAAATGGGGATAATCTATTTCAATTAATCAATAAAGCTATCCTTGGGCAATAAGAAAACGAAGGAAAAAAGTATTCATCCTTTCTGGCCGAAGGAGCATGCGATGATGTGAGAGCCAATCATCATGAATTTTTAAGGAAAAAAAATATTGTGACGAAACTACTCACCAAAAAAACTTAATACTTAAAGACATTGGAGCAGAGTTTAGGACGCGCTTGAATCTTCAACAAAAAAGTAGTCTTCCAATTTGAAGAAACCTCCAAAGATTCTTTATTGAAGATTGGGACACCGTGTTTACTTCAAAAAAAATTGCTAATGTAGATTTTTACTTTCTAAATACAGTACCGTTCGAATAAAAATGAAATATTCAGGAGTGTACGAGCTACAGAGCACCACGCCACTGGTGAATCACCCAGTATATGATGATTCTGCAGGCTCCAATGTCTAGAATTATTTCTACTTAAATGACGATTGTTGTGAAAAGTACACTCATCAGACCAAATTATGGTCTCGAAAAAAAAATTTTTCTAAATACATTATATCAGTAAAAGAAATTCCAACACTCGAGGCGTCTAACACTGTCATGTTCCTCAAAAGCTCGAACTCATTCAAGATCATAGGACTTGTATTTATGTTTTCGCAGATTGAGCAATCGACTATGAAAATTTCTGCAAAAAATTGTCGAATAGACGTTTCTGCGTTCGTATCTACACTCAACAAGACATTCATTTCCGTTTCATCATTAATTCTCCTTCTGCGAGTTTTCAGATTTTTGAATGAACCGTATTTGCGTAAGTTCATCACGATCTGGAAATCGTTCCCGATAGAGTCGAAATGCTTGGGCTTTATTTCTATTCAATTGAAAATAGACATCATGAAAGTCACTTGCATTGAAACAAAAGTAAACGAAACAAGGCAAGAATCAACAGGTAGATATCTAATCTCTCATAATTTCTCATTAATTGCGAATGACAACCACTATGAATCTATGAAGAGTGCTCTGTTATTTTTATGGTATTCTGCCAGAGTTTACTTCATGATTTATTAGAATCTTTCGTTACGTTTTGGATGTTTCTTTCATAATATACGAAATAATTTGAATTATTCAAACTCCAACATTCACTCCAACAGCTATTTTACGAATTACATCGATGAATTGGAAATGTGATTTTTCGTCTAGAATTCTTTTTTCTACGCTTTGGAAGATACTTTTTTCCCAGAAGTTTAATGAGTATTCGAAAAAAAAAATAAAAAATATAGGGTTACCATGCAAAAAGTATAAAGGAAGATCAACTTCTAGTATTTCGAAAATGACAGATGAAAATGTTCAGGTTATAATATCATTCGAGATGATATTCGGTTTTCGTTTTATGGAAATCGATTACTAATTGTAGGAACTATAGCTATATAATTGCCATTTGTAGCCTTGTGGTGGTTTTGGCTATGGTGCAGATTTTTGCAATTAATTTACATAAATTTTTGTGCATACCAGTTGACCAGGAACCGGCAGATTTTCACACTAATTTTCTGCAGGTCAAAATTTGTGGAATGCTTCAGACAATTATTGTTTCGCGATCTTCAGCTGCAGGAAAAGGGTTAATTTGGCAACTTTAGATGCCAAAAGAATAGGTAGAGGAAACAATGTGACTCCTACCTATTGAAAATTTGTAAGATTGTGTTTTGCGTGATACTTTGATCAAAAATAACTAAGATCCAAACTAGATAAAAATTATTTCCACTTCAATAAGAAATATTATACTAGTGAAGACGGCTTGATTATAGGCAATCCGTTAAGTCCTTTGTTAGCAGAAATATTTATGAATAATTTAGAGAAATTAATTCATAATCATCCACTCAGTAAGTATTGTTTATGCTGGTATCGCTATGTAGACGATATCATTATATGCTTCACATGAACAGATAGACAGTTGAAAATTTTCAAAATTTTATAAATTAATTACATCTAAAAATTGAATTCACAACCGAAATAGAAAGAAATATTTCAATAAATTTCTTAGACGTAACAATTTCGAATGAAAATGGAAAAGATGTTTTCGCAATCTACCATAAGCCGTCACATACTGATATTATAATACATAACTCGTCGTGTCATCCGTATCAACATAAAATGTCAGCATTCAACAGTTTTATTCATAGATTAATTAACATTCCGTTATTACCAGAAAATTTCAACAAAGAATAGAATTTAATTTAATAAATAGCTAAAAGTAATGGTTATAATCCCAAAATAATAAACAATATTCTGAATAAAAACAAAGTAGAATGGCATTGAATGAAGTTTACCCTGTCGATAAATTGAAACAAAAATTCAACACCTTAACCTACGTTGGCATTACAAGTGAAAAACTGAAATCATTCTTGAGTAGAAATAATTTCAACATAGCTTTCCAAACTAATAATAGCTTAGGCAAATATATGGAAAACAATAAAACCAGATCAGGTAAAAATAATTAATCAGGTGTTTATAGATTGAATTGCAATGACTGATAATTTCTACATTGGTAGAATACATGGAAATTACAATATTAGAATATCGGAACATAAACGCAGTTTTTCAAATAAAAATCAGATTCAAATTATGCGAATTATCTCCTAGAAAATAATCACTCTTTCGACCCACAGTTTGAAATTTTGCATACAGGTAATAAATTTTTGGAACCTGAACATTCTATCATTAAAAAATTAAGAAATGGAACTAGAGATATTTCTGGATGACTTTGTAACTATACCAAATGTAATGTGCCCAACTGAACATTGGTTTCCTGGAAATGATATCCATATTGTCAATGTAGCAGGGTATGAACTGGTATCACACTTCTTGCGTTCCTCAGGATATGGGGGATCTTGCATATTTGCGAACTTATATAGTAAGAGATTGGGTATCCTGGTAATAACGGTATATCGACCACCTTCAGGGGATTACAACATTTTTAGACAGGCTATGCATGAAGCCTTAGAAACAAATATTACGACTAGAAAAAGAATCCTTGTATGTGGAAACTCTAATGTGAATTTTGCAAATAGCTAGCTGCTGGACCTCCTCTCCACATATGGGTTCCATCAAAAGATTTTTGAGCTAACTAATAATTACAGCTCAAAAATTGATAATATCTTTGTCAACTATAATAGTCCAGTACTTGGTTCAGTGATAGAGACTATATTGTCGTCCCATGATGCGCAGCTGTTCACCATGGATGTAGAGCCAAAAAAAGTGACTGCTTCACAAAAACCAATAAAACAGACAGTTTACTCAGAACCTAAAATAAATAGCAACAAGGAAGAGTTTGAGAATATAGATTGAACGAGATTGTATGAGATGATTGATCCCAACTTAGCATATGAAAATTTTTTTACCACATTTCAGAATCTAAGGCACAGAATATTCACTGCACGGACTCTAAAACTGAAAGGTAGAAACCCCTGGATTTCAAAAGATATAAATATATCCTCAAAGAGAATTATGAAAATCAATAAATCTGCGATAAGAGACGATTACTATAAGAATTTTTGCAGGTAACTTAAGCAGATAGTACAAAAAGCTAAGAAAATGCACAATGAAAAATGTATATCCAACTCTAACAACAGACAAAAAACCACATGGAAACTCTTTGGAGAATATACTAATAGTAACCCTAAGAACATATCAATACTTAATGAAAAAAAAAACACAAATCCTATGAGAATGTTCTCATTGATGTCAACGAGTACTTCATTGGCGGTGGTGACATAACACAGAATGACAATAGCAATGGATCGGGCATTAGTCACAACCATAAGAGTCTCTGTAACAGCTTGGTACTCGAGTCTGTAAAACCAGTTGAGATTCACATTGTAATAAAATCACTAAAGAATATCAAATCCACCGGATGTGACGGTATATCAGTATCGCTCATCAATGTGGCGATACGGATTTCTCCGGTGCTGTCTCATATAATCAGTTTAATGTTCGCCTCAGGCAAATACCCTGAAAATTGAAAGTAGCCAAAAAGAAGGCAGTATATAAAATGGGTAACAAAGATGACATGCGAAACTATAGGCTGATTTCACTGCTCCGTAATGTTGACAAAGTATTCAAGAGGGTTATTCATAATAAAATCGTTGAATTTTTTTAAACATACAGAGTAGTATCTGAGTATCAAAATGGATTTGGAAAAGAAAGAACAAATACAAGAGCCGTATACGTAGCACTCACAAACATACTGAACAGCCTGAATAATGGTCTACTGAATGATGGACAGCCTGAAAAATGGCCCTAGCATGCTTGGACTTAAGTAAAGCCTTCGATATGTTAAACCACGAGAAACTTATAGAGAGGCTGTACATAGTGGGAATCAGGGGAACGCCACTACAGCTGTTGAAATCATATTTACTTGGCAGAACTCAATATGTCAGTGAGTAAAACCCAATAACACATGAAGAGATTACATCTAAATCGGTCCCTGTTAGGAAGGGTGTACCACAGGGTTCAGTATTGGGGCCGATACTCTATATCATTTATACGAATGATTTTCCTGATGCTGTCCCTGATACGATGGTACATTATGCAGATGAGACAACAGTGATACTTACCGATGAAACTTTCATTGATACAAGAGCAAGTGAAGTCATGAATCCCCTTACAACATGGTTCACGAATAATAACTTGATGATGAACTAGAACAAGACGCAGCTGCTTTAGTTTGATTATAGCGCAGATTGCGAGAACAAAACCTATCCCTATAGTGGCGGTAGGATAACAACTACACCTACTCTAAAAACTCTTGGGGTCATTGTGGATCACCGACTGAGTAGGGATGCACATGATGACTTCGTTGCACAAGACATGTCTAGGTATGTGTATACACTGAGAACGCTCTCAATAACTGTTAATAAAGAAACAGTATATAATGCGTATGTGAGCAGTAGACTGAGGCATGGTGTCATTGCCTGGGGGAAATCTGCATATTCGGAGAGACTGCTCATTTTGCAGAAGCAGCCGCCTCATTTGTCTGATCTAGCTCTATGTGACTTTTTTCTTTTCTCCAGATTGAAATTGCTGCTCCGGGGAACCAGATTTGATTTTATAGACGTCATAAAAGAAAACTCGAAGAAGGAGCTGAAAGACAACCCTGAAGCTCATACGAAAAATGTTTCGATGATTGAAAAACCTTGGCACATGTGTATCACTTCAAATGGAGCATATTTTGAAGGAGATTCAATGAATATTGAAGTAGATTAAGATTTTTCAGTTTTAATTCGAATTTTCGGATACTTTCTTGTCACAGTGTATAACATTTCTGAAGTATTCGTTAATGTTACTATTTAGCCCTCCGTTACCCGCGAGGTGTTTTGTAACGCCCATACCCGCGCTGTATCAGATCGATACATGACACTTTGCGTGCCGATTTGAATACTTCGCCTAGGACATTTTTATTGAATTATTTTAAAATAAATTTTTTTAGGTTTTCTTTCATTATTTCCGATAAAAATGCTATTCGAAAAAATAAAATTTTATTCTCGAAACAATGAAACGAAAAATACAATTTCGATTCTGCTGAGGAATGAATGGAAAATGTATCATATAGCTAGAATGAAATGTAGAACTGGACTCTAATGAATATCATGAAAACCCAACAGGGTAGTATTTGAGATTCCCGGTTTGAGTCACTGATATCTCTGTCAGAATTATGATTAGTGAGCACAATCCTATTCATGTTCTTATGAGCAGCTGTAGTGTATCTGTACTCTGTTATACACCACCTATCTTTTTTTCAATTCTATGTTACGCCTATGATTTGCTATAGGAATAAAACGAAGAACAAATATAAATTATCACTTCGGACTTGGACCACTTATCTACTATGTAATGAAAAGAAATCTTCCTTTCATTGAATTTGTCCGGGTTATCATACACTCCCCATAAAAATTGTCGCATCACCCTACTTTTACGACAATACTATATAAACTTTTAGGTTGCCCATTCAAGAGTCGCTTGGTAACTTTCAGAAGTATAAAATAAGAAGATATCATTCAAAAGAGATAATTTTATGATGGAATATATCAACCATTTTCGAGTTAATGAAAAATTAAAAAATTCTACCATCTTCAAACATTCGCGAAGAGACCAATCAACTAGCATCAAATGGTTACTAATCATTTTAAAAATCGAGTGTTTCCTCCCCGGGCCTTAATTACTGTCAGTATACGTCTCGGAAGCCCCTCAAAAAAATTTTGGCTGTACTCTCGAGTCACTGAGTTTCAAATTTCAGGAAGCAGATTTTTTAGTTGTTGGAGTGTCCTACAAGGCATCTTACGTTGCTGAATTTGCCATCCCATGTTCTATGGGATTCAAGTTAGGACTTCTGGCTAGCCATCTAAAAATATCAATTTTGGCATTTTGCAGAAATTCTGTAACTATTCTAGCTGCATGAGGCCGAGAATTATCATGCATATAAATGAAGTTTTCGCCAACCAATGAGCCAAAGGGTACAACATGGGATTCAAGGATATCTGCGATGTATTTGGCCGATGTTATTCTTCCATTATTCACTCGGACTACCTCACTTCGACCATGGAAAGAAATGCCTCTCCACACCATTATTGAGCCCCCTCCGAAGTTTTCGGAGGGATATGCCGGATATTGCGTTGCTGATACCGTTCCCCAGGTCGTCTGTATACAGGCATGCGTCTATCATTTGATACTAGACTTAACCTGGACTCGTCGAAAAAGAGAACATTCGACCATTCTGGAATACCCCAGTTTGCATGTTCCCTCGCAAACTGAAGTCTTGCAACTCGTTGCTCTCTGATGAGACGAGGGCCAGTAGAATTCACCCTTGGTCTGATGTCGTCTTCTCTGAGCCTGTTCCTAACAGTTTGCAATGAAATATGTACATTTCTGGAAAGTGCAAGTTCATTTTGTAGCATTCTAGCCGTACAGCGCTGAACTCTTAGTGCAGTTAAACGAAGCCAACGATCATCAGCTGGTGTTGTTATCCGATTTCTTCCCTGTCCGGCCCTTCTTACATATTCCTCTGTTTCGCGGTACCGATTGATTGCTCTCGAAATAGTGCTTTGGTTTACATTCAACAAGTTAGCCACGTAACGTTGGCTTCGCCCCTCCTCTAGAAGTGTTTCAATTCTTACCACTCCATGATTACTCAAATAGCGTCCAGGACGTTCAGCAGCCATTACAACAAGTTCAAAGATTCGGAAATTAACAAGAAATACAGAAAACTTTAGTTTGAGAACTGAAGAGAAATTGAATGAATAGTGATAGTCAAATAAACTCATTCTTGTTTCAGACGTGTTTGAGATCATATTTAAACAAATAGTACTATGTAGATAAGATTTTTCCTCTTATATGTCCAAAAACATATGTTGACAAAGAAACAGCGATCGAGCTGCTTAATTGATTGTGGAATTTATAATACCAGGTGATGCGACAATTTTTGTGGTGTGGCATAACATGTGAAAACGAGCCACTCAGACTATCTTAGTGGTGCACTTCTTAGAATAATGGAATCGTAAAATCCAGAACTTTCAAAAACTAGAGAATACTTGTCAACCATGAATCATGTGGCGCCTGTGACCCTACACTTTGCGAGTACCACATGTTCTTCAAAAGATACTTTGTTCAGGTCAATCCAGTCAGTGGTATATATAGGACACAGGTACATTCATGCAAAAGAAAAATATTCACTCAGACTCATTCATTCAGTTTTGATTCTTCAACATTTATTAAATAGTCAAGTTCAGTTCTCTTATCTCAAGATATAGTTTAGCCATACAAAGTTACAACAATTGTAAAAGAGATTCTCTGAATGATAGTAATAAAGTGTTAAATAGGTAATAGTCAAGTTATTCTCGACCCATTACAATTCACCGCGTTTTCATTTTCTCATTTCAATATTATGTTAACTTATAAATTCCCAATCGTAACTGACATATGTTTCCGTTTTACGTGTTTCGCGGTTCGTTGCTAAAACCACTCAACTTGACGAAACTGAAAGTTTCAAGATACAACTGTCTGAAACATTCCATGTATTATTTGCTGGGAGGGAATGGCTATAAGAACTCTGTTGCTAGCTCCTGGGCTTCAATAATAATTAATAATGTTTAGTTAGTATTCAAAGATGACTAAAAGGACAGCTTGTCCACATTCCCTCTTTCCTTTTAAATAATAGTCATGATACTATTTCATTTAATTTTCAAGTTTATGTGAATGAAGAAGGAAATGAAGTTGCTGAGAGGTCCGTGGATGTTGCGCTTGCGTACATAAAGAAGAATAACAATCTTGGAATAAATGTTGAAGTAACAAAAGTTTCTGGAAATCGAACAGATTCCGCAGGCCTGTTAGAACAACGTAAGTACAATTATTTGCATGTTATTTCTTTATGACGAATAAGATTATCTATTTTGTATATTCTTAGGAAAGTATATTGATTACATTTTTTGGTATTTGTATAAGTGTTATAGATCGCCTGCAAGTTCATCCTTGTAAATTCAATTTTGAGTTAAAGGTATTCACTTGCATAACTAGGTAGGGGAGACCGTGTATGGTTGTCTCACGGGTTGGTTGTCACAGTGGCAATGAACGAATAATGTCGTTGACTGTAGTCGAAGTAGCGCGGGAGCAATACCTCGCTCCCTACTTCACTTCATTCCGCTCGGAAACGTCGAAACAGAGATACGTAAGTTTGTTATATTCGCGCAGCAAAAGTAATTTTTTGTGCATCGATGTTGAAACTAGTAAGTATTCTTATTTTTGCATTGTGTTAAACCTTTTCGTGTATCAATGATGTCAAATTGTATGTTTTATGATATACTTATATGTTTTTTGCAAACAACTTTGATTTGTTTTTGAAGAGGAGGATATTTTTCAAAAGTGTTTTGGAAATAATAAAAAACAAGTACTGTGTTTTCAGGAATTTCACTTAATAATTGCGATTCGTAACGCGTTTCACTACACCGTAGCTTCTTCAGACGGTGTAGTGAAACGCGTTACGAATCGCAATTATTAAGTAAAATTCCTTAAAACACAGTACTTGTTTTTTATTATTGATAATGGAATTTTACCAAGTAGAAGCCTCCCAAATTCAAAAGTGTTTTGGGACAGATTGTCTTGATGATCCCAAACTTCATTTGGTTATTGGAGTGTTGCTACATAAAAGTTTATTTGTTTCAGAACTAATTTAAAAATTCCACGACATAACAAAAGAAATTCTGCTCGAGGGCTTGTTTAACCAGCATTAATTAAGAGAAGTGAAAAGCCATGTCAAATCTATAAGGTCCGTTGCAAGAGATGTGGATATTAGTTATCGAACTTTAACAAGCTATTGTAAAAAAAAATGACTATCGAAGAAATAAACAGCACAGCTATATCATCGCCATCTACTAAAGTAGGCTACCAAAGAAGCCGTCAAATATTTATTAATGAGCAGGAAGAAGAATTAGAGAATTTATTTTGGGATGTCTCCCAGCGATGTTCGAAAAATATCATTCGAACTTGCTATTCCAACAAGATGGAAGTTCCGTAGTCGTGGGAATCGAACAAATTAGCTGGCTCTGATTAGCTTACGTCATTTTTAAAGAGCCACCCTTCTCTGTCCATCAGGACACCAGAAGCCACCAGTCTGGCCCGAGCCTTCGGTTTTAATGCACATAATGTTGAATGTTATTTTGACAATCTTGAATCAGTAATGAAAAGATATAGCTTTCTACCTCACGACATTTGGAACATGATGACTACGGTTCGAAAAATGAACAAAGTATCAAGGTTTCAAACAAATAAGCGCTATAACCTCAGCTGAGAGTGGCACATTAGTCACTTTAGCTGCTGTTGTTTCAGAAGGAGGAAATTTGGTTTCACCTTACTTTATCTTTTCCCCGTGTGCCTTTCAACGACCATTTCATCAGAGACAGGTGAGTTGACTGCAAAGGAGGAAGTAATCCATCTGGTTGGATGACAGAAGAGTTATTTGTCGATTTCCTGAAACATTTCCAGGGACATGTAAAATCAAATAAAAGAAAACCATGTATCTTATTGTTGACAACCACAGCTCTCACTTGTCTATTGAAGGACTAGACTTTGCTAAGGAAAATGGCAAAATTATTCTGTCCTTCCCACCGAATGCAACCGTTAGATAGGTCAGTATTTGGACCTTTGAAGAAATATATCAATATATATATATATATATATATATATATATATATATATATATATATATATATATATATATCACAACATATCACCACAAGTTTGCGAAGAAGAAGGAAGTTTAGAAGCGTGTTCTGAGTGAGAAAAAGTAAATAAAAAAGATTCTGAAGGTATCACGGAAACTTATCCGCATCCTTTGATATCGAACCAACAGGTAGCCATAGCAAATTATACAATTGTTTCGAAATGATAGCCGGACGACTGTTGGACATGCTGGAGTATGTATCTATGTTCATAACAGTATCATAAATTCGTTCACTGTAGATGTTTCTTCATTGGATACTCCGGGAATTGACAATATCTTCTTAAATATTCGAAACAAAGATTTCAGTATTTATATCGGTTGTGTGTGCCGACCTCATCAGTCATTTTTCGATGCTAAGATGGCAGAACATCTGAGAGTCATGTCTTCAGAAAAAAAAAATACCCTATTTGTTGGAGATTTCAATTGTCGTGATATAGTTTTCCTAATCACTTTATCCAACATGCCTTCCGGGCAGTCGACCTCTTATACTATTGCTTCGATTTTGTTAGATTCAAACTTGACCCAAATTGTTGATAAACCTACTCGCTTTCGCCCTGGTAATAAACCTTCTCTAGTGGACTTGATTCTGGTGAATGACGCTAATCTCTTAACACCTGTGTGCTATTTAGCCCCACTTGGAAAATCAGATCACGTCGTTGTGAAGTCCAGTATTCAGTACGTTCCTTCTTCTTCGAGTATACAATCTCATAAAGTTATATCTACTATCAACTACGACAAGCTGAATAGCATGCTTGGTGCAATAGACTGGAAAGATGTTTTGAGGGGGAATAACATTGATGTTGTATGGAAA
Organism: Cryptolaemus montrouzieri; assembly: GCA_013387265.2. NCBI lineage: Eukaryota > Metazoa > Arthropoda > Insecta > Coleoptera > Coccinellidae > Cryptolaemus > Cryptolaemus montrouzieri. The sequence continues at coordinate 66,553,521 of JABFTP020000103.1, forward strand.
TGCTTTTTGGACTTGCTGAACTCTAAAACCAGTGAGTGCACAACTAAGATGAAAATTTTCTCCAACCCATCAAAACCATGGCTGAATAACAAAATAATGAACATGATTCGTCAGAAAAAATCTTTGTGGCATAGATACCTCCGTTATAGATCCGATAGAGATCACGAAAGTCACAGATATTTTTCGAATGCGTTGAAGGTATCAATATTAGAATCTAAACGATCATTCGGGGATAATCTTATGAGAACCAAGGACAGAAAGAAATTTTTCAAATACATCGGCTCAATAATGAATGCTTCGCAACTCAGATGGTGAACTTTGCACAAATAACTGCGAATCTGCAGAAGTGCTCGCAAAGTCCTTCTCAGCATCTTTTACCCACGAACCTAATGGTCCTTTACCACCCATTCAATCCATTCGATGTTCTTTGGATCTATCACACGTAACCTTCAGTTCAGCAATTATAGAGGAACAATTGAACAATCTAAGTGATTCAGCCCTTGGTGCGGATGGTCTACTACTCTCTTGAGGAAATGTGCATCTACATTGGCAACACCGCTGTCTATCATCTTCACCATATATTTCGAAACAGGTGCTCTTCCGGATGATTGGTTGGTAGCATCAGTTACCCCAATCTACAAAAAAGAAGATAAATTCTCAGCAGATAATTACAGATCTATCAGTCTTGTATCGATTGCTTCGAAGATATGTGAAAGAATAATTCACCTCCAAATGCTCGATTTTCTCCTTTCCAATAAATCGATTCCTGAAAACCAGCATGGTTTCCTTTCCGGTCGATCAGTGATTACAAACCTGCTTCTATGTATCAACGATTGGACAAAGGCTGTAGACTGCGGGATTCCAATTGATGTAGTTTATTTAGATTTTTCGAGAGCGTTTGATAGAGTCCCACATCGACGACTGCTGTATAAGATTGACACCTTGGCATAAGAGGTCGGCTTTTGGAATGGATTAGAGCATTTCTACTTGGGAGAAGATTTCGCGTTAAAGTTTCGAATGAGAAGTCTTCACTCAAGCCGGCTTCAAGTGGTGTTCCTCGGGGTTCCGTTTTAGGCCCATTACTATTTCTACTGTATACTGCTAAACTTTCTTTTATACTCTCTTCCACCTGCTCTCTCTATGCTGACGACACAAAATTATATAATAATCCATTTTCTGACTTCCACACTCTTCAACAAGATCTCGATCATCTGTCCAGGTGGCGCACCGACTGGCTTTTACTCTTGAATTTGGATAAGTTCAAGGTCCTACACCTTGGCAAAAACAACCCCCATCGGTTGTACAAAATCTTTGGAACTGCTCTGATCATCACATCGAAGCAATTTGATCTTGGAGTTATCGTCTCTAATGACCTAACGTGGACTGATCATATTCAAAGTATTTGTAGCAAGGCTTCTAGACTTTCGTTTCTGCTTCAGAGATCTTTCAAAGGTTGTCAGCCCAAACCTTGTAGTCTCTTATATAAAACTTATATTCGCCCATTAATGGAATTCGCAATTACGAGACGAATTCTCTCGAATCTATTCAGCGGAGGATAACAAGAATTCCGTACGGGCTTCGACGTTCAAGGTATTCCGAACGCCTAAAAATATTCGATCTTCAACCTTTCAATAATAGACGGCTTCGAGGTGATTTTATTATTAACTACAGGGACTTGAATAACAGGTTCGGTGCAGATTTATCTCCACTTCTAACGATCAATCACAACAGACGTCTACGAGGCCACAGACTGAAATTATATCGAGATAACTTCAAATCCATCCCGAGACAGAATTTTCTTTCCAATCGTGTCTTTACGGCATGGAATAATCTACCACCACATGTAATTTCTTCTACTTCTGTCAATGGTTTCAAGAATACCTATGATTCATGGATATTATCTGAAAGAGGCAACTGAAGATTTCTAAGTACCTACAACATGTTTTTGATAAGCAATTATTGTATTTCATTTGAGTTTTCTGTTGGTAGGTTAAATGCTTGATCTACTTGCTTTTGAGAATCTTTTTATTTTGTTTTCACCAGATTAGAATAGCCTAACCTATTTTTAAGTCATTTTGTATTACTTTGTTTTCACTGCTATGCAACCTGTTAGACATAATGTATATTATGATTTTTGAGTTATATAGGCATCACGCCTCAACTCTAATTTATATTAAATAATGATAATAATAATAATAGAACAATGGAAAAGAAAACTGTGGGCAATGACAATGATGAGAAAAAGGAAGAAAAGTTCTGTTTGTCTCCGTACCCTGCTAGCAAATCTAGAGAAGTATGGATTTAGTGCCAGACAGCAGACTGACTTTTATTAAGACTTTGAATTTTATAGTGGTAAATGTTTAATTAAACTAAGTATGTACATAAGTAGCGTCCAGCATACCAAAGAAAGTGGTGATATAGGATTCTCTTTTGTTATTTTCGCAAACTGAGAATTTTATATACGAGTGCCATTGATTAATGTAAGTTTTGTTTGCATAAAGAGAATTTATTATGAGTACAACAATTTTCCTTGTTTTCTTATGTACAATTAGTCTCGTACAATATTTTGTCATTAATAAAAATAATTATTTAATTAAGATAAATGTTTTAATTATTGTACCCATTTTTATCTCTCAAATTACTATGTGACTACCGACCCCAGACACAGTGACAACTATCCCTGACATGGGGTTAAAAGTCACACTTCTCTTTTTTAGGAAATATTGCTATAATTTCTCCATGGATGATGTTAGATCTGATTGCAAATGCAGTGGAAAGTTCACAGGATCAGAGCATTTGAATCCATGATCAAAATTTATATAGTCTTAATGTGTTTTGTGTAACTGTGACTTTACGCAAACGTGATAAAATGATTACAATATTAGAAAGAGAAAACTTGTGCGTTATTAATTTTTTCGTTACTTCAGTGCGTAATTAGCATATAAAAGTCTCATTGCCCATAATTGTGTTATCGTCTAAGGCTACGTTGCGAACCTATTATTAAGGTATTTATGGTGGCAAGCGGCCTCACCCTCGTCGCCCGGTCTGCTCTATAAAGCAAAAACCAATTAACTCTAAATTTCCAACTTTTCTGCAGAATTAATTTCATGATGAAAATAAGAGAAATTACGCTTACTCAAGAGTGTTTTAACTAGAAGCTTCGAACTTAAACATTTACTACTTCTCAATTCTAGAAATTCACTGAGCGTACTAAATTCGAAATTCTTTGCGCCAAATTCAAAATGGACGCTCACTTTCAGTTACTAGATTTCGGATTATCACATGAATATTTTATTGCAGAACAATAGAACACAAAAGTAACAATTATTGAACATCAAATAAATACAGAAATAGGTGAAAAGATTATAAAAACTTTGTAACTATAGATCGCCCTCTACAATTTGAGTTTCTTCCCCATAGTCCATGTCAGATACTGGCAGGAGAGATTTCCAGAACAACTGTTTTTCAGCAGGCATATGGTTAGTTAGTGCATTCAAAATCTTTTCTTTTTTTCCTTGTTCAGACCCTGGCATGACAATTTGTTAACTGGCAATTGAAGTTTGAATTTTGGTTTTGAAAAAATTTGACTTCTGAAACTTCGGACTATCTATTTCGGTTTTGAAGTACAGTGATTTATGCATTTTTTTCTGAATTGAAACACCTTCAGGTCACGGAGAAAAGGTACAGCAGTGCTCCATTGCTTACTGCTCCTTTTTTACAAGTTTGGCAATCGTTTTCGAAACGACGAAGAAAGTTTTCTAAATGGAGAATGAATGGTTTATTGTACTTACTGCTTCTACTGATTAAATTGACTAAATCATCGAAATCTAATATCACCTTCTCAAATGAATGGCCAACTTAAAAAAACTTGAAAGTAATAGTCTCTGGTTCTCATTCTTCATTAACTAGAATACAACATGCGGTAAAGAGTGTCCATTTTTTATTTTGCGCGGCACAATTGTCTGCCCAAAATACAATATTTTTTTACATTTTCCCCAAGAGACTTAATGAATTTATAATATGGGCATACAACATCGGAGCAAGTTTCGCCCATAATAGCCTCATGCCATAGTACACATATATTCTGTCCATGATTCCTCAAGCTCGCAAATGTTTCATTGAAACATATTAGACGACTTATAAAAAAGGAATTCTTAGTCACCATTTTCGGAATTATTAAAATCTTCTGCATATCAACTGCGAAAATTTCTTTATTTTCTGGCCATTCTTCGGAACAATCTGCTACATATACTTTTCGTGTTTCAGTATACCTTCCCTTGTGTATTCATAGTTTCGACAAATTTCACAGTTCGTATCATCTTCTTCATGGACATGATTCTTATGCAATGAACATGATGGACATTCATCTTGTGATGGTTTAGTGAAGCCAATATTCTCCCGATGAAAAACCTTTTTGTAGGTTTCATATGAAACTTTCTTTTCAGGAGTTTTCTCATTCAAATCTTCCCACATCTTATAGTTTGAATTTGGGAGGCTTTTACTTGGTAAAATTCCATTATCAATAATAAAAAACAAGTACTGTGTTTTAAGGAATTTTACTTAATAATTGCGATTCGTAACGCGTTTCACTACACCGTAGCTTCTTCAGACGAATGATTATGCAGAAAAATGTAAATGAGAATATAACTATAAATGTTCTTGAGCAATTAAAAGCTTATTGGTTGCTTCTTCTTGAGTGGTTATTTATGACAGGTATATCCAATAAAATTAAGGAATAGATTGCTCCCCGAAAAGATTCAATAGAGGTGAAGGGCTTAAATCGACTTGTTCATTGATGAGTCTACCTGAGTGTTTGTATTTATTTATTTCTAAAGTTTCCCAAAGATCTACCTTCAATATTTATTATCTGTATGCAAAATTTCAAACTGTGGGTCGAAAAAATGATTATTTTCTAAGAGATGATTCGCGTAATTTGAATCTGATTTTTATTTGAAAAACTGCGTTTATGTTCCGATATTCTAATATTAAAATTTCTATGTGTTCTACCAATGTAGAAATTATCACAGTCATTGCAATTCAATCTATAAACACCTGATTTATTGTTTTTACCTGGTTTGGTTTTATTATTTTTATATATTTGCCTAAATTATTATTAGTTTGGAAAGCTATGTTGAAATTATCGCTACTTAAGAATGATTTCAGTTTCTCACTTGTAATGCCAACGTAGGTTAAGGTGTTGAATTTTTGTTTCAATTTATCGACAGGGTAAACTTCATTCAATGCGATTCTACTTTGTTTTTATTTAAAATATTATTTATTAGTTTGGGATTGTAACCATTATTTTTGGCTATTTGTTTAATCAAATTTAGTTCTTTGTTGAAATTTTCTGGTGATAGCGGGATGTTAATCAATCTATGAATAAAACTATTGAATGCTGACATTTTATGTTGATATGGATGACACGACGAGTTATGTATTATAATATCTGTATGTGACGGCTTATGGTAAATTGCGAAAACATGTTTTCCATTTTCATTCGAAATTGTTACGTCTAAGAAATTTATCGAATTATTGCTTTCTATTTCGGTTGTGAATGCAATTTTTGGATGTAATGAATTTATATGATTTTCGAAAATTTTCAACTGTCTATCTGTTCCTGTGAAGCAAATAATGATATCGTCTACATAGCGATACCAGTATAAACAATATTTACTGAGTGGATGATTATGAATTAATTTCTCTAAGTTATTCATGAAAATTTCTGCTAACAAAGGACTTAACGGATTGCCCATAATCAAGCCGTCTTCAATAGTATAATATTTGTAATTGAAATGGAAATAATTTTGATCTAAACGAATTTTTAATAATGAAAGAATATCTGATTTAATGATAGTATTGACATGATTCCTTTCTAACAATTCTTCAACTAAGTAATACGTATCTTTTGGAGGAATGTTGGGAAATTGATTCTTAACATCGAAAGAAATAAGTTTGGAATTAGGTGGTATAGGTCTAATAGGGTAATTAGGTTTATGAAGTTTTATCAACGAATATAATTCGGGGGATTGTGGATTGAAGTTAAAACTTCATAAACCTAATTACCCTATTAGACCTGTTGTTTCTTATGTAACGGCACCTTCGTTCAAACTTTCAAAATTCCTCAACGACTTGCTAATAAAACATTGCAATTTTAAATCTGAATCATCGGTCAAAAATTCATACGAACTTATTGCCAATATCAAAGATACCACTATACCACCTAATTCCAAACTTATTTCTTTCGATGTTAAGAATCAATTTCCCAACATTCCTCCAAAAGATACGTATTACTTAGTTGAAGAATTATTAGAAAGGAATCATGTCAATACTATCATTAAATCAGATATTCTTTCATTATTAAAAATTTGTTTAGATCAAAATTATTTCCAATTCAATTACAAATATTATACTATTGAAGACGGCTTGATTATGGGCAATCCGTTAAGTCCTTTGTTAGCAGAAATTTTCATGAATAACTTAGAGAAATTAATTCATAATCATCCACTCAGTAAATATTGTTTATACTGGTATCGCTATGTAGACGATATCATTATTTGCTTCACAGGAACAGATAGACAGTTGAAAATTTTCGAAAATCATATAAATTCATTACATCCAAAATTGCATTCACAACCGAAATAGAAAGCAATAATTCGATAAATTTCTTAGACGTAACAATTTCGAATGAAAATGGAAAACATGTTTTCGCAATTTACCATAAGCCGTCACATACAGATATTATAATACATAACTCGTCGTGTCATCCATATCAACATAAAATGTCAGCATTCAATAGTTTTATTCATAGATTGATTAACATCCCGCTATCACCAGAAAATTTCAACAAAGAACTAAATTTGATTAAACAAATAGCCAAAAATAATGGTTACAATCCCAAACTAATAAATAATATTTTAAATAAAAACAAAGTAGAATCGCATTGAATGAAGTTTACCCTGTCGATGAATTGAAACAAAATTCAACACCTTAACCTACGTTGGCATTACAAGTGATAAACTGAAATCATTCTTAAGTAGCGATAATTTCAACATAGCTTTCCAAACTAATAATAATTTAGGCAAATATATAAAAATAATAAAACCAAACCAGGTAAAAACAATAAATCAGGTGTTTATAGATTGAATTGCAATGACTGTGATAATTTCTACATTGGTAGAACACATAGAAATTTTAATATTAGAATATCGGAACATAAACGCAGTTTTTCAAATAAAAATCAGATTCAAATTACGCGAATCATCTCTTAGAAAATAATCATTCTTTCGACCCACAGTTTGAAATTTTGCATACAGATAATAAATATTGGAAGGTAGATCTTTGGGAAACTTTAGAAATAAATAAATACAAACACTCAGGTAGACGCATCAATGAACAAGTCGATTTAAGCCCTTCACCTCTATTGAATCTTTTCGGGGAGCAATCTATTCCTTAATTTTATTGGATATACCTGTCATAAATAACCACTTAAGAAGAAGCAACCAATAAGCTTTTAATTACTCAAGAACATTTATAGTTATATTCTCATTTACATTTTTCTGCATAATCATTCGTCTGAAGAAGCTACGGTGTAGTGAAACGCGTTACGAATCGCAATTATTAAGTAAAATTCCTTAAAATACAGTACTTGCTTTTTATTACACATCTTATAGACCGAGATGTCACTTGTAAGATACCGTCTGTTAGGAGCATGTTTCATGTTATAATGTGAAACTACTGGATGATAACTTTTAATATGAGCTTTGATGTTTTTATAATTTTCTTCTGAAATTTATTTCATCTTTTCACCACGTTTAAGTCCTCTTTTATCTGTAACACACTTAAACTCCGGATTTTTCAGAAACTCTGTTACCATAGCATCAGATGAATGTCTAATTGTGTGCAAAAACATTGTTCTGCATACGGTTTGTGTTTTATTTGTTTTCAAGTCTTTCCCTTCTACATTCATTGTTTCATTCAAATCGATAGATTTTTCTCCATTTGAATTTGTGATTTCTTCAGTATTCTCTCTATTTCTGTCTATTCCCACTTGATCTATAACTTCATTATGCTTTGTGTCTTCCTGCTCCTCGGTGTCTTTCAGCACAATATCATTCTGTTTTGCTGTGATTAGTTTTGAGTATAAACTACAGAGCACTCCTTGTGGCCAACGCCGTCTCTTTTATAGATCTTGACAGGCATTTTCTTGAGGTATTTTCCTATAAAGAGTCTTTTCTCTCCAAAGTTGAGAGAGTTGAAGTAACTAAAAATAATTTTTCTTCGTTCTTCTAAGATATTTCGGGAGCAGTTTTTTCTATAACTGTCTGAACATGCTGGAAGTAAAATCTTTGTTTTAGTTCGATTTTCCTTTTGTTTAGTCCGAGGTAACTCTATCTCTGTTACAGTGTTAGGTTGTACATTTTCTGTCTCTACTTGATTTTCTCCACCTCTGATTTCTATTCCTGGTACAGGTTGAGGTACATATTATGCTGGTAACTGTTCTTCTTCAACTTCGATTTCCATTGTCTTCTCTGAAATATTAGGTTCAGTTTGATCAGTACTGTTAATTCTTATTAAATTAATCATGTCCCCATCAGTATTTTCTAGTGAATCACGGCATTTATTCTTTAAAGAAATGAGCTGTGTTCAAATTCTGTTTGTTTCCACCAGATATCACCATCATGTGGTTACCCTTCATCCACTTCTCAGATTTTATTGTTTTACCCTATGCTTAGCCGAATTCAGCTAGTTTATGTACCTAAGTGTAACCAGGGGTACTTTCGTACAGTAGATGGGGTACTTTCGTACGTCATGGAGTAGATTCAGGCAGGGTAATTAAAAAGCCTCTTTAACCGTTATTATTTTATTATTTTAGGAAAAAGTATTTATATATCGAAAAACTAATATAGTTAAATTGACTTGACGTCAATAAATCTTTCTTTAGCAAAATAACAAAGAACAAAATTTACTCCTTAGTTTACTTATTTATAACTCTAAGCTTTACAACCAGTCTAAATGAGATCATTGTGAAGTCCTCGATAATAAAATTTGAACTTAAAGTAGGTAATTATATATTTGGTCGTCAGTTTGGAACTCATTCCACATTATACTTATTTAAATTAACTGCAAAAATAAAAACTAGCCATTCTAGCTGTACAGCCAGCTCGTTGTTGGGGAGCAGTGGGGATCATGGCAATGTCGCTGATATACACAGTGTATATGTCTTCTATATCAAACAAAAAAAATGACCATGATAATCCTGATTTCTTCCGAAGATAAGATATTTTCAGCTCTGTACTCGAATAATCACTGAGAACTTTTCCGACGTAATAAGCAACAGAAGCCTCTTTTTCAAACTTCATCAAAACATAACAATTATCATTGATTTTCTCTGGTGTCATATTAAAGTTATATATGATACTACGATCTTCAGTCTCTTCGTTCGTTTCTAAATCAACTGGAGATGTTGAACTCTCCCGCAAGCTAAATGGCGATCCTTGAGATCCCTATGAATTTTCATTACTTTCTATTTTCTTAGCTTTCTTCTTCTTTTGTCTTGAATTAAGTTCTTTCAAACTACGTTTCACTGCTTTAGCTCAGGCTTTTCTGTCTGTGGCTCTCTTCCAGTTCAGTTTTTTCAGGTGTATTTGTATATATACAAGATTTATCCGGTTCCTCTGTTCCTAATAGCTGAAGAATAAGGTCTTATGACTGCTGGTGTTATGGAAAGATAAGCACTCTTTTCAGATTGAATCTCAACCGCAGAGGTAGAAGGTTCGCCAGTTCCGGTAACAATATCTTTCCGGAGCAAAGAAGACGACCGTTCAGGAATATCAATAGATGACAGCGGATCTTCTTTATTCATATCAGTCGATGGCGCCTTGGTAAAAGGTTGGTTCTAGAGCGGCAATACTTGTTTCCGGAATAGGTGACACATTTCTTGAATTGTTTGAAGCATAAACGTCAACGGGAGTGTAATCTTCTTCGCTGAATGCCATTTCATTGAATGGCCATAAACCTGGCTTTTTCAAATCAAGTTCAATATTCTGTCGAAAGTAAAATTATATCGTTGTAACACATCAGCCAAATTATTATAGAACTCCTGGACTGCAGTCATATTGAACGCGAACGATCGAGCAGCGCTAGTGTTTTCTGGCTTTCGCAGACTGAGATTGGCGTTTCGTTCCCTGTATTTACGCATCCACTCTAAGCCAGTCATTTGATTTTCGTCCCACTTCGCTGGGTATTTTGAATTCGTTGCTTTCGCGTATTCGTAGGCAAGTTTCTGAATTCGTACTATCGTTAACCTATAATGCATTTTGCAGCAATTAGTAATGTAGTCATTTGAGCGTGTCTCTTCTTCCAAGGAGATAACTTGAGAACTGGAGAATTTCGAATGAAAAGTTCGTGAGGGTTCATTAGCGTTAGAGCTATCTTCAAATTTCTTGACTCTACTTTCCAACGATGATGTTTTGATGTTGTATTTCAACGCGGCTCTTTTATATGACAACCGTCCTTGAATTACATCATCTATCGCTAATTTAATTGACTCTTCACCCATTTCTTGAGTACGCGTACCTCTTTTGTTATACTTTTGAACCACGATTCTGCAATAAAATACTAATTTTAAGGTTTATTTGATGAAAATATTTCGTTGTTGAAAGTAGAATACATCACAAAAGAAAAAATATGTTATTGTGCTGTTTGCATGATAATATAAAAAGGTAATACTATATTTTATTTCATTGAAACCGAATTTTAAGGTACTGATATGTGTACATGTTCGTACATGTAAGAATGTGCCCCTTGTCTGGTTGTCTGATTGTACCCTATGCCTTCCACGAAATTAAAATACAAGTTTATACAAATTCTATTAATGTTTGAGTAATAAAGCAATTGAAGCTCTATGTAAACAATGTTAACATGTTAATTAATAATCCCCATTTTGTCAAAAACATAAATTATTCTATTTACAATTACGAACTAAACTTAGGTTGAAAATTTTATTCACCACGCATAAAAACACGTAACGTCTTGTCAGTTGTTACACCGTAATGCGACTGGTGCGCCACACCACAAGCAAGATCGCGGCCGGTATTTCTATTCACACAAGCAAAGGCGTGTTTGTGCGCCATTTAGTTTTTCTGTTATATTAACTGTAGGAAGGTGCCTCGCGTACGAATGGTGAACACTTTTTTCTATTGTTGTCTATGTGTTGACGGTATAATTGTGAGTTTTTATGGTATAAATAGACAACTTGATATATTTCAAAACTTCGTCAATAGTTTACACTCTAGATTAAATATTCAACAGAAATATAACTAAATAATTATTTCAACTTCCTGAACCTGACAATGAAAAGAACAAATAGTAAACATGAATTTTCAACAAGAATCGTTCGAAAAGTCCGTGCAAAGTCAGAAAGATGGCACTACTGGTGCATATTGAGGTTATTTTTATGATGAAAAAATTTTCGAATAATAAATTTAATTGATTATTATTGGACTTTTTCAGTGTGCAAGGCTTACAATGGCATGTTAGAGCGTTCGGAACCGCCTCATCTGGTTCTTGACACAACAATGACAGATCTTGCTTCAGAAACTGTAAAATCATTTACTCAAGCTCTTGCTTTACCAACCATAAGCGCTTCGTTTGGACAGGAAGGTGATCTCCGTCAGTGGCGTAACATCGACGATGACGAAAAGAAATATTTGATTCAAGTATGTCCACCAGCTGATCTCATACCGGAAATCATACGAAAAATAGTACTTCAACAGAATATCACTAATGCTGCAATACTTTTCGATTCTACCTTTGGTAAGTTTAATTTTTCTAAAATTCTCCTGATGGAAAAAAATCATTCATGGATAACTATGAAATGAATACGTCAAAAATCGGAATCTATAAGGAAGACTGAATAATTTTATTTTCTTCAACGTTTAGTGTAGGGGATGACCACCACGATTATTCAGAACCACTCTACGTCGATTTGTCGTACCAGAAGGTCTCCTAACATTGACTGAAATGAAAATTGTTTTTCGATTTATTTAAAAAAGTTGTGAATGATCTAAGTTATGAACCAAGAATGTAACTTTCACTGAACTATTAAATATCAGAAACGTCTGATATTAGCCAAAGAGCTTTCACAATAACTAGTTTAGTATGTAGAAATAATAATATTTTGTTTCTAGACTTCCAAAATAAAACAGCGAAGTAGTCAAAGATTTATCAAAAAATTCATGCATAGAATTAATGTATTAGGTATTCTTACAATAAAATGAAAACAAATTTATTTATATTCTATAACAATAAATTTAAATAAAAATAACTTCTTTAAATCATTTAAAACCATAACAAGAATATGAATTAATTGTCGAATTAAGGTGTTTAAAAATTCAATTTTTTACGTAATAGAAATCCATTTTCACAAATACAAGTAAACGATGATTTCAATTAAAATATATTACTAAATGGTCAACGCGTTTCGATACACAGTCTCTTCGTCAAGAGCGAATGAATACTTCAAATATATCTCACTAAAAAATTCTTATATATAATAAAGAGGCAATTCACTCTGAGCTATCCGTACTTAAACTGATGTCTAGGAAATAAATTTAATGAGGTTGAGTTAATTATGTCTACCTGACCATTAAAAGTTTCCGGTGAATACCTAAATCTGTTAATTTCAAGTACTTCCAGAAGGTTGAGTTTTATACCTCTATTCTCAGAATGTAGGATTTTAAATTCTGAATTGAAAGAGTGACCATTTTCCCTAATATGATATGAATAATTTGAATTGGTTTTTCCATTGATGAAACTGCGTTTATGTTCAGAGATTCTAACATTAAAATTTCTTCCTGCTCTACATATATAAAAACAATTGCAATCTACACAATCCAATCTATAAACACCTGATTTATTTTCTTTATTAATTGGAGATTTGTGATTTCTGATAAATGAACCTAAATTTGATGATTTTCTGAACGCTATATTTAAATTTGAGTTTTAAGAAGGATTTCACATTATTGCTAATATTGCCTATATTTGTTAAACTATTGAATTTCTTGTATTGGTGTTCACCGATTGGATATATATGTTGTAAAGCTGATTTTGTGTTTTCTTATGTAATATGCTGCTAACTGAATTTGCATCATAACCATTATTTATTGCGATCTGTTTTATCAAATTCAATTCTTTGAAATAATTATCATTAGATATCGGTGTGTTCAAGAGTATATAGCTATTGAATGCTGCAACTTTATGTTGGTAAGGATGTGCCGATGAACAATGAATTGTGATATCTGTATGAGAAGGGTTATGATAAATTGAAAACTGGTGTTTATTATTTGATCTTGTTATTGTTTAAGAAATTGATCGAATTGTTCTGTTCTATTTCATCAACAACCTACACCCAAAAATAAAATTCACATCTGAAATATAACAGAACGATGTTTCATCAATGGAAAACCGATTCAAATTATTCAAATCATTAATAAAAACAAGTAAAGTGTTTTTGGAATTTTACTTCATAATTATGATTTGTAACGCGTTTCATTACACCGTAGCTTCTTCAGACGAATGAATGTACAGAAAGTAAGAATGAGAATATAAATATAAATGTTCTTAAGTGATTAAAAGCTTATTGGATTGATTCTTCTTAAGTGGTTTTTTATGACGGGTATATCCAATGAAATTAAGGAGCAGAGTGCTCCCCGAAGAGATTCAATAGAGGTGAAGGGCTTAAATCGACTTGTTCATTGATTATTATTGATAATGGAATTTTATCAAGTAAAAGCCTCCCAAATTCAAATATTCAAATCATCTTGAAGGAAAATAGTTACTCTTTTAATCCAGAATTTAAAATCCTACATTCTGAGAATAGTGGTATAAAACTCAACCTTTTGGAAGTACTTGAAATTAACAGATTTAGGTATTCACTGGAAATTCTTAATGATCAGGTAGACATGAATAACTCACCCTAAATTTATTTCCTAAACATTAGTTCAAGTACGGATAGCTCTGAGTGCATCGCCTCTTTAGTATATATAAAAATTTGTTAGTAAGATATATTTGCAGTATTCATTCGCTCTTGATAGAGATATTGTTTATCGAAACGCGTCGAGCATTCAATAATATATTTTAGTAGAAATCATCGTTCACTTGTATTTGTAAGGTGTTCAAGTTCGTTAAAAATGGAACCCCTATTTAATTCAATGGGCTTTTTCAACTTTTGAACTATGTGCTGCCTTTTTATAAACGACCTATCTTTAACTGTACACCAAATAAATTCGAAATTTTTATTTCTCATATATTTGATTTCCAGTTCTTCATAAATTGAAATAATCTTTCCGATGTAATGCTATTTAGCAATCAGGTTTTTGTTCAACTAAAACGTAGTCCTCCTGTTCTAGTTCTTCTTCGTCATCTTTATTCAACAGTTTTTGTGTTTTATAAACTGATCAGCTCAATATTAACTTCATTTTTCCTAGTTAGATGATATTTCAAAGTCGCTGATTGCATATGGCAGGGGTGCTCACACATGAGCTGCTGGCGATCTACCGCTCTATTTTTAGACTACTTACGATCGACTCTGAGAGGATGCAAGTATGTGTGATGCAGGGTTTTCGTACATACACGATACACCCTACCTCACCTACCTACCTAGGTAGGGTGTACAGCAGCATATATAGATATTAGCTTTCCGAACAATATACAATATTTCGGTCAAGGTTTGGTTCAAGTTTAGTTTAGTTTAGGTTCTTCTCTCTCATAGTTATTCAAAATTACGAGTTTCTTGGTTGTTATAAAACAAAAGTGTTACATATGGTGTTAAAGTCAACTAAGGAGTCACTTTGGATGTTGAAGCGTAGCACTGCATGTCCTCAGCATACTTTTCATAAGATGGTACGTAATCACTGGGTGCTAATCGCAAGCATGGTGACATATGATCATCAGTTAGTCTATTGCGATATTTTTACTCAATTATGTCCATTCCAGAAAATGCAAACTCGCACAAGTAAGTTGACCCCACATTGCCATCAGTTGAAGGGCGATTTGCCTCAGATTCGGATATTTATCTTCAGATATAGAACACCAGAAATTTGTATCAGATGCTGTAGCTTCGAGATGTATATCTGATATAATCTGCACCAACTCATTTTCAACAGAACATAAGTTCATATTGAACTGACTTGCTATTTCAGTAGCTAATTCCTCAATGTTTCTACATGAAAAAGGATAACTCATAAATGATGCTATATTTGCCAATTTACTGTAATCATAAAAACGTATTTCGAATTGTCCCAAAATATTTGATAATTCAGCCTCATACGTATCATGATTCAACTGAGAAATCCTCGCTTTCAGAGACGGAAAATGTTTCAGATCCTTTCTTTTCAACTGATCTATCATAAGTTGCAATTTACTTTTGAATGCGTTTACTGCGCTTATCATCTAGATAATAGTCTTTCCTTTACCTTGAAGCTCCAAGTTAATGGTGTTTGAGTGCATTTTGATGTCAGTCAAAAATGCCAAATCAGTCAGCCATTTTTCGTTTTTCAACATCTAAGTGTCATCACCTCCTTCGTCTAGAAAAGCTGTTATTTCGGGCAATAATTCTTGAAACCTTTCTAGGAATATTCCGCGACTCAACCACCTGACGTCCGTATGAAGAACTAAATCAGTGTGTTCAGATGACTCCCTATCTTCCAACTGCAACTTAAAAAGCCGCCGTTGCAAGCTACGTGCACGGATGGAATTCACAATTTTTGTAGCAATGCCTATAACTTCCTTTGTGTCTAAAAATTTTGAACAAAAAACTTGTTGATGTATAATGCAATGGAATGAAAAAGGGAAATCTTCATTAGCTCGACACAATTCCACAAAACCGTTATTGTTTCCAGTCATTGCTGGTGCTCCATCGGTTGTAATGCACACTATTTATATATTCCCCTTCAGAAGAATGATTAGTTTATTTGCCATATCCTGACTCATGACTTCAATACTCCTTGTGACAGTCGGACTGAAATTCTCTAATAGCAGACATGATTTCTGTTTTATTTTCAAAATCACCGAATAAAGTCTCACCCGCTTCATTAAATGCTTCATTCACAACCGATCCATCTTGTACTGGTTTCTTGTGTTTCGCCAATATATGAGATATTTTAAATGTCGCGATCGTAGCTGTTTTGATTGTTTGGCTGGTCTTCTCAACATGGTTTGTTCTTCCTCATAGGCAGAGGAAGAATGGTAAGGTATGATAAGATCATCGAATTTCGAGTTGAATATTCGTGATTGTAACTGTTGCGTTGGAACGATTGAACGTTTCTCTTCATTTAAGTCAGCAACTCAAGTATGTATACGCTAGCTATTGGCAATATTTTAAGTCTTCCAAATAATTTCATGCATTATGTGCGCCGAAAAACCCCGAATATATCACGAATCTTCATTTGCATTCTGAATACCCTTGTACTTTCAGTAGAAGCACCCCAAAACGAAATCCCATACAATACTCTAGAATGGAAGTGAGCAAAATAATAAGCCACACAAGTTGTTATATTGGCAATTTTTTGTAGACGGTATAGAGCGTAACATATGAAACTCAGCCTGCTACACAGGCTCTCAATGTGAGGTTGCCAGTTCAGGTTCTTGTCCACTATGAAGCCAAGGCACTCAACGCTGTCATCCTGCCTAATACACCGCTTATTCGATTTCAACAATAGGCTTTTATTATTTGTTCCTGTGTTTTTCAATGTAAAGTTGATGAACATTGTCTTGTCGACATTTAGATACAAACCATTCGTGTTAAACCAAACCATACACCTCATTAAGCACTGATGTACATTGTCTAGGATTATCGCGTCACCCTCCGCGTTACAAATAGGGTGGTATCATCAGCGAACATTGTGAGACTCTCCGGTTTCCGTAGTGCTGTTGGAAGTCATTGATGAAAACTAAAAACAACAGAGCTCCAAGCACAGAACCTTGTGGTACACCAGAACCAATGATTAGACTAGAAGATTTTTTGCCATCGACCTCTACAAATTGAAAGCGATCTGTGAAAAACGATCTGATTAATCTATTTATCTGACCCCTCATACCAAGGCAGTCAATTTTATATAAGAGTGACTCATGAGATAACAGAGCAAGACATTTCAGTCCATCATCAATGTCATCATACAATTTATTCAGGATATCTATCAAAGCATAATTATTCGATCTTACATATCTGAGAGAATATTGTTTTGCTTTGTGAATGTTATCATTTTGTCATGGATCACTCTTTCAAGTACCTTAGACACAGAAGACAGCAATGATAGCGGTCTATAGTTGCCCATAGAAGTTGGTTCCCGCTTTTTGAAGATCATTTTGATACGAGCTATTTTGAGAATATCAGGAAACGAACCAAACTCCAGTGAGAGATTTATGAGAAATGTTAAAGGCCGAACAACAAAGTCGGAGATCTTCTTAAGCAAATTATTACTGATCCCATCCACACCAGAGGAATTTGAGTTTTTCAGACCATGGATAATATTGAACACTTCTGCCTCTGAAACATGAGAGAGATACATAGTTTCATTAATACCGCCTGGTAGTCCGGTATCTTGTTTTCTATCCTGTTAGGTATGTTAATTGAATACTCATTGAAATAGGCTGATATAAAATCTGGACTCTTCACAAGATGTCCGTCCACAAGGATCTCCATATCTGGTTTTCTACTTGCGCCATGATTACCCAAATTACCATTTATAATACCCCAGACTGCCCTGGATTTATTCTCTGCTTCGCGAAATATTTCGTCATTTTGTAGTTTTTTCGCCGCCAATATGGTTTTTTGGTAGATCTTTCTGAATTTTTTTATGGGAGGTTATATTATCAGGATGAGGATTAGATATAGTCAAAGAATACAACATCTTCAGCATATGGGAGGAAATTTTAATACCGCTTGTAATCCAAGCCATATTTTCCAAGATACTGGGGACCTTTGAACCCCCTTTCTCAAAGGGACAGGTTCAATTTTAGACTGTCAACGCACAACGCTGTTGGCAGAAAATCTGAATTATTAGAGCAACAAAAAATTGAACATTTGGACAAAAACGTGTGGAAGTATATGGTTCAAATGGGAAGGGAGAAGATGAGAGGATCGTCAGGGTACGAAAAGTAGAAGCCACCGATTTCAAACAAAGTAACTGAATGGGATCATAATCTAGCATTTAAAAATGAGACCTTTAGTCCCCTTCATTCAAGTTCCATCACCCCCCCTAGAAAAAATTTGACTCGCCTCATTCCAAGTCTAGATGAACTCCAGCTATTGCCACTCTTTGTCTATTTTCTCTGTTAAATACATTCTTTTATTTCAGTTATGGATCACAAATATAAATCGCTTCTTCAGAATGTGGCGACCCGTCATTTGATTACAGCTATTGACTTTGCAAAGATTGATAGCCAACTACAAAGACTGAGGTTATTGGATCTTGTCAATTATTTCATTCTGGGTACTTTGGACAGCATAAAAGTAGTGCTAGATTCTGCAGATAAGAATTCTTTTCTCAACAGAAAATTTGCTTGGCATGCAATTACTCAGGATTTAGGAGAACTGAAGTGTAATGTGAAAAATGGAACATTTCTTTTTGTGAAACCTCTTCTGGATGCCAATTTTCAAAATAGGTTGGGACAGATCAAGACTTCTTATCAGTTGAACTCCAAACCGGAAATTGCTGCTGCTTTTTACTTCGATTTAACTCTTCACGCCCTGATTACTGTCAAGTATTATTATTTGAATGATATTAAAATACAATTATTTATTCTTGTGAATTTCTAGGGAAATGCTCAGCGATGGTAGCTGGAAGAAAACGAATGTAACCAATTTTATAACTTGCGATGAATATGATGGAAAAAATGCGCCAAAAAGAGTTGGTCTGGATTTAGCATCAGCTTTTAAAAAGGTAATGAAGAAGGCATTTGTTAAGTAAAAATTCGCTTAATATGCAATTATTAAAAATTCAAGCATAAAGTTCAATAAATGAACATTTCAATTGTTAAAAGCGCTATCTGCTCGAAATTAATTTATTAAAAGCAGAAAACCGTATATTCTCATGAAAAATTATTTTTTATTGAACACAAAACTCATAACTTATCATAAAAATGTTGACAAAGATTTCATTTCCATTTGTCTTGAAAAATAAAAAGATAACTGACTCTTTGAGCAAAAAGACAAAAGATTTCGACATGTTTAGTAAATTTAGGTGTCATAAAAACTAATAAGTATATTGGCGTAATTGCTCGTTTTCTTCCACTCATATAATTAGGTTTTTTCAATTCCACAGCTGCAATGTTCTTTATTGTTTCACCTTTCAAAACATGAAAATTCTTCCAATCACATAGCTCGGAAAGTTTTTTTGCAGAAAACTATACCAGGTCATTGCTTGCATATTTTGATTGCGAAGAGCTGAGTGATACAAAGTATTTTCGTATTCAAGCATTTCGAAGCTTTTTTTTTCGAAATTGAAGAAACGGTCGTACATTTTCATTACTCAGGAAGGTTTTGTAGGTCAAGATTCTGGATTTCATTTTCAATATCTTTCAATACTTGCATTTGGGTGGTCATGCTGCCTTTCTTCATAATCGTGAAATCCCGAACTGAGGAACTGTGTTTATAATACACATACAGGGGTTTCTGGGAAATAGAGTAACTCCAGGCAATGGTGTATGAAAGTCATCAAACCTTCCGGGTTTTCAAGATAAGGGATGATTTGTTGTTTTTGATCAAATGCTTAATCATTTATAACTCGAGAACTCGTAGACTAAAGTTAATGAAAATTTGAAATTTACAGTCATTAATTTTGTCTCACTAAATTGATTCACGAAGGGAAAACAAAATGCAAATCTGTAGTAAGCCAAATCTAAGATTTTCGGAAAACGGATAATTCAGACACCATATACAGGGTGTAACATAATAGTATGTCACAACTGGAGGGGGAAAAATCTACGTGCAATTTTAAGAAAATAAGTTTATATGAACATAGGTCCCCAAAAGCTTCGTTACGGAGCTATAAGCTGCTGAAATTTCCGGAAAAATTTGTTTTTTTCTTCAAAACTCCTGCAGCGTCTGAGATATTCAGCCCAAATTTGGAATGCAAGCTATTTTTTACAGCCTTCATCATTACACGTCCTAGATTTTAACTGAAATTCACGAGGTGTTTTCTTTTCCGAGAACATGTCTCCTTTTGTCCTTTCAAACTATTTTGCAGTACGCCACAGATCAACGCACAATCAATTTTCGTTATCTTCGTTCAATTTAAAAACTTTTTTGACACTAGTAATTTTTTCGTATCTCCAACCGTTTTCGAGTGATTAATTATTGAATTTGAATTATTTGAATTGTGTTATTCGCTAAATAAAAAAAATGTGTGAAATCAGCCAATTCGGTGTTGGTAAAATTAGCCATTTTTTCTTACAGCAATAACTTCAAATCTCAAAACTAATCGTTATTTGATGAATAGTTCGAACAGACACTGATTATACGTTAGCAACTGTCGAAATAAATAAATAAATGGAAAAAATCAAAGTTTACTAGTCATTTTTCCAATTAGAATTGCTTTCAATTCAGCGAATGCATACAATTGTTTACTAATTTTCTGCTCGAGAACGGTTGGAGATATGAAAAAATTACAGATGTCAAAAAAGTTTCTGAATTGAACGAAGATCAGTGGCGTACTGCAAAAAAGTTTGAAACGGCTAAAGAAGAGATGGCTCCGGAAAAGAAAACACCTTGTAGATGCTAGTTAAAATTTAGGACGTGTGATTATAGAGGCTCTAGAAAATAGCTTGCATTGCAAATTTAGGCTGAATATCTCAGACGCTGTAGGAGTTTTGAAGAAAAAACCTATTTTTTTTCGGAAATTTCA
The DNA here is from genome assembly GCA_013387265.2 of Cryptolaemus montrouzieri. Classification (NCBI taxonomy): domain Eukaryota; kingdom Metazoa; phylum Arthropoda; class Insecta; order Coleoptera; family Coccinellidae; genus Cryptolaemus; species Cryptolaemus montrouzieri. The sequence goes on from JABFTP020000103.1 coordinate 66,574,424, forward strand.
ATACCCTGTAGCTCCGTAACGAAGCTTTTGCGGACCTATGTTTATGAGAATTTTTTTCTTAAAATTGCACGTAGATTTACCCCCTCAAGTTGTGATATAATATTATGTAACACCCTGTATGGGTAACCTGTTTTTTTTCCGATATTATTTTCTGAACAGTTGCATTATCATGGATATCTTTTAGTTCACATTGCGCTCTTTTTCACAAAATTGTACATTTCTCATTGATAAACCATTCAAAAAAATTCTTTTTTCCATTTATTTAACGAACTCTGCCAAGGTCAAATTCACAGAAATTGCATCAGAACACATAAGGTAATCACATGAAGAAAGAATGCTACTCTAAGGTTTTAGGATTGTTTTTCAGTAATTCCGATTAATGATCTGTCAGAAAGGTACCTGATGAAATTCAGTTTGGGATCAAAATCTCTTCGGTTAATGGAGAGAAAAATCAATGCTTTATTCATACACTTAAAGAAAATAAGATGTTTTGATATGGATTTTGTAATTGTAGAGCAGCAACTGCTAGTCCAGATTATAAACGAAGCTTTAGAAATCAGCAGATTGCAAATTACAAAATAGTTTATTAGATGTCTAATAAACTATCGAAATCACAACAGGTTACTTCGTATAGCTACACAATAAAGATCCAACGTCTTCCAAGAAGGTAATACAACCCAGTCAGATCCTGAATTCAATATCTGCACTGAGTGCTCCTGTGAAGCTATTATTTCCGGTATAGACCTCTACATTCTACACTACACGAAAAAAACACCCGTATAAAAGCCTTGGTTCACTAAAAACAGTCAAAAAGCTGCCGCAGTTAAGAACAGAGTCCATAATCGCGTTGTTGCCCACTATGTCGAAAGTCATAGAAAGCGTGATAAACAATAAGCTCATAAAATATCTTGAGTTACAGGGTATTATCAGTGATCGACAATACGGTCTCCGTAGACAACGGTCAATTGATGACCTTCTTGGATAGGCTACGCATTTGTGGGCAACAACGATAGAAAAGCATGGCGAATCAAGAACCATTGTTCTTGATATCTCAAAGGCCTTCGATAAGGTTTAGCACGTAACTTTAATGAACAAACTAATCACAGATTAATGATTTGCTCTACTCCATCGAGAATGAAATGTTAGACTTTGCCGACGACTCCTGGTTCACTCATTTTCTAGTCAGCGTCCTATAGCTGCTGAGGATTATAAAGATACCAACAGAGCATATCAATGAATTCTGAATTGGATGAGATATCAGAGTAGGGCAGGTTGAACTTGGTCAATTTTAACGCGAACAAGATCAATCAACAACATTCACCTAATAATTCACTGCTGGATAACCTCGTTTAGTCAAAAAAGGACGAATTTTCTCAGAAACTAATAGTCTCTAGTCGGCATCAGAGTCAACACCGGAGTTTACTGGTATGACCATGTATCGGCCATTGCTAAATCTGCTTCTGTTGAACACAGTTTTCTTTCCAGAGATAAGCAGTATTTCACGGCACGGGCACGGCAGTTCCCCCGCCAAGTCGAGCAAAAAGCTAAATGACATAAACATCGTGAAAAGTAAACGAACAAAACACAAACGCACGGCCGTACCATCCTTTTCAGGAACCGTTTCAGAGCATTTTCGACTTTCTATAACTTTGTTCTGGATAAAGCAGACTAGCTGTGCCTTTATTATTCAAGGGATAATACCAAAATTACACGTTTTACAAATTTTCTTGCTCATATCACCTATATTATAGAAACTACAGACTGTCGAACTTCTCCATTTTTACCTTTTTCAGTAATAACTGACTCAATGATCATCACATTGTTTGAGAACTTTTAGTATACACACATACTTCAAATTTTGGATTTAGTCATTATTTATCCCACAGAGTAAGGAAAAATTCTAGAATCCAGGCTTTGTTTTCTGATATCGAGCTTCGCACATACCTAGTGCTTCCTCACCTTGGAAAACTACTTCGAGAAAGGTACGTTAATATCCTTCTTGTCGTGAAACGAACGATACGACATCATTTGTATGGCTCTGGGAAGAATTTGTAGAAGTTTCGAACACTAATATTCACATGAAGAGTCATAACTTCCATATAAATTACATAAAACTTAGCACTTTTCATTCTAATCGCATTGTGATAACCTCACTAAAAGTGTATTCCTCCGCAATTCAGATCATAAACAGAAGTCCGCTCATTCCTACGCCATAAAAAGAACTCTAAAAAGGCGCCTCACACGGTCAATAATATTGTCAATACTTATGTCAAAAATATTGTCATCAATCCTTCAATATGGAAGTAAGCCATCAATATTTCATCCTTACACGATCAATATTATTTTCAATATAGCAAAACATTGACAATATTATTGAACGTTTGAGGCGGCCTCTGTGGAAGAAAGAGTTGAACCGCCGCGCCCCTTAAGAAACGATTCTTTAGGCAACCAATAATACGCAACAAGACACCATTGCATGTGCGGCTTACTTGGGCCTCCAAATTTGGGGGAAATATCTATATTGTAGATAATGTATCCACGACATAGGCTTTCTTTAATTCAAAATAGCCATAATTGAAAATGAATATATTGAAATTGAATTTAAATATATTACATCGAATAGTGGTAGCAGCACGGTGAGTGGTGCATAGATTAAATTGTACAATTCTATGAAAAAATCACAGATCAAATGCTGGCAACAATTTTTCAACCAGTTCTTTTGAGATAGAAAATTATCTGCTTAATCTCTGTTATGTTGTTTATCTTGTTCAACAATTTTCTCATTAGATTGGTACCTTGCATCAATTTTGAAAACCATATGAAAAGTTACTGATCATGTTCATCCTTAGTGAAGGTAGCCACAGATTATTTACATAAAGAGATGAGATTATGTTTTTTCTATATAAATACAAATGTGTGGATATTAACTAAAATGATCGACTTGGTTTCACATAATATCTCACACCTTTTTACTGCAGAGTGTTTTCATTGCGAAACTTGCATTTTTGTACATTTATTGTTTTTGGTGGGATATGTTATTACTAATCGTTTTTATATTTTCTATTAGGAACTGGAGCAAAGTCCAGAAACTCCTACGTATGGCTCCTTTGAAATAGTCTCAAATGGGGTGAGTCAAATGGACTTCGACATGACAATGTCACTTGTTAGTGTTCGCGATGGTTCTTCTGATAAATCTATGCCTGTAGGAACATGGCATGCGGGATTCAACACTAATCTCAGCTTCGTTGAAAATGGAATAATAAACAATTTCACGGCAGCTTTGATTTATCGAGTAGTCGTCGCAGAGGTAAATTGAATTATTTGAATTCATGTTTTAAACTATTTAACCCATTAGTGGACGAAGTTTTTCTTCAGAAAAAATACATTTTTACGATTTATCTCTTACAAATAAGCTCACCGTAGAAATAAATGTCGATAATTTCTAGGTTTTTTTTACTTCACTGTATTTTTGCATCCCAGGTACACTGGTCAAATTAGATCGATTAAGATTCCAACATATGACTGGTACAAGAACGAATACAAAGATATTATAAAATATTACGGAATATAATGAGAAATATTTCTTGTTGAAAAAAATCAACATTATTATTAATATGTATAGGGTGGGGCGTAATGGAAGGGCGTTCTTGGAACGGGTAGTACGGGAAGTATCAAGGGTTCTGGGAAGTAGCCCAAGTGTCATAAACCGTTTATGGTCGCGTTTCAATGAAACAGGTAGCGTAGAAGAACGCCATAAAGGTCGTTTCAGGATTACTGCAGTCGCCCAAGATCGATTTTTGGTTTTACAAGCCAGAAGAGATCGTACTACTACAGCATCTCAATTAGCTCAAGAGCTATCACGAGTTCGAATGTACAAATTTCCGACCAAACTGTGAGAAATCGACTGCACGAAGGTCAACTCCACTCCAGAGGTCCTTTAAGAGTTCCACAACTGACCCATGGAAATCGCGCTGCTCGTTTAGCTTGAAGCCAAGAACACGTAAACTGGGATCAGGACAGGTGGGCCACAGTTCTCTTGAGTGATGAATCTAGATTTAGTTATTATCCCGATTCGGGAAGAATTCGAATATGGAGGGAACCTGGAAAGCAAAACCGTCTTCAGCATGCTCGAGAAGTTGTTAGACAGGGTGGCGAATCAGTGATCTTTTGGGAAGGTATACGCTTTGGTGGAAGAACTGACTTCGTTTTCATACAGAACAACCTCACGGGAAATTCTTACGCAAATGAGATAGTTTTACCTGTAGTGGTACCGTATCTCCAAACAATGGGTCAAAATCCACTCCTCCAACAAGATAATGCCCCTCCTCATCGTGCAAGAGTTGTCTTAAACGTTCTTGAAGAGAATGATATCGATCTTCTACCGTGGCAATCCTGCTCCCCAGATCTGAATCCCATCGAGCATGTGTGGGACACCCTAAAAAGAAATCTCCTGCGTCAAAACGTCTTCCATCATAAACAGGAGCTTCGATTAGCAGTTCAGGGGGCTTGGAATGACTTAGGCCAAAATGTAATAGACAATTTAATATTGAGCATGCCGCGACGATGCCAAAACGTCATTAATAACAGAGGTGGACCTTCTGGGTACTGAAAAATATTAGTGCTTCCATATCGTTTCGAAAATATTAGTTCAGGATTTTTTTTTGTGTTTTACCAAATTTCGTCATTTTCAAATTTCAAATTTTTTTTTATAATAGGTGCTTTGGAGAAGTCAAATATTATTTTGTATTCTTGAGGATACCGAAACCGAAACCGAAAGATTTCTATAAATTCGAATCATCAAATTCATATTTTAAAGATATTGGTAAGTGTTCCCTAGACGTTTTTGAGGTGTTTATGTTTACACCAGCGATCAAGCAACAGCTTTTTTCCGAACTCTTTAAATCAAACAACTCAACACATCATTTCCGAGTACTATTCCACAGTAATTACCATCTTATTATCATCTTTCAACGATGTGCTAATTCGAACAGGAAAGCGGAGAAAAATAGAAAACTCGAGAGCACATTCATTAGCATTTCGATTCCTGCGGTCGGAATTGCGCATGGAAAAAATATGTAACTACAGACTCCTGACCTAGATACCCAATACGAGAATAATGCCACAATATTTCAAGTCCAGGTACGCTGCTATTCAATGCGATATATTGTGGAAATAATGTATAGCGTGGGTGCAAAGGTGTCTCATATTATTGCATTCTTGCGGCCAATTTTTTGTTAACCTTACGCCCGAAAGAATAATGTTTAGAAGTAACATAAGTCACTTCGATGATAAAATAAGGTAATGTCTATATAATCGTTTGAAGGATATATACAGGGAGTAGACACTGATCATTTACGTGTATACAAAACTCAAAGAAAATATCTTGAATCTGATTCCCAAACACCATATGGAATGGGTTCTAGTTTTCTTTATTAATTCATACTATTCTTACAAAAGCCTAGCAGTTGTGGGGCGGAAGAAGTGAAACAATTCATACCGCGGTCTGTAAAAGACGACTAAAAATACCTCGCTTTTGTGTAAATTGCAATACTTGAATTATCTAATTTTTTTCTCCACATTAATCACCCCTGAGACCGAATGAGAAAGTTATTCTTTAGTACACATAGTAAATGAGTAGAGGAGAGCGGGACAAGTCATTTGACTCAAGAAGAGTTGCCATTAATGGTTTTCCCGAAGTGTAAGGACACCAGCTTCCGTGGAAAGAGTGAGACAAGCTGTAATTCAAAGCCCAAGGCGCTCTGTCCGGAAACGAGTTGCAGCACTCCAAATAAAGAGTCGAACTGTTCACAGAATTTTACACCAAGATCTCTTCTTTCATCCCTATAAGCTCATGGTTGTCCAGCACCTGGATGTGAGATTTTTTACAAGCCAGCATTTTGGCGAGAGAATGCAAATGATTATCGCTGATGGAAATGAGCAGTGATGATGATGAGTGACGAGGCTCATTTGGTTAATACACAGAACTGCGGATATTGGGCAGTAGAAAACCCCCGCGAACAATGGATTTAGGTATTTCTAGGAACCACACTGGACAGCGTCTCTTGAAAGGTACTTAATAGCAGTAAATAAACCAGATGACTTATTTTATAATCTCATATGCAAGAAGCATACCATTCTTAAAGAATCGTCCAAACAAATCAATTGATAATATACCAGTTTATAGAAGAAATATATTACTTTCCTGCAATTTCTTATACAATAAGGGTTAAGATCCATTTCAATAATTTTTCCATAAAAGAGAAGCACTTGCTTGCAAAAGATATACGAACATAAAGTTTTATAAGTTGGGTTTCACTCTCATGTAAAAATTAGAACTCCTCTGCAGAAATATTTTGCTATATAAGCGAGAGGATATACATTTCATAGGTTAGGTTTGACTCTCACGTAAAATTTTTAACGCCTCTGCACCAAGTTTTTGATATATATGCAGGAGAATATACGTTTTAAATGTTAGGTTTAAATTACATATAAAAATCAAAGCACCTCTGCACCAATTTTTGATATATACGATGAAAAAATACGTACCTTCAAGAAGACGGTGTTCATTATATCACTAATTACATTACATCAATAATCTTGAGTATATAAGAATATTCATATCAAAAGAAAAATCTGAGAATCACGTTGGATTGTTCCTTTAAGAAGAACCATATAATATGTTTTTTTTTCATTTTATAGCAAACGCCATTTGTATTCGAAAATCCAGATCACCCTAAAGGATTTGATGGTTACTGCATAGATCTTATGGATAAGATAGCTGAACATTTAAGGTTTGAATATGAAGTTATAAAAGCCACTGGTAATATTTTCGGCACCATGGATGAACAAGGAAAATGGAATGGATTGATAAGGGATCTCATGGATAAGAAGGCTGATATTGGTGCCGGTCCTATTTCCGTTATGGCGGAAAGAGAAAACGTTATCGATTTTACTGTGCCGTATTATGATTTGGTTGGAATTACTATTATGATGAAGTTGCCAACGGTTGAGACATCTTTGTTCAAATTCTTGTCTGTCTTGGAGAACGAAGTGTGGTTCTGTATTTTGGCAGCCTACTTCTTCACTAGGTGAGAAATTTTTGCATGCTTTGATAACAGTAAAAATGAGCATGCTCTGTTTATAACGGTTGCTTGGAAAGTAATTTCGTTTTGTGGAAATGAAAGACAGTTTTCGTATAATAAACAAATACTTTATCAAATTATATATTAGCCGTTTTGATCCAACAACTTTTGCCATCTTTCTGGTAGTAGCATAATTCCACCCTCATAAAATTTTTGGTCTTTGCTGTGTGCCGGAGCAAATAATAATCCGATGGTGCCAGGTCTAGAGACTATGGTGGGTGTGGCATTGTATCCCATTCAGGCTGTAAACGCTTTTGGCGACCAAACTTGTGTGAGGTCTCGCGTTGTCTTGGTGAGACACTACACCTTTCCTGTTGATTAGTTCTGTCCTTTTCTGCTGCAGTTTATCATTCAGTTTGTCCAGCTGATGACAGTAGACTTCTAAATTAATCGTTTTGTTACCCGATGAAAGTTCAAAATGAACGATTCCTCTAAAATACCACCAAATTTTTTTTTTTGGTGAATATCGGCCTTGGAAATGGTTTGAGGCGTTCATCTTTTTTGCTCAATGACCTCTTGCGTTTGACGTTGTTGTATGCATCCCATTTTTGTCTCCAGTGATGATGCGCCTCAAAAACGAATCGGAGACGTCAATGGAGCGACACAGATTTCTCTCTCTGAGAATATGGGGACCCATACATCGAGCCTTGAGGATACTCCCAGCCTTTCAAGAGGTCATAAATTGTTGACTTTGATGAATTTAATTTCAATCCGAACTCATGTGTTGTCATTCGCCGGTTCGTATCAACTAATGCCTTTGTCGCGTCTTTATCAGCTTCAACCGGCCTTCACGAACGTGGCGCATCTTCAACATTAAAATTGCCGGATCGAAATGTAGTGAATCAGTTCTGGCACTGGCGTACTGTCAACACACTTTCTCCATACACATCGGTCAAATTCTTTCTGGCTTGAACAGCATTTTTACCCTTTCTGTAGTAAAACAGTAAGATATGTCGAAAATGCTGCTTATCGCTCTCCATATTTAAAAAGAAATTACTTTCCAAACAACCCATAAATCCATAACTCTAACTTTAGTAATTGTTTTAAAACTTCAGCTTTCTTATGTGGGCCTTCGATAGATGGAGCCCATACAGCTACCAGAACAATAGGGAGAAATACAAAGATGATGAAGAAAAAAGAGAATTCAATTTGAAGGAATGCCTATGGTTTTGTATGACTTCTCTTACTCCTCAAGGAGGTGGAGAAGCACCTAAAAATTTGTCAGGTCGTTTGGTGGCAGCTACCTGGTGGTTGTTTGGTTTCATTATCATTGCATCTTACACGGCTAATCTTGCTGCCTTCCTGACTGTATCTCGGTTGGAAACACCAATTGAATCTCTGGATGACCTTTCGAAGCAGTACAAAATACAGTACGCTCCTTTGAATGGATCTTCTTCTGCCACCTACTTTGAACGGATGGCTAATATCGAAGCAAGGTTTTATGAGTAAGTGGGTAATATGTGCTATTATAGAATGAGTGTTTAAAGCGACAATATGTTACAAAGTAACACAACCAATTAATATGACAGGTGAAAATGAACTAATTGTTGATATTAGTGCACTAGTTACACCATGTTTGGAAAATAGAATATGTTGAAAAAGCAAACATTATTACACGCATGAAAATTATTACGGATAACAAAATATCTCTTTATAAATACTATGGTTATTCTTCTCTATTAACTACCCTTTACCCGCCACTGTACCCAATTGGGTACAGATAAAAATTAATGATTATAACGTTATACAGTATGATCCAATAAAAAGGAAACACCCTGAATAACTCCTATGGTTTGATTTATCTGTGAATTTCCTGAATCAGGCCGATTTTTGATTGAGTAGGAAAATTTTGTTACAAGATTTGTTCTCCTAATCCTGGAAGTTTCCATCCCAAATTTTTGATTTGGGAAAAGTGGTCCTGTGATACTTTTTTGAAATGTCACTAGACGATCACGTAATTACTTGTTATGCCTAGTCATAAATGCATACAACCAATTTAGTCCAGTAATTTTGAAGACTGATTAAAATTGTGCTTTCAATTCAATTTTTCAGCATATTCGAAAGCAACTCTTCTCATTTGATTAGCAGTGCAACTATAGAAAATATTTGACATTTCTTCATCAAGTTTGCTAGGTCAGCATCTGTCTCAGCACTATATATATTCTTTTGAAAATAGAGGATTCACAAAAATTTGAATAATTGTATTTACAATAATTGTATTTACAATAAGTGCTTATATTTTGGTGTGTGTCAGAAAAAACAGTGTGGGCTCAGGAAATGTAACAGGGGAATTATACTATCTTGTATATGATTCAATAAACGAGTGAAAAAAAACCTGAGGAAAAACCTCGTTTCCTTGTCGCTATTGCACTAGCAATAGCTTGTCTGTTTATGATGTGTTAGTGTCGTGTGTACATAAAGAGTAACAAAAATTGTTCTGCATAGCCGCAACATTCTCTCTTGCATTCCATGATTTCCAAAAACAAGGGTAAAGGGAATGGGGTTTGGGACAGGAATCTGTAAAAATGGAGAAAGAAAACCAGCAGAAAAATATTTCAACAATTAAACTTCTTATATGTCTAAACAAATCTAAGAAAAGATTTTACATAGCAAGCAAGGTCATAAAAGGGACTAAGGAGATAATAAAAAATACATAATCTGCGATATTTCCTCAAATTCCATCTCTGTTTGACCGTGAGAGCCCCGATGGCCAGCTTCAGTCTTCCAAGTGATGCCGATTATGATCTACACATGTTTTAGAATCATTATGGACCCAATAATCTGGGTTGACATCAGCCATATATTATTTCTTCGTGGAACTTGTTTAATATAAAGAAAAATTTGCGAAAAAATTTTGACAGTCGTTCGAAAAATATGACAAATGTCTTAGTACATTATATCAAATCTCTAGAAACAAGAACGAAACAATGAAAGGAGTAGCTCCAGAACAGTTACATGATTTCAATGAACAACCGATCATAGAACAAGTAACTTATGTGTAATTTGAGCAAATATCTTGAGATGAGTTAGCTGTTTATAGATCTGATGGAAGGAAGATAAAAGAGGTTGCCAACTCATCTGGAGAGCAGTCAATCAAAGAAATAGATCAAGAATTCGATCATGAAGTATCTAATATCGAGAAAAATACTTCTTCAGGTATTGAGCACGATTATACAGAGAGTGAAGCTGGTTTTCTGGAAAAATCAACTTTTTCTGAGGACTCAGATGATAGCTTGAAAGATCCTAACCATGAGGCAAATCCGAATTTTTCGGATGCATCTCAATCAAGTTACATAGGTGAAACTGAAGTACAACAAGAAAACACACCAAGAGGCAGGAGGAGAAAACGACAAACAGAGAAGTGGAAGATAAGTCAACAGCGAAAAAAAGTAAATGCAGGACTAGAACAAGAAACAGCGGTTGGAGATCGCGGGTGATCTCCGGGTGGTCGATGAGGCGCATAGCCCATTTTTGCACAATATCCAACATCCGCAACGAATGTTTGGGCGCAGACCCCCATGCATGGGAACAATATTTCAAAGCAGGTCGAATCTGCGCCTTATATAGAAGCAACAGCTGAGATAACCTGAAGTATCGCTTGGTTCTGAAAAGAAAACTAAGTTTAGCTGATGCCGACTTAGCTGTTGCTGATATATGTTCATGCCAGCAAAACTTAGAGTTGACCGTTATTCTGAGAAGGTGCATCGAATCTGTGGATGGATGCAATTTGTTGGCCTTGCTTCATCAGAGGAGATTAGATTTTTTCTCCAGCCGGGACCTTTCTAGAAAACGTAGTTGCGAGACGCAAGCTCGCGTTGAAGCTCAGACCCCACTCAGATATCCTCTGTAAGTCAGAGTTTAAGTTATTAATTCGTTGACATCTCTGACGATGAGATTCCGCAGACTACTGAAAGACGAAACCAGGGTACAATCGTCTGCGAAACCGAAGAACTTGTTCTCTGTAGATGACAGGAGATCGTTTATCTGCAACAGAAACAAGGTTGGCAAAAGAATGGATCTCTGAGTTTCTCCTGCGTGCAACCAGAAACAATCAGATGTTATACAGTCGACCACAATTTATATTGATCTATTTGAACGGAAGCTACTTATCCAACCCCGCAATTTTTCGGGAAGCCCGTATGCAGCAAGTTTATTTAACAAGGCTGCATGCCAAATCCTATCAAAGTCTTTAGAGATGTCGAAGGCTATTTCTCTAGATTCCCCACTTTTTTCCATCGTTGATGTATAAACATGAGTGACGTAGGCGAGCTGATCTCCTGTCGATCTTTGCCTGCGAAAACCATCCTGACGGTAGTTAATAATTCTCTGCAACTCAAGATTTTTGACGAGTTCATCAATTATCACTCTCTCCATCAATTCAGACATAATGGGAAGTAGTGCAACAGGGCGCAAAATTTTGGGTAAGGGATTCTTTCCTTTCTTTGGGATTGGTGGAATTCTCGCTATTTTCCAGCTGCCCGCAAAAGTCTGCTTTTCATAAGAAATCTGAGACAGACGGTTAAGAATGGGTGCCACTTTTTCAGGACGATTGGCGGAATTTCGTCTTGACCAACTGCGTTCTTGCAGTTCAGCTGCTCGAGAGCCCATTTCACAGTGCAGACTCTGAACTTGATTTCTGCCATGGAAGAATTGGTAGGTGGAATGTTCGGTGGTATTTCGTTAGATGAATCCAGCACAGAATTCTTTGAGAACAAGAGAGCAAACAGATCGGCTTTCTCTTTCGGAGATGATGCTTTACTTTCGTCCTCTCTAACAAGAGGTGGAAACGCAGATTTGCAGAAATTGGCACTGACAGTCTTCACTATAGACCAGAATTGTCTATTCCCACTTGCCTGTTCAAGGAGTTCATACGTTACCCCTTCGTTGAAATTGACCTTTGGTCTTGCAGTTGTCAGGTTGCATACGTTTTGTCTTCTTTCCTCTGTTGGACGCATCTTCCAGGACTTGTAAGCTCTGATCTTGGCTGCAGAGGCTCTTTCGCAGTCTTTGTTGAACCATGGCTTCTGTGCTGTTGTTTTTTCAAGGAATGAGGGATGTAAAGAACCATTCCTGCATGAATGATTTCTGTAATAGATTCAGTGCACACATTTATGTCAGGATCTAAAAGATCACTGAATGGGGGGAAGCACGAAAATAATTCACGCAGCTCATCCCAAGTAGCACGGTTATAGTGCCAAATGCATCTGGGTGGTGTAGGTTCTCATTTTAGCGGCAAAACAATAGTTCCAGTAGCAGATATGAGGTTTTGGTCATAGAAGCAGATGTTAGCATCTCAAAAATGGTGCACCTGCAGATGAGAGCTGAAAGTTACGGTACCTTTTTCTTTAAAGCTGATCCGTTAAGGAGAGGTAGGAGGTTGTTTCCTATTGGGTTGATACCAACGACTAGAAAAGGCCCTAATGTTTTAGCAACCGAAAAATTTATTCATTTGCAGGCTTTTCTCAAATGGGTACCCAAACAGTTTCATGCTCTTTACAGAAGTTTGAAGCATGGCAACACTGAAAGTGATGATGAGTGAGGACATTCATTTCCAGAAAAGCAGCAGAATGTCCACAGCGCACTTTCTCGAATGTGGAATATTTTCTTTTTCACTTTACAACCTGTTTGTGTAAGTGTATTTATTGAATAAAAATATATGTCAGTTTGAATTTATCTCAAGGTTCTGATAGTGACACAACAGGATTGGACTTATAATTGCGTGAACTTTTCATTAATTATCGTCTTTGACGATATCAAGTCCATTCCTGTAAGATGTTACTCAAAGGAGAAAGGTATCAATCCACTTTTTTTTTTAATTTTTCGGAAGGCGGGGGGGGGTACATTTGCCTGAAAAAGTTCCTTCACCCTTCTCTCAATCAGGTAGTCAACCCATAACAAAATTAGTTTTTCTACAAGAAGATAAGAATGCAAAACATCCAAAAAAAAGCGGTATTAAATTTCAAACTCCAATAACCCGAAAGCCTGTCTTTGCACTTAGTACAGTGTTACTCTGGGGTGAAGAAATTATCTCTCAATTTGACATCTGCTTAAATTTGTATTGACCGTTAGAACTTATTCGGAAAGTTTCATATTATCCGCCTCTATATTCAGAATTTTTCAAGAGCGAAATTGAATTTTCTGATATTTGATAATGAAGAATGCACACCACTATAATTTCGACCCTTATTCATTTTTTTAGTACTAGTAATTGATTTTTCATGCAGAATATGGAAAGACATGAGTTTGAATGACAGCCTGAGTGACGTAGAGCGAGCAAAGTTGGCGGTATGGGATTATCCAGTTAGTGACAAATACACCAAGATGTGGCAAGCAATGAAGGAGGCTGGTTTTCCAAACACCTTGGCGGAAGCTGCTAAAAGGGTTCAGGATTCGAAATCTTCAACTGAAGGTTTCGCTTATTTGGGAGATGCTACTGATATCAGGTATCTAGAAATGACTAACTGTGATTTGAAACCTGTCGGTGAGGAATTCTCCAGAAAACCTTATGCTCTAGCGGTTCAACAAGGATCTCCTTTGAAGGACCAACTTAATACTGCGTGAGTTTGAATTCTAAGAATATTTGAATAGTAATTACATGAATAATTCACTTCAATATTATTGTTTCAGTATTCTGCAGCTCCTGAACCGTAGGGAATTAGAACGTTTGAAGGAAAGGTGGTGGGCGAAAAACAAGAACAAAGCAAAGTGCGAAACTCAGGAGAACCAGTCAGACGGCATTAGTATCCAGAATATTGGTGGCGTTTTCATAGTTATATTTGTAGGAATAGGTCTTGCTTGCATAACTCTGGCTTTTGAATATTGGTGGTATAAATATAGAAAGGTAGCTAAAGTTGTGAATATTCAAGATTCTTTCGATTCAGGTGCATTACCCAAGAAGGTATTTGGTAGTGAAGGGATAGGAAAAAATACACTTGGTAGGAAGGTAAAGCAGGATAAGAGTGGTTTTGTGGTAAAACCTAGTAAGATGTATCAAGGTGCTTATCACTGAAATTGAATGAATTGTTGCAAACAAAATTAACAGTTTGCTTGAATTATGGAAAACATAACGATTCAATTAAGAAACTAAGTGTCTACAATACAGGGTAAACTACACAATTATTGGCATTTTAAGGGAAGTCTTATCTTTCAAGTTGTTATGTGAAGCAGGATGATGTTCACGGAATCATACACTTCGAATATAGAATGTTCATATAATATATTTAGAAAAGCTTCCTCATTTTTTCAAGTTCAATTGAACTTTCATCATCAAAAAAGAAGAAAATTCGATTGAAGTCAATTTTCTAGTTATTGGCACCGTATTTCAATAATTGACACCCAGTTAATGGCACATGCCTTAGTGATTAGCATCCAGTTATTGGTACTTAAATGATGGAAAAAATTATACACATACGTTATTACCTACCTCCTCAATTAATAATAATTTGAACCACATAGTCTCTGTACTGTTATTATTGAAAATATATACCTCACAAATGAATACTGCTCATTAAGGTGCGCCGAAAATCCGCTTTCTTAGAATTTTGTTTAGTAATAGCAAAAAAATTGTTCATTATGTTTCAGAAAATTTTGTGTGAAGGGCGAAAATTTTTAGGCTCGTCCATGGCAGTGAAAGATCAAAATGATCAAAACATTTTTTCACTAACTTCTTTCGATCGGAAATTTTATACTCAACAAAAAATGTTCCTAAACAAAATTACGTTGGACGTGTAATTTCAGAAATAATCTCGATTTTAGTATCAAAATTGCAGATTTTCCTTATTAAAATTAATGTCGTTGGTTAAAACACAACTCATAAGTTCTTTGTTCGATGGAAAATTGAATTTCCTATCAAAAATTCGTTTGTACAATTTTTAACGAATTATAACTAATGAAACAATTGCGATTTTTGTTGAAAATTGGCATTTTCGACAAGTATTTTAATTATATCTTAGTAAAAAATGATTGATAAATGAATTATTTTATACAAAATTCAATTTTTATAGAAAGGTTTTTATATCATATATTTTATATAATATTGCAATTTTTGATGAAATAGATTTTCTACTAATGCATTCTATGGCTGAAATAATCTATTGTATATTTCAAAATTTCGTTCATGATACATTCACTATTAGCTGTAGTGTAGACTTCTGTAAAGAGAGCAATTTGTTTGTCGTAGCGATTACCAGTAGAGGGCGTTCCATACTTACGTCTATAATTTTTTTTCTTATATTCGAATACTTGTCACAACAATACAAAACCTTAAAAAAACGTTTTGCCAACGTTTTGCGTTTAGATTAATAATTTACTTTAGTTTGGTCGTAACGTTAAGAAATAATTGTCAGTAAATCATTATTTTTTCTTGTTTCGGGAGTATAGGGCAGACCTGGGTTGATTGACTAGGTTTTTACTAAATGGTAAATATTTTTTGTATTTTAGTATATTTAGACAAGAAAACCATATGAATCGATAGAAAAACTATTCAACTATTAAAAAATATAAGATTTACTTCATATTTAAGTATAAAAGGTGATAACGTAGTGCATTTTACAGAACACTACTTCTTAGTCAATCTGCCCCTGGTCCGGGGTAGGTAGACCATACACCAGGGTTAAGTTGACTTACATACCAATAAGCGGCAAGAGATGAAGCAAATATGAGTAAAGGCAAATAATGAAACACTTTTTATTATAAATGAGTGCTTTATTGAAAATAAAACAACCAATTGAATTAGAAACATTTTTTTTAAATTCTTTAAGAAAATTATTAACTCTTATCTTTTTTTTTCTTCTTCTTGAACCCATTGTTCACCAGGAATACTATCAGCATAGGATTCTGTGCAATCTAAACGAATCGTGTCATCGTCATCACTGCATCGTCAGCATTTCTCTCACCAGTATCATCCTTTTCTTTTCCTTTGCCCTTTCCTTTTTCTTTTTCTTTGTCCTTTCCTATGTTTTTCAGTTGTTTTTTAGTCTTCTGAACTGTTCAACTGATTTCGTTTTCTTAAAAGTTACTTTACGTTTCTGTTTCTGTTTCATTTCCATAAGATTTTCTTTTTCAGGAGTATCGGTATATATGGTGCTTTTACGTTTCCGGACACTTCTTCTATCTTCCAAACGGGGCGGTGCTTTTGGAAAAGGTCTTATCTCTTCAGATGTAGCAAATGAAGTAGATGGCATGTTTAGATTAGATAAAAGCGTCAAATTGAGGAGTATTTCTGTTTCTGGAGGACGTACGGTTTCCTGTGTTTTGAGGTGTTCTCTTGGTGCCGCTTCGTACAAAAAATTTGATACATCGTCAATAACAGACGGTGACTCACATTCCGTACTAGTAGATCCAGTGCGTGAGGCAGTAGCTTGATCGATAATTGTAGTAGGATTTTGCATTGGAGTTTCTCTGAAATTATGTGTATCAGGAATTGAAACTTTATCGACAGTTGATGAACTGATAGATGGTCTTGTAATAGAAGTCGATGGAACAGCAATTGTACCCAATGTTATGGGAGCTAGGTACTGGCCTATCTGTCACGTAAGATCCGCTAAACCGGAGTCAGGAAATACATTTTCATTTAGTGGTGATATCCCGGTTATTCTGAACCTTGATTGAATATTTTCAATTGTAGCAGCGAATCGTAATGACGATTTAAGTAATTCCGGTATATCATAGATTGTTATTGTTTTTCCTGGATTACTAGCTAGCCTGTTGTCACTAGCTCTGTTGAAATACTTTTTAGAGGTCCATAAACAGATCTATCGAGAGGTTGTAGTTTGTGGCTACAGTTTGGCGGGAATGACAAAATTGTCACCCCATTCTCTTTGAAGTAATCCAACACTCCGATCGACAAATGAGAGTCGTGGTTGTCTAGGAGTAATAGAATAGGTTGGTCTCCCCTACTTTGTACAATTCTTCAGTTGTCAATTTTACCATTGGCACTTGATTTCTAATACTTTATCTTCATATACAGTGTGTTCCAACGAAAATTTAACCCCCCCTATAACTCCGAAATGAGTAACATTAGCGAAAAACACCAAGACACGTCGATTTTTGTTTCGAGGGGGAGCATTTTTCGAAATAATTCGAAACTTGTCAGATCAACCCCCTACCCCCAGCAACCCTAATTTCGAAATTCATCATAGGAATAAGAGTCGAGTGGCACCTTACTGTAAAGGTCTGTCAATTCTCCATTCTGATTTGTCATTTTAAAATTTTAAATTAACATACAGGGTGTCCCAACCGAGGGTAAAGTTGAATTCCTGCAAATCCCAAATACTAAATGAAATCGATTTATTTTGGCATAATGCAAGCGCAGGTTTATGCTCGGTCTAGAAAAACGACCTACACTTGTGAATTTGGAGTTGGTGCAATCAACCCCTATTTCCAGCATCCCCAACTCAAAAATCATTCGATCGAAAATAGGTCAAGTGGCACCTCATTGGAAAGGTATTTCAATTTTCTCTTCGAATTTGGTATTTTCGAAATTCAGAATCAGCATACAGGGTGTCCCGGAGCAGGAACACTGACAACCCAAATAACTTTTTGAAACTGGTTCATTTCGGTATAATACGAGAACATGTTTATGTTTGATTTGAGAATAAGACTCTCTTGCGTGAATATGGAATTTTTGCAATCAATCTCTTCCATTCAGCATCCCCAACTCAAAAAATCATACAAGTGATTACAGGTTGAGTGGCAAAGTTCCAGAAAGATTTTTCTATTTTCTGAATCACTGAGGCATTGGTTTCAGTTTGGCAATCGAGGTTTTCTGGCGTGAGGATCAGGATGAGGGATGATGGAGAAACTGATTGGATGCTCATCTAAACAGGAAAACGAGATTTATTGAACTTGTATTCAATTGAAAACAAAAACTAACTTGATTATTACAACAATTGTTCAAAATGACCTCCGCCCACCTCCATACAGTTATACAGACGATTTTCGAACTCTCTTCTCACATTAGCGAAAACTTCAGGAGTCAAAAGTAGGCATTCTGTGATAATCCTCATCCGCAGCTCCTCCAGGTTTTCTGGTCTTATGGCATAAACTTTAGATTTAAGATGGCCCCACAAAAAAAAATCTAGGGGATTTAAATCTGGTGACCTGGCTGGCCACTCAACAGGTCCTCTTCTACCAATCCACCTTCCTGGGAAATTTTCGTCTAAATATTGGCGCACCCGAGCATCATAATGCGGAGGAGCACCGTCTTGTTGAAAACGCATTTCGTCCTCAGAAAGAGTTGGATCGTTCTGTAAAATTTCTGTCAATCTAGGATGTATGTGTTCCTCTAACAACTGTAGGTAGCCATTTCCATTAGCGTTTAGGTTTTCACTTAGATTTTCACAAAACTGTAAACGACGATCTGGATCATCTTCGTTTATTTCATGCACTAATTTCACCTTGTAGGGGTGAAATTTGTGATGTTTCACGATTCTATGGACAGTTGTAGCTGATACACCAGTCAGACGAGATAGTTTTCTGATCGAAGTAGTATTCTCCATTTGTAGATGACCCACTACTGCCACTTCCGTTGCCTCATTTCTGACAGGACATGCCACTTCATGTTTTTGTTTGCCACCGAACCCGTAGCTAGGAATTTGTCAACCAAATATTTAACGTACTGGTGACTGACTCCCTTTCTCTTTCAGGATGGTTCCTATCGAATATCCTTGCCGTTTCTTTGGCACAACTGTTATTTCGAAAATACGTCGATACAATTTCGACCCTTTCCTCAGTGGAATAAACCATTTTCAGATTAATTTCAACTGACGAACAACAACAATAATGAGGAACTGATCTGAATAATAATAATATTTCATTGCAAAATGAGAAATAACAGATGACTGCACGCCAGATGGAAATGAAAAAATGTGAACATTTTCAATGCAGAAATCAGCTTTATTTCTTCGTAATTGATGCTCAACACATCGTACCCCAATACTTTTAACAGTTTCGAATTAATTTTAGTTGATAATTTCAAATGACGATATTGAATTTTTCGAAAGCGACATCCTGTATGGAGAGCCGAACTGAATGAAATGCTTTAATCATTCTGGAATTCAAAAACCTTTCTGAAGATATGCCACTTGAATTATTTGTATGATTTTCAAGTTGGGGATGCTGAATGGAAGGGTTGATTGCAAAATTCTATAACCACACAAGAAAGTCCTATTCTCGGATCAAACATGTTCGCGTATACCGAAATGAACCAGTTTCAAAAGTTATTTGGATTTTCAATGTTCCTGCTTCGGGACACCCTGTATGATGATTCTGAATTTCGAAAATACCAAATTCGAAGAGAAAATTGCAGTACCTTTCCAACGAGGTGCCACTTGACCTATTATCGATCGAATGATTTTTGAGTTGGGGATGCTGGAAATAGGGGTTGATTGCACCAACTCCAAATTCACAAGTGTAGGTCGTTTTTCTAGACCGAGCATAAACCTGCGCTTGCATTATGCCAAAATAAATCTATTTCATTTAGTATTTGGGATTTCCAGGAATTCAACTTCACCCTTGGTTGGGACACCCTGTATGTTAATTTAAAATTCTAAAATGACAAATCAAGGTGGAGAATTGACAGACCTTTTCAGTAAGGTGCCACTCGACCCTTATTCCTATGATGAATTTCAAAGTTAGGGTTGCTGGGGGTAGGGGGTTGATCTGAGAAGTTTCGAATTATTTCGAAAAATGCTCCCCCTCGAAACAAAAATCGACGTGTCTTGGTGTTTTTCGCTAATGTTACTCATTTCGGAGTTATAGGGGGGGTCAAATTTTCGTTGGAACAGACTGTATATTATTAATAGCTGTACGAAGCAGTTCCTCAAAATGTTAACGTGTCCTATAATTGGAGAGCCAGAGAAATTACCCGCAGATCAACTTCCAAGCAATGAAGACATTGTTAAGTACTGTAATTACCTAAGACAAGGAAAAAAAAAACGAGAATTAATTTGAGACGTCATTTTCTGAAATCGCTAATATTTTAGCTAGAAACGTAGAGAAGTTATTCTCTGTGATCTCGGTCCCAACAGTTTCAACTAAACGAATTATAGAATTAATTATCGCTCAACATGCAAAATATTTAAAAGTTGAAAAAATAGTTTGTAATAAGCGCCATTATTCGTCATCTGAACAGAAAAAATCAATGATTTCAGAATTGATTCAAAATACTATTTAATGTAAGCTCTTGTAAATGTGTGGAATACAGTAATTGTTCAGAAGAGAGCAAAATACCTGACACTCAACATGAATTCTTGGCAGATATTTATAGAAATAAATGTAGAACGCCATCGACTGGTAATCGGAACAACAAACAAATTGCTCTCTTTGCAAAAGTCTACATTAGCGCTAGTAGTGAATGTATCATGAACGAAATTTTGAAAAATATAATAGATTACTTCAGCCATAAAATGCATTAGTACAA
Organism: Cryptolaemus montrouzieri; assembly: GCA_013387265.2. Classification (NCBI taxonomy): domain Eukaryota; kingdom Metazoa; phylum Arthropoda; class Insecta; order Coleoptera; family Coccinellidae; genus Cryptolaemus; species Cryptolaemus montrouzieri. The sequence continues at coordinate 66,594,986 of JABFTP020000103.1, forward strand.
AGATTGATTTTCATAAAAAATCGCAGTTGTAATTTAGTATTAAAGGTACGTGATTCGACATAAATACCTTTCTATAGAAAATCAAATTTTGTGAAAAATAATTCATTTATCAATCATTTCTTAGTAAGATATAATTAAACTACTGTTGAAAATGCAAATTTTTCTACTTAAATCGCAATTATTTCATTAATTATCATTCGCTAAGTTTGTAAAAACAAATCTTTTGATAGGAAATTCAATTTTCCATCGAATGAAGAACAGTATTTCAACCAACGACATTAATTTTATTGAGGAAAATTTACAATTACTAAATCTAAATCTACTAAAATCGAGATTATTTCTGAAACTATACGTCCAACGTAATTTTGTGTGAGGACCTTTTTTGTAGAGCATAAAGTTTCCGATCGAAAGAAGCTAGTCAAAGAAATTTTTGATCTTTTTGATTTTTGACTGCCATGGGCGAGCCTAAGGTATTGACCAAAAATACTTTTTCTGCTATAACTAAACAAAATTCTAAAAAAGCGGATTTTCGACCACCCTACTGCTCATTATATAATCTAAATAACTTGTTTTTGAATGTCCAGTCAGTCATAAAATATATCACAATTCCATACAAATACTAAAGTTTGAGTGAAGGTTCAGAAAAAATTATTCCGAACACGAAACACGAACAGGAACTCGAAACAAAACTCTTTTCATATATAATTTTTCTTCAGGAATGAACTATGGAACACTCTAGAACAGTTCAGGCATTGTATTCCCTAATTTCGAACGGTTATTTTGTATGTACATATGTGGCATAAACCCTTGTTAAGAAATCTATTGTTTTTGGATGGGGACCATGGGGAACTGGAACACTCGACTAGAACTCGAGGAAGTTGAATCAAAAGCTATTTTCCTTTTAACAGCTTGAATTTTCACTTGTGTATTAATACTACCGTTATCTCTCAAAGGACTACGGTCTGTGAAATTGTTCGACAGTAGCTGTGAACTGTGTGAGTGTAAATCTTCTTCATTTAGATTTTTATCTTTGTTTCTCAAATTTGAAACTTCTATTCCGCTCTCAGAAGGAATTAATAATAATAATATATAATAATATATTCTCTACAATTTTCAAATTTGGAGAGATAATTTTGTTCCTGTTGTTTTTGATAATGCAAGTCTTTGGTTCAGTTTCAGACTTTCTCTCAAATTTTTCTCGATTTATTTAGTTTATTTTCCTCTCTTTGATTCTGTTCATCTTTTTCTTATTTTCTAATTCAATTTTTGCATTTTTCTTGTTAAATTGCATTTTTTCCAACCAGTGGATGTAAGGACGAGAGGTAGTTTTTCCCCTAGTTTTTTCCCTTTCTTTCGAGTGTTTTGGGCCAAAGGAGAAGATTGTTCAAATTTAAATCACCTAATTTCGCGACTCACTTGAGATTTTTGGATTGGAACTTAGAGCTGCATCATTTTTCAGAAGACCACTAATGGAATATTCCGTATCGTCATTAGCGAAAACTACCGGCATTTCTGAGATATCTTCTTGGGTGAAGTTTTCCGTCTGGATTATGATACTGGCATTTTGTATTGTCGATGGCATTTGAGTCCCAAGCACAAAGACCACAGGCCTTGAGGCCATCTGAAACAGTATCAGTACCTAAAGCTTTCAATGCTTCCTCAAGAATTGGAACAAAATGAAATTTGTTGAGTGGTATTAGTTGATTATCACGACGCCAGTTTACAGCTCCCTTTCTCAAGCAGTTTTTAGTGGCTTGAAGCTAGAAACGTCGGCCGGCTGCAAAATTCTTGTTGCATTTGGATACAAGGCAATTAAAATGATCTCGAGCTTGCTGCAGAGTTCGCTCAGATGAAGTATTTGATGAGTTTTGTGCCTATCGACGAAAATAATGATATAAATCTTAACTTTTATCTTGAATAAATCTGGATATAAAACATTGGAAATGTATTCGTGAAATACTTCCGCATTCATCCAACCATTATCAGACATTCCTTTTCACCGACCTTCTGGAACACTTTCTACGATTGCTTTTGGTAGTCTCTTGTAGGGATATAACAGCATGAAAGGAGTGATATAACCAGATGCAGAAAAGCTGAACATGATCATTATATTAGTTTGCGAAGGCCCATGTTCAATCCGATACACATTTTTCGCATCTTGTGAAGACACTATCTACTTTGAGGCATAGGGCAACCAAGTTTCGTCACCATTCAACACGCATGAGGGCTCTTAAAAATGTCAAAAAACTCCTTCTCTCTCAGGTATTCTTCAATTTTCGCAAACCACTGTCTGAATTGCTGAAACAATTCTAGTGGCACTCGTAACAGCTTTGGCAACCCTATTAGTTAATATTGGGTGACTATGCAGAAAGGATTTATACCAATTTTCCCCTGGAAGTTTAATTTTGAATGGTGTTTCGCTAGGATTTTTATCGAGAAAAAATTTTATCGAAAGCTGTATATTCTTTTTTCTTTTCAGAAAACCTTTTTTATGACTCTATTATCCACGCTACTAATACGTCCTCTTCTCCTTTCGATACTGATTCGAAACTGTAAAGTAGCTCGTGAAATATTATATTTAAGAGCGGTTTCTTTTTTGGGAATTCCATTTCTTATTTCACGTAGAGCATCTTGAACGGATTCTTCGCTGTACGGTTCATTGTATTTGCAATTTTGGTTCACTTTGGGTATGATCTTCAGTTCCGAAAAAGAAGATGCCAATTACTACACATATTTCGTAAACTTCAGTCGACAGCTGGTATGCAAATAACTGAATTTGGCCGTTTTTTTCTTGCTAGTTATTGGTACATCTTTATCTGCATCAAATGCTATTCGAACTTTTTTAATTTATCAATTTTCCAATTTTCAATAGCATTAAATGTTGTTAAAATGCAGAAGTCAACAAAAAATTTCATATGGATGAGGAAGACGAGCTAAAAATATATCTTAGTAGAATCGTTGAGTTTTCATCTGACGCAGACGTATGACCTCCCACTTACAATAACTAATAGACACTGAAATGGAATGTTTTCTTCTGTTTTCCTGCCAAGCCTATGTTGCCAAGTTCATGGAAATTAACGAATTTTAGGGATAGGAGAAGCATGGTCTTATATATTGATAATATAGAGAGTGCCAATGACTAGGTGAGTGCCAACAATTGGGTTGTTTACCCCATTTGTGATAGATACAGATAAAAAAACCTTTTAGTCGATCACATGTGTGTGTAATTCACTAAAATATTATGATAAGAATATACATATTCCAGAACTTCTTTATCCATAACTCATCTTTGAGGTTGGTTCCAGAAGTACAAGGAATCAACATAATGTCCTTTCAGGTCTATATACCTCTTCCAGTGATGTTCAATATCGTGCTTATATTAAGAATATTCGTGCTCCTCAAAGTGAAGGGCATGAGGAAGCAATTGAAACTTCAACTCATGAATGTTGACACTGGAACAACTTTCTTTCTAGCCGAATGAGGTCGTTTTTTCTAGATATTATCACTCAGGCACGGCAATAAGTTTGAATATTACTGGCCGTTGATGAATTCTTATATTTCAGAATAATCGATGACAATTTACCCCTAAAAGCTCGATGCCATGTTTTCCTCTATTTTGGAGCCGATTCTGTTGTTGTCCCGATTGTTCTTATGACTCAGGTTCATAAAAATTACCTCATTAATCATCCATAGTAATGAAACATTGCAAAACATTCGCTTTATTGATGTGAAATATTGCTACAATCAATTGAATCATATTTTCGACATTGTTTTATGTTGTGTGTGAGCAAACGAAGTATCTTGAATAAAGGTTTCTCATGTTCAAATGTTTTTGCTACTCTGCGATTTATAATATTTTTATGAAATGTTCAGCTTTGTGGAATTTCTCCACCATTTGTGGCGTGATAACGACAGTGCAACTCGTCTTGGCAACTCGTACGGACTTGTTTAAACTCCTTGTATTTTAGTGTTGCAAACCAAGGAGAAAATTCTTCCAGATAGAATCTCTTCCCGATTTTATATTGTTTAGAAAAGATCTCTTAAATAAAACTATTTTATGACACAAGAATGACAATTTTTTTCCATTTCTATAAATTCATTGAGAACGTTCACTATTGGTGAAGTGGCGCCTCCAAAATTAAAACATTGCTAAGTAGATTGTGTAGCTTCTAACATAGTTATATTTTTTAAAAGAACGACCTCCATCTATAGGACAGACCAGGTACTTCTGGGACCACTCTCTTACTTTTTACTGTATTACCTATTGCTTTACTCATTTCTTCATCTATATATATGCTTGTATCAATCGAATTATACTTTCTGTGCTTGTTTAATTATGAATAGCAATGATGAAAATCATCGAGCATTTCTTGACTTTGAATTATCACATAGTTGTGTTTTCATGCAACTTTCGAAACTGAAGTGTTTTAAGCTCTATCTTAGAAAACAATAAATTAGAAACAGAAACGGAGGAATAGACAAATTTTATTAGAATCAAGATAGAAGAGACATAAAAATTCGAGCTATCACAGAAAAAGGGACATTTTATTCTCAAAATGATATTTTCATATGTAATTTTACCAATTCAATAAAAGATTCCACACTATTATTGAAGGAAATGAGTTCCAATAGAATGTTCCGCAATTTTGATATGTTGAATTCTGTTGCTCCTTGATTATAACGAAACATTTTTTGACTAATTCTTGACATACGGGACAACAAAATTGCTTATTTGGACAACATGCTTCTTGCAAATTTAGGATTTGGTTAATTAGCTCTTAGACTCGACAAAAATCTTTGAAATTCCTTTTCCTAAAAAACAGAGAGCAAAATCAGAAAATTAAATGGTCTAAATTCGCTATAATTTTTGCGTAAGTATAGAGTAGAGGTAGGAATACAAAATTATATCAGTCGAATGTTAGATATCCTTATCTGAAGGAGTTGGTTTTCTGATCCAGCTTACATAATCATCGTCTACACAGCAGTGGTGCCATCTACTCATCTCAATCCGTTGAGTGCATCAATAATAATAAATGTATTGGCGCTCACCAACGAACTGACAACATGAAATTTTCTCTTTGATAGTAAGTGACCTCTGCGTTAGTTTGTTGCAGTGTGTCAATACATTTACAAGTCTTGATGCGCTCCAACAGATTGAAATAGCAGTCCGTCTTGAAGTTTTTAATGAGTGAGCAATATCGACGAGGTGAAATGAAACCGGAATCACAATCTATTGATTCAATTCATGTCATCCGACCTGACTGTACCACAAGTGTTTGGCCTGGTTGACGATAATAATGAAGATTTGAATTTAGGAGGCTTTTACTTGGTAGAATTCTATTATCAATAACAAAAACAAGTAATATTCTTTGGGGAATTTCACTGAATAATTGTGATTCGTAACGCATTTATCTACATCGTAGCTTCTTCAGACGAATGAATGTACAGAAATTATGACAACTATATATAGATAGAAATGAGAATATAAATACAAATGTTTTTAGGTATTTAAAAGCTTATTGGGTTGCTTCTTCTTAGGTGGTTATTGATGACAGGTATATCCAATAAAATGAAGAGATTCAATAGAGGTGAAGGGCTTAAACCGACTTGTTCATTGATGAGTCTACCTGAGTGTTTGTGTTTGTTGATTTCTAAAGTTTCCCAAACATCTACCTTCCAATATTTATTATCTGGATGCAAAATTACAAATTGTGGGTGACACGACGAGTTATGTATTATAATATCTGTATGTGACAGCTTATGGTAAATTGCGAAAATATGTTTTCCATTTTCATTCGAAAATGTTACGTCTAAGAAATTTATTGAATTATTGCTTTCTATATCAGTTGTGAATTCAAATTTTGGATGTATTGAATTTATATGAATTTCGAAAATTTTAACTGTCTATCTGTTCCTGGAAGCAAGTAATGATATCGACCATATAGCGATACCAGTATAAACAATATTTACTAAGTGGATGATTATTAACAAATTTCTCTGAATTATTCCTGAATACTTCTGCTAACAAAGGATTAAGAGATTGTCCATAATCAAGCCATCTTCAAACTAATTGCCAATATCAAAGATACCATTATTTCCATTTCAAGAACAAATATTATACTAGTGAAAACGGCTTGATTATGGGCAATCCGTTAAGTCCTTTGTTAGCAGAAATATTCAGGAAGGAATAATTTAAAGAAAATAATTCACGATCATCTCTTTAGTAAATATTGTTTATACTGGTATCGCTATGTAGACGATATCATTATTTGCTTCACGGGAACAGATAGACAGTTACAAATTTTCGAAAACCATATAAATTCATTACATCCAAAAATTGAATTCACAACTGAAATAGAAAGCAATAATTCAATGGATTTCTTAGACGTAACAATTTCGAATGAAAATGGAAAACATGTTTCCGCAATTTACCATAAGCCGTCACATACAGATATTATAATACATAACTCGTCGTGTCATCCGTATCAACATAAAATGTCAGCATTCAACAGTTTTATTCATAGATTATCACCAGAAATTTCCAACAAAGAATTAAATTTAATCAAACAAATAGCTAAAAATAATGGTTAAAATCCCAAAATAATAAATAATATTTTGAATAAAAACAAAGTAAAAACGCATGGAATGAAGTTTAACCTGTAAATGAATTGAAATAAACATTCAGCACCTTAATCTACGTTGGCATTGCAAATGAGAAACTGAAATCATTCTGGAGTAGCAATAATTTCAACATAGCTTTCCAAATTAATAATAGCTTAGGCAAATAATAATAATAAAAATAATAAAACAGATAGAGATAATAAATCAGGTGTTTATAGATTGAATTGCAATGACTGTAATAGTTTCTACATTGGTAGAACACTTAGAAATTTTAATATTAGAATATCGGAACATAAACGCAGTTTTTCAAATAAAAAATCAGATTCAGATTACGCGAATCATCTCCTAGAAAATAGTCACTTTTTCGACCCACTGTTTGATATTTTGCATACAGATAATAAATATTTGAAGGTTGATCTTTGGGAAACTTTAGAAATCAACAAACACAAACACTTTGGTAGACTCATCAATGAACAAGTCGTTTTAAGCCCTTCACCTCCATTGAATCTCTTCAGGGAGCAATATATTCCTTAATTTTATTGGATACACCTGTCATCAATAACCACTTAAGAAGAAGCAACTCAATAAGCTTTTAGTCACCTAAGAACATTTGTATTTATATTCTCAATTGTATTTATATATAGTTGTTATAATTTCAGTACATTAATTCGTCTAAAGAAGCTACGGTGTAGTGAAACGCGTTACGAATCACAATTTTTCAGTAAAATTCCTAAAAACACATTACTTGTTTTTATTATTGATAATTATGAAGGGCGGATCGTAAAACCAGCTCATTCAGGGAAGGAAATTTAACATTCTTGTTTCCCAAATAAAGGTCTTTTATGCGTTCACACATATATTGATAAATTTCACACGTTACATTTGTTGAGATATGATGTACATCTGGTTGACATCCAGGCAAGTATAAAGAATGTCAGCTTTTCGACAGATCGTTTTCTTATCTTGATGAGCTCCACAATTTGATTGAATTGATCAAGAAGTGAACATCAAAACCATTACAATTGGTATAGTTGACAATAGAACAACTGCATGGAGCTTTGGTTGCTCCTGGATAAAATATTTCGAGTGAAACCAAATGGATTCTTCAATGTTCAATAGTCAGTGTTAATAATGTGTTACTTTGAATAAAGTTCAATATGGATTGATTTTAATAACTGAGTGTTTTGAACTGAATTGTTATCTTATATATTCATATTCCTATTGTTATTGCTAGTAAATAAAATTTCATTTCATTTTATATTATTACACCTTCCTTTGTACTACTCACGTGTATGTATTCCAGAAAAGATAGCAATTTTCCGGAATCTGATTGAAAACAATGCAGAGAATTTAATCTTGAGTATGAATACTAGTGACCGTTAATTGACGCAAATCCGTTTACAAAGATAAATTTTGGTATACACTAAGGTACAATGAATTATAAATCATCTAAAACTAGGGAATGCAATCTCGGTATACCAAGGTCTTGCAATACCGAGATCTCGCACCTATTCTGCAAGATCAATCTCGCACTCAAATCATGCGTGATCTCGCAAGATTCGCAAGATTGGTATTATGTCAATTTTGGTTAGCTTTCAGTGCTTTCACATGTTGTAAACTTATGTAAACAATGTACCTATTACCGGCAGCAACACGTGGCGCTAGTGACACAGAGCGAAAGGGCTGAGTAAAGCGAGACGTGTCAGAGTGCATGGCAATCTGCAGATTTATAAACTATTCCAATAACAGTTAAAAATAGTTCCTTGCGTGTTTAAGTTCTCTCGGCCTATTCGTTTTGTATTAAAATGACAACAAAGGTAGTTTACAAAGAGTTTCGAAGTGGATCAGAGGTATGGACATACGTTCTGAAGGCAGATGATGGACAAACTGCCCAGAGCAAATCGTGTGAGTCTATTTTGAAAACAACGGCACCATCTCCCAAAGGATTGCATGTACATTTACTGTCCAAGCACAGAATTGATACTTCTCATAAAAAAGTGACAGAAAACATGACTCTATTTCCATCAAATTCTTCAATGCTGATCAATGCTTCCGCGTTAGTAAGGTACCTCCTCCAACCAGTACGAAGAGGCCGAAAATATCTGAATACTTTTCGTTCCTACAAAAAGTTTCTTTGGAGGAAAGAATTTCAAGGATAATTTCTGAAGATGGCATGACTTTTAGATCTTTTTGCACGTCGAAAGACTTGAGAGAATTATTTACGACTAGTGACTACAAATTACCTGCATCGTCTAACTCCATGAAACAGATTGTTATGGATTATGGCATGAGTTTGAAAATGAAAGTGTCGCAGGATCTTATGAATCTAAGAAAGAATAACCATAGATTCAGTCTTACTTTCGATGAATGGACTTCATGCAAAAACAGGCGCTTCATAAATGTGAATGTTCATACATTTTCAGAGAATAAAAATGTTCTAGAATTTTGGTCTTGTGCGCATAGTAGGAAGCATGACTGCAGAGAGTTGCATAACTATTTTGAAAAAGAAATTATCAGAATATGGCTTGTCATTAGATTGAAGATATAGTAGGTTTTACTACAGATAGGGCCAGTGTAATGGTGAAGGTTGGGCGACTCATGAATTCTCTTTACCAGCTATGCTACGCTTACGGTATTCAATTGGCAATTAGGAGTTTTATATTTACAAATCAAGACGTGGAACCGAAACGTAAAAAGAAAGTGCAAAAGACATAGTCGTAGCTCAGTCAGATGTGAAGGAGTCTGACGATGTAGAATCTGATGGCCTTTTTGATAATGAAGGATTTGACTGCCGATTACCCACTGTAGATGAAGTAGACTTAGTGCCAGAATTTGATCACCTTATCAAAGAAGTAGGACAAGTAGTCAAACCTTTCGAAAAAATCACCAACGAGGAATGACATTCTTCAGAAATATATGAAGAACGAATTCAGCAAAAATGTGCAACTCGTGCTGGAGTGCAAAACACGCTGGTCTAGTCTTGCAGATATGATTTCCACATTCTATAAGGTGAAGCAATGTATAATCGAAGCCTTGATTGATTGCAATCTTGGATCGAATAAAAATCATAGTTTTTCAGACGAAGAATAACGTGTTTTATCAGATTTAGAACTCGTATTTCAGACTTTAAAACTGGCAGTGGAAGTACTATGTCGTCTAAATTCAGATTTGTTAACTGCCGAAACTACTCTGCAATTTATGGTGAAAAAGTTAGAAATCGGAACACCTGTACCTCAAAAACTTGCTGAATCAATGAGGGCTCGGATTAATGAACGCCGAACATTTATGACCGCAGCATTGTATTATTTGACAGACGCTGTCCAATACGACGTATATTTCAATCAATCTGCTAATGATCAAACTCTCAAACTGCCTCGTTAATCAAAAAAGAAATAAAGTTAATCGTAAGATTACACAAGAACAGTAACAAAGATGACAATATTGCAGTCAATATACAAAACAAACCCTCTACATCTTCAATTGCAGATGAAGCCATGAATGAAAGTGATGACGACGATTCAATTCCATTAGCTGATGTGAAAAAAAAATTTAGAGCCTGAAATGGCTCTCTAGTCTTGATGAGGAATTGGAAATGACATTGAAATGTAGAAAAAAATCTCGCACAATACCGACATTTCACAAGATTAGAATTCCTGAATTTCGCGAATACCGAGATTGATATTTTGATGCGAGATCTATCTGTAACATTGGAATAAAAGTGAGTAAAAACTTTCAAGGCAATTTTCAGAACCGTTATCTGAATCAATCAGCCGAAAACAGATTATACAAAAGGGAATTATTGTCAAAATTGACCTGTTCCTTCAATAATGTGTTAGAAAAATTACTAAATATGGGATTAATTTCAAAGGATTCTCAAGAATTGGTATCAGATTTTTCATTTGACGAATGTAAGTTTTAAAATTCTGGTTGAAAATATGATTTTCTTCAATGTATTAAGTATCATTAAATGAAAATCTCTTAATAAATAATACAATCGAAATGTTATAACTGTATTACTTAATAAAAGACAGAATCTCAAAGCAATAGAATTAATGTACCCAAAATCTTAAGCAGCCCTGAATCTACGATAAGGGCAAGAACTTGATATAGTGCCCATTCCTTGAGAATTTGATTAATATTAATATATATAATAGGTGGCGATCGAAAGTATAATCTTTAATATATTTGTACTCTTTCTATTCTATTAGCTAATAAAATTTTTTTTGGTGTGACATTAAATTAAATATAGCAATCATACGGGGTGGGGCAACTAAAACGAAAAAGACTCAATAACTGCAAAACTATTCGTTCCTGAACAAGAAGCAGAAACAGGTCAATATTTGTCTGAAGGGGACATCTTCTAACATACGGTGATTTTATTTCACATCAACTCCCTAAGCAGGGGTGCACAAAACTCAATTTTTTGAATAGGGAAGATAAGTCGAGTGATACCTCATTGGAAAGCTTTTTTGATTCTCAACACAAATTTATAATAATTTTTGAGTTTTTACATATTCGGAAGAAGATACAGGCTGGTTCGTCAAAAGACGAATTTCAGTTATTGCAAAATCTGTCGATTTCAAATGAACATTCACCGAAATACTATTGTAATTTGGGGAAAAATATCTCAAAGCAGTGGTGATTTCACCACACTCCCTCAGACACCATCTCAAATGAGGGTGTCAACCCCACAAATCTTCGAATTGATCAGTTAGTTTGAGTAATAACTCATGAGAAAGGTTTTAGAATGTCTAGAATATTGTAGACAAAATTTTTTGGTTGAGGAGGTCGTTACTTGATGAAAATCGATATACATATTTTCAATGAAATAAAACTATGCTATTTAGATTTTCACTATATTAACAAAACTATGACCGGATTAACCACACTGTGGCTTCATCAGATAGATACAAACTAATGAACAGAGTTATTCCTTATATATTAGTCTCATTTTCTACTTAATATTACAAAAGGTACAATTAAAAGGGTACGTTGGAAAACCCATCGGAGTTGCTTACTTTGTGAATTTAAAAGATTGAGTAAAGGAGAAGGATTTAGATCTGATTGACTATTAAGTAACCTACCTGAATTATTTTCTTTGTCAATTTCTAAAATTGATTGTGTTTTTGTCTATTATTTTCATTGTTTAAAATTTTGAAATTATCATTTAAGTTGCAAATGCAAATCTGAAATTGATAAAGGTAATGAATCCGGTGTTTATAAACTGTCTTGCAGGGATTGTGATGAAAGTTATATTGGTTAAACTTTCAGAAATTTCGAAGTTAGATTATCCGAGCAGAAGCGTAGTTTTAATTATCATAAATGAGATTCCCGTTATTCTAATCACTTAAACCATAACTTTAATGATAATTTTAAAATTTTACACAATGAAAATAATAGACAAAAAATCAATCTATGGGAAATTTTAGAGATTAACAAAAAGAAAGAATTCAGGTAGGTTACTTAACAGTCAATTAGATCTAAATCCTTCTCCTTTACTCAATCTCTCCAATTCATAAAGTAAGCAACTTCGATGGGTTTTCCAACATATGCGATTTATTATTTCACAGAGTTGCACTCTGCGGTCGAAGACATCCTCATTCAATTCCTGAATCATCTTTATTTTATAAGGATGGAATTTGTATTGTTTGAAAACTCATCCAATAGTTCTTCGACTCACACTAATCTCACTTTCCAATTTTCTTGTACTCAGACTTTTGCAAGTCATTCTTCTCACCTTTGATTAGAGATGACGATTCTATCTCATCATCACCTAGTACACAGACGAATCTCTTTGCAAAAATATTTTCTCAAAATTCTGTTCTAGATACATCAAACAGAGTGCAACCAGGAATCTCACATATTCAATCGAATATGTTTGAAAGAAAATTCAAAGTGTGTACGGTAAGGCGCGTTATTCAACGACTGTAAGAAAGTAGTGGATCTTGATGAATTACCAGCAACTGCTTCAAAAGAAATGTGCTCTAGAGTTAACAAATGTTCTTAATGGTCTGTTTCATATTTCGTTGAGAGCCACACGTTTCCGGAGTGTTGGAAGGTTAGATTAGGCTACAAGACTATAACTGATTCCAAAGAAAGCGAAGAAATGAGTGATCGACAATACCCTTGCATACGTTACGTATTTGTGGATATCAACAATCAAAAAACATGGCAAATCGCTCTTGCTTGTTGGCGAATGGCGAATCAAGAGCCATTGCTCTTGATATCTCAGATGCTTTCGACAGGGTTCGGAACCTAGCCTTGATTCATAATGTAATCGCTTATGGACTTTCCAAGAAATTGTGTGGTTGGATTAGAAGCTTTCTTTCCAGTAGATCGATTTGGGTGGTAGTTGATAGTGCAACGAGTGAACCTTTTCTGAATAATGCAGGAGTATCTCAGGGCTCTATACTCCCATCAACTCTTTTTCTGTTGCAGATCAATGATCTGCGCCACTCCACCGAAAACAGAATATTTTGGTTTGTGGACGACAGTTCTCTGGTGTCCCCATTTTCTTGTCAGCGTCCTTCTGCTGGGGAGCCACTCCAATAAAGATACAGAGTGGGGCCAGTTGAACTTTGCCAATTTTAGAGCGATCAAGACGCAATGAACAAACAATGAACAACGTTCTCCAGAAAGGTCACTTCTGGAGAACTTCCTTTAATCATGCAAGGACATCGAATTTCCTCAGAAAAGAACACTACTCGGCATCGCAGTCAACACCGGAGTTTGCTGACATGACCATGTATCAGCCAATGCTTAATCTACATCTACACAACATTTCTTTTCAGGGCTGAGCAGCTTAACATTCATTACATCTATTGGATAGTGATCAGAATATATCAGTGCGCTTCATATCAGTGCGCTTCACCAATCATCCAGGACTTACGCGTGATATTCAGCATCTCGTTCAGAAGCGGCTGGTTGCAGATTATTCTCTTTTCCACAGGTATTTCCATGATAAATGGTTTGAGGAACTGGAAGGCTAAGTTTTAGAAAGAACTCAGTTCCAAAGAAAAACCAGCTTCGCGAAAAACTTTCATCTGCGGACGGTCTAACTAGCTACACCACGTACCTCTCTCGATAAAAATCCTGTTGTTTAGGGTCTAGTGCGCTATGGAATTCGCTTCCATCGAACATTCGATAACTCACAATTTGGCCCACTTCAAAAAGCTAGTGAACACACACATTGAATCATCTTATATCAATAGATGAATGAAAGTACAGAATGTAGATAATGTCAAAAATTTAAATGAAGTCGGAGAGTTTGTTTTTTTTTCTTTCCTCTGGTTTTAAGCCAACTGTATTTGATACCGTACGCTTTTTGAGTTCATTTTCCCTGTTATACGTTCACTTTTTTTGTTAGCACAAAGGGTATTTTCGAAATGAAAGATCACAAGACGAAACTCAACAAAAACTTGAATCTATCACGTAAAATATCGAATAAATCTCTACTCTGCATTTCGAAAATCATTCATTGCAGATGCCGACTTTGAGTTATCAGAGAACTCAAAAAAAACAGGCTCACTACAAATATTGAAGGAAAATTTGGGATGTAAGTTCAAAGTTTCCAAATTACTATATTTTCAAAGTATTATATTGATACTACAAAGAAAAAATATTTCTTGAATATTTTGTTGACAATACATTTCAATTTATGCTTATAAATAAAATAAAAATTCGAACATTTTCATATTCGTCAGTGAGGAAGTGTTTATTCGAAATCATTAATAATCTATCAAACTACAATATAGGTATGCCTAACGCTTATAATATTCCAGTGAAAATGGAACAAACAGTACATTCATATAACTTAAAAAAAAGGTGCCAACCTCGAAAGAAGAGGTAATAAGCAGAAAACTTGCACCAATTTTCGTTCAGGCCATCTAAATATTGCTGTCAAAAGACACATATAATATATTGTGCACATTTTAAGATATAACAGGTCTCATAAGGTTAAAAACACTCAATGATACTAGACTAGACGTTTGCATCAGTTTATCAGTTTGAGGAAATCTACCAACCCGACAATTAGCTTTGAACCACGAGATCAATCAGAATCGGTGATGCAGTGTTTAAAATTGGGAAAATGGTGTCCGTGTAAAATGGGTCTCATAGACAAACTTAACTAAGATAATTCAGATCGCAGAGTGGATTATGAAGATTCAATGAAGGGATTCTGTAGCGAGAATAGAGTGTTGTCTCTCAAAATTGTATATTCTGAAGAATTGACGTTCACTCTAACAAGGACGTCAATCGTCAAAATTTGAGATATTGGGCTGAAGAAGATCCACATAGGAAGCTTGAACATCATACTAAGCATCCACAGAAACTCTATGTTTTCGCTTTCATATTAAAAAATTGAGTATTTATACCCATTTTTTTATGGCAATTGGTTTCAGCAAGATAGAGTTATACCACAATATCCGTTACCAGTGCGAAAATTTTCGAAGAGCCTGTGGCATGGTTCACTCGTTTCCCCGATTTGAATCTTTGCGGTAACTTTCTATGGGAATACCTAAAAAGTAATATATTAAAAATGGAAGTTGGCAACCAAAATGGCTTGAGGACGAGAATTATGTGTTATAAACCCAAAAATTATATTGAATGTCATTCATCAATTTCCATCAATTGACACTTTACAAGTTGTTGAGAAGGGCATTCTGAACATTTGAAATGAATTAGATTTAGGTTTCTGTTCTCCAACTCTTTTTTTGTCCATTTGAAATCATGCAGGATCTATGAAATTATTTAGTTCACAGAAAATATTCTTTTTAAAGGTGATGGTTCCGAAAGTTGACTCTCAATTTTCATTTCCTTATGCAGATTCTCTTATTGGGTAGCATGCAGCGGGTTGAGTGTTGATATGTCCAAAATTGAAATCAGAAAGTGTCATTTGCGACATAAAGTTTACTTGTCCGACTTTTGAATAAGTGAATATATTACATACCTTTCTATTTTGACTCGAACAGCGGAATCAACTAATCTCAGATATCTCCTATTGGACATTAAAACACCCAGAAAAATAAGCACTTCTCTATGAAAATGAAAAAATGGGGGTTGTCTTTTGAAGAAAGGTCAATGACGTTATATCTTGCCAAAACAAGAAAGACAAAATCATTTTCTCCTTGCTCCAAAATTCAAGTATCTCTAATTAATTTCATTGAGGACAGTGCCTAGAATCAGATTTCTGTCCCTCCACAGGCTCTTTTTCCACAGCCTCAATGAGGTCCTCATGTCCGTCTCCTCCACCATTATGTGTAGAGAGGGAAGGTCGAGTAGACTTCCCATAGAGGCCGTTGATGTAGATCTCACCTGACTACTAGACATGCTTGCCTTTGGAACTTGCTTATTTTGTGCTTTAGCCTCCCTGTTCAGTAGAGGCCACCATACGATGGCCGCATAGACCAGAAACAGTCACTATCGTGTATAACCAATATATTATATTTGGTAAAGTCCCCATCTATGCCAAATAACTAGCGGCAAGTCCGGAGTGTATTTTGCGCTCTTTGCGCCTGTTCTTTGATGTTGTTGTTCCAATTAAGTTTTACTAGTGTTCCTTTCTCAGACTAATATAGTTTTAATGAAATTTTCCTTACCAAAGACTGAAACACTCCTGCGTCTGGAGACAACTTGAACAAGTGCTTTTGTGAAGTGTTAATTGAAAAACACACCTCTTGACCGAAACTGATACAAAAGTTACACCATCAGGCCTTGGGTCATAAGATTCTGTCTTCTTTCACCTAATCAAATACTTTCAAATACTTCGGTCGCAGACACATTGAAATGAGATAAACCAAATGTATCAGGAATATTGAAACCAGGTGAAACAATATTTTCAGAGGAAAAAACACGACCGAAAAACTCTTAAAACATATGGACCGTCCTTATTTTAGAATCGAAATGCATCTAGCTCGGCAAATCAATGGATTCTTGAAGTATGCCTAGAAACCTCTACAGATAATTTGGCTCTATTCTTATTTTATACCTAATTGGCAACTCATGTTGACATTGGGATATCCACATATTTGCAAAAATTACAATCTTAGAGTAGAGTGCTGGCTTGATCATTCTGATCTACCATATTATAGAAGATATCCATTACTCTTACTATCAAATGCGAAATTATTAATACATGGAATACATTCATTATATTTACACTGCGGTATAATAACAAATCAACACTAACTTTTTCGTAATTCTTGGATAATAAATTGAAAAAGGTCAATACGCACATATGTTATACAGGTTGGAGGGTTGAACCCAGAACTTATCAGCCATTCGCTTGTTTCCAATTTGGCGAGAATCGTAGTTTCAAAAAATTGACTCACTTCTTATTTGCAGAAAAATTATATACTATCTGATTCCCAGTTTGGGTTCAGAGAGGGGAAATCTACACAGGATGCCATTGTGAACCTAACTGAAAACATTTATAAGATTTTAATGATAATAGAGTAGCTTTTTGTGTGCTTGTAGATTTGGCGAAAGCCTTCGATACAGTGGAGCATAGCATCTTGTTGAATAGCTTGAAGAATTGTGGATTGGTGGGGTTGGTCTTGTGTTGATGTGAAGTTATTTATCGGGAATGAGCAGCTGGTTAAAGTCAATGGGGAGGTGCTCTGTCAGATGAGAGCTATAGAGTACGGAGTCCCACAGGGAACTGTCTTGGGACCGTTGTTATTCACTATTTATATGAACGGTTTACTATGTTTGCAAACTGAAGAGCAAAGAGCTCAAATATTAGATGTCTAAAGTGGATAGAATTTCGATGAATAGTCTGATAGACATGAATTACAGTTAATTCTGTTGTTTTCATTTTTCTTTGTCTTTTTGTCCGCACTCCATTTGGGTTTCGGGTTGGATGCTCCCCAATATAAGAATAAATAGAAAGAACGTTTTCATGGAGAAACTCTAACATCCATACTTTCTTTTCAAATTGTATTTTGAGTTGTTTTTGTGTGGAGTTCTTTCATTCAGATTTTGCTTAGATTTCCATGTTGCTTTTTATGTTTTTGTTAGAAAGCTTGATCGATTATATTTCAGTGAGCAAACATTTTAATCGTTAAGTTTTTTCTTTTGGTAAAATACTCACCACATGCTTTTGCCTTTGTCAGTTAAATTGTATTTATTGAAAATGTATTGTACTTCAATCAATCAATAAAGATACTTATTATTATATACGTGGACTTATGCATCTCAGCTGTTAGCTGGATATAATTCACCTTTCCCAGATTCAGCAGTCAAAAGGAATAGGCTCGATTACAATATACTTGACATAAATTTCCTAAATATCCTACATGTATTAAGAATGACAGCTTTTTGCATTCCTATAAAGGTATTCTTATGCAATTCTAATTTCTTAAGGCTATCATGCGAAAGTTTGGGTATTAACTTAGTCGAGGATATGACAGGAACGATATCTATTTCATCGAGGTGCCACATCTGCTTGATCTCAAAACCAAGGTCTGTGTATTTGGACTTTTTCTCCTGGAACTTGTTCAGCACGTTGTTATTATTCGGTATGGCGACATCCACCAGCATTGCTGTTCTGGCTCTTTTATCATACACCACTATGTCTAGCCTATTATTCGTCACCATTCTGTCAGTGATAACAGGCCTATCGCAGTTTAATCTCATAGAGTCATTTTCCAATACGGGCGCCGGTTGATACTTGTAATATGGCTGGGAAGTATTCAGAAGTTCGTACTTGTGTGCAAGTTTCATACTTGATTATGCCTGTGAAGATGATCCGTATTGGCCAGTTGTTCGCATCCGGACGTAATATGTTGTATAGTCGCCGATCTTATATGGCATTTTCTGCACTTATCTGTTTGTAATGTTCCGTCCCTAAGTATAAACCTTTTGTAGATGTTTTTATCGATGACTTGGTCTTGGGCCGTAAGAAATTTTTTTGTTTCCGCGAATAGTTTTCCTTTCATCAACCATTTGTTGGAAGCTTCTTTGTCGATGTGTGATTGATTAGTCTCATGGTGATGTCGTCCATGCAATTCCTTTCTTGACCATTGCTCTTGTTTTTCAGTATCTGATGGGAATGGTAGATTCAGCTCATTACTGGTAGCAAGATTAAGAAGTGTATATCCCTTATCAGCCAACGATACTACTCTGTGGAGGTCAGAAGTGCGAGCTTTTGCAGAGAAAATTTTCTGAGATTTTTGATCTGTTCGGTATGTAAGTTGACAACATCCATCAATCCGCGTCCTCCTTCTTTCCGCTTTGAAGTTGTTCTTATCACAGACGATATATTATTATTATCATTCATGAGCTACTTATCAAAAATCAGAGTATCGGAATGTCCAAAGAGTTTTAATAATTCTGATTTAGTTATCTGCGGACCGTTTAAGATTCTTATTAAAACTGCAGGTGCGCAAAGGTACATAAGTTTACTGTCTATTTATTTGTTGTAGTACTATGGCGGTTCATCTCGAATTATTTTCAGACCTATCGTCCAAAGCCTTTTTAGCGTCTTTTCGTAGATTTATTGAGAGACGATGTAGAATTTTTAATCTTTATTCCGACTGTGGTACTAACTTTGTTGGGGCATATGGATATTTCCAGAAGTTGCCGAGACTGAGGCTACAAATTGGTGCTTCAATGTTCCTTCGGGTGATATTTGGGAGACGAATATTGAATCTGTTAAGTCTCATTTGAGGAGAGTACTGGGTTTTCAATTCAAGACCGCTTCGCCCAATAAGCTTAGTCCCTTCTGATTCAGCAGCTTTGACTGCCGATAATTTTTTCACTTTTCAACCTTCAACGGTATTACCTGATCCTAACACTACCGATTTGAAACTCAACCGTCTTTCAGGATGGTAACTCTCACATTGAATAAATGGAAATTTCTGGAATCGTTTATTATATTGTTAAAATCTTCTAAAGCAATCGAAATATATTGATAAATTACATGAGATTCAGAAATTTCTTTTGAAAAATCCAGAGAGTTGCTAGCCTATTTTCGGACATTAAATTCTCCTCGTCCTAGCAATTCGACAATCTGGTATTTTATGGCAGTCAACTCCTTGATTGTGGTAGCATTCCTTGTTAAGTCGTTAATATATATAAAAGTTTTTAATTTGTCGGAGGACAACGGAAGATCCGTATAGTCCTCCGCCAATTGTAAAACCGTTCTTATTTCTAGGTATGAGCTGCAAACTACTCCCAAAGTAATGACATTAATTTTATAATGGAAAATCGGATCAGTAGGACAAAAACCTTACAAGATTCGTTGAACAAAGTCTTTGTTTGAGATCTATTAAAATCAATCGAAACATTTACTTTATATCACAAGTAAGGACGCCTCGATTAAACCAAAATTTGAAAGTATACTTACTAAGTCCTCCTGCAATTAGGAACCAGTATATAATACATTATTTAAAGAAAGTACTGGTATCAAAAATTACTCGTAAAATCCTTAAACTTAAAGGGCTCTAAATTAGTTCCATTGGATCATTATCTAAGTAGTCTTGAATTATTTCACAATATGTAGTGTAAAAACTTTTATTTTGAAGAAATTTTTTGTCAAGCGATAGAAATCTGCGTGATGCAATACTAAAAGTATCACCAAAATTTGGTGCAATTTTGAAGGAAAGAGATACGATATATCTATCTGAATCCGTTCTATTAGTGAATTGTGACTAATAATTATTCTCACAAATTCATCTTAATTGACTCAATACATACTTGCGGAACCTCCTCAGTTTTTCCCATTACAATCAACCACCCACGCAGGTTGATTTGGACCAGAATTTAGCCTATAATCTTGAGGAATATAGGGAAAAATGACTACTTACCTCTTCCAAAGGTAATTCAAGTAGTTCATAATGAAATGTGTGAATTTCGTGACACCGATCAGTGAAATTAATTCCCACCTTTTCTTCAATTTTAAACTCGTTAGGCTAATATTCAAGCAGTTCTAATAAATTATAGTGATGTTTTTCAAAAGTCTTTATGATTATAAGACAGAGGTTACGAGCTTCAACTTGATTTAATTTCCCTGCATTATTCTTAGCCGTTTCAGCTGCTTCAATATGCAAAGGCAATAATGAAATAGCGTTCTGACGTGAGGCTTTTGCCTGAAGAATTTTTTCTGATTACATTTTATTAAAACTGAATTGAGGATTGAGATGATATAATCATATGCAAAACCGACACAATCGCAAGTGTGCAAACGAAGAAAAGTTCATTCAATATTTTTAAATATTGTTTTTAGTGCCCTAGTATTTAAATTTCGTAAATAAAACTCAAGATTTGATCAATATAAATTCTTTTGTAGAAATAACTCATAAACAATGTGTAACGTGCACAAGTGCACTTTACATGTTGCCTCTATAGCTCTTCAATTCCTACATTTCACTTTCTCACTCCGATTAAATTATACCCCGATCTCATCGTCGACTCCGTTGTCTTTTCCCTCTCCATATTTTCCCTAGTATTATATATTACTGTATCTTCTCTACTTTCCTATGATTTTACCGGTTGAATAGATTAATTTTTACTTCAATTTTACCCCAAGTTACTGATGATTTAGTCTTGTTTTTTTTTTTGTGAAAGTTAAGAAATTGAAGGGGTTTTGAAAAAATATCTTTAGTAAATAAATTTGAAGTTTGAAAAGTGTATTGTTAAAGTCCGCGAGCTCTAAAAAGAGCCGTCAAGGTCAACTGAGGTGCAAATTCGAAAATCTGGCTTACTGCCAGCTAAAAGTTATCATTAGAGTAGCGTCTCATTCTCATTGTGAACGTAGAACTCGTCAAATTATTTAGTTGTGAAACATCTATTGTGAAAATGGTGTTTGATAGTTAATGTGAATAAATAATTTTGATTTAATAATATTTATGGAGAATAAACGTGTAATGGTTTGAGCATTTCATTAAACCAAGTTATGAATTGTGTGTGTAAAGCTGTGAATATATCTGCAAGTATGGTATAAAAATAAAAAAGAAGGGACTTGATGTTTTAAGTGGTGAAGCATAAGACTTTTCAAACCCCCAAAAGAGACGGCGAAGTTTTCCTAAAACTGAAATAGAAGTGAGAAGAGATGACTTCATCAGGAATCATATTTACGATTACCACAAAATTCGTAAAGAATCGCCCACCGTGAAATTTTGGTCGTTTTAAGGGAAGATAACTTGATTCCGCAGGATTTAAGCGATTTCTCTCTAAGAAAGATGTTGAAAAAACTAGGATTCAGATAAGAAAATGAAAATACACATATGTACTTATATTATAAATGAAGATATTTATGATTTCGGGATTTCAAATATTACTAATTTTTACCATTATTAGTTAATATTGTCAATTTTTGAATTTTGAATTTCCTTCGAAAACCAAAGGTAAAAGGAAAGCTAGAAATCCGGACGTATAAAAAAAGGAATAGTATCAGTAAAACAAATCAGATATTAATGAAAGACTAAGAATTAAAAAAATCAGTTTTATTGACAGTGACAGAGGACCCATATAAAAGCCTAAGAGAAATTTCTCAGTTAACAGATATAAGTCAAACTTTCGTCCAGAGAATCTTGAAAGTGAATAAATTTCATGCATATCATGTACAGCTGCACCAGGAACTGAAAAGTCAAGACTATGAAAATTGAATCAATTTTTGCTATTGGGCAAGTGACAAAGTAGCGGAAAATCCAAATATGTTTCACAGAGTTCTTTTGTCGGACGAGGTAACTTTCCACAAGAATGGGCTTGTTAACAGGTACAACTTCAATTATTACGCCACGGAAAATCCAGACAAATAGATCACCAGCATCGTTGGTCCTTGAATGTATGGGCCGCTATAGTAGATGGTTATCAATTGGGCCGCATTTTTAATCGGGCACCTCAATAGTGAATGTTTTCAGATTTTCGGCAAAATCATGTACCATGTTACTTGCCGATTTACCAGAGCATAAAAGACAATATTTGTGGTTTCAACAGGACGGAACACCGGCACATTACTCACATCAGGTTAGGGAGCATTTGAATCATGTATTTCCAAACAAATGGATAGGACGTGGTGGTCCTGTTAGATGGCCAGCTAGGTCTCTGGACCTTACAAGTCTAGATTTTTTCTTGTGGGGTTATATTTAGGGCATCGTTTACCACATTCCTTCTAAAACACAGTTGGATATGAGACAGAGAATAGTCGACGCCTTTCAGTCAGTTAATCCACAAAAGTTGTTGAGAGTTCAACGGTCTTTCCTCAGAAGGATTGAGTTGTGTCTACAAAGAACCGGGAAACATTTCGAACACTTATTGAAATAGTTCAACACCTTGTAGATCATCTCACCAAACATCAATCTATTACGTATTTCATACACGACTACTTTAAAATATCTCCAATTCTCTGATCAAGTATAATGATATGTACTAATAAACTCTTCTTTCGCAACCTCAGATTTTATTATTTTATTTTATTTTATTTCATTTCGAAAATGGTAGAAGATAAAGATAAGGTTACTTCTGCAAAAATATGGCTCAATATTTTATGCGTTGACATGAATGATAAAATGAAGGATGTTCCTTTGAAAAAATCAAGATATAATATTTTCAAAATTACAATATTCAATAATTTTTTGAGGCACTCCTGTATGAAATGAGGATAATCTATTTCAATTCATTAATGAAGCTATCCTTGGGCAATAGGAAAACGTAAGGAAAAAAGTATTCATCCCCTCTGGCCGAAGAATAATGCGATGATGTGAGAGCCTATTTTCATGAATTTTTACGAAAAAAAATATTGTGACGAAACTATTCACCAAAAAAACTTACTTAAAGATATTATACCAGAGTTTAGGACGCTCGTGGATCTTCAACAAAAAAGTGGTCTTCCAATTTGAAAAAACCTCCCAAGATTTTTTTATAGAAAATTGAGACACCCTGTTTACTGCAAAATAAATTGCTGAAGTAGATTTTTACTTTCTAAATACAATACCGTTCGAACAAAAATGGAATGTTTAAGAGTGTACGAGCTACACAGCACCACTGGTGAATGACCCAGTATATCTTTCCTATTATTGAACTGTTTTGTTTCGCTTACAAATGAAAACACTCCCGAAATTCGAGGATTGCTGGAACGCTATCTTGAAATTTAGTGTTCTACATTACTGGCGGTGGAATAATGATAATCGATATTGAAATTTAAGGATGATTGACATGGCTCATTTTAGAGCTCACGGACCCTAGTTTACCCGTAAATAATTCGGATCCTTGGTTAGAAACGCGCAACTAGTTCTACGTACGCCTGGAACTAGTAACGATCTCAACAACACGTTGAACAGCCCAAGGAGGATAGACGATATCAATTTAGAGGATTCTGAGACTGAGACGTTGCCCTTCATTTTCTTAGAAAAGTGTTTTCTTTCTTTCTTGTGTATGTGAATTAAAAAACATCTGGTAGACATATTATTAAAATATAATGGCAATTTAAATTGAAATTGTTTAATTTTTAACTGAGGATTCAGGGATAAGTTGTCCACACTATTTCAGGGCGACTCTATCGAGCAGCCAGGGCATTCACTCCAAAAGTTACTACATTGTTATGAACATTTTCATATCGGTTTAAATGTTTGCAAAAAAGATTAAAAAATGTGGGATAAACGGCGGGATAAGTACCCACCGAATATGGTGTACATGCGAATAAATAAATCTTCATCAAATGTAAGATACTAGAAAAATTTGAATGAATTTCTGAGGAAAGGTTCCTTCCAAGGCCAAAGGCCTTATTCGCACCCAAAATCAATTAACATTCACAAAATCGAAAGACAACCAACTATGACATTCACCAAGTCGAGACTCCTAACGGGTTCAAAAGGACCGAAATGTTTGGTACCTGAAGTTGACTGTAAATTATGAGAAAGATCACTGACTGTTTCGATTTCTTTATTGATCGATTTTCCTTTCCACTCCGTGACTGTATTCGCGAAAAAACTATATAAGAATGAAATAAGCATAAACTTATTGCGACTTACTTTCCATTAAAGGTAATCAGGACATAATACACCCCGAACTCGTAATGAGTTTTATATTAATCCCAAAATTAGAACAAAATCTATATTAGCCTTGTATCGAATTCAAGTTTTCAACCGTTTTTCTGCTTTCCAACTGTTCTCCCAAATTTTCCGTGGTTATAGGAAACACCTGATAGAAGTACGAGGGGTGGAGAAATTGTGATGGGAAAGGAAATAAATAAAATTGTAGAGAATAATTCCGCTCAATTTTGAGTGCAAACATGTAGAAAAGAAATAAAAATTAAATGCAATATTATTTGAGACATTGAAGCAAAATTGGTGAGGACACAATAACGTTCAATTAAACAAAAGAATATTCGAGATACAACATTTTTGTTGATGAATATAAATTCCATTCAACGCACATAAGGCGAGATATTTGCCAAAACTTGATTATTTGGACTTTTGAGATTCAATATCTGAAGAGTATACACGTAATTATACAAGGTGTCCGTGAATTGAACTTACCTATATGAAAAGTTTCTTCGTTTGGCCGCTAGAGGTCGCCAAAGGCAAAGATTTCCTTTCTTATTTTTCGAATAATTCGAGAACGACTCGATCGACAGAGACCATATTTGGTATGAGTAATCGGGTGCGTTATTTACGTTTTTGAGTTGTCCACTCAAAGTTCTTGACATTTTACAAGTGTCCCTGAAAACTCGAACGTGTTTTTAGGTTAGGCAACCATAATTTTTCAACTGTCTGCGTTTGAGCAAAACTGTTTTAGACATTGTTAGTTAGGCTAATTATAAAACTTTTTGCCTCGTGAGTAATTTTGATATGATGAGCGGTTCAGTCCCAAAAAACAGTTTCTCAATTTCATAATTTTATTTTCAATGAAATAAAACTAAAGTATTTAGATTTTCACTATATTAACAAAACTATGACCGTTTTCACCACACTGTGGCTTCATCAGATAGATACAAACTAATGAACAGAGTTATTCCTTATATATTAGTCTTTTTCCTACTTAATATTACAATAGGTACAAGAGGTATGTTGGAAAACCCATCTGAGTTGCTTACTTTATGAATTGAAAAGATTGAGTAAAGGAGAAGGATTTAGATCTAATTGAAGAAGGATTTAGATCTAATAACCTATCTGAATTCTTTTCCTTGTTGATCTCTAAAATTTCCAATAGATTGAGTTTTTGTCTGTTATTTTCATTGTGTAAAATTTTGAAATTATCATTAAAGCTATGGTTTTCTTCGAGTGAGTGATTAGAATAATAGGAATCTGATTTATGATAATTAAAACTACGTTTGCGCTCGGATAATCTAACTTTGAAATTTCTGAAAGTTCTACCAATATAAATTTTATTACAATCCCCGCAAGACAGTTTATAAACACCGGATTTATTACTTTTATCAATTTTAGATTTGCAGTTTTTGATATGTCGGCCTAAAAATCATCAGTTCGGAATGCTATATTGAAATTATAATGCGAGAGGAATGATTTTAATTTTAGACAAGGTTACCAATATAAGTTAAGTTGTTGTATTTTGTGTCTGAACTTCTTATATTTGGAAATACATCCTGGATTGCTCTTTGAATTTTTTTTCGTGAAATGATGTTCTCAATCTTACTAGGACTGTAACCTTTATTGACTGTTATTTGTTTAATTATATTTTGCTCTTTTATGAAATTATTTTGTGACATTGGGATATTAATGAGTCTATGTACCATACTATTGTAAGCTGCTAATTTATGTGGATAAGGATGTGTAGATGAGCTGTGAATAGTAATTTCTGTAGGCTTATGAAAAATAGAAAAATCATGTTTGTCGTTAATTTTAGTAATAGTTAAATCCAGAAAGTCAATGAAGTTTTCTGTTTCTATCTCTAACGTGAATTTAATATTATCGTGAATTTTGTTAATGAATTTTTTTCAATGACTCTAATTGTCTGTTTGACAGTGAAACAACAAATGATATCGTGTACATATCTAAACCAATAAATAAAGTGTTTGAATAACGGATGTTCTTGGATAGTTTTTTCAATTTTATCCATGAAAATTTCAGCGAGCAGAGGACTCAGAGGATTACCTATGATTAAACCTTTTTTACTATTATATAATAATCCATTGAAGTTAAAATAATTTTGTTCTAAACAAATTTCTAAAAGGTGTAAGATTTCTGATTGAATTATCGGATTGACTTCATTAATTTGAGGGGCGTTCTTGATGAGTTTCACTGTATCACTAGGTGGAACACTAGGGAAGAGATTTACTACATCCCATGACATAAGTTTAGCGTTCGGTGGTAGTATCGTCTGCTGAATTTGATTTTTTCGGACTGAAGAGTTTTTTATTGAGAATTTAGGTTCAAAATTATCGTACTGTCTAATGATGTCTATGAGAAAGCGTGAAAGTTTTGCAGCTGAAGCTTGAAAATATGAAACTACTGGTCTAATGGGATACCCTATTTTATGGAGTTTGACTAGAGAGTAAAGTTTTGGTGATTGCGGGTTGCCAATGAAAAGTCTATAATTTTGGTTGGTAGGTATTATAGACTTGGCATACTCTAAAGCGTTTTTTACTATGGATTGAAATTTATTAGTTGGACCTTTATCAATTCATTCATAACAACCTGATTCAATGAAATTTTGGGTTTTCAATAAATAATCTGCTTTATTTAAGGCTATCACTGTATGACCTTTGTCTGCTTTGGTGAATATGATATCTTCAGATGAGGACTTAGATTTAATGGAATTTAAAGTTGTATTTTCGAATTTCTTAGGTTGAAAACTATTGAACTCTTTTTGAAGTAGTAACGCTGAATAGTGTTTTAGGTGTTTGGCATGTGGTGAATAATTTAGGGCTATTTCGGTTTCAATTCCTAGCAGATCGAAATGGAGACGAGCGTTATTTGAATTGTGTTCAAAACCCTTTTCTAGAAGTAGTAGTTTTGTTAATATATTGAAAATCTAAATATTTTAGTTTTATTTCATTGAAAATATGTATATCGATTTTCATCAAGTAACGACCTCCTCAATCAAATTCATAATTTTATTTTTCCAACTACCTAGCAAGTCAAAAATATGACATGTTGGATTTGGCTTTATTTCATTGGTCTAGCAGATTGTCATTTCATTAGTCTTGAAAACCAATTGTTGACGCAGCAGTGTTCCTCAAATTTTTAACTATCTATTTCGGTGAGTTTTTATCACTACTAGGCACGAAGATGTACAGTAACTCTGAAATATTTGATATGGTTATGGTGTACAGATTTCATCAAGGCAATGAACGTGAAAGCTCGAGAGTATATGCTGAAAGATTATCAGATCGAATAGTGCAGAACAAGCAAACGTTTGGAAATCTGGAGAGGCGCCTCCGCGAGAATGGTTGCTTCAAGCCCAGGAATTTGTATAGAGGACGACAGCGAACAGTAAGGACGTTAGAATGCGAAGAACCAATTTTGGACATGCTTGTAGAAACCCCACAATTAAGCACGTAGCGTTTAGGTTTGCAGTTGGTCGTTCCTAACATAATGAATCATGATGTCTTGAAGGAACAGTAAATTCATCCGTATCATATTTAGAAAGTTCAGGAATTACTTTCCAACGATCCTGAGTATCGCCTAACTTTCTTCCGAATTATCCAAGAGAAGAGAAATCAGTAGGAAAATTCTATTTACTAACGAATGCACTTTCACTAGGTCTGGCATCATTAACCTTCACAACGAACACGTGTACAGTGTCGAAAATCCACATACTTTTACAAGTACACATCATCAGAATCAAATCAAAATTAACGTATAGATTTCAGTAATTGACAATTTCATTATTGGTTTACATGATTTAGCAACCTAGAAAACATCTTTTTGTCAACAAGAGGTTGTCAAGCATATAAAAATGACAATATGGCAGACTACAGAAACAAGTCCAAAGCCAACATGGTCAATATGTGATATTTTTGACTTGCTAGGTGGTTGAAGAAATGAAATCATGAAATTGAAAAACTGTTTGAATGTGATTGAACCGCTCATCATATCAAAATTTCTCAGGAGACAAAAGAGTTTGATAAATAGCCTAGCTACTCAATGTTTGAAACAATTTTGATCAAACGCAGACAGTTCAAGAATTATGTTTGATTCAAAACACGTTCGAGTTTTTGGGGACACTTGTGAAACGCCAAGGTTGTAGAGTGGATCACTAAAAAACGTGAATAACAGACCCAATTACGCATACTAAGTATCGTTTCTATTGATCAAGTCTTTCTCGAATTATTAGAAAACCGAGAAAAGAAATCTTTGGATTTGGCGACCTCTAGCGGCCAAACAAAGAAACCTTTCATAAAGATAAGTTTGTCTTAATCGATTCATTTTGAGCTGAAGAATCTATGGTTTGACGTTGTACACGCAATTCACGGACACCATGTATATGTGACTTTTGACATAACACTTATAATGCCATATATGGGTTTTCACTTCATTATTTTTTATTCCGAGCCAAGCCAACAACGTGACTGGACTTATAATTTAACGGTAAACTTTGAAATATCTCATACTTGAATGGACAAGTTCGTCGATTCTTTCACCCAAAAATGCATCTTCTGCCATTCTATCTCCATTTGATGCAGAAAACTCTGGTATACCTTTCAGCTGAACGGTTTTCACCCTCTTTCGAAGATTGTGAAACCAGTATTCGATTGTTAAAATGACACAAGCCAAGCCTATTCCAATCAGAATAAGAATGAAGAGGCCTCCAATGTTATGCATGCTTATACCTTCCACTGGATTTTCAGCACCTAGGCATTGCATTCTGTCTGGATTTTTATCCCACCATTTATTCTCCAGTTCAGAAAATTTATTGATTTTATGTATTGCCATTATTCTGTAAACATTATTTTCACCATCTAGATTTTCAGAGTTTTTATGGGTAGATACTTACGCTTCAGATAGCTTTTCTTTTAGTGGGGAACCATGGCGAACTCCCAGAGCATACGGCTTTTGCGAAAACTCCTCACCAACAGATTCCAGGTCACAATTGGTTAGAACTTGATATCTTATGATAGTTGCCTCGCCAATAAAGGCGAATCCATCAGTTGCAGACTTTGAAGCTTTCACTCTTTCCACAGCTTCTTGAAGAGAATTTGGCATGCCTGCTTTCTCTATTTCCAGCCATATTTTTGTATATCTTTGGCTTATAGGATAATCCCAAACTGCCAATTTTGATCTCTCAAATGCAGTCATATTCTCATCCAAGCTCAAATCCTTCCATATCCTGTAAAATTGAAGCTATTTTGAAACGCATAAATACAAATTCTTCCATATCCGAAGTTATATCTATTGCTATGCTTTGATCTTATCTCGCCTTTATGAAATATTTAATCCATAATACAGAGATGGATATGAAGCGCACATTAGTTTTGCAAATTCTAAGTTTTGTCATTAGCGATGACTAGGTATGAACGAATTATCTACTTCCAAGTTTATGAATGAAGGAAACTTACTCAAAAAATTTGTGTTCAATATATGCCATTCTCTGAAAATGAATCATAGCGGACGAACCATTCAATGGAGCGTATGACAACTTGAATTGTTTATATAGATCATCTATAGATTCAATTGGTGTTTCCAATCGGGATACTGTCAGAAATGCAGCCAAGTTTGATGTATATGAAGCCATTATGATAAATCCAAACATCCACCATGTTGCAGCAACTAAGCGCCCTGATAAACATTTAGGGGCTTCCCCTCCTCCTTGAGGAGTGAGCGACATTATACAAAACCACAGACTTTCTTTTAAGTCGAATATTCGTTTTTCCTCATCGTCCTTGTATTTCTCTTGGTTGTTTTGGTAACTGTATGGACTATACTTATCAAATATCCACAGGAGAAAGCTGAAATAACCAAGTGTCCATTTAGTACGTAATTCGTCCATATCTTTGTTCCTGTTCAATATACTGGAGAAGAACGAATCGGAACAAGTTAAATGCCAATTTACCACATATCTCAAAATTATTTTCAAATAAACAGATTTCCATCACAGATATTTATAAAAAACATTTTCAACGTGTTGATCCGAAATGAAACTGGTGACATGAAGAATTTATAACACATGGCGTCTCGCAGGCTACTGCTTTCAAAATAATTTTTTGTTATGAAAGTCGCATTAGATGTTTTTTAATTTCATTTCTATTTTACTATTGGTATGTAATAAAACATATTCAAGTAATCTTAATCAGTCTTTATCAACATACATTGAATAGAACGATAATTATTTCTTAGTAGTAGTATTCAGCTTCAATTGTCACAAGGTATTTATTTGAAGTCTTTAATACATCTTGTACAAGCAAAACAATAAATATAACACATTTTGAATAACATCGAATCATAAGAGAAACGAAAAAATTTAATAGGAACTTCTGAAAACAAAAATACAAATTCCGACAATGACTTAATTTTACAATTGGATTGAGGAGGTCGTTAGTTGATGAAAATCGATATACATATTTTCAATGAAATAAAACTATGGTATTTAGATTTTCACTATATTAACACAACTATGACCAGTATCGTATCGGTATCTTCATCAGATAGATACAAACTAATGAACAGAGTTATTCCTTATATAATATTCTTATTTCCTACTTATTATTACTTTAGGTACAAGTAAGAAGGGTATGTTGGAAAACCCATCCGAGTTACTCAGTTTATGAATTGAAAAGATTGAGTAATGGAAAAGGATTTAGATCTAATTGATTATTAACTAACCTACCTGAATTCTTCTCCTTGTTAATCTCTAAAATTTCCCATAGATTGAGTTTTTGTCTATTATTTTCATTGTGTCCAATTTTGAAATTATCACTAAAGTTGTGGTTTTCGTCGAGTAAGTGATTAGAATAATGGGAATCTGATTCATGATAATTAAAACTACGTTTGTGCTCGGATAATAGACCTTTGAAATTTCTGAAAGTTCTACCAATATAAATTTGATTTCAATCTCCGCAGGACAGTTTATAAACACTGGATTTTTTACCTTCATCGATTTTAGATTTGCAGTTTTTGATATGTGCGCTTGAAGAATTATCAGTTTGTAATGCTCTATTGAAATTATAGTGTGAGAGGAATGATTTTAATTTCAGACTAGGATTACTAATAAAGTTAGGCTGTTGTATTTTGTGTTAGAACTTTTTATACTTGGAAATACTTCCTGGATTGCTATTTGAAATTTTTGCATGAAATAATGATTTCTATCATTGTTATTGACTGCTATTGGTTTAATTATATTTTGCTCTTTTATAAAATTATCTTGTGACATTGGGATATTAATGAGTATTTACCATACTATTTTAAGCAGCTAATTTATGTGGATAAGGATGTGTAGATGAGCTGTGAATAGTAATATCTGTATGGGATGGCTTATGAAAAATAGAAAAATCATGTTTGCCGTTAATTTTAGTAATAGTTAAATCCAGAAAGTTAATGGAGTTTTCTGTTCCTATCTCTAACGTGAATTTAATATTATCGTGAATTTTGTTAATGAATGTTTTGAATGACTATAATTGTCTGTTTGTGCCAGAGAAACAACAAATGATATCGTCGACAAATCTAAACCAGTAAATGAAGTATTTGAATAACGTATTATCTTGGATAGTCTTTTCAATATTATCCATGGAAATTTCAGCGAGTAGAGGGCTCAGTGTATTTGCCATGATTAAACCTTTTTTACTATTATATATTAGTCCACTGAAGTTAAAATAATTTTGTTCTAAACAAATTTCTAAAAGGTGTAAGA
This sequence comes from Cryptolaemus montrouzieri, assembly GCA_013387265.2. NCBI lineage: Eukaryota > Metazoa > Arthropoda > Insecta > Coleoptera > Coccinellidae > Cryptolaemus > Cryptolaemus montrouzieri. The sequence goes on from JABFTP020000103.1 coordinate 66,627,356, forward strand.
TTTCTGATCGAATTACCGGATTGACTTTATTAATTAGAAGAACGTTAATGTTGAGTTTCACTGAATCAATAGGTGGAACACTAGGGAAGAGATTTACTACATCCCATGACATAAGATTAGCGTTCGGTGGCAGTATCGTGTGCTAAATTTTATTTATTAGGACTGAAGAGTTTTTTATTGAGAATTTAGGTTCAAAATTAGCGTACTGTTGAATGATGTCTGAGAAAGCGTGAAAGTTTTGCAGCTGAAGCTTAAAAATATGAAACTACTGATCTAATAGAATGCCCTGTTTTATGAAGTTTGACGAGGGAGTAGAGTTTTGGTGATTGCGGGTTGTGAATGAAAAGTTTATATATTTGGTTGGTGGGTATTATAGACTTGGCATACTCTTGAGCGTTTTTTACTATGGATTGAAATTTATTAGTTGGATCTTTATCAATTTTTTCATAACTACCTGATTCAATGAAATTACGAGTTTTCAATAAATAATCTGCTTTATTTAAGGCTATGACTGTATGACCTTTGTCTGCTTTGGTGAGTATGATATCTTCAGATGCGGACTTAGATTTAATGGACTTGTAGAGTTGTATTTTCGCATTTCTTAGGTTGAAAACTATCGAACCCTTTTTGAAGTAGCAACGCTGAAGTGTTTTGCTTGCTATGGATAATTTAGGGCTATTCCGGCTTCAATTTTTAGCAGATCGAAATTGAGACGAGCGTTATTTGACTGTAAATTGTGTTGAAAACAATATTCTAGAAGTGAAAGTTCATCTTCGGAAGAATTAGCATACTCGAAGAAAACCATAATTTTAATGATAATTTAAAAATTTGACACAATGAAAATAACAGACAAAATCTCAATCTATGGGAAAGTTTAGAGATTAACAAGGAAAAGAATTCAGGTAGGTTATATAATAGTCAATTAGATCTAAATCATTCTTCATTACTCAATCTTTCCAATTTATAAAGTAAGCAACTCCGATGGGTTTTCCTTACACCCTTTATTCTTTTACCTAATGTAATATTAAGTAGGAAATAAGAATATTTCATAAGGAATAACTTTGTTCATGAGTTTGTATCTGTCTGATGAAGCCACATTATGGTGAAACCTGTCATAGTTGTGTTAATATAGTGAAGATCGGATTTTATTTTTTTGAAAATACCTAATTTTACATTAATGAGTGGCCAATTTTGCAAAAGGGGCAAGAACATTGCAGACATACGGGATCGTAACATTTCAAACACGTGTACATAGTCATTTCGTGCAGTTTAGCTGGACAGATACGGCATGTCCTTCGTTTCTCTTGACTGTTTTAAGGACTTTAGACATCCTCTTCGACCATATCGTCACCCAGAACTCGCTTTATCGCTAGCCGTAATACCCTCGGCAATTGACTGCAGACTAAACGCCTCTGGACATGGGGGAGCACTAGGGAACGGGTTGAAGCCTTTAGGAAATCCCGTCTTTCTGTAATCTTGACTGATGCATGTTATACAATATATAAGCGTTCATGCTGCTCAAATCCAAAATACGGTAGAACACCACCATTGGCCACATTCTCGTTCGGCGGCTGCTGGAATAAATTGAGCATTTTTTATCGGCTCCGTCAACAACTTTGGTTGAATTGTAATGAAAAATGATTTAAGGCTTTTTAGTATCCTCGTCAACCTCGTTATTGTGATGCATTGACTCCACAAGTATGACACCTATTTTTTTTTGGCACGTATGAGCAAATAGTTTTTGATTCAATAAACCAAACAAAGTTGACTCTGTTTCTCGTTTTTTTTTTGTGGTTGGAATTCGCTAGGTATTTTGCTTTCATTTTTCTCTACAGTACCCACATAAATAAGTTTCCGTTTCACCAGTTCATCAATGAGTTGTATAGAAGAGAACCAGTTATCAGCAATTACATTACCTTCAATTGGTTTTGTCAAGTGCAGAACACACTGCGTAGGCACGAAAAGTTTTTCCTTATGTTATCAATCATAAACCATCAGAGAATAGACATTGTTTGCATCACATAAAGCTCGTATGATCAGTCCATATTTCCCGGTCTTTTTCATTCATTCATGCTCCTTTTCCATGAATAGCCGAACATGTTACACCACATGAATGAACGCCTGGGAAGAACTGAGGTGTCTGTTTACTCGCCTCTTGAAGAAGACCAAATTGTACGATTTTGAGAAGTATTGGACGTAAGCAATTTCCACAGCTCACCGGCGCTGTAAACGAAGGAATTCTTATAGAGAGAGGATCGAGGGGTCGTTAAATGTACCGCCATATGATAAAATCTCCTTGCCAGCCTAGTGATGCGGCAAAACATGAGTTTTCCCAGAACAAGGTCTTTCAGCTCATTGGAGCATCTTCTGTAGAAGTATCTGTAAAACAGAGAGAGGCCAGCAACTTGTCTTCTGAGAGCCAGCGGTTGGAGATCGCTGGCGATCTCCGGGTGGTCGATGAGGCGCACAGCCCGTTTCTGCACACTATCCAACATCAGTAAAGAACGTTTGCGCGCAGATCCTTTATACATGGGAACAATATTTCAAAGCAGGTCGAATCTCCGCCTTAAATAGAAGCAACAGCTGAGATGACGTAAAGTTTCTATTGGCTCTGAAAAGAAAACTAAGTATAGCTGTTGCCGACTTGGTAATCCTGATACATAATGATGCCAGCAAAACCTGGAGTTGACCGTTATTCCTAGAAGGTGGATGCAGTTTGTAGGCTTTGCATCATCAGAGGAGGTTCTCCAGCAGGGACCTTTTCAGAAAATATAGTTGCTTGCGCCTTGCTTGCGTTGAAGCTCACCAGGTTCAACTGATCCCTTTCAGATATCCTCTGTAAGTCAGATATTAAGTTATAAATTTGTTGACATCTCCGACGCTGAGATTCCGCAGCTGTAATCGGCCGCAGACTACTGAAAGACGGAACCAGGGTACAATCGTCTGCAAAACCGAAGATTTTATTTTCTGTAGATGACAGAAAATCGTTTATCTGACTAACAGACACAAGTTTGGCGAGAGAATGGATACCATACTGACGGTCGTTAATAATTCCCTGCAACTCAAGATATTTGATGAGTTCATCATTTATGACTCTCTCCATCACTTTGGACATAATGGGAAGAAATGCAACAGGGCGGTAGTTTTGGGGTACTTCTCTCCTTTCTTTGGGATAGGTTGAATTCTCGCTCTTTTCCAGCTGTTCGGAAAAGTCGGGCTTTCATAAGAAATCTGAAACAGACGGTTAAGGATGGGTGCCAGTTCGGGAGCACACTTTTTTTGGCATATAAGAAATCATGTGACTTCTGCCATGAAACTTCACCAACATTTCATCTATGGCGAGACATTCGCTTTATTCAGCGCTATCATTTGGGTTGTCGAATCGCAAACACAGCAGTTAAACAACAAATCTATTTTCTGACAAGCAGCATTTAAACATCTCATCACCTTTACCATCCCTAGAAAATAAGTAACTCGAGTGGTCGTGGTTAGATTTCAAGACAGCTGAATATTGTAAAAGACCCAGAAAAGCCTTCAACTCTATCATATCCATTTCTTTCAGTTCAGGTTTATTCTCTCAGGCAAACTTTAACCTGTAAGAGGAGATTTTGTTGTTCGTCCAAGTCAAAATTTTTTGAAGCATTTCCTCATCAAAAAGTTGAGTCCGGATGCTTAAAGGGTTCTTCTTATCCTCAGACGTCAATTTTGAAGCACAAGCACGCGTAATTATATTATGTTGTTGTGTACGTACTCTAGTATTAGGAGGCGTCTTTGACCATTTATAACGAATTTTACCATAGTGGGAATTTGATTGTCGTAATTCCGAGAGAGTCACGTTGTCTTCATTTTCGGAATTATCGCTGCAAACTGATTCTGAATAAACCTGATCTTCTTCTCAATCATCTTCTCGATCACTTTCTCGATGCTGCAAAAGATCGCTTTCCGATATAATAGTCTTCAAAATCATCTCGCTATCAGAGCTAGCAACAGGGAATTGATTTCCATTTCAATCAATAATGCGGATCATCTACCTCCATTATTCCCTTTTTAATGCTCAACTGAATTTGTGGTCGAACGTTTACGTTTACCATCGTTTTCTGCCATTTTGCACTAGAAAGTTTGAAAATAAAAGAAATATTTTATGAAAAATTTCGTATGGCAAATAAAGACAGGCTACGCTCGATCTTTTGATAAATATTACACTTATGACTCCTTCCGTGGTTATTTCACTCTTAAAACAATAGCTACTGGGTCGCGGCTAGCGGGGGGAAGTGGTCAATTCTAGGAATTGCAACGCCTGTAAGACTCCATGTCATTGGTTAAAGGTTAAATATTGAATTAATCTTATAAACTAAAATATCCATGAGCTATAAGTACATGATGATACTACAGTACAAAGTTTCTGTGATGGGTATAAAATTTTAGTTGCGGTCAAACCTAATCAGTTTTTATTTCGATTGGAACATCCTGTGTGTAGTAACTGCAAGTGGAAGATAATTCTAATTCAAACTGAGATATATTAGGTCTCATATAATACCTATTGTCAATAGATTCAGAGTTGAAAATGATTTTGTATGTTGATTTTTGAATTTCCCAAAAGCTTATCGAATTTCATATTGTAATTCTCTACCGTAAACTAACTAGAAACAACATCTAACACAGGAGATCCCAAACTTTTTTGTACCATGCTCCCCTCTGTTTATTTGGAGCCCCACACTCCCCCCTTTATACGTATGATGAAAATTAAAACAAGTATTACATGAAGGACGATAATAATTACACAGCTCTACAAAAAAATTTTTTTTATTGTTGCCCTGGATATCATCGCAAATTTTTATGTTTTCAAGTGCCCAGATTACGAATATATTCATGAAAGTTCTCAATGTGCTCGTATTTTCATGATTTTTGCATTTCTTATATTTTGAACAATTATAAGCTTGTTAGAAATAAAATTTAATTTTCCAGTCATGATTAGGCTTCTGCGCAACTTTTTCGCGCATACAAACATCACCTGATCCCCACTCCCAGACCCCTCGCTCCACAGAAAAGCTGAGATCTCAGTTATTTGACAATATTGAAGTACATATACACGTAAATCTGGATAAAGTGTCATGAATTAATATTTTGTTTCAATTACTGAATGTCCATTCTTATATATTTGTCTTCTAGTCTAAAATATGAGTTCGTCACGAAGAAAGTGTAAATATTGTAGTGATTTATTTTGTTATATTTGCGGTGTTTATATACAAAAAAACAAAAAGAAATATCACAGACTTTGTCAAGGAGACTTATGTTGAATATTTTGGTTTCAAAATGGACAAATTAGGTAAACCATGGGTTCCTAATAAAGTTTGTAAGTCCTGTGTTGAGTCTTTACGGTTGTGGAAAAAAGGTGAACGTTCTGGATTAGACTTTGGTATTCCTATGATCTGGATGGAGCCTACGAATCATTTAGATGATTGTTACTTTTGCGTAGTAGATGTTAAAGGTTTTAATCGAAATCAAACGTGGAGATACTCAGACTTACAGTCTACGAAATGTCCGGTTCTACACAGTAAAAATCTCCCTCGGCCCATATACATTTCAAAAGTAATTCGCATGCCCTCAGAAACAATGATGTTACCAAACTCACAGAAATCGGGACCATCTACTAGTGGAAGTGAATGGGAAGGTGAAACATCTACGCCAAAGTTATTTTCTCAAAATGAACTCAGTGATTTAATACGTGATCTCAATTTATCAAAACAAGGATCAGAACTGTTAGCCTCAAGATTGAAAGAAAAAAATTTATTGGCACCAACAGTAACAATTACAACATACAGAACGCGAGAAAAAGAGTTATTACAATTTTTTAGTGAAAATGAAGGATTAGTGTATTGTAATGATATCGCGAAGATGCTTATAGACATTGGTTTAAAAGAGAACAAATCTACTGAATGGCGCCTTTTTATTGATAGTTGCAAAAGAAGCTTAAAATGCGTCTTATTGCACAATGGAAATAAATTTGCATCAATTCCAATTGCCCATTCAACGAAACTCAAAGAAGAATATGAAAATGTAAAATTAGTTTTAGAGAAAATTAAATATTCGGAGCATCAATGGCCGATCTGTGTGGATTTAAAAATGGTTAATTTTTTACTTGGCCAACAAAGTGGATAAACAAAATACCCTTGCTTCATTTGTATGTGGGATAGTAGAGCAAAGCAACTTCATTGGGAACAAGATGTTTGGCCTGTAAGAAATTCTTTAACTGTCGGTAAAGCCAACGTAATAAGGGAGCCGCTGGTGAGCAGATACAAAATCATACTTCCACCATTACATATTGAGTTAGGTATGATTAAGCAATTTATAAAAGCGTTGAACAAAGACGGAAATTGTTTTAATTACATTTGCAGAAAATTTCCGAAGCTTAGTATGGAAAAATTGAAAGTTGGTATATTTGATGGTCCTCAAATACGGCAATTGATGAAAGACTCAGATTTTATCAAAGTTATGACTGTTCCGGAAAGTAAAGCTTGGAAAAGTTTTGTGTTGGTTGTCGAAAATTTCCTAGGTAACCATAAAGCAGCAAATTATGAAGAAATTGTGCAAAATATGCTGACAAACTTTCAGACTTTAGGAGCAAATATGAGTATTAAGTTACAATATCTCCGCAATAATCTAGATAAATTTCCGGATAATTTAGGAAATTATAGTGAGGAACAGGGAGAGCGGTTTCATCAAGATCTAAAAGCGATGGAAGAAAGGTATCAAGGTCGATGGGATTGTCACATGATGGCAGATTACTGCTGGTCTTTCAAAAGAGATTGTACCCTGAAAAATTATAGAAGAAAAGCTCATAAAAGGCGTTTTATGGAAATATGAAATATATTTTCGACATTTTCCTCATTATTTACTTCGATGTATCCGAATTTCTCAAAACATAACTGACATTATAAATATATCTGTTATTTTGTTTCTTGTTTTACGATTTTTGTTATGTAAAATGAAAATAAAGATTTAAAAAGAAATCAGAGCAAATCCTACAAAATCATTCATAGTTTCACGAATTGTGTGCATAAATAGACCCAAAATCATTTTCATATCTAGGGCAACAAAACCATTGTAGACCAGTGTTACTGGTACTTTTAACATTGTAACACAGATACATTTTCAATTTAGGGAAGGTGAAGCAATAGGCTACTTACAAAAGCAAAACATAAAAGGTAATTTAGTGAGATGGGTGCGCTTGCATGTTCTGGATAAGTTGACAGTTTTTAGGTTGAGTTTCAGACAAAGCACAGCGTAGGACACTTTCGATATCAAGTTTGTTGCGCTACTTGGTTTTGATCGCCACAAGAGTTGAAAACGCTTTTTCGCACATGTATGTTATTGAAAAAGGTAAGTACATCTGAACAGTTTCCTCTTAAACACTGGGGTAAACTTCTGAGTTTATTCAAAAATGTATCTTGCAGCAGAGGCATTTTTTATATCTATTCCCCTCATCTTGCAACTCTTCTGGCAGCAACTGTATGTCCATGTTGAACGGGTTGGTTGATGGTTTGTAAAAATCCTCTGACAGTTTAGGAAAGTACTTGCTGAACACCTCCTTAAGTTTTTCAAATGGTCAATTATCAAGTTTTTCAAAAGCGGTCCTTCAAAAACGTCCTCAAAACATGCTTCTTCTGAGACTGGCGGAGACACTCGCACTCACACCAAGGCCAAACGGTGGTATCGGTACACATGGCCGTTGCCGTCGAGGGGGACGGTTTTGAGAACCTTGAACTGTGCTTTGTAGTTTTAAAAACTATAGCCTTCTTTAATAAACTTTACAACTTTATTGAAACTTCACAAAAACAATTATGAAAACTTAGAAAGACTTTATTTCGAAGATTTAAGAAAATTGGTTATTCTAGTTGTCAGTGAGCAGGGATTCGTTTCAGATTCACTTTCAATATTCACATCTGGAGCAAAATCAGGGGACTATCATAATGATATGAAACATAAAACGTTCAAAAAGTGGATAGAAGATAAATTAATATCACATTGACCACCCAATTCTGTGGTTGTAATAGATAACGCTTTGTACCACTATGTTGCTACGGAAAAAATATTGTGTTTTCGAATAAAGAGGCCAAAATATAGCTCTGAACAACAAGCCACCAAAATAGAATTATGTAAAATAATTCAGGAGCATAAACCATTGGTTAGGACTTATGTTATTGATTCCCTAGTGGCTGCTCATAGGCATTTGGTTCTCCGCTTACCCCCCTATCTTCTTGAACTAAACCCAATAGAAAAAATGTGGGTATATGCCAAAAAATGGGTTCCCTCTAAAATGTCACTTTCAAGTTAGGAGATCTAGCAATTCATAAATTTGCTTATCCGAAATGTGCAACTGTTGCCAAGTCAATATATGAAGAAGTTGTAAAAAAGGTAGAACAAAATTTAGAAAAAAACATATTGCGGATAATGATAATGTGGATCCTATAATTTTTCATTTACGTAAAGATAGCTGTTATGAACACAGTGATGATGAGGTTACCGATGACGGCGATGATTAACTTTCTCTCGCGAGTTAATCAATAATAATACAGTGTGTTCCAACGAAAATTTGACCCCCCCTATAACTCCGAAATGAGTAACATTAGCGAAAAACACCAAGACACGTCGATTTTTGTTTCGAGGGGGAGCATTTTCGAAATAATTCGAAACTTCTCAGATCAACCCCTACCCCAGCAACCCTAACTTTGAAATTCATCATAGGAATAAGGGTCGAGTGGCACCTTACTGAAAAGGTCTATCAATTCTCCACCTTGATTTGTCATTTTTAGAATTTTAAATTAACATACAGGGTGTCCCAACCAAGGGTGAAGTTGAATTGCTGGAAATCCCAAATACTAAATGAAATAGATTTATTTTGGCCTAATGCAAGCGCAGGTTTATGCTCGGTCTAGAAAAACGACCTACACTTGTGAATTTGGAGTTGGTGCAATCAACCCCCTAATTCCAGCATCCCCAACTCAAAAATCATTCGATCGATAATAGGTCAAGTGGCACCTCGTTGGAAAGGTACTGCAATTTTCTCTTCGAATTTGGTATTTTCGAAATTCAGAATCATCATACAGGGTGTCCCGAAGCAGGAACATTGAAAATCCAAATAACTTTTTGAAACTGGTTCATTTCGGTATACGAGAACATGTTTGATCCGAGAATAGGACTTTCTTGTGTGGTTATAGAATTTTTGCAATCAACCCCTTCCATTCAGCATGCCCAACTTGAAAATCATACAAATAATTCAAGTGGCATATCTTCAGAAAGGTTTTTTGAATTCCAGAATGATGAAAGCATTTCATTCAGTTCGGCTCTCCATACAGGATGTCGCTTTCGAAAAATTCAATATCGTCATTTGAAATTATCAACTAAAATTAATTCGAAACTGTTAAAAGTATTGGGGTACGATGTGTTGGGCATCAATTACGAAGAAATAAAGCTGATTTCTGCATTGAAAATGTTCACATTTTTTTCATTTCCATCTGGCGTGCAGTCATCTGTTATTTCTCATTTTTGCAATGAAATATTATTATTATTCAGATCAGTTCCTCATTATTGTTGTTGTTCTTCAGTTGAAATTAATCTGAAAATGGTTTATTCCACTGAGGAAAGGGTCGAAATTGTATCGACGTATTTTCGAAATAACAGTTGTGCCAAAGAAACGGCAAGGATATTCGATAGGAACCATCCTGAAAGAGAAAGGGGAGTCAGTCACCAGTACGTTAAATATTTGGTTGACAAATTCCTAGCTACGGGTTCGGTGGCAAACAAAAAACATGAAGTGGCATGTCCTGTCAGAAATGAGGCAACGGAAGTGGCAGTAGTGGCTCATCTACAAATGGAGAATACTACTTCGATCAGAAAACTATCTCGTCTGACTGGTGTATCAGCTACAACTGTCCATAGAATCGTGAAACATCACAACTTTCACCCCTACAAGGTAAAATTAGTGCATGAAATAAACGAAGATGATCCAGATCGTCGTTTACAGTTTTGTGAAAATCTAAGTGAAAACCTAAACGCTAATCCAAATTTTCTGAATAACATCTGTTTTTCTGATGAAAGCACCTTTATGCTCAGTGGTGAAGTGAATAGACATAATTGTCGATATTGGGACACACAGAATCCTCATTGGTTTAGAGAGGCCCACACGCAAAGGCCTCAGAAGTTGAACGTTTGGGCAGGAATTTTTGGCAATCATCTAGTTGGGCCTTTCTTTATTGAGGGTAATCTGAATGGAAATGGCTACCTACAGTTGTTAGAGGAACACATACATCCTAGATTGACAGAAATTTTACAGTACGATCCAACTCTTTCTGAGGACGAAATGCGTTTTCAACAAGACGGTGCTCCTCCGCATTATGATGCTCGGGTGCGCCAATATTTAGACGAAAATTTCCCAGGAAGGTGGATTGGTAGAAGAGGACCTGTTGAGTGGCCAGCCAGGTCACCAGATTTAAATCCCTAGATTTTTTTTGTGGGGCCATCTAAAATCTAAAGTTTATGCCACAAGACCAGAAAACCTGGAGGAGCTGCGGATGAGGATTATCACAGAATGCCGACTTTTGACTCCTGAAGTTTTCGCTAATGTGAGAAGAGAGTTCGAAAATCGTCTGTATAACTGTATGGAGGTGGGCGGAGGTCATTTTGAACAATTGTTGTAATAATCAAGTTAGTTTTTGTTTTCAATTGAATACAAGTTCAATGAATCTCGTTTTCCTGTTTAGATGAGCATCCAATCAGTTTCTCCATCATCCCTCATCCTGATCCTCACGCCAGAAAACCTCGATTGCCAAACTGAAACCAATGCCTCAGTGATTCAGAAAATAGAAAAATCTTTCTGGAACTTTGCCACTCAACCTGTAATCACTTGTATGATTTTTTGAGTTGGGGATGCTGAATGGAAGAGATTGATTGCAAAAATTCCATATTCACGCAAGAGAGTCTTATTCTCGAATCAAACATAAACATGTTCTCGTATTATACCGAAATGAACCAGTTTCAAAAAGTTATTTGGGTTTTCAGTGTTCTTGCTTCGGGACACCCTGTATGCTGATTCTGAATTTCGAAAATACCAAATTCGAAGAGAAAATTGAAATACCTTTCCAACGAGGTGCCACTTGACCTATTTTCGATCGAATGATTTTTGAGTTGGGGATGCTGGAAATAGGGGGTTGATTGCACCAACTCCAAATTCACAAGTGTAGGTCGTTTTTCTAGACCGAGCATAAACCTGCGCTTGCATTATGCCAAAATAAATCGATTTCATTTAGTATTTGGGATTTGCAGGAATTCAACTTTACCCTCGGTTGGGACACCCTGTATGTTAATTTAAAATTCTAAAAATGACAAATCAGAATGGAGAATTGACAGACCTTTACAGTAAGGTGCCACTCGACCCTCATTCCCTATGATGAATTTCGAAATTAGGGTTGCTGGGGGTAGGGGGTTGATCTGAGAAGTTTCGAATTATTTCGAAAAATGCTCCCCCTCGAAACAAAAATCGACGTGTCTTGGTGTTTCTCGCTAATGTTACTCATTTCGGAGTTATAGGAGGGGGTCAAATTTTCGTTGGAACACACTGTATATAAGAGAACACTAAATATTTTCAGTATTTTTAATCACAAAAATTGACCAATATCTATCATTGTTATATGTTTGGTTTCATAATAGAATAAATTACCTGTTGGTAGGAAGTTATTCATCTTAATGATTATGATTTAACAATTATTTCCATACAGGCAACCAGGTCTTCAAATCTATAAATTTTTATTCTATGTCTATGTTATCTCTTTTTCATCCTGGCAGTTTGGGATACAATAGACCAGTTCAGTTCTTAAATGGTTATCTTATATATGTTTCCTATTATTGAATTGTTTTGTTTTGTCCACAGAAGATAACACGCCCGAAAAGCGAGGATTGCTGGAACCGAATCTTGGAATTTTGTTTTCCACATTTTTAGTGGTTGAATACTCATAATCGATATTGAACCTTAAGGATGATTGATATGGCTCATTTTAGAGCTCGCGAACTCTATGGTTGACAATGATTACGTCGATAAGATCGGAGAACGAGCTTCTTCAGCGATGGGATAATATACATTCTATGGTAGGTTGAAAATATTTTAGTCTTTCAATATGTTTTCAGTAAATTTTGGTTAACGAACTTCATTTTTAATAAAAAATGGTATTCAATTCTTAATATTGAATAGCCATTGTAGAGACAAAACTGACTTTTATTATAATCCAGGTTTTTCGACAATTTTGTGCACATGCTGAAGAACTTTACAAGGTTAGAATAAGATTGGTGAGTAATATTGATGATTTATGTTTACAATGAAATAAAACTATGGTATTTAGATTTTCACTGGCTTCATCAGATAAACACAAACTAATGAACAAAGTTATTCCTTATATAATATATATTATATTTCCTACTTATTATTACATTAGGTAAAATTACAAAGAGTATGGTGGAAAACTCATCAGAGTTTATTATTTTATGAATTGAAAAGATTGAGTAATAGAGAAGGATTTAGATCTAATTGACTATTAAGTAACCTATCTGAATTCTTTTCCTAGTTAATCTCTAAAATTTCCCATAGATTGAGTTTCGGTCTATTATTTTCATTGTGTGAAAATTTGAAATTATCATTAAAGTTATGGTTTTCTTCGAGTAAGGGATAAGAATAATTCGAATCTGATTTATGATAATTAAAACTACCTTTGTGCTCGGATAATCTGACTTTGAAATTTCTGAAAGTTCTACCAATATAAATTTTATTATAATCCCCGCAAGACAGTTTATGAACACCGGATTTATTACCTTTATCAATTTTAGATTTGCAATTTTTGATATGTCGGCCTGAAGAATAATCAATTCGGAATGCTATATCGAAATTATAATACAAGAGGAATGATTTTAATTCCAGACTAGGATTACCAATATAAGTTAGGCTCTTTTATTTTGTGTTAGAACTTTTATACTTGGATATACTTCCTGGATTATGATTTGAAATATTTTGCGTGAAATCATGTACTCAATCATACTAGGACTGTAACCGTTATTCACTGCTATTTATTTAATTATATTTCGCTCTGTTACAAAATTATTTTGTGACATTAGGATATTAATGAGTCTAAGTACCTTACTATTGTGAGCAGCTAATTTATGTAGATAAGGATGTGTAGATGAGCTGTGAATAGAAATATCTGTATGCGATGGCTTATGAAAAATAGAATTATTATGTTTTCCATTAATTTTAGTAATCGTTAAATCCAGAAAGATAATGGTGTTTTCTGTTTCTATCTCTAACGTGAATTTTGTTAATGAATGTGGTGAATGATTCTAATTGTCTGTTTGTGCTAAACAGGAACAAAATTATTTTAAATTCAATGGAGTAATATATAATAGTAAAAAAGGTTTAGTCAAGGGTAATACTCTGAGCCCTCTACTCGATGAAATTTTCATGGATAATATTGAAAAACTATACAAGGACATCCGTTATTCAAATACTTTATTTATTGGTTTAGATATGTCGACGATATCATTTGTTGTTTCACTGGCACAAAGAGACAATTAGAATCATTTAAGACATTCATTAACAAAATTCACGATTATATTGAATTCAAGTTAGAGATAGAAACCGAAAACTCCTTTAACTTTCTGGATTTGACGATTACTAAAATTAACGTCAAACATGATTTTTCTATTTTTCATGAGCCATCGCATACAGATGTTACCATGCAAAGCTCATCGACACATGCTTATCCACATAAATTAGCTGCTTAAAATAGTATGGTACATAGACTCATCAATATCCCAATATAAGAAAATAATTTTATAAAAGAAAAAATATAATTAAACCAATAGCAGTCAATAACTTTTACAGTCCTAGTATGATTGAAAACATTATTTCATGCAAAAATTTCAAATAGCAATCCTGGAAGTATTTCCAAGTATAAAAAGTTCTAACACAAAATACAGCAGCTTAACTTATATAGGTAAACTTAGTCTGAAGTTAAATTCATTCCTCTCATATTATAATTCCAATAAAGCATTCCGAACTGATAATTCTTTAGGCCGACATATCTAAAACTGAAAATCTAAAATTGATAAAGGTAATAAATCCGGTGTTTATGAAGTGGCTTGTGGGGATTGTAATAAAATTTATTTTAGTAAAACTTTCCGAAATTTCAAAGTCCGATTATCTGAGCAGAAACGTAGTTTTAATTATCATAAATCAGATTACCATTATTCTAATCACTTACTTGAAGAAAACCATAACTTTAATTATAATTTCAAAATTTCACTCAATGAAAATAATAGACAGAGACTCAATCTATGGGAAATTTGAGAGATTAACAAGAAGAAGAATTCAGATAGGTTACTTGATAGTCTATTAGGTCTAAATCCTTCTCCATTACTCAATCTTTTCAATTCATGAAGTAAGTAACTCCGATGGGTTTGCACCATACCCTTTGTACTTGTACTTTATGTAATAATAAGCAGGAAATAAGAATATTATTTAAGCAATAACTCTGTTCATTAGTTTGTAGCTATCTGATGAAGCCACAGTGTGATGAAATCGGTCATATTTTTGTTAGTATAATGAAATCTAAATATGTTGTGATTTTGGAACCTTTGGCGTATGAACAATGAAGACACTACATCACCACTGTATACTGTATATTGCAGTATATTATCATCTTCTGATGATGCTAACTTAGTTAGTGAAACGTGCGTCGAGATTTAAGGTTAAAGTTTTTGTGTAGTGGTGATATAGTAGTGTCTTGATTGTTCTAAATACCATAGTTTTATTTCATTGAAAATATGTATATCGATTTTCATCAAATAACGACCTCCTCAATCAAAATATTGATGATTTATTTATTTTATGGAAATTAATTTTCAACGAAGATGAATTAAAATATATTTCATACTTTCCACAGCATCGTATGTCTCAGTAAAGACTAATATAAAGAAAAATGCAAGATATATTAGAATCACTGAATATAATGGAAATACGGACCAAATTCTTCATAACAGGCATACCACAAGGATTGAAACATACAGATTACCTAGCACATACAGAATGAAAAAAAACTGATTCCGATATGGACTACTAAAACTGCACATAGAAAAAATATGGTAGACCAGTTGTATTGTTTGTATTATATATAAATAAACCTCAAAGTAAATTAGCAAACTTGTTGAATCAGAAATTTATTGAACTCACAAAATTGCTTTTTAAACACACCAATTCGAACTCTATAGATCTTAGACAAAAACTTTCTAGGATCGAAAACACACAAAATATTAACTTAGTTTCATTGGATATAAGAAATATGTATCCATAAATTACAACAAATGAATGCCCTCCGACAGTCAGGAGAAATATTTACCAAAAATGAGACGCTGCCATAAGTTGCTGGATTTGTTTTGTAACCTTCTAGAAACCTGTCTGTCTCAAAATTATTTCCAATTTCAATCAAAATTTTACCAGCAAACATCTGGACTAACGATCAGCTCTTAGCAACCTTTTTGCCGATATATTCAAGGGTAACTTAGAAAGAACAGTAATATTAAATGGGCACTGAGAGCAAAAACATATCGATGGCTTAGGCGCAAAATGTCGTATCCTCAATCAATAAATTTTACAGGAGGGTCAAAAAACTGAGTTACTACCTAGATACTGCTTGAAAACCTTTTTTATTGATTCCTATTTCAAGTTATTAATTCCGGAGTAGGAATAACTAATTTCTACGGCTTTGGATCTTTTTTACTTTGAATTTTGGGGGTGATGACATTTTGCTGAATTATATTTTTAGTTATACGACAAAAATGCATGGATTCTGTTTCATCTGAAGAAAATTTTTATTTGATTGAAACATAATAATGTCAAAATAAAAATTTATTGAAATGGTAAAATGTTGTAAAATTCTTTCACTTCTGCTGGTAAAACTTGGATTAATTCTTGCAGATCTTGATATTTTCTTTGAGTGATCCGAATTCTAGTATGGAATAATGGTCGTTCATTCATTTTCAATAGTCTTTGGTCTTCTAGGCCGCGGTGTAAAATTTGCATTGTCAAAGCCAAGTTTATAGTGAATAACCCCATCAGGTGAATATTTTAGGCATTTAAGGTCATTCATTGTCAGGTAATTTATTATTTTTCCAGGTCTAATTGATGAGTTAAGTAGCTTTGTTTTGACATCATAATTCACGAAGTCGTGAGTCAAATATTTCACTTCAAATGGAGACGGTTTTTGCCTAGCTTCTCTTATATATATATATTGGATATTGACTAGGAATATGAATTTCACGCCCTTTTAATTTCCTTTCTATGAGTGAATGGGAGGAGTCGACCTCCATTTGTGTGTGGCCTTTCTCCAGAAATTTTTGGTAAATATTATTCCATTCGTAACAGCAAAATCCAGTAATCTATTGGCCAACACTGCGTTTCTCTTGATACCCACAACCATCAGAGTATATAATCACAAGCTGTTTCTCTTGATTTTGGGAGTAAAAATTTGGGTTTATGATGCAGGTGGAGAAGATTGAGGAAACCCCTCAGTCTCATTCCAACAGTATTTATGTAATGCTGATCAGCCAAATTGTAGAAAGAAAAATTGTGCACTTGCAGCATACATTTGAAGTAGAGTTTACTTGCGATTAACATGGGACAAAGTTACACTGCCTGCACGTTCATAGCAAACACGTGGCATTCTTCTCTTACCGCATTTTCTTTATCCTTTGACATTTCTTGCCTTGCCTCTCCTTTTCGTATAATGTGCGCGTTATATTCCTCATCAGAAAGATTTTCTACTTTGTGAGAACTGCAGAGATCACACCGATCTTTTTTCGGAAAGTGGATACCGATATTCATCTCTGCAAGTGTGTCCATAAAAGAACAGATGGACAAGGGAGATATTCTTTGTTCTTCACAATATATAAAGCTCATAAACTTCCGTTTCGTTCTTGAAATTTTCTTCCAAATATAATTTGCTTGAAACAGCCCTACAGTAGTGAGATGGAAGTTTAGGAATGGAATTGATGAAGGAAATCATCGACGTTTTACTCTTATTAACTTCTATCTGCTTGATAGTTTTTTCTTCTCATTTCTCATTCTTTGCATAGCACGAACTGTTGGGCTGGTAACCCATTCTCTCACTCATGTCTCCTTTAGACCCAGCGTACTGAGGAACATATTTTTACAGACCTTAATTTTATCGTATCCTGTTTGTTATCTATTCTGTAAACCTCCCTTTCTTCTAGATTCATTCTCAACATAGCTTCTTTGCTTTTCCTCATATTTCACTGAATTTCTGATATAGTTTCTTTTAGACTCCCAATAACTTGATGTGACTTACGATGTCTTGCATACATGTGCAGGAGAGTGAGCTGGTTCCATAGCCGCCAAATTCAAAATTTCGAATTTTTGTGGGTTACGACATTTTGCACCTAAGCCATCGATATACTGTTCTGCTACCTTTATGTAGATGATGGTAGGTTTCTACGCAAATTGATGAATTTCTCCAATTCCTGAGTGCGGTTCATACAAACATTAAGTTCACAACAGAAATAGAACTTAATATCTTAATAAATAGTTAAGAACTGACAATAACGAAATCGACTAATAATTTCATTATAACATCTACAAGAAAGAAACCTTCACTTACTCAACTATTTCCAAGGACTCTTCCAATTTCTTGAATTACAAAATAGTAGCTTATAATTGAATGATCCATAGGGCCTTTTCCATTCCACTGTCACCGACAGACTTCAAAATTGAAATGAATACTATCAGAAAAATTGCGTTAAATATCAAAATTCCCTCGGTTTTCATAGACAAAATTTTTCAACATACAGAAAAACATCAAATGACATAATAATTATATTTCATAGGGGATACTTCCTTGAAAAAATACGGTAGCTTCAACTACGCTGGTCCTTTGTCCATTAACTTGGACAACTATATTTCTAATCTTGAAATAACCACCTCTTTCCCAAGTAGTCTGAACCTGAACATATTATCATTCAATGCTGAAGAAAAAACAAACAAATTTAAAAAATCAGGAGCTTTCAAAATTGCTTTCAATTAATGGAAGGTAGCATATGTTAGGTAGACAGCTAGGAATTTCGAAACCATATTCAAAGAACATTTACTTTTCGACAATAATTCTCCAATATGTACATATATGAAAATCACAAAATATTTGATAACATTAGAGAATATCAAAATTTTTCATAATTGCGACAAAGGGGGGAAATGAATCTGTTAGAATATTTCGAAATCAATAAAATTTGTTGAAACTCAAGTGACATCACCCTTAATAGCCAGCTAGACATCAATACTTTTCTACTACTTAATATCAAATTGGGCTAGTATCTATACAGGGTATCCTAAGTTGAGTAGCCTCTTAGACGTTTATGGAGAACTAATAATGCTATCGTTCTGAAGGTTTAATAGTTGATTCAGCTGATCCGAAACTCTATTTCTAAAATGTTTTCACCTCAAGGGCACTTCCAGTTATACTGGAAGTACATACCAACTTTGTTATTTAATATAGAACCCCCTATATATTGATATAACGATAACCCTTGTTATTCCAATGACAAAACACCTAACACATAACTCTAGCTTGTTTTGACTGACTGAATCTCAGTCGGTATACAGAATGCTCTTCTTTCTAAATGAAGAGATATTGGAAATTACGTTTTTTCAATTTGTAACCCATATTTCTTTTCAATTCATTAGATTCGCTGTAAAAAACTAAATGAAGCTTTCATGCATACCTTGTACCTGAGATTTCAAGTCTTCAAGTTATGGCGAAAGAACAAATTTTACGCACTTACCTGAAGTTGGCAGTAATCAGGTTTATTGATGCTGTAACGAAGATATAGAAGCGTATGCACAAGTCAGTAATTAGAAAAAGAAACATCAAGTTTTTCATCGAAAATAGAATATCAATATAATAAATATAAGATTTAGAAACATTAAGGTATTGTAAAATAGGAAACATTTATGTTAATAATTGTTCAAAACTTTAAATAACATTTGATATTAAAATATTCTTCAAAATACGTTTGAAATTATCAGCTGATAGTGAATGAAACACTACAGATAATTTGTTATAAAATTTCACTGACTGGTAATCCGGACCATTCTGTGCTCTGCTCAATCTGTAGAAGGACTGCATCATCATCATCATCATTTATCAACCATCCTAGTCCACTGCTGAACATAGGTCTTCCTCAACGATCTCCATTTCTCTCGATTTTGAGCCGGATTTATCCAGTTCGTACACACTCGCTTGATATCGTCTTTCCAACGAGCTGGTGGAAGTCCTCTACTTCTGTGGGCTTCATCTCTGGGACGCCACTCCATCTACCGTCCGTGGTTCTTGCTAGATGACCGGCCCAGTTCCACTTTAAATTAGCAACTCTCTCGAGAGCATCCTGGACTCTAGTTCGTTGGCGTATGATATGGTTGGGAATTCTGTCCCGTAGTGTTATGCCTAACATAGCTCTCTCCATCTTACGCTGAGCAACACATATTTCATTAGCTGATTTCGTTGTTAGGGTCAGGGTTTCTGCACCGTACGTCAAAACTGGTAAAACGCATAGATTGTATACTTTACGTTTCAAACAAATCGGTATCTCTGATTTGAACAGATCTCTCAGTTTTCCAAATGCAGCCCATGTCAGCCTTATTCGCCTTCCTTTTTCTGTTGTTTGGTTGTCCCTGCCTATAGTTATCTCATGCCCCAGATATTTGTATGACGTTACTTGTTCAACAATTTCACCATCGATGGAAACTGGTTGGATTGGTACTAAGTTGGTCATCATCTTAGTTTTCGACATATTTATCTTCAATCCGATTTTACTGGATTCCTTAGACAACTGCAAGAGCATCTCATTTGCATCATCTAATCTGTTTGCTATAATGACGATGTCGTCGGCAAAACGAAGATGACTTAATCGCTCACCATCCATATTTACTCCCCTCTGATCCCATTCCAATTGCTTGAACATATATTGCAATAGGTTTGTGAACAACTTCGGGGAAATAGTATCACCCTGTCTTACTCCACGTCCGATCCTGAATTTTTCTGTAGAATTGTGAAGGCATGCTCATATATATATTTAATGATGGCAGTGTATCTATGATCTATTCTACAGTCAGCCAACGCTTTAAGCATAATCGCCTGTATCACGGTATCGAAGGCTTTCTCGTAATCCACGAATATGAGAACCAGAGGCAACTAGTATTCTATGCTCTTTTCAATCAAAGTCTTGAGAGTTTGGAGATGATCATTAACACCAAATGTTGCCCGAAATCCGGCCTGCTCTCGAGGTTGGTAGGTCTCCAGTTTGTTTGTGAGGCGCTTTGTTATTATTTTGGTGAAGAGTTTGTATAAGTGCGATAGAAGGCTTATAGGTCTATAGTTCGAGAGATTTGTGGGGTCTTCTTTCTTGTACATAATTATTATTATAGCATTATGTCAAGACTCTGGTACTATTGCTTCAGCTAAACATTTATTGAATAGTTTCGTTATTTCACGAATCAGATTTTCACCGCCTATCTTCAAAGCCTCCGCAACTACTCCATCTTCCCCTGGAGGTTTGTTGTTTTTCATATCTGATAGTGCCTTTCGGACCTCATCAGCTGTTATTTCTGGGAGGTCCTCCGAACCCTGATTCATAACATGAGGTATGCGATTGTCTTCCTCGTTCTCGCGATTCAGGCTTCGATACAAATTGGAGTAAAAGTCCTCGACAACCTTCACTATTTCGGATCTATTTGTTATAATTGAACCATATGGATCCATTAGTTTGTGAATGTTACGTTTTCCCAATGAAGTAGTCCATCGTAGTACCTTCATGCTTTTATTTTGTTCTATAGTTTGAATTGCCAAGCTTTTATTGTGCTGTCGAGAGTCCTTCCTAAGTTGGCGAGATATCTCGCGGTTAAGTATTTTCAGTTCTTTCTTGTCTGCATTATCCTTGCTTAATAGTTCTCTTCTGATCTTCATCATGCGTTTCGTTATCTCACTGATTCTTTCCTGCTTCCTGTTCAAAGTGCTACAATGTTCGTCCATAGCTTGTTTTATTGATGTTGTAATGTTGTCGTTGTGCTGATCGATATTCATGTTTTCATTGCACAAAAGCTTCTCACTCAAAGTTTCACGAAATGCCGCTTCATCAGATACCTGTGCCCATTTGTTATTTTTAACCCCTCCTGTCATTACAAGTTTGTTCCTTTCACGTTTTAAATTGATCATACATTTAGCCCTCACCATTCTGTGGTCACTTCCAGTTGAAAATTTGTTAAGGACCGAAACATTCTTGATAACTTCCTTTTTGTCAGCTATAATGAAGTCAATTTCATTTTTGGTGTTACCATCTGGGCTCGGCCATGTCCATCTTCTCTGCGGAGGTTTTTGGAAAAACGAATTCATCACACATAAGCGGTTTTCTAATAGAAAGTCTAAGAGCATGGTTCCTCTTTCATTCCGTTCCCTAATTCCATGGCACCCTAAGGATGCTTCGGCGTCATTTTCTTTCATACCGAGCTTAGCATTGAAATCTCCAACCACAAAATTGTAATAGGCTGGAGTCCTCTTCATAGCGAGGCGAATATCTTCGTACACCTCTTTAATCAGCTCATCTGCGTGAGAACTGGTAGGCGCGTATACTTGAATTATCTTCATGTTATACCTTTCGTTCAGCCTCAGGATGACATAGTATACTCTAGTACTCAGGCTTTCGATTTTCACAACATTCTTCAATAAACATTTATTAATAATGAAGCCGACTCCACCGAGATATATATTATCTTCGCCCTTCCAATAAAGTTGATTTCCGGACCTTAAAGTGATCAAACTCTCGCCCTTTCTTCTCACTTCACTAAGGCCCACAACGTCCCATTGTATGCTATCCAATTCTTCTTCCAGCTCATCGATTTTACAATCTCCTAGTAATGTTCTTGCGTTATAAGTGGCAATATATAAGGTTCGTCTTTTATGGTAGCCTGGTCCAACCCCGTGATTCTTAGCACCCTCTGGTATCCTACTTTTCCGACAGCTACCGTTGTCGGGGTAAGGAAACCCGCCGGGGACTGAGGGCCCTGTTTGAGTTTTGTGTTTCATAGTTGAGGAGTTTTTGGCCGATACCTATCACGCTGGCCACTGCGGGTTGATAGGGGTCTTTGAAAAAGCATTTCCTCTATTTCTGTTTGAACGGTTATTCCGCCGTAACTCGGACGCCAGAGCCTCGTTGGTGAGCAGCAGGGTGCACCACGCACAGGTGAGGTTAACTTGGGGTTGGCTTTTAAGAACTTTTGTGCCAACACACTCCCTTACAATCCTGCATATGACGTTTTTATGACGAGTATTATAACAATGTACATCACCATTTTTCTCCCAACGACAGAGATTTTTGTGTGCATATAAAAAACATTCCAAAATGTAAAAGGCAGGAAAAGTCAGCAAGTTCAAATCCCTGAATGCCTTCTTGCAGCAATCAGTGTACTTAAGATTTGCTACAATGCGAATAGCTCTCCCCTGTAACCTAAATAGCCTCCCCACATCCGCGCAGTTACCCTGAACTAATACACCGTATCTAAGGTGGGACTCACACAGCGAGAAATAAGCAGTCCTCAAAACACCCTGTGAAACCGACTGTGTAAGACTTCTCAGTAAAAAAATGTTTTTCGCAAGTATCGAGGAAAGATGATCAACATGGATACCCCAGGTGAGCTTTGTGTCCAAATGCAGGCTAAGTAACTGACACTCGACTTCTCAATATCTCTCTTGCTAAATATGATCTTTTCGGTCTTTTCGCCATTCATACTCAACTTGTTCCCTTCGAACCATTCCAAGTCTCCCGACTCCGTGCTCTCAAACAGAATCGCACACCGTGCAAGATCATACACTTCACAGGCAAAGTAGAATCATCAGAGAAAACAAGGCTCAAAAAGTTGGCCAGATACTCTGGAAAATCATTTATAAAAATCAAAAATAAAAGGGGGCCCATAATTGAACCCTGTGGCACGCCAATTGATATGGATTCCCTATCTGACCGAATGCCATCTGCAAAAACAACCTGAAATCTACCCGTCAAGAATGATTCTATAAGAGTTCCACTATTAACATCAAATCCGTATCGTGCAAGCTTGGCTAAGCGTGCTGAGTGAGAGACACAATCAAACGCCTTGGTCAGATCCAGAAAGAGAGACAGTGAAAATAATCCAAGCTCAAAACACCTTAAGGTATTATTAGCAAATTCAATTATGGCATCAACAGTGCTCCTCCTTCTCCTAAAGCCTAATTGGCTGAAAAAAGATTATTGGATTCGAAATATTCAATTACCTGATTACACATAATTTTTTCTATAATTTTTGAAAAAATTGGCTCTAATGAAATAGGCCTATAATTAGAAACGTCATCCTTGTTTATGTTTTTAAATAAGGAAACAGTATTTGAAATTTTAAGGCAATCAGGAAAAGTACCATTCAAGAGACATCTATTAATTGAATCAGTAAGTGAATAGATTATACTGCTAATATTCCTCTTAATAAGTATTGTTGATAGGTCATAATAATCCCCAGATTTATTATTTTCATCCCGCTCACAATATCTCTCACCTTGTTGTAGGACATAAAAAGAAAAGCAGACATTTTAGGAATATTCTTAAGAAATAAATCACTTTCTATTTTATATACAGGCTGTGAAGAACATATGATCTCGTGGGGATAGATGACAAATATTTTTATACTCATTAGCATTAATACGAGAACTGTTTCCACCCTTGGATATTTTCCGTTTTTATTTATTATTCCCTACATAACCTTGTTTTATTTCTTGCTTTCAATATCATTTCATCGTGTTTTCTAACTTTCGCAATTTCTTATTTATAATTGATCGTTTTATGTTTGTCATAGATTAGAGCTCAGAAACAAGCTCTAATCTATTTCTCATATTTCTTAAATCCTCAGTGTACCAACTCAGATCAGGAGTGTATATATCATCTCGCACTACTTTTTCAGGAAATGCAGTTCTATAAGAATTGATGAAAACGTCCTGAAAAATTCGAAATGTATCATTGAAATCAATACAATCATCCCTCACAGAATCCCAAGACTCACCCTCCAGAGCAAGATGAAATTCATGAAAACCTCTCTCAGTTAGCGGTCCAAACTTACGACAACTTTTCACGACACCAACCCCCCCGATATCCATGCCAATCAGCTGCGCTCTATGGTCAGAAAAACCACATTAAAACACCCGTGCCCTCTCATTCGTTGGAATGAAATTCAAAAAAATATTATCAATAAAGTATTCCCCTGCGGAGGGTTCAAAAATAGTTTGGTGGAGACCATAAGTCTTGAGCAGATCACACAATAATGCGGAATTAGGATCGTCAGTTTTAAAATATACATTGAGGTCACCACATATCATTATTTTACTAGTAGAACTGAACTTATCAAGAATATTTCCTAGAATCGGTATAAAAGTATTTAAATCTTCAGAGGGAGATCTGTAAAAAGTGAAAATATTGAAACCTAATTTTTCAATAAAAATAGCGGCAACCTCGCAATGAAATTCTACGGATAAATCACAAACACTTTTCAGAACTACAAAATCATGACGCTTACACAAAATTGCCACTCCACCCTGACGAGTTGAAGAGCGACCAAAAGATGCTGCAGTTGTCCAACCATCCAGCACTCAAACTCACCACACACGCTGTCATTCAGAAAATGTTCAGATAGAAAAACTATATCGGGACACTCCATATCATTCAAGTGAACATCAAATAAATTCGACTTACCGGCTATGCCACCCTGTATATTCAAATGAAATATAGAAAATCGTTCAACCTTTTGAATATCTTTTATCAGAGTTGTGCATTCTTTGTCGGTTTTCTGCCAAAGGAGTCTTAGATTTCTGCACGTGCATAGACATATCCCAGAGCATAAACAGGCTCCAGAGCGTAGACAACAAACTGTTATTGTTTTAAGTGTCAGTCGAATTAATTCGAACAGAATGGCTTGCTACACAAATGAGCAAAGAATTAATTTATTTTTTATTAATGGAGATGAGAGACGGAATGTGAAAATAATTTGTAGGATATTTAACGTATTATATCTAAATAGCCGTCCATGACAGCTAAAAAATTCAGGAAATATGATAAGAATTTTCTTTCAACTGGAACGGTCCAGAATAAGACATCATTTCCTTCGCCTGTAGTCAACAATGAAGACAAATGAGATAAAAACACAAGGTTTAACTTTAATCTACACTTTATTTGAAAAAATTCGACGACGTTTCGCTGACACAGCAGCTTTATCAAGAATGAAAAATAGAATGAAGAGTATGGTATTATAAACAAATCGTAGAACAAGTTGGATGAATAACAGGAAAATCCACACCGAGCCATTGTACAGTTAGTATGAAAGGTAATAAAAACTAATTAAACAAGTTAAGTAGGGGTGAGTAATTCAAATCTACCTGTTCATTCAAAAGCTTGTCCGAATGTTTGTATCTATTTATTTCTAATGCTTCTAGGAGATCTAATTTTGAACTTTTGATTTTATATGTAATATGTCAAAGTTTTATTGAATGAATGGTTTTCTTTTATTAGGTGGTTTGAATAATTTGAATCAGATTTATTTTTATCGAAGCTACGTTTATGTTCAGATGTTCTTATGCCAAAACTCCTATAGGTCCTACCGATATAAATTTTATCACAAGAACCGCAATTGAGTTTATAGATTCTGATTTACTTGATTTTTCAACACGAGATTTATTATTTTTAATATGTTTACCTAAGTTATTAGAAGTTTTGAAAGCTATATTAAGATTTTGTTTGACGAGAAAGGATTTAATATTTGTACTTGCAGAACCGCAGAATGTTAAACTGTTGAATATTTTATAGTCTTTATGAATAGGATATACTTCATTTATTGCTTTCTGATAGAGTTTTTACGAATGATTAGATCTATCATATCCGGATTATATGAATTATTAATGGCTATCTGTTTGATGATGTTTAACTCTTTATTATAATCTTCTACTGATAAAGGTAAATTGAGTAACCGATGTACCATGCTGTTTAAAGCTGCAACTTTGTGTTGAATTGGATGTAATGAGTAGTTATGTATAATTGTATCAGTATGTGTTGGTTTACGAAAGACCGAAAAACATGATTATTATTTTGTTTAGTGATTTTAAGTCCAAAAATTTATGGAATCGTTCTGTTCAATTTCTATCGTGAATTTAATGTTCAAATGGATGGAATTAATGAAATTAACAAATAAGTCTAATTGACGAGTAGTTCCAATGAAACATACTAAGATGTCGTCAACATATCTATACCAATAAAGAAATTTGGAAATGAGTGGATGTGTATGAATTTTCTGTTCAATATTATTCATAAAATCTCTGCTAAAAGTGGACTCAAAGGATTTCCCATGATCAAACCATTTTCACTACTGTAATAGATGTTGTTGAAAGAAAATAATTTTGGTCAATGCAAACGTCCAACAGATTCAATATTTTGATTTAATTAAAAAAAAAAAATAAAATTTTTGGACTTAAAATCACTAAACAAAATAATAATCATGTTTTTTCGGTCTTTCGTAAACCAACACATACTGATACAATTATACATAACTACTCATTACATCCGATTCAACACAAAGTTGCAGCTTTAAACAGCATGGTACATCGGTTACTCAATTTACCTTTATCAGTAGAAGATTATAATAAAGAGTTAAACATCATCAAACAGATAGCCATTAATAATTCATATAATCCGGATATGATAGATCTAATCATTCGTAAAAACTCTATCAGAAAGCAATAAATGAAGTATATCCTATTCATAAAGACTATAAAATATTCAACAGTTTAACATTCTGCGGTTCTGCAAGTACAAATATTGAATCCTTTCTCGTCAAACAAAATCTTAATATAGCTTTCAAAACTTCTAATAACTTAGGTAAACATATTAAAAATAATAAATCTCGTGTTGAAAAATCAAGTAAATCAGAATCTATAAACTCAATTGCGGTTCTTGTGATAAAATTTATATCGGTAGGACCTATAGGAGTTTTGGCATAAGAACATCTGAACATAAACGTAGCTTCGATAAAATAAATCTGATTCAAATTATTCAAACCACCTAAGAAAAGAAAACCATTCATTCAATAAAAACTTTGACATATTACATATAAAATCAAAAGTTCAAAATTAGATCTCCTAGAAGCATTAGAAATAAATAGATACAAACATTCGGACAAGCTTTTGAATGAACAGGTAGATTTGAATGACTCACCCCTACTTAACTTGTTTAATTAGTTTTTATTACCTTTCATACTAACTGTACAATGGCTCGGTGTGGATTTTCCTGTTATTCATCCAACTTGTTCTACGATTTGTTTATAATACCATAATCTTCATTCTATTTTTCATTCTTGATAAAGCTGCTGTGTCAGCGAAACGTCGTCGAATTTTTTCAAATAAAGTGTAGATTAAAGTTAAACCTTGTGTTTTTATCTCATTTATATCATGGATCTACATCAAGTAACGGCCTCCACAATTCAAATGTTCAAACAATGAAGACAATAAAATTGTCGTTCTAGCTCATTTTGATGTTAATCCACGTGCAGCATTGGCAATAGCAGAGCATGATCTGGAATTGCCTCATAGTAGTATTCACAGAATTCTAAAAAAACATAAACTGCGCCCTTATAAATTTTCATTGGTCCCATCTCTACAAGCTGGCGATCCACGGCTTCGAACAGAACTGTGTGAGATCCTTCTTCTCAGAACATAAGAGAGTCCCGATTTTCTCAAAAGGATTATCTGGACAGATGAGGCCTGATGAGGATGTTTTTAACCGGAATAACTCACACTAAGCCCAACCAAAATCCTCATATAACGAGGGAAAGAAATCCTCAAAATGAATTCAGTTTTGATTTGTTTGCATTTTTGAAGGACAACAGATTTTCGTTTTGTGTGTATGATGAAAACTTCGTTGACACTTTATCTGTACCTGAACCAAGGCGTTGTTGGTACCAACTCGATGGAGCGCCAGCTCATCGCATAGATGAAAATTTTCCATATTTTAACTGATATGTTTGAAGATAGATAGATTGGAAGGAATGGTCCGTCTTTGTGGCCTCTAAGGTCACCTGACCTAATACCTACAGATTTTTATCTTTTTGAACCGAACGATAAAATTTATTCTGAACCTGTGTGTGTTTTTTTATTTGACTTTGAAAATTCGACAACAACGGCAGATTGCAATTTATTTCTCTTAACTTATCAGTTATCCAATAACAAAAGGATAGTTTTTTGTTAATACTCTTGGTAATCCAAGCCGCCTTTGTCAACTTTAGGTAGCTATATAAATTTCGTTTTTTCGCCATAACTTGAAAACCTGAAATCTCAAGTACAGGGTATTTATAGCGAACCTAATTTGGTTGTTTACGGGAAATCTAATGAATTGCAAAAAATATGGATTATAACTCGAAAAAACGTAGTTTTAGATGTTTCTTCGTTTCGAAATGTGAGGCGAAAAAAGAGCACTCTGTATACTGACTGAGATTCAGTCGCATATGAGTTATGTCCCGCATGGTTTTTTGTTTGCAGAACGCTATTCATTCCGTTGGTAGCTCAGGCCGTTCTCGAGATGTATCAATTTTTTCAGAGAGAAAAAAATCGATAATTTTTGAGTAAAACTAGGATATTTCATGCACGAAATAAGCTAGACTTATGTGTTAGGTGTTTTTGAAATTGGAATATCAAGTGTTATGGAACCTGTTGTTAATATATAGGATGTTTTATATTGAATAACAAAGTTGGTATGCACTTCCGGTAGAACCGCAAGTGTCATTGAGGTGAAAATATTTTGGAAATAGAGTTTCGAACCAGCTGAATCAACTACCAAAATCTCAGAACGATAGTATTATTAGTTCTCCATAAGTGTCTAAATGGCCACTGATATCCGGGAGATTATCTGATTGTTCAAAACGAATTGTCTATAATACGATTGTTCATCCCCAATTAACATATTGCATATCATTAATGTTGGGTTGCAATCAAGAAGATATAGACAGATTGCAGATTTTGCAAAACAGAGCAATGAGGGTTTTATTAGGGTGCAATAAGAACACGAGGATAGACGACATGCTGCGTTCTTTGAAATTCATTAAAATCCAAAATATGATAAAGGAAGCTTGTTTAGTTTTCATTTATAATATAACTAATAATTTGGCAGCACCATGTCTTTCTCATTTACCTATAAAAAGATCAACCATGATATAGTAAGACCTGAGGACCGGGGAGGATTATAATATCGGTAAATTTAAGACTAAGCGTTCAAAAAAGTCTCTGTTCAACCATGGGTCGAAAAGTTTCAATAGATTGCCTTTGCTTGTAAGAACTTTTCCTCTTTAAGGGCATTTAAGTCAAGACTAAGAGAGTTCCTTTTAGTTGATTAGTTGGTAGGGTGGTATAGGTTACGATGGGATATACGGTATCATCATTTTTTGTGAACTACATAATTATTTGTTATTGTACTCTAGTAGCAGAAGGTAATTAAATATACATTCAACTCAATTCTATTCAATTCAATTCGGTCGTGTCAGTGAAAATGAAATTGTGAAAAGTATAAAATATTTTTCACTTCATCGTCGTTGAATTTGAATGATACCTACGTATCTCCTAATACGTAAATTTAATCTCATATTACCTTGTAATTAAGTAAGCTCCGAAAATACAAAGCCACACTTCGTTATCAAGGACACTCAAAAATTTGAATAGAGAGGGCGATGTATCAGATGACTTGACCAATATCGTTAGTCCATTCAAACGGTAAAAACATGTGAAGTCGATAACATTTTGCCTTTCTGTTCTTATAGAAAGCGAAGCTAAACCAATATCACCATTTCCATCCATAAGATCTTTTATCAATCCGTTCCATCTTCCCTGCTCGTCCATTTCTCCAATTACGTTACCGGTGGCTAGAATGACTTCGTAATCAAATCCTAAATATTGAGCAATTAAATCCATCATATCCATGTAATATCCGTTGTAGCCTTTGGGGTGATTTTCGTCTTTGAATAGGAAAGGCTTCTGCTGTGGAATTAAAATCAATGATAAAACAATAGCAACTTCGAAAATAGATAGATACTGTTTCTTTTGGTGTAAAAGAAGTTTATCTAACCTCCACAACAATCACTTTATATATTTGGGCGGAGGAGAAGTTATCCATTAGAACATCGTTGGTTATATTCAGATCCGATTCGAAACCAGCATTCCAATTTCCAACTATCGAGGATTTTGAGATTTTGCTTTCTTGAAAATTTACAATACTAAGATCCATGTTGAATCGAATTCCACTTTTTCCATTGGCAATAATATTGATAGGAATATGGTGAAAATATTCCGTGTTTTCTTGCTGCAATAGAAATATTTATGACGAAAGCAATGTTTACTGATATTATGATAAATTTATAGATTATTGCAAACATTATATTGCTATCCTTGTTGATAGTTTTCATCAAAGGAATAGCGGCATAAAATAGTAAAAATTGCACTCGCCAAAAAACTAATTCACCAAAAATTTCAGTTTCAGGTTGTTTTCTAACGCAAAGATCGTGTTTTTTTCAAATTTTATTTGATTCCCCAGCTGCTCCAAGAAATCTGAAAAAATTCATGAATCTGGTTCTTGAGGTCAGGAATAGCCTAATTCTTTCAGATTGTTAGACGTTATTGACCTTGCAGAATGATTTAAACTTCTAAACGGAATTTTACGTAATGTATGCCAAACTTCTCCAACAGTGCATTTTTGTGCATTTTTTTGCTTCTTCAAATAACACTGGCAAGAATATCGTTTTCGGACCAGAACCTATTAAAAAGTACAAAGAATAATGTTTTTGAAAAACTTTTCTTCTTTTCGAGTGAATAACCTCAAGAAATATGGGCCAAATAAATGTCAGCACATTTAATTTCTTGTACATTAAATTTCAGTGTTCAATAAGCCATTTTGCTCCTAAACATGCTGAAAATTCAAAAATATCGTTTTTCGAAGCATGTTTAGCCATTTTCAACATATACTAAATTAAACAACTTCTTTGTCGTCCTTGTCAGCCTTCTTCCGTCCACTTCTGAACATAGGCCTCTCCGTGTCCCTTCCATTTATGTCTGTCTTGTGCTATTCTGTCCTCCGACTTGGTCTTTCATATCGTCGATTCAACGTCTTTGTGGCCTGCCTCTACTTCGCTTGGTCTCTTTAGGCCTCCATTGAATAACCCTCATTGTCCATTTATCTTTGTCCTGCCTTGCAACGTGACCTACCCATCTCCATTTAAACTCGGCTATTCTTTTTATAATGTCTTAGACTCGCGTTCTTCGGCTGATTTCCTCGTACCTTACTCGATCTTTTAAGGATATTCCCAGCATTGCACGCTCCATGGCTCTTTGAGTAGTTCTTAGGCGATTGTCACTATGCTTCGTTATTGTCATCGTTTCCAGTCCATATGTAGACACAGATAAGATACAGGAGTCGTAAGCTTTTCTCCTTAAGTTGATTGGGATATCCGTATTTTTCAGGATATGTTGAAGTTTCCGAAGGCGGCCCAGGTTAACCCACTTCTCTGGTTTTCATTTTTCCTAGTTTGATGGCGTGATCTAGATAAACATACTCGTTTAAATTTTCGATGGCTTGATTCCCTAAATGGATCGGAACGTTGTTGGGGCACATGACCTTGGTTTTGCCTATGTTCATTTTCAATCCAATACTATTCGACGCTTCATTCAGCTGCACTAACATCTCTTCTAACTCATCTGTGTTTCCAGCGATATGGATGATGTCATCCGCAAAGCGCAGATGATTAATGTACGATCCTTCGATTTTGATGCCCTATTCTTGCCATTCTAATTTCTTGAACACGTCTTCTAGAGTCAGGGTGAAAAGTTTCGGTGATATCGTATCACCTTGGCGTACCCCACGTTGAAGATCAATTCTTGCAGTTCTTGTATCATCACCAATTTTGACATGCATAGTTTCTCTCTGGTATATATTCCTTATAACATTTAGAAAGGACCATGTCTCTATCGAGACGAACGCTTTATGGTAGTCTACAAATATATGGGTATATTGTACTCAGTTGTTTTCTTTCCAATAGTGTACGCAATGTCTGCAGATCGTCTATGGTGCTGTAACCACTCCTAAAGCCAGCTTGCTCTGGTGGCTGATAGAAATCTAGTTTCTTCGTGAGGCGTTTTGTTAGGATTTTCGTGAAAAGATTATAGAGGCGTGATAACAGACTAATAGGGCGATAGTTCTCGATGATACTGATGATTCCTTTCTTGAATAGCAGCACGACTTCTGCATTGTAGCATTCTTTTGGAAGCTTACATTCTTGCAGACATTTGTTCAATAGAATTTGAATGAGCTCTTCCATGCGTCCTCCACCAAGTTTCAGCATTCCAGCAGTGACATGGTTCTCTCCAGGACATTTTCCGTTTTTCATACTTTTGAGTGCCCTACTAATTTCACTGAGGCACATATCTCTGATACTCTGATCTCACATTTAATACTGAACTCGATGTGTCAATAACGTTTGGGGACTTGGATGTGTAAAGGTCGGTGTAAATTCTTCTTTTGTTTGAGATATTTGTTCTATGTTGGAAACAATCATTTTGTTTTTCCATTTGAGAGTTTTGATCTGAGAACTCTCATATTGGCATCATTTTCGATCGTTTCCTGGATCACTCTAGTTTTAGGTGCTATCAAGTCTCTGCGTATGACTTTTTAAGTCTTTTATTCAATGTCATGTGTTCTTCCGTTCCTTCTTCAAGTCCCCTTCTTTGGTCTATCCGTTACGCTGTAGACGTAGTCAGCTTCGACTTTTTGAGTTTCCTTACTTTAGAGCATATTTTCTTTGTAGCTGCGGCGACACTTGATTTTATTTGTTGGTTTAGTTCTGCAATATCCATTCTTATAAGTGTTTCTTCTGGTTGTAACCTTTTTGCTATTTCTGCTTGGTATTCGACATTCCTTGCTCCGAGGTGATCGATTGTCGGGAGTCTAGGTTTTTTAATGAGATTTTTTCTCTCTTGTTAAATATCGTACCGGAAGCAAGCTCGGACTACTCTGTGGTCACTTCCTGTGTCTACTTTATTAAGAACGGACACATCACTACAGTTCTTTCGGTTGTCTGAAAGTATGTAATCGATCTCATTTTTTGTGGAATTATCCGGGCTTCTCCAGTTCCATTTGCGTTGAGGAGGTTTTTAAAAAAATGTATTTAGACAGTAAAGGTTCTCTTCCAAGAGAAAGTTCACGAGCATTTCTCCTCTATCGTTCCTTATTCCTTGGCCGTGTTCACTGATGTTTTCTCTATCATTTTGCGTCTTCTTGCTGATTTTGGCGTTGAGGTTCCTAATTATGATACTGAAGGACGCGTTTTCTGTTCGTCTCTTCATATAGCTGTTGTACCTCTTCATTTTCCGATGTACTTGTTGGTGCATATATGTTAATTATTTTACTGCATAACGCTTGTTTAACGACAATGTAAGACATATGACTCGATCAGAAACAGCGCAGAATTTGGATACTTTGTGTTCTGTGTTCTTCTTTACAAGGAAACCTACTTCTCCAGTATGATTATTGATATCGGAGTTATTCTGATAAAGTATATGACCTGACTACTGCGTTGTAGTTTTTTCTCCGGGTAGGCGTGTTTCCGACAGTCCAATGACATTTCATTTCATTTTTTCCAATTCACGTTCTAATTCAACAAGATGATCTTCCGTTCTTATTGTGCGTACGTTATATGTGGCAACAAATATACGGTGTTTCATATTCACATTTTTTCTAGTCAAGACTTTGCCCTCCCCCAGAATCCATGGGGCTAACTGATCTGTTAGTGTGAAATGGTGAGCTCTACTCACCTGGGGTAATAGTGTTTCAGGTTTTGACATTTTCAGTTTAAATACGGAGGTTTTGGCATTGAAACGGCGCGCTTGCCCTGCGTGTTGGCGAGTGTATGATGAAGCCCCCATTCTGGGAACCGTCGCTATTTGCAGCCGCTCACTCTGAGTCAGACGTGCTTTGTAATTCTCCCAAAGCTGGATTGCCATTTCCGCTAGATCCGCCGTACCGAAGACTGTCTTCTCCGCCATCACTACCGTTGTGGTCTTTGCCCGTAACCATGGGAACGGGTAAAGCGTTATACCCCGCAATACTGGGTCCTCAGCAGAACTCAGCTCGGATTTAGTCAAACTGGGCCCACCCCCGCGACGTGGACGCGCCTTACAAGAATTATATAAGTGGGCTCAAGGAAGTGGTCCCTGGTGCCCATTAGGCCGGGTTAATGCTCGTGTTTAGACCACGAACAACTTAGTGAATGCTTAAACATTTATTGTTCTGCGTTCCATCGAATATCAATGTTGAACTCCCCTTTCTAGAAATAAACACGGTTTCAATTCGAAAAAAGCATTTTGTCCACGCCGTTCATCACTTATTTCAGCTTATAACTTCAAAACCTATTAACTTAACACATGCTCCAACATTCATTCTTGTATAACATCAAATCTCGAAGTTCGGCCAACTTTTTTGGACCTAAACTTGATTAGAATGGAGAAATATATTTTTTTCAAAGCAAGTTTTCCCCAAAACCCAGTGAATTCTCAAACATTTATTTTTTCGTTCATCAACGAATCTTAATGTTAGAGATACTATTTTGAACCCAAAGGGTAAATTTCACGAAATTCCGAAATTCAGTTATCTTAAAATGACAACAAATGTTGAAATTAGTTGATGTTTATTTTATGCGACTTTGATAGAACTGATGTAGGTAACTAGAATTCAATTATGAAGTGGTCCCTAAATATTATCGTGTTTCATGAAAGTTATGAGGATTTTAAAAAAAGTCGGTGATGGAATGAGAACTTAGGTGAGGGAATGATTACTACAGACAAGTCATGATGCTTTTTGAAATAAATTAGTGTTCTTTTTCAGGAAGATTTTTTCATTAAATGAAATATTGTTATTGAACGATAAGTAAGATCAATGAGTAATTCTTGTAAATGATCACGTCAAGTGGATCCCCTATTTTCCACTTGATCATAAAAATTGAGTACATATATTGCTTTCATAAGAAGTTACTGAGAAAAATTGATCCCCTAACAATTTTTAAAAATTTTGATTTCAAAACAATTATTTTTAAAGAAAATTTCAGATACTTTTAGT
This sequence comes from Cryptolaemus montrouzieri, assembly GCA_013387265.2. Lineage (NCBI taxonomy): Eukaryota > Metazoa > Arthropoda > Insecta > Coleoptera > Coccinellidae > Cryptolaemus > Cryptolaemus montrouzieri. The sequence continues at coordinate 66,662,663 of JABFTP020000103.1, forward strand.
TGAACAATGAATTTTAATCAACCGTTAAAGATAAATTAATGAAACTTTCAGGAATTACCATCAACTACTTATATTTTTATATGATATTAATAATCAAAAATTATTTGGTTATCATCATCTGGTTAATTAACTTAACTCGATTAAACAAATGATAATTTTACTAACCTCTCGGTAAGAAAATGAAGTTTTTTTCATCGTTTGAGATGCTGGAAGAATATTCCACTGCCATAATATAAATTTATCTATCAAAACCCCCTAGCGCCGAGCGGTGTCAAAACACTGTGCAAGACAACATTGCAGCTTCTACTTATTGTAAATTATAAATAACAATTCAAAATATAACTATTAAACAGATTTTGTTATTAATATTATGCATATTATTATTAATGTTTATTACCGTGGACTTGTGCACTATCTCAGCTGTTAGCTGGATATAATTTACCTTTCCCAGATTCAGCAATCAAAGGGATTATGCTCCATTACTTGACATAAATTTTTATACTATTCTACATGTATTAAGAATTACAGCTTCTTGCATTTCTATTTAAGTATTCTTAAGCAATTATATTTTCTCAAGGCTATCATGCAAACTTTTGTGTATCAATCTAGTCGAAGAACTGATGACAGGAACGATATCTATATCATCGAGGTGCCACATCTGCTGATCTCAACAGCAAGGTCTGCGTATTTGGACTTTTTGTCCTGGAACTTGTTCAGCACGTTGTTATTATTCGGTATGGCGACATCCACCAGCATTGCTGTTCTGGCTCTCTTATCATTCACCACTATGTCCGGCCTATTATTCGTCATCATTCTGTCAGTGATAACAGCCCTATCGTAGTATAATCTGATAGAGTCATTTTCCAATACGGGCGACGGTTGATACTTGTAATATGGCTGGAAGGTACTCAGAAGTACGTACTTGTGTGCAACTTTCAGATGGATAATGTTGCACACTTGATTATGCCTGTGAAGATAGTCCATATTGTCCAGTTGTTCACAGCCGGACGTAACATGCTGTATAGTCTCCGATCTTATATGGCATTTTCTGCACTCTTCTGTTTGTGATGTTCCGTCCTTAATTATAAATTTTTTGTAGTTGTTTGTAGCGATTACTTGGTCTTGAATGGCCATAAGAAGTCCTTTTGTTTCCGCGAATAAATCTCCTTTCATCAACCATTTGTTGGAGGCTACTTTGTCGATGTATGGTTGATTAATCTCAGGATGATGTCGTCCATGCAATTCCTTTGTTGACCATTGCTCTTGTTTTTCAGTATCAGATAGGAACGGTAGATTCAGCAGGTTATCCCTGGTAGCAAGATTCAGAGGTGTTTATCCCTTACCCGCCAACGATACCACTCTATGGAGGTCAGAAGTGCGAGTTTTTGCAGAGAAGAATTCTCTGAGATTTTTAGTCTGCTCGGTGTGTAAATTGACAACATCCATTAATCAGCATCCTTCTTCTAACCGCTTCAAAGTTGTTCTTATCACAGACGATTTTGGATGATGATTGTTGTACTTTGTCAGCATCGTTCGGGTCTGCCTTTGAATATCATCCAGTTCTGTCTAGTCCGTCTGATTATTCCAAATGAGTAAAGCAACACTGGAATTGCGTAGGTGTTAACTGCCGTGACTAGATTCCCCGAGTTCAACACTGATTATAGCAAAGTCTTCAGACACTGACTGTATTCTGAACGAATCTTCTCCTTTGACTTTTTTTGGTCTAGCAATCTAGCTTGTTGGCATCCCAGATATTCCTCATATAGTGTAAATATCACCATTTGGAATTTATGTTTCACCATCTATGACTTTCCCCCTTTGAATGTTCAGGGTCTTACATTTTTCAATTCCGAATTTCATATGAACATCTGCCGAGAACTTAATGACAGTATTCAGCAGATCATCCAATTCTTGTTCGAAGCATATAGTTCGATGTCATCCATATACAGTAGGTGGGATATTATGTGATGGTTCCTATCTGCTTTCATCCTAAATCCGTATCCAGTTCGATTGAGCATTGAAGACAATGAGTTCATAACCAAACAGAACCATAGTGGACTCAAAGAGTCTCCTTGAAAAATTTCTCGAAGTATGGGTATCTCGTCGGTTTTAATTGAAGTTGACCTGCAGAGATGTGCGCCAGTGTGCCATTGCTGCCTTCAAGAATTCTACCAAGGCTGGATGAATTTTTGTATATCTGCAATACTTCTACAAGCCAAGAATGGGCGTTACTATCGAATGCCTTCAGAAAATCGAGAAAAGCTGAATGAACATTCCGATGCACTCCGCGTGCCTGTTTCATTATCACAGAATCGATGATGAGTTGTTCCTTGCACCCGTGGTGCTTCTTTCTGCATCCCTTCTGCTCCTCAGCTAATATATTGTTGTTGTCAAGGTGTCGGTATATTCGATTGGATATGCCTGAGGTGAGTATTTTGTAAGGCGTTGGCAGACAAGTGATTGGCCTAAACTGAGATGGACCCTGTGTTCTATCGTATTTTATTAATAATTCAATCTCATTTCGTTAAAGTTAAATATTCAAACAGTTTGAAATTTGAATCAAGAATCTACAGGTAATGATACCCAACGAAAATTATATTTATATCCAGGTGTCGCTGGTATAGATCTAGGTTGTTGACCAGTTAATTGTGAGGTCAGTACTTGAAAAAAGATCGTTTTCTCGTTTCTGTGGGAGAAAGCAGTACTCATTCTATGTTTCATTTCTTTTTTATTGTTGTGAAGAGAATAATTTCGCTTTTCATCAGTTTTTTTTGAAAATCAATAGTTTTTCATGGAATCGAGTCTATGTAAATTCGGAATTCATAAGATTCTTTCTCTTGTCTATTTAGAAATCTTCGAAATCGTTTGTGATTTTATTGGAGCTGTGTTGTAACGATTGGAGTGAATAATTTTCAGTAATAGAAATCAAGTATTCTTTTGATTTTCTGGATGAATTCCAATCGTCTGAGGCGTTATAAGTAGTCGGTAAATTTGCCGGATTTCGACAACCAATTCAATTAGAGAGTGGAGAGATTTTGAATTTTCTTTTGTTATATTAACCTAGATCGATATCTGCTATTTCAAGAGTAAGTCAAATTCATTCTGTCCATTTTAAAAATATATATTCGAGAGATATGGTATTGTTATAGATTTTTTTCTCCGTCGAGATATTTTATGAGTTATAGATTTTTTTTTCACCGTCTAGATATTTTATTAGTTCCCATCTTTATGCCCAACCTTGATATTTCACGACTGGGGCAACCACGTCTTTAGGGAACTAGTCTTGCCACCTAGGGCAGTCACCTTGCGAACCATATTCAGCCAATCAAGTAACTTGTAGGCTGTAAGATACAGGAATACCAGAAAACTGATGTAAAACACTATAGAATCATTGTGGGAATTAATCTCATTCCTTAAAAAGCTAAGTTTTTCTCTTTATGATCCAATTCTTTTCTTCTATCTTCGTTAATTGTTGACTGAGCTCTATCATAGAGTATCATTTTGTTGAAAAGCTCAGATTGTTCTAAATTGAAAATTTGTACTATGTAGTTGGAATTTATCTCGTCTGACACCCCTTTTATTGTAATTGGTTAAACTTTGTAGTTAAGTTTTTCTTGTATCAGTTACCTTGATTATAGTTAGAAATTTATTAATCAGTTGCTGTGATTTCGATATTTATCTTGTAATAAAGCTAGTTGAATGAAAGACTATATCTAGGACGTAGGTTCTAGACGAAGATCTCACACACTGAGATAAAGGGACTTAAAGTTATCTTCTTCCAACTAGCCCAGTTAAAATTAAATCTCATTCAACTTCATTATTTACACTTTTTAGTTCCAGTTGAATTGAAATATTTCTCCAATTCTAAATATTCTAGAAACGAAACCATTACACCGTTATTCCTTCGAAGTCCATATGTTTGATATCAAGGCGTTGTTTTTAATTCTGGATCCATTCCGCATCTTTATTGTGTTCTTTGGGGTTCGACCATAGTGATGACCAATAATCAGTCAAGCGCTGGGCGTCAGGGCATTTCTCTGTTATTGTAGGTCGCTGTGTGTTATTTGTTTGTTTCCTTTCAGCACACTTGACGTTTCTTGAGAGCCTCTTTGCTTTTGCTTGGAGTTTCTGCTTCAAAGTGTCCATATACACGTCGATGTGTTGTTTGTGATCAGGATGATTTGTGTTTGTATCGATTTTCCTATAAAATTTGCGTATATGTGATTTCAAGCGCCTTAAGGGTTTTTATTATTAATATTATTATCAATATTATCAAACAAATTTTATTCTTGTAAAAATGTTATGAACATTAATAAAATCATTTTTCCTTATTACATTAAATAGCGAAAATTGATAAATAATCAATTATATATTTTACAAAACCGTGTATTTTATATTCAGTTCTGCTTGGTAATCTAATAAGCTTTCATTTTCAAATTAACGAGTAAGTACTCCATTTCCAGCGAAAAACAATAAACTGCTCGGTTTCGATTTCCATTTGTTATTTGTGTCTCCACGTAAATAACAAAATAATTCTAGTAGTCATTATAATTTATTCTTCCACGACCCCTCAGAACTCGAATCCGGAGGTCATCTGATCGAACACTACTTTTGGTTTCATCCGAAAGAAGAACATTTCGCCAATTCTCAATATTCCAATTTTGGTGCTCAATACACCAATTAAGTCTGTTAATTTTCCATTGTCTGGCAAGCACTGGAGCTCTTAAGGGCCTTATGTTGTATAAACCCCTTGAAAGAAGTCTTTGACATATCGTTTCGGCTGATACACAGATGCTTGTTGCTTCCAGAAATTGCCTTTGGAGTATGGGGTGCGACGCACTAGGGTCTTGCCTTGTAATTTGGTACAAAAAGCGGTTTTGTTCTTTAGAAGTGATCTTCCTACGACTTCTTCTAGGCCTATCTTGCAAAGATTGTAGCTCTACGTATCGGATGTAGGTTTTTGAAATCACTCCCTGTAAAATCCCAATGTGGCCGCTATATCCCTCTGTTTCACCCCTTCTTCAACGAGAGCAATTATTCGACCCCTTTGCACATCGGATAATCCAACGTGGGCATTTTCAACTATGATTATAGGCTTTTTCAAATTTTGAGATTCACAGTTTCAAATCTCAGTGACGACTGAGTACAATATCCCGAACTTGTGGTGATAGTTCAAAATTTCGTATCATACTATCCAGCTTTTTTACAACAAAAAACTTCATTCCTCACAAGTAGTCAAAGACATTGAGTTAGAAACAATCAATAATGTGAAATACGAATGGTTGGTAGTGTGGCCTAATGTTGTGAATGCGGATGAAACGCTAACGGGTTCAAAGAGAACGAAACTACAGTCTGTTGATCCTTTATATGACATCCGATTAGATTGTACCACTACTATTGTGGTCCTGGTTGACGATTATTATGAAGAGTAGATCGAAGAACTAGCTCCTACATTGATGAATATTTAACATTCTACGAAATGTTGAATATGGATATCTGAACTGTTTGAGTTTCGGGTCAGTGTACTATTGCCCTTTTTCTGATAATGCGGACGTAGTTAACACAAGTCAAGCCGAGATTTGGTGAAAAATGAAGGATGAAAGTCTCCCAATTTTACTTACCATGCGAAGTGCACTTTCCAAGTCAATACCTATTCTTACAGGGTCATTCGTTCCATTAAAATCATTGCATGTGATAAACTTACTCATGTTCATCGTCCAGTTGCCATTTTGTATTAAATATCTGAAAAAATTGCATGTGAAATAATTGTGTTATATAATCTTCAAAATATTTACAAGAATCATCAAACTGAGCTTACCTTATTGCCAGAATTGATTGTACAGACAAATTGAAGTAGAATTTTGTCATAAGTCCCTTAGTTTCAATATTGTAAGATTTCCCAATCCAATTATACAGCTTTTCGATATTAGAATTCAATTTCGGACGAACGAAGAGAACCTTTCCTCTTCTACAGTGGCATGCCAAGTTTCCAGAATCTTGGGTGATAACATGCCATGCGAACGTTTTATTTAAATAACAATTTTCTGAAGCAATATTTAAAACATTTCTGATAGTGTCCGTGCGTCCCAGGATGAAAAAATTCATGAAATTCGATGCTATTACTTTTCAATTTGGGTTTTGAGTGTTGTATTGTTGATGGCTTCTATCACGTATCTGGCTGCAGTAGTGAACAACAAAGCTTTGTAGTTATGTTGCACAACTGAAAATTGCAATGATTCTGAAGATTTTGATTGAAAGTGGTAGATTTTTCATTCTGCTGCAAAATATTTCAACAAACATTTTAGGAGCTATTTAATAGACATTCATTTGGCAGTTTGATGTGCTTCGATAGACTCATAGCTTATTGCAGTAGCGCCCCATTTTCAAGGGTCTAACCTATCTGACGAATACCTAGATGCTCGAACATACTGCAAGTTAATAAAGTTAGAATGATACAATTGAACTAATTTCTTGATCGAAGGAATTATTGAGGGCAGTTTCAGTAAACACATTCCTTACTTCGTAGGATATGCTGGATTTAGAATTGCAGTATCCGTTCTTTCTGCACGCAGCACTATTTCTACGAGTCATTTTCCTGGCTCACAGAAATTGAAATTTGGGTGAGTGAAGAGCCAAGAGACTCGGTTTAAATGGAAAAGGGTAAAAAAGATTCAGAAGTCAAGACGCGAAAGTGTCAGTGAAATTATCATTTAACTTAAGTGATAGTCCATATAATACTAAAGCAGTAAGGCTTATTTCGAGGAAAGTGCAGGGGACAGTTAGAGTTTCAACCGGGCGGGAAGAAAGGGAAAATTTCGACGAAATGCCGCCCCGGGCAAACGGAACGTCGAAACGGTGAGATTTCTTCGGAATCGATAACTCGGATCTTTCGGAGGGCGATCGGAGAGGTCGATCGAGCGGAAACTGGGAAAAAGTTCCGAAAAAGCGAAAATAAAATATGTCTTCGAAATCTTGGAGATGGAGGGGATAATTTCTATGGACTTTTGTAGCTATCTAAATATTTCTATCGCCTTCGATCGCTACGAAACGTGAACAACAAAAAAGCCTCGAGTTCCGTATTTTGCGCCGCAATAGTTAGATTCTCATAAGACCACGGGAAAATGGAAAAATCTTTCATTGAACGAAGGGATATTGGCCGACTACCGCAAATTTTCGCTCTACTTTCCTTATTCTGAAAATCTCCGACGGCCAAAAATTCGCGAAATTAACAAACCTCGAGCTGTCGAAATACGGGTTAATGTTTTAACCATCCTACATAAACGGGATCATCGGGAGAAAGAATTCGACCTTCGAACGATTCCTCTATATCTCGAGATCGGGTCCGCCAAGAGAAATCGTTACTGTAAGACTTAATTTTCGGAATTGAGACCTATATTTTCGAGAAAAAGAACGGAAACACGGGGGCGGAGCCAGTCACCGCTCCTTCTGCCCCTTATATCGCTATTAAATGTCGGAAGTGAGCGTTACCAACGTGTAAAATTTAATGCTCTCTCTCTCTTCTGAACGAAAATAGTGAGATGGAAATAGTTAGTCACTTCAATTTTCACCAACATAATTTCGGCACTAACAACATTTACATTTAGTGCTCTCTCTTGTGAGTGACAATCGAATCTAATTATTTCAATTAGTCTTATATTCGATCTGTCAAAATAAGTGATTCCAAATTTTAGTTGAATGAAAAGTTTGACGCAACTTGAAATAAAAAAATTATTTTATCCATGTTAATGTATGTTTTGTTTAAGGAAAGAAACGACAAACTTTCAAATTCATAAATTTAACATTTTGTGGTTATTCTAACCTAAACAATATGATTCGAACGGAATGTTATAATAAAAAGGAGTTAAGGTGATTTACAATAATGTTTGATAGGTAAGTGAATGTATTTGAGGTTTACTCATGTATTTTAATGTATATTTATTTAGGCATGCTCAAGAAATGTACTCAGAATTTATATAATTCATTTTTCTTTCATGATTATTTTAACCTCTATACGTTGAAAAATGTCCTGGAATTACTAGGATTTTTAACGAATCAATTGGAGGATCTTACAAAATGATGGGATATCCTTTGAGTTGCTATTAATAGGTATTGAGCTCTTTTGTATAATATTTTTTCTGGCAGAAATTCGATAAAAATTTCGTTAGGTCATTAAGAGTATGTATCATATAAATATTGAAAGCTATCCACTAAAGGCTATATCTGTATTTAAATATTTGAAGCTGGATGTCAATATGAACGTGCCATTTCAAATTGAATTTTCATTTCAGTTTATTCAAGAGGAAGTACGTTTCTATTCTACAATTATCCAAATGTAAAAGTTAATGAGATTCAATATGTTTGACAATGTTCAAGTTAGAACCAAAGAAAATAAGATCTCAAATTTGCACAAAAGGTAATTATTGTGAGTTCCTTCTATTCATAACTCATAGTTAATGTTTCTCAGGAAATTTTAACAAGGTTGTTGAATGAATGACAGGAATTCCTCATTGATTTGAAGTTGAAAGTTTCTCTGTTATAGGTGTCTGATAGTGGGAAATATGATGTTCCAATATGTAGCAGTTGCATATGAAGTTTTATTTTGTACAACCACAACTTTCAATCCAAGATTTATGAAAGTCACATGCTGCTGCTTATGTGAATCATATTTTGGAAAAAATCCAACTACTACTCGGAGAATGCTATGCAATTTGACAATTTTTGTAATAGGTAGATGTACTATAGGTATTTTATATAATTGTGTAAAATGTGTATGTTCATCACGTAATGTGGAAATATGAAGTTGTTTTAATGCAATTTCTTCGTTTCATTTTCATTTCATAGTATATTATTAAGTTTCACAAAAAAAAAGAATTGAAGAGAAGTAAAGTTGAAGAATAGAAATTTCAATTATTAGAGAGCAAGTTTATAAGAAGCTGACTGCTCCAAACCAACTGCTAACTCGACAGTTAAGGATCTAGGAAATTCACAGTTACAAGAAACAATTTCACTTAAACAAGTATATCGTTAACATCATTGTAATATATATGAGGATCCATAATGTGATTTACAAATTTGTGGATCTCATTTCTGCTTTCCACAAGAACACTTCAATTCAGAAGATGTTTGTTCTTTGTGGTAAGCAAATTGTGTGAATTTTGGTCAATTTGAATTTATACAAAATAGTTACGTATAGGGCAATCACATAAGAGCGAATTCTATGTTGATCATTCAACTTCTAAGCCTAAAGGGAGATTGAACAATTTGTTTTTTGAATCAATGTTGAAATGTTTTTAATTTTATCTTATGCTTGCTCAATTGAAATTCTGGAAAGGAAACTGAAAGACCACAAAGTTTTCTGAAACGAAAAAATTCACCGAAGATTGCAGTGAATTTCCTAATGACATGCAACAGAATTCAATTCACCTCTTTTCATTATGGAGAAAAGAATGTCCGAGAATAACATTGCAATCTCCCGGAATTTGATAAAACTTTTCAAACTAATGGCACTGCTTCATTCAAAATTTTTACAAATAGAGAACCATATATGGTTTGACATGTATACAATTCATTCATTCTGAAAAAAAAAAGAAAACTGACAGATGAATACTATCGGGGTTTATTTGTGATATTATCAACAATAATAAAACATAACTACGAGACGTGTATTCAAAGTAAGTACCGTTTTGAAATAAGGAAAATCTGCAAACATATCTCAATAAATTTACCTATACTTGAGAGCCTGCATTTTAATCTACGTTGCTATATATTTTCCCTCAACACTGAGGATTTGTAATAACTTTGTAGCAGTTTTTGAATACCTTCCTCATAGAAGTCTGCGCCTGACTTCTTAACCGCTGCATCGGAACTGTTTTGATTTCGTCATTGTCTTGAAGGCGCTGACCGCCCAGGTGTTTCTTCAAGTGCAGGAACAGATGGTAGTCACTGGGCCGCCAGATCGAGTCGTCTGTTTTCCTTAACCATATTGTCCACTGCCGGCATCAAGTTTTCATTAACGACTGCAGGACGCCTACTCCGTTGTTCATCATGCATATTTGTGCTGCCTTCTTCAAATGCTCTCATCCCTTTCTAACCATTTCATTACTCATAATGTTTCAATCAATCAATCAATACATTTATTTGTTCCATATAAACACAAATTTGTAGAACACATCATCATAAACATAAAATACATGGAAACAAATAGTGTAAACATAATAAAGACCTAACAATAAAAGACGAGATCAGTTGAGACAAATATTGTCCTCAAAATACTCCTGGAAAATATAGTATGGTGTCCTCCTAAGGTGAGTATTTAATCTTCTCCTCAATTTATTTTGTGGCCACCCTCATGCCTCATGTGGAATATGATTGTAAATTTTTACCAAAGCATAAACAAAATTGTTCTGAAGGTAAGTATGCTGGGTAACCTCATATCGTTCACAGCTCTCCTGTTATGCTCATATTCACGCTTAGTCTCCACAAACAGGTGTCTATTATTAAATATGAATATAATTGCTTCATAAACATATAGACTCACAACAGTTAGCACTGATCTTTCCACAAAGTGAGCCCTGCATGATTGTGTTTTGCTCAGCTTAAGAATCCCGCGAATACATATCTTCTGCAACAAAAGGAGCCTCAAGATATCCGATGAATTCCCCTACATAACTATCCCGTATATCAACCTACTATCAATACATGCATTGTATGCGGTAAATGCTGTTGAGACATTCACAAGTTCGGACAGTGTTCTTAGTGCATACACATATCTGGCCATATCATTTGCAAGTTGGTCTACATGATTACCCCAATCTAGTCGATAGTCAACCGAAACACCCAGGAACTTAAGGCTATTAGATGAAACCATGGCAGTCTTATATGTTATCCATGAGATATGGGTATGTGTTCTTTTTCATATGCAAACCTGACAAGTTTGGTCTTTTGACTATTTATTTTCAACTCATTTTGAGGAAACCAGGCATCGCGATCGACAAGCACATCGTCCAATACCGAATCCAGAGAAACCGGATCGGCGAGCACCAGAAAAGTGTCGTCTGCAAATTGGCCCATGAATTCAGTTGTACAACCAGGTAGGTCATTGGTATAAATCAAGTAAAGAAGAGAACCCAAAACCGATCCCTGCGACGCACCCCTCCCCTATTAATAGCCAACATCGTTGACTGCAGTGTATTCCCAGTTGTAGACTGTTTTTCAGCTACACATTGAGAGCTGCTTCCTGATAAATAAGACCGAAGCAGATCCAAAGACCTGCCTCTAATTCCAATGCATACATCTTCTCAATCAACTTGTCATGGTCGACGGAGTCAAAGGCTTCTATGAGATTGATACACATCAGTCCTGTTATTTTACCACTGTTTAAGTAGGAGCCTGATATAAAGCTCTTGTCGTAGTCCTACCCTTTCTAAAGCCATTTTGGTATTCTGTTGTAAATAACCCTTTCAAATGTCCAATGTTACTGAGTATAGGTCTGTAATTCTCCAAATCTGTTTGCTCCCCTTCTTGTACACTGCTCTCACCTTGGCCATCTTAGGTTTATCAGTATATACACCTCTGTCGAAAGTTTGACTTATCAGATATGCCAGAACAGGAAAGATCTCATCTGCAACCATCTTAATAATTTTGACAGGAATTTCAACCAGTCACACAGATTTTGTTTTGTAAGAACCAGTTTTTACCAGACCAGAGCTTTGTTCCCTCGAATCACCAATTTTGCTGGACGACTTGGAGCCCTGATTCACAAAAAATGTATTAATATCTTTCAATACTTCCTGATATTCCTGCTCTTCTCCATATAGCTCCCCAAAATAGAATCCCCCCCCCCCTTCTGACCCAACTGCTGTGCATCCTTATCAAGTTCTATGTTGCAATATTATCATTTTTTGATCGTAACATGCAGTCTTCATTGTAGATCCTCTTGGTCTGTCTAACTACTCTTCTAAGTATTCCACTGTATGCTCTAAAGAAATCATCAGATACCTGTCCTTCAATTTTCTTTTTATATATCTCCATTTTATGCCTGGAGGAAGTTTTGATACCAACAGTTATTCATGGTTTTTGTTTTTCCGATTTTATTGACTTCATGGTTAATATGCGATCACTCATTCACTGAATAATATCATCAAATATATCATAGGCTTTGTTGAGTTCAGACTCATTATAAACTGTTGACCAATTAACATAACTCAATTCCTCTTTGAAGCTTATCATCTTTGATTCAGTGAATACCTTTCTTTTGCCGGGTTCTGTAGGACTGGAAGGATTTTCATTATATAGTGGTACATCTATAACCTGTGCATTATGGGAGGATAAACCATCTGCGATAATCCTGCCTTGTTTAGGCATGTCAGAGTTCAACAAAATGTTATCAATGTGAGAGCTATATTCATTTATTTGATATGTTGGTTCATGTATCTTTTGGATAAATCCATGTGAGTGTAAAAGGTCAGGGAACATATTCTTATCTGAATTTCTATCAAAATGAATGTTGAAGTCACCGCACAACACAATTCTGAAGTTAACAAAGGAAGAGGCTCTCTTAAGTGCACCATCAATAACATCAAGACACACAGAAATGTCTCCTTGTGGAGGGCGATGGACTGAAACACCGATAAGTCGAACCCGCCTGCTGATGCCTGCCGCAATCCCATTATGATTTTGTTCACTAAATTTCAGGATCATCTTCCATCATCACATCCGCAGATGAAAACACACACGATCCACCATAAGGAGACACGCCTGAGAAATAAGAAACCAATTCATACCAAGGAACGAGTACACCCTATATATCGCTGCCTGCTAATAAATGCTCAGTGTTACAAACTACCCCACGAGAAAACTCCATATTACCCAGGAAAAGATCTAAGTCCATTACTTTATTTTTCAGTTTCATCCATAAATTGCACAGACCTCACGATGACTATTGATCTATTTTATTGATATAAGATGTTGCTCGTTCTTAACATCGGAGGGACTCACGATTATCAGATGCATCTTAAACACTCAAATAATCAAACTGCAATGGCGTCAGTATGTAGGCGCAAGATGTGAGTGCAGCAGAATGCCGACCGCAGCGCTGCGGCCGCGGTGTGTCAGAACGGTTCCTACTTAAAAAACACTCCTCGTATTTTATGTACCTCACTATTCCGGGCATGCCAGTGAACGTACATATGCGCGTGCGACTCTCAACTTTGCAAAAAGAAATGAAAATTGAGAGGTGAGTTTTTCGATAGACAAAAAAATGTTTAGTTTGATTCGACTATCAATATAGCATAAGGATATGGTTTAGCTTTCATTTCCTTTGCTTTATGCTGAACTCTCCTTATTTTTTATTGTGACAGAATGACTCATGGGCTCTTTGAAGGGTGTAACAGGCATGCTAACCAATTCTCTGACAAAGGTCTGGTTGGCTGCCGATTTAGACACCCAGATTCTTACATTCTCCATTCAATTTAGACGCCCTGAGAAAGACGATGAATTTTCAGACGAAATTTATTTCGCAAGTTTTCAATTAACGTTAAAAACAATGAAAAATCATTTTAGTAAAGAACGGTAGAATGAACTGGTCTAATGAACATCTGCCTGTTTATAACCCCGACTTGTTGTGTTTCCACTGAAGATACTGAACTTCATGAAATAGATTCGCGAGTCAATTTTGGTTATATATTTTTACCGACGAATTGATAACAATGATGGCAGAACAATCAAATTCGAAAGCTATTCAATGCAATGTCAATAAGAGAAGAGATCGAAGAGCTTATTGGTATAGTTATTTTTACGTTAATTGTGGAACTACGGGCATCAAGACTTTACTTGAATCCAGACATAGGACAACCTCAAGTAAATGATATAATGACATGCAACAGATGTGAAACAATAAAGCGTTTCTTACATTTTAACTCAAAATTTATTCCAGCTGATTATATATATATATATATATATATATATATATATATATATATATATATATATATATATATATATATATATATATATATATATATATATATATATATATATATATATATATATATATATAAGCTGTTCAAAGTTCGTCCTCTGATAGAGGGAAATCGATAGAGCCGTTTGCTAGTTTCCTGGGAAGAATATATGGTGGCGGATGAGCAGATGATTCCTACCAAAGGCAGATCGAACCGGAACTTCAGGGTTTAGCTATGATTTTGAATTATTCGTTAACAAGCAAAGTCACAAAGTTCTTGATGAAGCACCTGAACTCAGAGTTAGAGGCAATGCTGTTACTCGTTTAAAGCAGTCGGTACCATAACACCAAAAACCATAAGATCTTTTTCGATAATTGGTATATCTAACTCAAAATGGTTTTTCCCTCTGGGGCACCGTATGATTGAACCAAGTACCCCAGGTTCAAAACAGTCAAAAAAGGGAAGGAAGAGGACACATTAAAATATCACTGCAAAGGATGGAATTCAAGTAGGTTTAGTTACTTGGTACGATAACATTTACGTAAAGGCAAGTTATTTTAAGAAATAGACTGTCCACAAGCAGTTGAAGATTATAATCGACATATGAAAGGCGTGAATCTACTTGATTCAATGCTGGGGTTTAACAGAATTCACTTGGAATCAAAGAAGTGGTATAAAAGAATTGTTTTCAGACTTGAGTGCAGTAAATACGTGCATTTTGTGGCGAAAAAAATTGAAGATTCTTATTTATCTCTGTTCATCTTCGAACAAGCCATCTCGGAACACTTGAGCAAAATAGGAAAGGTCCTCTCTCGTAAACCGTGTCGTCCATTGTCTAATTCAGTGGCTGGTTCTCCGTTTACAAACCACCGAGAAAATTTATTCATTTTTTCACATCCTGGTACATCAAAAGAGATGAAGAAAATGAGGAAAGCTCCGGAAAAGCATTTACCCCTGAGATTTGTGCGGACCGAGAATGCCGGACACTTGTTGATTTAAGTTCCATCAATGGAATTCTGTATGACATTCTTTTTTAATTCATTTTCTCGAACAAAATTGAGACATCAGTTGCCATGTTTGCTCAGTATGCATACGAAGGGGTTTGAAGTTTCGATGCATTAATGGTTTCCGAAAAAAAATTGTACAGGGGGTAGATTGTTATTTTTTCTATTTTTGTTTTAAAAGCTTCACTAAACTATTAAAATATTTATTTTTCATATACTTTATATATCATGCAGCAGAGTCTTAGCCTTTTTTTCAATGGCTCATTCTTGTTGAGATATTTTCCTCCAAAAATCAAAATTATTTTGAACGTTTCGTTTAATGGAATAAGATGAGATTTTGTAAAAAGAAGAAAACAATTTCCAACACAAATTTCGTCTTTCAATTGCGTTCCATATGCGCTACGGCTAAGGTACTCTTTATACTTATTACCCAATAATTTTCAAGTGAATCTGATCAGATTTTTTTTTATGTTTTTCAATGTTTTTCTTAGTTGTTGGGTAAAGTAAAATTGACTCAAAGGGCGTAAAATTGACTCAGAGAGCGTAAGTAGCCGTTAAAGCCTGAAGTATGGATGAGAAATGCGAATGATCGAACTCAAATACTGATTAAGAACGTACAGTTTGTAGTATGAGAATTTAAGGGTGCTATATCAAATTATTGTGTGTAATGAGTTACAAGTTGATCTTAGGGTTTTGAGACTCGCTGAATCCGTTTTCGTGATGAAAATATAAAATATGAATATAAAGAACTCCCGATCGATTTATCGTATTCGCAAAAAACTTTGCGCAAATGTTGTACATTCCATTATCAACCTCCATTTTTGGACGTTTATTCGTTCTACACCAATGAAATCGCTGGACTTGAGAATTAATTAGTTAATCCAGATATTTTACCGACAATTGAAGTTTGTCCTATAGTAGAAGGGCGATTCACTGTAGTTCTCATTTATTTTTAGAAATGTATAAAATATCACTTGAGTTGTTTCAAGATCAGATTCTTTCTATATAGTTGTCTTATCCTCAGTCACACCTAATGCTTTAATTTACTAAACAGGAGTCCATAAACGTTCGAATACATTTGTGCTATATCTTGGATTACGATCAAGAGGCATATAATGAAGCACTTTGAATGCATTTTGTCATTTATCTTCGATATAAGACGAAACACCATAAATTGCTTGACAAATATATCATCTATATTATAATATAAAGAACAAAACCTATTGAACAGTGGTTAGAAATATGACATGTGAGTTATCTGCGCATATCCATCCCGATCTTCCGGGTTTGGACTGTCGTTAGACATAAGTCCAGAAAGAAAATTGTTTATACGATACATTTTATTGTGAAACTTTGACTGTTAAGTTTTTAAATACACACATAGCCTCTCGTCCTTGGCATCTAAGAACTCAGACCGACCAGCCACCCGACCCGTGTTTCCTCATAAGTTAATATGAGATTTCTTTAAAAATGTGTATATTTCCCAGTAGACTTTGGGGTTGTTGAGTGCGAAAATCTGTTCAGCCTGATATGGCTGATAGAGTTTGGTGATTTTACTCAAGGTTAAGCATAGCAACTGAATATTTCGAACATCGTTATTACATTGAAACAGAAGGTGGTTTAAAGTTCCTATTTCCCCACACGAGCAAAGAGGGTTATCTTTCAATTTCATTCTGTGAAGATATTTTGGAAAGAGAGCGTGACTACTTCTCATACTAGAGATAGTACGAATAAAATCTCGTTCGAAATACTAATGGGATCAGACTTGTTCACTTCATCAAAGATGTTATCGAACCAGTTGGAATGTGGCAGGGAGGTTAGCAATATTGACTCGAAATTCATAAATAAGGAAAGTGGAAAGTGAGAGGATTACGTTTCATTTGACGAAAGAGATTCAACATGGAAGGGTTGCGAGAGCTTCAAAGTACTGCTATTGAAGAATGTTTTCTGGTTCCGCTTTTAGACCCAGAAGTACTTGGTGGGGAGTAAAGTAACCTCCTTGTCCACCAGAATGCGCTGCTACTGCCAAAAAGTTCATGATGCTTTGTAGTCCGTTCATATATAGTTAGACATACAAAATTTCAGTGCAAATTTCAGAGAAATAAAACGTCGAAGGTAACAAAGGAAACGATGGATAAATATTATGAGAGTAATGCTCCGTCAGATTACACCTTCAAATAAATAGAATAGATCTGAATATATATTCAGGATATTTCGTGAATATTCACACGAGCATACTAGATTAAATGACAGAATGTTGACGGAATTTTCATTTCAGAAAAAATTTACATTTTCGAGTCAATTTGTCTGGCATGTTTCATATATTTGGAAAGAGAATAAAATTCTCTTTCTATTTCATCAAAAATCACCGATGGTGTGAATTGAAAAAACTTATGTTTATATTTTAATTCGAAAAAAATTTGAATAATGTCCTGAATACGTCGTTTGAATGTCACTGATAAAAAAATTCTCGTTGAATGGCATTCAATGAATTCTTAATTTTGATAGTAACCGAGCATTTGGAATATGCCGATACCTCGGAAAATTGGAATTCCGAAATAACTGAAGAATAACTCGCCCGCTTGATACAAAACCTTGAGATAGCTTGACAGTTATGTTGAGATTATGATACACCGAATATGTGATCGTACAGCCTACAAACGGATTCGTTCGATGCGAATCGTACGATACTTACGATACGGACATAAACATCCCAAAAAAGTCTAGGGAACACTTCTGAATATCGATATATTGTATCCAGAACGATCAATATGGATGATTTTATTTAAGAAATGAACACCTGCATCAATTTCTCACCAAATTATGTAGAGTGCCGCAACAGATTTCAGTTTTTTCTTACGAAAAACTAAAAATACAGCAGAAGCGACGCTGCTTTATAATCATTTCATATAATCAGTGTTTGAAATCAGTAAATTGGCACTTTGTTTCTGTTGAAAGCACAAATAAAAGATTCATGTTTTGTTATTCGATCATGGAAAGACGACATTTGACTAGAGAAGAGATGTTACGAGCCGTTGGCATGCTCCAAGCTGGGAGCTCACAACGGGAAGTATCCAGGGTTCTGGGAAGTAGCCCAAGTGTCATAAACCGTTTATGGTTGCGTTTCAATGAAACAGGTAGCGTAGAGAAACGTCATACAGGTCGTTTCAGGATTACTACAGTCGCCCAAGACCGATTTTTGGTTTTACAAGCCAGAAGAGATCGTACTACCACAGCATCTCAATTGGCTCAAGAGCTATCACGAGTTCATGATATACAAATTTCCGACCAAACTGTGAGAAATCGACTGCAAGAAGGTAAACTCCACTCTAGACGTCCTTTAAGAGTTCCACAACTGACCCATGGAAATCGCGCTGCTCGTTTAGCTTGGTGCCAAGAACACGTAAGGAGAGGTGGGCCACAGTTCTCTTCAGTGATGAATCTAGATTTAGTTATTATCCCGATTCGGAAAGAATTCGAATATGGAGGTAACCTGGAAAGCAAAACCGTCTCCAGTATGCTCGAGAAGTTGGTAGACAGGGAGGCGGATCAGTGATAATTTGGGGAGGTATATGCCTTGATGGAAGAACTGACCTCGTTTTCATACAGAACAACCTCACAGGAAATTCCTACGCAGATGACATAGTTTTACCTGTAGTGGTACCGTATCTCCAAACAATGGGTCAAAATCTACTCTTCCATCAAGATAATGCACCTCCTCATCGTGCAAGAGTTGTCTTGAACGTTCTTGAAGAGAATGATATCGATCTTCTACCGTGGCCATCCTGCTCCCCAGATCTGAATCCCATCGAGCATGTGTGGGATACCCTAAGAAGAAATCTCCTGCATCAAAACGTCTTCCATCATGAACAGGAGTTTCGATTAGCAGTTCAGGGGGCTTGAAATGACTTAGGCCAAAATGTAATAGACAATTTAATATTGAGCATCCCACGACGATGCCAAAGTGTCATTAATAACAGAGGTGGACCTTCTGGGTACTGAAAAATATAAGTGCTTTCATATCGTTTCGAAAATATTAGTTCGGGATTTTTTTTGTGTTTTACCAAATTTCGTCAATTTCAAATTGCAATTTTTTTTTATAGTAGGTGCTTTGAAGAAGTCAAATATTATTTCGTTTTCTTGAGAATACATTATATACAATACATCCTAACAAAAACTGAAAGATTTCTATAAATTCGAATCATCAAATTCACGTTCACCTTTAAGACCTAAGATCTAGTCTAGTCTAACCCAACCTACTGGGCCTTTTGGATGGTAGTCCATCTTTAATTATTTGTCAATTTATCCCTTTTTTTTTCAATTAAGATATTCAAGCACTCGCCGCATTTTTGGGCGCATATGATTCCGTCCGTTCATTATAGTTGTATAGTTTTCGGAGAACCGAATGAGGTCGTCTTTCTTGACGAAATATTTTGGAGGAAAACCTGAAAATCTACAAGGGTAATTCAAAATTTTCAGAGCTTAGTCATTTCCGGGAGTTGTTGTTGAAATTTATTATGAAGATAAGCTATTCTGAGCTATCTGTTACACTTATGTGCAACTTAGATTGAATATCAACACTTACCAAAAGAAGAATCGTACAAAATTGCAGCACTGGTTATATTTTGTCTACATATAATGTTCTTCATAACAGTTGGTATGAAATCAGTTGGAGGATTTATTTGTATTAAATATCTTCTCTGGTTTTCATTAATATTTCTCCACTTAATGAAATCTATTTCTCTACCATGCGAGGCTGCAATGGTGGGCAAACCTAGAGCTGCAGTGAATGATTTTACTGTTTCTGATGAAGCTCTCGATATTGTTGTATCTAGTACTAGGTGAGGAGATTTAGATGATTCCAGCATCTTAGTATAAGTCTCGCATACTGAAAATATAAATATAGAATTTTTCTGAAATTTACTAATCACGTAACAAAATATTTGTGTCAATATTTGATATTATCGTTTCAAATTCTTGGCTGTTGAATGTTGCTGTGGATGACTGTAGATTTTGTCTACGAGAAAATGTTCATATCAGGTGTCCGCGAAAAATGTTATAGTTATAGCACCTACAATTATTGAGCGATTTCAATGAAACGACAACTAAATTGCATCTTGAATGATATTCCAACAGCCTGAGATATTTTCATTCATCAGTATCTTCCGGAAATCACTTGGACATTCTGATTGGCAACCTCATTTTTTCGGTCATACATTCAATGATTTTTGCTGAGAAATGTCACATAAAACTCTGCGTTTTCCGAAGGAGAGGAATTCTCGAAAATTTTCATTGTTTTTTGCGGAGAATCAACAAGTATCGAAGACACATCATAACTAATAATAAAATTATACTATAGCGTTTTGACGCTTTCAGATCGAAGAAAATTACGCAAACACGGTTCATTCGAAAAACTGACAATTTTTAATATAGCGATTGATGAAGAAAGGGAATTGAAAGTCTTTCTTTCTTTTAAAAAGATGGAAGGACGCCAGCAATTAGCCCTCGTCCGTCCTTCCTTCACCTTTCCGGTCGGGACTTGTCACTTCTCGACATTATCCATCAAATAATTATTAATAACAACCTCTAAACACATGGACATTCACAACACCCATATCTTCGCCGGACTCGAAGCGGCAACCACATGTTCGATTTCCTGCTTATCATCGGCCACCATTTGTTTCACAGGAGGGGGTGACATCATAGCCGTCAAAAATCTTAGAGTATGGAAGTCAACGAAATGCGCTGAAGGCTACATCGACGACAATATTCCAAACAAATTGGATCGAGGTGAAAAAATAGAAGCCACAATAATGAAATCCTCACACAAAACGTGATTCATGATAAAATTGGCCTAATGATGAAGAATGACAATATTGTTTTTAACCATGATAGGGTCCCACAAAATACGTTCAGTAATTGTAATGTTACAATGAACTACTAAGTGTT
Organism: Cryptolaemus montrouzieri; assembly: GCA_013387265.2. Taxonomy (NCBI): domain Eukaryota; kingdom Metazoa; phylum Arthropoda; class Insecta; order Coleoptera; family Coccinellidae; genus Cryptolaemus; species Cryptolaemus montrouzieri. The sequence continues at coordinate 66,683,574 of JABFTP020000103.1, forward strand.
AACAAGTAATGGAACTCAGAATTTTTCCTGTTTGCCATAAATAAAATAGAAAAAAATCTTCTCCATATTTTTTTGTGTTGTAGATAAAGTACAGTATTCTACTTGCGTGTAATGGCTATTACTCGCTCGATCGAATTACTGCACTCATTTCGGCTCGTGCCGCAAACCTCATCTCGCGAGTAATAACCATCATTACATGCCAGTTGAATAATGTAATATATGTATTTTTGTTGTGAATTACTTAGATACGAGTTGCTAATGTACTTTAAATCAAATACTTTCAGTATTAGTATCAGACTGCATCTCAAATTTCGTCAGAACTTTCATTCTTTTAATATGAAATTCCCCTTTCTCATGACATAAAATGGAAATTTTATACACTTACATTGTTCCAATAATTCTACAGGATATGATCTGTTGCCCACAACTTTCGTTATATTAATTTCAAAATCGAATTTATCATTTTGTCTCATGTAGTCCATGGCAGTTTCAACTGCTCTCTCAGCAATGTGATTATCGTTCTCGTTGACGTACACTGTGTACAGAAAAATGAGGTAATTTTCTTGTTGAAATTATATTACAGAAATTATTTGCAACATTTCAGAAGAAGAAGACTCTTATGTTAAGAATCAATTTAAAATTATTGAAAACCTGCCTAGAAAAGTTATTTACTGTCAATAAAAGCAACTTCAATTATCACCTGATGAATTCTCTAAGTTTGTTTGTTTGTTTTTCCTTTAACGTGCTCTGTTTCTGCCTTTCGGCTAATGACACGCCGGGGAATTCTGTCACCTCACTAACCCGGGAATTTTGCCGAACCCCTCTCGTGTTGAGGGATGGGATCTTGAATGTCCAACACATCTCTGTTAGACAGGACCGACAGCTTTACATCTCCTCCGAAAGATAGATACTCCAGCGATTCCCAGAATCCGACTTTGTGGGGATTGAACCCAGGTAACTCCGCGTAGGAGACGAGTATCATATCCCATTCACCACCGAGCCGGCTAATTCTCTAAGTAAGATTGATAATTCTACTCGTCTGATATTATATTTCGATTTCAAAAAGCCGAGTATGTAAGAGGGTGATTTAAAATTTTCTCGAAATATCATGGTAAAGTTGCCGGATGGTGTGATTCTTCAATGTATTATATTATATTACACTTTTCATGAGAAGCCAGTTCCAGAATTCAATCAGTGTCGCACTACCGTTAAAAACGAATTGCACACAGAATGTCGCATGATGAACATTAACTGTTGAAACGATCAAGAAAGTACAAGAAATTATGCTATAAGCTTACAGATTGAAATAAGTTAGATTACTGAATTGTTGATTGAATGTCTTCATAATATATTTAACATTCGTCGATCGGCTTTGTGGTATTTAGGAGACGTTCTTTTAGGACTTGAGAGTTGAGCCTAGAACTCAAATTTATTGGTAATCTCGAAAATGATATTGTTGCATTATAGCACTAAAATTTATGAATATTGATGAAGATTTAGTTGAAAATTGAAAGTTTCCTTAATACCACAAACACCCATGCCCGAATCGAATCGTACCACTGTTATAAGCACACAGCTTCCTACGAATAGATGAAAGTGCTAGACATAAATGAGCCAAAAATCGAACTTATGCATTAACTAATAGGGGAAAATTCAATCAAGGATCGAATAAATTAGGCTCAACTGGAGGTTTATTCAATGACTTTATTCCATAAGGAAAAATAAACACAATACTGCTAGAGAAACTTATGAAAGTGCTTAATACAGGATAAGTTCATTTTTGAACATTTTCTCTCATTTGGATAAGTCATGCTAAGAAATTTCAAATTGTCCAAAAAACATGAAGTCGAGGACAAGTTGTATATTTCAGACATAAGTCTGATGTGATGAACATACATTTTCTGACTGGATCTCGAATAGAGATTTTTGCTGAATGTGATCTGTTCAAAATTGAAATTCCAGCTTCTTAGTTGACTCATTATCCATTCGCTGAAAATAGCAAAAACTACTTCTACTTCACGTAGGGTCTGAAACAAGCTCTTCGTGGCGACTTATTCCAGTAATAGTTGGGTTTTGATTACCACTCCGCGGATCGATTGCATTGCCCATAGATATCTAGCGAAACGAGCATTACAGTAACATTCGAGAAGTTCGCTTTAGGATTGCTGCAGCAGACCAATTTTAGATCGATGTTTCGACCCAGGTAACGAATGCAGAGTTAAGACGACGAGGACTGCGGGTTATAGTAATAGATGTAAAGGAAATATAGGAAATCAGAAGCTTCCTTGGAACACATGCACTCAGTTTCTTAATGGGTATGAGAACTGGACTGCACCCTTCTATGTTGAATCGTGATTGGGGTTTCCTTAAAAATGCTGATTGACTTCATCATTTTGTCACCATTTCGTTGTGTAATCTCGTGCCTGAGAAGGTAGAATGCTTCAATCCGAAAAATATATCGCAGCTACGCTATAAATTTCAGTTCGAGTGGCTATTTCCACTAGATCATCGTCTACATACATAATCATAAACTCAGCATTAAGAAAGTGGCATATAAATACACAACGATTTTCCGGCTTCAAAAATATCCCAATACAGTCATAAATTGTTTCATTCCAGCAAGATGGAGCCAGCTTAGGTCCATATTTGTAACCTTGCTATTATTTGTCCAGTTAAGATATCAAAAAGGTGATGAATCTCCTGTAACAGTTGCATTAGAAGAGATTAAATCACTTCCAAACGGTCAATAGGACTGAAGATGTCATCCTAGTGGACCTAGGTCTTTGAGAATATAATCAATTTCAGAGAAATTTAGTGTCTGTTGTTGATAGTCTTCTCTTCCGGTAGAAGATCTATTGAGGTCCATATGTTTTTGTACATGAAATTTATTTCTGTATTTGGAGTTGAATTATACCTTTCGCTGTTTCATTTTCGTTTGCTTCATTGAACGTCTGTTTCGTTTGCTGTGAACAACACTTCAGTTGGGTGTAACATAATTTTCCACCCATTAGGAACGTTTTATCTACTAAGATACCTAGATCTCTTTGAAATGAAAATGCTCAATGAGCGAGTTAGAATCATAACTGATTTCCTCATCAGACATTTGAATGTAGAATTGGTAGTGTCTTCAATCTTTTTGTTTACCGTTCAGTTTGTTGAACTTTCAGCTTCCTTGTTTTCATCAGATTTACCAATATTCTGAGGAAACATAACATTACGCAATGCAATAGTATCTTTCATTTTATGATCGTTGATACGGTACCATTATATCGGTCTAAGTAACCAAACACAGCCGTAGTTGTGGTTTTAGAATTATTTTTGATATGACTTCCTAAACGAAATTTCACTACTTATTTCAAGGTGCGTTACTCAAATCAATCATCTTTATTGGACTTATTTCTTCATGTACATAATAACGCAAAATATATCTTAGTTTCGTTTAGTACTTTAACCATAAGCATATATATTAAAATAATTGTGTGGAGATGGAAGGTTTTGCCTCTGCTGTAATGTATTTCAGAACATCTCTAACAGATCTGGTTATTGTCAGTTGGCAGCTACAATAACAAAAAACTTAATTTCATGGCTTTTGACGCTTATATATTGACAGGTTGATATCAAAGTTATCTGAAATCCTGATTCTTCTTAAAATTTAAGAAAAAGTTTATGTATCCCAAATGTATAGTTCTGGTGTTATATATTTTATGAAATTTGCATGTTACAAAAACAATTGAAATTCAGAAGTTCAGCTGAGACAGAAAAATTTAAATTTTTTTCAATGTAATTTACATTATATGATATATATATATATATATATATATATATATATATATATATATATATATATATATATATATATATATATATATATATATATATATATATATATATATATATATATATATATATATATATATATATATATATATATATATATATATATATATATATATATATATATATATATATATATATATATATATATATATATATATATATATGTCAAAAGTTTTGACAGATAGGTGCCAACAACTTAGTTATTTTATGCCTTGCTCAAATGTTGGTTCTAGATGTATAATAAAAAAGATTGCCATTTGAAATAACAAAATGATGACCCATTTCCGGTATAACCGGAAATGGTGGTGTATATATTTTATGAAATTTGCATGTTACAAAAACAATTGAAATTCAGAAGTTCAGCTGAGACAGAAAATTTAAATTTTTTTCAATGTAATTTACATTATATGATATATATATATATATATATATATATATATATATATATATATATATATATATATATATATATATATATATATATATATATATATATATGTCAAAAGTTTTGACAGATAAGTGCCAACAACTTGGTTATTTTATGCCTTGCTCAAATGTTGGTTCTAGATGTATAATAAAAAGATTGCCATTTGAAATAACAAAATGATGACCCATTTCCGGTATAACCGGAAATGGTATCACTTCGAAAATATTTCACTTCAATTGGAAATCGCTAGTTATGGCCGCATATTAAATTTCAGCTTGATATTGTAATTGAAACTTAAAAAGTTTTCAACGGGCGGTCCGGGTGAATATCCCTGTATATATACAGTGTTCCAACGAAAATTTGACCCCCCCTATAACTCCGAAATGAGTAACATTAGCGAAAAACACCAAGACACGTCGATTTTTGTTTCGAGGGGGAGCATTTTTCGAAATAATTCGAAACTTGTCAGATCAACCCCCTACCCCCAGCAACCCTAATTTCGAAATTCATCATAGGGAATAAGGGTCGAGTGGCACCTTACTGTAAAGGTCTGTCAATTCTCCATTCTGATTTGTCATTTTAGAATTTTAAATTAACATACAGGGTGTATTAGATCTCAATACTTTTCTGAATATTCCTAGAAATAACACCTGTTGTGAAATAATAATAAATATATATATATATATATATATATATATATATATATATATATATATATATATATATATATATATATATATATATATATATATATATATATATATATATATATATATATATATATATATATATATATATATATATATATATATATATATATATATATATATATATATATATATATATATATATATATATACAATGAAAACATTTCTAAAGATATGATGCTTGTACGAGATTAAAAAATGTGGAAAATTAAAAAAAAATTTATATATATATATATATACAAAATAAATACAATGAAAACCTTTCTAAAGATATGATGCTTGGCGACGAGATTAAAAAAATGTGGAAAATTAAAAAAAATTTTTATATATATATATATATATATATATATATATATATATATATATATATATATATATATATATATATATATATATATATATATATATATATATATATATATAGAAGTAACTTAATTATTGGTAGACCACGGACCACAATAACACCATTGTTTTCTTACCGCAAGTGTTGATCAATCACTTTTGATGACTGCTTTCATGGTGACAGGCATGGCACTTGTCAGAGAAAAATTTCCCGTTGTCAAAACGTGCATGGTCTCGAAGGAGATTTTTGGCTAAATGAGAGCATTTCATTGTGTAGAAACTCATCACAAAAAAATTTCAGTTAATAAACTAGGAATGCAAACCTTAGTTTGAAAGAATAAACCCAAGTACAAATGAAATTGAGAAGAGCGTCATCAGAGCAAAATCTACCAATAAAATCACTAATTTTCTGAACAAGAATTCATCGTCTTACCAGGACTACACATATTTGAGTAGTCAACGAAAACCAGAAAATTCTTGAAAGAACATCCAGAACTTATAGTACTGCAATCAGATAAAGGTGGGGTTACTGTTTTGATGAAAAAAGAAACATACAAAAGAACCTAGCAAAAGAACAACTACAGGATGAAGAATGCTACAAAGTTCTTCCTAGAGATCCCACAAGTACTATAGAACAGAAAGCTAACAACAAAGAAATCGAACTCAAGAGACGTGCCCCACTTAGTGATGCAACTGCAACAAAACTTATGATGTATGATGGAGTTTGCCCAAAATGTTATGGTCTTCCAAAAATACATAAAGATGTATTGGCTCTCAGACTTATTATTTCTCCAATTCAGTTTCCGTCATCTAGAATCTCTCAATACATAAATGACACAATCAGTGCAGCGTATGACTATAGTAATAGGGTATTACATAAAAGATTCTTTTGATGTCTCTGAATTCATAAATGGTTTTGAGATACCAGACAACTATAGAATGTTTTCTCATTATTCACCAACATATCGTTTGATATCGCACTTAACTGTATTGAGAAACAATGGGAAACAATCTCATAGCATTGTGAGCTACCGATTGATGATTTCCTAAAGTTGGTGAAGTTAGTGTATAATTCAACATACTTCTCCTACGATGGAGTTATTTACAAACAACTCATTGGCACACCAATGAGTGCGATCCTATCGCCAATTATCGCCCAATATGCTGTTGATGATTTACTGGATGTGTGTATACCACAACTTACCTTCCTGTTACCATTTTGTAAGAAATTTGTGGATGACTTAATAGTGGCTATTCCGCAGGGAAGTGATGAAGAAATCTTAGAAGATTTTAACAACTACCATCACAACATTAAATTCACAATAGAGAAAGATATCAACAATGCAGTTCCATTTCTTGATACCCTAGTGATTGAAAATGATAGAGAGTTGATGATTGACTGGAATAGAAAACCCATGGCAGCTGGTAGATATATACATTACAAATCATTTCATCCATGGAAAATGAAATTCAACTTTATCCAAAATATGAAAACGAGAGTCACAAAAATCTCACATCACAGTTTGTTAAATAACAATCTCAAAAAATCGGAAAACTTGATGTTAACTAACGGTTACCCGAAAAGTTTGTTACGTAAATTGATTTATAATACACCAAATCACACTGAACATCCAATTACAAACCAAACTACTGAACATTCTAGTGCTAACCAACAGAGACAACTGTCGGAATTACCTAGACAGACACAAGAGGGATCGAGAATCATCGTTTCAACTTAAGCTGATGGATTAACAAAACAACTAGGTGGTTTATTACGTGGACCTCATACACTTATAGCAAACATTAATGTGAGATTAGCCAGATCAGTGTTCACAAAATTGAAAGATCGCACATCGTTGTTTCAGAGACTAAACGTCGTGTATAAAATCCCATGTAATAACAGTGAGAGAGTTTACATAGGAGAAACAGAAAGAAATCTTAGTAAAAGGATTACCTCACACAAGAGTGATGCAAGAAAAGACAAAAAATCTTGCGCAGCACCTCAATTATGATAATGTTATCATCTTGGACACAGAAAGCAACGTATGGAGTAGGAGATTGATAGAAATAAATGGTCTGTCAAGAGAAAGATTTCCCATTGTCAAAACGTGCATGGTCTAAAAGGAGATTTTTGGCTAAATGAAAACATTTTAACGTGTAAAAATGTTAATAACCTAGGAATGCAAACTTCTTGAGCTTGAGTTTAAGAAAAAAAGAGTATTTCATATTCCAATTGCTGCTATCCCAATAATTAAGTTACTTCGTAATAAGTCAGCAAAGACTCCATCTCAATATATATATATATATATATATATATATATATATATATATATATATATATATATATATATATATATATATATATATATATATATATATATATATATATATATATATTGAGATGGGAGTCTTTGCTGACTTATTACATTTTCGAGTTAATGAAAAATTCTACCATCTTCAAACGTTCGCGAAGAGACCCATCAACTAGCATCGAATGGTTACTAATTATTGCCAAAATCGAGTGTTCCCTCCCCAGGCCCTAATTTTTGCCAGTATACGTCTCGGAAGCCCCTCGAACAAACGTTGGATATACTCTTGAGTCACTGTGTTCCAAATTTCAGGAATCAGATTTTCTAGTTGTTGGAGTCTTCTGAAAGACATCCTACGTTGCTGAATTTGCCACCCATGTTCTATGGGATTGCCGGATACTGCATTGCTGATACCGTTTCCCAGGTCGCCAGTATACAGGCATGCATCTATCATCTGATACTAGACAGAAGCTGGACTCGTCGGAAAAGAGAACATTCGACCATTCTGGAATACCCCAATTTGCATGTTCCCTTGCAAACTGAAGTCTTGCAACTCGATGCTCTCTGGTGAGAGGCGGGCCGGTAGAAGCCACCCTTGGTTTGATAACGTCTTCTCTGAGCCTGTTCCTAACAGTTTGCAATGAAATCTACACATTTCTGGAAAGTGCAAGTTCACTTTATAGCATCCTAGCCGTACAGTGCCGAACTCTCAGTGCGATTGAACGAAGCCAACGATCATCAACTGGTGTTGTTATCAGATTTCTTCCCTGTCCGACCCTCATTCCTTATTTCCCTATTTCGTAGAACCAATTAATTGCTCTTGGAATAGAGCTTTGGTTAACATGCAACAAGTTAGCTACGTAACGTTGGCTTCGCCCCTCCTCTAAAAGTTTTACACTTCTTACCACTCCATGATCACTCAAATAGCGTCCAGAACGTTCAGCAGCCATTACAATAAATTCAAAGATGAACAAGAAACACAGAAAATTTGCATTAGTTTAGCGTGAAAATTGAAGAGAAATTGAATGAATACTGATAGTCAAATAAACTCATTCTTGTTTCAGATGTATGTGTTTGAGATCATATGTAAACAAACGATACTACATAGATAAGATTTTTTCCCCTCAAATGTCCAAAAAATATGTTGACAAAGAAACTGCGATCGAGCTGCTTAATCGGTTGTGGAATTCAGAATACAAGGTGATGCGACAATTTTGTGGTGTATATATATATATATATATATATATATATATATATATATATATATATATATATATATATATTAAACCTACAAGGTGGACAGATTTCAATTCTAGAGCTCCAGCTATGTGAAATATTGTGATTAGAGGAAAATGATCCCCCTTCTTTGGGTTTTATTTGTCTGACGAATTCGCTACCGTGAAATAATTCAAGCAAGCTTCCTTGGTTTACGAGTCATTTAGAAATTCTAGAAATTTTCGAAATCAGTCAATTACCAATATCTCGGTTGTTTTCTAAACAATTTAAAAATTGTTTTGACATTCTACAGAAGCCTGTTCAAGTAGAATGAGGAGCTCCATCATGTTGAAAATAGATAAATTCCATTTTCAGCTACAGATATTTCATCAAAATATTTACAATTTCATGATAGTTGTGAAGGGGGTAATTATCCACTAGTCACAATATTCAACAAAGCTGCAGTATAAACGCGTCGAAATCTGTTCAACCTGAACAGTGTTCCTGAAATGAATCATCTTTAAAATAGTAGAATTCTGAAAACTTCGATTTAATACTTTTTGATATGAACGTATTATATGAGAGAAAACTTACAGATGTTAATTTTCTGTAATTCGTTTGCCCAACAATTGGTAATGGTGTATATTATCAACACAAAATGATTCATATTGAGAAACTATAACTAGAAACAATTATACAATCTCTTCTCTGTTTACAGTCCCACTGAGGAAGGTAGGCAAGCAGCTGTTAAAAGGTTGTTTCCGTTGAACGGTAAACACACACCTACTTTTCCAAATAAACACTTAGTTTCCTGAAGGAATTATTAATTTAAACGATTTCCGGACTAAATTATACGTGACGGACGTTAACAAATTTCAAAAAATACTGTCCTTTATTCAGTCACGAAATCAGTTTAACTCAGAATAAAACTCAAAAACAACACGTGATATGGGTCAAACTAATTTATCAAGTTGAATAGAGCAATGTTAAATTCACAATCACTTTATGATTGGATTAAGAAATCTCACTCACAATGTGAAGACCGAGGGGCTAATTACATAATTTTATTTTAATTTGTTGGTTCAATCGATATCGACAATAATTAAGTTCAATTCACTCAGCCTTTCAGCGTTTTTCTCTAAACTTTCTCACTTTATAAATATATAAACCAGAAACTTCTGAATTCAACAAAAAAAAACTCACGATTTCTGTTCGAAGATGAAATGAAACAATTATTCCAAATGCAATTTTTTCAGAAATTTAATACAAAATAGCAACTGGACGATAAATATCAGTAAGACCATCACATGCGAGAGTTGAATGAAACGACTAACCCTGGAAGAATAGGAACTGACTTGATGATAATAAGAAATTGAACCATGTAATATACTATCGCGAGAGAATTATTGAAAATCGGGATAAATGGAGATACCAAATTTCTATTCATCATTATATCAAGGTAATTCATGCAGAATATTCAGTAGAGCGCATCCATTAGATCATTCATTAGTAGTCATAAACTATTCAATTGTTGATCTATCAATTTCTCAACGTTGTTCGATAGACAAAGATCACAAATTCAACCCCAACATATCATATGAAAACAAGAAAGAAAACTTTGCCTAGAAATCCTGAAACAACTTGGTCAACCACATTCAATATCGATCAATACTGCTGGGATTTTAACAAAATCATCAAAATACAAATCAAAAAATCACAGATACCGTAACAATTTTAAAACAAAAACAAAGATTCAGTTTTAACCAAAGAAAATAAATCAAACTCCAAAGTCATTTTACCGAAATCATATACTGGGTGATTCACCAGTGGCGCGGTACTCTGTAGCTGGTACACTTTTGAAGATTTCATTTTTGTCCGAATGGTATTGTATTGAGAAACTAAAAATCTACTACAGCAATTTATTTTGCAGTAAACAGGGTGGTTTTTTCAGATTGCAAGACCACTTTTTTGTTCAAGATTTAGGAGCGGCCTAAACTCTGCTATAATGTCTTTAAGTAATAAGTTTTTTGGTAAGTAGTTTCGTCACAATATTTTCTCTTCCTTAAAAATTCATGAAAATAGGCTCCCACATCATCGCATGCTCCTTGGACAAGGAGAGGATGATTACTTCTTTCCTTTCGTTTTCTTATTTCCCAAGGATAGCTTCATTGATGAATTGAAATAGATTATCCTCACTCTATACAGGAGTGACTCAAAAAATTATTGAATATTGTAATTTTAAAATATCATGCCTTGATTTTTTCAAATGGAACACCCTGTATTTTATTATTCATGTCAACGCATAAAATATTGTGCTTTATTTTTGCAGAAGTAACCTTATTAATCATTTTCCAAATATTCGATTATTTGTAAAAATTTTTGAAGGAAATTCTACAACCCGTATCAAACTCATCAACGTGCATCATTATTCGCACAGATTTTTGTTTATCTGTAATGATTTAAGTAGTAAAAAATGGAACACGAACAAGATAATTCCTTTAACGAATGATAAAATCAAGAGGATTAAAACGTAAATCGAGGTATGTGTTGACATTTTTTTTATTTGTGCCTTCTGTCAGGTATCCGGACATATCATATTCGGCACTTTACATGGCGAACTTATCAGTGTTTCGTTATCAAACATTGTTGAAGTGAGGTTCAACCGAATTCTCTCAATTGACTGCCATGAAGTTCTTCAGAGAAGAAATGGTTGTTATGAATTTTATTCTGGGTGAGTGCGATAGAAATTTTTTGTTGGCAAGTAGAGTTTATGCACAAAGGTTTCCTGATAAGCGGCATCCTAATGGAAGATGCTTTGAAAAACTCCTAATTAGGTTTATCGAAACGGATAATAATATCGCTGACATAAAACATGAAAAACCAAAAACTTCTACAGCTGAAGACAACCAGTTATCAGTTTTGTTGACAGTGACAGAGGACCCATATAAAAGCCAAGAGAGATTTCTCAGTTAACAGATAAAAGTCAAACTTCCGTCCAGAGAATATCGAAAGTCAATAAATTTCAAGCATATCATGTACAGATGCACCAGGAACTGAACAATCAAGACTATGAAAATCGAATCAATCTTTGCAATTGGGCAAGTGACAAAGTAGCGGCAAATCCAAGTATGATAAGCGATGATGATGAATCAATGATGTGAGAGTCTATTTTCATGAATTTTCACAGAAAAAAAATATTGTGACGAAACTACTCACCAAAAAAACTTATTACTTAAAGACATTATAGCAGAGTTTAGGCTCTTGAATCTTCAACAAAAAAGTGATCTTCCAAGCTGTAAAAAGCCCCCAAGACTTTTTTTTAAAAAATTGTAACACCATGTTTACGTAAGAATAGATTGCTGAAGTAGATTTTTACTTTCTAACTACAATAACATTCGAACAAAAATGAAATCTTCAAGAGCGTATGATCTACAGAGCACCGCGCCACTGGTGAATCACCCAGTATATATAGGATCGCTTTCTTTTTTCGGGATTAGTATCAGCCTTCTCTTCTTTCGTTGAGATGGAAATTACCTATCTGTGATTAAAGTCTTTACAGCTATAGTAGCTTCATACAGATATTCTTCCACCGCTCCTTTGAGTACTTCGGACGTCATGCTTTTTGGGTCTGGTGCTTTTCTTTGCTTCTTGCTACTTTGAGGAGTTGTTTTAAGGCAATTAGCGGAACGATGCTTTTTTGTTTTCTGATTTAACAAGCAATGTCGTCATGTTGCGGAAATGCATGTGTTGATGATTTTCCTGCAACAACAGAGCCTATTTATGGCAGTTTTCGTCCGTCATTGATCAGCTCTCGTCATTTGTTACCTCTGCTTAGGACGTGTAGGATTTGAGGAGTGCTCTCACTCCTCTACTTTTCTTGAATATGATTTCTTTTGACGCGTTGAGGCTGCTTTGATGCGCTTTAGTAAAATTTCTGTTGAAAGAAACGCAGTCCTTTGACACTCCTGAGGTTTCCCCATTTCATAAGTAAACTTCTTTGATTCTTGTATGGCGCTGGTTTCCAGTCTCGCTGAGTTATCGCAAGCGGCCTAGGTATTTAGCATAAAATGAATGTATTACTTCACCAAAATAGTTCGATAGTTATTTTCAGTTCTTTGCGAAACTTGTTTCTGTTAAGCTTAGAGGCAACGTATCAAAGATAGAAAGAGTTTTGAGGGTAGTGTTCCTGCTGATTTTCTACGAAATATAGCAGTGATGGCCAAGGCTTTCGCGATCCATTACTTGACAATTGTAGTATCTACCTGGTAATATCTCAGGTACTTCAATATTTTATGAAGGCTTGTTGGGAGAATTAGAGCAGCACACGATATTTAGGATGTCAATCTTGGTCGCCGTCCTGGCCTTGCCTCAGCTTTTTCTCCTAATTAGAAAGTATTTACCTAGCCCCTCAACAACTACCGTAACCTTTCCATTACATAACCAATCGTTTTTATAGGGGATCTGTATATTCGGTTCCGATATCACAACTTGGTCGGTGCCGAGGTCTTCGTCGTATTTTGCGATTAGGTTGTGAACCCTCACTCTCCTTGGGGAAATTAACTTGGAGGATAACAATCCTTATTTGGAATAGATCCATTATTATCCTTACGTTTTCGTTTCGAGCTGTTGCTTTTCTGTATATAGAACAACCGTATGTGCTTGATTTATGTCCCGAGGTGTTACAAAGAGGCCATGCAAGAGAGGTCCCATATGTATGGGCGTTATAGGTAACCTTCTGGCAATGTCTTCATAGTTTTAGTCTACATGCTTCGTCGCAATCTTTGGCTGTAGCCATAATCCCATTTTCTGTCGCATGACGCGATATCCTTTTCTCAACAGTTTAATATGGTAACCCCTGTTCTCATGTGGCATAAGGATAGGATCTTCTCCTCTTCTTCCCTATTTAAAATCATTGTTGTTGCCTGTATATCACCAGATGTCAGTATGAGCTGACCCACGACCGTGGCGGGGATAAGTGCTTCAGTTTCGTTAGCAGATCTTTCTATCTTATTAGTGAAATAATCAAGTTATTAAACGTATATAGTAATTGTTCTTTCGATTATACAAACAATCTTAAATAGTTCATTGATTCCGCCGTTATTACGTAATAGTTATTTATGATGATAATAAGAAATTAAACTATGTGTTATACTATCACAAGATAATGATAGCATCTTACAATCTTAACTTAAATGTTGGGCGATCTGCTTGATTCTGTCTGCTATTGTTTCAGTGATGTCGCTTTTCTCGCTTCCATTTGTATGAGGAAGCATCCTCCCTGCTTTTTTGTACCATATGAATGGATTGGACCATATCACTCTTGCTCAATGATTGTTCAGTATCCATCAATAGGTCGACATAGGTCTTGTCCTCTGATTCAACTTTGATTGTACTAGTTTCATCGTGGAATTTTTCCATGGCATTTTTGGTAGCTTGACGTTGATAACTATTTTGTCGGAATAGGCGTAGCAAAAATGATTTTCTTAATCTTCTCAATACTGTTCTTACCCTCTAGAGCTTCACGTCTTCCTTGTCTCATCACTTCTTATTTAGCTTGAGTTTAAGGATAAATGATATATAACCTAATTTATATCAATAAATATGAAAATAACAAATTTATACAGAATAATTGTCTCAAAAATACTATTAATGCCATTAAGAACTCTATTCTATCTATTAGTGATAAACTTCTACATCAGAATTTTCATAAACATGTTGTGTTTATTGATCAGTTATGTATTGTACTGGAACCCCATTCGCTTTGTGAAAATGATGAAAGTTGTTGCTGTTTTCTTATTTTGCTTAACATATTGCTTTTGTACTGAGGAAAATGGTCTAAAAGAAATCATAGTTGGTAAGTTGAGCAACAGAGTGCAGAAAAATAAATTTTAAAATTTGTTTTGAATTGAATATTTCAAAAATATGTATGGAAATAGAAATAGAAATACTTCAATCATCACAATTAATGCAAATAAGTAAATTCAAGGTAAAAGACAATACGTCAAAACAAAATATTCACAGCCTTGGTTTATGCATTCTGTACCAATCAAAATATTCCACCACATTGAAAGGTTCGCATTTCATTATATAACTGTAGATCCTCTCTGAAAAGAGCTTACACGCTTTAAGTCCCCTCAGCACACATATAAGAGCATTGTATAGTTTCAAACGCATATACTGTGTATTTTTCTGTATGAGAGTAAGAGAGCAAAGAGGAAGGTGGTAAGGTGATATCTGCCCTGTGTTGTTTAGATTTTTGAAAGCTGTAAAATAGTCACAGTGCTTGTGGATAACAATTAAACATCTATATATATATATATATATATATATATATATATATATATATATATATATATATATAAAGGCCTAGAAGAGTTAAAATATTACTAGAATTGAAATGATCACGACATGAGGCTCGATATTTTAGATTTAAGATAGTTCTCGATGCCATTTTTCGATGTATACAAATTCTTTTTGCATGGGTGCTATTTCTCCAGAAAATGACACCATATAAAAGAAGAGACTGGTAGTTGGCGCAATATACAATCCTCAGGATGTCACAGCGAATTCTATATTGGAGGATGTTCAAGCTGTAGACAACTGTACTCAATCTTTTGCTTAAGGCTTTTATGTGTTGCTCCCATTTCATATTCGAATCAATATGAACACCTAGAAATTTGGTAAAATCGCTTATATCAATATCTATATTATTGAATGATATACTTTGGGGAACAAGCAAACTCGACCTGCCTGTACTAAAGATTATACATTCCGTCTTTCTCATATTCAGTACTAAGTTATTATCATTACACCAATCTCCAGTTTTCTCTAATACATCCCTAGCAGTTTGAACAACAGTTTCAATATTTCTTGATTCCCCCATCAGGTTCGAATCATCAGCATAGAAATAATTCTAAATAAGTGAAGCCTCACCAAATACATGCGGCAGATGATTTATGTAGACCACAGAGAGCAAAAGGCCCAACACATTCCCCTGGGGTACTCCTATCCCAACTATTCCCTCACTTGACGAAACTGTTGTTGATCAAAGTCCATGACAACCATCTGTTTCCGATTTTCTAGGTAGTTTTTAATTAATTGAAGTTGTTCATCTCGAATTCCTAGTATTTCTAGCTTCCTGAGTAAAATATCATGGCTCACACAGTCAAATGCCTTCGAAAGATTGAATAAAAGGCAGAGAGGTATCTCCCCTCTATCCAGAGACCCCAAAATCATTTGTGTGAGATCGTATATTGCAGTTTCAGTGTTACAATTTTCAGTAAACCATGTTGACGTTTACTAAGAATCTTTAATTTAAGGATAATGTGACAGACGAGAAGCCAGGACCTTCTCGAAACTTTTAGAAAAGGAAGAGAGCAAACTGATGGGATGATAACTACCCAGGTCATTAATGTCCCTGTTCTTATACAGTGGTTTAACCAAGTTCTCTGTTCATGATATATTGTAGAGGTCTCACTTTTGACACAGTTGATCTTTTAATTAAATGCACAGGAATTATGTCATATCCTGAAGAATTGTTATTTTTAAGTTTCTTCAAAGCAGTCATAATGTCAACTTCTGTGATCTCAAATATGTAGAATGATTTCTCAGAACGCCTCAGTTTTACATCATAAGAATTACATACTTTGTCTTCAGTGATAGAGGAAGCAACATTTATAAAATACTCATTGAAATCATAAAAAACATTTTTGGGTTTCCCTTCAGGGAAATGTTTTGAACCATTTTTGCTCTTTGCAGATAAACTATTGATTATTTGCCAACAAGTTTTAGATTTATTAGACGAATTCTCGACTTTTTTAACCATAACGTTTCCTTTCTTTTGACAATTGCTATGTAATATTCCTTTTCAGCTTGTTTATATAAATCTAAATATGACTGATGCACCCTTGATATTATATACAATTTATCCAAGTTATCTTTCAGATTAATCATGTTATGTGTGTTTTTAAATGCTTTAGTTGCAAGAGGAATCCTTTTTTTTATTAGAGGGAAGACTTCTTCAAAAACTGTATTGAAACTCTCCGAGAAAGCATTCCACATTTCACTTACTTTATCAGAGGGAAATTCATATGTCACTCCAGTTTATAGTTTGGAGTTTTTCAGTGAAAGCACCTACTTCATGCTTATTATATTCTCTCATATGAAATTATGTGTTTGAGTTTTGGATAGAACAAATTTAGTATTGAAAACCAAAGCACTGTGATCTGAAATATGACTGTGTATTACTGAACACTTACCACCCTCCATGTTAGTAAAAAAGTCAAGGCAGGTTTTGCTAGTTGCTGTCACTCTTGTTGGTTCGCGATTCATTATCCTTACATTGAAACTTTCAAGTATCAGCAGAAGGTTCTGTGTTTCCTTGCTATTTTGATCAATGTTGAAATCACCAGCTATGACAAAATCTTGGTTTTCCCAACAAAACTGCTCGAGTAGCAGTATATTTCTCACAGAAAAGATATACATCACACGTAGGGTAAGTATCAGGCCTATTAATGCAAATTATTACAACTTTATAGCCACTTGAATGACAAAACTCACACGCTGAACATTCACTTACATTTTTTACGCGCAAACTTCTGAAACTTATTCTTTCGTTGCAATTTAGTCCCTTTTCTAGCGAAGATCGCACTTCCTCCATGATGACCAGCTTCCCGGCAGAAGTAGGAGACAACCTCGTAGCCATTCAGTGTCTGGCAAACTATCTCTGAATCAGCTTGCCGATCTTCTGTCACAGCCACAATCTCAGCTTTATGATCCATGAGGAGTGCATCCATTCTGTTATATGCATTTCCTATAGATCGGAGATTATGATTCAGGATTGTGATATTTGTAACTGTATGCTCAGTTTTTTACCATGTGGAAAATCAATTACGTTTGATTGATACGAAGGGCATCTTTGGAAGAATAATTATCCTTCCCATTTTCCCCTTGTAATTGGAGAAAATAAAATGATTTATTCCCACACCAGACGGTCAGAGATCGGTAGAGTAAATATCCTCCTCGAAGCGAAAAGGGTAGATACCATGAATCGTTTGAGACCTTCAGGATTACCAGGAATTTCCTTCACTTCGAGTCGGATGTTTTCGATTTTTTCTTTCTTTTTTATATACTCTTGTGTATCCTTTTCAGAAACCGGCTTTTGAATTCTATTGATGAACAACCACATCTTCCGTACACATCCAAGGAAACCTGAGTTGGTCTGGTTATTTTCCGCTGGTGCTGTTCCAAACTTTTTTGGTCTGCGCTGATTGTTGTACTTTGGATTGCGAATCGTCTGAGTTATTTGAAGCTGTTTGCTCCTTGATTTCCGTATAATTATGTTGTTGTCCCGAAAAATCATTAACCTCTTTCTGATGTTCCAAGGTATCTAACAGGTTCCTCGTCCTTGAGTTCTTAGTTAGCTGTTTATTATTCTGTGAACGGGATAGTTTTTTTAATCTATGTTCCCATCTTTTTCATGTGTCTTCTGGTTAAGATTTTGTGTTGCGTTAGAAACACCAATATTAACATTCGCACTCGGGACTAGGACTACAAGTGGAACATGCGTCTTGACTTGTTCGTTTACAATTTCGGTCGTTGATTGATTTTTTATAATATCACTGTATTGTTGTTTTTTTGTAGGAGTATTTTCTTCGATATCTCGTATTCTTTGAACTAATAGTATTTGGTGTTTTTCTTTACATTATATCAGCAAGTCTTTTAAAAAGTGATTTTCCAGACTGACCTGTTCAGATTTGTGCTTCATCTCGGCAAACTCGGCTACATGACCGATCAACACATCATTCAGGTTTCTTTCAAACTCTTCGCTACACGCTGTCCTGGAATCATTTAGGACCCGAATTTTAA
Organism: Cryptolaemus montrouzieri; assembly: GCA_013387265.2. NCBI lineage: Eukaryota > Metazoa > Arthropoda > Insecta > Coleoptera > Coccinellidae > Cryptolaemus > Cryptolaemus montrouzieri. Next base: position 66,702,278 of record JABFTP020000103.1, read on the forward strand.
GGAAATCTCTTTCCACACACGATGCATGAAATATATTTCCGTACCTCAGGCACACGATATTATTAGTTGTTCGACTTTTACAGCATTTAAAAGACTTTTTCTCGGAGCTAGGCAAGAGCCGTCATCGTCGCTCGCCATCGTGACTACATATTCAAAAATGTATACCATTCATATAGTGTGAAATATGTTTTTCTGAAATGAAAGTTCTTTGCTATCAGAAAGAATGCAATTTTTTCGAAATAGCAGAGATTTTCTAAGAATTTATTACAACTTAGAACAAAAAAGTATTTACTGAACTTGCTAGGTATCACCAACACAGTTTAGATAATTGATAATGAAATCATATGGAGAATTAGAAGTGTTATTTTGGTTATTTATTATCAAAATGTCGACTGCATATTAATTCGATATTGTTTTGATTGATTTGACTGCTTTCAGCGGTAGAAATTTTCATCTGAAACAAATTAGGAATGAACATATGATAATAACACTTAAAGATTGTGGTCAAACTATAATCAGTAAAGAGAAAAAATATATCAACATTGAATTTTCAGATATCCAGCCTATTCAGTTGATGAGATTTCCTCTTACCGAATTCATTAAATAATAAATTAATGACGTTGACGACATTCTCAATATGTGGAAGTCCATTTCAAAATATGAAAATGCAAAATACACTTTTGTTGCTGCAGGTCTCTTTGGAGGAGGTTTAATCTACTATGGAAACTATGAGCACATGATAAATAGTTCTGGGTTGACAGAAACTTAGGTTTTCTTAAGTCATATACGAAAAAGTACCGAAAAACAAGACATTCGTCTTTCTGTTCCAAAAAGGTACATCAGGTTAGCAATGAGCTGTATCAAGGTGCTGATGGTATTGATACGGCCAGGAATCGCAGATAAAGTCATGATAGTCATATTTCAGTTCTCAAAATTTATAACTCATTTTACTCGAAAAAATTTCTTATGAGAATTTGAAACAGAAAAAACACTTCTATCAGTTTTCCACGTTTATTTGTTGATACACGACCGGTTTTGATCCTTTGGTCATTTTCAAGTACTGAGTACTGACTACAAAGTTGATAATGATAATTATTTCCTTCAAATGTTGGGGTATCACTGATTTCAAGTTGCTATTAGTAGCAGTATAATGTGGGATTATCATGTGTTTATTATTCCTCAGGAAATCGCCTTTTTGTGTTCCAATTACAATATCAAGCTGAAATTTTATACGCGGCCATTGCTAGCAATTTCCAATTGAAGTGAAATATTTTCAAAGTGATACCTTTTCCGATTATAGCGGAAGTGGGTCATCACTTTGCTATTTCAAATGGCAATTTACCTTTTTTATTATACATCTAGAACCAACATTTGAGCAAGGCATAAAATACCCAGGTTGTTGGTAGATGGTGGGGTAATCAAGGACCAAGTTTATGGCCTCCGAGTTCTCCAGAACTGACGCCCCTCGATTTTTATTTATGGGGCAAAATCAAGAGTGAAGTGTATCTTATTCCTGTAAGAAGTAAAGATGATATACTAGAGCGCATTCATAATGCTTTTCGTAATATTGATCCTGAGGAAACAGCTGTCAAGTGTATCGAGCAAAATGGGGCCCATATTGAACATTTTTTCAGATCGTAAATTAGTTTTCTCTCATGATGTTTGCTTTCATTTATTTGTATTGATGTAATTATCTTCGATGATTGGTTTTCGCTTAGTTCCTATAATTTGTTTTCATCCGAATTGTAGAAAATTGCTTTGAATGCTTCAAAATTTTATTTTACGCATAGACGGTAAATTTGGAAATTGGTTATTGAATTGCCTGCAATTTTTACCCACTACTTTTTGACATTCTAAAATGAATCGAAAAAAGATTAAATATATTTTCGTTTGAATAACCAGCTACTTGATTCAAATATTTCAAAGCATTCTCTGTTAGTTCATGCAAAATCATCAAAATTCAATATATTCCCAAATTATATCGGAACTATAAGGGATGGGTATAGTACATGCTTATACAATTCCATCTGAAATTTGACGCTTCATCATATGGCGATATAAAAATTGGCACGTGCCATTTAAAAAAATAGAGTTATTGCTGTTTGAAAAAGGCCAAATTGAAAAAATCATACAAAACAACGCAATAAACTTTTGACATGTGTAGATTGCTTAAAAAATTCCATTCCTTGATCCTTCTTTTATCCACTCAAGCAAAAATTGTGTCTGTAGCGCAAAAGATCTACGAGCTACAAATTTTTTAAATGTTCCTCAAAAGTATATATGAGTATAATAAAAAAGGTAGATTGCCATTTGAAATAACGAAGTGATGACCCACTTCCGGTATAACCGGAAATGGTATCACTTCGAAAATATTCCACTCCAATTGGAAATCGCTAGTTATGGCCGCGTATAAAATTTCAGCTTGATATTGTAATTGGAATTAAAAGTTTTTAACCGGCGGTCGGTGGATATATATATATATATATATATATATATATATATATATATATATATATATATATATATATATATATATATATATATATATATATATATATATATTCGCACTTCAAAAGAGTATTCATAAAAGTGTTATTTCTGTTTCACATCTTCATAATATATTATTTTGAGTAAAATAGGTTTTAAGCTTCGAAAAATAAAATATGATTTTCACGGATTCATCTGCTATTGTAGGTCGTATAAATATCTTCAGCACAATAATACAGCTCATTGCTAACCTGATGTGAAGGGTGGGCCATTCAGAATTTGTAATTTCATTTCGCCATGAAAAGTAATACAAGTAGACATTTTATCGAAATTATTTTTTATTGGTGAGACCCATCATTTGTATTTATGAATGAAACACAACATCATTAAGATGGCCTTACAGTGCCCCATTCGATCTACCCAGTTTTTCAGTACATTTTCGATTTTTGAGGCCTCTATTTATTCAATGGCAAAATACTGCGGATAGATAAAATTGACTCAATCAATTCCGTACTATATTTTCGAAAAATATTCTGGAGGTGATAGATTGAAACTATTTTGTCTTGTTATTCAGGAATTTTAGATTTTTCGAAATTTCGACATAACGTATGTCACAAAAGTCGAATAGATAAATTAATTACTGAAAAAAACTTTATTGAATCGATTATATCATTAGGATTTCACCTCATATCTATACTCTATAAAATCGTATTTAAAGGATTGATAGGGGCCCGTTCTGCTCAATGGCACGCAATTTCCTCAGAACACCTCCCATCAATCTTTGGACGACATCCACATCGATTCCTCGTATCTTCTGAAGGATTCTGTGTCTCAAACCTTCTTCGTTTTGGGCTTCCCATCCATTGCCATAGACTTTCCTTGTCAGTAAAGCCCAAAACTCTTCGATCGGTCTTGCTTGTTGAACGTTTGGGGGTTATCTCCGCGAGGTACAAATGGGATGTTATTAGCCTCTAACCAATCTCTCGTAACTCGCGCAAAATTTGAAGACGGCAAGTCTGGCCAAAACATTATTTCGTAATCAGCGTGATAGGTATTGATGAAATCTAATAATTTTGAGAGACATCTACCAGTATATTGGTTTGCATCAACAGCTTCGCCTCTCACATGCCCTACATATGGTCTTGAAACCCCAGCTTCAGAAATAGCACACCAAACCAAAACCTTGACTTCAAATTTTTTCTTTGTTTTGAATTTTACTTCGTTTGGACAGTCTTCTATGTTATTTGTATAGAAACCAGCATTACAGTTGATTTAAAAATGGGATAATGTAAAATATTCTTCATCATCCAAAATTATGGTTCTGTCATTTGCGAAGTGAATTCTTCTTGAGGTGCGTCGACATCTAGGGATATTTTCCACTTAATTCTGGGTGTATTTTAGAGAATTACGCCTTTTACGATATTTACATCCCGCATTCAGTAATTCTCGCCTTATTGCCTCATGAGAAGTACGAAATCTTCTGGATAATTTTCGTAATCATGTTCCTACTGCGTCTCTTGCTTTTTTTAAGGGCCTGTTTCTACGGATTTCATTCAGAGCCTTCGGTCGACCACTTTTTGGCAAATTCAAGCATGGTATTCCTTGCCCACATTCACTTATTACCCGATAAATAGTTTTCCTAGAAATATTCTGAACCACCAAAAATGTTGATGATTTCACTCTTCGGAACTCGCCCAACTAAATTGTAAATACTTCTTAGAAGTTCTAATTTGTAAGCCATTTTAGCGAATTTATTCAGACTTTTGACAGAAGGAATACTCAATATAAATCATAAATGACATCTGTTGTTGATCACGGTAACTAGATCATCCACGAATTGCGGGAACTATGCATGAAAAAACTTTCATCCAAGACTTTCGTGACATACGTTATGCAAACTCGCGTCTGCTATCAAAGGCAGGTGAAAACTGCTTTGACGTTCTATGGGCGCATATTTAATATAATGATTTAAGAATTATATGATATTATGTTTTTTAAATGTAAACAACAGGCGAATTTGTATAAAATATAAAAAATTATTTTGTTCGTTTTCATGAGAAGAGATAACCTTGCAATTCTAAATTCGAAAGATTGATGAATTATTCAATGGCATTATAAAACATTACTGTCGTTCCCCACCGGGAAGTGAATTTTCAACACCAAGGGCGATTCGGATTTAATGTTTGGTATGTGCTAACGAACCACTGTGTTATTCTTTGAAAGAATCTTTCAGAGGAACTTCATTTGAGATATTAAATGATAACATAGTCGAGGATCTTTGGCATGCAATTCCCTTGACTCAAAGAAGGTTAGTACATTTCCAATATGGTAGTACGCACACACACCAGATCAGAAATGTTTCAAAACTGTTGAAACTGTCTTTCGATGATCAAGAAGATTATTATGTAGATAAACCCATTATGATATAGCAGAGTTGAAATAAAACTTTAGGAATTGATAAGCGTTAGTGATCAAGATTCAAATTCAACATGCATGCAGATGTGTTTCTGGTCTTGCAATTCTTGTAATTTCGACATAAGCATATTGGATTCGAACTATCACTTTTTTCCATGAATATCTGATAATATTATCGTATTCTTAATTTCAAACGATATAGCCATAGAGTACTACTTCTATGGATAGAACTGATTTAGGGAAAGTGCTTGTATTTTTGCTTGTAAGTTTTAACGATTTAAAAATATGTTTAGGTGAAGGTTAATTAGAAGAAACATTCTCTCTTAAGAAGCCAAATGAAAAAATTGTTCCTCTGAGGAGAATATATTTGACGTCATATGTAACAGCTTGGAAATTCTCAAAAGCCTCACTTCAAGATCAAGAAAAAGCTTGAATTATTCCATTTGAACGACTCAATCGAAATTTTCTACCGATGTAATCCTGGATCATCGAATTTCAACAACCTGTACATTAGATAGATAAACTTTAGTAGTAAATTTTATTGCGCGATCTAGTATCATAAAATACATGAAAAATTCAATACGAAACATTAACTATAATATATTTATCCCAGATACCTAAATATTTAAGAAAATTAAAAAGATTTTGTTCCAAAGTGTTTTCAATATAACTCTCAGATCGAAATAAATGAATGTTTCAGATTTGTAGAGTAACATTAGTTTTATGAAATCGAGACGCTTTTAGTTACACGGTTTTATTCTTATTTGGAGAGTATACTAAAAATTTTTCGAATTTATGAATTCTCTCTTCTCACAGTTTACTCAAATTATAAATCAATTTACCTCGAATATCGTAAGAGGTTTCACATTTCTATGATTCATCAGTGTCACATGATCATATTCAGTCTCATTAATCTCCTCATTTTGTAGTATATGTGAACGAAAATGGAAATGACGTAGCGGAAATGGCAGTTGATGTGGCGTTCAAATATATCGAGGATAATGATTTTGGAATTAAATTGAATGTGAAAAAGGTATCCGGAAATCGAACAGATTCCGAATTACTTCAAAGACGTAAGTGTGAAACTTCCTAATACTCAACTAATTTCACTCTTTTGAATGAATAGAACCGCTGTTTATCATTATCTATTTGCCGAATGAAAAGTATATATATATATATATATATATATATATATATATATATATATATATATATATATATATATATATATATATATATTGCTAGGATAGGGTCACACACACGATGGAAACACTAATGGTTAACACAAAGCCGGCTTGTGGCAACGCATGCCGCAGCCGGTTTTCTAAGACAGTGTGAATTCAAAGAGGTCGTTGAAGAGAAAGTGAGGGAGTCTCCGAAATGCACGGATATTTAAACCCTCGGTTCAGGTAGGCCCAGAGTACGTTCTGAGCCTAGCCTGGTCGAAGAACCTACTAGGCGAACTGTGATTAAGGAAGCCTGGTTAACTAACCTAAGACACATATGACACATAATGCGTTTATCAACTGCGACTGTGAGTAGGTTCTAGATTCACTAGCGCACTGGTCGTTTTACGACACTACACTCACACACTCGTCTTTGGGCGGGACTTGGTGTTGTCTTCGGTCCAAGAACCGGATGCTTCATTCACGGCTGCTGAGGTGGTGGATTAATTCTGCGGTAGATGAATTAGACGAATACTATTCACGTGCGACGTTGCTATTGTTCGCGTTGGCCCTACCACGTGCGTCGGATTCACCTCGTGTGCGGAAGTAGCAGAATTCTTCACTTGGATTCTCGCATCAATTTTTATCGGCTAACTCAGTCGGGAAGGGTTCTTTTTCTCAAAGGAGAGAAAAATGCTCTAATGCACACGTTGGGCACCACTTGCTACCGGTATGGGGTCACAAACACGATGGAAACACAGATGATTAACACAAACACTCTTTGTAAACGTAGAATTAAAATGAAATAAAAACACGTGGTTCGTAGGTAAACAACGGCGGAAGAGGACGTTGAAGAAAAAGTGAGGGAGTCTCCGAAATGCACGGATATTTAAACCCTCGGTTCAGGTAGGCCCAGAGTACGTTCTGAGCCTAGCCTGGTCGAAGAACCTACTAGGCGAACTGTGATTAAGGAAGCGTGGTTAACTAACCTAAGACACATATGACACATGATGCGTTTATCAACTGCGACTGTGAGTAGGTTCTAGATTCACTAGCGAACTGGTCGTTTTACGACACTACACTCACACACTCGTCTTTGGGCGCCACTTGGTGTTGTCTTCGGTCCAAGAACCGGATGCTTCATTCACGGCTGCTGAGGTGGTGGATTAATTCTGCGGTAGATGAATTAGACAAATACTATTCACGTGCGACGTTGCTATTGTTCGCGTTGGCCCTACCACGTGCGTCGGATTCACCTCGTGTGCGGAAGTAGCAGAATTCTTCACTTGGATTCTCGCATCAATTTTTATCGGCTAACTCAGTCGGGAAGGGTTCTTTTTCTCAAAGGAGAGAAAAATGCTCTAATGCACACGTTGGGGACCACTTGCTACCGGTATGGGGTCACAAACACGATGGAAACACTGATGATTAACACAAACACTCTTGGTAAACGTAGAATTAAAATGAAATAAAACACGTGGTTCGTAGGTAAACAACGGCGGAAGAGGACGTTGAAGAAAAAGTGAGGGAGTCTCCGAAATGCACGGATATTTCAGGTAAGTATATATATATATATATATATATATATATATATATATATATATATATATATATATATATATATATATATATATATATATATATATATATATATATATATATATATATATATATATATATATATATATATATATATATATATATATATATATATATATATATATATATATATATATATATATATATATATATATATATATATATGATTCAAGATTTGTGATTCGACCATGAAAAGACGACATTTTACTAGAGAAGAGATGTTACAAGCCGTTGGCATGCTCCAAGCTGGGAGCTCACAACGGAAAGTATCCAGGGTTCAAGGAAGTAGCCCAAGTGTCATAAACCGTTTACGGTCGCGTTTCAATGAAACAGGTAGCGTAGAAGAACGCCATACAGGTCGTTTCAGGATTACTACAGTCGGCCAAGACCGATTTTTGGTTTTACAAGCCAGAAGAGATCGTACTACCACAGCATCTCAATTAGCTCAAGAGCTATCACGAGTTCATAATGTAAAAATTTTCGACCAAACTGTGAGAAATCGACTGCACGAAGGTCAACTCCACGCCAGACGTCCTTGAAGAGTTCCACAACTGACCCATGAAAATCGCGCTGCTCGTTTAGCTTAGTGCCAAGAACACGTAAACTGGGATCAAGATAGGTGGGCCACATTTAGTTATTATTCCGATTCGGGAAGAATTCGAATATGGAGGGATCCTGGAAAGCAAAACCATCTCCAGCATTCTCGAGAAGTTGTTAGACAGGGAGGCGGATCAGTGATGTTTTGGGGAGGTATACGCCTTGGTGGAAGAACGAACCTCGTTTTCATACAGAACAACCTCACGGGAAATTCTTACGCAAATGAGATAGTTTTACCTGTAGAGGTACCGTTTCTCCAAACAATGAGTCAAAATCCACTCTTTCAACAAGATAATGCTCTCCTAATTGTGCAAGAATTTTCTTCAACGTTCTTGAAGAGAATGATATCGATCTTCTACCATGGCCATCCTGCTCCCCAGTTTTGAATCCCATCGAGCATGTGTGGGACACCCTAAAAAGAAATCTCCTGCGTCAAAACGTCTTCCATTATGAACAGGAGCTTCGATTAGCAGTTCAGGGGGCTTGGAATGACTTAGGCCAAAATGTAATAGACAATTTAATATTGAGCATGCCGCGACGATGCTAAAGTGTCATTGATAACAGAAGTGGACCTTCTGGGTACTGATAAATAAGTGATACCATATAATTTCGGAAATATTAGTTCAGCATTTTTTTTGTGTTTTACCAAATTTCGTCATTTTCAAATGTTTTTATATGATAGGTGCTTTGGAGAAGTCAAATATTATATTGTTTTCTTGAGAATACATTATATACAATACACCCAAACCAAAACCGAAAGATTTCGATAATTTCGAATAATCAAATTCATATTTTAAAGATATTGGTAAGTGTTCCTAGACTTTTTGAGGTGTTTATATATAATATATATATTATTGTGTGTTGCAAGAGATTAAATGTAATAATTCGGAAATTATCAAATTTAGTGGTATTTTCTAATTGGTCATATCGCTAAAAAAAACTATTGAACTTATTCAGCTTTTCAACGATATATCAATTTTTGCATTAGCTCTTTTTTTGCAGCAACATCATGAGCCAAAGCAATTGAACCACTAAAATCGAAAAACAAACATCTTATTTCATTGCATTTTAAGACTATTACTTCAAATTAAAATAACGAAATTGTTGGAAAGGTTATACACATCAATACGTTAATTCTTTTTCTTCCGAAAGTTTCTCCAAAAAGTGCTGTTATGATCTGATCTTGATGAAGATTTACACGATCGGCATTTAAACGATGATATCTTGGAATAATGCATTTCTTTCAAAATTAAAAAACGCCGAGTCGGCTTTGGAAAACGATATTGACAGAACTGTCAAAGTCATAAAATTACTTCAGTGTTCTTGTCGATTACTTAAGTTAAGTGAAGATTTACAAATATCGAGTAACGAGATATTATGTGTGTATGGTGTTTGCAGTGGCAATTCTAGAGCCGCAATTGTAGAATATACTCGTCGTTATCATGAAAGGCACATTCCAGATAGAAAAACTTTTGTAACTGCATGTCGGATTTTGGGAGAAACAGGAAGTGTTCCAAGACATTATCGTCTAAATACCAATCGAATAAATTGTCATCAAAATCAAATCATAACAGCGCTTTTTGAAGAAACTCAAATACTAAGTACGTCCATGAGCAAAGGGGGTTATCTTTTAATTTCATTCTGTGAAGATATTTCGGGAAGAGAGCGTGACTAATGTTCGAAACATTACATCGCTTTGCTTAACCATGAGCAAAATCACCAAATCCCATCAGCCATACAAGGCTGAACAAATTTTCTCGCTCAACAACCCCAAAGTCTATTGGAAAATATACACATTTTTAAAGAAATTTGATATTAGCTTATGAGCAAACACAGGTCGTGTGGCCGGGAGGTCTAAGTTGTCAGATGATCGGGCCGAGAAGCTGTGTATGTGTATCTAAAAAGTAACAGTGAAGGTTTCACCATAAAATGTATCGTATAAACAATTATCATGACATGTCTGCCTCGATCTCTTCCTTCGAATTACAAAAAAAAATTCAAAATAATAGTTTCAAAATGCATAAAAATGAGATGTTTGTTTTCTCGATTTTAGTGATTTAGTTACCTTGGCCCATGATGTTGCTGCAAAAGAAACTGCTCATGCAAAAGTTGATATACCGTTGAGAAGCTTATCAAATGCAAAAGTTTTTGCCGACAAAAAACATGTCCTCATTGATAAAATTCAACCGATATGACCACCTAGAAAATACCACTAAATTTGCTCATTTCCAAATTGTTACATTTAATCTGTTACAAAATTCAGTACAGAACGCAAACATTCTTGAAATCAAGGAATGTTCAATAGAAGAGTATCTAACAACTTTTCAGAAAAGTTTTATCAGACTTTTTGTTACAAATTAATGTACAATAACCCCCCGAAAGTTTAGCTATCAGCATCCAATACACCCTGTATATATGACATGGTGTTCTTCGGAGAGTTATCCATTATCCTTTCATGTAAGAAATCAAAAACTTAGCGGGTGAGCAGCTTGATGAACCACAGGGAAAAACGAGCTATAGATCTGGGTTGCAGTAATTTTTCACCTAGAAATAATAATAAAATATTCTTGCCGTTCTGGTGATGCGTCAGTTCGTTCACATGTTACTATGCAGAGCCTACCAATAAAGAAATGGATGTTTCCGAATAGCCCGACACCAAACAGTAGATGTACATAAATTCAAGTTTGTAAAAACCATTTTTTGTTATCTTTTTTTCGTGGTTTGAAGAGAATGATAGAAACTTCAATATTTATGCGCGTGAATTGAATTGAAATATCATAAATTTAATTTTCAAAAATAAAATAAATAAAATACCATTTAATTTCGTATAAGGTCTATTAGACTCAATTTGACAGAAAATGTAACTTTCGGTCATCTATCCGTTGCCATGTTAGGTGAATCTAGCATAAGGGTAAGATTTATTTGAAATTTATTGTTATATACACCATACTCCGATTTTATTGGGTGATATTGGATTTGTAAGGACCAATATGGTCCTTTCCACAACATTTTTACTGAGAATATTATTTTTAGTTTGCAGAACTTATGATGAAATGCTCCACCGTTCAGAAGTTCCCCAGTTAATTCTGGATACAACTATGACGAATACAGCATCAGAAAGTGTGAAAGCTTTTTCACAAGCCCTAGCACTACCAACAATAAGCGCATCGTTTGGAGGCATCTATGATCTTGTTCACTGGAGAAATATTGGAATTGATGAGCTGAAATATTTGGTACAAATACGTCCTCCTGCGGATATAATCCCAGGAATAATCAAGGATATAATATATTATATGGGAGTTCTGAACGCAGCTATCATCTACGATCATATGTTTGGTACGTTGTTGTTGTTTGTTTATATATATATATATATATATATATATATATATATATATATATATATATATATATATATATATATATATATATATATATATATGAATCAAGAAAGCAAATAAAGATCAATGTAATAATTGGACCATAAATGGAATTGAGGTGTTCACTATCAACAAATATATTATAAACTCTACTCTATAGAATTGGATATACTTGTTGACAAAATTAGATTTGACATCAATTAACCGAATTACATCTATGAAATTATGGGCAGAATAAGTAACTGAAACCATTAGAACTAGCGCAAAATGATACTCCAGCAATCAATACGATACAGAAAGTAAAAGATAGATCAGACTTCGGTTCACGTACAATTAATTCATTGTGAACTTAATTCTGACTAACAAATAAATTTACTTGAAGAAGGACGTACATTTACTTCAAACATGAACCGCAAAAAGTTAATAGAAGTTTAAACAGTAGAATCCACCATTGCTCATCTAAATTTCGACGAATCGAAAATAATGGCTCCAAAAACTCTTAACTCTTAAAACTCCTAAAAAGTGTAATAACAAAATAGAAAAATGAATTATCAACACCATAAAAAAACCAATGAGTTATGGTTAGTGAGGTGACAGAATTCCATGGCGTGTCATTAGCTGAAAGGCAGAAATGGAGCATGTTAAAGGAATATATATATATATATATATATATATATATATATATATATATATATATATATATATATATATATATATATATAAATATATATTCTTGAAAAGAGAGGATGTACAAAAATTCGAATAATTGTATTTACAATAAATGCTTATAGCTATAATTTTGGTGTATGTCAGAAAAACACAATTGTAAAAAACAAGCAAATAAATAGAATATCAGCAGAAGAAACAGACCATTCCTGTTCCTTAATTAGGCATCTAAACTCGCATCATGTCTCCTACGATTGCCCCTAAAGTGTGAGCACAGAAAATGTAACAGGGGAACCATACTATCTTGCGTATGATTCAGTAAACGAGTGAAAAAACCTGTGAAAAAAAAAATCGTTTCCCTGTCGCTATTGCACTAGCAATAGCTTGTCTGTTTATGTTGTGTTAGTGTCGTGTGTACAAAAAGAGTACCAAAAATTTTTCTGCTTAGCAGCTTCATTCTCTCATTGTCATCTTGCACTCCATGATTTCCAGGACTTCTTCACGAAGACAAGGGTGAGAAGGAAGGGGGATTGAGAGTGGAAAAATTTGTAACAATGGAAAAAGAAAACCAGCAGAAAAAAATTTCATCAAAACATACCTAACTCTTATATGTCTAAACTCACTTGAATCTAAGAACTCAACTAATGCTCCTCTGTTTCTCAACAGGGAACATCTCATACACCTTTCGGGAATGAAGCCCTACATGGGTGTAGCCCTTGCCTTATCAACATACACCATGGGAAAAAAATACTAAGGGGGAACAAAAACTAATCTCCTAAATAGACTTAAGTTCTCTACTCAGTTGATGAAATTATCTGAAATGGAATAAATTTCTTGAAAACCACCCGTAAAATGGTAAATAGGACAATCGAGGACTAAATGTCTTATTGTTTCTTCAGCTGCGCCACATTCACATGCCTGACTTTCTACAGTATTTCATTTGAACAACATACTATTACTACGACCATGTCCTGTCCTGAGACGATTCAATGTATACCAATTTTTTCTACTTATATCGAAACCTGCAACCCTTTAGGAAGGATCCTCTATGAGAACTTTATTAAAAACATCAACTTCCTGCCATTCAGTTTTCCAAAGATCCACAGCCTTCACCCGTGTACGCAAAAAGGCAATCGACCAAATAGGTTTCCTAGATTTCAATCTCAGGTTAGGTGGATTTTGAAGATCGTGTATTATCGGAAAAAGAAAGAATGTCCCGGCTGCTCGGTAGAGGCATGAGCAGAGGGCGGATTATATGTAGGGCTGGAATGTGAAAATACCTACATGTATAGGGTGCGCCAGAGAAAACTGGACGTTTTTTTTTAGGTATAACTTTCGCAATTAATTTTAGAGCTAGGTAATTCGTTCTCGCTTCATTGGAAAGCCAAAGGCCTAGGTTTTTCAGAAATGGTATCAAAATTTCACTTTCGGTGAAATCCAGTATAGCTGATTCATTCGGAAATGAGCAATATTTCAAGATGGAACGTTTTTTTTTTCACTTAAAAAATTGAATGGGGCATTCCGTCAATAATCCAGTTCTTTATGAACAATTCGACGTATTGATCTTGAAAATGTTCTGAGAATTGGTGAAAAAGTAGCGCGAAGAATTTGGCTGACTTCCTCTAATATTAACAATTTAACCCGCGCATTACAAAAGTTTTCGCGATCGTAATGAATCAACTGCTTAATTCAATCACTAGATTGAACCTTTTCCATCATTTCGAATGATTCAACTCAAATATTGATTCAGAATTGTGCCAATTGTCGTCAATTATGTTTTCCAACATCATATGCACCTCCCGTTGTAAAACCTCTGAACATAAACTGTATGCTCTAACTCTGTGATCAACAAAAAATAATGAATTGTCATTGAGTTTTAGACGACATCAGGTTTGAACTCGCCGGCTCGGTGGCGTATGGGACATGATGTCGGTTGCGATTTTTCGGATTCTGGGAATCGCTTGAGTGTCCATCTTTCGGAGGAGATGTAAAGCTGTCGGTCCTGTCTAACAGAGATGTGTTGGACATTAAAGATCCCTTCCCTCGACACGAGAGGGGTTCGGCAAAATTCCCTGGTTAGTGAGGTGACAGAATTCCCCGGCGTGTCATTAGCCGAAAGGCAGAAACAGAGCACGTTAAAGGAAAAACAAACAAACAAACAACAGGTTTGAACTCATATTTCATCTTGGTGTTGCTTGTTTTTGAATTTTGAATTAAATTTGTTAAAACCATTGTTAACAATGGTTTAAACAAATGAGGATAAGCGTTTCATTGAATGTGTATTTGTACGTGGCTATACTTATAGGCAAATATTACGCCAATTTCCAGCCCCTAATTACAAAAGGAGTACAATCTATGATCTTGAGGAAAAATTTCGGACAACAGAATCATTAGAAAGAAGATCAGGATGACTGTTTCCCGAATATCTCGGAGAACTACATGAGTAAAAATATTCAACAAATAGAATCAAGGACTTAGAATGGAATATGGCTTCCATTGGCATACACAACCATCTGCAACCGTCTTCTCAAGCTCTCTATGGATCTCGAAATTACGTCTTGATCAAGATTGTTTCAACGTTCTTGAAGTTTTGTCTCAGCTCCTCACAGTTATTGAAAATAATACCATTTTTATACACAATTTCCTCCAAATGACCCCACAGAAAATAGTCATAGTTAGATAGTTGTTTTGTGATATAGTACTGGTTCTTCATTTCTTTGACAAACGTTGTCAGAAGAATATGGTAAAAATTCTAGAATTCCAAAGAAGATTTGAACCAATAAAAATCATTCAAAAAGCTATTCAATTTCTCAACTATTCATTTTTAGTTGGTGGCAACTCTACTTATTTGTGTGATACAAAAAACAGCATTCATTCACCTGCATGAAAGTAAACTGAGGAGTTGACGCCTCAGTAGTTGGTAACATATAATCGAGATTTATGAGGCAATAATTTTCCAGATCTAATCTTATGCCTTGTTCTATGAAAATAATATTTGATTTGGAGTTCTTCGAAATACCGGCAGAGAATATTACATGCCTGGAAAATTTTTGTCTTTCCCTCTGCAAACGAATTAAAGGCACATTTCTCTTGATTTCATTCGTCGGAACACAAATTCTATCATTCTGGCTGTTTTTTGGTGGGGAATAACTGAAAATTTTTTCGTCTGTGAACCAGATATTTTCAATTTGTCTACGTGTTCTAAATCTGTTTAAAAAATTTCTGCCTCGCTGGAATCTGCGGACAGCTCGAGTCAATTGCAAATTAAAGTGCATTCGAAAATACTTAAGACCCAAATCTCACAGAGGTTCTTGAGATTTGGCATCTCTGAGACATCTGGGAAACAGTCAAGCTGGTTTCTTGAGTTCTGATAGGGCTGATTGCTAATGCAGAAATTCGCTGAAAGTTATCCTGAAATTGTCAATTGAGTTTGTAATACAAAAACTGTAGAGTTGATGCTTGAAAGATTATGAGCGAGTACCTGTATTGTAACAGTTCTAGCTGCACCAGTACCTGCTCTTCTTCCGAATGACCCTTTTGTCCGAAATTTTTCGTCAAGACCATAGATTGTACTTTTTTTGTAATTAGGGGCCGGAAATTCGCCTAGCAGTATAGCCACGCACGAATAAACATCCAATGAAACGCCTATCCTCATTTGTTAAAACCATTGTCAACAATTTCAAACGTCCAAAACAAGATGAAATTCGAGCTCAAACCAGATGTCGTCTAAAACCCGATGACATTTTATTATTTTTTGTTTATCATAGAGTTAATGCATGCAGTCTATGTTCAGAGGTTTCACAATGGGAGGTGCATATGATGGTGGAGACGTCAGTTGGCACAATTCTGAATCAATATTCGAGTTCGACCACTCAAAATGACGGAAAAGGTTCAATCTAGTGATTGAATCACGCAGTTGATTCATCTCGACCGCGAAAACTTTTTTAATGCGCGGGAAAATTGTTAATATTCGAGGAAGTCAGCCATTTTGAATTCGAACGAGCATCAAATTATAGTTTAGTGTCAGTAAAGAATGGTTCTTAGTCTTCCTAGGACATCCATGTATAACACAACAACTTCAGGAGTGTCAACGCCATAAGGCGAAAAAAATATTTTGATTTTAGCTGAGAATCAGAATGAAACAAATTCTTCAAGCTACCTTTTTACAAATTCGTGAAATATTTTTAAGATCAATATGTCAACCTGTTCAGAAAAGGCTGAGTGATCAACTGAATGGCCCATTGGAAGTTTTAGTGAAAAAAAAGAACGTTTTAGCGATCTTGAAATATTGCTCATATTCGAATGGGTCAGCCATATTGAATTTCACCGAAAGTGAAATTTCGATACAATTTCTGAGAAACATAGTCACTTGGCTTTCCAACGAAGTACGAACGACGACCTAGCTCTAGAATTGCGAAAGTTATAACGGAAAAAAATTGTCCGCTTTTCATCCTATATATGTAATAATTCTCCGAAAATATTTTGAAAATTTTGGAAAATATGTGAAGTATAAATTGAATTTGAATGGATTTTTAAGCTCAACAATAACTACAGGAGCTCTCAACTAAGATTCTATTCATCAAAGTTAAGATTATTCTATTCTTTATCATGAAACAAATTAATAACTAAATGTTTTTCAAAAGTTTCTGAGGTGAAAGTATGACGTTCATCGCTAAACGAATGTTTACATAGGGAAAAACTTCGTTCTACATCTGCTGAGGTGATAGGAGCAGGTTTTAATTTTTCCAGCATGTTTTCGGCGAATTTGGATTCCAAGTTGAATTGTCGTTGTAAAATCTCGAAACGTTTCCATTTTTTTCAAAACCTTCGGTATTTTCTAAAACTGTTTTCGATTTGCTGAAAACAATCTTGAAATTTCACATCCTACTCTCTTCCATTCTTTTTCATAATTTTCAATTATTCCTACGGAATCGGTTGAATGCGGGTACTTTTTTCCAAAGATGAAAATGAATTAAAATGAAGCTATAATTTTGTTGATTATTCATTCATTTCCCAATGAAGATACTACGAATCCACGTTCCCCATTGCGTCGATAATGGTTGTGGTGGTAGGAAATGGTTTATTGGGGTCGTTACCACGTCTAACTCAATTTTAAATTTGATAAGTGGAAAGTATTCTCACTCCCTCAGTTCACCAGTTCTGTCTAATTAAAATAAAAAAATTAAAACGTGTGTCACTGCCGTGGTAAAGCTATTGCATAGCATTTCTCATCAACTAATGCAATTATAATTATTTATTTATTTTAATGAATGCAGTAATCGTTTTATATTAATTCAAATTCTTTGATTCAAGTTATACTTTTTGAGCGTGGTGACCGATAAAAACACAAATTTTTTCTTTTATTAAATAACTGAGAAGTCAATATCGTTTAAAATAGTTTTATTATCTTACAATACATAATATAGGTCGTTCAGGAATTTTTATCATTGAAACTATAGCTTTATGGTAACTGAAATAAGAAACATAAGTTTGAGACTTGATATATATTCTAAATATCTGGAAAATACCGCGTCAATGGTGGTCGCATATTATGTTCTGAAATATTGTAGATCATTATTTATTTTCAACTTCAATATTTTCGGAAGAAAAGTTGTCAGCCGCTCTGATTTTTCATCAGCGAAGTTGATGTTGAAACCGCCAACCAAGATGAGTGGAAATTCATTACCATTTGTACCAAGTATTTTTGGACCCTTCTTTAGTGTAATTCAGTAAATTGCTATGAATAAAATGCTCTACCTCGACCAATTTTGGATTTCGAAAAATGTAAATTGCTACCATGATTATGTGGAGGTCAGGGGTGCTCAAACGTAAACTGCTGGCGATGTAATTTAATATTTTGTTGCAGGGTTGTCGTACATACACGATACACCCTACCTACTACTCTACCTACCTATCTACCTACCTAGGTAGGGTGCACCTTAGCATATATAGATATTAGCTTTCCGCACAAAATACATTATGTTAGTCAAGGTTTGGGTAAGGTTTAGTTAGGTTCTCCTCTATAATATCAATGTAAAAACTCATAATTATTCAAAATTGCGAGTTTATGGCTTGTTACAAAACAAAAAAAATTACATATGGTGTTAAACTCAACTAAGGAGTGACTGGATGTTGAAGTGTGGCACTGCATGTCCTTAGCATAGTTTTCATAAGATGGTACGTAACCACTGAGTGCTAATCACAAGTATGATGACGTATGATCGTCAGTTAGTCGATTGCAATATTTTGACTAAATTATCTTCTTTTCCGAAAATGCATACTCGCACAAGTAAGTTGTCCAATACATTGTCGTCAGTTGAAGGGCGATTTACCTTAGATTGGGATATTTATCTTATGAAATACCAGAAATTTATACCAGATGCTGTAGCCTTGAGATTTATATCTGATATAATCTGCAACAACTGATTTTCTATAGAACATGAGTGCATAATAAAATGGCTCTCTATTTCAGTAGCTAATTCCTCAATGTTTTTACATGAAAAAAGATAGCTCATACAAGATGCTATATTTGCCAATTTACTGCAATCATCAGAACGCATTTCGAATTTTCCCAAAATGAAGATAATTCAGTCTGATACGTATCATAATTCAATTGAGGAATCCTTGCTTTCAAAGATGGAAAATGTTTCCGATCCTTTATTTTCAGTTGATCTATCATAAGATGCAATTTACTTTTGAATGCGTGTACTGTGCTATAATCATCTCAATAATAGTTTCTCCTTTGCCTTGAAGCTCCAAGTTAATGCTGTTTAAATGCATTGTGATGTCAGTCAAAAATGCCAAATCACTCAGCCATTTTTCGTTTTTCACCATCTAAGTGTCATCACCTCTCTCGTCTAGAAAAGCTGTTATTTTGGGCAATAATTTTTGAAATCTTTCTGGAAATTTTCCGCGACTCAACCACCTGACGATTGCGTGAAGAACTAGTTTAGTGTGTTCAGCTGAATCCCTATTTTCCAACAGCAACTCAAAAATCTGCCGTTGCAAGCTACATGCACGGAGGGAATTCATAATTTTTCTTGCAATAATTTCCTCCCTGTTTAAAATACAAATTTTGTTGATATATAATGCAATGGAATGGAAAAATCAAGGGAAATCTTCATTAGCTAGACACAATGCCACAAAACCGTTTTTGTTGTTCACCATCGGTTGTAATGCACACTGATTCATATATTGGTAGCTTGTAGTTTTTTACAAAATTGAAGAAAAAGTCATATATATCTTTGCCAAGGGTCTTCCTCTTCAGAAGAATGATTGTCAAAAATTTTTCCTAAGCCAACATCACTCTATAGTGTAAATTGAGATAAGTGGAAGAATATTTAGTGCAAACTGAGACAACTTTGATTGTCTCCTTCCACACAAAACTTCTCACTTGTGCTCAACGAGATAACTTAACATATCTCCAAATGCACTTACAAAACCGAGATGTCTGTCAATGAACTATTTCAATAATATAATGTTAGTATTTAGTTAGACTTATCTCCGTTTGATATATGATTTACCACCATTTGAAGATAACTCAAATTGCACATTATTTGACTTATCTCACTATGCGCGCGCAAGAGCGATATAATGTGGAAACATTTTTCACCTAACTTCAATAGGGTTCAACACATTGTCACATGACGAAATCCCAAAAAATCTAGAATTTTGGAACTCGAAACCAAAAAAAGATGGCTGAAATCCGTTTTCATCAATGAGTTTTTCTCAAAAAACGAGTTCGAGAGCGGAGGGTCATTCTGCCTTGTCTACACCCCCACCATCCACATAGTTGCCGACCAGAAACAAGGAATTTGGACCACCCTGTATAATATAAAATTCATTTTCATATTACCACAAAAACGAAAAATCCAATCATCAAAACATTTTCAAAGGTTTTTTTCGAAATCGGCTTTAGTGTTCGTCTCGAATTCCCTTTTATGTCTTCTATCAACTCCAGAACAAGAGGAAGCCTCATCCAAGAAACGTTAAACTCATCAGCATCATGGTCTGAAAGAACTGGCTTTCGCTTCTCAACCGATAAAACAAAAGAACTGGCTTTTAGTAGAGGAAAACACCAACCAATAGAACTACACATAAACAATATCAAGAAACTGAAATCAAGCTGTATGAAACGAACGAACATTATAAAAACACTCTCACACTATAACTATGGTGCCGAGGAAGGAGCCTCTGCAAAGTATAGCAATCGCTCATCAGATCTAAATTGGATTATGGCAGTCCCATCTACACCACCGCTAGCAAGTCTCTATTAAAATCACTCAACACCGTTCAGAATACTCCTCGCATGTGTCTCGGAGCTTTTAGATACTACCAGCAGCTAGCCTTTGCAGTGAAGCAAATGGACCTCCCTCTGGTTAAGACGACAGAAACTTCTCCTGTACTATTGATCTAGTGCCATCTCGAATCCCAATAATCCAATCTCAAGAATACTTTCATAAATCCTGTCTAACAGAAATGCCCATAACAATGCTCCATCCAAACGTCTGCAATCAATCTTATAATTTCTTCCTCCAATAACTGAAAGTATCAGGCTCACAAAAATCACCCCCCCTCTCTCTCTCTCTCTCAATCCCACCCTTGGTCTCTGATGCCACCTGAAATCGACACGAGCCTCAGTTATTCTAATAAAATAGGAACTCCGCCCCTCCCTTTTCCGGAAAGCATTTCTGGAACCCACTTCCAAAAAAAATTCAATAGAATTCTCTACACCGATGCCTCCAAATTAGATATCAATGTAGGAACCCCAGTCACAACTACCTCAGATATCCTCAAAACCCATCTCTTACCCCAAACAAGCTGCATACATACAGAAGAACTATTTGCAATACTACAAGCTTACAAAACTTGGTCATCAGACGACAAAAAAGCACCGATATGCGCGGATTCACTGGCTCACTGGAGTCAATAAACGACATGTTCACTCAACACCCTCTCGTTCAAAATATCTACAATACTCATAATTAACTCGCCAGTCAAGACACATCTGTCACTCTGTTCTGGGTACCATCCCACATAGGCCACTGGTAATGAGATGGTGGACAGAGCAGCGAAAACAGCATCTGCAGCACAGTGGCCTCTAGGAGAAATCTATCTGCAAAACGATGCTTAAAATGAGATGGGGAATACCATTAACAAAAAATGGCAGCATGAGTAGGACTCATTACAGAACAAACTGCATGAAATACAACTCCACAAAACTACCACACATGCCCAGAAAACAAAAAATGATCATTCGACGCCTAAGCTCTGGACACACGAGATTGACTCATGAACACCTGATGACCTCTCAACCGCAACCACTATGTGAGTCCTGTTCTGGAACGTCCCTTACTGTAAAGCAATTTCTCACGACGTACCCATCGTATCAAGAAGAGCGACAAACGCAGAAAATTGAAGGGTTAATAGCAGACACCCTCAGCAACTCACAAAACGTTGATAAATTACTGGAATTCCTCGAGGCAAAGCAACTGTATAACCGTATTTGAAAAATTCATTTATATTCCTCTTTTATTTGAACATGATTATCTAATATAGTACACGTGCATTATGTAATGTCAATGATCTCTGTAGTCGAGACTTCATAAATAAAAAAAAAATTCAAAACGGGTGCCTCGAAGTGATAATTTGAGTTATGGAAAAAGTAAAATGTCTGCCAGAGCCAAATCAGGTAAAAACGATGGTTTTCCAATGGTAATTTTGAGCTTGTAGTCAGAAATTCACAATGATAGTTTTATGAGATGATGAATTATCGTGGTGCAAAATACATAAGCTTTACTTCCACAAATCTGGCCTTGTTCGACGAATTGAATCTTCAGCGACCTTTACGCGATTCAACTTTCGAAGAAAATTGAAGTGTTTTGAAACAAGTCAAGCGGCAACGCGTTTCATGCCCAGCAATCTTTTAAAATGATGCGAATTGATTCGTGAGACACAGAAAGTTCATTGTCTACCTCTCCCAAACTTAAATGATGATTTTCAATCACAATTTCCTTCACTTTATCGATGTTAACTTCAGTTGAACATGTTGATGGCCGACCAGAGCGAGGCAAACCTTCTACCATAACTCGGCAACTGTTGACTGCATTGTACCATTCATATGCAAGTTCTTAATAATAATAACAGTTTATTGAAAAATAGGATATATTCTATATTACATACTGAAATAAACATTAAAAAACATTATAAATTAATTAATTAATACACCCATAAATGTTCTCGATCCGAGTTATCAAAATGATATAGTCTAATTCAGGCAGACAGTGATAAAAATAATAAAATCCTAAAATATTTTGTGATATATGAAGCTTTTCTAGAAGTAAACACACCCCTCTTGAATAATTTTGAAGACTCAGTCCTTCTAATTTCATCAGGCAATTTATTAAAGTCACTAAGACCTCTGCTGAATGATGACTGCGTTCTGCTGGAAAGATTACATCTTGGCAAATAAAAAAGATCATTTTCTCTTGTAAAATAATTGTGATTATCATAATGAAAAGTAAAGAAATCTGCAAAATAGGCCGGCAACATCTTATGAAAAATCTTGAAAATAAAAACCACAGCACTTAAGTAAAATCTATTCTTTACGGTCAGCCAACTGAGACTATCGAGCATCAGTGATACACTTGTGTATCTATTACATTTAAGTATAGCACGCATCTCCCGATTCTTTAATTTTTGTAAGCAGAAACTTTACTCAAAGTGAATGAATAGACAAGCTCGCACAATAGTCGAAGTGTGGCTGTATTATTGTGTTATAGATAGTGGTTCTAGGGAAAATTGAGAGGCCAGTTGCAACACGACTGAAAAAATATAATTTTTTACATATATTTCAATAAACATAAGAAAAATGGCTGTTAAATGTTGAACAACTATCCAACATGAAACCCAGGTACTTAAATTCTGTAACAAACTCTATTTTCGAGTTATCAATGCTCAATGTGTGAACAGGCAAATCAAGGATTGAATATTTATAAGGAGTAGTTAGAACCATAGCTTTGGTTTTAGACGAATTTTGTTTCAATCTACTGGTTTTGAGATATTCATCAATCAGTTGTAAACATGCATTCATTCTTTCAAACGCCCCCGATTTGTATTCCAAATAAAGCGTTTCGTCAGCAAACAAGTTAATAAAGTCACACGAATTCATGAACAAATGTTGTTGATATAAACTAGAAACAATAGAGGTCCCAGCACAGTTCCCTACGGCACTCCTTGTGATCTGACTTCTTTCAGACAAATAGTCAATAAGCCAATCCAGTACTCGACCACAAATCCCAATTATCCTTAATTTTTCAATCAAAACCGAACGATCAATTGTTTCAAATGCCCGCTTGAGATGGAAAACCGCCACTACATAATGTCCCTGGTCAATGTACGACCTCCACTTCGCAACTGTAAGTTGAAGTGCAGACTCACATAAATGGACATTAATATATTGTTTTCTCTTTAATGGTTAAAATTGAGCTAGCATAAAATAAAATTAAAAACATTTCAACTTTGATTCGAAAAGAAAACCAACTGTTCAATCACCCTTTAGGCATTGAAATTCAATCATCAGCAACTCTAATATTAATTCACAATATCCCAAATTTTAGTTTCAAAAGTATTGAATACATACTTCAGAAAGATCAATATATGCGGATCTATAGTTTCAAATTTTTAATTTTTACTCAACAGTTCTGATTCGTATTAGATCAGATAAGAATCCAATAAGATTCATGAATTATAATAAACAACAAATATGAGCTTGAAACAGAACCAAGGAAGAATTAACTCTCAAGTATATTGATGAAATAGAAAATAAAAGTTCTTATCAAATTAAAATTTCTTGGGAGTATCCAAAAGACAAAAGCGAGAAATTAGTAATCAAATGAAGTAACACTACTAAATACATACAAATTTCACCTTAAGTGATTGCAATGTACGTAACTATTTTGTATAAATTCAAATTGACCGAAATTTACACAATTCGCTTACCAGAAAGAACAAACATCTTCTGAATTGAAGTGCTCTTGCGGAAAGAAGAAATGAGATCCACAAATTTGTCTTTTACATTATGGACCCTCATATATGATACAATGATGTTAATTATATATCAGTTTCAGTGAAACTGTTTCTTGTATCTGTTGATTTCCTAGATCCTTAACTGTCGAGTTGGCAGTTGGTTTTGAGCAGTCAGATTCTTATTAACTTGCTCTCTAATAATTAAAATTTCTATCATTCAATTTTACTTCTCTTCAATTCATTTTCTTGTGGAACTTTATAATATACTATACATTTTACAAAATTATATAAAATACCCATAGTACAACTTCCTATCACAAAATTGTCAAATTGCATAGCATTCTCTAAAGTAGTTGAATTTTTTCTAAAATATGATTCACATAAGCAGCAGCATGTTTCCTGTGACTTTCATAAATCTTGGATTGAAAGTTGTGATTGTACAAAATGAAACTTCATTTATGCAACTTTTACATATTTGACCATCATGTTTCCCACTATCAGACACCTATAAGAGAAACTTTCAACTTCAAATCAATGAGGAATTCCTGTCATCCATTCAACAACTTTGTTAAAATTTCCTGAGAATCATTAACTATGAGTTATAAATAGAAGGAACTCACAATAATTATCTTTTGTGCAAATTTGAGATCTTATTTTCTTTGGTTCAAACTTGAAGATTGTCAAACACATTGAATCTGATTAACTTTTACATTTGGATAATTGTAGAATAGAAACTTACTTCCTCTTGAATAAACTGAAATGAAAATTCAATTTGAAATGGCACGGTCATATGGACATCCAGCTCGAGATATTTTAATACAGATATAGCCTTTAGTGGATAGCTTTCAATATTCATATGATACATACTCTAAATGACCTAACGAAAACTTTATCGAGTTCCTTCCAGAAAAAATATTATTATACAAAAGAGCTCAATACTTATTAATAGCAACTCAAAGGATATTTCATCATTTTGTAAGATCCTCCAATTGATTCGTTAATCCTAGTAATTCCAGAACATTCTTCTACGCATAGAGGTTGAAATAACCATGAAAGAAAAATGAAATATGTAAATTTTGAGTACATTTCTCGAGCTTGCCTAGAAAAATATACATTAAAATACATGAATAAACCACAAATTACAATTTATTACCTTTCAAACATTATTGTAAGTCTCCTTACCTCATTTTTACTATAACATTCCGTTTGAATCATATAGTTTAGGTTGGAATAACCACAAAATATTAAATTTATGAATTTTGAAAGTATGTCATTTCTTTCCTTGAACAAAATATACATCAACATGGATAAAATAAACGTCAAACTAGGATCACTTACCTCTAGAATTTTATTTCAAGTTTCGTCAAACTTTTAATTCAAATAAAATTCGGAATCACTCATTTTGACATATCGAATATAAGACTAACTGAAATAAGGTTAGAATCGATTTTCACTCAGAACAGAGAGAGCACTATATTCTAGATGTTGTTAGAACCGAAATTATGTTGGTGAAAATTAAAGTTACTAACTATTTCCAACTCACTATTTTCGTTCAGTAGAGAGAGAGGCATTAAATTTTATACGTTGGTAACGCTCACTTCCGAAATTGAATAGCGATATAAGGGGCAGAAGGAGCGGTGACTGGCTCTACCCCCGTATTTCCGGTCTTTTTCTCGAAAATATAGGTCTCAAAAATCGTCCCAAATTCGAAAATTAAGTCTTACATTAACGATTTCTCTTCGCGGACCCGATCTCGAGATATGTAGGAATCGTTCGAAGGTCGAATCCTTTCTCCCGATAACCCCGTTTGAGTAGGATGGTTAAAACAAAAACCCGTATTTTGACAGCTCGAGGTTTGTTAATTTCGCGAATTTCTGGCCGTCGGAGATTTTCGGGATGAGGAAAGTAGAGCGAAAATTTGCGAAAGTCGGCCGATAGCCCTTCGTTCGGGAGATTTTTCTGTTTTCCTGTGGTTTTATGAGAATCTAACTATTGTGGCGCGAAATGCGAAACTCGAGGCTTTTTCGTTGTCCAGGTTTCGTAGCGATCGAAGGCGATAGAAATATTTTGTATAGCTAGTCCATAGAAATTATCCCCTCCATCTCGGAGATTTCGGGGACGTATTTTATTTTTGCTTTTTCGGAACTTTTTCCCGGAATTTTCGCCCGATCGACCTCTCCGATCGCATTCCGAAAGATCTGAGTTATCGATTCCGAAGAAATCTCGCCGTATCGACGTTCCTTTCGCCCGGGGCGACGTTTCGACGAAATTTTTCGAAAAATCGTCGCGCCTCCGTTGTTTGAGCTAGGGACTCATAATATCGCGAGGATCTTCCTTAGACGTTTATCTACCGGAAAAAATTATTCGCTGGGGCCTACTGACCCTGCTTTTCCACGCCGACCCTTTCTTCCAGCCCGGTTCAAACTCCAACCGTCCCCTCCACTTTCCTCGAAATAAGATTACTGAAATAATCTAAGTTGAAATCACCCACTACTATGGCTTTCAATTTACCACAAAAATTTCGTTATAAAGCGATTCAAAATCATTTAGAAATATGGAATCACTTGAACTTGGTGAATGATACAGTGCTCCAATCAAGACTTCTACAACATTGAACCTCACAACAATAGTTTCACACCAAAAATTGCCTTCAAGAACATAATATTTGTCGACCGTGTATGAAATATCCTGTCTCACATACAGTAAAACTCCCCCTGTGTGACGTGGTTTAGAGTCACATCTTTCCAAAACATAACCACAATTCCGATTTCATTATCATCTATATCAGAATTTGTACGACTCTCACTAAATAACATAATAGCAGGTTGATAGCATTGGATATCTGCAATAACTTGAACCTTATTTGACAAAAAACTTTGAACGTTTGCATAAATTATATCACAGTGATATTGAATATGAGGAGATCTATTTAGTTTTTTTGATGATATGACACCTTAGAAACAATAGTCGGCTTACCATTCAAATATCTTATAATTTTGGATTCATCGCCTTGAGTGTACATCTCGTCGAACTTACTTTTCAAACTTGTATAGTTATCCCTCTGTCTAACTGTTTGATCTGGAAACATTTTCACAACATTACTTTTGTGTTTTCTAAACCTCCGAACCTTTTGGACGTCCTCGGGATGACTTAGAACAACCTTAATAAGACGATTTTTACCCTGGGCTTATTTACCCATTCTAAATACCTTAATGTTCGACATGTTAACACTGAAGTCTTTCAGCAATTCTTTGACACAGTTTGTATCCTCTTTCCTACGTTCAATGCCCTTGCCCGCTGTTGCTTCCTTTACATTAGCTATCATGATATTTGACGCCCTTCTCTGCCTTTCCAACATTTCCGATATATACTCTTCACACTTCATATCATCCAAAGTCGATCCTGAAACTTTTTCCCGCACGTTTTCGAATTTCCTCTCTAATGCCTCTATCCTGGCTTTCGCCTTCTTAAGATTCTTCATTAATTCCGCTACATTCCAAAAACCCCACTCACAGTCATTGCAGAGAACTATGAGTTTTCGTCCATTCTTCAGCTGCAAACACTTAATATCCGATGCAGTAAGGTTTGCACAAGTACCGCAAAGGCTACTCTTACACGAGTCAATATATCAAAACGGAATTATATTCATTCTTACTGCACTGCAAGTACGGTCCTGTCCTCTATTCACAAATGTTCAAGCAGAGAACTCGCTTATCACAACAATGTAGATAATCCAATACGTTTTTATTAACAGCTAGTCTATTTACGCCACCAAAATTCCACTGATCAAACTATTAATTTCCGTATGAACAATCTCGAATTTCATTCGGAAAAAAAAGAACTCCAACAAGTTAGAAATCAGCGGCAGACCGTCAAGACTTCACAGTCTAAAACACCATACAGGAAGAAATCGAGAGCGGATCGTATATCACATCTTTACCGTTCGAGATCTAGAGAATGTATTGTATTGTATTCTTTTGACAAAGGCGATTCCCCGTAAGCCTTCAGTAACATTTTCAGCGATGCGCAAACACACTTGTGAGAACTGACAAAATTGAGCTCTGTAAAAAACTGAATCACTGATCGCGTTCAAACCCCGCATCAGTATAGAAAACAGTTGTGCGAACGTAGCAACAACAAAACATTTTACAATCGTTTGAATCAGATATTCTAAATATTCAGTTCTTGGTACTTTGTTGACAATATGTTCTTTAACCATGCACAACTACCAAATAGTAATGGCTAAATCTTTCAAGTATGCATACTAATAAAAACTCACTTATTATGAAATAATTTTGTTAATGTTGTAGTGATGGAGCACAAGAAAAATGTTTTTCTTTATAATGTACCAAGTCGGCATATCATCATATCTCTTGATACTTTGAATATAGAAGAACAACTTCGAAACTTGAATAGAATGAAAGTCACGTCATATTTCATTTTGGGCTCCATGGATAATATCCAGAGAGTATTGGTTAAAGCCGATGAAGTATCAATGGTAAATAAAAAATATGCTTGGTACGTTTTTGCACAAGAATCTGTGAAGTTCAAACCTGTTATCAATAATGGAAGAATTATTTTTGCTAAGCCCCTTTTGAATGCAGAGTCTTCTGATCGTCTTAATGAAATGTTTACCTCTGAACAGCTTAAAGGCAGACCCCCCTTAGATGTGGCTTTCTATTTTGACCTTGCCTTTCATTCCATATTAACCATCAGGTAATATTTCTTACAAAATACACACCACAAAAATTGTCGCATCACCAAGTTTCCGGAGTTCCACAATCGATTAAGCGGCTCGATCGCAGTTTCTTTGTCAACATATGTCTTTGGTCATATGAGGGGAAAAATCTTATCTAGGTAGTTACATTTGTTTCCATATGATCTCGAACACGTCTGAAACAAGAATAAGTTTATCTCACTTTCAGTATTCATTCAGTTTCTCTTCAGTTTTCATGCTAAATTAATGCAAGTTTTCTGTGTTTCTTGTTGATTTTCGAATCTTTCAATTTATTGTAATAGCTGCTAAACGTCCTGGACGCTATTTGAGTAATCATGAAGTGATAGGAATTGTAACACTTCTAGAGGCGGGGCGAAGCCAACGCTACGTGGCTAACTTGTTTAATGTTAACCACAGCACTATTTCAAAAGCAATTAATCGGTACCACGAAACCGGGAAATATAGAAGAAGGACCGGACAGGGAAGAAATCGGATAACAACAACAGTTGATGATCGTAGGCTTCGTTTAACCGCACTAATAGTTTGGCACTGTACGGCTAGAATGCTACAAAAAGAACTCGTACTTCCCAGAAATGTGCATATTTCATTGCAAACTGTTAGGAACATGCTCAGAGAAGACGTTATCAAACCAAGGGTGGCTTCTACCGGCCCGCCTCTCACCAGAGAGCACCGAGTTGCAAGACTTCAGTTTGCGAGGGAACATGCAAATTGGGGTATTCCAGAATGGACGAATGTTCTCTTTTCCGACGAGTCCAGGTTCTGTCTGGTATCAAATGATAGACGCATGCCTGTATACAGACGACTTGGGAAATAGTATCAGCAATGCAATGTCCGGCAATCCCATAGAACATGTTTGGGACAACATGGGTGGCAAATTCAGCAACGTAGGATGTCTTGTAGAACACTCCAACAACTAGAAAATCTGATTCCTGAAATGTGAAACTCAGTGACTCGAGAGTATAGCCAACGTTTGTTCGAGGGGCTTCCGAGACGTATACTGGCAAAAATTAGGGCCCGGGGAGGAAACACTCGATTTTGGAAATTATTAGTAACCATTCAATGCTAGTTGATGGGTCTCTGCGCGAACGTTTGAAGATGGTAGAATTTTTAAATTTTTCATTAATATGAAACTTCTTTGTATTTTCCATCATTAACTCATCTCTTTTGAATGATATCTTCTTATTTCACACTTCTGAAAGTTAGCAAGCGTTTCTTGAATGACCAACCTAAAAGTTTATACAGTGTGTTCCAACGAAAATTTGACCCCCCCTATAACTCCGAAATGAGTAACATTAGCGAAAAACACCAAGACATGTCGATTTTTGTTTCGAGGAAGAGCATTTTCGAAATAATTCGAAACTTGTCAGATCAACCCCTACCCCAGCAACCCTAATTTCGAAATTCATCATAGGGAATAAGGGTCGAGTGGCACCTTACTGTAAAGGTCTGTCAATTCTCCATTCTGATTTGTCATTTTAGAATTTTAAATTAACATACAGGGTGTCCCAACCGAGGGTAAGTTGAATTCCTGCAAATCCCAAATACTAAATGAAATCGATTTATTTTGGCATAATGCAAGCGCAGGTTTATGCTCGGTCTAGAAAAACGACCTACACTTGTGAATTTGGAGTTGGTGCAATCAACCCCTATTTCCAGCATCCCCAACTCAAAAATCATTCGATCGAAAATAGGTCAAGTGGCACCTCGTTGGAAAGGTATTTCAATTTTCTCTTCGAATTTGGTATTTTCGAAATTCAGAATCAGCATACAGGGTGTCCCGGAGCAGGAACACTGAAAACCCAAATAACTTTTTGAAACTGGTTCATTTCGGTATATTAAGAGAACATGTTTATGTTTGATTCGAGAATAAGACTCTCTTGCGTGAATATGGAATTTTTGCAATCAATCTCTTCCATTCAGCATCCCCAACTCAAAAATCATACAAGTGATTACAGGTTGAGTGGCAAAGTTCCAGAAAGATTTTTCTATTTTCTGAATCACTGAGGCATTGGTTTCAGTTTGGCAATCGAGGTTTTCTGGCGTGAGGATCAGGATGAGGGATGATGGAGAAACTGATTGGATGCTCATCTAAACAGGAAAACGAGATTTATTGAACTTGTATTCAATTGAAAACAAAAACTAACTTGATTATTACAACAATTGTTCAAAATGACCTCCGCCCACCTCCATACAGTTATACAGACGATTTTCGAACTCTCTTCTCACATTAGCGAATACTTCAGGAGTCAAAAGTCGGCATTCTGTGATAATCCTCATCCGCAGCTCCTCCAGGTTTTCTGGTCTTGTGGCATAAACTTTAGATTTTAGAGGGCCCCACAAAAAAAAATCTAGGGGATTTAAATCTGGTGACCTGGCTGGCCACTCAACAGGTCCTCTTCTACCAATCCACCTTCCTGGGAAATTTTCGTCTAAATATTGGCGCACCCGAGCATCATAATGCGGATCCAACTCAGAAAGAGTTGGATCGTTCTGTAAAATTTCTGTCAATCTAGGATGTATGTGTTCCTCTAACAACTGTAGGTAGCCATTTCCATTCAGATTACCCTCAATAAAGAAAGGCCCAACTAGATGATTGCCAAAAATTCCTGCCCAAACGTTCAACTTCTGAGGCCTTTGCGTGTGGGCCTCTCTAAACCAATGAGGATTCTGTGTGTCCCAATATCGACAATTATGTCTATTCACTTCACCACTGAGCATAAAGGTGCTTTCATCAGAAAAACAGATGTTATTCAGAAAATTTGGATTAGCGTTTAGGTTTTCACTTAGATTTTCAGAAAACTGTAAACGACGATCTGGATCATCTTCGTTTATTTCATGCACTAATTTTACCTTGTAGGGTGAAATTTGTGATGTTTCACGATTCTATGGACAGTTGTAGCTGATACACCTGTCAGACGAGATAGTTTTCTGATCGAAGTAGTATTCTCCATTTGTAGATGACCCACTACTGCCACTTCCGTTGCCTTATTTCTGACAGGACATGCCACTTCATGTTTTTGTTTGCCACCGAACCCGTAGCTAGGAATTTGTCAACCAAATATTTAACGTACTGGTGACTGACTCCTTTCTCTTTCAGGATGGTTCCTATCGAATATCCTTGCCGTTTCTTTGGCACAACTGTTATTTCGAAAATACGTCGATACAATTTCGACCCTTTCCTCAGTGGAATGAACCATTTTCAGATTAATTTCAACTGACGAACAACAACAATAATGAGGAACTGATCTGAATAATAATAATATTTCATTGCAAAATGAGAAATAACAGATGACTGCACGCCAGATGGAAATGAAAAAATGTGAACATTTTCAATGCAGAAATCAGCTTTATTTCTTCGTAATTGATGCTCAACACATCGTACCCCAATACTTTTAACAGTTTCGAATTAATTTTAGTTGATAATTTCAAATGACGATATTGAATTTTTCGAAAGCGACATCCTGTATGGAGAGCCGAACTGAATGAAATGCTTTAATCATTCTGGAATTCAAAAACCTTTCTGAAGATATGCCACTTGAATTATTTGTATGATTTTCAAGTTGGGGATGCTGAATGGAAGGGTTGATTGCAAAATTCTATAACCACACAAGAAAGTCCTATTCTCGGATCAAACATGTTCTCGTATACCGAAATGAACCAGTTTCAAAAGTTATTTGGATTTTCAATGTTTCTGCTTCGGGACACCCTGTATGATGATTCTGAATTTCGAAAATACCAAATTCGAAGAGAAAATTGCAGTACCTTTCCAACGAGGTGCCACTTGACCTATTATCGATCGAATGATTTTTGAGTTGGGGATGCTGGAAATAGGGGTTGATTGCACCAACTCCAAATTCACAAGTGTAGGTCGTTTTTCTAGACCGAGCATAAACCTGCGCTTGCATTATGCCAAAATAAATCTATTTCATTTAGTATTTGGGATTTCCAGGAATTCAACTTCACCCTTGGTTGGGACTCCTGTATGTTAATTTAAAATTCTAAAATGACAAATCAAGGTGGAGAATTGACAGACCTTTTCAGTAAGGTGCCACTCGACCCTTATTCCCTATGATGAATTTCAAAGTTAGGGTTGCTGGGGGTAGGGGGTTGATCTGAGAAGTTTCGAATTATTTCGAAAAATGCTCCCCCTCGAAACAAAAATCGACGTGTCTTGGTGTTTTTCGCTAATGTTACTCATTTCGGAGTTAGAGGGGGGGGTCAAATTTTCGTTGGAACACACTGTATAGTATTGTCGTAAAAATAGGGTGATGCGAGAATTTTTGTGGGGAATGTATTACCGTTTTATGGATTACCTAATATTTTCAGGAATATGATGAATAATGGATCTGGGGAGAACACTGAAGATAGAAATTATGTAACTTGTGATAATTATGAAAGTAATAATGTGTCTGAACGAAATGGTCCCGACTTAAGAGGTGCTCTGGAAAAGGTAACAATTTCGAACCTTCAATCTATACTTTCAGTTTATGCTTTAAATGAACCTTTTCTCAAATTAATCGATATTCTGTGGAAATATCGCATATTTTCTCCTGTTTTCACTTGAATCGTCTTAGAGTCTCTATTCTAACAGTGAATTATTGTCATATACCGGGTTATTAATGAACAATCAATATACATTCAATATTGAGATTGTTCATTGACAATTTCACTTATGTGTCAGAATGCAGGTTTAAGAACACAGAAATTCGAGTTTGATATTGGACAAATTCCATAGGAAGAGAATAGGAAGGAAGATAGGATATCAGTGGATAAATTTGCCCATAGAGAATCCTTGCGTTTCCATACCAACGCAACATTCTCAACAAATAGCACGGTTTTAAAACTGTCAAGAACAGCCATTTTAGTACCTGTTGTAAAGTTTCTGTCGATATAAATTAAAATGTCTCGTTTTGGAAACACCAGTGAAGCAGAAAAAAATAGTTCTATACAGAATTCTATCCCCAAAAATACAAGAAAAACGCACACCTCGATTTGGAATCAATTCAGTGTATTCTACAAGGAACGAACGTTCGATTCGGATATACATCATTCCATTGAAGATATTGCAGAAATTCTTATGGATTGGGGTTTCAATATAAAACAAATGAACGAACAAGATTACAAAGAAAACGTTGTCAGAACAATGTGGAACACAACTGCGAAAATTATGGAGAATATGTATTTCGATAAACTCTACATGAGTTTCAACCCCTTAACCGATTCAGAATTTAGAAAGGCTCGTGAAGCTCGCAGTTCTAAAAGGAAAATGTTACAAGGTGATGTTGAAAAGAGCAAAGAAAGTAAATAGCTAGTAAAAAATAAGGAAAACCCAGATTTATATCCTGTAAGGTTGTTTCATAAGATATTGTCGAAAAGACTCGATCATATTACAAGTGATAGATTATTTCTGTCTCTCAATCAGAATCGATTCTAAGGGTTGGTACAAAAATATGCCTTTGGGAATGAATGAAATATCCAAATGGACAGAAATTTCAGCAGAGAAAGTTGGATTGGATACGGAAAATGAAAAGATCGCAAACCATTCTCATAGATACAGTGCTGTTTCGAACCTATCTGAGGCAGGTGTCAGTGAACAAGAATTGATCAAACTAACCGGACACTCTACGGCAAACTCTATTAAGTCATACCTGCATCTGAACAATGAGTATCATTCGAATCTTGTTTCAAATCTTCGAAAAACTTCTGCGAATGCTGAATCTTCCATAATTCGTCAGGCATCGCCCCATATAGAATCGACTCGGAGTGAAAAAATTGTATAAAGTAATTGAATTTTCAATAACTGCTCATTTCGATGATAATTAAATATGTTTGTAATGAATGCTTTATGATTTTCTCGTAGAGTTTGTATGCATTTCTCAGGAAAGTTGATTTTGTACGTTTTGTCATTCGCGGAATTTTCTCAGCAAATACCTTTCGAGTTCAGATTTGGCAGGAACTTCGTCATCAATCATAGCTGTATCAATAAATTTTCGTCAGTATTACCACAAGAGCTCAGATTTAGCCGGATATTTTTCTATGCTCGTTTTCTCATACTTACTTTTCGGTAATTCAACTCGACCTGCTCGACAAAATCACTCGTGCTACGCTCTCGTGATTTTGTCGCCCAGTTCTCGTTGAATTGCCTGCACGTAAGTATTCGAAAACGAGCATAGAAAAATATCCGGCTAAATGTGAGCTCTTGTGGAATTACTGACGAAAATTTATTGATACAGCTATGATTGATGAGGCTCGAACCTCTCATTCTACTTCTTTCGAAGAAAATACTCAGTACTCAATTACTCCGGATGAAAGACAATTCCCAATATTGAAATATATATATATATATATATATATATATATATATATATATATATATATATATATATATATATATATATATATATATATATATATATATATATATATATATATATATATATAGGGTTTTACCCCGACGAGTGTCCCATATATCTGTTCATGCAATCAAACTGATTTCATGAAAAATATAAATCCACCACCCGGTAATTAATACCATTGCCAGGCAATGATTATAATCAAAACATATCCTGGAGTAATTATATATTAGGATAACGTTAAATGTTATGAGAATATATCAATCTACCAGAATATATACATAATATAGCATCATCAGACAATGATATCAATATATATATATATATATATATATATATATATATATATATATATATATTTCATTTGAAAATGATTCTGTGTTTCATGCTAGAAATTTCATTTCATCAAAATTTCATTGAAATTCACAAACATGGTCTAACTAGAAACAATATTCGAGGAAAAGTTAACGTAAACACGCTATGAGTATTTTTTGAATCTTTGGAATGTCTAGGTCATTCTCGAAAGCACATATCGAATCCACGCACGAAATTTCTTAACACGTTATTACACGTTTTTGATATTGTTGAATATATAGGGTGCGCCAGAGAAAACCGGATTATGTTTTTTTCTCTTATAACTACATCATTCGTTCTTGCTTCATTGGAAAGCCAAAGGACCAGCTTTTTCAGAAATTGTATCGAAATTTTCCTTCCGGTGAAATCTAGTATGACTGACTCATTCGAAAATGAGCGATATTTCAAGATTGCTGGATCGTTTTTTTCACTAAAAAATTTGAATGGGGCATTCAGTCGGTAATTCAGTTCTTTCTGAACTATTTGACATATTGATCCTAAAAATATTCCAAGAATTTCTTTCATTCAGATTTTTAGCTGAAATAGTTTTTTCACCTCTTGGCGTTGGCACTCCTGAAGTTGTTGTCTTTTTCATGGATGTTGTAAGAACACAAAGAACCATATTTTACTAAAACCAACCTTAAATTTGATTTCCATCCGAATTCAAAATGGCGAACTTCCTCGAATATCAATAATTTCCCCGCGCATTAAAAAAATTTTCGCGATCGTAATGAATCAACTGCGTAATTCAATCACTAGATTGAACCTTTCCTGTCATTTTGAGGGATCGAACTCGAATATTGATTCAGATTTGTGCCAATTTTTTAATGTTTCTCTTTTCCACCTTCATATGCACCTCCCGTTGTGAAACCTCTGAACATAGACTACATGCATTAACTCTATGATAAACAAAAAATAATGAAATGTCATAGAGTTTTAGACGACATCCGGTTTGAACTCGAATTTTATCTAGGTGTCGCTTGATGTTGACTTTTTGATTCGTTCTGCTAGGCAAATTTCAAGCCCCTCATTACAAAAGAAGTACAATCTATGATCTTGAGGAAAATTTTCGGACAACTGGGTCACTAGGAAGAAGAACAGGTACAGGTGCAGCTAGAACTGTTACAACGCAGGTAGTGGCGTTTTTCATAATGTGTTTCAAGCATCAACTCATGTTTTGTATTACAAACTCAATTGACAATTTCAAGATAACATTCACCGAATTTTTGCAATAGCAGTCAGCCCTATCAGTACACTAGGAACCAGCTCCAGATGTCTCAGAGATTCCGAATCTGACAAACCTCTGTGAGAAGAAGAATAAGACACGATTTGGGTATTAAGTATCCTCGGAAGCACTATAATTTTCAATTGACTCAAGCTGTCAAAGAGCGCAGATTCGAGCGATACAGAAATTTTTTAAATAGACTGAGAATATCTGGTTCGCATACGAAAATTTCCTCAGTGTTGCCCCACCACAAAACAGAATTTGTCTTCCTTTGAATGAAATCAAGAGGAATGTGCCTTCAATTCGTTTGTAGAGGGAAAGACAAAAATTTTCCAGGCATGTAATGGTCTCTGCCGGTATTTCGAGGAACTTTAAATCGAATATCATTTTTATGAACAAGGCATAGGATCAGATTCGGAAAATTATTGTCACATAATTCTCAATCATATGTTACCAACTATTGAGGCGTCAACTCTTTAGGTCACTTTCATGCAGGTGAATGGTTGCTTTTTTTTGTATGCCATCTGCTAAAAATGAACGGTTGAGAAATTAAGTAGCTTTTTGGATGATTTTTCTTGGTTCAAATCTTCTTTGGAATTCTTCAATTTTTTCCATATTCTTCTGACAACGTTTGTCAAAGAAATTAACAACCAGTTCTATACCACAAAACAACTAACTAAGACTATTTTCGGTGGGGTCATTTGAAAGAAATTGTGCATGGAAATGGTATTTTTTTCAATCATTGTAGAAGCTAAGGCAAAACATTTAAGACTGTTGGAACAATCTTGATCAAGAAGGAATTTCGAGATCCATAAAGAGCTGCAGAAGACGGGTGCCGATGGTTGTGGATGTCATATTCCATTCTGAGTCCTTGATTCTTTTTGTTGAATGTTTTTACTCATGTAATTTGTAAAACAAAATCATGTCATATTATTATTCTCGCAGATGTTTTTGACAGTAGGCACCTATGAGATATTTGGGAAACTGTCATCTTGATCTTCTTCCTAATGACCCTGTTGTTCGAAAATTTCTTTTGTAATTAGTGGCTGGAAATTGGCGTAATATTTGTCTAGAAGTATAGACACGCACAAAAAAACATTCCTTATTTGTTAAAACGATTGTTAACAATGTCAAAGGTCAAAAACAAGCAACACCAAGATAAAATTCGAGTTCAAACCAGATGTCGTCTAAAACTCGATGACATATCATTATTTTTTCGTTTAGCATAGAGTTAATGCATGCCTTCTATGTTCAGAGGTTTCACAACGGGAGGTGCATATGATGGTGGAAAAGAAAAACCTTATTGACGGCAATTGGCACAATTCTGAATAAATATTCGAGTTCGACCCCTCAAAACGATGGGAAAGGTTCAATCTAGTGATTGAATTACGCAGTTGATTCATTACGACCGTGAAAAATGTTTCAATTCGCGGGGAAAATATTTTTACGAAGTCGGCTATTTTGAATTCGAACGGGAATCAAATTAAAGGTTGGTTTTAGTAAAATATGGTTCTTTGTCTTTTTAAAACATCCATGTAAAACACAACAACTTCAGGAGTGCCAACGCCATGAGGTGAAAATGATATTTCGTTTTTAGGGAATCTTGCTGACGTCGTCTTTTGCCCCAAATTAATATTATTTGTCCATTGTAAAAATGTGCAGCGTTATCTCGCTGACTCGCCGGATGTCTCAAATTGATTAAATAGGCACCTATTGTCTGGTGACCTGCTTAAAGTATATTGCTTCCTTCTCTGCTAAATATTTAGCAATGTGAAATATTTAATGTAAAAGTATGATACAGGAATCTGTTCGGAATAATAATTCTAGGATTCTGAATACTAGCCACAATCGTTTTCAGAAGTTCGGTTTCCTCCGAGCACTTTAAATAATGTCTTTGCTTTGCTCAATTCGAATCGATTTGTGGTCGTCGGTGAGTTTGTGTGGTACAAACCTCGGACTAACCTTAGTAAGGCCCAACACTTCAGCCAAAATACGGAATACAGTTGTTTGAGGAATGCCTAATTCCATTTTAATGAATTTCACCGATGATTTTTCATTATTTTTGATTAATTCACTCATTTTTACGATGTATTCTTTTGATAATCCAGTTTTGGAAGGGCCTGATCTTTCGTCATCAGGGGTCTTTCTACCCGATTCGAATCGCTTGAACTACTCGTACACTTGGGTACGGGGTAAAAAAAGTTTACCATATGCAGTTTGTAGCATCAAGAGCTTTTCGGTGAAGGATTGACACGTATAACACAATTGCATCTCATATTTTGAAACTCATTTTCCGTCAAACATGATGCATTAATTCAAGTCGTTTGGATACAATGTTCATGAAATTTATAAAAACTGTCAATGATATACCAAGTTACCGACGGGTAGAATATAATTACTACACTAGTAGTACTGTTTCGTTCGATTTCTTTTGGAACAGAGGTTGTAGAAGTACTGCAAAAGTATTAAACCACTGCAAAAGCTTAGCATGTAATGAATAGTATTGATCATTTCCACCAAAGTCGATAGACTGTCAAAATTCAAAATGAAATATAAATATAGACTGTCAATATAATATTATCGTTATACACATCGAAGAAAATTATTTTTCAGGGGGCAATATTCAACCTTCCGTAGAATGTTAAATATCCTTCCTTGAAGGAGCTAGTTTTCCGGTCTACTCTTCATAATCACCGTTAACCGGGGCTAC
Source organism: Cryptolaemus montrouzieri (assembly GCA_013387265.2). Classification (NCBI taxonomy): domain Eukaryota; kingdom Metazoa; phylum Arthropoda; class Insecta; order Coleoptera; family Coccinellidae; genus Cryptolaemus; species Cryptolaemus montrouzieri. The sequence goes on from JABFTP020000103.1 coordinate 66,741,992, forward strand.
AGGGAAGTGGTACTGCACGGTCATATGTTACGAATAGGAACAATGAACTGCAGTTTCGGTCTTGTTTGATCGCGTCAGCATTGTCTACCCATTCGTAACACAAGGCTATGATGTTACCCACTCAACTCAATTCGCAATAATGTAAATGTCTCTGCCCTCCCAATGAACCGAAACAGAGGCTACCACACCAACGCCCCGCGAAACGGTGTAACTAAAGAGCAGATAAAACAGGAAAACGTTAAGTGGCCACACTAGTTCGATAACATACCGCCACGCGACACTCACGTATCAGACAGAAGGGGCCATCCAAGGACCGACGCTCCTCATTTCTATGTGGTTTACAACCAAGCATACACAAACATCTCAAAACAAAAAGTTACTATATGCGAGATCTCGCAATGTGTAGACACATCGAAGAAAATTATTTTTCAAGGGACAATATTCAACTTACGGAAGGTTGAATCTTGTCCCTTGAAAAATAATTTTCTTCTATGTGTCTAAACATTGCGAAATCTCGCATATAGTAACTTTTTGTTTAGATTATCGTTATATACTGCCAGGTGGGGCGTAAGGGGCGAAGGTCAGAAGGTCTTATACCTGCTCAACTGTCAACCTCACCTGCACGAGTGGAAGCTAGACATCCCGGTGCGCCCTGCTATAACTAACGAGGCTCTGGCGACCGAATCACAGCGGTATAACTGTTCCAACGAGTATCAAGGAAATGTGATACTTAGACCATACACCTAGAAGTCTGGCCAGCAAGGTGCATTATGGCTAAAATATATTTCCATTATGAACAGTACAAATCAAATATGGCCCCCAGTGCCCAGCAGTCCTACACTCTCTGACCAAGGCAGCGGTCAGGCAAAGAGACGGACAGGGGGAGCTAAGAATCCCTGGGTTGGACCCGGCTGCTACAATAAAACGAAACAGGCAACGACTAGGAAAATCCAAATAGCAACATACAATGTCAGAACACTCTCCACCAATGATAGACTAGAAGAAATAGAGGAACAACTAAATGATATTAAGTGGCACATATTAGGACTGAGTGAATTAAGGAGAATAGGGGAAGACATCGTCAAACTAAAGTCAGGACATGTACTGTTCTATAAAGGACAAGATAATGTCAAACGCCATGGTGTCGGATTTCTTGTACACAGCAAACTTGCAAAATACGTAACGAAATATGTAGGAATTTCAGACAGAATCGCTTATGTTACAGTAAGGATCCCAGAAGAATACTCCATGCGAATAGTCCAGGTGTATGCCCCTACTTTGGATTACGACGACGATGTAGTAGAGAGTTTCTATGAACAACTACAGGAAATCATAAACAACAAAACCGGAAAAGACATTCTTATAATAGGCGATTTTAATGCCAAAATAGGCAATCAAGTAAATGAAACCGAGAGAGCAGTAGGTCAATACGGATACGGTACAAGAAATGAACGTGGAGACACAATGGTTTACTTTTTAGAGATGAACCAGCTTTATGCTATGAATACCTTCTTCCAAAAACGTAAATATAGAAAATGGACTTGGAGAAGTCCAGACTTCAAGTATAAAAACGAAATTGACATTATAATTTTGAGTAACTCTCTCATAGTAGAAGATGTCGCTACAGTCAGCAGGGTAAATGTGGGAAGTGACCACAGAATGATACGAGCCAAAGGTCAGAATAAAAACACATAAGAGAAATTTAGCGTTGAAGCCCCAAAAGAGAGTAGACCCTGAAGTCCTTATCAATAGAAAAGAACAGTACCAATTAAAAATAGACGAAATTATTGATATGGCACCCCCAACTCTAAGACATACCGACTTAAATACACATGCAAATGAATTAAGCAACATCATTAAAGAAAGCGCAAGTAAGGTAACAACAGTGGCGAAAAGAAGTCGAAGAAAAATAAGTGACGAAAAAGCGTAATTATTTGAAGAAAGAAGGAAACTAAAACCAGACAAAGATAGGAACTCATTTGAATGGGCTGAACTGAACAAATTAATAAGAAGAGAAATTAGAAAAGACATTAGGAGATTTAATACCAAGATCATAAAAGAAACTATTGAGAATAACAAAGGCCCAAAAATTTTTAATAGACATGTTAGTATAGGAAGAAGAGAAATGACATCACTTAAAGACAAAGCTGGCAAGGTCATTACAAATAGAAATCGAATGCTCAAATTAATAGAAAGCTTTTATAAATAATTATATGATTCCAAATTACAACCAAACGCACAGCAAAAGGAAGATGGAAAGAGAAAAATATGTAATGTCGGTTCTGAGGATTTTCCCAAAATTACTGTTAATGAATTAAACTCAGCCCTGAATAATCTTAAAAATTCCAAGGCGGCTGGACCAGATGCAATAATTCCAGAAATGCTTAAATGTGGAAGTCCTCGCCTAAAACAAGAACTGGTAATATTGTTCAACAAATGCTTGGATCAAAGTCAAGTCCCCCAAGCATGGCTTGAGGCTGAGGTAATTCTTCTCCACAAAAAAGGGGACATAAGAAACCTTGATAATTATAGACCAATAAGCCTTTTATCCCAGCTATATAAATTATTCACCAAAATAATTACCAAAAGATTAACGGGAAAAATAGATTTCCAGCAACCCCGTGAACAAGTTGGATTTAGATCTGGGTTCAGTACGCTGGATCATATTCATGCAATTAAATACCTAATAGAAAAGTGCAATGAGTATAATTTAGATCTTTATATAGCCTTAATAGACTACCAAAAGGCCTTTGACAGTATGGAAATTTGGGCAATCCTTAATTCTCTTAATGCATGTAGAGTGGACAGCAGATACACGAACCTGATAAAAAACATCTATTCTTCCGCCATAATGCATGTCCAGTTATGGAATAAAACCAACGACATTCCAATAAAACGAGGTGTTCGACAAGGAGATACAGTGTCACCGGGGCTATTTATTGCAGCTTTGAACGAAATCTTTAGAGAAATGGATTGGCATAAGAAAGGAATCATCAACTACTTAAAAAGACAACATGACTGACGAGATTACACGATGAGTGTCCCTTTCGTGGGCGGCATTTGGCAAATTAAAACATGTCCTGACATCAGACATACCCCACAACCTCAAGAAAAATCTCTACAACCAATGCATTCTTCCTGTGCTAACCTATGAAACCGAAACATGGTGTCTTACTAAGAAGTTGGCCCAAAAATTGAAATTTAATATTAAATATCAAACTATCAGATCGCATCAGAAATACTTTGATAAGAGAACAAACCAAGCTGACAGATGTCATGGAGAGGGCAGCTCAACTAAAGTGGTCATGGGCATGTCACGTAGCTCGAAGAAATGACAATCGGTGGACCAAGAGGCTCATGGAATGGAGGCCAAGAGTGGGGCATAGGAGTATCGGCAGGCCAAACACAAGGTGGAGAGACGATATTAAAAAATCAGCGGGTCTTCTTTGGATGAGAGAAGCTATTAGCAGAAAGAAATGGTTCAATATGGGAAACGCCTACATCCAGCAGTGGATTGAAATAGGCAGATCGTGATCGTGACTGCCAGGTGGTCTCCTCGTCTTATGCCGAAACTGCAGTCTGTTCCTCCTAGAGATACCCTCGTTGACAGTGATTGCAATGAGTAGATCGGAGTACTATTGCTACCTGACTAAACTTCTACATTTTTTCACAGGACATTATTCGAAATAGGATTAAATGACATGAACATGTTGAAAACTAAAGCGAGTTTTCCTCTCGTTCCATCGAAATCAAATATTTTGATCCAGGTAGTTAGAATAACGTGTTTTAATAATGAAGAAATTGAGAACGGCTTTGATAGTTATTTTAGGATCTGGGAGGCAATGTATTTCTTGAGGATTAACACAAGACGTGACAAGATATGAATATCCAATAATATATAATGATTTTGAATACATGAATAAATGACCGTAATCATTTAAATACTGTATTCGAGATATATTTGACGATGAAATATTTTCATTTATTATGTGAGAAATGATTTTTTCAGCACCTCAAGGAAAATGGCCAACATATCGCTGGTCCAATAACAATATCTTCCAATGGTTTGAGTGCAATGGAAGTTAATATGTCTATGACTTTGTTCAATGTAAGTTATGGAGAAATTCAGAAAATTACGACGTTGGGACTATGGGGGTCGACGATAAAATCACATGGTAACTTTATATTTGAGAAAGTTAGTGAGTTTAGAAACTTCAAAGCAATCAAACTCTACCGTGTGGTTGCAGCTGAGGTAAGTATATTTGTGGCATAATCAAAGTAGTGGTCTGAGACCGCATAGACTCTGAAAATAATTATTTCAGAAAAATTATTTTTCAAATGGCAAAGGGCAACTACTCTGTATCAGTTGTTTATTGTCAGCAAATAACAATTTAGAATAAAAGTGTATCAAAAATCCATCTTATCCTTCTTGTTAAATATTATTCAATATTTACAAAATTTTATATAGTTGGCATCGTTCTGACAATTTTGAATTGAAATTTGACTAATTGTTTCGATGAAAAGTCAATAAAAATATCAACGTCCAAATTTTTACCTTAATATCTCAAGCAGTTTATGAAAAATTCAAATTTAACTGCATTTTTTGGTTAAACTTTAACACCCTACAAATCGGTAACGGACCTATGTTTTTATACACTTTTTTCATGAAATGACTTCATTAATCACCTCCATTAATATGGCCGCGTCCATTCTAAATACCCTGTTGGCCAGGGGTGCTCAACTGCTCGATCGCGAGTGCTTTTTGAAAAGATCTCGAGAAGAAAAAAATTTTTGATAAGAAGGTAAACTACAAAAATCTATAACGTAGTAAAAAACACTCTGCTAGTTGCAAAAGGCGGCTTTATCAAAGGAACGCTCGAAACTTGTCAAAGAAAATCCGCGTTTTTTTTCTTGTCGCTTTTCTAGAATTTTGGTCGGCGCGTTTGACGGGAACATTCGAGAATTTTGTTCACACCGATATAAATGTTGCGCCAGCAGAAATTGAAGTCATTCTGAATTATAACTTGAAGGCAATACTACGTCGATACAAAGTTTATTATTGAATAGTTCAAAATAAGTGCAGCGAAGAAATCTGAAACGTATCATTTAAATAACGATTGAAAGGAAGACTTTTTATTTTGTATGGTGAAGGATATTTATCTTACTTGTCGTGCGTCAGTTGCAATACCTAAGAATGGTGACTTAGAGAGCCATCATAATATGGTTCATCAAAACTATGAAAAGAATTTTCTGTCACAGAGTGAATTAAGAAAAGTACGTGATTTGATATCTTGTTTGATAAAAGAACAAACCATGTTCAAAAGACCAGCAAAACAATCAAAAGCTGCTACGATCACGTAATTTAATATATCTCATATATTGGCCAAACACAAGAAACCATTCGAAATGGATCGGTTGTGAAGGAAGCACTTATTGAATCGGATGAGCCTCTATTTGGAGGTTTTAAAAATAAAACAGAAATCATGTCTGCTATTAGAGAACTTCAGTTATGTCGCCTGACTATCACAAGGCATATTGAAGTCATGCAGACATCATGAAACGTAGATATTTTTCTCTACAGTTCAACGAATCCACCGATATGACAGACACTGCCCAGCTGTGTATTTTCATTCGGATGGTATTCGATGACATGTGAGCTAAGGAAGAATTTTTGACAATCATTCGACTGAAGGGGAAGCCCATGGCGATATATATGACGTTTTCTTCAATTTTGTAAAAGCTACCAATATATAAATTAGTGTGTATTAGAAACGATGGAGCAGCAGCAATGAGTGGAAACAATAACGGTTTTGTGGCATTGTGTTCCCTTCATTTTTTCATTCCATTGAATTATACATCAACAAGTTTTGTGTTCAACAGTTTTAAACATGCGGGAAATTATTGGCATTACAACAAAAATTGTGAATTCCATCCGTGCACGTAGCTTGCAACGGCGGCGCTTTATATTGCAGCTGGAAGATAGGGAGTCAGCTGAACACACTGATTTAGTTCTTCACACGGACGTCAGGTGGTTGAGTCGCGGAAAATTCCCAGAAAGGTTCCACGAATTATTGCCTGAAATAACAGATTTTCTAGACGAAAGAGGTGATGACACTCAGATGTTGAAAAACGAAAAATGGCTGACTGATTTGGCATTTTTGACTGACATCACTATGCACTTAAACACCATTAACTTGGATATACAAAAATAAGGAAAAACTTTTATTGAGATGATCAGCGCAATGAACGCATTCCAAAGTAAATTGCAACTTATGATAGATTAACTGAAAAGAAAAGATCTGAAACATTTTCAGGTCAAATATTTTGAGACAATTCGAGATGCGTTTTCATGATTGCAGTGAATTGGAAAATATAGCATTATTTAGGAATTATCCTTCACCATGTAAAAACATTGAGGAATTAGCAAGTGATGTAGCAAGTCAGTTTAATATTAACTCATGTTCTGTTTAAAATGAGTTGGTGCAGATTATATCAGATATACATCTCAGAGCTACATCATCTGATACAAATTTCTGGTGATTTATATCTGAAGATAAATATCCGAATCTAAGGCAAATCGCTCTGCAATTGACGACAATGTTTGGGGTGAACTTATTTGTCTGCGAGTCTGAATTTTCTGAAATGAAGATAAAATATCGCAATCGACTACCTGACGATCATGTGTCATCATGTTTGCGATTAGCACTCAGTGGTTACGTACCATCTTATGAAAAGTATGCGGAAGACTTGCAGTGCCACGATTCAACGTTCAGAGTCACTCCTTAGTTGACTTTAACACTATACGTAACTCTTTTGATCTGTACCAACCAATAAACTCGCTATTTTGAATAACTATGAGTTTTTTCATTGATATTATAGTAAAAAACCTAACTAAACCTAACCCAAACCTTGACTGAAATAATGTTTTTTGTGCGGAAAGCTAACATCTATATATGCTATGCTATACCCTACCTAGGTAGGTAAGTACGTAGGGTGTGTCGTGTATGTACTGCATCACACGTACTTGCAGCCTCTTAGAGTCGATAGTAAGTAGTCTAGAAATATTGAGGTAGATCACCATCAGTTCAAGTTTGAGCAACCCTTTTGCATGCGATTACTTCAGATATCAAAAACTAGCTGATCCAGTGTACTTCGTACAGTCGTGTTACCTCTTAGATGAACTCAATTTAGGATTTCATGAAAGTACTACAATGGAATGCTAAGTTCAGTACTTCATTGAGTTAATAATATAGCAAGAAATGAAAAAAACAAGAAATAATTACTTCAATTGCTTGTCAGCAAGACTCTTTGATTGTTTCACCATGGCGGACATGACAGATGAAAAGTTACGACGAGAGTTGAATATTTTAATAAAAAGCCAATTAATTGAACTTTCAATAACAAAAAACGTCGAAAATGTGAAACTGAAAGGTGAAGTTTTGAAAAAACTATTTCCAAACGCAGTTGGAAGACCAATGGACAAGAATATAGACGAATTCCAAGAGTCCTTGGATGAAAATCAAGAAAGAAACTATGAACAAATAGATGCTCTGGAAGGTTCTACATAAGCTAAATGACCAGTTGGAATCAAAAATCGAAGATCAAAAAGAGATAATCACATTATTGAAAATCAAAAATAGTGAGGTTAATGAACGTCAAGAGTAAACATAGTGTAGATTAAAGTTAAACCTTGTGTTTTTATCTCATTTATATCATGGATCTACATCAAGTAACGGCCTCCACAATTCAAAAAGATAGTTATAGATCAAAAAGAGAAGAAAACCTCTAAATGGAACACAAAAGAATTAAAAGACATGAAGAATACGTACGAAGGGACGCAGAATCAAAAAAGGCATATGATATCTTCAAGAAGATATACAATTTGAAAATCAATGAGAAAATCAAGGAAAATAACGAAAATCAGATACGCAAAGCAAGCAACAAATCCAGGGCAATGTGGAAAATCATAAAACCTGCAAAAGGAAAAAGCGAAGAAGAAAAAAGCAATTTAACGGCTGGAGAAATGAATGAATATTTAGCGGGAGTGGGGCAATCCACAGCTGAAGAAGTTAATCAAACTTCAGTCTCATATGCGGATTACTTTGAAGACTTAAAGTTGGACACTAAGTTGAGTGGCTTTCTCTTCGACTGCACAGGAACAGAAATCAGGAAACTCTTTGCATCATTAAAAGGTAAAAATACAGTGGATAGCTACTATGTTTCCAGCTCTCACCTGAAGCTACTATCAAAAGAACTTGCAGAACCATTAAGCATTCTAATAAACAAAAGCTTTAAGGATGGCTATTTTCCTGGAGAACTCAAAAAATCAAAGGTAATCCCAATATATAAAAAAAAGGAAACAGAAGCCAATGCAACAACTATAGGCCAATTTCGATACTTCCTAGCCTGTCAAAAATCTTTGAACTGGCAATAAAAAATCGTATTGTTAAGTTTTTAGAAAAACACGAATTACTGAACGATGCACAGCATGGATACAGAGCGAAACGAAGTACCTCCACGGCATTAACAAAAGTCATTAAATCGATAACATCAGCGCTGGATAATGGAGAGATACTAGAAATGCTAAATTCTGACTTAAGCAAAGCATTCGACTCAGTATCACATGAAATTCTTCTGTCACAGTTATATTTTTATGTATTTAGAGGTATAGTTCACAAACTTCTCAAGTCTTATTTGCAGAGCCGTAGCCAGAGGGTGTTCTGGACGGGCAATTTCTCGGATGAGGTGGAGGTCGAGTATGGAGTTCCCCAAGGATCAATACTTTGACCAATCCTGTTTACCCTCTATATAAACGATCTAACAGTACCAGAATCAGAGTTTACTTGTCTTTACTGCGATGACACATCGGTGTTGATTAAAGGTAAAAGCCCACTGGACATAAGCACACAAAAACTGAAAGCTTTAAAATACATAAAAGAATGGTTCGCTGTGAACAAACTAAAACTGAATGAAGACAAAACGGAAGAACTTACTTTCAGGGCAGGTCCAAATGATAAGCAAGTAAAATTTCTGGGAATTACTCTCCACTCAAAGCTGAGCTGGTCTACCCACATAGATAGCATCTGCAGAAAAACGTCTGAAGCTCTATACCTCCTTAGAAAAATGAAAAGAGTTTCAACTTATGAAGTAGCAAAAACGGCTTACTATGCGTGCGTACATAGTGTTCTTTCATATGGGATACTTCTTTGGGGACAATGTTCTAAGCAAGCTTTCACATTAAAAAAAAAAGCCATCAGAATTCTTGAAGGCCAGAGAGAGAGTTGCAGATCTATTTTTAAAAAGGAAAAAATACTTACCGTACCATCTCTATATATTAACGAATGCATTAAATATACTTACCAGAATAAAACTGCTTGTTAAGGAATTCAGATGCACATGGATATAACACTCGTTTAAAAAATCAACTTTGTAACACCACTACATAAGCTGAATAAAACGCAACAGTTCTTCGATTACTGGGGCATCAAGCTATATAACAAATTACCTGAAAAAATAAAAGCTCTTCGAGAAGAAAAGTTCAATGCAGCGATCAAGAAGCTACTCATTGACGGATCGTACTACAGTATAAAAGAATTTCTTGAGGCTAAGTTCTGATAAGACTTGTTTGTGTATTTTGAGCGTAACTTGTTCTTTGTTTTAACTGTGATATTGTTATATACACTGTTATGCGTTTTACATATTTGTCTATTTTAATGATAATTTAGTATTTTATATACACCCTGACGAGACATGTAATTTTTTTTTGATGTCAATAAAATTTCTTCTTTCTTTTTCTTTCTTCTTTCTTCTGCTTACTAGCTGCAATTAAACCATGTACATAAATTCACTTCATTGAAGCATCTTGCGATATAGAATATTTTGTTTATTCATCAGACAGAAGAACAAATGAAGCGGATGAATTGTCGACACGTTAACGATGAAAAACTGACAATGGGAAACACATGAATTTTTTGAGTTGAGGCCATGAATAGTGAAATGTCGTTGATCCCTACACTTTAAAATCACCATGGTACTGTATTTTTCGATACTGATCTATAATACCATATTTTCACAATACATCATGTTTGAAGGGTTAGTAAAATATTATCTGATAATATCATTTTGAAGTTGTAACACCCTGTATTGAAAATTCTACTCAAAAAGAATGTAAATTCATATAAATTATCTAATAACGTTAGCGATGTGTCATTCGACCCTTATTCGTTATAATTATTCTGAAGGTAGGGGTTTGGGGAGCTGAGGAGTTGATCTGACATGCTCGAAGTCAGAATAAAGAATGGTCCCCCTCGAAAAAAAACTTAACTTGTTTCAGCTTTTTATGCTTACACTGCCTTAATCTGAGTTACAGGAGGTGTTAAATTTTAGCATTTAAAACATTTTCTTTGTTACACATAATTACCATCACTAGGAAGACTGGACCGTGGCATTGTGGCCCTTCCTATCACTTTTGGTGAGATAAATAATGTGGTTCATGCATGACGGGGCACCAGCATATTTCAGTGGAGAAGTTAGGGAATTCTTGAATAATACATTCAAAAACCGATGGATAGGTCGGGTTGGGCCAGAACCATGGCCTCCTAGGTCCCCAGAATTGAATAGTTTAGACTTTTTCTTATGGGGATATCTCAAAAAATTAGTGTATACCACTCTAGTGAACACTGTAGAAGAATTGAGAAATCAAATTATAACCTCTTGAAACACGATAAGAAATACCTCAGGAATATTTCAAAGAGTGCGTGATAATATGCGGAGAAGGACAGAGACCTGTATTCTGGTAGCACTTCCAGCAATTTATTTAGTTCTAAGTGCCCTTTTTTCTAGTTTGATATTGAATAGGTATAAGTTGAGTCTCAGAATGCGATCTATCAAAATAAAAGCAATTTTGGGCATACCTATCCAGTAATTCTATCAATTTTTTTTATTTAGCGAATAACATACAATTCAAATATTTGAAATTCAATAATTTTTCACTCAAAAACGGTTGGAGATACGAAAAAATTACACAGCTCTACAAAAAATTCTTATGTTTTCAAGTGCCCAGATTACGAATATATTCATGAAAGTTCTCAATGTGCTCGTATTTTCATGATTTTTGCATTTCTTATATTTTGAACAATTATAAGCTTGTTAGAAATAAAATTTAATTTTCCAGTCATGATTAGGCTTCTGCGCAACTTTTTCGCGCATACAAACATCACCTGATCCCCACTCTCAGACCCCTTGCTCCACAGAACAGCTGAGATCTCAGTTATTTGACAATATTGAAGTATATATACACGTAAATTCGGATAAAGTGTCATGGATTAATATTTTGTTTCAATTACTGAATGTCCATTCTTATATATTTGTCTTCCAGTCTAAAATATGAGTTCGACACGAAGAAAGTGTAAATATTGTAGTGATTTATTATGTTATATTTGCGGTGTTTATATACCAAAAAACAAAAAGAAATATCACAGACTTTGTCAAGGAGACTTATGTTGAATATTTTGGTTTCAAAATGGACAAATTAGGTAAACCATGGGTTCCTAATAAAGTTTGTAAGTCCTGTATTGAGTCTTTACGGTTGTGGAAAAAAGGTGAACGTTCGTGGTTAGACTTTGGTATTCCTATGATCTGGATGGAGCCTACGAATCATTTAGATGATTGATACTTTTGCTTAGTAGATGTTAAAGGTTTTAATCGAAATCAAACGTGGAGATACCCAGACTTACAGTCTACGAAATGTCCGGTTCTACACAGTGAAAATCTCCCTCGGCCCATATACATTTCAAAAGTAATTCGCATGCCAATGATGTTACCAAATTCACAGAAATCGGGACCACCTACTAGTGGAAGTGAATGGGAAGGTGAAACATCTACGCCAAAGTTATTTTCTCAAAATGAACTCAGTGATTCAATACGTGATCTCAATTTATCAAAACAAGGATCAGAACTGTTAGCCTCAAGATTGAAAGAAAAAAATTTATTGGCCAACAGTAACAATCACAACATACAGAACGCGAGAAAAAGAGTTATTACAATTTTTTAGTGAAAATGAAGGATTAGTGTATTGTAATGATATCGCGAAGCTGCTTATAGACATGGGTTTAAAAGAGTACAAATCTACTGAATGGCGCCTTTTTATTGATAGTAGCAAAATAAGTTTGAAATGCGTCTTATTGCACAATGGGAATAAATTCGCATCAATTCCAATTGCCCATTCAACGAAACTCAGAGAAGAATATAAAAATGTAAAATTAGTTTTAGAGAAAATTAAATACTCTGAGCATCAATGGCCGATCATTGTGGATTTAAAAATGGTTAATTTTTTTTTGGCCAACAAAGTGGATATTCAAAATACCCTTGCTTTATTTGTATGTGGAATAGAAGAGCAAATCAACTTCATTGGGAACAAGATGTTTGGCCTGTAAGAAATTCTTTAACTGTCGGTAAAGCCAACGTAATAAGGGAACCGCTGGTGAGCAGAGACAAAATCATACTTCCACCATTACATATTAAGTTAGGTATGATTAAGCAATTTGTAAAAGCGTTGAACAAAGACGGAAATTGTTTTAATTACATTTGCAGAAAATTTCCGAATCTTAGTATGGAAAAATTGAAAGGTGGAATATTTGATGGTCCTCAAATACGGCAATTGATGAAAGACTCAGATTTTATCAAAGTTATGACTGTTCCGGAAAGTAAAGCTTGGAAAAGTTTTGTGTTGGTTGTCGAAAATTTCCTAGGTAACCATAAAGCAGCAATTTATGAAGAAATTGTGCAAAATATGCTGAAAACTTTCAGACTTTAGGAGCAAATATGAGTATTAAGTTACACTATCTCCGCAATCATCTAGATAAGTTTCCGGATAATTTAGGAAATAATGGTGAGGAACAGGGAGAGTGCTTTCATCAAGATCTAAAAGTGATGGAAGAAAGGTATCAAAGTCGATGGGATTGTCACATGATGGCAGATTACTGCTGGTCTTTGAAAAGAGATTGTCCCCTGAAAAATTATAGAAGAAAAGCTCATAAAAGGCGTTTTATGGAAACATGAAATATATTTTCGACATTTTCCTCTTTATTTACTTCGATGTATCCGAATTTCTCAAAACATAACTGACATTATAAATATATCTGTTATTTTGTTTCTTGTTTTACGATTTTTGTTATGTAAAATGAAAATAAAGATTTAAAAAGAAATCAGAGCAAATCCTACAAAATCATTGATAGTTTCACGAATTGTGTACATAAATAGACCCAAAATCATTTTCATATCTAGGGCAACAAAACCATTGTAGACCAGTGTTACAGGTGTCAAAAAAGTTCCTAAATTGACGATTGACGCTGATCAGTGGCGTACTGTGAAAAAGTTTGAAATGACAAAAGAAGACATGGCTTGGGAAAGAAAACACCTTGTAAATTTCAGTTAATCAAGGACGTGTAATGATGGAGGCTGTAATAAAAATTGCATTTCAAATTTGGGCTGAATATCTCGAAAGGTGCAGGAGTTTTGAAGAAAAAAACGATTTTTTCCAGAAATTTCAAAACCCTGTGGCTCCGTAACGAAGCTTTTGCGGACCTATATTCATAAAAACTTTTTTTCTTAAAATTGCATGTAGATTTACCCACTGAAGTTGTGACATACTATAGTGTAACACCCTGTATATTTCGTTTAGACATGAAATAATTTCATATGTAGAAAACACTTGAAATTTCAGATTATGTATGGAATAATCTGAAACTATCTTAATTCGTTAGTTATTCAAAGCAATCAATTAGATGAAGTGACTCCCTCGCGAAAAAATTGAATATTCTATTGAATAAGCGAATACAACTGATATATTTTGAATATTATCTCATATTTACAGCAAAAGCCATTCATTTTTCGTGACGCTAACCACCCAAAAGGATTCAATGGCTACTGCATAGACTTAATGAATAAAATAGGGCAAGTTTTGAGGTTCGATTATGAAGTTCAACTGGCTACTGGCAATACATTTGGTAGAATGGACGAGAATGGAAACTGGAATGGTTTAATCAAGGATTTAATAGACAAAAAGGCCGACATTGGACTTGGTCCCATTTTCTCAATGCTAGAGAGAGAATATGTAGTAGATTTCACGATTCCATTCTATGATAAGGTAGGAATCAGAATAATGATGAAATTTGAGAATGTTGAGACTCATCTGTTCCAATTCATGAGCGTCCTAGAAGATGAAGTGTGGTATTGCGTCTTAGGTGCCTTGATTTTCACCAGGTGAGCAATTTCGAATAATCACATTTGTCCTATTTTCATTGTGTCAGTACTGAAATAATACAGTTAGAGCAGTTTATATCCATGCATTAAAAAAACCGGAATTTGAAAGTAAATGAAGATAATGGAGAAATTGGGAACGATTTTGGTATTTATCCTATGATCAGTGAGATTTTCTGGAGGATTGGAACAAAATTTGGCACAATTTGATAGGAATTACTTCACATGAAGCAATATTTATTTATACCGGGTGACCCAGCGGACAGGTAACAGACCGTAACTTTTTTGTTTGAAGAGCGAATTGAACAAAACTTTGCAGAAATATTGAAATTACGATTTCCCATATGAAAGCGTTAAAAGATTATCATATCAACTTTCGGTTTTACATAAGGTTTATTTTTTCAAAGACACTCTGTATATATTTTCATGCCATAGCAACTGCATCAGGGTTAACTTTTAGGCGGTGTATCACTTTAATGCATTCGTTTCGATAATTAAAAACAAAAACCGATAAATCGATTTTTACTAATATGGCCGCGATATGAATTCTGGTAGCGATGGCTGCACAATGTGCTCTCAGATAGAAAGGGCTCAGTTATTTCAACCACATCCTTATGCATGTTTCCATTTCACACAATCAATTCACATAGTATCAGGTTTTCACGGAATTCGAATTTCGCTGATTTAAATTTGCGATTTCTCTGTTTTTAGTATTGAACACTATAATAAAAAACAAGTACTGTGTTTTAAGGAATTTTACTTAATAATTGCGATTCGTAACGCGTTTCACTACACCGTAGCTTCTTCAGACGAATGAATATATAGAAAAATATAAATGGGAATATAAATATAAATGTTCTTGAGTAATTAAAAGCTTATTGGGTTGCTTCTCCTTAAGTAGTTATTTATGACAGGTATATCCAATAAAATTAAGGAATAGATTGCTCCCCGAAAAGATTCAATAGAGGTGAAGGGCTTAAATCGACTTGTTCATTGATGAGTCTACCTGAGTGTTTGTATTTATTGATTTCTGAAGTTTCCCAAAGATCTACCTTCCAATATTAATTATCTGTATGCAAAATGTCAAACTGTGGGTCGAAAGAATGATTATTTTCTAAGAGATGATTCGCGTAATTTGAATCTGATTTTTTAATTGAAAAAAAATCGTTTATGTTCCGATATTCTAATATCAAAATTTCTATGTGTTCTACCAATGTAGAAATTATCACAGTCATTGCAATTCAATCGATAAACACCTGATTTATTGTTTTTACCTGGTTTGGTTTTATTATTTTTATATATTTGCCTAAATTATTATTAGTTTGGAAAGCTATGTTGAATTTATTGCTACTTAAGAATGATTTCAGTTTCTCACTTGTAATGCCAACGTAGGTTAAGGTGTTGAATTTTTGTTTCAATTCATCGACAGGGTAAACTTCATTCAATGCGATTCTACTTTGTTTATTATTTAAAATATTATTTATTAGTTTGGGATTGTAACCATTATTTTTGGCTATTTGTTTAATCAAATTTAGTTCTTTGTTGAAATTTTCTGGTGATAACGGGATGTTAATAAATCTATGAATAAAACTATTGAATGCTGACATTTTATGTTGATATGGATAACACGACGTGTTATGTATTATAATATCTGTATGTGACGACTTATGGTAAATTGCGAAAACATGTTTTCCATTTTCATTCGAAAGTTTTCCGTCTAAGAAATTTATCGAATTATTGCTTTCTATTTCGGTTGTGAATGCAATTTTTGGATGTAATGAATTTATATGATTTTCGGAAATTCTCAACTGTCTATCTGTTCCTGTGAAGCAAATAATGATATCGTTTACATAGCGATACCAGTATGAACAATATTTACTGAGTGGATGATGATTGTGAATTAATTTCTCTAAGTTATTCATGAATATTTTTGCTAACAAAAGACTTAACGGATTGCCCATAATCAAGCCGTCTTCAATAGTATAATATTTGTTATTGAACTGGAAATAATTTTGATCTAAACAAATTTGTAATAATGAAAGAATATCTGATTTAATGATAGTATTGACATGATTCTTTTCTAATATTTCTTCAACGAAGCAATACGTATCTTTCGAAGGAATGTTGGGAAATAGATTCTTAACATCTAAAGAAATGAGTTTGGAATTAGGTTGTATAGTGGTATCTTCGATATTGGCAATAAGTTCGTAAGAATTTTTGACCGAAAATCTAGATTTAAAATTGCAATGTTTTATAAGCAAGTCGTTGAGGAATTTTGAAAGTTTGAACGAAGGTGCCGTTACATAAGAAACAACAGGTCTAATAGGGTAATTAGGTTTATGAAGTTTTATCAACGAATATAATTCGGGGAATTGTGGATTGGAGTTAATGAATTTATATTTTTCGTGGTCTGTAATTAATGATTTCGCTGTCGAAATTATGTTTTTAACCACTTTAAGAAATTTTGCGGTAGGATCCTTAGTTGATGTTATACAGTTTCCGGCTGTTAAGAATTCTTCAGTTTTAGAAATATAATCGGTTTTACTAATCGCGATGACGGTGTTACCTTTATCTACTTCAGTGAATACTAAATCGTTCTTGGTACTATTTTCACGAATTGTTTTTATTATCTCATAATCGGAATTGCAATGAGGTGATAATTTCGAAAAGTCTTCTTTGATGATTTTTGCTGTTTGATGTTTGGCTAAAATATTATCTTTTGAGTTTTTGAGAATGATTTCGGAGTCTATGCCTTACTGTTCAAAATTGGTTTTATTATGTTTTGGATGTAAATTATGTTTGAATCCTTTTTCTAATAGATGTTTTTGTGGTTGTGTAAAATCGGTATCAGTTAAATTAGTGAATCTGTCAAAAATTTTATGGTCTGAAAATTTATCAGTTGAAGGTTTGGGTGGAGAAATTTTGAATTTAAGTGAGTTCAACTTTTTCTGTTGTTGCTGAAACTTTTTATGAATTAAAATTTTGACATCGTATCTGGATTCAGAGTCTAAAATATCAAACTCAACAGGGTGCAATCTAAACAATAATTCCGTATGGATTACCTTCAAATATATGTTTGCAACGAGCCTCCTGTTGTACTGGATCTTCATATCCTCTTTGAGCCATATGCGTTGGCCTTTCTCGATTGCTCTTCTTGCTGGTCCACTGTTGTTATGTGTCTTCAACCGTATGTAATTGGGAGTCAACCTGTTTTTCAAGCACATTGAGTAGAACCATATATTCTGAGTGTGAACTGCACATCTTAGTAGTATTTTGTAATGCCACAAAGCCAAAAAGCCGGTATCAGCTTTCTTTAACATTTGAATTTGGGAGGCTTTTACATGATAAAATTCCATTATCAATAATAAGAAACAAGAATTGTGTTTTAAGGAATTTTACTTAATAATTGCGATTCGTAACGCGTTTCACTACTCCGTAGCTTCTTCAGACGAATGAATATACAGAAAAATATAAATGAGAATATAACTATAAATGATCTTGAGTAAATAAAAGCTTATTGGGTTGCTTCTTCTTAAGTGGTTATTTATGACAGGTATATCCAATAAAATTAAGGAATAGATTGCTCCCCGAAAAGATTCAATAGAGGTGAAGGGCTTATATCGACTTGTTCATTGATGAGTCTACCTGAGTGTTTGTATTTATTGATTTCTAAAGTTTCCCAAAGATCTACCTTCCAATATTTATTATCTGTATGCAAAATTTCAAACTGTGGGTCGAAAGAATGATTATTTCCTGAGAGATTGATTGACATCCCGTTATCACCAGAAAATTTCAACAAAGAACTAAATTTGATTGAACAAATAGCCAAAAATAATGGTAACAATCCCAAACTAATAAATGATATTTTAAATAAAGAACAAAGTAGAATCGCATTGAATGAAGTTTACCCTGTCGATAAATTGAAACAAAAATTTAACACCTTAACCTACGTTGCCATTACAAGTGAGAAACTGAAATCATTCTTAAGTAGCAATAATTTCAACATAGCTTTCCAAACTAGTAATAATTTAGGCAAATATATAAAAAATAATAAAACCAAACCAGGTTAAAACAATAAATCAGGTGTTTGTCGATTGAATTGCAATGACTGATAATTTCTACATTGGTATAACACATAGAAAGTTTAATATCAGAATATCAGAACATGAACGCAGTTTTTCAAATAAAAATCAGATTCAAATTACGCGAATCATCTCTTAGAAAATAATCATTCTTTCGACCCACAGTTTGAAATTTTGCATACAGATAATAAATATTGGAAGGTAGATCTTTGGGAAACTCTAGAAATCAATAAATACAAACACTCAGGTAGACTCATCAATGAACAAGTCGATTTAAGCCCTTCACCTCTATTGAATCTTTTCGGGGAGCAATCTATTCCTTAATTTTATTGGATATACCTGTCATAAATAACCACTTAAGAAGAAGCAACCCAATAAGCTTTTAATTACTCAAGAACATTTATAGTTATATTCTCATTTATATTTTTCTGTATATTCATTCGTCTGAAGAAGCTACGGTGTAGTGAAACGCGTTACGAATCGCAATTATTAAGTAAAACTCCTTAAAACACAATTCTTGTTTTTTATTATTGATAATGGAATTTTACCAAGTAAAAGCCTCTCAAATTCAAATATTAAACACTACATTTTCATTTCATGAGCGCTTGTAGCAATCCTTTACTTGTTCGTTCCGGTAGGAATCTTCATTCTTGGACTGTATTTTCATCCAAAATAATCATCTGAACTGATCCACCCAGTCAAAATCGCATCATCCCAGTGATCACAGAAACAATCTCCAGAAAATATTCTGTGTTTACTATGAAAATCTGTGGGCCAATATTATCTGATAGTTCTACGATTTAATTATTTCGTCGCAGTTGTAATTACTGGTTGTCTATTTGTCAAAGTTTGGTAGTTTTTATTCAAGATTAGAATGTATACTATTGATGAAGAGGTAGATATGCTCCTAATATATGGGGAATGTCGTAAAAATTCCAGAAGGGCGGCAAAGCTTCATGCGGAACGTTTTCCCAACCGTGATGAGGTTCCGAACAATTACTTTTTTCTACTTGAAAGGCAGTTTAGGAGACTCCCAGTTTAATCTGATTGGAAATTTATAATTGATAAAGCTACAGAAACTAACGCGTTAGCAATGGTTGAGGTAGATTCTACTATTATGCTGTGACAGATTGAGAATGAGACTGGAATACCAAGGGAAAAAGCCCGACGTATTTTGAAAAAATATAAATTCAAATACCAGATACATCAACATTTATACCCTAATGATTCAAAGAGGCGCTTGAAATATTGTAATTGGTTTTTCGAGAAAGATTCAATATGGACAATAATTTCCATACTAAAAAATTTTTCACGGACAAATCTAGATTCACAAACTTGGGTTTGTTTATTCGTAATAACACCTGCCATTGGGCTCAGGAAACTCCAAGACTTTTGATAGAAGGTGCTTATCAGGAGCAATTTGGATTTAATATCTGGTTTGGGGTATATGGAAGGAGAATAATCAAATGAGATAAAAAAACACAAGGTTTAACTTTAATCTACACTTTATTTGAAAAAATTCGACGACGTTAAACTGTTGAATATTTTATAGTCTTTATGAATAGGACTATAAAATATTCAACAGTTTAACATTCTGCGGTTCTGCAAGTACAAATATTAAATTCTTTTCTCGTCAAACAAAATCTTAATATAACTTTCAAAACTTCTAATAACTCAGGTTAACATATTAAAATAATAAATCTCGTGTTGAAAAATCAAGTAAATCAGGAATATATTAACTCAATTGCGGTTCTTGTGATAAAATTTATATCGGTAGGACCTATAGGAGTTTTGGCATAAGAACATCTGAACATAAACGTAGCTTCGATAAAATAAATCTGATTCAAATTATTCAAACCACTTAATAAAAGAAAACCATTCATTCAATAAAACTTTGACATATTACATATAAAATCAAAAAGTTTAAAATTAGATCTCCTAGAAGCATTAGAAATGAATAGATACAAACATTCGGACAAGCTTTGAATGAGCTGGTAGATGTGAATTATTCACCCCTACTTAACTTGTTTAATTAGTTTTATTACCTTTCATACTAACTGTACAATGGCTCGGTGTGGATTTTCCTGTTATTCATCCAACTTGTTCTACGATTTGTTTATAATACCATACTCTTCATTCTGTTTGTCATTCTTGATAAAGCTGCTGAGTCAGGAAACGTCGTCGAATTTTTTCAAATAAAGTGTAGATTAAAGTTAAACCTTGTGTTTTTTATCTCATTTATATCATGGATCTACATCAAGTAAAGGCCTCCACAATTCAAATGGAAAATAATCAGTCCAATTATTTTTGATAGACCCCTTAATGGAGCGATACCTTTCCTTCTTAAGGGAAATGATCGAAGAATTTCTGGAAGATATTCAATTGATCGAGGAGACAAATATAATCTTCCAACAAGATGGTGCCCCTGCACACAATAGTAGAGTTGTAGAGGAGAATTTAATTCAAAGATTTGGTCTGAATTGGATAGGGACAAATGTGCCAATTTCATGGCCGGCGAGCTCACCTGATCTGATGCCTCTCGATTTTTTCATATGGCCATATCTGAAGGAGAAAGTTTATAGCACTCGGGGTTCGGAGGGCTATAAATGAAACAACAGCAGAACAACTCAACAATGTCTCGAAAGGTTTGGTGGACATTTGGAACAATTATTATAGTGTTTCCTGTTTTCCGTTGAAGTTAAATTTTTTTTTATCATTTGAGAATCTTATCATTCATCATCATTAATGTTTCCTTAAATTTTACCACTTTGAAAGAGTGTGTTTAAAGTTTATTATTCGAGTCAATTTTTACAGTTCGTGGGAACCTGAAAAAAGACCAAGATAAGTATGCTCAATTACATAAATGAGATAAAAACACAAGGTTTAACTTTAATCTACACTTTATTTGAAAAAATTCGACGACGTTTCGCTGACACAGCAGCTTTATCAAGAATGAAAAATAGAATGAAGAGTATGGTATTATAAACAAATCGTAGAACAAGTTGGATGAATAACAGGAAAATCACACCGAGCCATTCTACAGTTAGTATGAAAGGTAATAAAACTAATTAAACAAGTTAAGTAGGGTGAGTAATTCAAATCTACCTGTTCATTCAAAAGCTCGTCCGAATGTTTGTATCTATTTATTTCTAATGCTTCTAGGAGATCTTATTTTGAACTTTTGATTTTATATGTAATATGTCAGTTTTATTGAATGAATGGTTTTCTTTTATTAGGTGGTTTGAATAATTTGAATCAGATTTATTTTATTTTTTTTTTTTTTTTTTTATCGAAGCTACGTTTATGTTCAGATGAACATAAACGTAGCTTCGATAAAAATAAATCTGATTCAAATTATTCAAACCACCTAATAAAAGAAAACCATTCATTCAATAAAACTTTGACATATTACATATAAAATCAAAAAGTTCAAAATTAGATCTCCTAGAAGCATAAGAAATAAATAGATACAAACATTCGGACAAGCTTTTGAATGAACAGGTAGATTTGAATTACTCACCCCTACTTAACTTGTTTAATTAGTTTTATTACCTTCATACTAACTGTACAATGGCTCGGTGTGAATTTTCCTGTTATTCATCCAACTTGTTCTACGATTTGTTTATAATACCATACTCTTCATTCTATTTTTCATTCTTGATAAAGCTGCTGTGTCAGCGAAACGTCGTCGAATTTTTTCAAATAAAGTGTAGATTAAAGTTAAACCTTGTGTTTTTATCTCATTTATATGATGGATCTACATCAAGTAACGGCCTCCACAATTCAAATGCTCAATTACAGTAAATGCATCGTTCGGATATAAATGTTGATGTATCTGGTACTTGAAGGATTTGAATTTATATTTTTTCAAAATACGTCGCTCTGTTTCTCTTGGTATTTCAGACTCATTCTCAATCTGTCTCGGCGAAAAAGTAGAATCTATCTCAACCATTGCTAACACATTGATTTCTGTAGCTTTATCAATAATAAATTGCTCATCAGGTTGAACTGGGAGTCTCCTAAACCGCCTTTCAAGTAGAAAAAACTAATTGTTCGGAACCTCATCACGGTTGGGAAAACGTTGCGCATAAAGCTCTTCTGGAATTTTTACGACATTCCCCATATATTAGGAGCATATCTACCTTTTCGTCAATAGTACACTTTCTAATTTGAAATGAAAATTTCGAACTTTATTGACAAAGAGACAACCAGTAATTACAACTGCGACGAAATAATTAAATCGTAGAACTGTTAGAAAATGGTGGCGCACAGATTTTCATAGTGAACACAGAATATTTTCTGGAGATATGTTTCTGTGATCACTGGGATGATGCGATTTTGACTGGGTGGATTAGTTTAGATGATTATTTTGGATGAAAATCCAGTCCAGGTATGAAGATTTCTACCGGAGTGAATAGGTGAAGGATTGCTACATGCGCTCATAAAATAAAAATGAAGTATTTAATACTAAACCACAGAAATCGCAAATTTAAATCAGCGAAAATCGAATCCGTGAAAAACCTGATATTATGTGAAATGATCGAATAAAATAGAAAAATGCATAAGAATATGGTCGAAATAACTGAGCCCTCATTATCTGAGAGCACATTGAGCAGCCATCTCTACCAGAACTCATATCGCGGCCATATTAGTGAAAATCAATTTATCGGTTTCTGTTTTTAATTATCGAAACGAATGCATTGAAGTGATACACCGCAGAAAAGGTCATCCTGATGAGGTTGCTATGGCATGAAAATATATACAGGGTGTCATTAAAAAAAAACACACTTTATGTCACTTTCGGTGAAACCAGAAGTTGATATGATAATCTATTTACGCCTGCATATATGAAATCGTAATTCCAATAACTCTGCAAAGTTTTGTTCAATTCGCTCTTCAAACAAAAAGGTCTGTTACCTGTCCGCTAGGTCACCCAGTATAGATAAACAGAGAAAATGGTTTTCACCATGATAGCAGCCGAGATCTTGGCATATGCCAAAATCTCGAGAAATCAAGAAATGCGGACTAACTCAAAAATAAAGAAAAATGAATCAGATCTGTTTCCACCAATAAATTTTACTCAAACTAGTATGAAGACTGGGTAGTAATTTTTTTTATTTGCAGTATTCAACATTGCTTCCGTGCTTAAACATCCACGAAGTGATACCCGGTACAGGGTGGATAGTTTGCTTCGTTTTGGTTCTGTAGTTATGAGAAATATTGTGAAGAGAGGGAATTGAGCCTTCTTCCCCGTGTGCTATTTACGAGATGAATTCGCTGTCTCAAACAGATTTGAGCTATTTATTTTTGCTTACGAGTAGTTTACTCCTCCGCGGAATGAATTCTAGGGTTCCAGGTACATCACTTGGTAATTTAGAATTCCGTAAATATTTTCCTCTCGTCCTCTTCTTCGTCGGCGACAGTACTATAAAAAGGTCGTGCTCGTTGTCTTTATGTTCTAAAATTAAATTTATAGCATCTTCCAAGTCTAAGTAGTTGTTACTCGCCACAAATCGAGAAAAAGAAAGTACCTGCCCAAAAATACATAAAGAAATATTACCCTTTCGATCATTCTACTGAAAAAACCAAAGTAAAATTTTTTATTGCACCAAACCTAAATTCACACAAAAATAACATCACAGATAACTAATTTCGCTAAATCTCAATGAAATAAACATACTATTACTAATAACACAACAAATTCATCCATATTTCATATCTATTATAAAATAAACCCTCTTACCTAAGCTTCGTGAAAATTCCAGACACAGAATGTCAATTTTAGGCGCAAAACTTTGTTGTGCATTCTCAATATGTTCTTTTACGACACTTGACACCATCTAATAGCAATTTTTGCTACTGTTAAGTCATTAAGCCACATAGTTTTCTGTTAACATCAACTTTCTAAGTAGTGTTTAGTTTATGGTACAGAGGGCGTGAAAGGATTGAAGAATAAATATTAAATAATTTATCTGAACTATTATTGCCTGAACTGATTATCGAATCTATATAACGAGAGCACAGAACATACTTAAGGTACTTCAATCATTCCGTGCAAGTTGTATAGAGTTACTGGTTGAAATTATGAAAATATACAATTTTTGGATTTTCATGAAAACATGGATGACAAATTTGAGTGTTTATGTGATATTTTTTGAAACGGAAAAAACTGTAATCAACAACATCAAAGTGACTTCTGGCTCATATTCAAGTATTCAAGCATTTCTGCAATATAACTCAAAATCCGCTGAAGAGAGAAAATCTGCATATACTTCGATTCTATTTAAAAAAGTGCTGGTATAATGTCAAAAACATTTTCGCATAACTTCAAAAACTACCGAGATACCAGCTTATTTCCATATAATTCATAAACATAACTTGAATCTATTTACGGCAATGAACTCTTGAGGCCAAAGGAACTCAGCAGTGGGTGATCTAGCTCTACTTATGACATTTCATATTTAGCTACAGTACTAAAACGTAGAAATTTGTCCACCTGGTACATAAGTTGAAATTTATATTATTAATATAATTGATGAGCAGCATCAAGGCAAATATGGCGTTATTGCGTAGGCTTTCCTAAAAAAATCACCGTATTTTCACGGTTTCACATTCACCGATTTCAAAGACATGGAAGAACAATGCGATCGTACTATCGCATTGTTGTCCATTATGTTGGAAGTAATGGAAAGAGTAATGAATGATGAGCTCATAAAATATCTCGAGGTACAGGGTATCATCCGCGATTCACTATACAGTTTCTGTAGAGAAAGATCAACACGTGACCTCCTTGCATACCTCACGCATTTGTGGACATCAACAATCGAAAATCATGACGAATCAAGAGCCATTCTTTCAGATGATTGATTGGGGTTGTGGTTGATGGTATATCGACTGAATCTTTTCAGGTTAATGCAGGAATAGCCCAGGGCTTCATACTCTCGTCAACATTTTTTCTGTTGCAGATTAAGATTTACTTGCTCCCGTCTCTTTTGCCCCGTCTTACCCGAACTACGTACGTTTTTTTTGCTTTCGCCTTTCTAGTAATCTCGTTTCCGAATCATGTTATTCCATTCGTTTATCTTCTGACTAGCACCTGACAAGTATACTAGTCGTAGGGACCCGTCACGTCCTTGACGAGTATACTCCTCTGTAGCAAATAAAGGATTAATGATCTGTTCCACTCCACGGAAAACATAGTTTTTGAGTTATGGACGATTAGATCTTGGTGTCCTCATTTTCTAGTCAGCGTTCTATTACCGCTAGGGAGACACATCGATAAAGATACCCACAGCGCATATCACTAAATTCAGATGTGAAAAAGAAATCAGAGTGGAGCCGGTTGAAGGTGGTGAATTTCATGGCAAAGAAGACGCAATCAACAACGCCCTGCAGAAGAGTCACTGCTGGAGAACCTCCTCCAATCATGCAAGTCATCTAGTTGAGAATTTTCGTCCCCATCGGATGTTCCACAGGGCCCACATCTTGGCCCTGTACTGTTCAATATTTTCATCAACGATGTGGAAGAGGCCCTGTCAGTTGATTTTTTGTGGTTCGCGGACGACATGAAAATATTTTCTTCACTTAAAGAATTTTCAGATGCTAATCGGCTGCAGTCAAATGTTGACAATTTTTTTTTATGGTCCGAAGAGAATTTCTTGAAATTGAATGTTGAGAAGTGTTGTTTTGTCACTTTGCACAGATCGGCGTCACCAATTCTATATCAGTATTCTTTCAATAACCAGAGTTGTGGTAGGTCCTCTTCGACGAGTATGCTCCTCTGTAGCAAATAAAGGATCAATGATCTGTTCCACTCCACGGAAAACATAGTTTTTGAGTTATGGACGATTAGATCTTGGTGTCCTCATCTTCTAGTCAGCGTTCTATTACTATTACTTAGCTACAGTACTAAAACGTAGAAATTTGTTCACCTGGTACATAAGTTGAAATTTATATTATTAATATAATTGATGAGCAGCATCAAGGAAAATATGGCGTTATTGCGTAGTCTTTCCTAAAAAAATCACCGTATTTTCACGGTTTCACATTCACCGATTTCAAAGACATGGAAGAACAATGCGATCGTACTATCGCATTGTTGTCCATTATGTTGGAAGTAATGGAAAGAGTAATGAATGATGAGCTCATAAAATATCTCGAGGTACAGGGTATCATCCGCGATTCACTATACAGTTTCTGTAGAGAAAGATCAACACGTGACCTCCTTGCATACCTCACGCATTTGTGGACATCAACAATCGAAAATCATGACGAATCAAGAGCCATTCTTTCAGATGATTGATTGGGGTTGTGGTTGATGGTATATCGACTGAATCTTTTCAGGTTAATGCAGGAATAGCCCAGGGCTTCATACTCTCGTCAACATTTTTGCTGTTGCAGATTAAGATTTTACTTGCTCCCGTCTCTTTTGCCCCGTCTTACCCGAACTACGTACGTTTTTTCTGCTTTCGCCTTTCTAGTAATCTCGTTTCCGAATCATGTTATTCCATTCGTTTATCTTCTGACTAGTACCTGACGAGTATACTAGTCGTAGGGACCCGTCACGTCCTCGACGAGTATACTCCTCTGTAGCAAATAAAGGATTAATGATCTGTTCCACTCCACGGAAAACATAGTTTTTGAGTTATGGACGATTAGATCTTGGTGTCCTCATTTTCTAGTCAGCGTTCTATTACCGCTAGGGAGACACATCGATAAAGATACCCACAGCGCATATCACTAAATTCAGATGTGAAAAAGAAATCAGAGTGGAGCCGGTTGAAGGTGGTGAATTTCATGGCAAAGAAGACGCAATCAACAACGCCCTGCAGAAGAGTCACTGCTGGAGAACCTCCTCCAATCACGCAAGTCATCTAGTTGAGAATTTTCGTCCCCATCGGATGTTCCACAGGGCCCACATCTTGGCCCTGTACTGTTCAATATTTTCATCAACGATGTGGAAGAGGCCCTGTCAGTTGATTTTTTGTTGTTCGCGGACGACATGAAAATATTTTCTTCAGTTAAAGAATTTTCAGATGCTAATCGGCTGCAGTCAAATGTTGACAATTTTTTTTTATGGTCCGAAGAGAATTTCTTGAAATTGAATGTTGAGAAGTGTTGTTTTGTCACTTTGCACAGATCGGCGTCACTAATTCTATAGCAGTATTCTTTAAATAACCAGAGTTGTTGTAGGTCCCCTTCGACGCGTATACTCCTCTGTAGCAAATAAAGGATCAATGATCTGTTCCACTCCACGGAAAACATAGTTTTTGAGTTATAGACGATTAGATCTTGGTGTCCTCATTTTCTAGTCAGCGTTCTATTACTGCTAGGGAGACACATCGATAAAGATACCTACAGCGCATATCACTAAATTCAGATGTGGAAAAGAAATCAGAGTGGAGCCGGTTGAAGGTAGTGAATTTCATGGCAAAGAAGACGCAATCAACAACGCCCTGCAGAAGAGTCACTGCTGGAGAACCTCCTCCAATCATGCAAGGCATCTAGTTTGTGGCACAGTCAACACTGGAGTTTGCTGGCATGACTATGTATCCGCAGTTGCAAAATCTGAGTCTGCTAAATTCAGTTCTCATTTCAAGGCAGTAAGCAGTACTTCACGTTAGCACAGCTGATGATCTTATGAAAAGTACAGGTTGGGCCTGGTCTGGTAAGGAATGTGTTGGGCTCTCAGCTCAAGCTTTCATTTAATTTGTCGGATAGTGTCCAGAAAAGAGCAGTGCGCCTCATGGACCACCCAGAGATCAAGCGTGATCTCCAGTCTCTCGCTCAAAGGCTGCAGGTATCTGGTCTTTCTTTTTTCTACAGGTACTATTATTGAGAATGCTCTGAAGATTTGAAAGATTTAGTTTCAGGAAAAATCCAGTTACAAAGATAAACCAGGCTCGCGAAAAACTCTCATCAGTGGACAATCCAACTAGTTACGCCACGTACCTCTATCCATAAAAATTCTTTTGTTAACAGGGCTAGAGTGCTGTGTACCTTGCTTCTATCGAATATCTTTCACAACTTACAATTTGGCTCTCTTTAAAAAAAGAATAATCACACACATTACATCATCTTCGGCGACCACACCTGTGGTTCGTTAGACATCGCATTCTCCCAATAGTTAGGATAGAAAAACATGACAGCCGAACTTCTCGCTATACAGGAACTGCATTGAGGCATTCTGTATTTATTTACATTTTATGTTTTGATGAGATAGGTCTTTTTTTTCAGTTTCATTATATGGATTTTCGATAAATGGAGCCCCTTCAGTTACCGAAATACCAAACTGAGGGATGGAGAAGATGAAAATGAAAGAGAATTCACATTAAAGGAATGTCTTTGGTTCTGCTTGACCTCTTTAACTCCGCAAGGTGGAGGAGAACCCCCTATGAATTGGTCAGGCCGAATACTTGGAGGAACTTGGTGGATATTCGGATTCATCGTTGTCTCATCGTACACGGCTAATCTGGCTGCCTTTTTGACACTCAAACGACTAGAAACTCCGATTAAATCATTAGATGATCTTTCAAAGCAATATCAGATCCAATATGCACCAATGAATGATTCACAAACGTCTACATATTTCGAAAGAATGATGAATCTTGAAAAAAAGTTTTATCAGTAAGTGTACTGAATTGAAAATATGAATCTTTGCATTGATAGTCATACATTTTTGTAGTATATGGAAAGACATGAGTTTGAATGATAGTTTAAGTCACGTAGAACGAGCTAACTTGGCCGTTTGGGACTACCCTGTTAGTGTTAAATATACTAAGATGTGGGAATCGATGACAAAAACAGGATTTCCTAAAACGTTGGACGAAGCCGTTGAGAGAGTAAGAAAATCAAAAAAATCATCTGCAGGATTTGCTTATGTAGGAGATGGAACTGATATTAGATACTTGGAAATGACGACTTGTGATTTAAAGCCTGTAGGAGGAGAATTTTCGAAAAGACCATATTCAATCGCACTTCAGAAAGGATCAGCTTTGAAACATGAATTCAATATGATGTGAGTAGTTGGTTACAGAATTAACTGGGGTTTACAGTGAGGATGTTTATGAGCAAACACTGAATTTGAGCGATTGTCAATTTTCATCTGGAGAGGGGTTTGAGTTGATTCAGGGATTCAAATCGAATTTGTCAGCTGGTTATGATGCATTGCCAAGTTTTTTATTGAAAGAATGTATAAGCACCTTATCAACGCTTAGACTTTTTAACATTTCCCTCAAGAGTGGACAATTTCCATCTATGTGGAAATATAATCTCATAATTCCAATTTATAAGTCGGGATCTAAATCGGAAATCAATAATTATAGATGTATTTATATCCAGTCTGTGATACCGAAAATGCTTGACAGCTTAGTATGTAATTTCTTATCATGGCATTGTTACTCAATTATATCTAATAATGGTTGAGTACTTTTCTATATGGTCGATCGCTTATGGTACGATACAAGAATTTCTACTCAATAGAATTTTCGTCCCCATCGGATGTTCCACAGGGCCCACATCTTGGCCCTGTACTGTTCAATATTTTCATCAACGATGTGAAAGAGGCCCTGTCAGTTGATTTTTTGTTGTTTGCGGACGACATGAAAATATTTTCTTCAGTTAAAGAATTTTCAGATGCTAATCGGCTGCAGTCAAATGTTGACAATTTTCTTTTATGGCCCGAAGAGAATTACTTGAAATTGAATGTTGAGAAGTGTTGTTTTGTCACTTTGCACAAATCGGCGTCACCAATTCTATACCAGTATTCTTTAAAAAACCAGAGTTGTGGTAGGTCCTCTTCGGTTAAGGATCTAGGTGTCACCCTGGATAAGGGGTTGAGTTTTAAGAAACAACTTGGAAAGATTACTGCTAAGACCCATAAGATGCTCGGTATCATTAGAAGAAATGCCTCTGAATTCTCTACTAGGACAATCAAGATTCTGAACTGTTCATTGGTGAGATCAGGTCATGAGAATGCCTCATCGATTTGGTCTCCCTTTTATAAATGTGATATCGATTGCCTGAAGAGGGTTCAGAAAAGGTGTTTGAAGTTGTTGGTTCTCAAATCTAGTGTGTGTTCGGTGACTCTCGGGGTCTATAATTTGTACAGACGACGTTTGGCCTGGACTCTCTTGAGAGCCGTAGGAGGGTGTCTGACCTGTATTTTTTATTCAAGATTCTCAATAGCCATGCTGACTGTCCGAATCTAAAGAGGTTGATAGATTTCAACCTTCCTGGGAGGTTAACGAGGTGGACCCCTCTCTTCCGACTTGTTACATGCCGTCAGAATTATGCCACAAATTACTTCTTGAATAGATGTTTGTCATTGGCAATCAGACTGGGTACATGTTTCGATTTTTTTCATGGTTCTGCACATACATTCAAGTTGAGGGCGAGATTATTGATGAATGTTGTATAGTTTAGGTTATCATCGTATTTTAGTGTTTGCAATGTTCTGTTTTCCACTCTCTTTGTAACAGTTTTTTCGCTTTCAATTCACTTAATATGGGATAACAAGTTTTATTGTGTAAGCTACTCTTTTTATTACTTTTTGTGTGTTTTATTTATCTTTGCTTTTAATACAGTACAAATGGGGATAACCCGTCTGATGTACAAATAAATAGAATTGCCGTTAACCTGAAAACTTCTAAAGAAATTGATACTATTGAATTTATCTCACCTATTTTCTGTTTCAGTATTCTTCAACTTCTGAACAATCGACAATTAGAAGAAATCAAACAAAAATGGTGGTCAGGAAATCCCAACAGAGTGAAATGTAAACATGTAGGAAAAGAGGCGGAAGGAATAAGTATACAGAATATAGGTGGCATATTCGTTGTAGTAGCTGTTGCAATTATTTTATCTTTCATATCTTTGCTTTATGAGTTATACTACTACAAATTCCGAAATCGTAATGAGGTAGTCGATATCAGAGAATGAATATTAGTTCAATAGCAATTGGATTTGAAAATTGCGTGTGAGAATCAATTAGTCCTAGAAGAAAATGAACCCTCGCACAGTACACCGAAAATTTCTTGGAGTCAAAGCTCACCAAATTTTGGTTGAAAGTAATCCTTGATCCTTGATCCACTGATAATCCGCTCAATTCAGACATACAAAGGTTCAAGAGTAAGCAACCAGCTCAAAGTTGGTGAGATTGTTCAAATGATGAATGAAATCTGAAAAGTCTTCATCTATCCGATACTATGAACTGTCACAATAATAGATTTTTCGCGGTCTTCATCAGAAAGGTAGAATTTATCATGAAACTAGACGAGGAAAAACTGTTCTTCAGATAATTGTCTTTATCAAATGTCTGAATAATTTTTGAATATGAGCCACTATTCCTGCGATTTAAAATTATTTGAAAAATAATTCGTGGTAGAAAAATGTGAAAACTATGATTGTCTACCAATGACAATACTAGATCATTCATAGAAGGCTTTATATGTCGTGCAAAAAGAGTCAAAAAACAAGAAAATTTTCAGCCCTCATCCAGCCTAAAGGATAAGCTGAACCATTCGATCTAGGAGGGTACCAATTATGTAATTCTGATTTCAACGTTGAAGAATACATATAAATAATGGTGGCTCATATTATCACATAGCATTATTGAGCTCTTCTTTTTCTCTTAGCAACTTCCATTTGCCCTTTGGTGGTACTGCTTTCAAAATTTCATTTGGCAAAGTTGACAATACGGATTTGTCAGTTTCATATAAACGATCTCCTTCAAAATAATATTTGGTTTCAACATTCTGTTTTTACAAAAAATCGATCAACGATATTTCTATTGATACCTCAGAGCAATTGAGGAACCTTCAGAGCTTCTATGAAATAAGTTATTAGTCATTTGAATGATTTGAACCACTTGGTACATGTTGCTCTTATATTCATATTGAACCTGTGAGGAATTTTCTGTTACTCCTCAACTAAAATGCTAGTTTTGTTATTTGAAAAGATGTTGGACTAAGACCTCGGCAATTTCATTCCTTCTGATATTTGATGTTAGCTTAGCATTGAAAGTGAGTTTAAATCAGCCACCGTATTACGGGACTGGCACGTCCAACTCTTGTTTTTTCAAAAAACGCCTCTCTGTATGTTCAGGAAAGTCATATTGAAATAGCTGCTATATTTTAACTCAGTCATCCTATCAGCACGTCATGTATCGTCGTTATCACGCAAACTTCACCCGCAGTTTATGATAATTTCTTTGTGTGGAAATTTGTGGCATTCTCTAAAAGATACATAGAAAAGCAACCATACTGTTGTAGATGAAAATATATATCTATATGAGGTGAGATGACTTATACCAAGTAACACATCGATCGATTTTTTAAAAGCTAAGGTTCTATTAAATTAAGTCGATATAAAACAAGTATGCGGAAGTACCTATTAATTATGTAGAGAAAATACTTTCTCGGAAACCTGCACGAAATCCTATCTAAAAGAGGAAAAAAACACGTTGTCCAAACACTTTTCGTCTGTTTACCGCCGAAATTCCTATCGGGAAAAAACATTCCGGCGTTTTATTAGACAACCTAGCTTCTTGACGAAAAACCGCACTATTTCTTTCGAACAACATTGTTTTGTTAAGGGGAAATTATCAACGTCGAACCTGCTCATATTTGTAGACGGCTGGTATCGGTCAGACGACTTAAAAATCAGTACTGATGTAGTGTATCTAGATTTTGCTGAGTCATTCGACAGAGTTCCGGTAAGATGGCTCATTCGTATTCTTGATGTTGTCGGTATTCGCGGGAAATTTAACAAGTGGATAAAAGAATATGTCCAACAGAACTTTTGGTGTCAGAATGGGCCCATTATATTCAACGGAGAGATCGGTATTGTCAGGGGTTCCTCAGGGGTCCATTATTCGTCCCCTTCTCTTCATCACGTACGCGAGTGATCTATCAATACATATTCAGTGCCGAAAACCATTTCACGCTGACGACACTAAAGTGTACGCAAATCTTCTCACTGATAATGAAAAACTGCACCTAAATCCCATCAACAAGTGGTGTTCGGACTGACTAATCTCGCTTAACGATGAAAAGTGCGTTGTACTTCACATTGACAGCAACAATCCTGAATACACATACGTGCTTGATGGCATTCCCTTGCGGCGGGTGTCCTCGCATGTTGATCTAGGTCTCACTGTTACATCTTCCCTTTCATGGACTGAGCACATCATTAATATCTGTTGATGCAGAAACTCACACATGTTCAATACTTCTGTGAAACTTTAAAATCGTACATCCACCCCATAATGGAATAAGCTGGTTGCGTTTGGTGCCCCGTGTTAGTGCGTGACGTGAACCTCATGGAGGGCGTGCAGCGTCAAGCGACGCGCGTATATCTCGGTATGCAGCGAACGAACGTCGTGAGCGCGGGGACTTTATAATGACTTACCGCATTATGAGATTTAATTATGCCGGTTTGTCCTATCTGTATATTCCAAACCGGGATGTGTGGCTGCGTGGTCACGGTCTAAAGCTGAAGAAGGAGAAGTTCAACTCGAGGCAATGACAATTCTTTCTCAGTAACCGTGTGTTCCATGCATGGAATGGCTTAGACGAGGCGACTGTTGTAGCTCAATCAGTGAACGTATTAAAAAATTCTTTGGACAAAATTTTTCTTCATCTGGAGTAGCATCACCCGGCACATCATGGATTTTTCTCTTCACGCTT
Organism: Cryptolaemus montrouzieri; assembly: GCA_013387265.2. Lineage (NCBI taxonomy): Eukaryota > Metazoa > Arthropoda > Insecta > Coleoptera > Coccinellidae > Cryptolaemus > Cryptolaemus montrouzieri. The sequence goes on from JABFTP020000103.1 coordinate 66,776,019, forward strand.
GCATTTTTTTTAATGATTTTCCTCAGAACTCATGGCTTCAGTTTTCTTCCTTCTTTGTTTTCTTCAACTACATTGTTTATTATAGAGGGATTCATATAGAACGTTAGTCCTTATCCCCAAATATCTCTTAATAATAATATTAATTCTTTCGAAACTGTACCGCACTTGACTGAATATTACCACTTTCAATATTACTTCCTCAAACTGCCGTTTGAGGAAGGAATATATAAGGATAAATAATCTTAAATATTCAAGTAAACAACAAATCATACTCCATCGGTATCAAATTTTAATTTTTTGGATTCGAAGTCATCATCTTTAAGCCGTTCTACTGTCGCAAAAAAAATCGAATTGTCAGCGACAATGCCATAAGACCAAGGAAGGCTTGAAGATATACAAGTATTCAATACCTCAAAAAAATGATGTTTTAGTCACTAGGTACCTTTCTTCGCGTGGGGTCACATATGTTGTAAGTAGGAACTAATTCTATAATCTCGGTCAGAAATACTAAACTTAGTATACGCAGCACAGTAAATCTGCTGGAACCCACTTGCAGAAGAGTCTAAATTGAAGAGCCTGAATCATGGAAACCAATCGCGCAATATTGATATTTTTAGGACGATTTTTGATGAGTAGATCAACGAATAATTTTCACCCAGATTTGTAGACTTTGACAGGAGACAACTTTCGGTGTTGTGTGTGCGGAGTCTTTTGGAATTCATAAAGTAGATTAGAATGCACAAAAAAGAGTCTGTCGATTTCTTCATATTTTTGTGATTCTTTATTGTATTGAATTTTTTTCGGGGTAAAATAAAGATGTTAATACTGCTTGAATATTTCTGGTCCAAAAGAAATCAAATAAATCAATGATTGTACCGAACACTGAAACAATTATATGTAAACCTTTTTTTCGTTGTATTGTGGACGCAACATTATGTATTACGTATTTGTTTTGGTGTAATACTCTTAGCTTGAAAACATATTAAAGCACTATCTTTGAATCTTATAATTCCACATAATTCACTGTAAGGGTTCTTTGTTTTTTGTGGATATGGCTCAATAAATTCTGTTCAATTTGAATTACTTCCTTAATTTAATAAAAGATTCGACAATTATGAATCCGGCTTGCTTACCCCCAGTTCCGTATACACTGGTGAAGTGATAACTGACTGATAAACTTGATTTCGAGGAACTCCAAAGTATCTTAGAAATTTTTATTTGATAACTAAGTATATACACGGTGCTCCAACAAAAGGCTAAAGCGGGATAAGATAGTGAAAACTGCACCGCCCTAGAATTCCAGTTTTATTTGACCATTCGAAAGTACTTATTCAAAAAACCCCTCAAATAATTTTTCAGACCCTCAAACCCCTCAGGGTGTTCTCTATGCTGAAAACAACATTTTTTTGACTTTCAATTTTCCTGGACGCTTCTCTCTTCCGAAAAATCTAAAGAAATTTACAAACGTGTGTTTCACTACAACGAATGACTTTAAAATTTTTCAGATTGTTCCGAGTGAAACCAAGCTCAGGAAAAATCTTTGATATTTTCACCAATTTTTAGGTTATGTAAATAATTTTTTCAAAACTGTACAACACTTGACTGAATATCACCACTTTCAATATTCCTTCTTCAAACGGCAGTGGTTCTTAATCGATGAAGTTCGTCTGCTATTCAAATATCTTTTTCTTGTTGATTAATTTATCAGTCTACAAGAAAATTGGCTGTAGCGGAAAGAACACGAGGGCATCGAGCAGTAGGAAGTAATGTGAAACAAAGCCGTGGACACGGTCGAGCACCTGAGGTCCAAGTGATGTTCAGACCCACTCTCCCATCCGAGAAGCAGAGGAATTCCAATGCGAGGACAACCTACAGCCCGAGGATAAGGAAGAGACAGCGGACTTTGACAGGGAGGGTTCTTTTTATAGTATTTGTTTCTTCATATTTTGTTATATCTTAACTTCCTATGTAAAATAATACATCTTAAATCTTCAAGTAAACAACAAATCATACTCCATCGGTATCCAATTTTAATTTTTTGGATTTGAAGTCATCATCTTTAAGCCGTTCTACTGTCGCAAAAAAAATCGAATTGTCAACGACAATGCCAAAAGATAAAGGAAGGCTTGAAAATATACAAGCATTCAAAACCTCAAAAAAATTATGTTTTAGTAACTAGGTACCTTTCTTCGCGTGGGGTCACATTTGTTGTAAGTAGGAGCTAATTCTATAATCTCGGTCAGAAATACTAAACTTAGTGTACGCAGCACAGTAAATCTGCTGGAATCCACTTGCAGAAGAGTCTAAATTAAAGAGCCTGAATAATGGAAACCAATCGAGCAATGTTGATATTTTTAGGACGATTTTTGATCAGTAGATCAACGAATAATTCTCACCAAGATTTGGTAGATTTTGACAGGAGACAACTTTCGGTGTTGTGTGTGCAGAGTCTTTTGGAATTCAAAAAGTAGGTTAGAATGCACAAAAAAGAGTCTGTCGCTTTCTTCATATTCTTGTAATTCTTTATTGTATTGAATTTTTTTTCGGGGTAAAATAATGATGTTAATACTGCTTGAATATTTGTTGTCCAAAAGGATTCAAATAAATCAATGATTGTACCAAACACTGTAACAATTATATGTAAACCTTTTTTCTTTTCATTGTGGACGCAACATTATGTATTACGTATTATTTTGGTGTAACACTCTTAGCCTAAAAACACTTTAAAGCACTATCTTTGAATTTTAAAATTCCACATATTTTACTATAAGGGTTTTTTGTTTTCTGTGCATATGGCTCAATAAATTCTGTTCAATTTTGATTTCTTCCTTAATTTAATGAAAGATTCGACAATTATGAATCCAGCTTGCTTACCTCTAGTTCCGTATACACTGGTGAAGTGATAACTGACTGATAAACTTGATTTCGAGGAACTCCAAAGTATCTTAGACACTTTTATTAGATAACTAAGTATATACACGGTGCTCCAACAAAAGGTTAAAGAGGGATAAGATAGTGAAAACTGCACCGCCCTGAAACTCCAGTTTTATTTGACCATTCGAAAGTACTTATTCATAAGACCCCTCAAATAAATTTTCAGACCCTCAAAGCCCTTAGGGTATTCTCTATGCTGAAAACAACGTTTTTTCGACTTTTAATTTTCCTGGACGCTTCTCTCTTCCAAAAAATCTAAAGAAATTCACAAACGTGTGTTTAAGTACAACGAATGACTTTAAAACTTTTCAGATTGTTTGGAGTGAAACCAAGCTCAGGAAAAATCTTTGAAATTTTCAACGATTTTTTAGGTTATGTGAATAATTTTTTCAAAACTGTACCACACTTGACTGAATATCACCACTTTTAATATTCCTTCCTCAAACGGCAGTGGCTCTAATCATTGAAGTTCATCCGCTATTCAAAAAACTTTCTCTTGATGATCAATTTATCGAACAGCGTAAGAGAAAATTGGCTGTAGCGGAAAGAACACGAGGGCATCGAGCAGTAGGAAGTAATGTGAAACAAAGCCGTGGAGACGGTCGAGCACCTGAGGACCAAGGGATGTTCATGCTCACTCTCAGCCAAGAAGCATAGAGATTCCAATGCGAAGACAACCTCCAGCCCGAGGATATGGAAGAGACAGCGGACGTTGACAGGGAGGGTTTTCTTTTATAGTATTTATTTTTTCATATCTTGTTATTTCTTAACTTTCTATATAAAATAATACATCTTAAATATTCAAGTAAACAACAAATCATGCTCCATCGGTATCAAATTTTAATTCTTTGGATTCGAAATCATCATCAGCTGAAGAAGGAGAAGTTCAACTCGAGGCAATCACAATTCCTTCTCAGTAACTGTGTGTTCGATGCATGGAATGGCTTAGACGAGGCGACTGTTGTAGCTCAATCAATGAACGTATTAAAAAATTCTTTGGACAAAATTTTTCTTCATCCGGAGTAGCATCACCCGGCACATCATGGATTTTTCTCTTCACGCTTGCATTTTTTTTAATGATTTTTCTCAGAACTCATGGCTTCAGTTTTCTTCCTTCTTTGTTTTCTTCAACTACATTGTTTATTATAGAGGGATGCATATAGAACGTTAGTCCTTATCCCCAAATATCTCTTAATAATGATATTAATTCTTTCGAAACTGTACCGCACTTGACTGAATATCACCACTTTCAATATTACTTCCTCAAACTGCTGTTTGAGGAAGGAATATATAAAGATAAATTATCTTAAATATTCAAGTAAACAACAAATCATACTCCATCGGTATCAAATTTTAATTTTTTGGATTCGAAGTCATCATCTTTAAGCCGTTCTACTGTCGCAAAAAAAATCGAATTGTCACCGACAATGGGATAAGACCAAGGAAGGCTTGAAGATATACAATCATTTAATACTTCAAAAAAATGATGTTTCAGTCACTAGGTACCTTTCTTCACATATGTTGTAAGTAGGAACTAATTCTATATTCTCGGTGAGAAATACTAAACTTAGTTTACGCAGCACAGTAAATCAGCTGGAACCCCCTTGCAGAAGAGTCTAAATTAAAGAGCCTGAATAATGGAAACCTATCGAGCAATGTTGATATTTTTAGGACGATTTTTTGATCAGTAGGTCAACGAATAATTCTCACCCAGATTTGGTAAATTTTGACAGGAGACAACTTTCGGTGTTGTGTGTGCGGAGTCTTTTGGAATTCAAAAAGTAGATTAAAATACACAAAAAAGAGTCTGTCGATTTCTTCATATTCTTGTGATTATTTTATTGCATAGAATTTTTTTCGGGGTAAAATAATGATGTTAATACTACGTGAATATTTGTTGTCCAAAAAATTGAATAAATCAATGATTGTACCGAACACTGAAACAATTATATGTAAACCTTTTTTTCTTTTTATTGCGGAGGCAAAATTGTGTTTTACATATTTTTTGGTGTAACAATCTTAGCTTAAAAACATTTTAAAGCACTATCTTTGAATTTTATAATTCCACATATTTCACTATAAGGGCTCTTTGTTATCTGTGTATATGGCTCAGTAAATTCTGTTCAATTTCAATTACTTCTTTAATTTAATAAAAGATTCGACAATTATGAATCCGGCTTGCTTACCACCAGTTCCGTATACACTGGTGAAGAGATGACTGATAAACTTGATTTCGAGGAACTCCAAAGTATCTTAGACACTTTTATTTGGTAACTGAGTATATACACGGTGCTCCAACAAAAGGCTAAAGCGGGATAAGATGATGAAAACTGCACCGCCCTAGAATTCCTGTTTTATTTGACCATTCGAAAGTACCTTTTCAAAAAACCCCTCAAATGAATTTCCAGACCCTTCTACCCTCAGGATGTTCTTTATGCTAAAAACAACGTTTCTTCGACTTTTATTCTTCCTGGCGGCTTCTCTTATCCGAAAAATCTGAAAAAATTCACAAACGTGTGTTTCAGCACAACTAATGACTTTGAATTTTTTCAGATTGTTTCGAGTGAGACCAAGTTCAGGAAAAATCTCTGAAATTTTCAACGATTTTTTAGGTTATGTTAATAATTTTCGGCCAATTTTAAAGTACATAAATTTTGTGTGTTTTTTCTCCTCTTTTGAATGACGGTGTAAGAATGATCATGTTTACGCCAAAACATAGTCATATTATTATTATATTGTCAAGTTCTAAAAATCAAACAGCTTCATTTTCAACTGACAGTGTACTCATAATTACGATGAAAACGTTTTTCTCCAACATTTTTCCATTTTTTCAGCACGTAACCTCAAAAAAAGAGGCTTAATGATTTTTCACACTTTTTCTGAACAGTCAAGTTCCAAAAATAAAAAAAACACCTTTTTCGAAACATTTTCAAACATTTTTCCATTTCTTACCACATAACCTCAAGAAATAACGGCAAAATGATTTTTCACGTTTTTTTTGGTATTTCGAAGTCCCACACTACCATTTTATAATAACTTTGTTTGCACATTACCTTGATATCAAATGTTTAAATACTTTTTTATAGTTCACGGTTAGCACACCACTGCTTCTTATAAGCGACTTCCCACGGCACCACGATTGCAAATTTTTCCGTCATGTCTATGAATAATTCCCAATTCAGCCGCCGCAAAGTAATAAGATTCATTAATTGGTGAACAGTGAATAAATTCGTGAAAATTGGAACTTATCAGATTTGTGACTTATATGACTATAATAAAAACGGAAGTGCTCATATATGAATTCACCAAATACGGTCTATCGATAGCTGAAGATTGCACTGTATTAGTGCTGTAGTTTGTAATTTCATCATCAAGAACGGGTTCACCTCATCCAAACCAAATATTAAGGCTTCGTTTGGATTATTTAGTAGATAAGTTTATGTTAAGTTTGCACAAAATCGGTCGGGCGGTTGTTCGTTTATCAAATTTTTTGTAACAAATAAATTCAATAATTGGCGAATCATTTTGTTAATGGGTCAAATTGAAGTTTTTTCAGATTGGGATTGTGCTGTCAAATTGAAACTTTTTTTCAGTATAGACAGTACAAGTATGTCGTTTTGTCATTCTCACAGTCATTTCACTTTGGATGTGCTTCGATTAAAGCAAATTGACAACGATAATTATTGCTTTGTGTTTATATTTTCAAACATATTGTTGAGTGCATTCATAAAAACGGTGAGTCATGAATGGTTCAAATGTACTATGTAATGTGTGCGTGTTATTTTTTTCATTTTTTTGACGAGCCTACGGTGTTTCATATCGTTTATAGACTTTATTTGAAATAAATTGTCATACGCACTTACACAAACTGCAAGTTTTGAAGTTGAATTGATTTACATGTATGTAAACATATTGTGGGCATAGGGGTGTTTTAATCTTTTGTAACAGATGGAAGTATGTCGATTTAAAAATGAATTATTTAATGCCATTTTTATATACAGTGACGTATGTAGTCATCCATATTTCCATACACACATGTGTACATACTGTTACGCCACTATTAATGTCGCAATTTGTTTTTGATTTGATTGATTCTCGGGAAAATATAGGTCGGCGAACGCGTAAGTCAAATGACGTGGCATTATTATTACAACCACAGACTGCAGATGAACGGGCACACTCTAATGCATCGCAGCGTGAACGTAATGCACAAAATAGATCTGTTGACCCTGTACCTGTACTGAATTTTGCACGGTGACCGCGAATACGTCGTGCTGTTTTGGCTGAAATGATGCATGCTGCTTTTAATTACTACAGTCAGATTAAATATAGTATGAACTCATACATTGGAATGATGGACGCAATATGTCCACATTGTGATGCTGCTAACTTTCCAGGTGAAAGGCCCGGCATGTGTAGTGCTTATGGCAAAATGAGATTGCCAGCATTAAAAACTCCACCCGAAACATTGTATTCATTTGTATTTGGGACATCTTAAATGTCGAAGCAGTTTTTGAGTCATATTCAACAATATAATTTGGCATTTAAAATGAATTCTTTTGGTGCTACTAAAATTATTAAAGATAATTTTATGCCGGCGTTTAAAGTAAATACTTCAACAGGATTGTCACATGTTTAGATCAATCTGAATCACAAAATCGTATTAAGGGCTGATAGAACATCTTTTGTAGGAGATTCAAGGCTATTTAATGCACCGAGAATTGATGAGGATGCAATTGTTATTGTTAGTGATCAATTTGAACCGGGCGAAAAGGGACGTGGCGAAAAAGCGTATGCCAAAGGCCCCCGCGAGTATTCTTTTTCCGAAGGGGAGCAGATTGGAGGAAGATCCGTGTGAAGTTTGGAGTCCCTAGCTTGAATGAGGGTGCCCTTAGGATTTTTCAAAAAATTTCGCCGAAACGTCGCCCAGAGCGAACAGAAATTGAAAACGGCGAGATTTCTTCGAAATTGAAAACGTCGAGATTCCATCGGAATCGGAAACTTTGGTCTTTCGGAAGGCGATCAGAACGATCGATCGAGCAAAAATTCCAAAAAAAAAAAATGAAAAAGTGAAAATTAAAAAGTTCGATTTTTTGCGATAGGAGGAAACAATTTCGTCCGACTTTTATGTTCATACAAATTTTTCCATCTCCTTCGATCGTTTCAAAACCTGGACGAAGATCAAGCCTCGAGTTTCATTTATTGCACCGCAATAGTTTCATTCCCCTGCAACCCTGGAAAAACTAAAAAGTCTCTGGTATAATGAAGGGCTATCGGCGGACCTTTGCAAAATTTCGCTCCATTTTCCTCATTCCAAGAATCTCTGACGGCCAGAAATTAACGAACCTCGAGCTGTCAAAATAAGGGTTTTTCTTTCATTCGTCCTACTTAATGGGGTTACCGGGAGAAAGGATTCGGGTGTCGAACGATTGTTACATGTCTCGAGATCGGGTCTGAGAAGAGAAATCTTCACTTTGCGACCTAATTTTCGGATTTGAGACCTAGACTTTCGAGAAATATACCACCCCTACTATCGCTTTTCAAGCTCGGAAGTCAGTTTCACCAACCTGTAAAATATAAAGCTCTCTCTCTTTTGAATGAAAATATTGAGATGGAAATAGTTAGTAACTTTCAGTTTCACCAACATAATTTCGGTACTACCAACATCTAGAATATAATGCTGTCTCTTCTGATTGACAATAAGAGATGGAATGAAATATCAATGTGTACAGACCTTATTTGAATTAGACTTATATTCGATCTGCCAGAATAAATAATTCCGAATATTATTTCAATGAAAAGTTTGACGAAACTTGAAATGATCTTTTAAAGGTAACTGAATGTATTTTAATGTTTATTCCACCCATTTTTATATATATTCTGTTTAAGGATAGAAAAGACAACCTTTTATAATTCATAAATTTAAAATTTTGAGGTTATTCTTATCTAAATAATGTGATTCAAACGGAATGTTATAATGAAAAGAAGTTAAGGAGACTTACAATAAAGTTTGAAAGGTAAGTGAATGTAATTTGAGGTTTATGTATTTCAATGTATTTCATCTTGCTCAAAGTTATTCTAACTTCTATGCGATGAAAGATTTCATTGGATTACTAGGATTCTTTAACGAATCAATTGAGATTATCTGACTAAATGATGGGATATCCTTTAAGTTGCTATAAATAGGTATTGAGCTCTTTTGTATAATGATAATTTTTCCGGAAGGAAATCGATTAAGTTTCCGTTATTAGGTCATGTATTATGTGAATTTTGGAAGTTATTCACTAAAGGCTATATCTGTATTAAGATATTTCGAAGTGAATGTCAATAAGACTGTGTCAATTTTAAATTGAATTATCGTTTCAGTTCATTTAAGATGAAGTACGTCTCTTATTCTACAACTATCCGAATGTAAAAGTCGATGAGATTCTATGTGTTTGATAATATTCAAGTTTGAAACAAAGAAAATATGGTTAGAGTGTTGATTGACCACAGATATATTTGGAAAATAAGAAAAAATATCAAAGAAATGTAAATTATCTATCTCTCAGTTGAGTAATCATTTTGTCAGAGGTTTGAAGGTGAGTTTTTATTTTCAATGCATATGTAGTAGTTATCATTTCTTGAATACTTATGTTCAGGTTACAATCCACCTGGTGAAAAGGAAGTAAATACAATGGATCCACTGTACAAAGGTTGGAAAATAAAATTAACGATAATATTCATCTCATCATGTGGGACTGTTCTTAATACTCAGATATTTTTCTGTGTCATCTCAATTTGCACAGAAGGTATTTATTGTGATTCATAACAAATTGTTACTGTTCCTCAGGAAACATTTTCGAATCTGCTTTTTCTTCTAGATTTGAAATTGAAAGTTTTTTTGTCTGGAATTTGTGGGAAACATGGAGTACAACGACTGCTTTCAACTCAAGAGTTATAAAAGTCACAAGAAAGTTTGCTGCTACTTATGTGAATTCTATTTTTGGGAAAATTTAACTACTACTTGAGGAATGAAAATTTTTGTTGGAAGGTAATTTGTGGTTTGTTGATAATTTTACATAATTGTGTAAAATGTGTATCACGTAAAATGAAAATATGAAAATGTTTTTATGCAATTTCTACTCTTCTTTTTTATTTCCGATTAAATTATAGGTTCACAGAAATATAAATTGAAGAAAAGTATAATTGAAGAATAGAAAATTCTAATATAAGGGTATTTTTACACAGAATTTTATATGCTCAGTCTAGATATTTTGAATATTTTTCAGATTTAAAATATGAAAATTGGAGAGAAAGGCAAAGAATTAGAAGACAAAGAGACATGTGGAAGGGATATGTTCAGAATTCAAAAGAAAAGTATTTAGCACAGTGACACAGATGTGTTGAGCATTAGTGAGAGATAAATCTAGGAGATTAAACTTGTTGAAATGAGGAAATTGAGAATTCAATGGCAATTAGTAATAGTTAATCAACAGTCACAAGAAACACTTGTATCGAGACTGATGTATCCTCAACATCATTGTATTGTTTATGGAGGTTCAAAACGTTATATGTGGATGTTTGTATCTCATTTGTGCTTTTCACAAGAACACTGCAATTCATTAGATGTTTGTTCTTTCTGGTAAGAAAATTGTGAGAAATTTGGTAAACTTGAATTTATACGAAAAAGGTATGTATACAGCAATCACGTAAGGTTAAATTCCTGTTTTCAGTATTGTTCCATTATTTCATCAATAATTTATCGCCTTTGTCTTGTTCGATACTCTCGAGTAATTCTCATTTGAAAAAAAATTTTATTTTATATTTCATTAATACACTTGAGAAGTCATTCTCTCATTTTGCTGTTTCAAGCTAACATTTGTTTTTCATTATAATTCATGTTCTTCTTAGATTCTTATTCAATCTTATTTGAATCAAAACAATTGAATTCAAATTAAAATTTAAAACCATAGATCTGTCTATAACGAAGTATATTATTTGTGATATCGTGAATTATTATCTGAGTTCTGGATAATTGAATTTCTATGCCTAAAGGGGATTGAACAATTTGTTATTTTGAATCAATGCTCGCTGTATTGGAGAGGCAATATGGAGAGAGTTTTATATAACAAAAATAAGTATTAAGTTAGATATAATAAATATCATTGAATAAAATGAGGCGTTCTGTTTATATGGAGTTGGATATGAAATGGAGTTCAGTATATTTGGCGTTCAGTATATTGGGCGTATAGTATGATAGGAGTCTTAATTATGAGGCGTTTTTGTATATATATATATATATATATATATATATATATATATATATATATATATATATATATATATATATATATATATATATATATATAAAGGCGATCTCAATTGCCTCACTAGTTTATGATAAAGTACTAGAGTGAATGTTTTCATATATACTAATTAAAATAACCTACTGGATGATATATAACATCTCATAGATTTTAGGGTGAAATAACTGTGTTACGCGAATTGGCATATTTTTCACATTTTACTTTTTACGATGAGTCAAATTTTCTTTGGAAATACAGACGGAAGAACAAGTGATATTTGGTTAGGTTTCTGACCCTTTGAAGTATCAGCAGAAAACAAATATCTGTTTTTCGTATAAAATTCACGAAATTCTTCTATTTGAGCAAGAGTATAAAAATCGTTCTTTGATTGCTATGGAAATTAAGAAATAGGGAATTTTGACTGATAAGTCAGTTATATATAAAACAAATTAGATCGAATGATTGGCTATTACAACAACTAAATGAATTTGCCGTGAAAAATAGATTATGTTTCAAATTTAATCATCGTTATCCATCTATCAAATTCTGTTCCAAGTGAAACATTTCGTGACTCAACAAAGCGCATTACATTTCGATAATAAGCTATTGTTATTCTACTTTTACCCTCGATATATGTGAATTGGTCAAAACAAAACGACCTATCTCGTTATAGAAGTGTTAAAGCATTAATAATTGAGGAGTTGTAGTCCATTAAAATAATGGATACATATGGAAAAGTATGTATTCATCTATAAAACGATGTGTATTCCTACCGTTTATTGCTTATTGCTTAGCAACAGCGTATTAAGCCATAAGCTTATTGGTTATCGTATCGTGAGTGAACAAAGTTACTTTTCAAAAAATGTAGTTAAAATCTCTAATCAATATACAAGCGCCCCGTTGTTCGTTCAAGATGAAAGTGTTAATCACGTTGATTAACGTGATTCTTTTTTCTCGAGCGCAAGATACCCAGATAATTAATGTTCGTAAGTAAATTATCACAATCAATATTACGAAGAACTGAAATTTGAATTCTAAAAAATTTAAGACATCCTAGTTGAAATTTTGTGAATGAAGAAAATTCAGAGCATTATGGCTGAAATTCATTAAATATGGCGGCACTAACGGATATATTGGAGATCGAGCTCAGCCTGCTTATTTTTAATACGGGGTTTCAAACGTATTGATGAGATTTTGTCGTGCAATCTCTAAATCCCGTAGTGATTGGAAACATTTTTCGAAAAATGTCGAATTATATTATTTGATGGACCTCTTGTGACATATATTTGTGGCTTAGACGAGCAACCATCTAAGAAGAAGAACATCGACACCTCAAAATTAAATTGATCAAAGGGGTCGAGCAAAACCTTGTTTTTTCAATGCATCTTTAATATGGTGTACGAGAAGAGTAATTTTGACGAACCTTTTTTCGTAAATCATTTCTTTTTATGGCAATTCTGCCACCTCAAATATTTTGGCTGTTTTCGAGATTATTGAAAAAGAGGAAAAGAAATCAATTTCTGTTTTGAAGAGAAATCCTTCCTGGGTAGTTTGCACATGATTTCATTATCAAGTAAATATGATAACCATGTGGCTTTAGAGAATGAGGAAAGTAGATTTTGTGTAATGTCTTTGGAAAGCCTTTCTTATAAACTACAACAATCTTAACAAGATTTTAAACCTTTCGTTTCACTTGCATTTCGTGGTTAATAGAAAAATTCTCCTCAACCATGAACGGATAAACAGAAATAAATGAGAACATATGTTTTGTTTTAATTTATTGTTGTAAGAAGCTATCTGTTTCTGAATATTCCTTCGATACATCAGTTGATACATTGTGAATCAATTATTGTGTACCTACCCTGCTGATGTAATAATTTTGAATTTAATTCTGGTGTACAGGGTGGACCAAATTCGATGTTCTAGTACGGCAGCTATGTGAAATATTGTAGATGAAGAAAAATGATCCCCCCCTATCTCGAGTTCGATTTTTGAGAAAAACTCATTGGTGGAAACGAATTCCAGCTATCTTTTTCAGTTTTGAAGGTTTTTCCTGAATGTTGAATTCTTCCGGATTTTGACATGTGACGATATATCGAATCCTTATGAAGTTAAGTGAATATATTCTTACATTCTCAGGCACCTTTTAGTAAACTGCAGGGACATATTCGAAAAAGTTTTTTGCCGATCGGTTTCTGATTTATGAAGCAAATTTGCGTTTGTTCAAATAAGAATTGAAGGTGATTTTGGTATCAATGAATTATTTTTTTTGCAGATATATGTATCACGTGCCTCATAAACTTCTTCGGCATTATATGGTAGAGGAGGTTTTATATGTGCGTCAAAGATACCATTCATTCATTACTGTGTTGAAAACCCATTAGAACAGAGAGAACATAAATTTTCATCCTTTAATGACGCTATTTCAACTATTCTATGTTATAGATGTGGATTTTTAAAATTTTCATTCATGTCATAAATTTATATGGTTCTCCCATATCTGGTTCATAAATATCACAGTATATACTCCAGATTTTGGACTGTTCCGGTCAAGTTGAAGTTATTTACACAGATTTTCAAAAAGCATTCGATAAAGTGAATCATCGTATATTGCTGTGGAAACTGAAGTCCAGATTCGGTTTCTCGGAAGCTTTAGCTGCTCTTTTGGAGTCTTACTTTGTCGGCCGCCGACAGTTCGTACAGCTCGAAAGTTTTCGCTCCCGTGAATTTGTTGCTACTTCAGGTGTCCCGTAGGGATTCAATCTTGGTCCATTGTGCTCATAATGTTCATTGATGATCTCATGGACATAATTGATATACCCAAATTATGTATGCGGATGTTCTGATCTGAAAATATATCTGAAGATAGCGTCAGAACGCGATTGTGAGGTCTTGCAGGAGGTCATAAGTTCCGTGTCAAACTGGTGTCTGATTAATCGTTTAGACTTGAATGTATCTATGTGCACTGCCGTTACTTACTCTCGAAAGGAAAACATCATTTTTTCTGATTATATCATAAACAATGGTGAATTGAAACGTTCTACTGATATAAAAGATCTTGGTCTTATATTCGACCAAAAATTCACTTTATTCCCCATATCAAGTATTTATTTACATCTGCCTCGAAATTATATCGGTTCATAATTCGAAATGGAAGGCACTTTACGAAATCAAAAAAAAAAATTGTCTTTTTGAGACTATGGAAAGGAGTAAGTTGGAGTATGCATCGATTATTTGGCATCCCATCTATTATTGTCATGATTATCATTTGGAGGCAATTCAGAGAAGATTTTTTAAATACCTTGTCTGTCGAGAAGATGGTGCCTACCCTGTAAGAGGGTATGATCATGGTGCACTCTTGAGTAGGTTCAGAGCCTGAATACAAGAAGAGGCTTTCTTGCCTTGAAATTTTCGTTTAACCTCCTGAATAATCGTTCAGATGGTCCCTCTATCTTAGCTCAACTGAAAATTTTAGTTCCGGAATAACCTCAAGAGATGTGCGTCTGTTTTTCCTGAGCACGCCCAGAACAAACTCACTCAAACAATCTCCAATATTATTTATGTGTACAATCTATAATTCTATATTGAGATTTTGTGATATCAATTTCCATTCGTTTACCACTATTAGTAGTGTATATCTGGACAAGGTTCTCTGAAGCACATCTGAATTATTGCATACTTTTTTTTTTTTTTCTTTTCAAATTTTCAGTTTTACTCACGCCATAAGAGTTTTCTTTCTATTTTATTTTATTCCATAGCTTTTTTTTTCTTGATTTGTTCATTTTATTTTTGTCATTTTCTGTACCGAGTAAGTTTTGAATAGCTCCAAGGTTTTTACTAATATTAACTTATTATTTATTATTACGCTTCAAATAGTTGATTTGTTATATAAATATTCAAATTTTTCCTGTAATTGGGTTCTACCTGTAGGAAATAAAGAACTTATTATTAATATCGTGGACTTATGCACCATATCAGCTGTTAGCTGAATAAAATTTACCTTTCCCAGATTCAGCAATCAAAGGAATAGGCTCGATTACAATATACTTGACATAAATTTCCTAACTATCCTACATGTATTAAGAATTACAGCTTTTTTGCATTTCTATATAAGTATTCTTATGCAATTCTAATTTCTTAAGACTATCATGCAAAGTTTTGGGTATTAAACCAGTCGAGGATACGATGACAGGAACAATATCTATTTTATCGAGGTGCCACATCTGCTTGATTTCAATAGCAAGGTATGTGTATTTGTTTTGTTTGTTGTTCTGGCTCTCTTATCATACACCAGTATGTCCGGCCTATTATTCGTCACCATCCTGTTAGTGATAACAGGCCTATCGTATTATAATCTGATAGAGTCATTTTTCAATACGGGCGCCGGTTGATACTTGTAATATGGCTGGAAGGTATTCAGAAGTCCGTACTTGTGTGCAAGTTTCTGATGGATAATGTTGCATACTTGATTATGCCTGTGAAGATAGTCCGCATTGGCAATAAAGCATTTATTATTATATATATATATATATATATATATATATATATATATATATATATATATATATATATATATAATATAAGAGTTTCAGTTATTTTTGTCGTTTTATACTCAAAAAATAATTTTGATTGAGTTTATTAATGAGAAATATATCAAGGTCAATCCAAAAAATTTTAGGAATTCAACGAATATGATTTTGAGATCCATCGAGAGAAAGGGACAAATTCTGTGAGCATAATTTGAATTTTCAATAGCTATTATAAGGCATTCAAGCAGTTAATGAAAAAACTGTTAGGAAAAATCATAAATCAGATTGTCAAGGTTAAGTGCGGCAGTTTGCTAAATGAACTTCTAACTTACCCTATATTTTGATATAGGTCACTACACAGTATACAAGATTGAAATATAAATTTTAATTTAATTTAATTATTTTAACCACAATTTAAGAGGATTTTCAAGTTCAACTAATTCGCTTGGAGGTCTGCAAAGACAAGAAAGCCTGAAATAAAGAATCCGAAGAATGCTCGTAGCACATGCACATATCATCTGATAGCCGGATCATGCGCATCAGACTATTAACCAGTGGCGTGACATAGAAAGAGGGTTGACTGGAATTCAAATTGTTGTGACGTGATTTTAGCACGATACGAACTCAGAAACCAAAATACAAAAAACTGTTTCGAATACATCTCTTCATTTCACTCAAAAAAGAGCCTCTACAATATGAGAATATTTCTTAGCCGATTAGAAATATCGTCACCAGTCGAAATCCCGAAGGTCCAGTATTCTGGAATAACTCGAAGAAGATAGCTGAAATCAATGATTATTTCCCAAAAATCGAGATCAAGAGGGGGGGGGGGATCATTTTCTTCTATCTGCAATATATCACACAGTTGCCGTACTAAAAAGTCGAATTTGTTCCACCCTGTACTCACAATGCAGAATATATTATTGTTATAAACATGATAATATTAATTACTATTATGGAAGCTTTGTTAGCACGTGAAGTACTAACCAACTTAATAGTTTTACTGAGAACTAATTGGCTAGTTCCACCATAAGAGTGAAACAATTGTTCGTAGTGATATTAGGGCCAGATCCCCATTTTTACCAAATTTTTCTGACATCGATGGTATATATTGGGTTAATTTGGTTTTGCTCCTATAAGGAAATAATTTTTTAAGAGTTCTAATATTTTCTGATGGTTTGTACATTTAACAGAGAAACTTCTTTTTTCTTCTTTACGTGCCATCTTCTTTAAGAAGGTTGGCTATCATCATGGCGATTTTTATCTTATCAAGCAGCAACTTCATAACTTACTAACAGATGTAGACAGGTGGCTTGATTTTTCTGTTTAATAAGTCGATTTCTTTTCCAAAATCTATTGATGCCCACTGTAGCACGTTATACTGAGAAGCAGTCAGTTTCCAAAGCTCTTTGGACTGATCTTCATTGAGTATTGCATGCCAGCTGTTCCTCATATTCCCAACTACATTCTGTCGAAAAACTACTGGTAGTTGATTATTGAAAAAAACAGCTCGAAACAATCTGTATTGGCGAGGAGTTTGAACGCGATCTGTCATATAGTTCCTTATAGTGCTCGATTTTGTCAGTTCTCACAAGTGTGAGACTTCTACAATGAATTAATTATCCAACAAAGAATTTGTGTATTGCAAATGGCATTTCGTGTACCGAATAGCTGAAAATGTAACACAAGACTCACGTTGAATCGACTTAATATCAAACACAAGCACAGGAATCGACAGTGCATTCAATAATTCAATATAATTATTGAAATTGTGCAGATGTGGTGGAAGATTCCGACTCCACATTCATAATAAGCATCGTAACTAGTGATGAGACATAGGCTTATGAGTTCGACATGCAAACCTGTCAACAAGCTTCGAAGCTTCGGTGTGGCGCATTTCAATTGAACTGCAACCGAAAAAAACACGCCAAAGTCAAGGTGATGTTCACAGTTTTCTTTCATTATCGCGCACTAGGAATTCTTGCCAAGAGGTCAGACGATTAATAAATAATAAATAAAGAATACCTGAGGGTGGGTAGAGCAAATTTGTCGAAAAAGGCTAGAATTGTGAAAATAAAAATCATGGATTTTGCACTACGATAATACACCATCTAACAAGGCTATCATTGTGGATGAATCTTACACCAAAAACCCAATAAATACCATCGAAGAACCACCGAATTTATCTGATATGGCTCCAGTCATCTTTTCCCTTTTTCTAAAATTCAAATTGCCATTTCGAGGTACCCGTTTTGAATCGATAGAAGACATAAAATAGTGTAATGTATACACCACCTAAAACTTTTTCAATTCTTTGTTGCGCCTATGATTTGCTATAGCAATTTAACAAAGACCAAATCTATATTATCTCTTTGGATTTGGACCACCTATCTACTATGTAATGAAAAGGAATCTCTCTTTCATTGAATTTGTCCTGTCGCATAATATGTGAAATCGAGCCACTCAAAATATCTTAATGGTTCACTTCTTAGAATAAGGAAAACATAAAATTCATAACTTCCAAAAACTAGAGAATTCTTGTCAACCATGAATCATGTGGCGCCTGTGACCCCACACTTCGCGGGAACCATATGTATTTCAGAAGATATATTCTTTCAACATTCATTTTACACTCAAGCTTGAAAATACAGTTTAGTCATACTAAATTACAACAATGGTAAAACTGATTCTGTGAATGATATAGTCTATTCAAGTTAAGTTTAAAATGACGTCATCAACCAGTTCTCTCGGATGTTGCCAATGTTTCCCAAAATTCCTATTCAGTGCGACTGTAAAGTATGGAATAAAATTCTTAATATCTTTATTTTTGATTTTCGTGCAAAACGCTCTGACAGGTCGTTTATATTCAACTCGGAATTAATTGGAAGAAACAATTTTTTTTTGTAATTCGCAGGATATTACGTCATCGACCACTTTTGAAAGATTACAGCCCATAATTTTCCATCATTAATCTACAGAGATTATTTTTTTGAGTGTTTTGATACCCACAGTAGGGGTTTAAGATGCGTATTTTCTGAAATATAGGCTGATCATTCAAGAGGTAGTGGTATGAATTCTTCTCAGAATAAATTCGATTTTCACTTCGACTTCTTTCTCGAGAAAACTTTGTTTGATGTCAATTTGTGGCATATGAAATGAATTCGCGATCTTCCTTTCCCGTAAATAAAATTTTTCGATAATCATTCATATCAATACCTCTTGAATAGAGCATCCTGTATATAGAAAACTACGCATCTCAGACCCCTTGTGTGGGGTATCGAAACATTCAGAAAAATAATCTTTGTGCCTTTAACAGAACGTTAGAAAACATCTCGAGTTGGAACTAAAAATCAACCTGATTATCATGATGGATCTTCAGAATACTAGTACTTACCTGTAAATGCAACACATGAAGCATAATTCAATTCAATTGTGTTCAACTATTTATATATATATATATATATATATATATATATATATATATATATATATATATATATATATATATATATATATATATATATATATATAAAAAAGGAAAAAGAAGATTTCATTATGCACTTTGTTCAATTAAGGTTTTGAGCACTGGCCATCTCATTGAATTTGGAATACAATGAGAATAAATAAGGTTTTAGAGACAATCAGGTTTTAAATAAGTCCAAAATTTTATTCAAAACGTTACTTCTTGCCTGATGAAAGATTATTTTCACTAGGCCATGAAATAATAGTTATTTTTGAAATATTTCAATCTTTCAGCATAAACTAGAATTTAATCTACTTGGCACATGCAGATTTAAATAAGGAGCACAGGTAAAACTATTCAATAACAGAAATCAACAAAATCATTTATATAATGATAACTATACAAAGGAAAGGAAGATATTCATTATCAAATGGGGAACATCTTCAAGATCAAAATGAAGTTTGCGTTCCCACCAATATTGAATTTCTTTTTCTGTATGCTCAAAAGTTTTACTCCATACCTCTGGAGTAATTTTCTGAAGAGGTTTTTTCCGTAATACTTCGTGTCCATATTCTTCAGCTAGATTATCAATCTCATATATTGGTTTCGGCTTATTCCTGTGAAACATATTCAAATTGAATACACTTCTACTCCTTGAAATACAATCCCATTAGAATTCAATACTTACATTTTAACTAGACTCCATAATTGTGGTTTCAAATCACTTTTTTTATAAACAATATTATTCCTCTTAACCACTCTCGAATCTCAACCTTTCAAGTTGCTGTTGTGGGGGCTTTGTTCAAAATAGTTGAAAGATAACTTGCATTATCGAGTATAATTGTTGAAGGCTATTCCAAATTCAACAATAGTTGGTGTACAATCCTATGCTGGAAGCTTTCTTGATTCATTTCCTCGTGGTAATCACTGTCCAAAGTTTTTGAGGAAAAAACAAGTTCTGCACTAGGATTGAAACCAAGCCTGTTGCCTGCATAGGGTATAATGAATCTCAAACGAGTTTGAAGTTTAGAATATCTTGAAATAGTACAAACGTTAGTTGATAATCTCACCTGGTTCCACCAACTTTTGTTTTATTCACACTTTTGATGTTGTCATCTTGCCACGAAAGACTGATAGTACCATCCTTGAAAATCCATGTTTCGTCAAGATTGATAAATTTAGGTAATCCTTCATTTTTTATACGAATATATGATTGCAGAAAATGGATACGCTTCAATGCAATATGAGATAGTTCCATCAAACCTCTTCTTGGATTATCTGTGGAATACTTAAATCCAATGTTTTGAACAATTATCCACAGAGATATCTCACATCCATTCAAAATATCTCTTTCGTGGAGCATCTCTTTTAGTGCAGACAACGTAATATGTTCCCCTACAAAGAGAATTATATAAAACTTGATTTAGACAAAGGTTTTAATGACTACTTATTGTTCTAGAACTTGTCATAGATAGTATTTCTTATGGCATTTTGAGCAAAATCGTCAATATATACAACTCATGATTCCTTTTTTCCTTGGACTCCTCAGTGAATCACCACCCTTTGTCTTTGCCATAATATTGCTTTTGGATGGAATGCTTACTTTTAAAGCACTCGCTACCCTCTGTAAGCAAAAAAGTACATAGTATATAGATGTGTAAACAACTTGGAAACCAACAGATGAACAAGTTAAGTTGTATCATAATATTTCTTTTTGAAGAGTGGAAGGCCCCTTCGATTATCAATTTTAGTGGTACTTACATCTCTTACAGCTATAAGGGAGAAAAAAAAGCCCTCCATTATTTCGTTCTCGTTGAAAGTAATTGCATGTTGATGCAATCAAGTTTGGGGCTTGGCTCGAGAAACCTCTTGGCATTTTCACTATCTATATAGAATAAATATTCCAAATACTGAGTTCTGAAAAGAACTGATTTTAAAATAATGCTTCAAATAATATCAAGACTTCGAGGAAAACATTTCAATCCAATCTCAATAAGCACAAGAAAGCGAACTAAAATAAACAATAAAAATACGTCAACGCAGCATTTCACTGCCAACTGTCATAACCAAATGTCACCATATGTCACTAATAGTTCCTTTGCGCGAGACTAGTAATTTTGTTCTTGTACATTGCAATCTTTTCCAACCAGACATTCCCAGCTATGACGTCACTTTAAACTTAACGTGAACAAACTATAGTAATAAAGTGTTAAATAGGTAATAGTCAAGTTATTCCCGACCCATTACAGAGAGTCCGATGCGAGAACTGTCGATTCTGAAATTACCTTTGAAAAATGTGTTGAAGATTAGATTGTTCGTAAGCGTAAATGTAATATTTCGGAAGGGGCATTCTTTGATGAGATATAATAAATTTGGATGAAAAATAAAAATTCCCCCGACTTTTTGACGGAATATATTTTCGGAGATCCTGCAAAGTTAAAAGCTTCCAAATCTTAGATTGTCAGCTAGGATTTCTGTCGCTTATTACATTGTATACACTAGCTGCTAAGCGGTTTGAGTTTTGTATAACGATCTCACATATTCCATCAGTGAAAAACAATCAAAAAGTATTCGTCTACTGACAACATTTGGGAAGATTGAAATGGACCACTTTGAATTTCGATAATGTTTTGCCTTTCACTTCAAAAAGTTGGGTTTGCTGGAGGAACATGCCAAATAGATCTTCAACACCTCTTTTTTCCTACTACATACTCTACTTGCTAACACATTATCATCAATGACTATCGAAGCTATTCAGCCTCTGCGTAATTTTTTTCGTCTGAATTTTTCATCTAAATTATCTATCTCATCTTGCCCAATTAGCTCATTTTCATCAATGGCTTCAATATCTTCTTCTTTTTCAGCCCTTCTCTGTCCACTCCTGAACATAGGCCTTCCCTTCTAGCTTCCATCTCTCTCTGTCCTGTGCTATATTATACCATCCTCTTCCTACTTTTTCCTTTATGTCATCCAGCCACCTTCTCTGGGGGCGCCTCACTCCCCTTTTGTATAAGCGTGGTCTCCATTGAGTTATTCGCTTAGTCCATTGTACATCCTGTTGTCTTGCTACATGTCCAACCCATCTCCACTTCAATGCAGCTATTCTCATGGTTACGTCCTCTACGCCAGTTCTCCTTCTTATTTCTTTATTACGTATGTGATCCCGCAGGATCACTCCAAGCATAGTTCTTTCAATTGCGCGTTGTGTGGTTCTAAGTTTGTTAGCAGATCTTATTGTGAGAGTCATGGTTTCCATGCCATACGTTAACACTGGGAGAAAGCACATACTAAAAACTTTTCTTTTGAGGTTAATGGGGATTTGTTTGTTTTTCAAGACAAATCCTAGTTTTCCAACAGCAGCCCAAGTCATTCTTATTCTTCTTGATAATTCTGCAGTTTGATTGTCTTTACCTATCTTTATAGTATGTCCAAGGTATAGATATTTATTCGCTTTCTCTATAACATTGCCGTCGACTTCCAATATTGCGTCCTCCGTTGTAATTATTTTAGTTTTTGTCAGATTCATTTCCAATCCTACTTCTTCCGATGTTCTTTTGAGTTCTAGCATCATTTCGTGGAGTTGTTCTAGGTTATCGCTTATTAGAACTATATCATCTGCAAACCGGAGATGGTTCAGGAATTTTCCATCCACATTTATACCTTTTCTATTCCATTCCAACTTCTTAAACACGTCCTCCATTGCAAGTGTGAACAATTTTGGCGATATCATATCGCCTTGTCTCACGCCCCTATTTATCGGGATTCTTTTAGTTTGCATGTCATCGTCTAGTCTCACCTGAATAGTCGCTCGTTCATATATATTCTGTAGGATGTTTTTATATCTCGAATCTATTCTAGCATTATCGAGGGCTTGAAATACTTCCCACAGTTCTATAGAATCGAAGACTTTGTTATAGTCTACAAAGGCTAGGTGTATTGGCACTTTGTATTCGTGACATTTTTCAATAAGTGTACGAAGAGTAGGTGTTCTGTTGTGCTATATCCACTGCGAAACCCTGCTTGTTCTGCCAGTTGATAGCAGTTAAATTTGTTTGTCAATCTGTTTGTGATAATTTTTGATAACAATTTATAAGGGTGTGGTAAGAGGCTAATAGGTCGGTAATTATCTATCTTAAATTTGTCACCTTTTTTGTACAACAACACAACGTGTGCATTGTTCCATCCTTCCGGAACACTACCTTCTGTTAGGCATTTATTTAGTAATATTTTTCTTGCTTCCAAAGTGACCTGTCCTCCCAATTTTAGCATTTCGCTTGTAATGATATCTTCGCCTGGTGTCCGGCCGTTTTTCATCTGGTTGAGGGCTAGTTGTATTTCATCAATGTTAATCTCAGGCATGTCCTCGGAACCGACATTTGTTATGTTACTAAGATTCGTTGTTTCAGGTATGGGTTTCTTAGACAAATACAGGTCAGTATAGAAGCCTTCTACAATCTGTATTATCTCCGTTTTTTCATATTTTATTTCACCTTGGTTGTTTTTCAATTGATGTATTCTGGGTCTACCGGTGTTAGTAATTCTCTTTAAGACTTTCATGTTACTGTTGTTTTCTATGACTTGTTGTATATAG
This sequence comes from Cryptolaemus montrouzieri, assembly GCA_013387265.2. Lineage (NCBI taxonomy): Eukaryota > Metazoa > Arthropoda > Insecta > Coleoptera > Coccinellidae > Cryptolaemus > Cryptolaemus montrouzieri. The sequence goes on from JABFTP020000103.1 coordinate 66,799,824, forward strand.
TCTGTGTTTTAATTTCGTATGTCTTCTCTAGTCTTTCGTCTTATAGCCCTGTTCAGTTCCCTGTATTCTGGATTAAATCTATCCATTACTTTCCTTTCTTCCATTAACCTTAGCGTGCCTTGGCTTAATTTTTTAGGTTTTGTTCTTGCCCTGTAGCATATGGTTTTTGTTGCCACTTGTATGTCTTCCGTTATCTTTCTTTCAAGACTGTTAATGTCTAGTCGAGTTAAGTTTTCTTCAGGTGTTAGTTTTTTGCTTAGTTCTGATTGATATTGAACAATATTTAGCTCTAGGTCTTCATTTGTTGGCAAGCGTTTTGGACGTATCAGCTTGTTTCTTTCTTTTTTGGCCACGATATCTATTTTTGCTCTTAATAACCTATGGTCACTGTCGACTTTAAATTTATTCAATATTCTTCAATATCTAGATATTTATATTATTTAGGTAACCCATAGATGAAAATCTAAGAGACTCAGATCAGGGATGTGTAGGCCAATTACATGAAACGAGTTTTCTTATCCAACTGTCGTCAAATAAGCTGGTTTATTCTTCCGATATCTGAGGTTTAAAATGACCTGAAGCATCATCCTATTTGTACTGAAATCTAACACGTGCATTGAACTAGGGAATGTCCAGGAATTTTGAAACACATGTAGTTGAAATAACAATTTTGTATACCATTCACGTATATTATTCTAAATATATTCAAGCAAAAATCTCGCTCATGTATTTGATTTGGATTTTTTATAGTCCAGATTTCGGAATTATGCCGAATAAAAGAACCTTCTCTCAAAAATTTGGACTTATTGGTCCATATAATATTTTGTGAAACATTGATATTTCGCAGAAATTATTCCTTACCGTCGCGTCTCCAGGATTCATCGAAGATATCGATGGTAATTTGTAGGATTAAAAATCATTGTCCAAAATTTTATTAATTGCAGTATGTGCTAGCTCCAAATGTGCAACAGCAGCACGTGCAGATTCATACGGATTGGCATAAATATATACCGCGACGATAACCACTTTCTTTTCTAGCATAGCGGGCACTTTGCCACTTCAAACGAAAAAATGCGAATTGTACGTGAGTGATGATAATTCGTGCAATCTCAAGAATCGATCTCTAGACGGAAGGTTTGCGAACAGATTGATCAGTTTGCGTGAAATGACGATTCAGCAGAATGACATCGAAGTTCCTTGGCGGTATTCATGAGAAATGCACACTTGTAGTTATGGAATAAATGTGTTTCGAATTATTGATAGCAAAAGCAAGATAGCGAAAAGAGTTTTGTTTTCAGTTTTCTTGATAATTTCAAGACAATGAATAGTTAAAAGGATTCTTTTCAATTCTTTGTTTCGATATGTGATACTATGTTATATTCATTCCAACTCAGAATTCATTGTCTCCCTTCAGGAAAGACGAAATCGGTCCTGTTTGGTACTTCATATTCCCTCTTTTGAGCTATATTTGAACTCAATTACAAAGCGATCTTTTGGAGGTCGGACATGGACAATTGTTATATAGGGTGCTTTAACGAAAACTAAACAGAGGCTATCTCTACCAAGATATTCATTTCTGATCAAAACGCAAAACTGGCCAATTTTTTGTTTCAAGAGGGACATATTTTGGGGTACAGAACTTGCTTGAAACATTAACCCCCTAAGCAGGGGTGCAATCCTTGAACAATTTGAATAGGAAAGATGGGTCGAGTAATGACTCAAAAGAAATGTGGTATCTTTGTCTACATCGTCTTGAACGAAATTTCATTTTTAAAAGAAAACTGTGAAAGATACAGGGTGAGCAACTGAAAGATAGGGAAGACTATTTCCCTGAGACTATTCAAGTTTCAGTGAAAAAAAATGGAACAGATCCATGCTGATCAATGGCAGCCATCATCAAGTACCATCCCCATCTCGAATTTCAACCCCTAGAACAGGGGTGACCACCCTTGAAAATTTGGAAGAGGATAGATGAGTCGAGTGATACCTGGAAAGAAAGGTATTATCTTTGTATGCATCCCCGTGAATTTTCATTTTTGATTGAAAACTGTAGAAGATACAGAGTGAGCTACTGAAAAATAGAGGAGACTATCTATCGCCCTGAGCTATTCAAGTATTAGTGCAAAAAATGGAACAGTTGAAATTTGAGATATGAATGGTGTTTCCGAAGATGACAGCCTCTTATCTGGAATGAATCTGTTCCATTTTTTTGCACTAATACTTGAATAGCTCAGGGCGATAGATAGTCTCCTCTATTTTTCAGTAGCTCACTCTGTATCTCCTACATTAATTAATTAAGTTTCATTAGGACTTGAATAGTCTCAGGGAAATAGTCTTCCCTATCTTTCAGTTGCTCACTCTGTTTCTTTAACAGTTTTCAATTAAAAATGGAAATTCGTTCAAGGCAATGTAGACAGAAATACCACATTTCTTTTGAGTCATCACTCGACTCATCCTACTTATTCAAAATGTTCAAGGATTGCTTAGGGGGTTGATATTTCAGGTAAGATTTGTACCCCAACAGATGTCCCTCTTGAAACAAAAATTGACCTGTTTTTGCGTTTTTATCATAAATGAATATTTTGGTAGATAAAGCCTCTGTTTAGTTTTCGTTGAAGCACCCTGTATAAATAGCGGACATAGTGTATATTATGATCTTTTCATATCTATTATGTACACATGTTTCTAGATATCACCTTACGTTACCTCTGTGACATGCTATGCATTTTTTTAAATCTGTGTTGTTTAACGTATACAGGGTGTTTAAAAAAGAGATGGCAATATTTAAGGAGGTGATTGCTAAAGTCATTTCATGAAAAAGTTCATATAAACAAAGGTCGGCAAATACTTCGATATCGTTTTACAGGGTGTTGAAATCTGTTTGAAAGATGTAGTTAAATTTGAATTTATCGTTAACCGCTTGAGATAGTGGAGTTAAATTTTGGGGTGTCAAAAACTTTCAAAGACGGATAATTTTCAATACTAAACAATGTTTTGTACTCAACAGTGGTGCGCTTTTGAGCACAACGCAGAAGATATTATCGAAGAAAAAACTAGGACGATATTGATTTTTTCAAATATAAAAAATATTTTTAAACTTTCCAATTATTTTTCAAAATAACGCATTCATAACATTTTTTTGTACGTCATAGATGTCTTTTGAATCTAACGAATTGAATTTCAAATCTTTATACAATGCTTAGATGGCCTACATGCACTTGTATGGACGTGCTGACGGAAATGTATTAGGAGCTCGGTGGTTATGCGTTGAAAGATTTCATAACCGTATTGATCCCGATAGAGAAACTTCTGAAAGCATTCGTTGACTCCTATATGAAAAATGCATATTGAGACGAAATGAAGTAACAGGAAGGCCAAGGGAAGTAAGTCCACTCGAAAAATTTCTGAAGCTTCAGGTGTGAGCAGTGGAATTGCTCAGCAAAATTTTCAAGGAAACTTGTTGTATTCATTCCATCTACAACGCGTGCAAGCACTTCTGTTTTTGCGTGAGTAAATTCAAATTTCTTCATTTCTTATGCTGAACCTATTAACTGATGAAGGAGGTTTCTCTGAAAATTCCATAACACTGGTCTACAATGGTTTTGTTGCCCTAGATATGAAAAAGATTTTGGGTCTATTTATGCACACAATTCGTGAAACTATCAATGATTTTGTAGGATTTGCTCTGATTTCTTTTTAAATCTTTATTTTCATTTTACATAACAAAAATCGTAAAACAAGAAACAAAATAACAGATATATTCATAATGTCAGTTATGTTTTGAGAAATTCGGATACATCGAAGTAAATAAAGAGGAAAATGTCGAAAATATATTTCATATTTCCATAAAACGCCTTTTATGAGCTTTTCTTCTATAATTTTTCAGGGGACAATCCTTTTTCAAAGACCAGCAGTAATGTGCCATCATGTGACAATCCCATCGACCTTGATACCTTTCTTCCATCACTTTTAGATCTTGATGAAACCGCTCTCCCTGCTCCTCACTATAATTTCTTCATAATTTGCAGCTTCATGGTTACCTAGGAAATTTTCGACAACCAACACAAAACTTTTCCAAGCTTTACTTTCCAGAACAGTCATAACTTTGATAAAATCTTAGTCTTTCATCAATTGCCGTATTTGAGGACCATCAAATATTCCACCTTTCAATTTTTCATACTAAGCTTCGGAAATTTTCTGCAAATGTAATTAAAACAATTTCCGTTTTTATTCAACGCTTTTACAAATTGCTTAATCATACCTAACTTAATATGTAATGGTGAAAGTATTATTTTGTCTCTGCTCACCAACGGCTCCCTTATTACGTTGGCTTTACCGACAGTTGAAGAATTTCTTACAGGCCAAACATCTTGTTCCCAATGAAGTTGCTTTGCTCTACTATCACACATACAAATAAAGCAAGGGTATTTTGTTTATCCACTTTGTTGGCCAAGTAAAAACTTAACCATTTTTAAATCCACACAGATCGGCCATTGTTGCTCAGAGTATTTAATTTTTTCTAAAACTAATTTTACATTTTCATATTCTTCTTTGAGTATCGTTGAATGGGCAATTGGAATTGATGCAAATTTATTTCCATTGTGCAATAAGACGCATTTTAAACTTCTTTTGCAACTATCAATTAAAAGGCGCCTTTCAGTTGATTTGTACTCTTTTAAACCCATGTTTATAAGCAGCTTCGCGATATCATTACAATACACTAATCCTTCGTTTTCACTAAAAAATTGTTATAACTCTTTTTCTCGCGTTCTGTATGTTGTAATTGTTACTGTTGGTGCCAATAAATTGTTTTTTCAATCTTGAGCCTAACAGTTCTGATCCTTGTTTTGATAAATTGAGATCACGTTTTAAATCATTTTGAGAAAATAATTTTGGCGTAGATGTTTCACCCTCCCATTCACTTCCACTAGTAGATGGTCCCGATTTCTGTGAATTTGGTAACATCATTGTTTCTGAGGGCATGCGAATTACTTTTGAAATGTATATGGGCCGAGATTTTCCCTGTGTAGAACCGAACATTTCGTAGACTGTAAGTCTGGGTATCTCCACGTTTGATTTCGATTAAAACCTTTAACATCTACTACGCAAAAGTAACAATCATCTAAATGATTCGTAGGCTCCATCCAGATCATAGGAATACCAAAGTCTAATCCAGAACGTTCACCTTTTTTCCACAACCGTAAAGACTCAACACAGGACTTACAAACTTTATTAGGAACCCATGGTTTACCTAATTTGTCCATTTTGAAACCAAAATATTCAACATTCAGTTGATGTCAATGGACATTCAGTAATTGAAACAAAATATTAATCCATGACATTTTATCCAGATTTTCGTGTATATGTACTTCAATATTGTCAAATAACTGAGATCTCAGCTGTTTTGTGGAGCAAGGGGTCTGAGTGGGGATCAGGTGATGTTTGTATGCGCGAAAAAGTTGCGCAGAAGTCTAATCATGACTGGAAAATTAAATCTTATTTCTAACAAGCTTATGATTGTTCAAAATATAAGAAATGCAAAAATCATGAAAATACGAGCACATTGAGAACTTTCATGAATATATTCGTAATCTGGGCACTTGAAAACATAAAAATTTGCGATGATATCCAGGGAAACAATAAAAAATTTTTTTTGTAAAGCTGTGATAATTCATCATAATCATTTTGGTTTGAAGAATAAGGTAATAAGACAATGTGGTTAATGTACGAAGACGCAACTGCCCAATTTAGTCAGCATGCTCGTGATTTCGGCATTCAAGAGTATGTAATTTGCTGGATTGGTCGAAGTGGACCTCAATTTTGGCCTGCACGGTCCCCAGACGTAAAATCCCCCAATCTCTTCCTGTGGGGTCATTTTAAGTCGTTGGTTCACATTACCCCCGTTGCGAATGTTGATGACTTAAGAAATAGATCATCGCTGGGTTCAACTCGATAAAAACAGATCGTGGTGTTTTTAAAAGAGTTGGACAGTCAATGAGAAGAAGATTGGAAACTTGCATCCGAGCTGGGAGGTCAATTTCAATAGTTTTTGTAATTTTTTATTATTAGTTATTGATGATAATCAAAAGTCTTTGTTTTGCTATTGAATTGAACTTTTGGTTCTTAAACATATGTTATTTGATTATAAAAAGGAATACACTAATATTGCACTTTTAATCGAAGGGAACGTGGACAATGAAATGTATGGACTTTCTTATCTTATTATTTTCATTATTTTTCACTCAGAAACTTGTCGTAGTACAAAAAAAGTCAGGAAAGCTTTTTTCCTGAAACATAATTTAAAAATATCTTTTATTTTGGAAAAAAACCAGTACCGTCCTAGTTTTTTCTTTCAGAATAACCTGAGTTTTATCCATATGCGCGCCACTAGTGAGTCTCAAATATTGTTTCGTATTGAAAATTAAGCGTCTTTGAAAGTTTTTGCAACCCAAAATTCAACCTCAATCAATTTCTATGTTTACATGAAATGCTTCATGAAATTACTTCAGGAATCACCTCCTTCATTATTGACGTGTCTTTTTTAAACAGCCAGTATATATCACGTTCTGTACAAGGTATTTGAAAAATGTAATTCAATTCTCCCAGGAAGTTTGATCCTTCATATCTTGTCTGACATTTAGTAATGAAATGAACATGCAACGTAAGAATGATTATTACAAAATGATTAGTACTATGTCTGTAATCATATGAACTTCAATAAGTATATGAAAAATTTCCTTTTTCTTATAGTATACGTAAATGATGATGGAAATACTATTGCTGATAAGGCAGTGCACGCAGCCGCTGCTTATGTTCAAGAACATTCTGAGCTGGGAATAAATGTTAATTTAACGAAAGTATCGGGCAATCGAACAGAGTCTGTTAAATTATTGGAAACACGTAAGTAAACCATTTAAGTTTGTATTCCCAAAAATGGACATAAGACTTTGAATAATTCGATTGAGGAGGTCGTTGCTTGATGAAATCCGTTTTAAATATTTTCAATGAAATAAAACTATGCTATTTAGATTTTCACTATATTAACAAAACTATGACCGGTTTCACCACGCTGTGGCAGTTCGGAATGCTATATTGAAATTATAATACGAGAAGAATGATTTTAATTTTAGACTAGGAATACCAATATAAGTTAATCTGTTGTATTTTGTGTTAGAACTTTTATACTTGGAAATACTTCCTGGATTGCTTTTGGAATTTTTTGAGTGAAATCATTTTCTCAATCATAGTTGGACTGCTATTTGTTTAATTATACTTATATTAATGAGTCCATGTACCATACTATTGTGACCTGCTAATTTATGTTGATAAGGATGTGTAGATGAGCTGTGAATAGTAATGTCTGTATGCGATGGCTTATGAAGAATAGAAAAATCATGTTTGCCCTTAATTTTAGCGATATTTAAATCCAGAAAGTTAATGGAGTTTTCTGTTTCTATTTCTAACGTGAATTCAATATTACACGGTTGAATTAATACTTCGTTGGGCTTGCAACTCCTCTTGACGTGCTAAACGAGCTGCGTTCGTCTCCAACGAGTTGCGCCTATTCTCTCTCGTCACGCGCTGAATATCCATGTTTTCGGCATAATTGTAGCTCTGCGAGCCAACTGCGAGTTGTAACTTGTTCATTACCATTAGGGTTAAATCTCTTTCCATGAATAATGCAGCAGCTAAGAATGCTGCAACCTCGACTATTTTTAGGCTAGTATGAAGGTGCTTTTGAGCCAATCGTGGAACGGTCGAATTAAAACTTTCATTCGCGTTCTGCATATGACCGCCTTAACATCTCGTTACCGAATCGTCCTTTGATAAATTTTTGTATATAGGAAGCTGTTAGCTTGATATAATTTACCTTTTCCAGATTCAGCAGTCAAAGGGAATAGGCTCGATTACAATATACTTGACATAAGTTTCCTAACTTTTTTATATGTATTGAGAATTACAGCTTTTTGCATTTCTATATAGGTATTTTTATGTAATTCTAATTTCTTAAGGCCATCATGCAAAGTTTTGTGTATTAACCCAGTCGAGGATACGATGACAGGAACAATATCTATTTTATCGAGGTGCCACATCTGCTTGATCTCAATAGTAAGGTCTGTGTATTTGGACTTTTTCTCCTGGAACTTGTTCAGCACGTTGTTATCATTCGGTATGGCGACATACACCAGCACTGCTGTTCTGGCTCTCTTATCATACACCCCTATTTCCGGCTGATTATTCGTCACCATTCTGTTAGTGATAACAGGCCTAGCGTAGTATAATCTCTTAGAGTCATTTCCCAATCCTGTTACATACTTAATTATGCCTGTGGAGATAGTCCGTATTGGCCAGTTTTTCGCATCTGGACGTAATATGCTGTATAGTGTCCGATCTTATATGGCATTTTCTGCACTTATCCGTTTGTAATATTCCATATTTAATTATAAATTTTTTGTAGTTGTTTGTAGCGATGACTTGGTCTTGAATAGCCATAAGGAATCCTTCTGTTTCCGCGAATAGTTCTCCTTTCATTAATTTTTGTTGGAGGCTTTTTTGTCGATGTGTGATTGAGTAATCTCATGGTGATGTCTTCCATGTAATTACTTTCTGAACAATTGATCCTGTTTTTCAGTATCTAATATGAACGGTAGATTCAGCAGGTCTTTATTAGTAGCAAGACTTACAGGTGTTTATCCCTTATCAGCCAATGATACTACTCTGTGGAGGTCAGAAGTGCAAGATTTTGCAGAGAAGAATTCTCTGAGATTTTTGATCTGTTCAGTATGTAAGTTGACAACATCCATCAATCCGCGACCTCCTTCTTTCCGTTTTGAAGTTGTTCTTATCACAGACGACTTTAGATGGTAATTATTGTACTTTGTCAGCATTGTTCGAGTTTGCCTTTGACTATTATTCAGTTCTGTCTTAGTCCATCTGATTATTCCCAATGAGTAAAGCAACACTGGAATGCCGTAGGTGTCAATTGCTTCGACTAGATTCCCCGAGTTGAACATTGACTTCAGCACAGTCCTCAGACGCTGACTGTACTCTGAACGAATCTTCTCTTTTGACTGTTTTTAGTCTAGCAATCTGGTTTGTTGGTATCCCAGATATTTGTACGTTTCACCATCTTTCATACACTGTATAAAATTACTATTTGGGAATTGTTTCACCATCTATGACTTTCCTTCTTTAAATGTTCAGGGTTTTACATTTTTCAATCCCGAATTTCATATGAACATCGGCCGAAAACTTACTGACAACTCTCAGCAGATCATCCAATTGCTTTTTCTTCAATTAATATTATTATTGTATTTAGAACAGTTTAGCTGTAAACTTATAAACTCACTTACACAAAAGAAAAAAATATATACAAACTATGTGCTGTGTACCAGATGAAAGATTAACCTAATTCCCAATTTGATTTAACAGTGTTATACTTAATTGTAACAGAAACAGAAACATTTTGAAAAATACAATCAGATCGAACCAATCCGAAACAAAAGAAAAATTATGATAAGAACATAGTCAGTTCACTTCACCACCACTCCAAGCATCCAATGCATTCTTGAAGGCATTCATCCCCAGCGCGTTAACTATAGCCTCAGGTACGCGTTCTATAAACCATACACTCGGTTCGAAATAAAGTGCTCCCGACATGAATGCTTAAAACTCTCCTTACTCAACTTCTTATGATGGCCACGAAAGCGCTGGACCAAGTTAAAGTGAAAAAGGGAAGGTTGAGCAGATTCAACTGCTCGCTATAACCTGGACTTGGGTCACCATACGGATAAGGAATTCGTGTGGCCTGTCGCTGGATATTTTCAAGAGCCTGCATGTCGCGAATAAGCGTAGGGCACCAAACTGGTCCACCAAATTCCAGAATAGGACGTACATACGATATGTACAATAAAGGACACGTTGCAAGATCGCATTCGGAAAATGACCTCCGCAACAGAAAGAGGATGCGCTTGGCTATCGCCATGGTATAGAGAATACGCTATGACCACGAAAGCTGAAAGCGAGTACACGTGTCGGGGGTTGTTCTTGCCTAGAAGAAGTACACGACACTTCGAGAGATTTAATGGTAACAACCAGTCCATTTCAAGTCATTTTGCTGAATTTTTCGATTTGTCTTTCCGATGTATACATGATTGGCAGTGAAAGCTTCGTACCCAACCAAATCGATGACTTTTCTGGAGTAATATTCGATAAGCATTGTGAAACTAAATAGTGGTTAGAACTCTCGTTTTTCCCAATCCATCACCAGATACCTTCAAATTCAGAGTAGGTCTCTCATGTTTGTCGTTATTTTTCCCTTTCTTTTCTTCTTCAACACATTTCTTATAGCAGAATTCATACATTTTTCTTGCAGAAGCCTAGATGTGAGTGCAAATTCCGTTGTAAATTTCTTCTGCCATATCACTGCTGATGTCCATATAATTACAAAATGAGTTCAGTCCTTGTCTGCCAGCACCTATGGTACGCATGACTAATACATTCCCACGATTTATCTCAAATCCAGTGTTGAGTAAATAACCTGAATTGAATTGTTTCGGTATACCGTGGCAATTGACAACAAACTTGAACCCAAGGCCACGTTTTTCAGCTTCTAAAAATCTCACTTCTTGTGTCACTGTCGACAGATAAGAATTTTCGACAAAGCAGTGGATATTGTGAAGAATTCGATGAGCCTATAACTTTTTTACTGATACTCTACTCACTCCTGGTGTGGTGATTACCATCAAATCATCTCTAACGTGGTCTACCACGTCGTTCGGTATACTCACGGAAACCTTTCCGAGACGTTGACATTTTGACAACCCTCGGTAGGAAAGCCGGAGCTGAACTAGCCAAACTCGACGCTCTGTCAGAATATCGTGAACGTTCAAGAAAGTTCTAACCGAACTCAAACAACATCTGTTGAAATGCCCCTCTATCTATTATTTCTTAGTACAGCGATATTGAAGCAGGTAACCGAGAAAGGGACCCTGAGCGATCGCTCCGTACTAACAAACTCGCGCTTCGACTAAGGACCGGCGGGCGTTCACTTAAGTCCTCATAGCATTGGAAATGATTCGAAATTTGCTTTTAAACTTTGACCACATATCCTTGACTAGTTATTCTAAAAATTTATGAAATGAAGAAAAAGATTTTTCGATTGGTCTTAACTGTTTGTCGCCCTTAATTCAATAATAAAATTCACCAACAATCAGATCATTTTATTATAAATGATCATTACTGGAAAATATATATTGATGATATATTGCTCGTATTTGTACAGGTTCTGATAGATAATTGAATGGCTTTTTGAAATACTTAAGTTTACTTTACGATACGATCCAATAACTTTGGAATTTGAAAATATACATAAAAGATTAAATTTCGTGGAGATTTAAATTATGAAAACAGAAAAACTTCCTGAATTTGGCATTCATCGAAAACAAACGTCCACTGATTTCTTAATGAGAAGGTCGGCGTTTCGGACATATATTTATGACTACTCCAGTTTCCAAGGAGAAACTGTTTTCTTTCATGTCGGCACGGGAAAACTTCGGAAAGAAATTCAGGATTTCAAAATCCTCAGGAAATAATAACGTATACGTCAATAACATCATAGTCAAATTATCAACTAAAGAATAAACAAATTACTATTATGCCAGACATAAAGATTCATTTCTTTGATGGCAGCTACGAAAATTGGGCGTCATTCCACGGCATATTCAAGAATGTTTTGCACGACAACCAACAATTGAGCAAAGCGGAAAAAATGAAGTACCTAAAGACACATCTAAGATTCGAAGCAAGCAATGAAATTCAGCATCTAGAGATCAGCGACGCTAAGTACGACAGTGGATGGACGTTATTGGAAGAAAGATACAACAACAACAGACTTCGCTGCAAGAAGTTAACTGATAAGATATTTGGATTACCAAAATTCGACTTTGAATCCGCCAGGAAAATCGAAGAACTCCATGACACTACCGACGATTATCTGCATGCGATTAAAAACGTAGGCATTGATATTAGCGGTTGGGGAACATTCATCAGTTACTTCATAATGGCAAGGTGGGGCAATGAGACGAATAAACTATTCGAACAATCACTAAAAGCACCAATGGAAATTCCAGAATACAGTTTGGTCAAATAATTCCTCAAAAACAGATTTCAATCATTAGAGATGCAACATCATCAACCAAAACAGCAAGCTACAACTTTCGGACAATGTCTGTTATGCAGATTTAATCATGACGCTCTATATCGTTGCTACGAATTCAGAGCAATGAACGTGCAAGGAAGGATCAAAATGGTTAAGCAAATCAGGCTTGAAGGACCATGAATAAAGATCTGTAGAGATCTTTTGATGTCAACTAGGTCTCAATTTATCTACTCCTAGTTGAAAGTGTATTGTCTTAACCCAGCCTCAATCTGCCTATTCTTGATTAAATGTATGTGTGTATTCCAAACTGTGCCTCAATCTGCCGACTTCTAGTTAGAGGGAATCTGTTCGGAATAATTCTAGGATTCTGAACATCTATTCATCCCTTCTTTCAGTTTCATAAAACAATAAAATATCACAGCATCAATTTTATTCCAGAAATGAATACTAATTCATGTTTGCCATAGATATATATATATATATATATATATATATATATATATATATATATATATATATATATATATATATATATATATATATATAGAAACATTGTTTTTACTAGGAATCGGTGTTAAGAGAACGGAAAGTGTTTGAGGATAAAACTTATAATTTGCAGAGTGTTTTTAAGCGTTTTGGCACAGTGCCATGATCTCTGCACAATTATTATCTAAAACAAAAATCATAATTTCAGTAAAACACATAATACAATTCTTACGTTAAAAGCTATTCACCCTACACATTCTCTTTTGACATAATTATCATCACTGGTAAAACATAAACAAAAAAACAGGACAACATTAACAAGCAATAACAATTAATATTTGGGTATAACTGGTTGCAGAAATCTATTGAAGGGTGTATTCAAAGTATCAGATTACTATAGACATTCATAAATCCGTCAACGTCAACTCTTGAATTCACTGTCTCAGGTTCCTTTTCGATTTCGATTATTTCTAGAATGTTCCTTTTAAGTCGTTGCCCTCAGATGAGAGAACTCGTACATCAGCAAAATTAAATTTATGTAGTTGTTCAATGCTATGTTTCGCTAGGGCGGTACTTTTTTTATTAGATCTAACGGAGTAGTCGTGTTGGTATATTCTTTTATGCAAGTATTGTTCAGTATTACCGATAAAGCACGCTCCATAGTCCTGAGAATTAACCTTGTATATACAGTGTGTTTTGTTCTAATGTTTCACCCTTGGCTTTAGAGTGGTGAAAAATTGTTTGCAGTAGTTGTTAGGTTTGTGTCCAATCTTGATGTTGTAATTTTCTAGGCATTTATCAATTTATATATATATATATATATATATATATATATATATATATATATATATATATATATATATATATATATATATATATATATATATATATATATATATATATATATATATATATATATATATATATATATATATATATATATATATATATATATATATATATATATATATATATATATATATATATATATATATATATATATATATATATATATATATATATATATATATATACCGGTACCGGTAGCTTATCATAGAACCTCACATTCAGCGAAAAATTAATAGACCTGGTCAGTCTGTATCTTGGGCCAACAAGGTTTGACCTGTTCCTTGTTGAGTAATTATGTACCTCTGCATGAGAGGCGAATTTTTCTAGATTTGACCGAACATGAAGAATTTGTGAGAAGATATACATTGATCGTAGACTCATCATACTATTTGTGATAAATAATCGTTTACAGTGATCTAAGTAGCCGGCTCCCGACAGTCCTTAAGACTATTCAAAAAATATTGAAAATCAACAGCTGCTGATCGGTATAACAATAGAATTATACACTTACTACTGGACAAAAATATACCACAATATTCAGCATCAATGTCTCTAGAATGGGTATCGAATCCAATTGGCGTATAAGAATGTAGTTCATCCATCACAAACACAGAAACTCCACCATGCTGCCGATGTGTTCTGCTACAGTAGGGGACCATCCTATATCCAGAGATGTTGATGATCTGTAGATCCTCCGGAGAGAGCCAATGTTTCGATATAGCAACAATAACATATTTAAAGTCACTCAATTAGATAGAGAGGTCATCTAATTCATTTGAGGGACATTGTATGTTCAAATGCATAATACTTATGTTTTCCACATTCGAAGTAAGTTTATCAGAATCAGAAGGTAACAGAACACCCCTTTCCTCAATAATATATGAGTTCTGTGGAGGCTCTACTCGTCTAAAAAATTTCCTCCACTTCAAATTTTCTGCGAAATTGAGTCTCGTGTTGAGTTCCTATTCCAGAAATTGTAACGCCTCACGCGAACACTGTTCGGCCAGTAAATAGCATTACCGATAGTATCTAATTTTTGAAATGGAAAACCGACCTCGAAGGCGGATGTTTCGTCCGAGGTTTTTAGTTTTTCAATTTCAAGTTGGTTGCTAGAGAACTTTTTTAGTTCAAGGTAATCTAGGATCATATCAGTGGTGGCTTCTTCATTGGAAATACCACCAATGTTTTTTTATATATTTATATTTTATATTTCATATCAAAAAATAATAAAATCAACAAAATATCCACGAATAAAAGACTAAATCAAAGTTTATTGTGGGTCAGTAGCAACGATCGACTTGATACATGGGAAGAAAGCGGTATTAATTTGTAGAGATTGTCCTGCTTTTCGTATAGTTGTTTCCTCACTATTAGAAGAGATTAGTTTAAAAAATCAATAATTCATAAAAAATGTCAATAATTTCTCCAGAACTTCATATAAAGAAAAATATTTCCTTAGATTTCACCAAAACCCAAATTCTACATTCAGGTAATAAAAACAGAAAATCAGGTATATATGAATTTTATATGTTTCTTATGTATATATGAGACAAAATTTTACTATCTTCTTAGTTTCTTCAAATTGTATGAAACCTGAAACATGTTGATCATATTTCTATTCATTATATTTAGAGAAACTTTTGTTTTTTCAATTGTTCGCATACTTTTATTGATTGAATTTTACGACATTAACATCTCGAAATCTCATGCACATATTCCTTTTCAGTTTGCCAAACTTTCGGTAATTTTGTTAACTCTTCGAAGTCTTTTCAATTGGTACTGGACACTACTATGACCGGTTTATCATCGGAGACTGTTAAATCATTCACTGCAGCCTTAGGTTTACCAACAATATCAGCTTCGTTTGGCCAAGAACAAGATTTGATAAAGTGGAGGAACATTGACGAAGATCAAAAGAAGTATTTGATACAGATAAATCCACCTACGGATATTATTCCAGAAATAATTAGAGATATTGTTATAAGACAAAATATTACAAACGCAGCTATTCTATATGATTCTGTTTTTGGTAAGTAATATTTATATAAAATGAGATGTTCAAAAGGCTTTTCTATTGAGGAAAAGGTTATTGTTATATCTTTGCGACATGTGGTTGGAGTCAATAGAAGCATAACCCCAAGTTTGTGTTGTTATTGCCCTTGTTCTCCAGCCGTCATCTTGAAAAAAGGGATGCAAACACCTTTTTCAGACTCTATACGTCCTACAAAAATTTGTTAGGACATAATTTATAGCAACTCGCTATGCCTATAAACTTGGTCATATAATGTTTTCCCCTTGATTCAAAATTGAAGTTATAAGCAAAAAAGTGGGAACATTTTTATACAAATTTTCTTTTTTGCTCTATACCTTTTTTTATACATTTCACAAAAAATTACTTCAGACTAATCTTGTAGATGGTCTTTCGAGAAAAATTGTACTGTAATTTTTTTTTTAATTTCACTAATTTAAACTGCGTTTACCGTGCTCCAAATTTGACCGGGTTCGTCGATGCTCGTGAGAATCATGAGAATTTTGTTATCGATTGTATTTTTCTATTGCATAAAGTGGTTTATGATCGGATTTCGTCATCAAACAACATCCTTGAGAAGTAAGTCCGATATATTCAAGAACATTATCGACTATCTGCAACTATAATATTTGATGGCTATTCCGAAATTCCTGATATCACAGCAACAAAGTCGTGGGAATTTCTGCGTCGAACGAAAAGCATCCATGTACAGAAATTAAGTTTGATATGAGAACCGTACCAACAATATCTCAAAAAAATTCTTGGTAATGAACAAAACAAATTTAACTTTATAGATCCTCTTAAAACTGGTCTCTCAGAGATGGGTTTTTCTGTCGACCAAGCTGAATCAGACGCAGATTCAATCATTGTCTCTGCTGCGCTTAATGCATCCTAATCTCATGATTCTGTGATTATTTTGGCAGAGGACATTGACATTATTGTTATGCTCACGGTATTAGGTAGAAGACAACCCAAAATTTACTCTTCAAAACCTTCAAAAAGGCGCACACCTAGTCAATTATATAGCCCTTCAAGTTTATGTCTGGAGACATTTATTTCTTCCATTTCATTTCTAATGAGAGGTACATGTTGGCATATCCAAAAAAATTGTTTTGAGAATCAATTGCCCAGTGAAGAAGAAATTTGAGATATTGAAATTGTGCATTAATTTCTAGGCGCAGTGTACAATAGAACGGGTGAAGGATTAAATATTTTAGCACTTCCTTTGATGAGAAAACCTGACTGAAAACATTTCTCTAACCTATTTATTTAACCTGTTTTCAGTGTTTTAAGGATAAGCAATTTTCTCAAATAACCTTTCCATTTTTCAGTGATGGAACATAAATACAAATCTCTCCTGCAAGATATTGCAACGCGTAATGTTATAACAGCTATCGACGTCACAAATCAAGAACAGCAAATTCTCAAACTGCAAGATATGAATTTAGTGAATTTTTTCATCTTGGGCCGTTTGGAAACTGTCACACAAGTTTTGAAAAATGCTTCTGCAAATGGTCTTTTCAATGCAAAATTCGCTTGGCATGTTATAACTCCAAATTCGGAGAACATAGCATGCGAGTGCGACGATGGAAGAGTATTACATGTTAAACCCATAGAGGATTCCAGTTTCAAAGAACGTTTCGAATCAATACAAAGATCTTTTAACCTAGATGAACCAAAAATTGTATCAGCATTTTACTTTGATTTTGCTTTGCAGTCATTCTTAGCAATTGGGTGAGAAAATATGTGTACATAATATTTTCGTTGAATTTTATATTCAAAACTTCCCAACTCAATCAGACTATCGTTTGCATATATAATATGATTACAAATATAGTAGTTACGAAAAATATTTGGAATCATTTGAATTGTCGAGGCTTTCACTCGATAGAATTACATATCAAATAAAAATGAATCAAATCATTTAGAGATCTACTAAGATAATATATCAGCACAACAAGTTTCAACGCCCTATCTTTCTCAAGTGCAAGGTTACATACTACTGATATTCTATACTACAAATAGCAATAAAAACCAGCTTAAGGAAATCCATTCAAGGGCTATCAAGTATTTCTGGGAATAAATTGAGTAGGGTGACTGATTTATATCTAGTTGGTCATTAAGTATATTTTGGAATTTATATATATATATATATATATATATATATATATATATATATATATATATATATATATATATATATATATATATAAAAAAAGATCTTTTTTCTTTATTTGTAAGCATTGTGGAAACTTTGTGTTTTAGAGATGTCAGTTTTCGGAGGTTATGTGTGTTGAAGTTTTCTATGGTGCTGTTTTCTTTGTGGACTTTTCAGGTGTTTCTCGGATCTGTTTGTACCGTGTTCCCTATATCTACTGTCATTGTTGACCTTCTCGAAATGTATTTCTTTTGTGCCCTGTTTTGTAGAAGATCTACGTATATGGAGCTCAGTGTCTTTATGTCTTTCTGGCCATTTACTGAGTTGTTTATGTTTTTTTGTATGTGTATCATCTCAAGTATTTCTCTCTTTTTTCTGTTGTGTTCTTTGTCAAGAATTTTTGTCTTTACATAGTCAAATTCGTGTTTTTCTTGTTTTTTGTAATTGTTTAGTGCAGTGCTGTTGTTTTTTGCGTATTTATGGGGTTTGAGACGTTCTTTGAGGTGTTGTTCTGTTTGTCCAATGTAGACCTTTCCGCAGTTCTTGCAGGGTATGGCGTACACTATGTTGGTTTCCTCCATGTGCGGTATTAATGCATGATAAAATGATATATTGACAGAGCACTGAAACTCATCTCACCACAATTAAGAAAAGACGTACTAAAGGACACAAAAGACCTACTAAGAATGAACGACTACCCAGAAAACAAACAAAATCATCAAAGAACGAACATATATACTATATAACATAGAACAAAAAAAGAAAACCGACATTACTAACACCACACGATACATAACTATCCTTTACATACCCCAACTAACAGAAACCATCATGAACATCCTCAAACCTTATAACTTCAAAATGGCCTACTCAGCCATGAATCAAATAGGACACGTACATAACTGAAATACAAAATACCGCACATGGAGGAAACCCGCATAGTGTACGCCATACCCTGCAAGAACTGCCGAAAGGTTAACATTGGACAAACAGAACAACACCTCAAAGAACGTCTCAAACCCCATGAATACGCAAAAAACGACAGCACTGCACTAAACAAACACAAAAAACAAGAAAACCCGAATTTGACTATGGAAAGACAAAAATTCTTGACAAAGAACATAGACAACAGTAAATGACCGGAAAGACATAACGACACTAAGCTCCATATACATAGATCTTCTACAAAACAGGGCACAAAAGAAACACGTTTCGAGAAGGTCAACAATGACAGTAGATACAGAGAATACGCTACAAACAGATCCCAGAAACACCTGAAAAGTTCACAAAGAAAACAGCACCATAGAAAACACATAACCTCCGAAAACTGACATCTCTAAAACACAAAGTTTCCACAATGCTTACAAATTAAAATGAAACAATCATCCAAAGATTTGTGGGTAAGATACATTTTAAGAATAATTTGATAATAATCGTAATGTATATTTCTGTAATATTGTAGATTAAATACTGGAGAGGGAAGAAAAAATCCCGAAACGTCCTTGCGACTATTTTAGACTCTGTTCAACTTTTGCCCTGTTGTCCCAATATTTCTGCTATTACTCCATCCCATGTTTGTCGTGGTCTACCTCTTTTCATCTTCTTTGTCTCCCATATACGTTTGACTTGCCGTGTATTATCCATTCTCTGAAGATGTCCCGAACAGCTGAGCTGCCTTTTCCCTGTAAATTTCAAAGTTGATTCAATTCATTACGTATGTCAATTTTCTTTATTTCATCTCTGTTTGTGACTCCCCTTACCCTCCTAAGATATTTAATTACGACAACTTGAATTTTACTTTTTGGTTTTCATCTAGAACCCATGACTCACATCCAAATGTCAGTATTGTGCTATAGGTAGATGTGAATACTTTCATTTTTGTGGTTCTTGACACTTCTTTCTTATTTTGGAAATTATTGCTGATAGCATAATATGCCTTCATGGTCTTTTCGATCCTGTCATTGACTTGAGCTTCTTGCTTTCCTGATTCTTAAAGTTCAACTCCTAAGTACTTATATTTTTCCACTTGTTCTATTTCTGTTCCCTCTATCTGTATATTTATGTTTTCCTTTTCTGTTCCAATCACCATTACCCTAGTTTTTTCTTCTCTAAATCTCTGTTCCATGTATGAAAGTTTTTCTGAAGATCTTTTTCATTGCTGGCCATTATCATTATATCATCCGCGTATGCCCCTTCTGATATTTCTACTTGCTGTAAGTTTCAATATCCAACCTGGATTTCCCTTATGTCGAGCAATTTCTTATTATTTCATCCATAAAGATTATAAACAACAGAGGACTAAGCCCAACCCCTATCTAAGTCCCTCCGTTGTCTTGAAATACTCCGATCTCCTGTTTCCGCTTATAATGCAATTTCTATTACTTTCATATATATTTATCAACAGTCTTATAATTTTTACTTTGATTCCTTTTCTACGTAGTACTTTCCATGAACTTCGTCTAGGCACCCTATCAAAAGCTTTTACCAAGTTCATGAACGCTAGGTATATTTTTTTCTTCATCCTGTTACATTTTTCCATCAATTTATTTATGCTGAATATATGATCTTGAAGACTTCTTCCTTTTCGAAATCCACTTTGTGTCTCTTCCAATGTTCTTTCAATAATTGGCCTCAGCTTCATATCTATTATTTATTCATATATTTTCATAGCCGAGCACAATAACGTGATTCCTCTGCAATTGCTACATTCATGTTTGTCACCTGATGTGTAAATTGGGATTATCATTGAAATCTGCCAGTCTTTCGGGATTTGTTCTTCTTGCCATACCCTATTATATATTTTCAAAAGCACGTCTTCTCCATATTGTCCCATATTCTTGATCATTCCGGTGGTAATCTTGTCATAGCCTGGGGCTTTTCCATTTTTCGAGCGTTTTTTAGCTTCCTGTAAGTCCTGTTTTGTTATCGTTTCTTGGTCTCTATCTTCTTCTATGCAAACTTCATTATTCTCTAATACGTTTCCTCCGCTTCCAAGTAGCTCTTGAAAATATTGATTCCATCTTTCTATTACTTTCCTGTCATCTATGAGTATTTCTCCATTTTTTGATGTCATAAATGTTAGAGTTCTTTTTCCTTCTACATAACTATTTTATGGAATAGCTTTTGGTTTGTTTTGCTCTCGTCTTCTACTTTTTCCCCTAATTCTTTCCATTTTCTTCTTTTAGATGCCAAAACTTGTTTGTAGAACTCATATTTCTCTATAGTTTTACAGTTGAGATAATTTGCCCATGCTCTCTTCTTAATTCTCACTTCCTCTCTAATTGCATCTGTTCACCAAGCCGTTTTTTTTTTGCGTTATTTTTCGTTCTGCTGCTTTCACATACTTAGCAGAATCGAGAAGAGTGCATTTAAAATATTTTCATAAGTCTTCTATGCTCATATTGTCTGTTGCATCTTCTATATTTTCTAGTTTCCTTGATATGGTTTGGTCGAAAATTTTGTCGTATTCTGGAAAGGCGAGTTTATAAACCTTTATCGATTCATATTCGATTTTTTTTCTAACTGATATCTCTTTACCATCGTCTTAAAGTTTAGTTTTGATATAAGCTACTAGTAAAAAATGGTCGCTCTCTATTTTATCTCATCTTCTCACTCTAACATTTTTTATTTTTCTCAGGTTGCTTTTCTCTACCAATATGTAGCCTATTATCGATTTCTCGTTTCTTTTTTCTACTTGTCTCGAATATTTATTTATGTTCTTGTGTTCGAAGAAACTGTTACTATTTATCAAGTTATTCGTTACCGCAAAGTCTAGTAGTTTCGTCTCATTACTATTTCTTGTATGTTCTCCATGTTTGCCTAAAACTGTCCTATAAATACTATCATTATTTCCCTGTCCTACTCTTCCGTTGAAGTCACTTGCAATATAAATACTGCCCTCTGCTTCTTCTGTAGCTTTTGTTTATTGTTCCCAGGATTTGATTTTCTTACTAACTGATTCGTCTTCGATTTGTTCATAGACCTCAATTATTGTTCTTTTTTTCATGTTCGGATTCCTTAATTCAGTTGTGAGTATTGTTGCTGACCACGCTTTTCAGCTTAATATCTGCTCTGCGATTTCTTTATTTATCAAACATGGAACTCCTGCTGCCGCCCTGGTTTTTTCGTCTACTCCGCTGTATATTAATATGTAATAACTACGCCTTCGCCTTTTCTTTTCCTTTCTGTTATAGAATTTCTAGTTCAAAACCAAAACTCTCTGTTTGTAAAACTTGGAGATCCGGATTAAATGAGTGGTTGTAATCTAAAAGGTGATTTGAATAATTGGAATCTGCTTTTTTATTATTGAAACTACGTTTATGTTCCGATATTCTAGTTCCAAAATTTCTACCGGTACGGCCAACATAAAACTTATCGCAGTCTGGACAATTTAAACGATATACCCCGGATTTATTTTCTTCTTCAGTTCTCGTTCTGTAATTTTTAATATGTCCACCTAAGTTGTTTCTTGTTCTGAAAGCTATATTTAAGTTGAAATTTTCAAAAAATATTTTTAAGGTTTCACTACTTTTACCAAAATATGTTAGACATTTAAGAGATTCATTTTGTTCTTCTGACCGTGGATATACTTGTTGAATGGCTAATCTGAGTTGTTTCTTTTTCAAAATGTCATTAATTATATTTGGGTTATATCGATTGTTAAAAGCAGTTTGTTCGATTGAATTAAATTCGTTCAGGAAATATTCTGTTGATAGGGGTACGTTGAGGAGTCTATGTAGATAACTATTGAAAGATGCAACTTTATGCTGATAGGGATGTGCTGATGAGTTGTGTATTAATATGTCGGCGTGGGAAGATCCCCCATAGGGCGCCTCCCCAGGTGGTGGATAGGGGAATGCCTCCTAGACATAGGTGGTACCGGGGAAATGAAATACTCGGGGCGAACCAAAATCTAGCTTGAAAATGGGCAGCATCGTTTTCAATACCACGTTGAGGCACAAAGGGAATGATCCTGGAATGGCTCAATGATGGACACCAGAGGGCACGACTGCATCAGTCTCAATGGTTTCTGCAATGCGATGAGAAAGGCAAGGGGAAACCATCTCATAAAACTTCCCAAGAGAACTAATGGATAATGTCACAGAAAGTAATAGATCAGTCAAGCGATCCGACTGACAACCGGCGCTACCTTGATTCCGGGTCGAGTAGTGTGAAATGGGCGACCGGCCAGACAGGAGTAGGGAACCAGGCTTCGTCTGGAAATTCAGCTACTGGAATAGCTTTACAACTGAGGAAAGAACTTCATGTTGGTACATGGAACATTAGAGGTCTTAAGAACCAGACCGGAAAATTAGCGCTGATAGAGGGAGAAATGAAGAAACACCAAATAGACATCCTGGGTCTCGCAGAGACGCATTGGATTGGTCAGGGATTTTTCCATACGAGTAACAACAACTTTATCCACTTTGCATCGGACGATAGACAAAATTTTGCCGGAGTAGCGGTATTAGTGACACCCAGAATACAAAGCTTCCTAACAGACATCCAGACAATCAACGACCGTATAATAAACATAAGACTAAACACAAAACCAAGGGCACTGAATATATTACAAGTGTATGCTCCCACAGCTTTATAACAAACTTTCATTGACGCTTTGCAAGATTCCCAACAGAGAGGTCACAATGGTTATGGGAGATCTTAACGCTAAAGTAGGAAACACTAATACAGATGACCATATCCGAAACATTGTCGGTAAATACGGAATCGGTGAGAGGAATGAAAGAGGGGACAGATTAATACAATTTGCTATTGACAATGAGTTCACAATCATGAACACTACTTTCACGAATCATATTAGAAAACTGTATACATGGAAAAGTCCAGGCGATAAGTTCCGAAACCAAATTGACTATATCATGATGAGAACTAGATGGAGATCTTCGGTAACAAACTGCAAGTCCTATCCGGGAGCTTGTTGCGGTACAGACCATCAACTCTTAAAAGCTAAAATACAGTTGAAACTCAAAACACCCGTGACGAGAAAGCCTGAAAAAAGATTGGTCGTAGGGCCTGGAAACAGCTTCCAAGACACTTTGAGGACTACTAAGCCAACTCTGATAGAAGAAACAACTCCGGAAGAAGAATGGACAGAAATAAAAACTGGATAAGAAACGCCGCAGAGACAGAACGTTCAAAACCTCCTCTCAAACGAAAACATTGGATCTCTGACTATACATTGAAACTGGTCGAAGAAAGAAGAAAAATTTCAAATAAAGGAAAGGTTGATACTAACAACAAGAAAGCCTTCAAAGAGATAAGCGATGAAATTAAGAGGTCATGTAAAAGAGATAAAAACGAGTATTTTTCCAACATATGCAAAAAATAGAAGTTCATAGCCATTCTAACCAACCACGAGATCTTTTTCGAAAAATTAAATACTTGACCCGAGAATTCAAACCAAAAACATGGCCTATAGAAGATGAAAATGGTAAACTTGTTACAGACAGAGAAGAAATAGCAGAGACTTGGAGGATCTATTGCGAGAAACTCTACGCCGAAAACGAGGAAATTAATGAACACGAAATAAAAGAATACGAAGAAGAACCTTTCATACTTCAGAGCGAAATTACGTCAGCTATCCATAAACTTAAAAATAACAAATCTCCAGGCAACGATAAAATAACATCCGAAATACTAAAAGGAATAGGAGAAGAGGGCACCTGAAGCCTACACCACTTGTGTAATAAAATATGGAAAACAACACAATGGCCAAGAGATTGGACACAAGGCACAATTATCACAATTCACAAAAAGGAGTAACAGAAAATGCGAAAACTACAGAACGATAACACTTATTTCACATACGAGCAAAATAATGCTGACAATAATCAACGAAAGACTGAAGAACTTTTACAACACCAAATCCCGGAAGAGCAAGCAGGATTTGTTAAAGGAAGAGGGACTAGAGAGCATTTGATAAATCTAAGGCAAATAATAGAAAAAGCCAGAGAGTTCAATATACCCCTATACATATGTTTCATTGATTATAAAAAGCTTTCGATAGATTGAAATGGAATAAGTTGTGGATCGTTCTAGGAATATGGCTGTACCGGATCACTTGTGTGCCTTAATCATCAACCTATATAATGAAACCAGGGATACTGTGAAAATCAATGAAATACTGTCATCAGAATTCAAACCAAAGAGGGAGTGAGGCAAGGGTGTATTCTTTCTCCTCAGTTATTCAACATATACACTGAATACATAATGAGAAAGGCATTAGACGGATGGAAGGGCGGCATACCAATTAACGGAAGATGTGTAAATAATCTGAGATTCGCGGATGATACGGTCCTCCTGGCAACAAGTGAGGAAGAACTGAATGAGCTTGTTAGCAGAGTGGAGAGAGAGAGTACGGAACTTGGCTTGGAACTGAATGTTTCTAAAACAAAAATCATGATCGTAGACAGGATGAACAACAATCAACCAGAAAAAGAGCAAATTGATAGGTTTGATGTAGTGCAAGAATATCTTTATCTGGGATCCTTGAAAACAAACGTAGGAAACTTAGAACGAGAGGTTAAACGTAGATGCGAACTAACCAAGGTAGCTACGAAAAAAATGAATAAAATTTGGGCCAATCGAAATATCGCTATTTCCACTAAAACCAGGCTTATGAAGTGCCTCATCCTTCCAATTCTCACATACGGCTGCGAATCTTGGTCCCTTCGAATGAGCGAAAGAAGAAAAATCGACGCGACAGAAATGATGTGTTGGAGAAAGATGCTTAACATCCCATGGACACAACGCCGAACGATTACATCGATTCTAAAGCAACTCCGCATAAAACAAAGACTTTCGAGTGCAATTCAACTCAAAATATTGAGATACTTCGGACACATCATGAGAAGAGGACCAGAGAATTTGGAAAAAATCATTATTCAGGGGAAAGTAGATGGAAAGAGAGGAAGAGGAAGGTCCCCAACACGATGGATGGATCAAATTACAGAAACAACAGGCCGACCCATGCATTCTCTAGTTGTAATGGCACAGGATAGAAAGGAATGGAAAACTTTCATTGATGACATTTCATTAGTCGCTACATCCTCAGGAGAGGATAAAGAATGAAGAGAGAGTGGGAAGAATTGTGATAAATTAAAAAATTGTGTTTCCCTAAGCTGGTTTTTATTACTATTTGTAGTATAGAATATCAGTAATCTTGCACTTGAGAAAGACACAGAGTGTTGTGCTATATATTATCCTAGTAAAATTCTAAATCGTTTGATTTGTTTTTATCTATTTGAAATCATTTCGTTACTCAATTTTCAGATCTCTGATTGGGAGTGATAGTTGGAAAGAAAGTATGACAGATTTTATAACGTGCGACGATTATGACGGAAGTAATACGCCACAAAGAACGAACCTAGATTTAGAGAGTGCTTTGAAAAAGGTAAGATGTGTGCATTAAGAATTGAGCATGAGGTTTATATTTTGTTAACCATTACTTGCTAGCGGAAACTTCCTTAAAAAATGATGTAGGTTATGCTTAGAATCCTGAATCACAGTGTTCGAAAACTATTAGGAACTTATTTATCGAATATACTGATCAAATCTAGTCAATTTGATTTGATTCGAAAACTCCTATGTCGACAGAACCCCCTGATGAAGATTCTTGAGAGCCATCAACTAAAATTATTCCGAATACATTTAAGATAGATTTATATGTATAGGAACCCGTTCATACTGAATTTCGAGATTTCTAAAAAAGTCAGTGAAATGAGTTTTATTTATCTGATCTCAATTCTTGAAAATTCAGATGAAAATATTTTGAATCAAAGGAATTATTCTCTCTGTTGTGTTTGTGGGCTTCTGATGAGAGTTTAGATAATTCACATGCTATGTTAATTGGTAAAATAATACGAAGAACTGATGCATCGGTCTTAAATTATATATGATTGATTGAAAAAATTATAGAAGCTGAATAAAAACAACGTTCAGATCCAAAACAAATTTCTTCCACTTTCATTTCTCATAATCATAATGATTAGGAAGACTTCGTTCCTCAGTTCCTTTTTCATGAATTGAGGGGCCATAAAATCACAAAATCAAGTGAAGAACTAGAATCAAGTATCCTTCGAAATCTTACATGTTGCAAGATTAACCCTGCAGTGGTCGCGTGCGGACCATCGCTCACCACTTGGAGTCATCCCGATTTATTTGCCTTCCTAAAATCGCGTGTGTCATCCTAGTTCTGAGTTTGAGTTTTATAAGTGGAGGTGTGCCGGCTACAGAAATTTTTGCGGAGTGAGAGTCCGCGCGCGACTACAGTATTGCAAAGATCATCGAGGTAAGAATGTTTGTTTTTATATTTTCCGGCTATTCATGTTTGATCCTGCAATGAATTATTCTTACAAAAACGAACAGGAAATATTGCAGCGTTCGTTAGATGAGTCTTTTTTATCCGATGACGATGAGGGTGAAACCTATGACGATTCTGAAGATGAAGAGCAGCCCGATGAAATAGAATGTGATGCGGCTAACAGAGATAGCGAGCAAGATATTTCCGAAAATGAACTCGAAATTGAAGAAACGGAAGTAAGTGAAGGTCCAAAGTTTGTAGGCAAAGATGGCAAGACAATGTGGCTGAAACATAAACCGACACAGTCTATAAGAACTAGATCCGAAAATCTTGTAACACAATTACCTGGTACCCGAAGTACGACTGAATATCTGAAAACGATGTGCGATATATGGAAATATTTTTTTCCGGACCAACTACTGAATGTAATAGTTAACAATACCAATATACTTATACTTCCATGAACTACTCCGGTGAAAGGGGTTTAAATTTGACCGACATTTCGGAAATAAAAGCACTCTTTGGATTGTTTTACTTGACCGGAGTACTGAAGAATAACCACCTGAAAACCAACAATTTCTGGAATACCGACGGCACTGTGTTGAAATATTTCGACTTACGATGTCTGAGCGGCGTTTCCAATTTCTTTTGAGACACATCCATTTCGATGATTTGGAAACTGGACAGTTAAGACGAGCAACCTACAAACTTGCCCCAATCAGAGATGTTTTTGAGATTTTTGTTGATCAGTGCAAAAACGGTTTCACTCCTCTTCATTACGTAACTGTGGATGAAATGCTAGAGGCCTTTCGTGGACGATGTGCATTTCGCTAATACATACCTAACAAATACGGCATCAAAATATTCGCGCTATGTGATTCAAGACTTTATTACACAGTAAATTTGGAAGTTTATGTTGGAACACAGCCTCCAGGGCCTTATGAAGTCAGCAATTCTCCACAATTTGTAATGGAAAGAATGTGCGAACCAATAAGAGGAACTGGAAGAAACGTAACTGTGGATAACTGGTTCACAAGTTTGATCTTCTGGAAAAATTCAAGAAGTATTTCAAGCTCACTGTGGTCGGAACTATCAGAAGAAATGAGCGGGAGTTGCCACTTGATTTTTCTTGTCCTGTGAAAAGACCAATAGAAAGTTCAATGTTCGCTTTTCTCAAAAATGTGTCACTCGTTTTTTATATTTCAAAACAATGTAAAAATGTAATACTCGTCTCTAGTATGCACCATGACGACCAAATTGATGACACTACTGGAAAACCAGAGATGATTACGATGTATAACACAACAAAGGGAGGCGTTGATACTGTCGACCAGTTATGTTATACATACAGTTGTGCACGTAATACGCGACGTTGGCCAATGGTTATATTTTTCTCTCTGTTGAATATTGGTGGCATAAATTCCCTCATCATCTTCAAGAGTGATAATCCGAATTCAAAAATTAAGCGTAGTGATCTTGCTTTTGAGCTCATATATCCCTATGTGGAGTTTCGAAGGTAGCCAAAGAGCCTACCAAGAAGTCTTACTACAAAAATGAATTCAAAAATTACGCGTAGTGATCTTGCTTTTGAGCTCATATATCCCTATGTGGAGTTTCGAAGGTAGCCAAAGAGCCTACCAAGAAGTCTTACTACAAAAATGAATGAAATCTTCAAAAAGAAGAATCCAACTGAAGATCACATGGCGTCGCAGCAACAACCAGAGCCGACAGAAACCAACGAGGATGGTGTGAGGTGTGCAAAAGGGTGAAGAACAGATCCACGAGATATTTTTGCAAGAGTTGTAGAATACACTTTAGTGTGTTCGAATGCTTCCAAAACAATCAAGAGGATGCCGATTGAGTTAGTTAATTTAATCACTTTCTTCAGCTTTTATAAAAATGAAGTTGAAGTTTTTTTATATTTTTCATGTCTTTTCTTTTTTGTTACATAAATAAAATTATTGCTTCAAATATTTTATTCTTCACAACCTTTTAAATGGAGCAAAAATTAGAAAACCGCGGTGCGGATTTTCACTCCGTGCGTGACCTGTTTTGTTACAAAATATAGGGCGATCACTGCATGGTTAAATAGAAAGGTCGTTCGATCAAGAGAGGAACGTCCACTATGTGCATGACCGTTTGTCATACTGTTGGTCAACTAGGCTATGAGCAGGATCGTCTCATATAAAATTATGACTGGCAATATATATATATATATATATATATATATATATATATATATATATATATATATATATATATATATATATATGAGGTTTTATCCCGTCGAGTTGCCCATCTATCTGTTCATGCAATCAAACTGTTTTCATAATTAATACCATTGCCAGGCAATGATTATAATCAAAACATATCCTGGAATAATAATATATTAGGATAACGTTAAATGTTATGAGAATATATCAATCTACCAGAATATATACATACTATAGCATCATCAGACAATGATATCAATGCACCAACGAGTAGTGTCAGAGGCTTTCTCCCGGAAAAATCCAGTGTACGGACCTTAGTCAAGTAACACTGAGTGTTACTCATTAATAGTTTCCTTTGTGTGAAGTGGTGAACGATCGAATAGAATACTGCTCTGAATATGAATATGACAAAATTGTCAGTTAATTATATTACATTTATATAAACAAATAAATAAAATATGAAATGAGATTCTGAGCAGTATAAACTAAAGAGAAAACCTATGACTGTACCTCATTATTTTTTATATATATATATATATATATATATATATATATATATATATATATTTCGTCCGTTGATCCTGGTATTGACTATTCGTTGGTTAGATTTGTTTCGGCTGAATCAGACCAGTCATTTTCAAGTCGGAGATTGTTCTTCAACTGTGTTCACAGCGAATGGTCAATACCAGGATCAACGAACGAAAAACCGAAAGAAAGAACATTTAACTACGTCCGCGAAAATCTACGCCTATATATATATATATATATATATATATATATATGTAAACTTGAGACAAGAAGAATTATTCAGAAATTCGTAGGTCAATGAATAATCCTTCCTGACAAGAGCTAGTTCCCAAATCTGGCTGCCATGCACGCAGCCACCAAAAGCCACTAAAGTGCAACTAAGGAGGATGCCGTATATCGCTTCTCAGCATCCTATCAAGCTATATCAGGGTACCCTATCGATTCCAGAAAGGACGCACCTCGTACATACGTACGACAGTCGCCCTCTATGGACCGGCACGGCTAACCCGCCTCCGGACTTCAAGCTTTATATATATATATATATATATATATATATATATATATATATATATATATATATATATATATATATATATATATATATATATATATCTCCAGTAGCAGTTAGCGATAAGCAACATCTATGAGCTCCTAATAAGGGCGAAACTGCAGTATGTCGCTTCGTTTCTCGGCATCCTGCTTAGTTGCACTATTGTGGCTACGTGCATGGTAGCCAGATTTGGAAACTAGCTCTTGTCAGGCAGGATTATAGAATAAATATACATATATATATATATATATATATATATATATATATATATATATATATATATATATATATATATATATATATATATATATATATATATATATATATATATATATATATATATATATATATATATATATATATATATATATATATATATATATATATATATATATATATATATATATATCAGAAAAATCAATAACCATGATAATCCCAGTTGCTTCCGAAAATAAGATAACGTAATAAATAACAGAAGTTTTTATCAAACTATACCAAAACATAACAGTTCTCATTGATTTTCTCTGGTGTCATATTTAGGTCATAATTAATACTACGATCTTCAGTCTCTTCGTCCATATCTAAATCAACTGGAGATGTTGAACTCTCCCGCAAGCTAAATTGCGAGCCTTCAGGTTGCTCTGAATCTTCATCACTTTTTATTTTCTTAGCTTTTTTATTCTTTTGTCTTGAACTGAATTCTTATAAACTACGTTTCACTGCTTCAGCTCCGACTTTTTTCCTGTTCTATTTTTCACAATTATTTCTGAAAATGTCTCTCTTCCAATTCAGTTTTTTCAGGTGTATCTTTATATATACAAGATTCACCCGGTTTTCATTTTGTTGGTTTTTCTGTTTCTAACAGTTGTAGGATAAGGTCTTACTTCTGGTGTTATGGGAAGGTAAGCATTTGGTTCAGATTGAATCTCAACCGCAGAAGTGGAAGGTTCGCCAGTTCCGGTAACAATATCTTTTCGGAGCGAAGAAGACGACCGTTCAGGAATATCAATAGATGACAACTGATCCTCTTTATTCATATCAGTCGATGGCGCGCTAGTGGAAGGTTGTGATTCTAGACCGGCAATACTTATTTCCGGAATAGTTGGCACATTTCTTGAGCTGTTTGAAGCATACACGTCAACGGGAGCGAAATCTTCTTCGCTAAATGCCATTCCATTGAATGGCTATATACCTGGCTTTTCAAATTTACTTGCAATATTTTTTGCGGTGGAAGATTCGAAACATGCCAGTTTTACCGTCTTAGGAATATAATAAATGTTGATGGTTTTGCCAGAATTCGACGCATGCTAATTATTGAACGCTATTTGCAACTTTGTCTCGAATGGGCCGTACATTCCAACGTCTAAGCTTGCAATCGATGACTGGTGTGTGGAGGAAAAGACAGAAAAATCATTCCATTATCTAGAGCATATGTTGAAGCCTGTACGCTGATGTGGCTTTCGTGATTATTACATAACAGAAAAATCGGATGCTCTTTAGATCTCAGTGTGTGTTTCTGAATCTGCTTCAATACTGAAACAAATATGTCAGCATTAATCCAACCACTTCTATTGGCCGCTCCGGGGCTACGCACTTTCAAGAAAATGGTCTTTGTAGTGCACACGTGGAAGTACGATTAGCAAAGAGATAGTATTTCCGCTTGCAGAAATAATAGCACCAAATATTTTCAGTTCACCCCTCTCCACTGACAAGATTTTTCCCAAAACAGTAGGCACGCCGGAATCGCCAATGTTAAGTATCCTATTAGCAGTAAAATTATATCACAATGACACATCAGCCAAATTATTTAAGAACTCCTGTGCTACAGTCTTATTAAACGCGAACGATCGAGCAGCGCTAGTGTTTTGTGGCTTTCGCAGACTGAGATTGGCGTTTCGTTCCCTGTATTAACGCATCCACTCTAAGCTAGCTATTTGATTTTCATCCCACTTTACTGGGCATTTTAAATTCAATGCTTTCACGTATTCGTAGGCAAGTTTCAGAATTTTTACTATCGTTAACCCCTAATGCATTTTGGAGCAATTAGTAATGTAGACATTTAAGCGTGTTTCTTCTTCCAAGGAGAAGACTTGTAAACTCGTGAATTTTGAATGAACAGTTCGAGATAGTCCATCGGAGTTAGAGCCATCTTTAAATTTCTTGTATTCTTTTCAACGTTGATGTTTTCGATGTTGTAATTCAACGCGGCTTTTCTAAATGACAACCTCGTATTACACCATCAATTGCTAATTTCATTGACTCTGCATCCACTTCTTGAGTACGCGTACCTTCTTTATATATTTTCGCAACTTGATTCTGCAATAAAATATTAATTATAAGGTTTTTTGATGAAAATATTTCATATTGTTAAAAGTAGAATACTTCACTGGAGGAAAAATGTGTTATTGTGCTGTTTGCATGATAATTTGAAAGGGTAGTACTATATTTTATTTCATTAAAATCGAATTTGGATGTACTGATATGTAAAGTGGGCACATTCATACGCATTCGAATCTGTCCAAATGTATCCCATACCTTCCACAAAATTAAAATACAACTATTGTATTGATTATTAATTCTGGGAAAACTAAATGTTATACATTCCTTAAATTCTGGAGAGATCAATAATATTGAAATCTTTACAGGGAACTTCAGAACTACCCACTTATGGTCCTTTCATTTATATTTCGAATGGCAAGAGCGGTATGCAGTTCAGCATGGAATTAAGCATTGTGAGTTTTAGAGCCGCCAGACCAACAACTACAGAAACTGTTGGAACCTGGGATGCTGGTTTTAATAATAACTTAACCTTATCGAATGATGCTTTAATGGATAAATTTACGTCAGCACAAATATATCGCGTGGTTGTGTTTGAGGTAAGCAGTTTATTACAATAAATAATTAATGGGAAAATTTATATTTCTGCACAATTTTTTAATAAGTTAAAATTTTCTACTTTCTTTTCGCCTTATTTCGTATGTCTTCTACTTGAAATGTGTTTGACGGTTGTTGTTGTTAGAATATCAGCTTTTAGTTTTGACAGATATTTGGAAACTCAGCATCGAAGACAGAATCGATTTCCATTATTCAACTATGGCTATTTTTAGTTTTGGTCTATCAGATCAAGAGGATAAATGTAATAATATGAAAATTCCTGAATTCCTGAAGATCGATTGTTACGACATTGAGTATATTCCTTTTCATGAAGCATAAATAATGCATGAATAATTGAATTGAGAATATGTACCTTTATCAATATTGTAGTTCCTATTTCAGATTCTGAAATAATAAATTTTCAAGAGTTTTTTTCCATTCCAGTTGAAAGTGAACAACCCAATACTTTTGAAACTTATGTGAGGAAAAATTTCATAGCTCCGAAACTGGAGGCAGAATAAGACAGTTGCCAGTTAAGTATGAGAGATTCTGTCTCTAATATTGGAGCAACAATTGAAGCACTTGACCAAATTACTGATCAATTTCTTATAAGCAATTCCTTCATCCAAAGAATTCGTATAGACAAGCGAAAGCAGCACTCGGAAGCTATAAAATTCAATTATCGAAACGATTTACCAGATACTGAAACCATCCACTGGGATGGAAAACTCTTACCGGCTTTAAGTGTACGCAAATCTAAAGAGGAACGTCTACCAATAGTAGGCATGACAAAAGATTTGAAATCCTCTACCGTAATGCGGATACACATCTACCTTAGAACAAAACCTTTATTTCGGTAATAAACTAAAGGTTTTGAAAGTTTAAAGCCATTTTATGATCGTTTTAAATATTGCGCAAGAACAGCTCGCCGTGTTATGGCGTCGTGTGTGACGTCATACTTACGTAAACGTCAAATTCGTTTACGCGCAGCTAGACAGCAAAGTAAACAAACGTTGCGTATTTCTTGTGTTAAAAATGAATTCTTAAGTTTATAAGTGGTGTGCAGTACCTCAGTGCAAAAATACATCAATAACGACACCCAACAAGGTTTTTGTACATGTTCGATACAAGAAAATGATAAGAGATGAATGGTTAAAGCTTGCATGGCGAAACCCGAACGATGTATAGACAAATTTTTGTGAAGATCACTTCGATGTGAGTATGTTATCATGTATATATAGATTTTTAACTTAATGTTTGTTTGACGTGAAATAGTTGAAATGTAGAGGATATGGAATAACTAGTCTTTCATTGAGGTTATGTTTGTGTTAGTCTTGGTTATCATTCTAAATATCAATTTAAATTGTTACCATTGCAGTTTTTATATTTACCCCGTTTCATGGCTGGCGTGTCTGGTATCTTATCCCCCATGATGATAGAACTCTGAGTTCCATAATTGGTCTGGCACCGACTCACTTCATAAGCTTCAGAAGCCATACATCAGCTCGTACCAGAAGTTATTTTTGAACTGGTCCCTGGTTTCAGCTTCAATCTTATTGATAAGGACAACTGTCAAATTGACTTAACTTAAAATAAGTCACTACTCTCTGTTTTATATTTAAGGACCAGTTGGTGCATTGAGACACTAAATAATTCATCACCACTATAATCGTATTGATACTTTAGCTTGCAGTTACTAAGATTTCTCGTTTTTCCTTCCTTTAAAAATTTTTTCAAGGACTATGTAGTTAGAAGGCAACATAGGGCTACCTTTAGATAATTCTTTGGCAGATATAAATTTCAAGGTAATGCCAACTCTTGACAGCTTTGATTTATGTCAGTAACATTGGACTTCAGCGCATGAAGGTTATTTGCTTCGTCTATGTACCCACATAAGTAGTGCTATGGCATGTTTGCACCCACCCTGGGCAGCAACACAATCATGACACTGAATTGATTTTACGTTTTCTCCATCTTCATCAACTATAGTTTTGCGTGGACTTTATGCTCTGGGCAAATCTCGCATTTGACTGAGCAAATGTTTCCTTCCCGTTTTAGTTGCACATAACGAATTGCATCATCTTGTCATGTTTTTGTCTCCAATTTTCTCTAAAATTGGAGAAATATTTCAATTCTACTGGAACTACGAAACTTAACTAATGACGTGTAATGAGATTAAATTATAAAAAGGATAGTTGAAGAAAATTACAATTGACACTACTTATTAATACCTATGCCTAGCTAGATCAGAGTCCCATAATCTCAGTGTGTGAGATCTTTGTCTAGAACCTAGGTCCTAGATATAGCCTTAGGAATAATACTCATCACTTCAATCAACTAGCTTCATTACAAGATAAATATCCAAAATCACAGTATCTGATTGATAATCTACTAACTCTAATCAAAGTCAATAACACAAAAAAAAATTTAACTAAAAAATTAACCACTAACAATAAAATGAGTTTCAGATGAAATTAATTGAAATTACATCGTACAAATTCTCAAATTGAAATAATCTGAGCTCTTCAACTAAGCGAAACTCAATGATAGAGCTCTGCCAACAATTAAAAAAGAGAGAAAAGAAAAATTTGATGATTCAGAGCTTTTAGGAATGAGGTTAATTCCCACGATGATTCAATCTGGTGTTTTATATCAGTTTTCTGGTATTTCTGTATCGTACAGTTTACAGGTTACTTGTTTGGCTGAATATCGTTCGCAACGTGACTGCCCTAGGTGGCAAGACTTTTTCCCCAAAAACGTGGTTACCCCAGACGTAAGATAACAAGGTATGGCATAAAGTTGAAAACTCAAATATCTTGACAGTGAACAAAAAAAAATCTATAACGATACCATATCTCTCGAATATATATTTTTAAAATGAACAGAATGAATTTGACTTACCCTTGGAATAGTAGATATCCATCTAGGTTAATATTCAAAAGAAAATTCGAAATCTCTCCACTTGCTAATTGAATTGGTTGTCGAGGAAATCCGGCAAAATTACCGCCCACTTATAACGCCTCAGACGATTGGAATTTATCCAGAAAATCAATGAACACCTTATTTCAATTTCTGCAAATTTTCCACTCCAATCGATACAACACTCCAATAAAATAACAAATGATTCGGAAGATTTCTAAATGGACAAGAGAAAGAATCTAATGAATTCCGAACTTATATAGACTCGGTTCTATAAAAAAACTATTGATATTAAAAAAAATTAATAAAAAGCGACATTGTTTTCTTCACAACAACGAAGTGGAAACGAAACATGAAATGAGTTACTATTTTCCGTTCTCCCACAGAAACGAGAAAACGATCTTCTTTGAAGTACTGACTTCACAATTAACCGGCGAACAACCTAGATCAATAGCAGCGACACCTTACGGATATAACTATAATTTTCATTGGGTATCATCAACTGTAGATTCCTAATTCGCATTTCAAACTGTTTGAATATTTACTTGAAGGAATGAGATTGAATTATCAATAAAATTATGAAACCTGAGTTTAAAAGATATAAATGATTAATTCGAGAAATCGGACTGTTACAATCTCCATATGAAGGTCTTGAAGACCTGAAATAAAAGAAATTAATTGAAAAAAATACAAACAAACTGTCAAATCAATTATGTTTATTTTTGAATGTAGACTTATTCAGAAGTCAAAAATTTTGTGTGCCGACCTAAGTCTAAAACTACCACCACTTCTCATATTTAGGTGTTTCGAAGTTATACAAATTTTCTCGTCTTGTTAGGTAATAACTCTAAAAAAGCAAAGATATACCCATACTGCAAGGGAGCTAACCTCAAAAATTATGACAAGTTTATTGTAAAAATAGCCTATGAAAGTAAAAAAAAATAAACTTCTATGAGTGTAAAACGAGTCTGATTACTACTAGGTCATATTTGTATCTAGCGTTGAAGACAAATACAAATAAAATATACTTACAAAGAGGTTTTCACGTTTCTATATTCGGACGAGCAAAATTCTTTATTAGTTGCTAGGAGCTCGCCTAACATCAATAAATTGATCCTGGGCAAATTTGAGCTGTTTGCCTTAACAAAGCCTTGTTCCATTGTTATAGATAAATTCGTGTTGTAAAGTCGATAAATAACCAAATCAAATATGAAATCAATCGTAACGCGCAATCAGTAGTAGGTAATCAAAACACAGTAAAGCTTGCATAAGTATGACGTCATGCGCTGTGATTGGCGTTTTAGTCAAAATGGCCGATTGCAGTAATATACTCTTTTATTTTATGTAAAATCTTAATAATCTCAATTTTTGAATAAAACTAATTCAGTTTTTTTGAATCCTTTGAATGTGTATTTCCCCTAAAGTCATTAAATATTTGATTATGTTATACTATCGTCACGCCTATTATAGCGTAGAACTACATATTGCTGTGCCAAAATTAGACAACTCATCGGAAAGCGAACAAGCACGGGTAGTTTGGAATGCTATTGTTGATTAGAATTTGAAAGATAAAGTACAGATCCTCTGTTGTGACACAACTGCTTCAAATACTGGCCGAATTAATGGTATATGTGTTGATTGTTGCTTGCGGCCATCACATCTACGAATTGGTATTAAAAGCGGCGTTCGAGCCCAAGATCAGCCTAGTGACTACAAACCCTGACATCCCATTATTAAAAAATTTGGAGCAAGGTGGAAAAATGTCAGTGTAGGAAAGCTACAGAGCCATTGCGAAACCCTATTATGCCTAAATGTTTCTAAAACTCATAAACTTTTTATAGACATGAATTGACTAAATGAACTGTTGGAGATGACTATCGAAAGTTGATAGAGCTTTCCATAATAATCCTTGGCGGATATAGAGATAATTCATTTAGAATACGGCCTCAGGTGACATGCACCAAGCTCGATGGATGGCAATTCATATTCATTGAGATTATCGTTATTTAGCTCTCAAATCAGAATGTCAAACAGGGATAGTGTTTGAACTGCTAATAAATATCAGGAGTTCTGAATTTTGTAACTATATTCAACTAAAATATTAAATTTGTATAATTGAAATTGCAGAACGGTATATCATACTCACAACTCAGTTGAGTGAAAATAACTGAATTATTGGATCCTAATAATAATGTCATTTTTAAACCTAAAATATATGCATGGAATTAGCTTTGCCGCAAATTTGAGGCTTAACAAAAAGAAAAATAATCTATTGGTGGAAATGAATTCTGCGTAGTGTTATTGATCGCAGCCAACCTGTTGACCAGTTGCCCTTTTTTTCTTAGAATTCGACAACAATTTTCTTCGTCTACACAATCTATAATTCAATCTAAAGCAAACACCAGATAGGGTGAGCTCAGAATAAATCATTTGAATATGCCATTTGACTGCCTGTCATGAAGGTCTGGTAAACATGGCCTGAAAAATACCCATAGCTGTAATATTCTTAACACAATTTACTGAATGTATACGAATTAAATGAATCATAGTAAGAGAAGATTATATCTTAATATATACTGTACATGTCTATTGAAAAACTGAATTGATTAAAAAGCAACAAAGAAGTAGAATAAGAAGGCAAGCGGTTTATTAATTAAGTACCTTACTCTAAACGGGGGGCATAGTAAACTAATTCTGTACAATCTGCCTCAGTACCTGATCAACTTGCAGATGCTTATCTTAATATTTGCATCAATCTCAACATACCGCCTTCCTTGAAATAATTTCTTTAAATGCGATTACAGCTTGATACTAAAGAAAAAAAATGATCATCATTGAATGAAGCTCATAAAAAAATGGTATGTTGACAAATTGCAAGAATACGGTTTCGTTGGGAAAATTGAAGGATGATTCAAACCATCGATTTCCGAGTAGTTTTGAAGTGAAGAAGCGAAGAAAGTTCAACCCCAGGATTATTGTCTATGGTTTGGATCATAGGAGAAAGATTTGGAGGAAGTGGAGAGCGACGAATTGATTCCTGATATTATTTGACTAAATCAGTAGGAAATATTTGCTTCTGATCTAAACCTTTTTTACTGCACTTAAATATAGAAAATCCTGTAATATAGTTATTGAATGTAAATCTGAAGCCTTCAAAATTATTGTTGAAAAGGGTGTCTTGGGTGAATGTTTGGTGAAGGAACATTTTAGCTTACCAAAATGTTTCAAATGTATGGCCATCTAACGAGGGAATGTAAGAGCAAAAATATTGTTTTCCTATGTGTTCTGGTTTGCACGATTGTCATTTAAAAACCCTATGTTGTATAAATCACAAAGAGCACAACTTAAATTCTGAGCTGAAGCTAGACACAAATCATAAAGTCAATAACCCAAACTGTGCATATGCATATATATCATTGACATCTCTTGAGTAAAGAATTAGTTGTGCATAAAAGAGCCAATAAAACATTAAAAATTGGTCATTTAAATACTTGCTCATTGTTTACCAACTTCGACGAGTTCCGCGATCTAGTAACCTTCAATAATTATGATATTATGAGTGTTTCTGAGACTTGGTTGAAAAATGAATCTCCACTAAACACAATGCAGCTTCCAGATTATGATTTTATGGCACGAAACAGAGTTGGTCGACGAGGAGGTGGAGTGGAAATTTATTATAAGAGAAATTTAAGAGTTTGTCAAGTGCTATGTGATTTTGAAAGTATTCCTTCTGTAGATCATCTGTGGATCAAGTATCTACTAGGTAGAAATGTGATTCTTGTTTGTGTAATTTATAGAGATCTCTCTTCTCCCTCATCTGTTTTTCGGGAATACTTTGAAAATATCCCCTCATTCATCTCACCTCAGTATCCAAATACCTTCATTACAGGTGATTTCAATTTTGATCAGCTAGTTGATGCCACATTGGGTTCCATTGCAGAGTCGTATAACTTTAAGGAATTGATTACGGAACCTAAGCGTATCACCAAGAACAGCAAGTCTATCATATATTTGATTTTCACTAGAGTTTGTTGATCATGTTGTGGATTATGGTGCTTGTTCTGATCACCAGTTGGTGTACTTATTTGGCAAATTTCGCGTGTCCCTCTGTTCAACAACTTTAAGACTTTAAGAATCTCGATTCCAACAGCTTTGCTGCCGATCTTCATGAGGCTCCTTGGGTTGATATATATAAATGATGTCAATGGTAAAATTATTGGATAGCATTATTTTGATTCTATTTGATGGGCATGCTCCTCCCAGGACAGTGAATGTTAGTAAAATGTATGCCCCCTGGTTAACCAACAATCTTCGATGATGAAATTGAGAAACGACGCAATGAGTAAATATAAGAGGACAAAGGGCCTAATGGACCTGGCAAATGACAGGCGGCAAAGGAATATGGTTACAAATGCTGTACGCGCTGAGAAAAGTGGGTATTTGGAACATCAGGTGGTGTGCAAAATAGTGAGCTCCTATGAGAGGCGGTTAGGAACTTGGACATCAAAAATGATCATGGCAAGAAAGCGATTCCTTACTCCCTCAAGAACTGTGGCAAGGTTAACTCCTACTTCTCATCTATGTTTGGACAGAGAAATGCTTATGGAGCGGCATCGGAATTCTACAGCACACATGGATACAATCCGCATTCGAAGTTCCGTTTTCGATTGGTGACGGTTGATGAAGTTTCACAGTTGATCATGAAACTAAAGTCGAATGCTATCTGCTCGGATGGGATATCGTCTGAAATGTTCAAGTTGTGCTGTCCTTTAATCGCTCCCTATATAACCCATATAATAAATTGTTGTTTGGATACCGTGATATTTCCTGAATGCTGGAAACTGTCATTGGTGAAGGATCCCACACACTATGGTGATCTTTGTCCCATCATTATCCTTCTCTCAATGTCTGAAGTTCTGGAGAAATTCATTGTGGTCCACATAAATGATCATTTGTTGGAAAATAAAATCATATCATCGATGCAGTCTGAATTCCGTAGGGAGCACAGTACGGCAACCTCGCTTATGGATGTGGTTGATGATATTGTTGGGTCCGCTGATTGGGGTATGAACGCGGCACCTCGACAGATTTGATTACCGACTACTATGTGGAAAATTGAATTATTCTGGTTTCGATCTGACTGAGTTACAATTTTTTGAGTCATATTTGGACAAGCGTTCCCTGGTGGTAGTATCGACAATGAACGTTCTGACGCCATTCCTGTGATGTCTGGGGTGCTGCAGGGATCTGTACCGGGGCCTGTACTTTTTCCTATTCACCTTGCAGATATCTTTTCAGGATGACAGCTTTGATGCTCTACGTGCTCCCGCTGCTGCGGAAATTCATCAACGCCGATTTGTTCAGAATTTTTGAGGAGGCCGAGGCAAATGGTCTTAAATCAAATACTAGTGTGATCTCATACTGTTTGGTACGGAAACTACTAGAAAGCTTATTGACTCTGACTTTGATGTTGAGATCTCGGGGGAATCAATGGCTGTGAAGAGCTCTGTGAAGAACCTCGGTAATATTTTTGACTATGGCCTTGGTTTCCAGGCTTATTTTTCCCAGTTGATCAAAAAATGTTAATGAGCCTTAAAGTAATTATACATGAATGCTAGAGTTCCTAACTTCAAATTCAGAAAAAACTAGTTACGACATTAGAGCTACCTATTTCGAATTATGCTCTGGTTGTCGTTTTTCCTTGATCGAATAAGCTAAGACAGAAGAGACTGCAGCTTGTACAGAGTGCATACTGCCAAATTGTCTGTCGTTTACGGAAATCATCATGTTTCTGCCAAAATTCAAGAATAGCAATGGCTGACTGTTCATCACTTATTTGAATTTCTCCTTACTACATTAGTACCTTAGTAAGAAATTAATATTTTGGATGATATGCGCAGTACTAATCTGAGAAATTTTCTTACTTTTTCTCTGCCTAGATTCCATTCGGCTTTTTTCAAGAGATCGTTCACATATAACTCTGTGAATAATTATATATATATATCAGGTTTCAACTAGTTTCGAAAATCTTTCAACAATCTCAATGCGTACTCGCCTGAAACAACACCTAATCCATTTGCAACAGATTGGGCTTGATTCGTTTGGTGAATGTATCTCTTAATCTTTCTTCACGAACGATTTCGCTCGTTTTTGGTCTTGCTACCCTTGGGATGGTCTCTGTTTTCATTTTGTCTTTTTCCTTTATCTTTTTCACGGTTACTTAGGATGGCTTTCGCATTTTTCTTAAAGGTTTTAGAGAAAACGGACAGAGAACTGTTGGATGTCATTACGGCACTAGTTGAAAAGATTTATCAAGTGACGATGAAGTAGTTTTATTCAGCAAGCAATACTTTCGACACAGTAGAACATGGCATCCTGTTAGAATTGTTGGAGGAGTTGGGTTTTAGGGGGGTGGGTCTGGAGTTGATGCGGAGCTTTCTCAGCGACAGGAAGCATATGGTGAGGCTGAATGGAGAAACTCTCAGTGAATTAGAAAAACTTCGTTATGGGGTACCTCAGGGAACAGTTTTAGGCCCGATACTGTTCTGTATTTTTATAAATAATTCGTTGGATATCACAGGCCAAATAATAATTTTTACTGACGATACGATTCTATTCCAGAATAAAGTGGGACCTACTCCAAATATGTTCCATTCTCTGTTGATGAAAGATCACTACCGGTCGAAGCTTCCTTGAAAATTCGCTGTGGGGACTCTATTTTGAAAATACCCGTCACACATTAAAGCAGGTACCTGGGTATATATTTGAACTTTCATTTAAGGTGGGAAACCAATATCAATTAATTTGTATCTAAGCTGAAGGGCTTGGTGTTAAAATTCAAAAAGCTTTCGAATATTTTGGACACACCCCAAATGATGAGACTTTACTCGGCAATATTAAAATCTCATCTACGTTATGGAATAATTGCTTGGGGTGTTGCTTATAATCATGTTTTGAATAATTTGAAGATCCAACAAAAGTTGAATGTAAAAAAGAAATTCAATATCCCAGCATACTTAATTAGTCAAAGAAGCTTTCATTACCTTGCACCGCGATTGTGCAATAAACTTCCTTCGTACCTCAAACGCATTGTGAATCTCAGAACCCAGAAACCCTCTTTAAGGAAATGGATAACGTCAACAGAGAGAGATACTAACAGATATTTCATAGATGTAAAAAATTGTTACTTGTAGGTGAGCTGCGACCTGTTGTTCTGGTTGTACTTTACGCTACCTAATTGTTGTGTTGTATTCTGCTTCGAGAATTCAAAACTGTCATAGTCGATGTAACATTGATATAATCTCATGTTAACTTTTATTCAAATATGTGTAAAAATTATATAATCCCCCACCACAGGCCTTTGGCTTTTGTGAGGTTTTTACTTTATTGTATTGTATAATTTCTATATAATGCAATAAATTATTATTATTATATCATATTATCTTCTCGTTTTGATAGAAATAATCTAAAGAATCATTTCAGAATTTCAAGGTGATGGTAATTATGTCCAATTGAAATACTAAGGGTCCCGAAAGAAGGGATTGCATCTTCCACTTTTATTTAACGAATATTAAATGAAATTTGACATGGAACAGTTGAATATATGAAAATATGATTCTGCTTTTGAAAAATTGGTTCATAACATGATTTATAAATGAGAACTGGTGAATCAATGTTTCAAAATTTCAAAACGAATCGATTCAGAATAACTCATTTCAACAGAACAACAGAAGACAATATATCTGAAATAGCAAATCATTAACAAAGTTGATCAAGTATATTAACTTCTAATATTTCATTTTGAATTTTGTAGCAAAAACCTTTCCTTTTCAAAGACAGCAGTCATAAAAAAGGTTTCAATGGTTACTGTATAGACATGATGGACAAAATAGCTGAAGAACTTGGCTTTGAATATGAGGTGTTTCTAGCTTCTGATAATATGGTTGGACATATGGATGACCGTGGAAAGTGGAATGGGATGGTGAAAGATATAATGGATAAAAAGGCTGATATTGGATTGGGTTCAATTTCGGTCATGGCAGAAAGAGAAAACGTTATCGATTTCACTGTGCCCTATTATGACCTTGTCGGTTATATGATATTGGTTAAGTCGTCAGATATAAAACCATCCTTATTCAAATTTTTGACAGTTCTGGAGGATGAAGTGTGGTT
Source organism: Cryptolaemus montrouzieri (assembly GCA_013387265.2). Lineage (NCBI taxonomy): Eukaryota > Metazoa > Arthropoda > Insecta > Coleoptera > Coccinellidae > Cryptolaemus > Cryptolaemus montrouzieri. Next base: position 66,844,084 of record JABFTP020000103.1, read on the forward strand.
ATGTGTCCTTGCAGCTTATTTCATCACTAGGTAATTCAAGTTGGAATCTTGAGTAGCTTTATCATGAGAGTAACAGCAGATCACTGTTCATGTATGATTTTTCTGTCTAGAATTAAATAATAATATTTCTTTTCGAGATTACTTGATTGAAGTCATTCCATATAAAGCGCAGGAATAATGTCATCTAACCTAATAATAAAAAACAAGTACTGTGTTTTAAGAAATTTTACTTAACGATTGGGATTCGTAACGCGTTTCACTACACCGTAGTTTCTTCAGACGAATGAATGTACAGAAGATATAAATGAGAATATAACTATAAATGTTCTTGAGTAATTGAAAGCTTATTGGATTGCTTGTTCTTAAGTGGTTATTTATGATAGGTATATTCAATAAAATTAAGGAATAGATTGCTCCCCGAAGAGATTCAATAGAGGTGAAAGGCTTAAATCGACTTGTTCATTGATGAGTCTACCTGAGTGTTTGTATTTATTGATTTCTAAAGTTTCCCAAAGATCTACCTTCCAATATTTACTATCTGTATGTAAAACTTCAAACTGTGGGTCGAAAGAGTGATTATTTTCTAACAGATAATTCGCGTAATTTGAATCTGATTTCTTATTTGAAAAACTGCGTTTATGTTCCGATATTCTAATATTAAAATTTCTGTGTGTTGTACAAATGTAGAAATTATCACAGTCATAGCAATTCAATCTATAAATACCTGATTTATTGTTTTTACCTGGTTTGGTTTTATTATTTTTATAAATTTGTCTAAATTATTATTAGTTTGGAAAGCAATGTTGAAATTATTGCTACTCTAGAATGATTTCAGTTTCTCACTTGTAATGCCAACGTAGGTTAAGGTGTTGAATTTTTGTTTCAATTTAACGACAGGGTAAACTTCATTCAATGCGATTCTACTTTGTTTTTCATCTAAAATATTATTTATTAGTTTGGGATTGTAACCATTATTTTTGCTATTTGTTTTATTAAATTTAGTTCTTCGTTGAAATTTTCTGGTGATAACGGTTAATCAATCTATAAATTAAACTATTGAATGCTGACATTTTATGTTGATATGGATGACACGAGTTGTGTATTATAATATCTGTATGTGACGTCTTATGGTAAATTGCGAAAACATGTTTTCCATTTTCATTCGAAGTTGTTACGTCTAAGAAATTTATCGAAGTATTGGTTTCTATTTCGGTTGTGAATCCAATTTTTGGATGTAATGAATTTATATGATTTTCGAAAATTTTAACTATCTATCTGTTCCTGTATAGCAAATGATGATATCGTCTACATAGCGATACCAGTATAAACAATATTTACTGATTGGATGATTATGAATTAATTTCTCTAAGTTGTTCATGAATATTTCTGCTAACAAAGGAGTTAATGGATTGCCCATAATCAAGCCGTCTTTAATAGTATAATATTTGTTATTGAAATGGAAATAATTTTGATCTAAACAAATTTGTAATAATGAAGGAATATCTGATTTAATGATAGTATTGACATGATTCTTTTCTAATGATTTTTCAACTAAGTAATACGTATCTTTCGGGGGAATGTTGGGAAATAGATTCTTAACATTCATTCATCTGAAGAAGCTACGGTGCAGTGAAACGCATGCAAATCATCCAACTTATGTTATTCTATATTTCTCTTTCGATTACAGTTTTCTCTTATGGATTTTCGATAAGTATAGTCCATATAGTTACCAAAATAATAAGGAAAAATACATTGATGATGAGGAAAAACGAATTTTCAACTTGAAGGAGAGTCTTTGGTTTTGCATGACGTCGCTCACTCCTCAAGGTGGTGGAGAAGCTCCAAAGAACTTGTCAGGTCGTCTAGTTGCTGCAACTTGGTGGCTCTTTGGCTTCATCATAATTGCTTCTTATACAGCTAACTTAGCTGCGTTCCTCACTGTTTCCAGATTAGAAACACCTATTGAATCACTAGATGACCTCTCCAAGCAGTTCAAAGTAAAGTATGCTCCAGTGAATGGATCATTTACCATGATATATTTCCAAAGGATGGCTGGTATTGAAGCGAAGTTTTACGAGTGAGTAAATATGATTACCTCAATCAAGAAATTTTGTTTTATATAATTCAACTTGTAGAATATGGAAAGATATGAGTTTGAATGACAGTTTGAGTGAAGTAGAAAGGTCTAAGTTGGCTGTATGGGATTATCCAGTAAGCGACAGGTTTACCAAGATATGGCAGTCAATGCAAGATGTTGGATTACCAACTACGCTAGAAGAAGCTGTTCGAAAGGTAAGCGTTTCGAAATCAGCCACCGATGGATTTGCTTTCGTTGGAGACTCTACCGATATCAAATACGCGGAGCTTTTGAGTTGCGATTTGAAAGCAGTAGGAGAAGAATTCTCGAAGAAACCATATGCACTAGCTGTGCAACAAGGATCGCCGTTAAAAGAGAGACTGAATACAGCGTAAGTACCGATAACTGATACTCGTATCATATACAGGGTGTTTCATAATAAGATGCCATAAATGGATAAGATGACTTCTCGAATGATGTGCTAAAAAGAGTTCATATAAAATTTTGTCGAAAAATTTGTTTCCGACAAACAAGGTGTACACTTTTCGGAATTTTCAGCCAGAAATTGACGCAAGACTTATTTTCGGAAATATTAATCTTCCAACAGCCACACGTTCGTACAGGGTGATAATTTTTCACGTGTCAGACTGCCTTTTTTGTTCCCCAAATTTTTTGTGATGCACCACCGACGTGTTTGAGCAATAAAATGAAATAGATCATTTTTTTTGAAAACTTTTTTGATTAGCAATAATCTCGTTTCTCTTGCCATTTTCAAGATATAAATTATTGAAAACAATTCGATGGTTCTACTCATACCAAAAGAATTTACATATTTTGTCAATAATTCTTACAATTGTTGAGATCCAGCTTGAATTAGTTCAAGCGAAATTGACGAAAAATATACAGTGTGATATTTTTTTCTCGTGTCATACCCGCTTTTTTCCCCTAAACTCTTTATTTTACCCCTGACTTATTCTGTTGAACGAATCTGATTATTTATATAATTCGAAAACTTATTTGGTTCCCACATTATGTTTTCGTATCTCTTAATTTCTTGTTTGTTACGGTAGCGATCGCAGGTAATCGAAAAGATCTATGGGATACATTGAAGGATTCAACAATAATAAGTCAATAATCATTTAATTTTGTACTTGAAGCGTTATCATTATGTTGAAACCCAAATTATATGGAACAGTTAACTTTACATCAGACGAAAACAATTATAAGATCAAATGACATAACTTAAGATATTATTTTGATTGTACAGCCATTTACGAACTCAAAACCTATCAGTGTAAGTACTTTAGAGTTGAAAAAATCAATTGGAATTATTAAGTAATGAAAATAGATCTAGTTTTCTCCAGAGGCAGTTTTTTCAGTGAGATAACATTCATTGCAATTCATTGCAAATAAATTCAGTGTAGCTTCTGCAAATATTTCTTCAAAAAGCAGTGCATCGAGTCTTCGATTGTCTCCAATTTTTGTTGGAAATATTTTGTAGGACGTTCTGGATAAGGCTGGACCAAAATAATTTTTTGAGAGTTTTTCCCCTCAGATATTCATTTTTTGTTTTATTACAATTCAGAAACAATATTACACATGCATTTCTCAGACAGAAAAATTGAGCCAAGTTTTGAATTATTTCACTGCCCCCCGTACATTGCTAAATTTATAATCGTGAATTTTTTGTATCTCTTAAAAGTTAAAGCAATAGATACATAATAGATACAAGCCATGTTGTGAATAACTTTTGATATTCATATCATACTGAATGTATTTTCGTATACAGAGTGAATTTCTTTGTAAGAAATATATATACAGAAAAGCCAATTCAGCAGTGTCTTGGAAAAGTCCCATTATTGATTTATTTCATACAGAATCCTAATTATGATAATCTCAATATTCCAGGAATCCTAGAAAAGAATTTTATAGGTTAGGTGGCTTTACTTCAATTCCGAAATAAAAACATAGGATTATGAAGAGTTGACAGATTCATGACATGTAGTGAATAACTTTCAATATTCTAAAATAAATGTATTTACGAAAACAGAATGAAGTTCCTTTCAGAAGACATATATATATATATATATATATATATATATATATATATATATATATATATATATATATATATATATATATATATATATATGAATCTGAGACAAGACGAATTATTCAAAATAAATAAATGTAGCTTGGTAGGATGCTGAGAAGCGATATGCGACACTGATGAACTCCTAATAAGGGCGAAACTGCAGTCTGCCGCTTCGTTCCTCAGCATCCTGCTTGGTTGCACTATTGTGGCGCTTGGGGGCTGCGTGCATGGCGGGCAGATTTGGAAACTAGCTCTTGTCAGGAGGGATTATTCATTGATCTACGGATTTTTGAATAATTCGTCTTGTCTCAGATTCACATACAGAGACTCCACGCGAAGTTTATCGCGGAAAATATTTGACCATATATAATGAAAAAAAGAGGAGGATTAACAAAAATTCGATTAATTGTATTTACACTAAATGCTTATATCTATAATTTTGGTATGTGTCAGCAAAACACAAGTGTGATAATATAAAAAACCCTGTTGATATCGTCTCAAGTCTCATTATTTTCTGAGACAGTCTAGATTGATTGCATACAGAATCCTTCTTATTATAAATTTAACATTCCAGGGCATTAATATTAAAGAATCAGTTAGAATAACCTCAAATTGTAAATGTAAAATTTATAAATCATGGAAAACTATGCAATACGCTGTAACGAAAGATACATTGAAATGGACAAATAAATATTAAATTAGGCTCATTTACTCTGAAACATTATTTCGAGATTATAAAATAAAATTAACCCAGAACATTTTGTGATATTTGACAGAAGGAATGACTCTTAAGCCGAACTAACTTTTGTCAGAGTTTGGACTGTTTCGTAGAAAGGGGTAAGCGGAGAAATGTTTTATCGGCCTCCCTATTAACGATTCTTTTCTCGATAATCTAGGTCATGAAAATGGTCCCAGATTCGAAAATGAAGTCGACGATTTCTTTTCTTGAATTTATTGTTGAGATATGTACGAATCTTCTGACACTCGAATCATACCTCCCGATAACCACATATAAGTAGAGCGAATGAAAGAAAAACCGCAATTTTGACAGCTCAACTGTTATTGATTTTGTCAATTTGTTGACATGAAAGTTTGGCGAAACTGAGTGGCGGGAGTAACTTTGAACCGAAATCGATTACACGAGGAGATGACTTTGAACGTTGATTTATTGTTTAAAACTTGGATTCAAGAAGGAAATGCATACAATTTTTAATAAGGAAAATAACGGAATATATAGCGACGGAGGATTTTGCTCAAAATCTGATCAAGAAATACGTGTTTGAATGACTCGAAAGTGCCTATTTTGCAGGGCGAAAGTAGATACCGTCACGGCACTTTATATGGCTTGAGAAAAATAGTCGCTTTTGGCGGTCGTTCGAAAAGGACCAAATTTGGAGGCGGATTTCTCCGGAATGGTTCGAAATATCGAATTGAGACTACGCTACGGAAACGGCTGTTTAGGCTGACTACCCCCTACCAATTTGGTCCATCTTCCGAGGGAAAATGGAGTGTTTTTGGAAATACTTTCGGAGACGCGTTTTTTAGAATTTTTCGACCGGATAGAGAACGTTATCTTTATTCGAAACGATCGAATTTTTGTTTTCCGTCAAAATTTTTGCCAGCTGCGGCCCCGGCGCGTTTTCCTTTTTTTTGAGGGGCCTTAGCGCCGCCCCTGGACGTCACTCGGACTTGAACGGGGAGTCTACGCATGGAGAAAACCTTGATTCGAAAAAAAAATTCACCGCCAATAAAAAAGCCATATCCCCACCGAATTGTCTCATTTGTCTATAACCATTCCTTACGGTTTTAGTATAGTTTAACCAAAATGTGTCAGTGCCATTTCTTCGACACAGCGTGAAAGCAGAACCGAAAGTAGGCAAATGAAAATTCCTAATTGTTTCCGAAACTCTTTTCTTGATACTGTTTTCTCGTATTTCATTCTCAACAACTTGTACCACACTTACTGTAATCAATTAATTAGTCGGTGTTTTATTTGAAGTTAGTCAACAGATATTTCGAAAAGTTTTTCATTTGAAACTAAATAACGAAATTTCATGGAAAATGGGAAACAAAGAAAAGAGATGACTACCAAACTAATCACAAATAGTTACGATAACAATAACTCATTAGACAGTTTTCAAGGAATAAAGTCTAGACCACTGTAACTATCAAATAAAATGCTGAGAATGGCCACCATCGATGAAAATACATGCTGCTCTTCTCTGTATTTTAGATCGTATAGTAACATAATCAGATACACTCGAAAGATATATCACCCTTAAGTGTTCCTGATTATGTTACTCAAACCTTTTATTCTATTCTTCAATTCTTTCAAAGCTGTGATGATGTCTCCATAGAAAAAATATTCAATCTCTTCAAATCTGAAGACCTAGGAGGACATTGTTCTATTCCCCGTGACCTATCAGTTGTAGTGAACGTAAGATATTTAAATCGCTGGTTCTCCATCATGTATGAACCACCTTGTGTTTCTAATGAAGAGTGTTACATCTTCGAGAAGTTGAGGCAACTATTCCTCTAAAAAATGCCGATACATGGCATTCAGTCTATGATGAGTATATTTTTTATTTGAAAATTGTTCTTGGTGGCGACATTCCTAGATTGAATGAGGTTTGTCTTCAACAAAATGATGAGTATTCTAGAAATTTTTTAACGCATCTGTAAACATGATTTCACAATCGAATAGGGGATTCCGTGCAGTTTTCTCTGAAGATCACCGACAGACATTAATTCTCAAAGAAGAAGAACACGTGGTATATATTACAAAACAGTTGTGAAGAATGCTCCATACTAATTTGAATGAGATATTCAACTTTATTCCAATTTTGCTGGTGCTCAGCTGAGGATTCAAATCAATCATATTCGAAGCGGCTTCTTCTGCTTCTAGAGATCTGATTGTTCGATTTGCACCTTTCAAATCATCTCTTGCATTAAATATTCCCCTTTCTCTCAATATTCTGTGGACATATGAAAATGTTCTCCCGTTAGGAGAAATTCTATTCGGGAAGTGCTCTTGATGGAAACGCCTCACTTTCTCTGCATTTCAACATATTATTTGGATAAACGCACGATTGCCCAAATGTCAAAAATAACAATCATTGAATTTTACTTTGTTATTCTATGATTGCATTCTGATTTCAAAGCTTACTGATACTGGAGCATTTTGAAGTCACTGACGCGTTTTGAAATGGTAGAGATATCTCGAAATCGACATATCTAACAGGTGTTTGGTAAACCTCCATCTTCAAATGGCCCGACAGGAAGAAATCTAGAATTCTATTCGGGAAGTGCTCTTGATGGAAACGCCTCACTTTCTCTGCATTTCAACATATTATTTGGATAAACGCACGATTGCCCAAATGTCAAAAATAACAATCATTGAATTTTACTTTGTTATTCTATGATTGCATTCTGATTTCAAAGCTTACTGATACTGGAGCATTTTGAAGTCACTGACGCGTTTTGAAATGGTAGAGATATCTCGAAATCGACATATCTAACAGGTGTTTGGTAAACCTCCATCTTCAAATGGCCCGACAGGAAGAAATCTAGTGGACTCAAATCTGGCGAATACGCTTTTAAGAACGCGTATAGACCTTTTTGTTTTTGTGATACTCACAATTTTGTGGTATACGAGAAAGTTCGTTCAATTCTGGAACTTATTTTGTTGATTTAAAATTTCCCTATTTTCAATTGTCGAAGCTTATAGTACTACTGCTGCATTGAAGAGTTCGTCAAAACTGATCACGTTTGATTGAAGCAAATGTTTCCGGATCCAATTATCTTTCAACCCTCGAATGAATTGAGCTCTCAAAAATATTTCCGAGCAGAAAACTTGCTTGTTGCAGCCACAGGTAATATGAATCACAATTACAAATGTCTTTTTGTAATGACGCCACAAAGTCTGATATGCTGTGATTTTTCTTTTGATGAATATATGATGAATGATGAATATCTTTAAAAAATAATGTTGTGAAAAAACTGCACTTTTGAATGGAATGAGCATTGTACGAAAAATTTCACTAATTCATCATGATTCAAAGCTTTCATTGACTTTTTCGGATCAAGCAACACAGCTTAGTTATTATAATGTGCTGAACCAATTGACGTACATAATAACTGTGCTTTGTTCTCAGCGTGTACAATGCTCTTCATTAGACATTGATTTTCGAATCTCTCCAAAGAAAATGTGAATTTTTCTTTTCTTGATTCGAATTCTTCGAAAGGTGTAATATTCATATAATTATCTGATTTTTAAGTGCTGCTGTCATCTTGACGTTGAATTTGAAATTTTTTGGAAAAAACATCTAATAGTGTTTTCTGCTGCTTATTCATAGTTTTCTGAAGTAATTGGAATTGTTTTGCGTCCATTCTTAAAGATCTGCGAACTTGAATTGTTTGAATATTTGAATTTACTGTTATTATGGAAAAGATATATTGAACAAGAACTGGAATATGAATACAATTTCGTAAAATTGTAAAATTGAATAATTGCCATCGGAACCAACTGTTGCTAGGATATAACTAACTATTTAACAAGATTTAAGTATCGTTTTCATATTGAAGAAAGACAACAATGTTTATATTAACTTTCTTTCTTGACATCACTCAAGAAATAACCTCCATTTACTGAATCTTATTATGAAATACCCTGTAAAATTGTCAATCTGTCGCTTCACATTTCTAGTCGAGCAGTTTTAGTCCAAATTGCAAATGCCATTATAGCTTAGAACAATGTTATTGGAAACTATGACATTCGCGTGATGCACTCTGTGGTACGCATCAGGGTTCTGAAAGAATTAACTTACGTGTTGCAACCTAATGTTCATAAAGAATGAGCTAGGGTAATGAATATATTGTGAAGCATAATTTCTTATTTCTGTTCTAGAATTCTTGAACTCACGAATATCAGATTCCTAGAAGAATTACGTCAAAAATGGTGGGACGATAATCCGGAAAAAATGAATTGTCCAAAGCCCGAGGATCCTTCTGAGGGTATAAGCATGCACAATATCGGAGGTGTTTTCATAGTGATTCTTGTGGGTATTGGAATGGCTTGCGTTATACTAAGCATAGAATATTGGTTCTATAAGCATGAAAGAGAATCTAAAGTGTTGAGAGTCAGAGGGACATCAAGTACTTCAAACAACCCACGAGGCACTGGAGATAGAGATATAATAAAAAATATCAATTTGAAAGAAAGTATGAATCTACCTTCAGTTATGTCTAACCGAATGTATCCAGGGGGTTTTCACTGAATTTAATAATTTATTGTTAGTAGAGTGAAAATAATTTTCGATTAGAAGTTTTAGCACTTACTGGCGATAATTGAGTGAAAATAATACTTTCAGACTGAATAAATCTCAACGCCTAAGATTCCAAGCTAACTGGACCTACGTGATTTTATAAAACCTCAAAGATCTTTGTGAAAGGTGTACTGCAAAACATCATAACAGAAAAATATTTTATAAATACAGCTATGATTACTTTGGCAATTAACAGGTAGTGAGGGAAATGGAGCAAAATTCTAGCTTAGTATCGTTCAAATGGAAGACTTATTTTTAAATATTTCGCAGGATAGACGTGAAGTCGTCCATAGCTAGTTACTTTGAATTAATTCGTTCATGTGAATGTATTCGCAATTTTTACGAGTATTTGTATGATGAAGTCATTTTTCGCCATCAGATATCAATATGTGCAAGGTAGTTGGACAGATAAACCATCACAGTACTGGAGTGCCTCAGGGGTCACTATGGGGCCTATTATTATTTTTGATATTTCAAAATAATCTTTTAAATTAAATGAGCGATTGTATTAAAATGTTATTTGCTGATGGCACTTTGGTTTCTGTAACATGTCAGAGTCTTGGGGAGGCTGACACGCTGTTTGATGCGATACCTCGAAATGTTGTAACGATTAGCTATGAATGAGGGGAAGACGAAACGTGTTAATTTTGGTATGATATATGTAGACTTCGATAATGACAAGTTTTCAGGTGTTCATTCAGATATGAAACTCACTTGTAGAGTTCATTAGTTCGTATACGAAAGTATTCTGAAAATTTTCCAACCTAACAAAGATGAAAGACATGTTTCTGGATTTTGTCTATTTTCAAAATAGCCCTCTTGTTAGTTTACACAGAATATTCACCGTTGTTCACATCTCTGTGACCCGTCCAAACAGTACTCGACGTATACTCTGCAAAGTAGTGGGTCACGAAGATAAATGCGTCATCACTTGACGACATTCTCTCTCCTAAGCTCGGTTCAGATGAAACGCACCCACTCGCACCGTGTAGATAGGCCCACTCTCCGTGAGTTCCCTCACCCCGTGGAAACTCCGGGTGAGCCTGCTCCAGTCGGTTTTCAGTAGCGGTTTGAACGAAACTCACCGTGTTCCCTCGCGTCATTTGAACAAGCAACTTAAGGTGTATCCATGTTGAACTCCCTAACAAGACTAATTACTGACTCGCCGGTCCTGCGGTTTACTCTTTCAGGTGAGCAAATGCGCGTCGATGAGTTTGATGCGCTCTGTGATCCTCGAATTTTTATGAGGGTCGAATGTCTTTCCTTTATCCTCTTCATCTCGCTTATTTTACATCTCCTTGGTTTGTCCTGGGGTCCTACTGGTTGGTCATCCTCCTTCTTTTTTATTGTGGTGCATCTATGCTGGCCTGTTGTTTCCTCCTCCATTGTACTAGAGATGTCCTCTTTCCTGTTGTCCTCGGTTGTAGTTCCATCATTTGATTGATCTTCTTGTTTTCGTGATCTTCCATCTGGTCAGTTGTCTTCGTCGTTAGTCGTGATGATTTCTTCTAGTGTATCGATTTACAATCCCTTCCTGCATTGGTCCGTTGCTTCTGCATCATAGGGCGTTTGTTGCTGTCACGACGATCTTGTTCAGTGTTGCTTGTAGTTTCCTCTTCTCGAATCTGTCTTCTAGATGCCAAATTTGTCCTGCGTATGTTGTTCCTTTGATTGTTATTTAGTTTAGTAGGGGGTATAGTTTTCCGTGTATTGCTTTGTTTTCCTTGTAGTTTCCTCGATATGCCTCTTGTAGTTCAAGTGGTCGTCCAGAATTTCACCGAGATATTTTGCTTCCTTTTCTATTCGATTTGTTGTCCTTCTATGGTGATTTCCTTTGCTGTTTCCGGATGTCCCTTCTCCTTGTGGTCGATGTACATTGCCAACGTCTTTTTCAGGTTGACCGTGATCCTCCATCTTTGAAAATAATTGGTAAGTTGGTCGATATCTTCTTGTAGCCATTTCCTCACTGCTGCTTTTTCCTGTGGGATGCGTATATTGCCGTGTCATCTGCGAACTGCTCCATCTTCGAGTGCTTCATCTTTGGTATATCTGCGATGTATATGTTGAATAGTAGTGGTCCTCGTACTGATCCTTGGGGTACGCAGGCTCCTATTCTCTTCGCTTTTGACTTCTGGTCCTGTATCCTGGTTATGATTCTTCTGTTTTGTAGATACGACATCGTGATGGTGGTAAGCTTCGCTGGGTATCCTGTGGTCTTCATCTTGTAGATTAGTCCTTCGTGCCAAACTTTGTCAAATGCTTTCTCAATGTCTAAAAATGCTGCTCCTGTCAGTATTGATATGTTCTATTTGTCCTTGATGTCCTCCACGATTCTAGCTTAGTTGGTGTATTGTCGAATGTCGTCCTCTAAATCCAAATTGGTTCTCCAGGAGTATTCCTTTTTCTTCGGCGAACGCTTTAAGTCGCATGTTTAGATGAAGGAATGAAGAGAAGTTGGTTTGGGGTTAGATCTGGAGGTTAAAGCGGATTGTCAAGCAGTTCAAAACGTAATTCATGGATTATCGCTACGGCAACCGCTGTAGTGAGAGATGGTGCGTTGTCTCAGTGAACGATGATTCTTTTTGCGAATGTGGAGATTTTTCCCCAAGTTTTGACTGCAGCTTGTCAAGTGAAGATAGATAGTATACTCCTGTGAAGGTTTTTCGATCACAATAACTACATGATTATCCCAACGTATTCGCTATCACTTTCCTAGCCGAGGGGAAAATATTTTGCTTTTTCTTGGACCTGGTTCTCTATTTGCAGTGCTATGATGGTGCATCCAAGTTTCATCTACAGTAACTATCGTACCCAAACTGAACCAACAGAGCATTGGAAATATTCATTCGAACACGATTTTGGTCTATTGTGAGCAAACGCGGCCCCAACTCGCAGACTGCTTTCTCATGTGTGAAAGTTGATGTAACATGCAACAAGCAAGTCCTTTTGACATGTTTATAACCTCTACTATCTCCCATACTTCAATTTGGGTTCGTCTAGCACCATTTGGTGAACTTTGGTGATGTTATCGTCGGTAGTTACAGTTCTGGAACGTCCCGAACGTTCATTATCTCCCAAGTTCTTACGCCCACGTTTGAATTCAGCTGCCTAAAATTATACTGTGGTGAATGATGCTGCTGAATCTTCATTCATAAATCCAACTCATCTTTAATTTCCATAGACTCATTGTCTTTCCAATCAAATATTGATAGCTCGATACTCGATTTTATCCATTTTCACAAAAAAAAACTCACATCAACTCAAACAAGTGTTGCATAACAACTACACTGATAGAATGGCTGAAACAAACCTATTTTGAGATACGGTCTGAGCATGGTTACATAGAATTGAATTTGAGAGAATGTTTAAAATCCGGCGGCGTGTTGTTAGATTAGTTGGTGGACTCAATGGACTCAAGCATGGAGAATACTGTAGAGAATCTCTCAAATATTTGGTGATTCTCAGTGTTTTTAGTTGAGCGAAAAATCATTCGTCAAAAAAAACATATACAATTGAAAAAAATGAAGTGATTTGCTTCTGTTGTATTCTTCTCACTCAGTATATTGAATACGATCCTTCAAAACAAATACCTCGATCAATAGGAGAGACCGGAGCTGTTGCCTATAGGGGTAGGTAGACTAACTGCCAAAACTCGTCAGAAGTGCAAGTGTGGCGCAATTAAATCACAGCCAAGTATTCCACTCCGAGTATTATTTTCACATATAACATTTTCAGAGCTGATGCCTAAACGTTATATGTGAACCATTTCTCTATTAATCTGATCGTTTGATGAATCCATGCTTATCATATTTCATAACTTATGTTTCAAATCGGCTGAAGTATTTTAGATCAGCCATGCCAAAAATAAAAAATGCGGTGTGTGGCTGGTAGACTAATTCCTATCAGGGTAGGATGAATAATTAGTCAATCAACCCTAATAAAATCCGCATAAGTTAAACTTTTATGGGACTTTGAAATAAGTATAGCAATCTTGTTGTTAAAGAACAATGATCTATATCAGAAGTACTCAACGAGCCGAAACGCCAAAGGATGTTATGGAAAGAGTTTGTAATGCAGTTATTCTTGTGGATAAAAATGTCAATCCGATATCAAAACAATATGATATTCCATATAAAACATGACATCGTTACGTTGCTAAGCTAAAAGAAAAATAAGAACACAATCCGAATTTGACGAGAGCAGAATTAACCCTGGACTCAGTGGGATATATAAAAAATATGCAAGTTTTTACTAATCTAGAAGAGGAAGCTTTAGTCGGTTATTTGAAGAAGGCAGCTGATGTTTATTATGGATTGACGTCATATGAGACTCTAAAATTAGCTTATGAGTTCGCAAAACATATTACAAAGCTATGCTGATTCGTGAAGAAGAAACTTGTTAGCTGGTGAAGATTGGTTGGGTTCTTTTCTCAACCGTCATCCTTCTCTATCAATCCGATCACCTCAAGCAACAAGTCTATCAAGAGCTACCTCATTTAATGAAAACGACGTTAGTTCATTCTTCGCTATCTTGATATCTGACCCCTGGCGATATTTGAAATGTAGATGAGACGGGTGTACACCATCCATGTACCTAATAGAATAATATTTCGTCGTGGGATGAAAAATCTGAGTAAAATGACATCTGCCTAGAGAGGTACACTAGTGAAAATTGCTGTAATCATCTCAGCTGTTAGAAATATGGTACCACCATTCTTTGTATCTCCACGGGTACACTTCCCATTTTATTAGAAGTGGTCCCTTAGACCAGAGGGGGATGCTAATCCGTCTAGCTGGATGAAAAAGGAAAACTTCATAAAGTACGCCCAACATTTCGTGAAACATGTTAAACCCAGTAAAGAAAAACCTATTCTCTCACTCTAAGATAACCACGATTCTCATTAGTCGATCGAAATGTTGGATTACTTCAAAGGAAATGCGGTGACAATTTTGTCATTACCTCCACACTGTAGCCGCAAACTACAATCTCTAAATAGATCTGTTTACGGACCTCTAAAAAAGTATTTCAACAGAGCAAGTGACAACTGGCTGGATAGTAGTACAGAAAAAACAATAACAATTTGTGCTATACCGGAGTTACTTAAATCGTGACTACTATTGGCTGCTACAATTGAAAATATTCCATCAAGGTTCAGAGTAACCGGGGTATTACCACTAAATGAAAATATATTCCCCGACTCCAAGTTCAGCCGATCTTACCTGATAGATAGGCCTGTGCCTAGCTCTCATGACATTGCCGGTTCTTCATTAGCTGATGAGGGTACAACAATTGTAGAGGGCTGTTATAGCGAAATGCCCTATAGGTAAAGAGGAGCTGTATAGCGAGGTATGGGTGTACATTATAATGCCATAGATTTTCTCACCTTTGTTTTATTCTTGTTACATACTACGAAAACTCGTTTTGTTAGCTTTGTATATTTGAAGAAATAAATATACTGTGTTTGGGTGAGAAAGTCCAAACTTCTAATATAAATATTTATCACGTGGAAGTTGGATTTTATTTAAGAAATTTTTTAGTGTCCATAAAGATACACTAAGAGAAAAATCACATCCAGAAGGCATGCCAATCTTCCACGAATATTAAGTGTTTTAGAGCTGAAAACTCGAATATCATCCAAAGATGATGTCCAAAACATGATATTCACCCACATTTTCAATTGCACCTACTTATGTTCCCCCGGTAAATATAAGGTATGGTTGATGGAATATTTCGATGAGAAAAAAATGGAACTTCTCTGTTACAGTTTGAAGATTCTTGCAATTTGATAATGAAAATTTTGAAAGGTTTTAAATTTTGACCATTAAATAAAAAATGTTCACAGTGAATTCAAATCGATCAAAATTTTTCACTCAATTATCGATTTGGTTTTTTGCTTTCGGAAAATGCATGTTTGTTGGGTAGTATAAGAAATAATGATTATTATATATTTTATATTGAGTATTATGAAACACATAGCACATAGTTGTTGAAAATGCTGTGATGAATATTTAAGAACTATCTGCAGATATTATTTTTAATAAGGAAATATTTCATCTAAGAATCGTTATGAATATGTATTGTTGTTCTGCTGTGATTCATTTAGTGAATAAATTGAAATATTTTTAATGAAGATATTTACTTTCCATTTGGAGCTTGTTTTTCTTACAATATTTGCACTTTTAAATAAGCGTCTGTCACAAAGTATTTGGCACAATTCTTTCATGAAATTTTATAAACACAAATGAATTTACTTATCATGAATCTTCTGATTCAATGTCATTATTAACCAAAAGATCAAAAGCAATTTGCCACGAATATTGGTCAGTAGCTTTTCGATGATTTCAATATACCCTTGAATTTTTTGATTAACACTTCGACAGTTGTCATCCCCCATCCTTAACTTGTATAAAATTATGGCAGTTGTCGTTTGTGGATATAATAATTCAGACAATTACATTGCACCATTACTAGGGTTATTGGTTTTGGACGCAATGTATTGAGTATTGAAGGTTTTTCTGCATTTGGTGGTGTTGAAGATTTGCATACATTTCTGGAAATTCAGGATGCTGAATACTACAGTTAAGTGACAAATTTTTCGAACTCAATTCTTTAGAATCCAAATTTCAAACGAATCTGGATTTAAAAGAGTAGCTCCTCAACGGAATGGTAGATCTAATGACATATCAATCATTTTTCTTGAAGTTCATATAAGTCTCCCACATTATTTAATGCCTTATGCCACGTATGTTTCTATTATAAATATGATTTCAGTAGGGTAATTTTTATTGTTGAAGATGGAAGAAAACCAGTTCCATTAATCAAATTGAATAAAATCAATGGGAAGTCATGGTCAAAACATTGTTATTGTTTCATAACCTGATCATAATGATCAACTATCACATAATAAAGGCTTGGTCAATCATTTATCTTCATCTTGATTCATATGGGTCGAAACACTATCAAAGATTAACTTGTTTATTCCAATGAAAAAAGAGTGAAATACATATTGAAAAAGAAGAAAAACTAGTGCTTAATGTCACATCACTGCCTTCTACGATCACTCCAGAACTATAAGCTCAATAAAATAAGGAGAATAGGGTTAAGCACATATAATATTTTATATGATTCAGCAGAACAAAAAGAAAAACATTGAGGAAAAACCTTGTCTCGCCTTTCTCTGATGTATCAGTAACAGCTATTTTATAAGTGCGTTTTGACAAAAAATGGAAACAAGATGATAGTGTTGAAGTTTCAATCTTCATTTGAGCCAAAACAATGGTTGATAGATGTGGAATGGCGAAAATTTGAAAAAATTAAGATAAACGTAGCTGGAAAATATTGTGTCAGTAGTACTGAAAGGATACATTTCTCACACTATGAATTTGGACTATCTATATAATTTCTTTTGAAAAATATACCATTACAATACCCATTTCCGTTTCATTAAAGATTTTAGGATCTCCAAATCTTTTTTTTTTTGAGTCCACAACTTTCTGAGCAAGATCTTGTATGAGGAATTTATTAAAAGCAATAACTTAATTCCTTTTCTCCAAAAGGCGCATCGAAAGAAGAGCACAGAAACTAGATTAAATATCATATGAGTGAAGGCTGCTTAGCAGCCCTGCCACCGCGACCCAGTGGTCTATTGTGGCATATTCTGTCCTAAATTTCATTCACGAGCTCCATGCTTCTTGTGAAGAATACGAGTTTTATCGGTGAGAGCTTCATAAGCTCAGTCAGCCTGACTGAGATGACCTAACTGTCTTGACAATATTTTCCTAAGTTTTGAAAATTGCATGGAGTGTACGGATGTATGTGAATGTGACTTTTCTGATCACAGAGCCCAGCGTGTCATTTTTGATCTCCCAGAAAGTACAAAAGTTAACGTTATTCGTGAAATCAGACCTCAAACTCATAACGGTTTCAATATGTTGAATGGGACTCTTGAGAACCTGAATTGGGACTCTCTTTTTGATCGAGATTTGAGTGCGAGTGGTAGCAAGGTAGCAACAAGTCGCATTGGTAAAATCTTCTTCTTCTTCAAGTGCCATGCAGATTCCTGCGTAGGCGTCCATCCTTTCACTCATCATATGATTCTATTGATTGCAGCATTTTGTAGTGTCTGGAAGTCCTGTATTCCTGTCCACTGTCATATGTTTCGTAGACAGGATAGTTTTCTCCTACCTACTCCTCTTTTTCCTCCTTCTATTTTACCCTGGAGGATAAGACGCTGGAAGTGATAGCGTTCTCCGCGCAGTACATGTCCAAGGTAGCCAATTTTTCTTCTTTTGTTTTTTTCGAAAAGTTCACGGTCTATCAAACCAGTTCTTCTCTGTATATCCTCATTCGTTACATGTTCAACCCACGATACCCTCAGCATCCGTCGTAGGGTCCACATCTCGAAGGCCTCAATTCTATATATAATTGCTGTTTTCAACGTCCATGCCTCGACTCCGTACAAGAGAACGGGCCAGACGTAACATTTTACCATTCTATATCTGAGATTGAGATTTAGGTTTTTGTCTGTCAAGAATTTTTTAAGTTTTATAAACGTTGTTCGAGCATGCTCGATTCTGCATTTTATTTCTTGATCTGGGTCCCATTTTTGGTTGATCATGCATCCCAAGTATTTAAATTGAGTGACTTGTACAATGTTTTCTCCATTTATGGATATTATGGTATTTGGGGCATCGTTTCTGCTAATGGCCATAAATTTGGTTTTACGGATGTTAATTTTCAAACCCAATCTCTGGCTTTCTTGATTGACCTTATCTAGTAGAGCTTGCAGGTAATTTGCACTATCTGCCAGTATCACGGTATCATCCGCGTATCGAAAATTGTTGATGGGAATTCCGTTTACTTTAATACCCATGGGACTGTCGGAGATTGACTCGATGAAAGCTCTTTCCACATATAAGTTGAACAACATCGGAGACAAGATATACCCCTGCCGGACGCCTTTTTTTATTTCAAAATCCTCAGTTTTTCCTGCATTTTGAATTCGGATTTCTGCTTTTTGGTTCCACTATAGATTACCTATAAGTCTGATGTCCTTTCCATCCAGCCCCAAGTCTCTAAGATATGATATGAGGAGGTCGTGCTTTACATTATCAAATGCCTTCTCGTAGTCAATAAAGCACAGAAAAACGTTCTTTCTTTGGTCTTGGCAATTCTGCACTAATGTTTGGAGACTAAATATGGCTTCTCTTGTTCCAAAACCGTTCTTAAATCCAAACTGACTGGCACCCCTCACTTCCTCGCACCTCCTGTATAGTCTCGTGTGTAGAACTCGAAGGAAGAGTTTGAGGACATGAGTCATTACACTAATGAGGCGGTAATCTTTACACGCTGTTGCGTTGTTTGTTTTCTGAAGTGCGACAAATGTAGAACGGAGCCAGTCCTCGGGAATTTGTCCAGTGTCGTGAATATTGTTAAAGAGTCGGACTATGATATCGAGGTTTTGTTCGCTAACTAAATGATATGTTTCCGAGTAAATATCATCAGGGCCCGGAGCTTTGTTGCTTTTCATCAGAGTTATAGCATGTTTCATTTCACTCTTTAGTATACTTGGTCCTGATAACGTTGTTATTTTGTTTTCGGGGTTTCCTGGTCTGTCATCTAGGAAAAGACCAGTGGTGTATTCCCTACATGTTAGTAGTAGTTTTTCGGTGTTCAATATTATTTTATTGTCTTCATCCCTGATGAAACTTACACTCTTATTGTTATATATTCCAGCGATTTCTTTGACTTTTTTATGGAGATGGAAACTGTCTCCCAGCTTGCTCAGATTTTCTTCTTCCAGACATCTTTCAGCCAGCCAACTTTCCTTTGCTGCTCTTATTTCATTTCGAATTTTTCTTTGGAGACTTTTATATTCTGTGTATTTTCTGTTGACTTTACATTGCCCTCGTTTCTCCATTAAATATAGAATGTTTTCGGTCATCCATTTATTCCTCGATCGCCTTCCGGTGTTTGTAAGGAAGATTTCATTTGTTTCCGTAAAAGCTTCTTTGAGGTTGATCCAGTGTTCGTTCGTATCATTTATACTGCGTATACTTTCCAATTCTTTATTAAGATGTTCTTCGTATAGTGATCTTCTTTCCTCGTCTTTAAGTACTTTTGGTTCTAATGTCTTTCTAACGGTTTTTTCTTTGGGTCTGGACAGGCACAATATTATGTCGGCACGCAGCGGAATGTGGTCAGATTCAATATCGGCACCTAGCATTGTTGTAACTTTAGTGATGAGATTTCTAAACCTTTGATTAATGATAATAAAGTCTATTTGGTTTCTGACAATGTGGTGTTCACTGTCTTGCGGAGATTTCCAGGTGTATGAACGTCTTGGTGGTAGCGTGAACCATTTATTTGTAATCACAAGATTGTTTTCTTCGCAATACTGAATTAGTCTTTCCCCTCTTTCATTTCTTTCACCTAAGCCGTAATCACCCACTACAGATCTCAGTCTACTCTTAACCACTTTAGCATTGAAATCTCCTAGAATTATGTTGACCTCGTTCATTTTTGTAAGCTTTAGGGCACTGTCAAGTTGTCTGTAAAAATCCTCAATCTCTTCCTCTGACTTGTCTGCCGTTGCGGCGTAAACCTGTATGATATTGATGTTCATGGGTCTACCAAACAATTGAATTAGGAGTGCTATCTCTGAAATTGGGATGAAGCTCCTTATTGACTTTTGTATGTTGTCATCCATTAGGATGCCAACGCCGTGCTGATGGTCTGGACCGGAATTCTTGGTACCTGAGTTGTATAGTACTTTACCGTTTGATATGATCATTCCATTTCCAGGTCAACGGACTTCACTTACTCCGAGAATGTTTATTTCCATTCTGTTCATCTCTTGGATTAGGTTGTCGAGCTTTCCAGCTGCATACAAAGTTTTCACATTCCAAGTAGCTATCTTTGTTCTCTTATCTAGTTGAAACTGGGGGATTCTTTGCACCTCCTGACCACTTAAGATCTGCCTGGGACTAGAGGCCATTTGTATTTTTGCTTCCAACATGATAAGTGTTAATCGGATGAATATCCTGGGAATATCCGTAGGATCTTTAATACAGTGGGTTTCCTTTACCTTCTGTATCCCCCTGCCGTTGGTCATTTGTTGGCTCTTCCGCCTTCAGAGATGATTTCTCATCTCACGAGCAAGAGGTTGCTCTCACTCCTGTTGGTTCCTCCACCCTGAGCTGTTGACCAAGAGGATATGGCTGCTTATCCCGGCAGTCATTCGGCGCTAGTTTTGGTCCGCACCGGGTATTTCATTTCCCCGGTACCACCCATATCTGGGAGGCATTCCCCTATCCGCCACCTGGGGAGGCGCCCGATGGGGGACTTATAACCCCACACGGGACTGATATAATAATGATTTGAAAATACCGAGACATCAGATTGAACTTGTTTGTGAACTCTATCAGCGTTATAGAACAGAAAATCTTGGAAGTTTGCTGAAAACCCTCAAATGCAGTTATAAATTATAAATAATACTAAGAGGGGAGCAAATGATTCATCAATAAAATCATCTTCAAAGCTACAAATTCCGATGTGGAATATCATCAACTCAAAGAGAAATCTACTTAAAGTGAAGTAAATTCCAATATCGATGTTGATCATTTTGATGAGTGTTTCTCATCAGTTCCTCATAGAGTCTCTGGATCTGTTCTACTAACAGACAAGTGTTCTGCAGACTTGTTTTGCAGGAGAATCCCAAATAATTTAGGTTTTTCATTACCTGAGGTGAGTCAGGTAGAGGTACGTGATGTTATTCGACCTTTGAAAAATAGCAAATCTAAAGATTTCTAGGGATTGTCTACCGTACTTATCAAGAGAACTGTTAATAGTTTTATATCTCCTCTTACATGCGTTGTTAATAAATGTTTCAGAGAGGGAATATTTGCTGATTGCCTAAAAGTTTCCAAAATAAATTCAATTTTCAAGAAGGGTGATAAGAACTATGTGTCTTACTACCGACCTATTTCATTAGTACAAGTTTTCTCCAATCTTCTGGTAGAAATTATGAGTAATCAGATTACTTTGAGAGTCACTCCCTTTTTTCACAACATCAGTATGGCTTCCTGAAAAGTCGTTGTACAACTGATGCCATTGTTGAATTAATTGATCCGAAAGTTTGTTCATTCATTGTGGTATCTTTCAACTGTATTTTAAGACTTATGAACTGTAAAAATATCTATTTGGAAAGGAGCTACAGCTGATCTCCGAGAGCTCCTCTCAAATAGGACGTTTTGCTGTCATCACTATATCTCTGAACTGGATCCTCTGTGATTGAAAAACCAAACAGATTTCGTTAATATTATGTTGAATCTACTAATTTTTCGAAGGAATAAGCAAAACGAATAATTGCGTATGATTCAATAAACCAGTGAACAAAAAAACTGAGGAAGAAACTCGTTACCCTGTCGTTATTGCACTAGCAATAGCTGGTCTGTTTATGTTGTGTTGGAATAGTGTGTACATAAAGAGTACCAAAGATTTTTCTGCTTAGCAGTTTCATTCTCTCATTCTCGTCTTGCATTCCATGATTTCCAGACGAAGACAAGAGTGAAAGGAAGGGGGTTTGAGACAGGAATCTATAACAATTGAAAAAGAAAAACAGCAGAAAAATTTTTCAACAATCATACCTGACTCTTATATATCTAAGCTCACTTGAATCTAAGAAAAGATTTTTTATAGCAGGCAAGGCCAAAAAAAGGACTAGATTTTTTATAGCAGGCAAGGCCAAAAAAAGGACTAATAAGATAATCAAAAAGTACATAACCTGCAATACTTCCTCTTTCGCGGAGATGTTCTTCCGTCGCAGTGTGAGTCTCCTGAAATATAATCACTTCCTGGTTCTTTCTTGCCAATTTTGAAGTATAATCGCAAAAAACCCTTCGAAATTCAAACTCAACAAAAACAATTCCCTCTCTGTTTGACCCAGAGAGCCCCGATGGCCAGGTCCGGTCTTCTGAGTGATGCCGATTATGATCTATGGATGTTCTAGAATCATTATGAACCCAATAATTTGGGTTGACATGGCCCATATATTATTTTTTCGTGGATCTTGTTTAATTTAAAGAATAATTTACGAAAAAATGTTGCCACTTGTTTTAAAAATATGACAAATGAATAGAGTAACGGGAATTGTATAAAAAAACATAAAAAATACTACTTCTGTAATACCGGGTAGCTCGATATGATTGCCTTAGAAAAAAACCAACTCTTTGAGGGAAAACTGAAATTTAAAACTTTGACACCCCGTAATAAATTAGCAATTAAATTTTTAGATACAGTCTTGTATTTTCGTGATAGATGTTGAGCCTTCCTATTGCCACTGTTCATGGCTTCTAGAGCGAAAGGTGAAACTTGAGAAAAAAAGATCATGTTTTGTTTTTCTTTCGAAAATATGTCGAAAGGTCGTAGGATAGATAAGATGAACAATTAAATTAAGCAAAAAAATACAGGGTGTCCCTTTTGAAAATCGAAAAGTGGTATTGTTCTTGGTATAACCGGAAACGAAACGTCAAACATATTAATGTTATCAAATTTAGAATGTTGTCTAAATATCATCAAAATATTCTAAGTATAAACAAAGTTACAGGGACGGCCCTAGTTTCAGTTACACCCGGTAGATATTAAATTGTGAATATCTTATTTGTCTCCTTTTCGTGCATAAAACATCGAAAGTGAGAATAAATAAGCACTTTGAATATATTTTTCTTCAAACGTGTGTTTGATGAATAACTTTGGCACTCAAATTGAAATATTAATAATGAAGCTTATTGCTCTTTATTTAGTTGTTCTTCCTACAACAGTCTTCATCACTCTTTAAATGAGCATCGGCCACAATGATTTTGGCACAATTTTTTCATGAAATCATTATAAACACATTGGTTCTCTTATCATGTATCTTCTGACACAATGTCATCATTAATAAAATGGTTAATCAACTGCAACAAAGCGCAATTTTTCGTTAATATCGGTCAGTAGTTTTTCCAACTCCAATTTCTTGAATTTTTCTGATAATCACCTCAACGCTTGCCATCCCTGATCCTATACTTATGAAAATTATCGTTTGTTGATATTATTATATCAACAAACGATAACTGATTGGACAATTATTAGGGACGTTGCTTCTAAACGCAATGCGTTGCAATTGCAGAGTCTTGTTATTATGCAATAGGGTCGAAAAATAGCATACCTTTCCGAAAACTCTATGCTGGAAACTTCAGGTACGTGACAAATCTTTCAAACTCAATTTATTAGAATCGAGATTTCAAAAGTATCTAAAGTTGAAAGAGATAAGCTCCTCAATGAACAGTTAGATCTAATGACATACTCATTATATTCCTTTATGTTATAGCACCGCACAACAGCTATTTTGATTATAGAGTTAGAGCACATTGCATTGGCCTAATTTCTTATGACGATCTCAAATTCATGATTCAAACTTCTATAACAACTCTAGTTAAGAAAATAAGAAACATGGACCATTTTACAATAACACACAACAGCTCCTCAAAGACCAGGTAGGTCTAATGACACACATACTTTATTTCATAACACCGCACAACAGCTACTCTGATTATAGAGTTAGTTGTAATGTACTAAAATCACATCTCAATAATTTGAATTAAAATACCTGGTTCCAGTCAACCCTCCATCTGTGTCACACCACTGGCTAACAGTCTGATGCGCAGCACTTTTTTCTGCCGCAGACCTTCAAGCTAATTAGTTCTTGAAAATCCTCTTTAATTGTATTTGAAACAATTAAATTATATCAAAATTCTGTAGTCAAATTAGAGATATATCGTTGTATTAAATATTGTGTATTGATTTATATCAAAAATATAGGTCCTAAGTGGAGAATCGTAGATGGACATTCCTAGGTGGAGAGTCGTAGATAGAAAGTCGTAGGTGGACCGCAGAGGTTGAGATATAACTTTTATCTGGAGTCCAGAAATCCAGATGAGTCCGAAGCTGAAATAGAGGTTTTCCCCTTATGCAGCAGTAAAATACAAGAACTTTTTGGAATATGAATTCCCTAAGTGATTGGGGACTATAACATGACGGTGGAGGTCGTCATGTTATAGTCCCCAATCATCTATTTCACCAAGACAAGTCTTACTGACTGTATATATATATATATATATATATATATATATATATATATATATATATATATATATATATATATATATATATATATATATATATATATATATATATATATATATATATATATATATATATATATATAGAAAGAATCATTTGTTGACATTGTCTACTATGATTATAATATATAATTAAATATCTGAGCAAAACTTCCTGACTTTTCTTCCAAGACCTCAGTGACAAATATTGAATTAGAGTCTCATTGCTCATATTTCCCAGGAATTAACCAGTAAAGTTATTTTTGTTAGAACATGATATTGACTAATTTTTAAGACTATTTCAAATCCTTGATTAAAGTTTTTGTATCAGCTTTAGTTAAGAAAATATAAAGCATGGCCCATTTTACAATAAAACACAAATTCTTTAAGGTTGATCATTTTTCATTAAATTCTTTGATTGAAACAATAATTTTTTTATAAGATTTTTCTCGTGGATGTTGTAGTCGGTGAGTTATTTTGGATGCTCCAACAAAAGGTCTTGATAGTGTTCCTCCATAGTCGGCAGGCTAATCCCCAAGATAAGCCAGAAAATAGTCTAGGTGGTTACAAAGATAGTATAAGCTGATACTCATGTTACATTCAAGTTGAGAATATTCTTATTTCTCGAGAAATTCTGAACAAGCAAAACAAACTGATAGCATGCATTTTGCTAAATCTCTGTCATAGTTTCTATAAAACGTATGTCTTCAATAATGATTCAATCTTTTGCATATCAAAGATGCCTGCTTTTATCTTTTCTGCACTCAATTTTGATAACTTTTGGGGACAAGAAAACTAAGTAATTACTATATTTGTTAAAAGCTTCCACAAATTTCTTCAGGAGCCCTAATTTCCGATGCAACGGAGACAATAGTATGAGATCACTTGTTTTCATGAAATTAGTTCTTCCCAAATGGGGCAATCTTTTTCAATTCAATGTTGATTTCTAGCTATACTATCCCACAGGCAGAGAAAACAGGGATACTTTGTGTAACCACTTTGTTGGCCTTGAAGAAACTTGATCATTTTTGAATTAATATGGGCCAGTTGTTTTCTATAAACTTTCGTCCAAAACCAAAGCAATATTCTTCTTTTACTTTAGTGGAATGTGCTATCAGTTATGACCCTAATTTATTCCTGTTGTGTAAGAATATCCAAATCTCATCAATCATAACCTGCAAAATTACCGCTGTATATGTAGAAATATACGCGATAATTTCGCAGGTGATGATTGATGATATTTGGAGTAAATCTGGTTGGCGACCAGACATGAATAAGGAGCTTTAGTAATTCGACAGATCGCTTTCTTGCAGGCACTGTGTGTATCGTTGCGAAGAATAGTCGAACTAGTGCGGCTTCCTGAGGTTTTCTGTTTATCTACTTTATGTTTCCATGGTTTCCCGGTGGCGATTGTGGTTAGCCTCTGTGTCAGTCCGTTAGATAGCGCAATTACGTATACATGTTCGGTAGCGCTAAAACGGATTGAGATGAGTAGGTGATGATCTGGCATGATGTTGTGAATGGGTAGGCAATACTTACGAGGTCGAATGAGACCGAAATTGCAGTCTATTGCCCTGTTAATGACATCTGACCGAGCTGTACCACTGCTGTGTGGCCCTGGTTGACGATGATTATGAAGGGTGGATCAGAAAACCAGCTCTTTCAGGGAAGGATGTTTAACTTTCTGCGGAAGGTTGAATGTTATTCCTTGAATAAGAATATCCATTCCTGATCCCGTTTTGACGAAACTATGAACGAACGCCATTCATTATTTCATTATACCATTGCAGCAGTCAAACCAGATATAGCTTTACAAAATACCTGAAATGACTGAAAAGATTTGTGAACTAAACTTGGCAATACTTTCCAGTTATAAAAGTCTCTCAGAAGAATACTTCCAGAAAGCCTTTCATCGAGATCATCTGTATTTCAAGTACTCCATAAAGTTATTTAGTCTTATAGAGGGCTGGGATGAGACCATGATGAAGCAGTATTAGGAACTGTTTGTCTCAAGATTAATTCGTTTGATGAAGTTTTTTTGGAGACTCACTCAGAAAAATTTGAACAGAAATAAAAACAAAACCATTTCAAAGCCACTTTACTAACCATATTATCAAGTTTTTCTTTTATTATTACCTTGAAACCAGCTTATTCGGCGCACAAATAATAACATGACTTGTTATTTTACATTGTTACTTTAGTAAACTTATTAAGTATCAGTCCAAAAAACTCCATACAAATGCTGTAACTAAATAAAAAAATATTATCCTCCTTATTTGCAGTTTTTCTTTTATCGAAATGGCCAAAACACTGTATAATAGCGACGCAAACCTGAATATTTGTATTTTCAATGAAATAAAACTAAGGTATTTAGATTTTCAATATATTCAAAAAACTTTGACCGGTTTCACCACACTTTGGCTTCATCACATAGATACAAACTCACAGATTGCATTCAGTAGAATTAGACATTTTACATTCCGTAACAAGATTCAAAGTTCTTTCATTAATTCACAAAAATTATAAAATTGCGAAAATTAAATAAATTATTGAGTAATGAACCTCAAACTTCAAAAATCAATTCTAAATATTCCGATCACCAATTTTATGATAGGTTCAGTAATCTTTCAGATGCTAATTTCTCCGAAGATGAGGTTTTACTTCTAGAAAAGGGTTTCAAACACAATTTAGAGTCAAATAACGCTCGTCTCCATGTCGATCTGCTAGGAATTGAAACCGAAACTGCCCTAAATTATTCATCGCAAGCCAAACTCCTGAAACACACTTCACCGTTGCCATTCTAAACTCTAAAGCCCCTTAAATCTAAGTCTGCATCTGAAGATATCATATTCACCAAATCAGACAAAGGTCATACAGTCATAGCCTTAAATAAAGCAGATTATTTATTGAATTAAAATAAATTCATTGAATCAGGTACTTATGAAAAAATTGATAAAAATCCAACTAATAAATTTCAATCCATAGTAAGAAGCGCTCAAGAGTATGCCAAGTCTATGATACCTACCAACCAAAAATATAAACTTTTCATTGAAAACCCGCAATCGCCAAAACTCTACTCCATAAAACAGGGCATTCCATTAAACCAGTAGTTTCATATTTTAAAGTTCCAGCTGCAAAACTTTCACGCTTTCTCATACACCTCATTAAAGAGTACGCTCATTTTGAACCTAAATTCCCAATGAAAAACTCTTCAGTCCTAATGTTAATGTTACGGAATGTAGTTAATCTCTTCCCTAGTGTTCCACCTAGTGATTTAATGAAACTCATCAACAACGGTCCTCAAATTGATAAAGTCAATCCGGTAATTCAATCAGAAATCTTACACCTTTTGGAAATTTGTTAACAACAAAATTATTTTAACATCAATGGAGTAATATATAATAGTAAAAAAGGTTTAATCATGGGTAATACTCTGAGCCCTCTACTCGCTGAAATTTTCATGGGTTATATTATAAAAGCTATCCAAGAACATCCGTTATTGAAATACCTCATTTATTGGTCTAGATATGTCAACGATATCATTTGTTGTTTAACTGGCACAAACAGACAATTAGAGTCATTCAAAACATTCATTAACAAAATTCACCAGAATGTTAAATTCACGTTAGAAATAGAAACAGAAAACTCCATTAACTTTCTAGATTTAACTATTACTAAAATTAACGGCAAACATGATTTTTCTATTTTTCATAAGCTATCGCATACAGATATTACTATTCACAGCTCATCTACACATCATTATCCAAATAAACTAGCTGCTTAGAATAGTATGGCACATAGACTCATTAATATACCAATGTCACAAAATAATTTTATAAAAGAGCAGAATATAATTAAACAAGTAGCAGTCAATAACGGTTACAGTCCTAGTATGATTGAGAACATGGTTTCATGCAAAAAATTTCAAAAGGTTCTAACACAAAATACAACAATTCAACTTATATTGGTAATCCTAGTCTGAGATTAAAATCATTTATAGCCGGCTCGGTGGCGGATGGGAATATGATGCTCGTTTCCTACGCAGTGTTACCTGGGTTCAATCCCCACAAAGTCGGTGCAATTTTTCGGATTCTGGGAATTGCTTGAGTGTCCATCTTCCGGAGGAGATGTAAAGCTGTCGGTCCTGTCTAACAGAGATGTGCTGGAAACTAAAAATCCCTTCCCTCGACACGAGAGGGGTTCGGCAAGATTTCCAGGTTAGTGAGGTGACAGAATTCCCCGGCGTGTCATTAGCCGAAAGGCAGAAATAGAGAACGTTAAAGGAAAAACAAACAAAGTCATTCATTTCGCATTATAATTTCACTAAACCATTCCGAACTGATAATTCTTCAGGCCGACATATCAAAAACTGCAAATCTAAAATTGATAAAGGTAATAAATCTGGTGTTTATAAACAGTCTTGCGGGGATTGTAATAAGATTTATGCTGGTAGTACTTTCAGAAATTTCAAAGTTAGATTGTCCTAGCACGAATGTCGTTTCAATTATCATAAATCATATTCCCATTATTCTAATCACTTATTCGAAGAAACTCATAACTTTCATATCTTCAAAATTTTATATAATGAAAATAAAAGACAAAAAATCAATCTATGGGAAATTTTAGAGATTAACAAAGAAAAGAATTTAGGTAGGTTAATTAATTGTCAATTAGATCTAAATCCTTCTCCATTACTCAATCTTTTCAATTCATAAAGTAAGCAACTCCGATGGGTTTTCCACCATACCCTTTATACTTTTACCTTATGTAATATAAAGTAGGAGTCAAGAATATTATATAAGGAATAACTCTGTTCATGAGTTTATATCTATCTGATGAAGCCACAGTGTGGTGAAACCGGTCATAGTTGTGTTAATATAGTGAAAATCTAAATACCATAGTTTTATTTCATTGAAAATATGTATATCGATTTTCATCAAGTAACGACCTCCTCAATTAAATTACTGGTAAATTGTCTTATTTTATATGCAATTGAAACCTTCCATAATTTATAATAGAACTTTTTCCTGTGTCGTTCAAATAGCTCACATTGCCAAAGAATATGATTGATTTTTCGTTTTCCTGGCTCTCACAAATTGTAATTCAGTGATATATCGGTTACATTTGATATCAAAATACCGGTGACTCAAACTGTGTGAGTCCGAAAAAATAACGAAATTTTCATTAATGCATTTCGAGTTTAAGTTAAAGGCTGGTCATTTTCGGAAGGTTTTGGAGATCTGAATTTTGAGCTCAAGAAAGAGAGAAAATCAATATGTTGATCGATATTTCACTTCCATCTGAGAAAATAGCAATTGCTTTGTTGTCATAAATAATTTCGCCAAGAGAGGTAATTCCAACCTGACAATTTTGCCACCCCAAATTTAATAGTTAATTGGAAGAGCTTGGCACACGACATTGTAATTCACGGTGAGACAAAAATAACTGAGAATTGCAGGTATCAAAAGCTGAATGCAGTGCTTGGTTGCCTAATGCGGAATGTACGAGTGAGTTTCTTCATCTTAATTTATTTTTCCAATGTGTTAAAAATACATCTAAATAGATTTTTTTCTGAATCACACCGCTCTTATATTTCGGAGCATGAACAATGAGCAACGATCTAGACTAGAATAATCCAGCAACTAGTACTTTGAAACACCGAAAGGAATGAAAATCATAAAAATGGTATTTTTATATATGGATAAATAATTCATACATTCATATTTGGCACAAAATTATATTCCGAAATAAATAACAGTTTTTCTTATATAAGCTATTTTTATCATTATAAACATCTCTATATCCAATAAGTTTCTCTAACATTGAAAGATATAACATTCATACGCTATTTGTGGACATATTTGTCTCATATTTGGTACATAGCACCTTACATTATATGCTCAATTTCAAAAATGTTTTAAGAGAATAAAAAGCTACAGTTAATAATATTTCTAGGTAATTAACCGTATTAATAATTAAATATAATAAAATATTTATATCGATAAATTCTAACAGACATGTCAAGATCTATACACTGAAATTCTTTTCACAGTCTTACATATATCAACATATAAATCTATAACACACTGAGATATGTCTATAATATCTTTTAACAGGTAGGTTTTTCTTCGTAAGGATTTGTTACAAATAGTTAATAATATTATGTTGCTAGCTTTTGAAATATTTTTAGGTTGTGGACTGGCATGGTACCTCAAATTTAATTGGTGATTATTTCCTCATTGGTTCGAAAGACAAGTATAATTTCTCCTTCAATTATTATCATTTGAGTATTAACCAGGATTTTCAGCATACCATGAATCAACTACTTATATGTCATGATTCCGTGTATCTCTTCTATTGAATATTACCGTGTTCTAGAGACCATTATATATCTGATTTTCTTACTAAGTATATGAGGTGATGTAGGATATTTATTATGAAAAATAGGTAGTACCGGGTGATTTTAGTTATCACACCCACTTCTGGAGAAGATAGAGAAACAATTTGAGGGGAACCGGGGACGATATATGGTAAACGCGGAACAGCGAAAAACTTCTCCAATATGTTCTCATGTTTTTTAAATATCGGTAGTACTTGATGTTTGAAGGATTTCGAAAAAACGTCATAACTTTGTTCTTTTTCAGAGTATATCAAAATTGTTTGAACTTTCGATACCCACTTTTTCAAGACATGTAATGCATGAAAAACTCTTTCACATATTATCTATGATACCTAGCATTGTTAAGAGCGAGTCACACCTATTTGCAGGAAATTTTTCACAAGCGACCGTGTAACATCAAGCACAGAAAAAAATCTGCTTCAACTTGATATTCAAGCTTATATGTCATGAAGCTGAGCACATATCAGAATTTGGTAATTTACGCTCAATTTTCTCATTATGTCAGCATCTAGTAAATCATACACATATTTATTGTTTTTGGGGAAGTGATGGGAACAACATAAAACAAATTCTATAGGAAAGTAACATACTGAACTCTTTTGAAAGTGCTGAAATGGAAAAATTAACTAGACAGTTTACCGAACTTCCACTACAGAAGGGTTTTTGACTCATCGGGAGGAGAGGCGCAAAAAAAAGATTGCCTCAAAAACAAAAAAGTGTAATATCACCAAAAAAGGTAATGTAATCCTTCTACCGCAAATGTTAGGAGATATTTAGTCAGTTATGTTAGTTAGCTTCAATGTAAGTACTTATTCAATATCTTTGCCATAAATTGTTATTTAAGTTTTAACAGATAATATAAATTTTTATTTTTATAGTGAATATAATGACATTAATATCGCATGGTAGCATACTATATCATGTTTAACCCTCCGTAAATCACGTGGGGTTTCAAGAACCCCAGCGGCACAAAAATTGTTGTATATTTTTTAACTGCCGCTCGAATTCCAAGAAACCTCGTGAAGCTGGAACTATGACGTTGCCAAATCACATCATAACATTGATTCAGTAGTGGAGTCGCAGGCGCAGAGGTTGGTCGCCGTTCAGTGAGGTCGGGTGTCACAAACTCCACGTAGTTCGGGACGTCGTCTAAAAGATAAGCAGTGGAATGGAATGGAAAATATACGTATTTCTACATAAATATTCGTTTATTTAGTTTTCTCATTACTTTTTATAACTGTATGTGGATTTGTTTTCAGGAGTCATAATGGTTCGTCGTATAACTCTAAATGAAAATGAAATATTATTGACATTTATGGATGATATTGATGACGACAGAGACGGATCGGATCATTTGAGTATTCAATCTGAAAGTTATATTGAAGAGAAAGTTGAGAAATTTCTTCAGTTGGTGAGTCTTCTATTTCTCAAGTCTTTTATATTGGTAAAGATGGTCAAACAAATTGGCAAAAACAGCCTCAGAGAAATAATGTTCGTACAAGACAAGAAAATATAATTACTCATCCACCGGCAGTGAAAAGTCAATATAAAGACAAAAAACTAGAAGAAAGAATTAAGACTGATCGGTTAGCACTAATCCGAGACATATTTGACATCTTTATCCAGCGTTGCCAACATGCGTATATACTATCCGAATACCTAACACTTGATGAAGAATTGGTTGCATTTCGAGGGAGGTGTGGATTTCGGCAGTATATCACATCGAAACCGGCAAAGTATGAAATGAAAATTTATGCCTTAGTAGATGCTGAAACATTTTACATCGTACATTTAGCGATTGATTTTGAATTAGAATTTTTTGAATTTGACTCAGTTGAGCGAGAAAGAAATATAACTATGGACAATTTATTCACTAGTCAGGAAGCTGCTGAATACTTGCTGAAGAAGCATAAATTAACAATAGTTGATACTTCGAGAGTCAATAAAGCTTGCATTCCACCATATCTCAAGCAACCTCGAGAGCTATACTCATCCAGTTTTGACTGTCAAAAGGAGGTCATATCGTTTATTATGTTCCAAAGTCTCGAAAGGAGTTTATATGACGTCAACCCTTCATCATGATATGGAAATAGACAATGAAACTGGAATTAAGCAGAAACCATCAATCATAACTTCCTACAATCAAACCAAAAGTGGATTAGATGTTGCAGATAAGATCGCCAGAGCATACAATGTTTCTCGCAACTCCAAACGTTGGCCTCTTACTTTATTTGTCTTGATGTTCAATCATGGAGGAATTAACGCTTTTACATATGTTCAATAATGGTATTGAAGCAAAAAAACCAACAATAGGAGGAAGTTTCTTCGTGCTTTAGGAATGACTTTGATTGAAGAGCACCTGAGAAACTGCAAAGATAAACCACGAATTCCAAGAGATCGTCAAAGGTGCATACATTTTTTACTTGGTGAAATAAGAGTGGAACCAACAAAAAAATTTTGAGACGTGTAACAAGATGTTCGGACTGCGATATGAGGAAAGATCGAAAGATCAAGTACGGTTGTGAGCGATGCGAAGTACCTATATGCTTAGGCACGCTCATTTTTTTTGTAAAAATTGTTCAGATTAGAACCAACTGGGATCTCTAGAAGACTTATTATGTTCAGTTAATTTTATTTCATTTTTGTCTTCTATCTCACTAGGCCTTGAAATAAAGGCAATTAGAAGCTAGCAGTAGTAGTTTTTTTATTAGGCTTAGCCAAAGGAGACTGTATCCTCTTAGTTAGTAGTAACACTGCTTAAATATATTGAAAATGTTTATTATATTTGAGAAATTGATTTTATTCATATCCCTAATAGTTTAGAAATAATAATAATATATTGTAAGAAAACTTTGATAAAATATAACCTAGCAAAAGATGGATAATATTGGGGTACGAGAAACCCCACAAAGAGCAGGACATAAATTTTGTTGACGTATTTTACAGAAGGTTTAACAAGGAGCTTAAAAATATAAGATATTTCTGTAAAAATCTGACTTAGTAATAATAATTTATAAGAACTTGATGAAAGGGTTCTTCAGCAGAAAACTAACGAAAATATCTGATTTGGTTTTACATGAAATCTCAAAATTGTTTTTCTTCTAGGATATTTTGTGTTGTTTGTAAGCTTCGTGGAGTAATTTCTCCACCTTATTCATAATGATTTCATAGCGTGATGCATTAATGGAATGATAGCCTATCCTTTTGAAATATTAGAACTCGATATATCTATGTTTGTAGATTTCATAGAAAGTTTTCCCCTATATTAATACGATAAATTCAATGACGTCTAGGGGATCATGCGCAAACGATCTGATGTCGTCTAGGTGATGTAAGTTTCCTTCGCATGAACGTAAGGATTGTTCAAAGAAATCGGTGTTCTGTCAAACCTTACAGTGTTAGAGTATCTCATATTATTTTTCACAAAATAATGGAATCACTTCAAAGCTGTCTCAATTCACAAAATATGAACTGCTTCAATACCAAAGTGTCATAAATTTCTCTCAATCATATGTGCCCTAGATCAATCAGGTATTTCTTCCACAATTTTGGTGGTTTAAAGTTTTCGAATCTACTCGGGCTCAGGCAGACGTTCATACAGGGTGTTTCAGGAATGAATGCAAGGATTTAGATGATAGATAGAAATCACCCAGAGGAGTTCGTAATGCGCCTCAAAAAATTATGTGCGGCCATTCATTCCAAATATACAGGCTGTATTTTCAATCCAAGTCAAATTTCTTAATCGCCATAATTGTTGAATCTTGTGATAGATTCATGCCAAATTTAGTGCAAGTGTTAACCATTCGAATAATATGAATTTACATGAAGCTCAATGGAATAGTGGAAAGAGGTAATGGAAAAATGTAGTTTTTCAACAAATATTGAATTGAGTATCCTGTACATGATGGTTCGGAAAGTTTTCTTCCTCACCCAAATCACAACAAAAATGTCCATCTGTCAACACTATTTTCTCAAGTTTCGCATACAATTAGAGAAAGTTATGGTGGATTGAAGTACTATCACTCGTATCTTGTCTCCGTTCCGACCTTGCATGAAAGATGAAATGTTAAAAACCGGTTATTCTGGAAAAATTTCTTGCAGATGCGATATAAATCGAATAAAAGGAGTATGTACAAGAGTTTTCAGTTTTATTTCGAATAAAAATGCCTTCCCCTTGTTCTGAACTTTTTTCAGCTCTCAACCTCAATTGTTTTACTGTTTACGTATGATATCTGGTTGATTTCTTAGTTGGTTAGCGGTCTCCTTGATTCCATGAATCGATGAATGATAAGAGCCATTATCCTCTTCTATGATTTTTGTTATTATTCCATTTGTCATTAAATTGCTGTGATATAACAAATTGGCTGAAATTCGTTCAAATTTAATCTCGTAAATATTTTTTCACATATGTTGAGTACGTTGATATGTCTTTGGTTTATGGATTTACTAACTGTAATTCACTAGAGGCTGTAAGGCAATATCGCAGATGCTTGCATGAATATGGTAGATTTCCTTCGAATTCGACAAGACAACGGATCGCTTGGGAAAATGCAAGAGGAAGTTATGTAATTGGAAGGGTAGAAGAGAACCCAACAATTATTGTTCGTCGAATGGTCTTGACAATTAGTGTCAATTATTGCCAAGTTTGTGAAGAAGTGAGAAAACATCGTGTGCATCAATACCATGCTCAGCCAGTTCAAACTAGAGGAAGGAGACGAGGTCTCCAGGCTGACTTTCTGTAGATGGATAATACGCCATTGTTTGAGCATTCACAGAATAACGTCCAGTAATTATCAAGTAGTAAACTACAGAAAATGAACTACTATAGATACTAGCCTAATTGTATATTAAGTAGTGGAGAGGTATTAAGGTCCAGGGTGATTTCACTTGGGTTTTTACAAAGATGATTGTTTTCCAAATATTACAACTGATTCATTTTCCTCCTATTGCTGCAATTATGGAGAATTTTGATATTGCCTGATGGTATTGAATGTTGAACTCCTGGAGGAGTTTACAAAACTGTTTGCAAAGAGTATACGGTAGCTCATGTTGGGCAGACTGGTAGGTATTTAGAAACCACATTCAAAAAACATTTATCATCTGACACTAATTCTCCAATATGTGAACATATAAAAACACTCAATAGCCTCAGATAAATAATTCGAAAACAATTTGACGGTCGAAACTATTTGTAAACATAAAATTGTGGAAAATATAAAATATATTACACTTCATCCTCGTTAAGAATGAAGCATAAATATTCCTCAAAATAATTTGTTGTTTAACTGGAACAAATAGACGATCATATCCTATGGAATACATATATTCAATTAACCCTAATGTAAAGTTCACTTCGGAAATAGAAACTTGGAATTCATTATATTTAACTACAATTAAAATTGATCGCTGGAATGATTCTTCTATTTTCTATAGACCATCCCATACAGATAGTACCCTCATTATTCTCCAGCATTTCCACCTTAACATAAAATAGCTGCTTATTACACTACTATATAATATATACTCTCCACGATTCCAATTAGAAAATAATTTCTCGAAAGAGCCCAATATTATGAAACAAATAACAGTTAATAATGGTTACAATTCTAGTATAATCAGCAGTATACTTTCTCGACATTCAATCCATGAGGTTTTTCCTAGTATTAAAGAGATATTTTAAAATTATAATATATTAACTTCCATTGGTAAATCTATTCTTAATTTGAAATCATCCTTTCGTGATTTGATTTTATTTGATTTACGTTTATTGATGTTCATATATAGGAATTCTCACACCAGTTAAGTAAATGAATATATATATACAACTCTCTGAAATTTACAAAATGAAACTAATTAATTCCAAGAGACGGTTACACGGAACTATAAGAAGACTCAATAGGATCATGATGAACATTGCTACCATTTATTTTGAAATTCAGTTAAAGAATGACAATAAATCAACAAAATAATTGAAATTAAACAAGTACAAATCACTGCAATAAATCTCAGAGAAAAAAACAAAACAAAATTTGCTTACACAACTTTAACAACCAATTACCAAGATTCGCGAAAACATTTTCCATATAATCACCAACCGAATAGAAACACTTAGTTGATAGACATTTCTTCAAAATAGGTATGAATGATTTATAAGGAAGCCCTCTTACCTCTTTGGGAAGCTTATTGAAAAAGTAGGACCCCAGTAACTCAATTCATTCTTCGTTCTACTGAGGTAATGAAAAGACACGTGAAAGTTATGACTCAATCTAGTATTAAATGATTGTAAAACACTTCTTAGTTCATAACTTTCCATATTAGACTTAACGTACAAAAAATACTCAAATATATATGACGAAACAGTGAGTACCTTCACTCTTCTGAAAGAATCCCTGCAGTCTTCACGGTAACCTAAACCAGTAATTACTCTGATACCTCTCCTCTGCAACCCAAAAAACCCGCTAAAGCGAAGGTGAATGACCCCAGACTTAGATGGCGTAAGCAAGTTTTGACTGAACCATAGCATAAAAAGCAGCTAGGAGTGTCAATTTGAAATCCGAGTTTTGCAAATTACGGAGTGCGTATACACCACTCGATGCTGAAGAAACCCCCTGATCTGCGTGGGCTTGCCAAAGCAGTGAAGCAACCAGTGGCACAGCGAGATATTTAGACCCACTAAAATCGACATCTTCGAGAGATCTAAGAGAAAAGAACTTGACCGAGGTTTTTGCATGGTTCAGTGATAGTTTATTGGTTAGCAACCAATCATTTAAAGTTTCCTCAGTCGCTTTAACAGAGTCATTCAAGGTCTTGGGAACTGGACCACTAAAGTGCCGTGCTGTCGTCGGTAAAAATGCCAAAATTCACTTCAGTTCAACAATGTGAATGTTCGTTTATATAAATAAGGAATAAAAATGGACCTTACACCGATTCTTGGGGAAAGCCATGTTAATTGGCATGTGTTCCGAATTAGAGCCGTTGAAAGAAACTATTTGTTGTCAATCACTCAAGTTTGTTTTTATGTATTCAATTATATTTGATGAACTTCTTTCTGAAACTATGAGTGGCACAATCGATGGCTTTAGATATGTCACAGAAAAGTGTCAGGTCATAATTGGAACGTAGTTTTCAGAACAGATGACTTTCTAGGAGGATATATTGACATCTTTATATCTAAAATTCATAAAGGAAACAAATCACATGGTTATAAACTCTTGAAGAAGTTGCGATGAAATTTATATCGCTAGAATATTAGGTTATCCGAGCGCAAACACAGTTTTGACAAACAAAATTCAGATTATTACTTTACAAATCATCTACTAGAAGAAAGTCATACTTTCGATAGTAATTTTGATATTTTGCATAAAAAACGATAGATGACACTGAACTTATATAAAGTATTGGACATTGTTAATTTAACCTGAGCTCGACACACCATCATTTTAAACGTACTTCATATGTATACTAAAACATAAGTGCGTGAAAATTTTGAAAATCATTGTATTAATTAATTATACAATGTATACCAATATTCATCAAGTAACGACCTTGTCAATAAAATTTAACATTAAAATAGTACTTGTCGGAGTAGATGCTGAGAATAATAGTGCCAATTACTACCTACTTCGAGGCATTACTTCAATGTAGAGCACAATATCAAGACCAAAACCTGGTATGTAGACACTAGACAGACTACACGACTGTCCGAGCTCTGTTTAGTCTTGTACTTGGGCCACACTACTTCGAAGACTTGGTGTCGCGGTTCTCAATATATATAATAAGATGCAAACTGATTGGTTACTGCAATTTATGAATAAGAAAACTCAAGAAGAGACTCAAGGACAAGTAAGTATTAGTGCTATACTGAATTTGCAAACAAGAAAAATGCACGGAAAGTCTGCTGTCTGTTTACATCACGAACATTTAACATGTTCATCTACTATAACGAAATAGTATTATTAATCCAAAAAAGCAAAAAGCAAAAGAACACAAAAGGTGTTCGCACTGTTACGATGATGTCTTCATTATGATAGTCAAATATCGATATGCACGTACAGACACTTGCAGAAATATATTCTTTATGTGGTTCCAGGCGGGCTATGTTTCGTGTCTGTCCGTATCTGTGCGATCACCTTCATACCTTAGAGATATAAAATTGAGAAAAATTTTGAAAATAATATCCTATCATAATTCTTTCGTGATTTCAAGAAAGAAATTCATATGAACATGGATCGAGCAATGCTTCATTTCTGAAGTTTCAATCATATTCGAAGTTCAGCGATTGTCGAAAATATATTAAATTACCTATTTGTCTAGATATGATTTGATTAGTACACATGGGACTTTGAAATAGAAGAAAATGCTAAAATTTAATTCATGAAAATCTCCAGTAGAGTACTAGAAGAATAGGGAAAGAGTTAATTATCTCATTTGTGTTAGTCCGAAGAATTCTTCACGAATTCTTACTGTATCTATATTTAATGCCTCCAAATTCTGCTTCCTCCCGATCTTTTATGTGAATTTATTTTATTTTTATACAAAATTGTAGGAAATCCCCTGCTCGATGATAAAATTATGTTCACAGAAGAGGTGTTTTTTTCGCGGAACGCTTCAGTTAAAAAATTGTTGCATCTTTCAGCTGGAAAAAATCCAATTGAGGAAAGCCAACATCGAAAATAATTTGTGATCAATGTCAGCTAAGGAATTATTGAAAATTAGTTCACCCTGGTCCTGATTTAGACTCTGATGACGATTTACCATTCAGCCATTTACATAAGTCAAGTGTACTTCAGGAAACATCATATATTTCACCACTTTTTGGGGATCGTATTATGTATTCTAAACCAAGCATCTTCTACTCATTCCGCTAGTACTAGAAGCTGAGATCCCTCTTGCATCAAAGGTTTGATAGAAAAACAATCAGCTCCCATGAAAAGTGAAGTTGTGAAAAATTCGATTGGTGTAATATGAAATGATCTGATTCTAACGATGTATGGCCCGACATGAATACCTGCAAATATGTATTGGGAGAAAATGAAAGATTCATATAATCCATTGATATCTAGTGCTCTTTCTCTTGATCGTTTCAAGTCTGGTGTGTCCAATTAGCATACATGTATTAATGACGATCTGAAGAAGGATTTTGGTTTTGCCAACGTTCGTTGTCTTCCAGATAAGTTGAACAAACTTTTTTATGAATTTGCTCTATATTCGGATGATGAATCTATGGATTCCTTCTATAGAGAAATGGAGCTAAATAGATCATAAGAGCCAAGTCAATAAATTTGTTTTTAAATCTTGAACGGAGAAAATTCGAACGGTTATCTTTAATGATGAGAGCCTTTCAAGGTACAAACACTTGCAACAAAAAGTATTCCGAAAAAGAATTGGGTTATTTTGTTTCATGTTGACCAACTTACAAGTATTCCTTATAACTTTCTTCTCGATATTTTGTTTACAACACTGAATGTACTTTCGAACTTAGGAAATAAAAGTATCGGAGGAACAGGAACAATCCGAGAAAATCGTACAGATAAAAATTGTGCGCTGAGAAACCAGACATCTTGAAAATATGCGCCGAGGCATTATTTGATTTTCACACAGATATAGTGTGCAAAATATCAATGATTCATTGGCATGATAGCAATTCAGTGACAACAAATTTCGAAAAAGTTGATCCAACAAAAACCACAAATCCAATTTTCTCGAGAAGAACAGTTATATAGAGTTGGAATTCAAGAAAAATAGTGGTGCTTCTAATTATTACTAAATTGGTCGACTCTATTTAGGTGTTTTGAATATCGTTTGATGCGGTTTGCCATCCTTCTCGGAAGTTTTGTTGTTTGGAAAAAATGGAATTATACATTGTCCTTTCATTTTTGTTTTTTTTTTGCTTTTTGTGCTTGTAATTTTGCAACTCATTCGTTTTGTATCTCAAATTTAGTATATTGATAGGTTCTATGCCTTCTTGTGTAATGTAGAATTGGAACAAATAAAGATTATTATTATTATTATTAAGCTTCCAACAAGTCTCTCATTTCATGGAACACCATCCAATCATTTTTAATGATTATTATCTCGACACAAGGAAGAAGATAAAATAACTGCAAAAGACAAATGAAAAACTGAACAAATGATTAAATTTAATAAACAAAACGCATCAGTTGAGCAGAAAAAAGGTGAAGGAATAGAAACATGATTCGCGAAAAAACAACACCTTGTACTCAGTCACAAACGTTCGGGTTGGTCGGTGATTTAGACTTTGGTAGTAAATTCTAGTGTCAATTTGCGGCGGAAAATTTTGAAAAATGTTGTTGTTTTTGAGAGAAAACTGAAAAATGTTTGAAACTTCAACATTCAGTTTCTCGTTCCATTTTTATATGAACCTCTCTTTCTTGAAATCACGCAAAGATTCACCTACTTGATTAAGGACTTTCATCATGAGTCCTGTATAAAACTTCGAAGTTCATTTGAGACATCAATTATTAGAGTTCACATAAAGGATTGCCGTTTAAACGATTGAATTATTATATATTTCATTATTTATGAAGATCAACAAAAAAATCATCTTCTCTCATTCTTATATGCTACAAAACGTATCTATTATAATTTTCGATTTTTAGAATTCAGTACATTATACCACTTTTCTTGTTTATTAATTTAACCAATTACTAAATTTAAGTTGTCAAAGAGTGTACCACGTAGTCCGATATGGCAATGAAAATCAGTCCATGAAAGTAATTATTCTGAAACTTTACAAATGGTTAGATTTAAAAGAATGAATAACATTCGTCACTCAAAATAATACAATTCCGTTCATTATTTCAAATAAGTTTACTAAGGTAACAATATTTTCTATAACGATACTAGATGAATTTGAATTTGCAAGGATAGGGAAAAACTCAAATGAATTTTCTCTCATATTTTTCGTCCAGAATTTGATTGCCATACAAATTGATTTATGTCCCATCTCTTGCTATATGTCACTAGTTCGATATATTTGCAGCATCAATTTAATCGTTATTTTGTTATCACCTCTATTTT
Source organism: Cryptolaemus montrouzieri (assembly GCA_013387265.2). Taxonomy (NCBI): domain Eukaryota; kingdom Metazoa; phylum Arthropoda; class Insecta; order Coleoptera; family Coccinellidae; genus Cryptolaemus; species Cryptolaemus montrouzieri. Next base: position 66,886,178 of record JABFTP020000103.1, read on the forward strand.
ATATAGTACCTATCTAATAACTGTTGGTCGAAATATATTTAAGGGACTTTTAGTCCGTCGACATTCGCTGCTCATGTCCAAGACGGAGGAGGCCGAACGCCGACAGGGGAACGTCATATTGAAGAATCGAAGACGGCCATGGACGAGGAAATATCAGCGTCTGACTGACAGCATTCCAGGAATTCGTCTAGGGTAACTACGCCGTCTCTGTTCTTGTCCATCTTCTGTAAAATTATCAGAAAATGTTTATAAGAAAACAATATACTATATTAATGAAAAATTCATATCGGGCAAACATTTATTAGCATATTAATTGTACAGGATAATCCATTTCCGATCCTTAATACGGCAGCGATCTGAAATACTGCGGAAAGAAAAAATTACCCCTATCACAAACTCTATTTTCGAGGAAAATCCATTGGTGAAAGCAGATCGCTGCTATTTTCTTTTGTTATTGATTCATTTATCATTCATCATTCAAAGTAAGGTACAGTTCGATATTCTAGGGGCACTTTTGTGAGTAGAATGCAGAAACGTATTGAAAAAAGATTGAATATTTTTCGAATTATAACATAAATTTTTTTTTCTCACAAATATGCACATATAATACATGCCAGGCAAACTTCTTCATAAATGTGAGTTTTTTCAGATACAACTAGTATGCTAGTGGCAATTCACACCAAATATCGTATACTCTCAACAATAAATGTTAAAATTATAACATTATTCAGTTCACATTATTGATTCACTAATAACACTAGATAAAAAGACAATTCTTGCAGGTAACATGAAAACATTCGTCTTGTTATGTTTAGGACAAGGATAAGGATAATAATTAATTAAAATGCTTCAAATACGAATAGTTGTTTTGTAATGCCATTTTAACATTTCAGAAAAATTTTGTATTTTTATAAACAGAAAGAAGTTATTTTGATTTTTGTCTATATTTTGCTTCGGGAACTTCTCGTTTTAATGTCCAACCGTAATCCGCTAATATACGTGGGCTCCACTTGCCCTGATATCGTTTTTCTATGGTAGGAATATCTTGGTGGAATCTTTCACCGTGTTCATCGCTGACGGCGCCCAAATTTTCAGGAAAGAAGTCTAAATGTGAATAGAGAAAACGTATTTTCAATGACATCTTACAGCCCAAAGCCTTATAAGTAGATAAAAGCTCCGGGATAATACATTTATAGTCACTTTATCGGTGATTTCCTAAAAAATTGGAAGTTACCTTCATGAAAGATTTCCAAGCTAATATTTCTAAATTACTAAGCTTTTCTTTGAATATATCATGTTTCATCAATTGCCTGATTCGGGGGGCAACAAATATGCCCTCTCTAATTTTTGCATCATTCATCTTAGGAATTTTATTTTTAAATATAGAAAGCCGTCACCACTCCTGTCCATAGCTTTTACGAAGTTCTTCATATGCCCAAGTTTTATGTGTGGTAAAAATACATTCTCTGGCTGCACCAATGGAGGGTTCTTGATATTTTTTTGTCCTGGAGTAAGAGTTTGTCTTCTGGGCCAGTCTTGCTCAACATAATGATTTGTTCGGTCTCTGCTATCCCACTCACAAATAAAACAACAGTTTTTTGTATACCCAAGTTGTAAGCCTGAAATTAGGAAAGTCACCTTCAAATCTCCACAAATTTTCCAGGTGTATTCGTAATACTGAATGTTTTTCAAGATAAATTTAATCGTTTCATAAGACTCTTTCATGTTAAAAGCCTCACCTAAAGGGATAGAGGGAAGTTTACTATTGATATGTAGAAGAACAGCCTTTAGACTTATTTTTAGCCAACAATAAATCAACGCCACTCTTCTGCTTCATATTCTGTACCCAAGACAGTCATTACACCATAGATATTATCACAAAATAAAAGCTGATCATCTTGTGAAGAAAAACCTCTTAGGTCTTCATCTCGATTGCGAAAGTAACATACTTTTGTTTCAGGTTGTAATAAATTCCATCCCTTTAATCGAGAGCCTTGCTATTTGGACAAATTTGAGTTACGTACCAAGTCATTGAGATCTACTTGTGATAGAGGATGTGGCTCATTAGATGTAGATGAGGAAGCTTCTTGAAAGTCAGGATCCAATGTCTTTTTTCGACTTCTGGCGTAAGGGAAAGATAGCTAGTTTGAGGTGGTTCTGGTACCGGTAGATCTTCATTATGGGACATCGGTCTTTTAGCTGATGGCAGGTCAGGCTATTCGATTTTACTTTTTGTTTAAATTATATTACATTTTGTATCAGTAAGACAAAAATAACAATCAGATGAGTGGTTCGTTGGTTTCGTCCAAATCATAGGGATTTCAAAAGGCATAGATCGAGATCTTTTCGCCCATCCAGTGAGAAGACCCACACATGTAACACAACAGATATGTGGAACCCACGCTTTGTCTTGTTGTCCGATGGCAAAACCAAAATACTGTTCATATAACTTTGTTACTAATGATGTCAAATTCCTTCGCTGAGTTTTGAAAGCCATGTCACCACAAACGTAACAGAACTTGTCAGGATCATTTTTACACTTTCTTGACATTATTTGAGAATCACTTTACTCTGAAAACAGAACAAACCACTGCGCTCTTCAAATAAACAAATTCTCTAAATGCGAAAGTAAAACAAATACGGTTAATTTTCAATTTGGTTGGTAGTAGCTGTAACACGAAAACTAGATCTGATGGAATCAAAATAAATATGGTTATAAAATGAGGATAGGTAGGTAATTTAAAATTAGCCAGCACCTTTCTTGTTACAAAACTTGGTTGACCAGTGTAATCAGCTCAAAACTTTTTGATTGAAAGATGTTTTGAATTTTGAAACCTGAAAACTTCGACACGTGAGAATGCTATGTTTAGAATGAGTATGCTTCTGATACAGCTTCAGAAAATTATTATGTTCGTTTTCCTGAGACCATTTTCACAATTCTACATTCCAAAGATTGACACCGAATATCATGAACACTGTTCTCCAAAGCACTCAGAGGAAAAAGCTGCAATAAACAAGATAACGAGAATGTAAGAATGGAAGTTTTGGGAGCTGTTGCTACGAATCCTTGAATTTCAAGTGAGCAAACTTGAAACAGAAAGTGCGATTCCAAAACTAAAGATTTTGCAAATCCTCAGAAAAAATTTGTTACATCTGTTGAGATAAGTATATCTCAGTTTCTGTACTTAGGATTATGGGTGAAGGCTTAAAGATTGGTACCAAAAACTCAACAAAAAACTCTGAATGAAATGAGAACAAGTGACGGAGTATTCAATCGCAATAATGAAAATGTATGAAATTCTCTCAGACAATCCTATAATGATAAACAAGACTTGAAACGGAACTTCAGAAAATGTTTAACTTCAGTGAACTATATTTCAATTCAGATTGAATGTAGGAGTGTTTCTGAATGTTGAAATATTGAATTCATAGATGGGGATACTTTTGAGTGCTTTACAAGGTTTTTAAATGTTCGTTGTTACGAATTATTCTGCATATAGCCTTCTTAAGGAGTAATAAATAACCTTGTTTTATTCTTTGGCTGCATTGTTATGATCGCTGAATTGAAAAATTTTGTGTATCATGTATCATGTGAATTTGCTCCAGTAGACTAAATTGAACCACAGAATGTTCAGAGAATTGTTATTTCTCGATTCAACTATTACAAACATAAACAATATCCTTACTCATGAATATCTATAGAATATGAAAATCTATAGGAAAGAATCTTTCACAGCCATTTGAATCATAAATTTGCCGACTAGAATTTTATGAACCTCAAAGTTTTTACTATCCCCTATCAATTCAAGATTTCAAAACTGAAATGAATATCATAAAAAGAATCGGCTTCATCAGCAATATACCAGCCTCTTTAATAAGTAAAATCATTAAGCGCAAAGAACAAAATCAGACATCACTAGTACAATAATATCAGCTACTTTCTCATGAAATGAGTCAAAATAACCTCATTCTCGAGTGGTTCAAATCTTAGCAAACTACTTTTTAATGCAAAATAGAAAACGAGAAACTCAACCAATGGGGTAATTATAAAATCGAATGTAACGAATGCCCTTCAGGTCATGTAGTTCAAACAGAAATTTTGAATGCAATTTCGAAAAACATATATCATCACACAACAAATCCTCAATATTTGAGCACATTTAATCATCAAATCACATAATTGTTTAAAACAATATCTCAAAGTATTCCACAAATGCAATAGAGGAAGAAGAATGAATGTGTTGGTAATTGATAAACTCAGGAAACCCACATTTTACTACTCCCTATGGCCAACTCGAGATCAATAACTCCCCGCTACCTTACATTTAAGGAAGAAATCCATCTTGTAGTCATCTTTGTATTCATCATCTGAGAATCACTGGAGGGTCGCAACCGGTCGTGTATTAACAAATTAAAGTGGATAACTGACAAGAAGGTTCTTGACTTCAGTACCGAGAACTCCTTGTGTAGACAAGTAAGTGAATGTCATATCATCTCTGATCCGCCGGTCTGAGAACGAGCTAAGGTTATTTGTGACTGTTACTCCTAGGTCGACATGACTTGAAACAGTTTTTAGACTGTGACCCTCAATGGTGTAGGTGAAGTTTGGTCCTACCTAGGTGAAGACCATTGTTCTATTTTAGACAAGTCCTCCTGTAGAGTGCGTGAATCTGATTTTGGGAAATCGTAGAGCTTAGTATCATCGGCAAAGAATGCGAGGCAGATCGGCGGTATATAGAAGAAAAAATATGGGCTCAAGAACAGAACCTTGGGGAACACCAATAACAACTGACCATTCCTTGGAGGAATACATAGCACCGACCCTCACACTGAAGGATCTATTTGACAAGAACGAACTAATCTATGAGAGTAAATCACCCCTAATCCCTGGATGATCCAGTTTATGCAGCAAACGGCGATGTGGTACACGATCAAATGCTTTTGCAAAGTCAAGGTATATCACATCTATTGGATTTCCAGCATCCCAAGCTTTCATCCAGTCGTTGACTGATAGAATTAAGTTTGTGAGGGTCGATCGACCTGGAAGAAAACCGTGCTGTTGATCAGGAATAATGATGTTGTATAAAGTGAATGCGATTATCTGGTCGCATATAATTATCTCCAGAACCTTACCAACCGCAGATACGAGGCTCATAGGGCGATAATTAGTGGCAGAAAGTTTATCAATTTTTTTGAAAATCGGTGTGATTGCAGTAGTACTCTAGTGGCGGTGAAGTGAAGGAGTGCTAAGTGACTGTGAAAAGATCATGAGGACAGGCTTGGCAAGCGCATCTGCGCAACGTTGTAAGGAATATTGTGAAACTTTATCAGGTCCAGGAGCAGTGTTGGTTTTAAGCTTGGTTAAACATTCTGTGACTGTTTCTTCCGTTATTTTGATACAATCAAGAGTTATCAACCCACGCAGTATTTGAGGTACAGGAATGAGGCCACCAGGTTATGTAGTGTGAGACAAAGACAATGATCGAGCAAGAATGTCTGCGGATTGAGTTACATAAACGACTTATGATGAAAGCAGATATTATTTAGAGATAACAAATATGGACAAATAAGTCGGACCATACTGGTCGCTCGTAAAATTATATCTATAGGGAATTTGTTGGAGTCTGAAAATTTCGATGGATTCTAATAGGTTTTTTAGGTATTCTGTTAATCAAGTTGATATATAGGTCGAAAAGGATGGCCATTTCGATACAATGTGAAGTGAAGTAGATTCGTGGGTTATTATAATCTGATTGGTGAAGAAACCGAAAATGCAATTCAGATTTTCGATGAATCTCTTGTGTTAGTTTAGTATATAGTTTAGTTTCTCATTATCATCTATAGGAATTACTGATGTAAATTAAACAATTACCTGGAATATCCTGTCCACTTTTTCCTTGACAGTGTTATCATCAATGCATGGCTCTGAAACTTTACCCATTAAATCATAAACGGCGTTGACGATGTCCGTCATTTCCTCCCTTGTTATGCAACCGTCACCATTGATATCGTACAAAGTGAACGCCCAACGGAGTTTTTCGTCCAGTGATCCACGAGATAGAATTGATAGGTTATGCACGAAATCCTGCAATGAAATTCATTTAAATATGTTGTCAACTCTGTCTTTAAAAAGTTTACAACCACCCAAATATCAACAACAAATTATGGAGTTCTCATTTGAAAGGAAAGTCTAGCATGAAAAGATTATTCGCATAGGAGCGAGGTCAAAATATTGCGCCTCATAGGCATTATGCCTAATGGATTATAGAATGATCTAACTCTTTCGATAATATTCGCATTTGTGAAATATCTTCAACTCTCTACTAAATACCAATCTATAAATGATTTTACTAAATTACTATGTTATATTTACTCATGAAAGCAATATACAGCGTGTTACATAATAGTATATCACAACTTGAGGGAGTAAATCTACGTGCAATTTTGAAAAAAAAGTCCAAATAAACATAGGTCCGCAAAATCTTCGTTACGCAGCTACAGAAATTTCCGGAAAAAATTGTTTTTCTTTTCAAAACTCCTGCAGTTTTTGAGATATTCAGCCTGAATTTGGAATGCAAGCTATTTTTTGCAGCCTCGATCATTAAACGCCCTCCTTTTCCGGAGCCATGTTTTTTTTGCCGTTTCAAACCTTTTTGCAGTACGCCACTGATCAGCGTACAATCAATTTTCGTCATCTGTGTTGAATTTAGAAACTTTTTTGACACACATAATTTTTTCGTATCTCCGACCGTTCTCGAGCAAAAAAAATATTAAACGATTTTATGCATTGGCTAAATTGAAAGCACTTCTAATTAAAAAATTGACTAGTAGACTTGTGTCTGCTCGAATTGTTTATTGAATTAACGATTCGTTTTAAGACTTCTGAAGTTATTGCTGTCAGAAAAAATGGCTAATTTTACTAACGCCGAATTGGCTGATATCCATTACATGTATAGTCTGACTGACAGAAACACAACAGAAGCTAGGCGATTATATGGGATGCGCTTTCCAAATCGAGTAACACCAGACAGGCGAACAATTTCAAATACCACAGAAGATTGAGGGAAACTGGTCATTTAACTAGGCTATTTTTTTTGCTTAACAGACTGAACGGTCCTGCTTATCGAATTTTTTGAGGAGGAGTTATCTTTATTGCTCGAGGATGTGCAACTTTTGGTGAGAAACATAATGTGGTTCATGCATAACGGGGCACCAGCACATTTCAGTGGAGAAGCTAAGGAATTCTTGAATAATACATTCAACAATCGATGGATAGATCGGGGTGGGCCTAGGGACCATGGCCTCCTAGGTCCTCAGACTTGAATAGTTCAAACTTTTTCTTATGGGGATATCTCAAAAGCTCAGTTTATACCACCCCAGTGAACACTGTAGCAGAGCTGAGAAATCGAAAAATAACCTCTTGTGTCACGATAAGAAATACCCCAGGAATATTTCAGAGTGCGTGATGATATGCGAAGACGGACAGAAGCCTGTATTCTTGCAGGTGGAGGACACTTCCTGCAATTTATTCAGTTTTTAATTGTTCTTTTTTTAGTTTGATATTGAAAAAGTATAAGTGGAGTCTCAGAAGACGAGCTATCAAAATAAAAGCAAATTTTGGTCGTACCTGCCGAGTATTTCTAAAATTTTTTTTGTTTAGCGAATAACATACAATTCAAATAATTCAAATTCAATAATTTTTCACTCGAAAGCGGTTGGAGATACGAAAAAATTACAGGTGTCAAAAAAGCTTCGAAATTTAATGAAGATGACAAAAATTGATTGTACGCTGATCAGTGGCGTACTGCAAAAAAGTTTGAAAGGGCGAAAGAAGACATGGCTCTGGAAAAGAAAACACCTTGTAGATTCTAGTTAAAAGTTAAGACGTTAAATGATGGAGACTGTAAAAATAGCTTACATTCCAAATTTGGGCTGAATATCGGAAAAACTGAAGGAGTTCTGAAGAAAAAACAATTTTTTCCGGAAATTTCAACACCCTGTAGCTCCGTAACGAAGTTTTTGCGGACCTAGGTTCATATGAACCTATTTCTTAAAATTGCAAGTAGATTTATCCCCTCAAGTTGTGAAATACTATTATGTAACACCCTGAATGCTCACAAAATCATAATTTGGAGCTCGAATCTTCTCCAATGTTATCACATTTAGTTAACGCTTCTCGCTCCACGGTCCGATTGTATAAAGCGATGTTGAGTTCTATATCAGTTCATAACGAATCAACTTTAGCAATAAGTTAGAAACAATTCGACCCTTTTCCGACAAATTTGGTACAAGAATTATCTGTTAAACCTATATCGGTTAAGACGTGAACGGAATCATTTCCGTTTTATGGAACATGTAACTGAATGGTCACATTGATTTCAAATTAATACAGTTTTGGATAGTGTTGCCAAGTGGCTTTCATATTGAAGAAGAAGGTGAACACATCACCGATATGCGGTGAGCCGTTTCTCGAGTCATTGCCGAATTTGTGCATGAATCAACCGGTTTCTTAGTTTACGATACAAGATCATACAAATTATACTGCGCTGAATGCTAAAGGGGATTTGTGTTTTTCCAATATTTGGAGGTTTATTCTGAGAGCATCAGGTGAGACTTTCTTGTACTATCACAGTACAGTTCTCCGTATTTAGAGTGAAAAAATGTTTCAAACATGGATGTGTCCGATTGGTTACATTTTCCACATATTTGTTTTCAGATTTCTCGAACATTCATTATTTATTTATGCTTATTTTATGAAAAAGTTTGATTACCTACACCTTCTGTTGTATCAGGGAATTCTGAATCGTCAGATGACGAAGAAGAAATAACTTTGAAAACAATATAAGAAAAAATTAGATTCTCTAAATTTCTGTTCGAAGGTGAAGTAGTTACATAATATATATATTTTGATTTCATTGAACTACTTGTTATACCGTTGTTTCAGCAGCTGGCAATAATTCTGAGGGCGACTCTTATTCATCAAAAGAAGAAGCAGATTTCGAAGTTTTGCCTTACACCCCCAGAAGAAAGAGAAGAAATTTCCGCAAACAACATTCAGTTGGACCAAAGAAGATGTTCCTTAACAAAATGGGATGATTATCAATCTCACACCTCTTATAAATGAAGGTGTGCTACTTCACGAAAATGTTATTACTATTATTATCATGGACTTATGCACTATCTCAGCTGTTAGCTGGATATAATTTACCTTTCCCAGATTCAGCAATCAAAGGGAATAGGCTCGATTACAATATACTTGACATAAATTTCCTAACTATCCTACATGTATTAAGAATTACAGCTTTTTGCATTTCTATATAGATATTCTTATGCAATTCTAATTTCTTAAGGCTATCATGCAAAGTTTTGGGTATTAACCCAGTCGAGTCTTGGTCTTGGATGGCCATAAGGAATCCTTCTGTTTCCGCGAATAATTCTCCTTTCATCAACCATTTGTTGGAGGCTTCTTTGTCGATGTGTGGTTGATTAATCTCAGGGTGATGTCGCCCATGCAATTCTTTTCGTGACCATTGCTCTTGTTTCTCATTATCTGATAGGAATGTTAGATTCAGAAGGTCATCTTTGGTAGCAAAATTTAGAAGTGTATATCTCTTATCAGCCAACGATACAACTCTATGGAGGTCAGAAGTGAGAGCTTCTGCAGAGAAGAATTCTCTGAGATCTCTTATCTGTTCGGTGTGTAAATTGACAACATCTATTAATCCGCGTCCTCCTTCTGTCCGCTTCAAAGATGTTCGTATCACAGACGATTTTGGATGATGATTGTTGTATTTTGTCAGCATCGTTCGGGTCTGTCTTTGAATATCATCCAGTTCTGTCTTAGTCCATCTGATTATTCCAAGTGAGTAAAAGCAATACTGGAATGGCGTAGGTGTTAATTGCCTTGACTAGATTTCCCTAGTTCAACATCGATTTCAGCACAGACTTCAGACGCTGATTGTATTCTGAACGAATCTTCTCCTTTGATTGTTTTTGGTCTAGCAATCTGGCTTGTTGGTATCCCAGATATTTGTATGCTTCGCCATCCCTCATGCACTGTATAATATTACCGTTTGGAAGTTGTGTTTCACCATCTATGATTTTTCCTCTTTGAATGTTTAGGGTCTTACATTTTTCAATCCCGAATTCCATATGAACATCTGCCGAGAACTCACTGACAGTTTTCAGCAAATCATTAAACTGCTTTTTGTTCGAAGCATATAATTTGATGTCATCCATATGGGGTGGGAGACTGTATGATAATTCCTATCTGTTTTTATCCTAAATCCGTATCCTGTTCTATTGAGCATTGAGGACAATGAGTTCATAGCTAAACAGAACCATAGTGGACTCAAAGAGTCTCCTTGAAAAATTCCACGAAGTATGGGTATCTCGTCGGTTTTAATTGATTTATTGTTCATGTTGACCTGCAGAGACGTGCGCCAGTGTGTCATTGTTGACTTCAAGAATTCTACCAGGGCTGGGTGAATTTTGTATACCTGCAATACCTCAACAAGCCAAGAATGGGCGGTACTATCGAATGCCTTCAGATAATCGAGAAAAGCTGAATGAACATTCCGATGCCCTACGTGTGCCTGTTTCATTATCACAGAATCGATCAGGTCTGAGTGATTACTGCAACTAGTGATGGGTTGACCTGCGAGAAAATAGGAATTCGTCGGGTTATTTCTCCCCATGTGAAGAGTACGACACTTTGAAAGATACAATGGTAGAATCCAGTCGCTAGACCATTCGAAAATTCTGTTCAGGTCATCTTGAATAGTCGTAGCGTTGGTGATAGGATTGTCATGAAACTTAGAGCCATCAGCGAATAGAAAATAGTCAAAAGCGACAATCGAGGGGAGGTTAGCTGTATATAAAACAAACAGCATAGCCTCGGGGGACTACACTGGATACAGATCGCTTAGATGAGAGAGACCCGTTAGAAAACTATCTACCCAAGAAATTCACGAATTCCATGAAGCTCGAGCTTAAGGAGAAGACGCTTGTGAAGAATACGGTCAAAGGCTCGGGAAAAGTCGAGGTATATCACATCGACTGGGGTAAACTCGTCAAGCATCCTCGTCCAAGCATCAACGCATTTCAGTGAATTTGTAATAACTGAGCGGCCAGGGAGAAAACCGTGATGGTCTTCAGGCATTATTTTATTCAAGAGGGCAAATTCTAGAATTTTCTCGAGAATGATTCTTTCGCAGATTTTCGCTATAATAGGGTCGAGACTGATAAGCCGATACTTTTCCTCATTTAATTTGTCCCGTGTCTTGAAAATGGGTGTGACCAAAGCACATGACCATGCAGATGGAATAGAACCTGCAGCAAAAGATCGGGTGAAGATGACGGTTAGAGGTGATGAGAGAGATGACGCACAGTTCTCAAGTAAAAGAGCCAAAACTTCGTCTCATCCAGGAGTGGTTGCTGCTTTAACACAGGAGAGATGCTTTTAATTTATAGGAGAACTATAGTTGAAAAGTTGGCAATTATTTTAGGATCTCTATTCACATATTTGACATTCAAATTAGTTTCACCTGCTTCAGATCTGCGCTTGAGATCGGCATGCAGAGCGTTCAGTTCAGAGACTTGCTGTGGAGTTTTTTCATCAGATAGCGAGATATTCTTCCAGGCTGGATGACTTCTTCATTGCGGAAAATCTTGGTAACGGTGATCGGATTATTGAAAGAAACTTTTAACGAAAGCAGACGACAACCAGCTTTACCAACTCTAGCGAAATGAAGACACTGGTTATCGGCGGAGGGGTCAATAGCTTCGACTATGTGAGACATTTCAACTCGATCGCCTTCAGGCGAGTTTTCAGAAATACCCCCGAACAAAATATTGTGAGACCTACGCAGACAGTGAAGTGCTTCCGAACGATTATTTGCAAGTGCATCTGATACTGATGAATTAGAAACGGCAGCAGTTGACGAAAGGGTCTCTACAGTCGATAGTAGTGCGTCAGTTGATTTAAGATCAGACTGAACTGGCCCAATACCAGAAAAAAGCAATTGTATGTCAGACTGGCATGCAGAAATTTTGCTGTCATGTTTTGCGATGGAAATAGCGTGGTCCTGCAGAAGAGTGCTTTACAAGGATAAATTCACACTCTATCAAGTCGTCCTTCAGAGATAACTGAGTTATTTTAATTTCCAAAATGTCGGCAGAAATAGTACTGAGTTTGGTCATGATTGCAGCAAATGGATTAGAGACCAATGGCTTAGAAATGTCAAGGAGGTCCGCTTGGGAACTGAGAAATTCTGGAGGAGTGGAAGAGCTTTGACTGCGCAGGATCTGACCATCTTTACTACAAATTTGCTCTTTGATTTATGGGTCAACTCGTCCAAAACTTTCAGTTCACTTGTCATCAATTGGAGACAGTCGCCGTGAAAGCCTTTCTTACTTGAGAAACAGTTGACGACAAGTTGAGTAGTTTTGGGTGGGTTGGAACAAAAATGACAATTAGGCATTAAAGAAGAGGAAAAAAGTATCAAACGCACTTCACTCTCTTGGGTCTATAAGAGAGACTTGAACACAGACGGAGGACCACAGAAAAGTAAGGTAGCACACAGGTAAAGGTGGTGGAAAGGAAGACTTTAGATAGCGCAGTCAGGTGCAGACGAGAAGCGTAAATCACAGTCGATGTGGATGTGAATGAGAGAAAAGGTACGATAACGTACCTATTAGATTATTATTGGTAAATACACGCAGAATATGTGGACCAGGATTGCCGACTGACGACAAACACACAGAACAAGTGCGGAGACAGCGCTATCAGGTCGATAAAACAGTCATGCGTGCGTATTGAAAGGTATTCAACGAAAATGAACCTTATTGAAACATAATCATGAAATTATTAATCGCTAAGGGGTTAAAACTATAAAAATATGAGGGGATGCAAAATCTAAACAGTACAAAATCATTAGAGCATACCCTTAAACGTCTTCTACACACAGCTCAGACTTAGTTTCGCCAATACTGTTGCAATTAGAAAATTCAAACACGGCAGAGCTAGAGGGCACACTATCATTGACGATATTTGTTGTCTCTCGATATATTGAAGGATATAGTTGAGCAAACCAATATCTACAGTACAAATCTCACATGTATCGGCACAAATGACAATTGGATAATAGATATCGGATGTCATGAATAGAAACAAAATACTGCAGTTTCGTTCTCATTTGACCTCGTCAGTATTGCATACCCATTTATAACATCAAGTCAGAGTGCCACCTACTCATCTCAATCCGTTGAAGTACAGAAAAACATGTGAATGTTACTGCGCTCTCCAACAGACCAACACAGAAGTCACTGACATTCGCCACCGGGAAACCATGAAAACAAAGGGTAAATAAACAGGGAACATCGTGTCAGAAAGAAAGCGATCTGTCGAGAGACTAACGCTCCTTATTCATATCTTGCTATCAACCAGGTATACGTCACATCTCATCAATGACTACATATGAAATTATCGCTACGTGTGTGACACATTGAAGATTTTTTATGCAAAAAACAACATTCAACCTGCTCTTTCAGGAAAGGATGTTCAACATTCTATGGAAGGTATATTGTTCCTTGAATAAAAATTATTCACTGTGTTCATCCTAAAACCTTCTATCTACTCTTGAAAACTTTGCATTTTTTCCTGAAACATACTGTATAAACTTCATCATCCTTATAATGATTCGAGAAATGAAATTTTTTTAGATTATCATAATTCTAAAATGTGGGTGCAATATTCTTACGAAGTCATATTCGGTTTCCGTTAGATATTATATTAGGACCCTTACTGAATCAGAAGTCCTATTCGGCAGAAGAAATGTTTTCGTAAATACGAATCGACACCCATTTATTTCTACATATTAATTTCCTAATGAGGTTTTAATAAAGATTTCTAAGTAATAAATAAAATTGTTTGCCATCATAACTCATGCTGTAGATGATTAACAATTTTCATGCCTTGTTTTATTTGGATACAATAATATTGATGCTAGTTCATAAAATGCTTATCATCTATTTGGCGGCTGCTAATTGAACCACTCTCACAATAAAAAGTTAAGTAATTCCTGTGAATTTTCCGGATAATCGTAATTGGCATATTAGTCGCAGATGTGACAAGTGTAATTACATTTGTCTCATTTTGTGTCTTCTAATTCCATAACAGGTCTAAAAATGTGCCGCTGAGTTTTCGGAAGTGAATTAGTTCCCAATAAACAATAAAACCGTTTCAAAGAAAACTCATATGTATTTACTGACATCACTAAAGTCTATCGAATTTCGCTCGGGAATTCTCCTCAGGCGATGGCTTAGAGTTTCCAAAGCCGACCACACGTTGGGAAATGTGAGAAAACTTTTTAAATTTGTTCGGTTTTCCTCCATCGTTCCTTTGATCTTGGTGGGAAGTTGTTGCCTTGTAAGTTCGAAGAATTTCGACTCGCGTGGTTGACGAAATGTAACTTTACTCTTTTTTGTTCTGTCATTTTCTACTAACTCTAATTTATTCTAGGAAATTTGCCGCAGTCCTTTTGTGTTCTTCTATTACTTAATGATGGCAGTGTTTCACTATATATATCCAGACATGACAACCATCACGGAATTAAATACCTACCGACATGCTTAGCGTAATATTTGTCAGAGTCTACAAATCTACAGTGGCTTTACGATTATATTTTGTATAAATTTATTTTCTCGTTAATACTGGATGACAGAATTACACTTTTGTCAAATGAATGACTTTTGTCACTCGATGTTTACTAATTTGATGTAGCTGATTCTAAATATACCCACATTTGTTTTCGAACTATATATATATATATATATATATATATATATATATATATATATATATCATCAGACAATGATATCAATGTACCAACGAGTAGTGTCAGAGGCTTTCTCCCCGGAAAAATCCAGTGTACGGACCTTAGTCAAGTAACACTGAATATTACTCATTAATAGTTTCCTTTGTGTGAAGTGGTGAACGATCGAATAGAATACTGCTCTGAATATAAATATGACAAAATTGTCAGTTAATTATATTACATTCATATAAACAAATAAATAAAATATGAAATGAGATTCTGAGCAGTATAAACTAAAGAGAAAACCTATGACTCTACCTCATTATTATTTTCGGAAAGAAACGTACGAAGAATATAACAAGATTTGATGACTGTTATCTTTTGTAACTGTTCAAACAAATTTTCTTCAGACCCAAAATCTCAATACTTTTGTGAAGATTTCTAGGAATAACACCTGTTGTGGAAATAATAATCGGTGGAATAAATATTTTCTTCATTTTCCACATTTTTTAATCTCGTCGCCAAGCATCATATATTTAGAAATTTTTTCATTGTATTTATTTTGTATATTATGTGTGTCGGGTATAGCAATATCAATTATATATGTTATTCGATTTTGTTTATCATTAAGAATGATATCTGGTCTATTGTGTACAGCTCTGTTGCAAAGAATTGTTTTATCAAAATAAAGTTTATATTTGTCATTTTCACAAATAATCTCAGGTTAGATTATATATATATATATATATATATATATATATATATATATATATATATATATATATATATATATATATATATATATATATATATATATATATATATATATATATATTTGTTATCGAACAGCTCTTGTTTACGAGTTATATATATATATATATATATATATATATATATATATATATATATATATATATATATATATATATATATATATATATATATATATATGGGGGTTTTACCCCGACGAGTTGCCCATATATCTGTTCATGCAATCAAACTGATTTCATGAAAAATATAAATCCACCACCCGGTAATTAATACCATTGCCAGGCAATGATTATAATCAAAACATATCCTGGAGTAATTATATATTAGGATAACGTTAAATGTTATGAGAATATATCAATCTACCAGAATATATACATACTATAGCATCATCAGACAATGATATCAATGTACCAACGAGTAGTGTCAGAGGCTTTCTCCCGGAAAAATCCAGTGTACGGACCTTAGTCAAGTAACACTGAATGTTACTCATTAATAATTTCCTTTGTGTGAAGTGGTGAACGATCGAATAGAATACTGCTCTGAATATAAATATGACAAAATTGTCAGTTAATTATATTACATTTATATAAACAAATAAATAAAATATAAAATGAGATTCTGAGCAGTATAAACTAAAGAGAAAACCTATGACTCTACCTCATTATTATTTTCGGAAAGAAACCTACGAAGAATATTACATGATTTGATGACTGTTATCTTTTGTAACTGTTCAAACAAATTTTTCTTCAGACCCAAAATCTCAATACTTTTGTGAAGATTTCTAGGAATAACGCCTGTTGTAGAAATAATAATCGGTAGAATAAATATTTTCTTCATTTTCCACATTTTTTAATCTCGTCGCCAAGCATCATATATTTAGAAATTTTTTCATTGTATTTATTTTGTATATTATGTGTGTCGGGTATAGCAATATCAATTATATATGTTATTTGATTCTGTTTATCAATAAGAACGATATCTGGTCTATTGTGTTTTACAGCTCTGTTGCACAGAATTGTTTCATCAAAATAAAGTTTATAATTGTCATTTTCACAAATAATCTCAGGTTCATATTTTTGAATTTTTTTCTTTTGGGAATTAGGTCATGTTTAATTCCTAGATTGAAGTGAATAATATTAGCGACGGCATTATGTCTTTCTAAATAATCTGTTGAAGCAAGGACTGAGCAAGATGATAATATATGAAAAACTGTTTCTGAAGAACAGGAACATCTACGGCAAGAATCATCTATATTTTGTTTGATGATATGTTTTCTATAATTCCTTGTGAAAACAACCTGATCCTATATATATATATATATATATATATATATATATATATATAGATTTTCGTTCGAACAATCACACTATGGTGAAAGATTCAGGGAGCGGCCTAAACTCTGCTATAATGTCTTTAAGTAATGAGTTTTTTTGGCAAGTAGTTTCATCACAACATTTCCTCCGTAGAAATTCATGAAAATAGGCTCTCGCATCATCGCATGCTCCTTCGGCCAGAGAAGATGAATACTTTTTTCCTTTCGTCTTCTTATTGGCCAAGGATAGCTTCATTCATGAACTGAAATAGATTATCCTCGTTTTATGTGACTCAAAAAAATTATTGAATATTGTCATTTCAAAAATATCATATCTTGATTTTTTCAAATGGAACACTCTGAATTTTAGTATTCATGTCAACCCATAGAATATTGTGCTATATTTTTGCAGAAGTAACCTCATCTTTATCTTTGATCATTTTCGAAATATTCGATCATTTGTAAAAATTTTTGATGAATATTCTACAAACCGTATCAAACCCATCAATATGCATCATTATTCGCACAGCAGTATTGATGCAAGTAATGAAAAATGAAAGCTAAACAAGATAATTCTTTTAACGAATGATTAAATCAAGATGATTAAAACGTAAATCGAGGTTTGTGTTGACAGTTTTTTATTTGTGCCTTCTGTTAGGTGTCCGGACATATCATATTCTGTATTTTACATGGTGAACTTATCAGTGTTCCGTTATTAAACATTGGTAAAGTGAGGTTTGAGCGCTAATTTCTCAATTGGCTGCCATGAAGTTCTCCAAAGAAGAAAAGGTTGATATGATTTTTATTCTGGGTAAGTTTGATAGAAATTCTTTGTTGGCAAGTAGAGTTTATGCACAAAGGTTTCTTGATAAGAGGCATCCTGATGCCAGATGCTTTGAACAACTTCCAATAAGATTTATCGAAATGGGTAATATCGCTTACAAAAAACATGAAAAACCAAAAACTGCTACAGCTGAAGACAACCTGTTATCAGATTTGTTGACAGTGACAGAGGATCCATATAAAAGCAAAGGAGATATTTCTCAGTTAACAGAAATAAGTCAAACTTCCGTCCAGAGAATCTTGAAAGGAAAGAAATTTCATGCATTTTATGTACAGCTCCACCAGGAACTGAACAATCAAAACTATGAAAATCGAATCAATTTTTGCAATTCGGCAAGTGACAAAGTAGCAGAAAATCCAAACATGTTCAGCAGAGTTCTTTTCCCGGGCAAGGCAACTTTCCACAAGAATGGGCTCGTTAACAGGCACAACTTTCATTATTATGCCACGGAAGATCCAAAGCTCATGAGACAAATAGATCACCAGCATCGATGGTACTTGAATGAATGGGCCGCTATAGTAGATGGATATCTAATTGGGCCGCACTTTTTCGACGGGCACCTCAATAGTGAAATGTATCTAGATTGTCTGCAAAATCATCTACCAATGCTACTTGCCGATGTACCAGAGCATATAAGACAAGATTTGTGGTTTAAACAGAATGAAGCACCGGCACATTACTCACATCAGGTCAGGGAGCATTTGAATCATGTATTTCCAACCAAATGGATAGGACGTGGTGGTCCCGTTAGATGGCCAGCTAGGTCTCCGGATCTTACAAGTCTAGATTTTTCCTCGTAGAGTTATATAGAGGGCATCGTTTTCCAGATTCCTTCTACAACACAGTTGGATATGAGACAGAGAATAGTCGACGCCTTTCAGTCAGTTAATCCGCAAATGTTGTCGAGAGTTCAACGGTCTTTCCACAGAAGGATTGAATTGTGCCTACAGAGAAAAGGACAATGTTTCGAACACTCATTGAATTAGTTCAACACCTTGTAGATCATCTCACCGAAAATCAATCTATTACGTATTCCATGCATGACTACCTTAAAATATCTCCATTTCTCTGATCAAGTATAAAGATATGTACTTATAAACTCTTCTTCCGCAACCTCTGATATTATTATTTAAGTTTATTTTTTTATTCGATAATGGTCCAAGGTGAAGATAAGGTTACTTCTGCAAAAATATGGCACAATATTTTATGCGTGGACATGAATAATAAAATACAGTATGTTGTATTTAAGAAAATCAAGAATCGGTTTTTTAAAATTACAATAATTCAATTCATCAATAAACCTATCCTTGGCAATAAGAAAACGAAACGAAAAAAGTATTCATCCTCTCTGGCCGTAGGAGCATGCGATGATGTGAGAGCGTATTTTCATGAATTTTGACGGAACAAAAAATATTGTGACGAAACTACTCACCTAAAAAACTTATTACTTAAAGACATTATAGCAGAGCTTAGGACGCTCTTGAATCTTCAACAAAAAAGTGGTCTTCCAATCTGAAAAAAATCGATTTTTATAGAAAATTGGGACACCTTGTTTACTTTAAAATAAATTGCTGGAGTAGATTTTTACTTTCTAAATACAATACCGTTCGAACAAACATGAAATCTTCAAGAGTGTACGAGCTACAGAGCACCGCGCCACTGGTGAATCACCCAGTATACCTCGTTTAATGGCTACAAAGGAATTAACAAAAATACATTTGAAATGATTCGCATTCGTCCATAGATTCATTGAAAAGAAGCCCAAAATGTGTTTTCTCACAACGGGAATAAATTAGGGTCATTTCCAATTGCACATTCTACTTAAGAAGAAGGAGAATATACATCTATTGCTTTGGTTTTGGACAAAACTAAGTAAACAGAAAACAACTGGCTCATATGAGTTGAGGGCAACTTTATTTTGGCAAACAAAGTGTTCACACAGTATTCGTGTTTTCTCTGCTTGTGAAATAGTAGAGCTAAGGATCAAAAGTAGTTCAAAAATGATCGGCCTACTCCGGAAACGCTAATTCCAGTATAACAAAACTATCCATCTCCATTATCAAGGAATCTAATAATATTGCCTCACAATGAAACATGGAGATTGTTTCCTTTTCCTATCCAATAAGTTCCCAAATCTGTATGGAAAAAAGATGAAAGCGGGCATCTTTGATGGCCAACAGAATAAATCATTAATAGGAGACACAACTTCTGTGGGAACTATGACCGAGATTGAGAAAAATGATAGCAATAAATTTATTTGGCTTTTTCAGAATTTATTGTGAAATATAAAAAATTCTGACTACTCTCAACAAATTGAACAAATAATGAGCCTCTTTAGATCGCTTGGATGTAACAATAGCATCAAGTTACACTTTTTTCTGAAGTACCTACAATATTTTCCTCCTGATCTTCGGGATATGAATAAAGAACAGGGCGAGCTGTTCCATTAGGACCTTCGGACTATGGAAGAATGTTATCGAGGCTACTGGAACGCACACGTGATGATTGTTGGAGCATTCAGAACAGTTTACAGATTACAACATCTGCAGGGAATCTTACAAAATAAAGTTTTTTCAATTTAAGAAGTTCATCCACTTGAACCAACATAAGGTAAAAATACTCCACAAGTCGCCTTATCAACAATTTGAATACCCGTGACGGAAAATATGGAATGAAATTCTGCAAGCTAGCGTCTGATGGATTTACCGTGCAAACGCGCGGAATTGTACAATAAACGATCAAAAAATATCTATATTTCTTTCACTCTGTCCAAATTATTACTGAATCTTAGTCTCATCGCAGATTAAGATTTTCTACAATTTTATCCATCTTAGTCTCCTACCATAGCCTAAGGTAATTCACACCTACTCAACATTTGAATATTAGGGACACAAACCCAATATTTACAAGAATTTAATAAAATTAAATCAATTATGCAGAAGTTGCGTTTTATTGTATAAGGTTATATCTGCTCTAAACTAGAGCTAATATGGACATTTTAATCAGAATTGGAAATCTCTATTGAAATATAGGCTAATATCATGTGCCATACATAGCTCAACTATCTGAAATACTCTTGTGCAGTGTAATTAGTCCAGTCGACAAGATGAATATGATGTTGAAGCTGTATTTCTATTTTTTGGTATTGGAAAAGTTTATTTGAATCATTCTTTAGCTTATTCATATTTATTCGTTTTTCACTGCTCGAATATTTTGTTCTTCTTCGTCAATTTTTCTAGGGCAAAAACTATAGCGACCACGAACTATATCTGAGTTTTCCAGGTGGTTGTTCAGAGTACTCACTAATTAAGTTTCCAATTTTTTCGCGCGAAGAGGAGAGTGATTTTGGAATGATTTCTTTCGAACGAACATTTTCTTCTCAACTTATGGTAGTCCCAATTCTTTCAAAAAGTCCAGAATTTTTGTTAAATGACCCACATTATACCTCTCCTCAGTCACTCGCGCGCTCTTTTCGAACGTATATACTCGCGTGGTCTACAATTGTAGACCATTTTCATTTTGACATAAAAAATCAATCTCATCCATTTCAATACGTATTTGAAATGTAATAGTTCCCTTAATTATTTGCGATTGGACTTGTTTCAGTTCTGATGAAAAATATTGCTTTTTTCTCTGTGGAATTGAAAAAAAACCAAAAAGTCCCAGAATAATTCATTTATTTGCCATAACTCAATATATTTTCAATTTACTCAAAAATACATGAATGTGAAAGAACAAAGATGATAAAGCTAGAAAGAACAGATAACATGATAAGAGATAACATAACAGACCCAATGAAAAAATGTTTACAAGACAAAGAACAAATTTTTACCCCTTTTATGTCCCCCTGAAGAGAGTCAATTTTGTTCTCCTACACGATTCACACATATTTCCTTCATATGATTTTTGCAAGCATACCTGTAGCATTTTGCACAATATTTTCGTGTTCATTCACTAGGACATACGCAGCAACGTCCAACATAATTTATTGACCTCTGAAGGGGAGGGGGTACGACCTCACTAATGCCTGATAGATGTCGATGTCATTTCTGCAGGTAATTCTCCTATTGTTTCCCTAAACTCGTTTTAGGAGTTCCGAAGCACATTTTTCCAAGAAATAACTACGGGATACTCGTTGTACTGGGCGGTTAGCTTTGAATACGCACTCATTTCTCAACAAGTAGTAAACTACTGAACCAATTGTCTCCGGTATCATTACGATTGGTATCGGAAATTGGATGGATCAATCGGCGGACAATGTCTTTACCAGAGTAATGTACTCTATATGGACCTTCAGGTTGCATCCCAAATTAATACGGTACGATGTTTTGCATCAAGAGGAGCACACATTTTTGTACCATATTTGGTTTTTCGTCTACGATGAGGAACTCACTTGGTGTGAAATGGGCTTGAAAATTCACCAATAAATTCTCAAAAACTTGCCGAACAGGAGCAAACTTATCAAGCTCTCGTATCTCGTTCCTTGTTTCTATATCCTGGAATCTAATATATCTTAGAAGAAACTTGAATCCATTTTCACTCAAAGCAAGGTAGTATGATTCGATTCCGCTCCCTCTGGAATTGTCCCAAATATTTTTCAAATTCTTTCTTGAACTCCTGAAAGTGCTAATGAGGAAGAGAATTCCTATAAACGCACTCATTTCCCTTCATTCAGTTTTTCTCGCATCCTAAATCCTGCCAAATTTGTTTTGAAGATTTTCTATATATATTTTTCTTGACACCGTTATAATTCGAACGATTATATCGTTTAAATGTTTAGGCACAGCATTTTGAATGTTGCATCACGAGCATTACCTTTCGTTCCAGGAAGTTGTCTCACGATATTATATAAACAAACTTGAATTTTCAGGCTTGGTGAAGTTTTTCTCGATTTTGTTATTTGGTCTTTTCTACGTAATGAGCGGACAAACGGCTTGAACTGGAATCAATTTGTTCATCGGAAAGCTCTTCATACTCTATTACATCCGACTCTAAATCAATATCATGGCTGCTCTTATCAACAATATCTTGTTCTGCATTATCGTCTTCCTCATCATCGTTTTCATCAGAGAAATTTTCAAAATCACAATGAAAAAGTTCATTGCACCACTGTAACTAAAAGACGTCGTCTTTTGGATTCAGACATCCTTCTTTCATTTCAAGGTACCAAAAGAAAGAATTCGAACTTAACGGACTCGAAACACAAAGTAAAACGTGAATGCTCGCGTGGTCTACAATCGTAGACCACACGACCAGTCATATTCAGAAGCAAGTGTCTTCAAAAACCAATCACTAACACTGTCAAAAATATACTGATTCATTGAATACTTCAATTTTCCATAGCTACTGAAGAGTAGGCGTACGCAACAACTTGTGAATTAATGCCTGCTCTATTAAAAAAACTAAAAATACTATAAGAGGTCATGAAAGAGTAAGACGTTCTTGTTAGTTTCAGCAATGTACGATGGTTATAATTTTGGAAACCAAAGAGGCTTGATATTTCAGGAAGGCCTTTAGTTCAAAGCTGCTCAGATGGAAGTTTATTTTTTCGGAGGATATCTAATGAAGTGAGTTCGTGCTTTTCGAAGAGTTCTTCGAAGAGGTCATAACCAATTATCATACGTGACATTTCAATCGGTTCGTGAAATTCGTTCAATTGATCGAAGAGCTTTGTTTTTAGCAACATTGATCAATTTATAAGTTGATTATGTGAATAATTGACAGTTATTCACATAGTTCTTAAAAGCATCTCTTATAGGGATCTCTTGGACTTTTCGTCTTTCTGTCTTCTTTGTAATTTCATCAAAGCTAAGACGGGTCAACAAAAATATAATTCTTTTCACGAAGAAAACTTCCATTCTTGTTCCACCATATTTCTAAAAATCTTCCCAATTTCTGTGGTTTGACATTAACACACCAGCAATATAAAGTTAACCAAACACGGCTTCTATTTCAACATCATTCGTAACCTTATAAAAATATATTTTTTCATAATTTACAGCTACTTCTCTAATCCTTGTTGTGGTACGTTTTCTAACGTCTGATACAATGTGGTAATTAATAAACAATTTTCAGCAAATAAAAGAGGTCTCAGCATCGCGTGCTTCTCACTTGACTCAAACGTAAATGTTTTATAATGTTTTCAGCCCTTGTTTTGATTTCAGTATTAGTGCAATTTCTCTTCCGATACCTTAGTTAACGTAAATTCGACTTATTTCAACCTATTCTTCTTGGCTACTTATCTCCGTATTATCGTCTTCGAAGCTCCTTCGTCATTACAAACTCGTGTTACTTATTTCGACTTGCTACTCAACGTATTCAATATTGTCTCTCTCGAAATTGCTTTTGTTCTCAATGAAACCCTCTAACTATTCTCTTTGTTCATTTAATTCATTCCAAGTTGCAAATATCCCTTTTGTTTGTTTTCGTAGGAGTATGAAGCTATGTCAAAAAAATAAACATACACAAATCTTAATATCAAACACTTCATACACTCAAAATATTCTCAGCGGAAAGGTGTAGGAAAAAGGTTACGTAAACAGTCAGGTTGCGTCGCATTGTCCAGAGAGGTGTCTTATCAGAAGTTATTAAAAAGCTAATCTGCGCAAACATCTAAATAAGGCAACAGTAGTTTTTATCATTAACGTTGGGTCTTTAAGACCCACCTATCCTATGGCTTATTAAAGAGGAGGAAATTTCCGATAAATTCTTCACTGCTGGTAACGCTTCTTTATTAGTAATAATTTGATTTAAATGCTGGGTATAATCGTTCGCGCGTCATTTTTACGTTGTAGCACATTGTCAAATGCGAATGTGGTGACATTCAATGACACTTTTAATAAATTGAATATTAATTCAAAAATTTGAGAAGATCATGTAATTGTTTGATAATAATGATAATTATTCTTCAATAAACAATTAGTTAGGGAACATCTCAATATTTCAAAATTTCCTTAAATATATAAGGCCTGCATACACACATACAAAAAGAATTTTAGAAGAAAACAAGTTCAATCATTGAAATAACAGTGAAAAAATCTATTATGTGAAACTTAGCACTACTTTGAACTTTTGATATGTCCCACTAATTTCCATTTGAACACATATATATATAGAATCAAAACTTTTTATGCTCACAGTTAGTTCATTAAATTCACTCAAATCCCTATGACTCATTGAGTTGCATACAAGTTAAACTTGGACAAAAGCAGTTCGTTTTAAACACTACTTCTCGTTTCCCGATATACAAAATATCAAAATCTTCAAACATTTTGATCAATTCAATACTTCTTCGGTAAGAAAACTAAGATAATTTGAAAATTGCAAATTGCTGATCTCGTTTCAATATTGATTTTCAAAAAAGTCCATCGAATTCAGATTATTTCTACTTCATTTCATCTTTCTCTGTTAAAACACAGAATTGACTACAAAATACATCTTCCTGCTACATAACTGAAGTTTGATGGTGACGCTTTACTATTGTATCTTCGTCGTAAACTTTTGCGATCATAAATCATCACATTGCACATTGTGTCTTGAAATATGTCAGAGAATTATTCTCTTAAGAACCATAAAATCTCAGTAGTCTACATTGTCTGCCAGCTTTTGTAACTATAAATTAAAACTGAGTATGCTCGCTCAAAATCCCGGAGTTAACAACTCTCCCTTGAAAACGGATATTTGAAAAACATTTGAACTTGAAAAATGTCACATATGTGCGCTGGCTATCCCTCCCCCATTTCTCGCTTTGATGTGGAACTCAGTTTTCAGTGGTTGTTTCAAATGAGCGTTGGGAACAGAGTTCAGAACATATTTATGCTTTTGATGGCTGTTATAAAAAGCTTAAAGCTTGATGAGCAACGTTTGTCTCAAGAGTTAATGGCAGGTTGATTTTTTAATATTCTGGTAGTCTTTGGAGCGAACTACGGTTCAAATGAACTAGTTCTTAATAATTAAGCTAATGCTCAGCAACCTATAATGCACGTCCGTAGTAGTTTTCCAACGATTTCGATCAATTTATGAAAAAACTTTTAAATTCAAAGTAAACTAGTAAAATTTTTATTATCAACTAAGCTCTGAGCTAAATTGATGATATTGTTGACATATTTATCTTGAGCAAATCCGTTTTTCAAAACGGAAATTTAATATTACAGACAAAAAACACTTTCATCTGTTTTCCACGTTCATTTTGTAAAACATGATCGGTTATGATCCTTCGGTCATTTTTAAGTGCTGAGTATAATGATGATTACAAGATAAACTTCTTTTCGTAATTATTATGTATGGGAAGTTGTTAATTTCAAGTACGCTATTAAGAGTTGTACAATGTGGGGTTTACTGAGTTTATTTACTTCTAAATTTTTCAAGAGATTCATTGTTCTTCATTCATTTCATTGGTGGAGGACTTTGTCCAAAACTATAGTGTGATTTGTTGATTAAATATGCTCAAACATTGGAGGATTCAGATAATATATGTTCTTTGAAACTGCATTCAAAATGTCTGCCTGTTTGATCCACACAAACTGATTCCTTACATTCGATTTAGTGAATATCAGATTGTTTTCTGTTTTGCATAAACAGTAATTTGCTTGGACCGCTTGGGAATGAGGTGGTTAGGTAGAATTTCGAACTATAATGACTTTTCTCATGAAACAGTGGTCACACTTTCAGGTTTCCTTGAATACAACATAATAATTGTGAAGTTCAATTTTGTTCTCTATGTCCAACGATTTTTTTATAGAAAAGGCTGGTATATTGCTATTGGAGGCTAATCTTTTTATGGTAATTATTTCAATTCTGAAATCATGAATAAGGAAGGGTTTAGTGAAAGCTCTATGAACCGTAGAATCTCAGGCAGCGAATTTATGATTGAAATGATTGAACGAGCCCATGGGGAATATTGCATTTGTCAAAGATTCCTTTCTATTGATATTATATGAGGAATTTGTTTGTGTTTGTTATAGTTGAGTTTTGAAAATTTATGGACAGTGAAATTTGAATGATCGTGAGTTTCAGTGAGGAAGTTGAAAATGTATCTGATTGTCTATTTGATCAAAATATCAGCAACGTACCGATACCAGAACATGATATCTTTTTGGCTAGGTTAGTAGTACTGTTTAGAATTGATGTGTGTTCTACATTGGTTAGAAGCAGAGCACAAAAGCCATGGTTCAACAAAGACTGCGAACGAGCCTCTGTATCCAGAGCAGAGCTTACTAGTCATGGAAGATAAATCCAACAGCATAAACAAGAACAAACCTTCGTACGAATACGGAACGTATGCAACCTGACATCTGCAAGAGCAAAGGCCAATTTCAACGAAAGGGTAACTAATAAATTCCTTGAACAGGCAAGCGGGACTAGACAATTCTGATCCATGGCGAAGACTATCAATGCCAATGTCTGCAAATCTGCGTTTCCGCCTCTTGTTAGAGACGACGGAAGTATAGCATCATCTGCGAAAGAGGAAGCCGATCTATTTGCTCTCTTGTTGTCAAAGAACTCTGTGCTAAAAATGTTTCCATGGCAGAAATTAGAAGGCAGTTGGTCTAGACGAAATACCGAAATCGTCCTGAGAAAGTGTGCTCCCGAACTGGCACCCATTCTGAACCGTCTGTTTCAGATTTCTTATGGAAGCCAGACTTTTCCGAGATAGGGAGATTTCAACCGATCCCAAAAAAAGGAAAGAAGACCTTACCCCAAAACCACCGCCCTGCTGCACGTCTTCCCAATATGTCTAAAGTGATAAAGAGAATCATAAATGATGAACTCATCAAATATCTTGAGTTGCGAGGAATTTCTGACGACCCTAATTATGGTTTTCGCAGGCAAACATCGACAGGAGATCTGCTCGCCTACGTCACTCATGTTTGTACATCAACGATGGAAAAACATGGGGAATCTAGATCAATAGCCCTTGACATCTCCAAAGCCTTCGTCAGGGTTTGGCATGCAGCCTTGTTGAATAAAAAATTTCGGGGTTGGATAAGTAGCTTTCCTTCAAATAGATCAATTCAAGTTGTGGTCGACTGTATGAAATTTGATTGTTTCCAGTTGCGAGCAGAAGTACCTAAGGGATCCATTCTTTTGCCAACCTTGTTTCTGTTACAGATAAACGATCTTCTGCCATTTACAGAGAACAAGATCTTCGGTTTTGCAGACGATTGTACCCTGGTTTCGTCTTTCAGTAGTCTGTGGCCGATTACAGCTGCGGAAACTCAGCGTCAGAGATGTCATCACATTATTAACTTGAACTCTGACTTACAGAGGATACCTGAGTGATTTCAGTTGAACCTTGTGAGCTTCAACCCGAGCAATACGCAAGCAACTACGTTTTATAGAAAGGTTTTCCGCTAGAGAACCCTCTCTAATGATGCACGGCCTACAAATTGCACCGAAATATTTGATGCACCTTCTCGGAATAACGGTCAACTCTGGGTTCTGCTGGCATGAACATGTATTAGCAATAGCTAAGTCGCCATCAGCTTAACTCAGTTTTCTTTTCAGAGCCAAGCGATACTTCACGTCATCTCAGCTGTTGCTTCTATATAAGGCGCTGATTCGACCTGCTTTGGAATATTGTTCCCGTGTATGGGGATCTGTGACCAACCATTCGTTGCGGATGTTGGATGGTGTGCAAAAACGGGCTGTGCACCTAATCGATAACCCGGAGATCACCCGCGATCTCTAAACGCTGGCTCTCAGAAGAAAAGTTGCTGATCTTTCACTGTTTTACAGATACTTCCACAGAAGATTCCCCAAGGAGCTGAAAGACCTGGTTCCGGGAAACCCATGTTTTGACAAAACACTAGGCTGGCAAGGAGTTCTCATCATTTGGCGGTTCATTAAATGACCCTTCGAACCTCTCTCTATAAACATTCCTTTATTTACAGGGCTGGTGAGCTGTGAAACTCGCTTCCGTTCAACATCTTCCCTACATCCTACCAAAAACAGAATCAAAATTCTTACCAGAAGGTTAAACGGTAATGAAAAGATTCACCTGAACGTTGTTCGGCGTTTGAGAGAACATATTTGTCGAAAAAGGCCAGATTTATGGAACGAAAACTCATAGACAACGATAATGCACCATCTCACAAGGCTATCGTTGTGAATGAATTTATCACCGAAAACTCAATAAATACCATCGAGCAATCACTGTATTCACTCTTTTCTTTTTCCAAGACTCAAATTACTAATTCTAGGTACTCGTTTCGGATCGATAGAAGACATAAAAGAGAATTCACGACGAAAATTGAATTCAATTCCAGAAAAGCGTTAGAAGTAAGAGCATCTTTAGAAAAGAGAATACATTTTGGTATACATCTTCCTGACAAGCGCATAAAAAAAAGATCGAATAGCGCTATTCGGTACGTAGTAATCTGACACTGTAACTAAAGTCTATACGAGATGAACTTATGCACATACTACACAGCATTGAAATGGATTGCCCACAGTTCAAAATTTAAATGCAAATTAGTAAAATGCCAGAAGACAAATATCAACGCCACAACATGAAACTCATCAAGTAATCAATACATCTATGGCTTTAGAGATAACGACATAATTTTCTATGAGAGATTTGTCAACCTGTTAAATGTTTCATTTGATGGCAAACAAACTAATCACCTGAACAAAGGCCCCAAATTCAACCCTCTTACAATATTCAGAACAACGAAGAGCTGATATGCGTACAGGCAGAAATGTCCGATGAACTCTAAATTACCAAAAATGTATGGACTGATCAAGATACGTAAAGATGAAAATTGGGCTACGCCTATAGTATCCTATATTAACACTAATGATGACAAATAATTCAAATTTTAAAATTTTAAAATCATAGAACTCACGAACTTTAGCTCGCAACAAACCATTACGAATTACAAAGACCTTACACAAATTCTCTCCATACTTGAAATCAGTCATAACTTTAAGCTTCTTTCATCTGATGTAAAAAACATGTACCAATACATTCCAACAGAGAATGCTTACCTTAAGTTTCAGATATTTTCACAAAAAACCAACAGATTTCCACTTTTCACATTTGAATTCTGCAACCTATTAAAAACATGTTCAGATCAAAATTATTTACAGATTCAAAATGAGTTCTATGAACAAAAATCGGAAATTCCTACGTCATCGACACTTAGAGTCCGCGAGCTCTATAATGATCCCGTAAGGTCATCCAGAACAGACTAGAGGCGGTGCTTAATGCCAGCTGAAGGTTATCAGTAGCGTAGCGTCTCATTCTCATTGTGAACCTAGAACTCGTCACATTATTCAGTTATGAAAGATCTATTATAAAAATATAATTGGTAGTAAATGTAAAAAAACAGTTTTGATTTAATAACATATATAAAAATAAAACGTGTAATGGTTTGAACTATCCATTTAACCAAGTTAAATCGTGTGTGTGAATAAATATATCTGCAAGTACGGGAGAAAAATAAATAGGACTTGATGTATCAAGTATCAAACCCTCTGAAAATACAGCTTAATTTTCTTAAAACTAAATAGAAGTGGGAAGGATAACTTCATTAGAAATCATATTTACAATTACCACAAAATTGTAAGCAATTTATTGATTACAGATGGAACAAAAGTCGGGATAATAGAAAATTTTGGTTGAATCACTGGATATTAGGACAAAACGATTAGATTATTTAAAAAGATCAGGATATATAAAAGGGAAAATCGGCCAATTATTTATATTAATGAAATATATATCAATTCTAACTAGACTTCTCATCAGGGTTGGTTGGTTATAACTCATGCTGTCAGTGAGCAGGGATCCGTTCCAGATTCATTTTTAATATTCAGGTCTGAAGCAAAATCAGGGGACTATCATGATTATATGAAACATGAAGATTTTGAAAAGTGGATAGAAGATAATTTAATATCAAATTAACAATCCAATTCTGTGGTTTTAATGGATAACGCTTCGTACCACAATGTAGCTACAGAAAAAAATATTGTATTTTCGAATGAAAATGCCGAAATGCAGCAATGGTTGGATCGAAGAGGTTTATTTTATGAACAACAATGCACCAAACTAAAATTGTATAAAATAATTCGGGAGCATAAACCACGGGTCAAAACATATTTTATCGATTCCCTATTGGCTGTTTATAGGCATTCGGTTTTCTGCTTACCCCCCTACCATTCTGAATTAAATCCAATAGAAAAAATGTGGGTATATGTCAAAAACTGGGTTGCCTCAATAAATGTGCCTCTCAAGTTGGAAGATGTTAAGAATATAGCAATTCAAAAGTTTGCTAATCCGCAATGTGCAACTCTTGCCAAGTCAATAAATAAAGAAGTTGAAAAAATTGAAGAACAAAATTTAGAAGAAGAACATTTTGCGGATGATGATAATGAGGATTCTATAATTTTTCATTTAGGTAAAGATAGCTGTTATGAACACAGTCATGATGACGACACCGATGACGGGACAATTGATTTTTTCTGCAAATGAATCTCTTATAATATATAAGCGAACCATTAATATTTTTCAATATTTTCAATCACCAAAATTGCCAAATATATATCGTTATTATATGTTCAGTTTCATAATTGAAAAATTACCAGTTATTCATCCTGACGATTCAATAATTATTTCCATGCAGCTAATCAGGTCTCAAGATCTATAAACTTTAATTTTGTTGATAATAAGTCAGATTAGGAATTTGAATTTAAGAATTGTTAAATTAGCATGTAAATGATTTTCAACTAAGTACCTAGCTATCAAGATAGACGAAATAATACTAATTAATAAAAATATAATAATAATCCACTAATTTTATCGTCGTCCATAGTATCTCTCTTTCTACCTAGCAGTTTGGGATACAATATACCAGTTCAGTTCATAAATGGTTATCTTATACATCTTTTTAGTATTGAACTGTTTTGTTTAGCTTGAAAAAGATTACATGCCCAAACTTCAAAGATTGCTGGGAAGAAATTTTTGAATTTTGTTTTCTACATTTCTAGTGTTTGAATACTGATAATCAATTTTTAACCTTGAGGATGATTGACATGGTTCAATTTAGCTTAGACAACACATCAATACTGAAAAGCGATTTAGCCAAAAAACATATCGCGTTCTAGTATCGGTACACTGATGATTCGTTTGGATTTCATGGCATTAAAAGACAATTCAATATATTTTTGATTATCTTGAATAAATCATACAATCATTTAAAGTTTACCGTTGAAGTTGAAACTAATATCTATAAATTTTCTGGACTTAACTACAACATGAACAATATCCGTACTTATGATATCGACATAATAGTATGTCAAAACTTGAGGGGGTAAATCTACGTGCAGATTTAGGGAAAAAAGTTTATATAATCATAGGTCCGCAAAAGTTTCGTTACGGAGCTACAGGGTGTTGAAATTTCCGGAACAAATTTGTTTTTCCTTCAAAACTCCAGTAGGTTTTGAGATATTCAGCCCAAATTTGGAATATAAGCTATTTTGTACAGCCTTCATCATTACACGTCCCAGATTTTAAAACTGAAATTTACAAGGTGATTTCTTTTCCGAGGCCATGTCTCATTTTGCATTTTCAAACTTTTTTGCAGTACGCCACTGATCAACGTACAATCAGTTTTCGTCATCTTCGTTCAATTTAGAAATTTTTTTGACAGAGGTAATATTTTCGTATCTCCAACCGTTTTCGAGTGAAAAATTATTGAATTTGAATTGTGTGTTATTGGCTAAACAAAACAAAAATAGTAGAAATACTCGAAAGGTATGTTGCCCAAAATTTGCTTTTATTTTGATAGCCCGTCTTCTGAGACTCAACTCATAAGTTGAGTCTCAGATGACTTATTCAATATCTATTCAAAAAAAGAACAAATAAAACTTATTAAAATGCTTGAAGTGTCCTCGATTCTCCACGACTTTTTATTGTACCCATTTCATATTCAACGCGCCCAAAATCTACTTCTTCGATGATTTCCTACAGAACTGAATTTCTGCCGATGATTGTTAGATAAAATAAGAGAAAATGCTAATTTTGATAGTGAAATAGTGTTCACAGACGAAGCTTTTTTCGAGAACTGTTTTCACAAATTATCACAATAATCTTTATTGGGCTGAGGAAAACCCTCATTTGATTGAAGAATCTCATCATCAACAACAATTCTCACTATATGTCTGGGTCGGAATAATTGGAAATATTTTGATTGGGCCATTTTTCAGCCTAACAGATTAAACGATTCCGCTTATCGGCAATTTTTTGAGGAGGAGTTACCTTTATTGCTCGAGGATGTACCACTTTTGGTGAGAAACATAATGTGGTTCATGCATGACAGGTCACCAGCACATTTCAGTGGAGAATCTAGGCAATTTTTGAATAATACATTCAACAACCGGTGGATAATTCGGGGTGGGTCAGAACTATGGCCTTCTAGGTCCCGTACTCAAGTAGTTTAGACTTTTTCTAATGAGGATATCTCAAAAGTTCCGTTTATACCACTCCATTGAACACTGAACAAGAATAGAGAAACCGAATAATAACCACTTGTGACACGATAGGAATACCCCAGGAATATTTCAAAGAGTGCGTGGTAATATGCGAAGAAGGACAGAATCCTGTATTCTTGCAGGTGGAAATAATGTGCTCACATATAGGCAAATTGTTATCAGAAGATATATGTTGTTTGAACCTTGTTTCGAAGCTCCTACCTGTTTGTGCAGAATATGTAACTGGGCACTCCTTAAAAACGATTTTATAAACATCTGAGTTTTTCTGTCTCTTGTTTACCGTTGAATAATAGTGTACACGCTAGAAGAGGTGGTTATGTTGAATTATGAAATGTAGTTACTTAAGGTTTTGGAAGGACGACCACCGTTGTTAAAGCTAGCGTATCTCTTCTCGGATTCATCTTTTACTGAATATAAGAATTGTAAAATTTGTTGTTTTTTTTGTCTTTGAAGAGGCGGAATGTTGTTATCTGAGGCAATTTTCCTGATAGTGTTTATTTCGGCTTTGACGGCTGTCGTCGACAGTTGAGTTGAAGCACTATGGATCAATGAGTTAAAACTTGCTAGTTTGTAGTTTGAGTGATTAAATGAGGCCATCGGAATAGCTGAGTAATTTTCAGATATGTAGATTTTCAAACGGCTACAAAATTCATACGTGATATTCAACTGCGTGGTCTTTTTGGTAAATATTTCTTTCATTATAAGAAGACACTCGTTTATAGGACTAATAGAGTGCAAGATCTTTATATCAGATGAAATTATGAACAACTTGAAAGGAGAATATTGAGTATCCACTCAACTAAAATACATATTGTATTCTGGTACCGACATCATGATATGTTGGTATGCTTTCAGGGCTGAGAATTTTTATTTCGTGAAATCGGTGAAATATAAATCAACGACTCCATTAGATTTTTAGACAGAAGTATAATAAAATCGGCAGACAATTTCATTTATAACTTCAATCATTTGAATCGCAATCTACCCCTAATCTGCTTATAACTTAATGCTCCCTAGAACTTCTATGAAAAATGCAAGTAACTCAGGTTGCTTTAAGACCGCGCATACAGTTGAACTAGAAGAAAGTATTTCAGAAGGGATTGCTGAGGAGCCTTTTACCAGTACTCGGAAATTATCAAACCAATGTAATGCATGTAAAAGTACGATACACAAGAATTTTGAGGAATCAATTGCTTCGCCCTTACCATCTTCAAAAAGTTCAAGCTCTGTCTCCAGAGGACTTACCCGCAAGAGTGCAATTTTTAATAGATTCTTACACCAACATGAACAAAATAATGCTGTTGTTGGTTCAATCCTTAACTCTGATGAGACAGCCTTTTGGAGAGATGGCATAACAAATTGGCATGATTTACAATTTTGGGCTGATGAAAACTACCATGACATTGTTCAAAACTGACAACAACAACAGTTCTTAATCAATATTTGGGACCGATATGTTGGTCACCATTTTGTTGGGCCATTTGAGTTGCCACCTCGTTCGGACGCCGGAAGTTATTCAAAATTTTTTTCAAATAACTTGCCAAAACTTTTGGTAAATATTCCACTGGCCAGTCGGTGGAATATGTGGTTTAAACACGATGTTGCATGAAATCTGAAAAGTTTATTAGATTTGTAAAACACTCATCCCCTGAAAACTTGGAGGGTAAAAAAAGTTAGGGGTAGTTCACCCTGAGCACATATGGGGCGAAATTGAAGAAAACCGAAGAAAACATCTTTTAGAATACTATTTTTTAAACAATGTCTTGAATTTCAGAGAATTCCGTAGAGATTTTATCATGACAAAATAATTAATTTTTTTGAAATTTAGGGGTGAATATCTCAGCAGGGATGCATTTCAGAAAAAAATTTTATATGAAGTTGTGGCATCATTCTGACGAGATCTATTAAATTCCGAGAGATTGATACCTTATTCTGGGACACCCTGTATATGGTCATTTTGACTAGCATTATTTTGCTTTTTATAATTCTACACTGTAAGAAATTGAATTTTGAGGTAGATGTTTTATGGTTGTGAAATTATTTGACTATTGTTTAACATTCTGTTAGGTAATGTTGAAAATTATGTGGAAAATATAGCTCAAGTCTACTTCAATGTATAATAAATGTTCATTTCCATAATTCACTAAAATTGTTGAATTATATGAAATATTATGAATATTATTTATTTATATATATATATATATATATATATATATATATATATATATATATATATATATATATATATATATATATATATATATATATATATATATATATATATATATATATATATTCTTCTAGCTCTTCATTTGAGCGGAAATGATGATCAGCCAGACCATGTGCCATCGCACGGAACAGAGTAATAATCGTATGTAGCAATATCTGGGGAATATGGCGGGTTGGGTAGGATTTCCCATTTGAGCGTTTGCAAGTAGGTTTTAATAGGTTTGGTAACGTGAGGACGAGGCTTCTCATGCTGTAGAAATCTATTGAGTTCGATACCATTTCCCAGTGATAGTTTCGTTCGGTTTCAACAGCTCATAATGATGCTTGGTCCCACCAAATACATAGAGAAACTTTCGCAGCGTGAATATTCGGCCGAGGCGATGACCTAGAAGCATGACTGTGCAGTCCCCAAGATTTATTTCTCTTTTTTTTTGAGATTGATGTAATGAATCCATTTTTCATCTCCCGTTACGATGCGATGAAGAAAACCCTTTCTTTTCGGCCCCAGGAGCAAATGTTCATAGTCAAAAAAAACGACGCTCAAGGTCTTTTGGCTTTAAATCATAAGGAACCCAAGTGCCTTGCTTTTGAATCATTCCCAACGCATGCAATAGATTGGAAATGGCCTGGCGGGTAGTTTCCTAGGCTGAAGCAAAGTCTTATTGCATTTGGCATGGATCCTTATCGAGCAACGCTTCCAAATCAGCGTCTTCGAAGATGTTTGTCTTTCCTTCACGGGGACGGTCGTTCACATCGAAATCACCATTTTTGAAGCGACGGGACCAATACCGGCACGATGTTTCACTACACTATAGCATCTCCGTAAACTTTTTGGAGCTCTCTATGAGCTTCAGCCGCCGTTCTCTATGAATGAAAGAAGAAAATCAATACTTTCCGCAAATGACCATTGTTTGGCACAAAATTACTAAGGTGTCACAAAGGTTTGTTTACTCATATGTCTAAGCTTTGTTCAAGACGTTCATGATATGTAAAACTCGACCAGCACTTACTGTTGGAGTCATCTATTAACAAACAGCGAGAACTTTGTTGCGCACCATTATATTTTAACGTAAAGAATTAAGCGTTAGTGGAAGAATATGCATGAATTTAAATGAAATAATTTTTTTATACACGTAACCATCTAGATATTCACACTTAATTTCCATCGTTTTCAAATATATTAGTGTTTAATTGATTCAATTCTATCTTCGAAGAGAACCCTAAACTACATAATCGTCTACGTAACTTACTAGAGATTTCAGACGTATAAAGTAAACATTTTATTCAAAACGAGGACAGCAATATTCGCAACTAACAAAAACGACAGAGAAGATCGTAGTCAGGTAGTTCGGTTCTTCCTGGTGCTTTGTACGAGGGTTTCTGTCAGAGATCTGGCCTTAAATTGGTGCCTGCTTCAAGACGAAATCATAGAATATACATTTATTTTTGAATTGGTTCACTTAACACATTTCTGAGGGGTTTTCATACTCAATGAGCTTTCATCACTCTACGTCTGTATTAAATAGACTATAGGCATCTTCTTAAGGAGCCTTTTATTCCTAAATTTTTGTTATTCAGTCTGAGAATTTGGGTCGATCTGCGCCATCTACTAGTAGATGACTTTCGTAAAAGAACATTTCTTCATTCTACCAATAATAAAACAATGAAATGTTTTTGAAATTGTTGTGTTTCAGGAAATACGCTTAGAAAAAACAAACTTTCTTTATCTGAACCCTCAAGTTGAGGAAATTTACTGGTTAATGCACAATTGATTTCTTTCTACAGTACAGTATTCTTGAAAATGTCTTGAATATTCAAAATGCCTCGTTCGAAATAAAAAAATGATTTTCAACTAAAAATATACCTCAAAATTACTTTTTTCATATTCTATTATAAAGAGGCTTCGAAAAACTTATTATTGAGGTATCGTTCGACCCCTTTGCTTCATTGAGTTTGGAGGGGATAGAGTGCCCTTGGAAGCCTCAAATTTTCATCAAAAGATATTCCCCAGGCAAAATTATTCGACGTCTTGCGGCAAATTCTTTGAATGACAATGGGATAAGAAATAAACAGTGTGACTTGTTTGAAATGCAATACACTGTGATTTTATGACTGCCTGCAAACAACTGTGGTGAAAAATAAACAAAGTTAGATATCCATTATTTATCTTCAAGGACGTGATATCTGTTTCTTTTTAGAATACTAAGAATATCTAACAGGAATTATTCGAGATATAATTTGCTTGGAGGTAATGTTTGTATTAACAAGATAAAAACTCATTAAAAGTTTGAAAATGATATGCAATTAGCATATCTGTCCCAATTAGAACTCTGCGGTGGAATAATTTCAAAGTTTATTTGAAATTTATTTCATTGTTTATTTTCTCGAATTTCACTGGCTATAAAATTTTCATGGAACAATAAAGCTCACATTTCTTACGGAACATTGTTGATATTTTCAAACATACAAAACTATTTTGGTGGTTTTCAAAAGCCAGGAGTAATACGCTCCTACGTTTTATCTTCCCAATAAAGATTTTACAACGGTATCGCAATTCTCTAGTTTGGATTATTCGCAAATCGTGAAAAAATGTTGATATATACTTTGTTTCCATTTACACTGAAACAGTTTTATATGATTTCCTGTGGGTATGCGGCACAGAAAGATAATGATATGGATGCCAAACTGAAAGCGTCACGGTAAATGTTTATTTAACTGCAATATACTGGACGAATCAACTGTTTCATCATATTGTATGTACATACAAAGTATGAGGAAGATTCATTTGGGTAGATATAAACTGCTTTGAAATTGTTTTTCTCATACGGGTACATGAATAAATTTTCTCCACGCCCATCAATTTAATAATTCTGAAATCACTTTTAATAATGAAATTTAAACATTCTCACTCTCAAGTTTGAGTATTTATTCTAAAACACTTGACTATTATGCGTTTTTCAAGTATGTTCATTCTTTAACTAGCAACGAACAGAATATTCCGCAATTGAACCAAATATCATCGAGTACCATGAATTTCAGAAAAGTCTCAGTGTCAGATGTAAATGTCGACATCATAATACTTATCTTGGGAAAAGTTAGAGTTTAAATAAGATTATGAATGAAAAATCGAGTGCATTAGATATAGAACTCGAAAATATTCCATCTGAAATTACAAATTAGTCAAATAATATATTCGAGAACCTCCTGTCCCAACAATCAAAATCTGAATATGAAAAGTTTTGTAGCGGTTTCGTATACGGCAGAATACTAATTTGAATATTTTAAACTTTTTTTAGTATAAAAGAACCCCCTGAAGTCGAAAATGATAATCGTTTTTCGGCGAATGAATCGTTCGATAAAAAAAATTCGTAAATCTGTGTAATGAAGCTACTTTTAAACATATATCGATATAAAAAGGTTTACTTCATTTCAGTTAATTACAAAGAATATCAATTTTGAGTCATGAAAGAATAGAAAAATATAAAAACAACATATTTCAATTCACAAAATATTGAAAAAATATTTTATTTATTCCACTCATAAAACTATG
Organism: Cryptolaemus montrouzieri; assembly: GCA_013387265.2. Taxonomy (NCBI): domain Eukaryota; kingdom Metazoa; phylum Arthropoda; class Insecta; order Coleoptera; family Coccinellidae; genus Cryptolaemus; species Cryptolaemus montrouzieri. The sequence goes on from JABFTP020000103.1 coordinate 66,925,189, forward strand.
TAAACAAATAGTCATCCATCTTTAAGTTTTCATAAAACTCGGTGAATTTTGTTATGAATTGACAGGTAGATCGATAATTTATCAGAATTATCAGATTGTACAATTTGTCCAAATTACCGAAGAAAAAATTGTTGGAAGAAGATTTTTAGTAAATACTCTAACCTGTGATTTTGGGTGATAGTTTGGTAAAGTTACTCAGAATTCAATGAAAAAATTATTACTCACTTATGTTGAGGTTTAATCTCTCAAGCTAACCTGACACAACCATGTTTTATAGCGAAGCGCAACCTAACCTAACCTATCACAATGAAACAGATCTAATCCAATATACTTAACTCAACTTAAACAGTTCAACCTAACCTTTTGTTTTCGCCCAAGACGAAGGGGGAATCTCTACTAGACCATCCCGCAGCGGGAAGTGCAATGATACGAGGAGTGTGGGACTCACACCCACGAAACCTAATATCCCTCTTTCCTGCCTGCATTAGCTGTTTTGCCCATCGCAGAACTAACTAGGCTGATATGGCCTTCCCATTGCTACGAGGAAAATCTCATCTACAATACATTTTCCTTCTGATGTTCTCGGTCCTTTATCTCCTTCCTTACTATCGCGTAGGTTATCACACTGAAACCTTCCGTCTGTTTCCACTCATCTCGGAGTATTTCGGAGAACATTTCTTGGCATTTCCTGACACCACCAAAGATGTCCTTCAGCTTTCCTATTCCAGTGACCCATTTATTGCAGCTTGACACCATGTGTTGCACGCTACCCAACGCGCCACACGTCTTGCACCCATCGTCTCCGGTTCTGCCGATTCTTTGGTACAAAACTTCAGCTGAACCCTTGTCCAGGACTGTCCCTATGTAGTTGACCCCGTTTTTCGCTATAAATTCTTACCTCCACAGTCCTATCCGCGGTTCGCCCGCTGATCTCGGTCCCTACAAGAATCTAACCTAATCTAACCTAACCTGCTGCACCAACAATCAAAATCTGTATATAAAAAATTTTATATACTGTTCAGATATTGGCAACAAGAAAAGGAAACTAACTCTTTTTCTGAAAATGTGTCAATTGCATTTTTGGTGATTCATTCGAAAAATAAAAATTCTCAACTCTATGGAAAATTAATGTAATCCCAAAAGCATGTGAGACAACTATATCGATATTTCAAAATATGAGAAATTAAAATCTTTATTGGAACGATTTTCAGAAAATTATGTAGCTTAGATATAGAAGATTTTAAAATTAGAAAATATTAAACAAAAACAGAGAAAGTTCTCCGGATGTGATATATTCAGCTACAAAGGTTAAGAAATTATAATTATAATAACAGCTTTGATCTAATTTAGTTAATACACACAACAAAATTGATATGGAATCACTCGGTATGTTACATTATTGATGGTTTTCACCATGAATCTTTGACTACTTGTGAAGAAGGAAGTTTTTTGTTGTAAAAAAAACCGGATAGTATGATAAGAACTGTTGAGTTATCACTCGGGATATTGTACTCAGTCGTTACTGAAACTGTGAATTTCAAAATTTAAAGAAGCATATAAAAATAGTTGAAAATGTCTAACGTTGGATTGTACGATGTGCAAAGGGGTCGAATAATTGCTCTCTTTGAAGAAGAGGTGACACAGAGGGATATTGCGGGAGTAAAACAGGGGTTGATTTCAAAATTCTATGCCCAATTCGTGAAGTTATAATCTCTGCAAAATAAGCCTAGAAGAAGTCATAGGAAGATCACTACAGAAGAACGAGATCGCTTCTTGTGCCAAATTGCAAGAAGAGACCTTAGTGCGTCGCACCCTATACTTCAAAGGCTATTCCTGGAAACAACAGGCATCAGTGTATCAGTCGAAAAGATACTTCAATGACTTCGTTCTAGGGGTTTATACAGCAGAAGGCCCTTAAGAGTTCCAGAGTTAATAAGACAACAAAAATTAACAGATTTAATTGGTGTATCGAGCTCAAAAATTGGAATGATGAGAAATGGCGAAATGTTCTTTTTTCGGTGTTCGATCAGATGACCACAAGATTCAAGTTTTAAGGGGTCGTTGAAGACAAGCTAGACTCCGAGCAGCAAGACAAATTCCGAAATACCAAAGGGGCAGTGCGATGTTTTGGGGTGGCATTATGCCATGAGGCAAAACAGGTTTGATTTCGTTCCCTGCCAGTGTATAGACTTGAAATTACGTGGACATAGTACTGGAGCCTATAGTGAGACCCTGGCGAGGTGCCCACGGTGAGAATTTCACTTTTATGCAAGATAATGCTCATCCGCATAAGAGCAGCCTCGAGCGACAATATCTTGAAACAGAGGGAATCGCTATTCTGGACTAGCCAGCTTGTTTTCCAGATCTAAATCCTATTGAAATTTTATGGGATATTCTCAAAAGGGAAATTAGATCGCGCCAGAATAATCCGAAAACCCCACAACAGCTCATCCAAGCCGCCACGAAGAGTATCAGAATATCACCATAGAGGAGGTCGAAAAGCTAATCCAAAGCATGCCTAAACAGATTCAGGCTTGTATCAGGGCAAAAGGAGGTAATACAAGCTACTGAGGTCGAGAAAAAACACCTACTTCGTCAGAAAACAATTTTCAATTCTTTAATACAAGCGGAAAGAGTCTCTCATTTTCCTTTATTTGTTTCTTTCTCAAAATAAACCTTAATTTATTTCTTTTTCCAATTGAAATATCTCAAAAAAGTTTCCAGAAACCCTGAGGTATCATTCAAAATATCGTGTCATTCCATATAAATTTGGTTGTTCGTATATGTAGATCGCCCTTGTCATTGGTGTTTTAGGGGATTATTGAAGGAATGAACTTCTTAACATTGAAATTTCCGACACTAAAGTTAAGAGGTCAATAATGCCAATTCGATTTCTTCATACCTAACCAAGGCAGTTTACAATCACGGGTGATTGTTATGATGATATCACAAAGAAATATTGGTCTTAGGGGTTTGTTGTTTAAAGATTGTTTGTTGTTTAAAGATTAGAGCTCAGTGATGCTAATTGCAATTTCTCATACCAAACCTAAAATACCAAGACAGTTTACAATTACGGGTGAATTTTATGGGGATATTACAAAGAAATATTGGTCTTAGGGGCTTGTTCCAAGAATTAATTCTTTAACATTAAAATTTCCTGCACTAAAGATTAGAGCTCAATAATGCTAATTGCAATGTCTCATACCAAACCTAATAAACCAAGACAGTTTACAATCACGGGTGATTTTTATGATGATATCACAAAGAAAAATTGGTCTTAGGGGCTTGTTGCGAGAATGAACATATTAACATTAAAATTTCCGACACTAAAGATTAGAGCTCAATGCTAATTGCAATTTCTCATACCAAACTTAAGAAACCAAGATAGTTTACAATTACGGGTGATTTTATTATATCACAAAGGAATATCGTTCTGATAATTTTAGTATTTATTTCCAAAAAAATTAATGTACACGGCAAGTTATTGAAAGAAATAAACATGGTAATTTACCTAAATAAATTAAATAGAAAATTCACGATAAATCACTTGATTTATTGTTTCTCAGACTCAATTTATTTGTTTCTTGATTTATACTTTGAGGTCGTGGAGAAGCCTGTTACTCGGTAAAACTGTTAAAATTGTATACATGTGGTTTTCCTCTCGTATTGATTTTTTTATTCTAACCTAATTACAGAATATACTATCATAAGAATGTTTGAACTGAAAAATGAATTGAATTTATGACTGAACTAAGAATTTCTGAACAGAAATTTGGCATATTTGATCGATCGACATAACTCCTATATTTTTCAGCAGACCTATTTTATGACTATGAGTTCAATTACCTACAGCCTCCTCATTTAAAAGGTCTTTTTATTATAAATAGATTATTTATAGTCTTCTGATAGTATTAGGATTCCTTCCTAATGATATACAGGGTGTTACATAATAGTATGTCACAACTTGAGGGGGTAAATTTACATGCAATTTTGGGAAAAAAGTTTAAACAAACATAAATCCGCAAAATCATCGTTACGGAACTACAGGGTTTTGAAATTTTCGAGAAGAATTGGTTTTTTCCTCAAAACCCCTGTAGTTTAAGAGATATTCAGCCCAAATTCGGAGTGCAAGCTTTTTGCTACTGCCTCCATCATCACACGTACTAGATTTCAACTGAAATTAACAAAGTGTTTTCTTTTCTGAGGCCATGTCTCATTTTGCAGTACGCCACTGATCAGCGTGCAATCAATTTTCGTCATCTTCGTTCAATGTAGAAACTTTTTTAACAGTTGTAATTTTTTCGTATCTCCAACTGTTTTCCAGTGAAAAATTATTGAATTTGAATTGTATGTTATTCGGCAAATAAAAAAAATTAAAAATACTCGATAGGTATGACCGAAATTTGCTTTTATTTTGATAGCTCGTCTTCTGAAACTCCACTTATACTTATTCAATATCAATATATATATATATATATATATATATATATATATATATATATATATATATATATATATATATATATATATATATATATATATATAAATCGGGTCAAAACGTTCTACGACATCTTCCGGTGCCTCGCCTCCAAGCCTCTCTATCATCTACCCAAAGGTTTTGGTCTATTTCCCGTTCTATCAGTTATTTATCTATCCCTTCTCTCTAACTCAATCCTGGTCTTCCTTTCTTCCTTTTCCCTTTTTCCACGTGGTTTTCAGTGCATAATTTCTGGTAGTCTTTGTTCTTTCATTCTTTGTACAAGTCCGTACCATCTCAACCTCTTTGTTCGTATCTCATCAACCAGCGTGTGTTTGGTTTTTAAGATATCTCTTAATCTGGTGTTAAGGACTCGTTCTCTTCTCAGCTTCCACGCAACCCGTCCTCATTAATCAATTTCAGTGACCGGTAGTGAATTCTCGGTAGTCCTTTTGAGTGACCATATTCCTCTGCTAAACGTAACAATACTTTTCATTATCGTATTGTATAATCTATGCTTGTTGGTCCTGGAAATTTGCTGATCCCAAAACACACCATTAAGTTGCGCGATGGCTCTTCTCCCTTGAGTATTCCTGTACTTGATAGCTTTGTCCAATTAACCATCATCTGTGAGTTCAATTCCTAAATAGGTGTATTGGTGCTGTCCGTCTTCTAACGAGATTTTCTGTTTTCTTGAGACAATGTTCATGTATTGCGTTTTATCAATATTTACCTCCAGACACCATTCTGAATATTCCTCGATCAGCTTCTTTGTCATGTGTTTTACGTCGTCATGGTCTTGCTCAATGACTATTTGATCATGTGCAAAGCATAGTGTGTATAAACTGTTATTTTCAAGTGGAATTCTCATATTTTTTATCTTCCTTTTGCATGTCAACGACTGCTCGAGATATAATTTGAATAGGGTTGGTGACAGACAACACCCTTGTTTCAGCCCTTTGCCTACGTCGGATCTCTTGCTAGTTGATCTGCCTATTTTATTCTTGGTATTAGATTCTCTGTACAGCTCTTTTACAGCTGCTATAAGGTTTGCTTTGAAGTTAGTTTCTTGCATGGCTATCCATAATTTTTGACGTGGAATAGTATCCTATGTTCGAGGTATACATATAGGAGATATTATTCCTGGTCAACTGCTGTCTTCTTTTCTATCATCTGTGAAATGCAAAACAGGTCTAATGTCGATCTGCCTGATCGAAACCCAGCCTGTTCTTCTGCTTCTATGTCTACGTATCCTTCTCTATTCTAATTTTTGATAAGCTTTCGTATATACCAGTACTTATAGTACTGGTGACTGCTATACCTCTGTAATTAACGCAAGTGCTCTGCTACCTTTTTTGTGGATCGGGGATATGAAGGAAGTTTTGAATTCTTTGGGGATTTCTGCTCCGTCTATGCAGCTTTGAAACAATTTCCTTAAATATTCATACAGTTCATCTGTTCCGTATTTCATGAGTTCTGCTGGTACGTTACCTGACCCAGCTGGCTTTCCGTTTTATAGGGATGTGCATATATCTTTTACCTCTTTGTGAGTAATTCTTATTGGAGATCCGATTATATCTATGTTGTCAGTATTTTCGTTCTCATTTAAGTTCTGCCTGTTATCCATAAATATACTAACTAACCTTCAATCCATAATAGACTGCCTGATAGTACGTCAAAAGACATCCTTAATGATCCATGATGTGAAAGCAGACAGAGACGCCACTTGTAGCAGTGATCACCATCTAGTCAAAGCTAAAATTGTTATTCTGAGAAGATCTATACAGAAGAAGGCTGAATGAGAAAATGGAGGACAAACAATTCGATAACAACGAAGACCATTATACGTATCAAAGAATGGCTTCATGTCGCAGCAAAAGAAGCTTTAGGATTTCAGGAAAAAAGGCACAACTACAAACCATATTGGTGGAATGAGGAAATAGATAATGAAATCGATACTATGAAAGAACTTTACCATAAGTACTTGAGCACCCAAATATACAAGGAATGGAATGGCTACAAAGAACTACAACGAAAAGTGATAAGAATGATAGTTATGAAGAAAAACGAGTCATGGCGGCACAGATGTCAAGTGCTCAATTCCCACATAAGAGTAAGAAACAGCACAGAAAGTTGAAGAACTATAAGAGCGTTACGAATAGAAAGAAAGAAGGAACTAATATCACCAATTTTGGCAGATAAATAACAGAAAACAGACAGGAATCCTCATAATCATACTCCAAAAAATAGTTAAGTGGAATGCGACAGTTTTCGTAGTAGGCTCATTTTTCAGAGCAGTTCATGTTGATTGAGATCGCGCAAAGGCATGTTTCGCGCAAAAAAATTTTGGGATAAAATCGCAAATAACTCGAAAACAATGCATTTAAGGTATAGAGAAGAGAAACCTATAACAGATCGATGACTAGTAATATAATGACTTAACTGGCCTGTGCAAAAATAAGCAGTCTAGCTCGAACTAGACTTTTGTGCCTTTGAATGATCTACGATTTGCCACATCCTTTGAAAACACCCTGTATACCATGAAGCCTTTAAATGTATTGAATTCTGCTGAATGAGTCTTTCTAGTTACAAAGAGCTAGAAATAATCGATATTGAATGATAACCACATTGTAGTTGTGCAATGGAACGATAATAACATAGTGACTATTTCTTCGAACTCTATTGGAGTAGTCCCATTAGGCACTGCCAAACGCTACCTGTATAAGAACAACAAGAATGTGCAAATCCAACATCCCTGTATAACGAAAACCTATAATAAGAACATGGGTGGCGTCCACAGGTGCGATGAAAACATTAGTTTATATAGAAGTCCATACGAGATAACAAATAGTATTTTCCTCTGGTTGCTTACTGCATCGACCCGAGCATTCAGAATGCTTGGCAAATTCATAAAATCAATCAAGGTAACGATCATTTAGGATTCAAACATCAGATTGCATTGCATCTGCTTCAGAATAACAGAAACGAAACTAGTTTCGCAAAAGGAAGACCGAGAAAAGATGAAAACCTAAGTTATATATAAGTTAATTCGTTAAAATAACACTGTCATTCGAAAACTACCACCAGATGTCTTAGATGTGACGTTGGGTTTCATGTCAAATGTTGTCTTATGTTTCACATAAACCATGATCGTAGTAGCACATTTTCCTAACGACCTCTATATAGGACGATGTTTCATCAGAATTTTGTATTTTTTGTTATTCTCTATAAACCTGTACTGCCTCTGTGCCAAAATCAATGATTTTTTCTGAAAATTTCACCGTTATTTGAGAAAAACTAGTTCAGGCATAAGTGGGTTAAATCTCTCTTGATTTCCAATTGCCATATGGAATATCTTATATTACCTTTAGAAAGGAAAGAAACCTATTTCGCACATTTTCCATGTTGTGAATATCTAGAGAATATTAGATAAAGAAATTACAGATACAACGCAACCACTATCTTTTAATTTGGTAATTGTTGAAAATGCGAGATATTCTGAGGAATTTAATTTCAATGTGAATTCGAAGCAACGTGTTCATAACCGACCAGTATCGTCGTAAAGGGAAAATTAGTTTCGTTCTGTGCCTCTAGGGAGTGCCTACGCTTGGTTTTAGGAGTAAGTGATATGCCCAAATTACCAACGGCGAAAGACGCCGGGCACGAAGCTGGTCATAGAGACTGTAGGGAAAAGTTAGACTGATTTATTGAATAACTAGGAAAGTCGGTTATCTTGTCGTTGAAGACGTGACGAGGATGGTCGTTGTGGAAGGAAATTTAACTTCTATTTCTTGGTACGATAATTCAGTTCGAGGATTACTGCACTATTTTACTTCGTTGTTAAATGATAAGATATCAATATGCTGCTAAATATGGCAAACGTTTCAGATATCAGTTAAAAAATGAGAAATAATAAAATTATTTCCATTTTACTGATGCTGTTATCAACGGTGTTTCGAGTTTTCATCTTTACTACTCGTGAGTGCATCATCATTACCAGAACGAAATAATTAATTTCAATGAATATCTTTTTGAATGATATTCTGAGAATTTTGTCTATGCTACGAATTTAAATTTCGTGCCTACTCAAGTGGAATACAGCTTCATCATCATCTGCAATTTTTCGCTGATTATATTAGAGTTAGGTTGTTCTTCTTTTTGACCTATAAAAAAGTGTCTTCATCTGTTAATCAAATATATAATCCCACCAAAAACATGAAATGTACAAAAATGAAAGTATCGCAATGAAAGTGTAAAAAGGTGTGAGATATCATGTGAAACCAAGTCGATCATTTCAGTTGATATCCCCACATTTGTATTTATATAGAAAGAAACATAATGACATGGCAATCGCTCTACAACACAATAGCATAGGATTTATAATATTCAAAGAATAATATCCTCGATTGGATGGAGCAATAGTAATACCAAATACTGAAAATGAGGTATCTGCTTAATTTTATCATATCGTGCCATGCGATGGCCAAGTCATTATATATTTTTCTATATAAATACAAATGTGTGGATATTAACTGAAATGATCGACTTGGTTTCACATGATATCTCACACCTTTTTACGGCAGAGTGTTTTCATGGCGAGACTTGCATTTTCGTACATTTTATATTTTTGGTGGGATCTCATCACTTTTTGTAAATAAGCATAATCTACCTTCACGAAGGATAAACAGGATCAATAACTTTTCATATGGTTTTGAAAATTGATGCAAGATACCAATCTAACGAGAAAATTGTTAAATAAGAAACACAACAGAACAGAGCAGATAAGTTTCTATCTCAAAAGAACTGGTTGAAAAATTTTTGACAGCATTTGATCTGTGATTTTTTTCAATCATAGAATTGTAGGATTTAATCTATGAGTCACACACCGTGCCGCTACCACTATTCGATGTAATCTATTTAAATTCAGTTTTAATTTATTCATATTCAATTATGGCTATTTTGAATTAAAGAAAGCCTGTGTCGTGGATACATTATATACAATATAGATATTTCCCCCAAATTTGGAGGCCAAAGTAAGACGAACAGGCTAAGGTGTCTTGTTGCGTATTATTGGTTGCCTAAAGAATCGTTTCTTAAGGGGCGCGGCGGTTCAACTCTTTCTTCCACAGAGGCCGCCTCAGACGTTCAATAATATTGTCAATGTTTTGTGATATTGAAAATATTATTGACCGTGTAAGGATGAAATATTCATGGTTTACTTTCATATTGATGGATTGATGTCAATATTTTTGACATAAATATTGACAATATTATTGACCGTGTGAGGCGCCTTTTTAAAGTTCTTTTTAACGTGTAGAAATTAGCGGACTTCTGCTTATGATCCGAGTGGCGGAGGAATACACTTTAAGTGAGGTTATGAGGTTAAACTATAATTGCGATTAGAATGAAAAGTAAAAAGTTTTATGTAATTTATGTGGAAGTTATGACTCTTTATGTGAATATAAGTTTTCGAAACTTCTGCAAATTCTTCCCAGAGCCATACAAATCATGTCGTATCGTTCGTTTCACGACAAGAAGGATGTTACGAATCTTTCTCGAAGTAGTTTTCCAAGATGGGGAAGCACTAGGTATGTGCGAAGCTCGAATTAAGAAAACAGAGCATGGATTCTAGAATTTTTGAATTTTTTCTTACTCTTACTTACAATTTAATGATCAGTGAGTCAGTTATTACAGAAAGAGGTAAAAAAATAGAAAAAAATGTTTCAAAAATGATAAATGTCTACCCTGCATCGATGACCACGTAACTGAGGACAAAAAGGAAAAAAATAGTTTAGTGAAGAAAAATGAACAAACGCTGTGGTTTGTCATTTGTATGTTGCACTTAACCTAACTTTATTCGAACTTTGTAAAATTGTTTTGGTGAATTGTTCAACATAAAATATTGAAATGTAAAATATCAAGAAATTCTCCAGGATGGTAGACGTAAACGTACATGTTCCTGAAACTCATTACACCTTTGTGTGAGTTTGAATTATTGTGCTTCGTGTTTTAGCTTGTGATTTGTATTATTCTATTTTATATAGACCCGGATGGAGGCCCTGAATTAGAGCCGAAAGATTGTCAAATTGATTCATTTTGAGCCGATATAACCTCAATGAGGCGTTTTAAAATTGAATTTCGTTGAGGTAAGACGGGTTAGGAACGAATATCGACTATGAATAAAGGAACGATTGTTAACTGAGCTTAAAGTTTGAATAGTAGATTGCTAGTTTAACCGTAAATATTTCGGGATAAGTAATTTTAACTTTCAAGTTCACGTTGTTTCTTCATTCTTTGAGTTTTCCTAAATGTCTCAACATTATCGTTATATAATTTTTTTGTTGTTCGCTTGTTTCCTTTTCTTTTCGCTTCATTGGTCCACGTTCTGTTCAATCTATTGTAAATTGAAATATTGTGAATTTTTTTGAAATCGCGTGAGAATACTTTCCATTTATCAAATTGATAGTTGATAGTCTGGAAGTGGTTACAACCTTAACAATCCATTTAGCAAACCGAAGAAGATAACAGATATATTGATGGAGGATTCCTAACAGCTGAGACGTTGCTTTTTTTTCACTCGTTTTCAAATATATAATATCAAAGCGACCATACGATACAGTAATTTTGAACCCATACCGATCTTGACGATGAATATGATTACCACTACTAATGTGAAATTCATCGGTCTAAACTATTTCTCTGAAGAACAACGGATTATCTTTTGCAGGAACAGATAGCAAAAATATGGTCTACTATATAAAACTACTTGCTGTATTAACTACGATATTCTCATTTTCTAAGATTCATATCTGTTGTTCTAGAAAATACTGAGCGCTTGAATCTTAGCTAGCCCAGTTTCCATCCAAATGGATGGGTTGGCAGTTACATTATCTATTCCATGAATTGATGCATCTTCTCTATCATCTACTTCATATTATCTTTTCCTAGGGACATTATAACTCAAAAACTGTTGGATCAAAATAGTGTCCGTGTGTAATTGGATTCTAAGTAGAAAAGTACCTGTAAAATGTCAAAACCGTTTTTAGATAACTTCAAAAAACAATCGAGATATTGGCACTTTATGGACCCCGTTACCCAGAAACCTTTTCATCCGAATGTTTTAGAAATGTCAGGGCTGATGAAATAATTCTCAAGAAATATAATATGATCTGACGGATCAGATACACATTCTTCTTCCAAAAGCGACCCTAGAGCCAAGAGGTAATGAACTTTTCACTATTTGAATTTGGGAGGCTCTTATTTGGTAGAATTCCATGATTCAGGAATTTCACTGAATAATTATGATTCGTAACGCGTTTCACTACACCGTAGCTTCTTCAGACGAATGAATTTACAGAAATTATGACAACTATATATAGATAAGAATGAGAATATAAATACAAATGTTCTTAAGAAATTAAGAGCTTATTGGGTTGCTTCTTCCTAAGTGGTTATTGATGACAGGTAAATCCTATAAAATTAAGGAATACATAACTCCCTGAAGAGATTCAACAGAGGCGAAGGGCTTAAATCGAATTATTCATTGATGAGTCTAACTGAATGTTTGTGTTTGTTTATTTCAGAAGTTTCCTAAAGATCTATCTTCTAATATTCAAAACCTGTATGCAAAATTTCGAACAGTGATTTCTGTTTCTCACTTGTAATGCCAACGTAGGTTGAGGTGTTGAATTTTTGTTTCAATTTATCGACAAGGTAAACTTCATTCAATGCGATTCTACTTTGTATTTTATTCAAAATATTATTTATCATTTTGGGATTGTAACCATTATTTTTGGCTATTTGTTTAATTGAATTCAATTCTTGTTGAAATTTTCTAGTGATAACGGAAAGTTAATCAATCGATGAATAAAACTGTTGAATGCTGACATTTTAGGATGATACGGATGACACGACGAGTTATTTATTATAATACCTATGTGTGACGGCTTATGGTTAATTGCGAAAACATGTTTTCCATTTTCATTCGAAATTGTTACGTCTCAGAAATTTATTGAATTATTGCTATCTACTTCGGTTGTGAATTAAATTTTTGGATGTAATGATATCGTCTACATAGCGATACCAGTATAAACAATATTTACTAAGTGGATGATTATGAACTAATTTCTCTAAATTATTCATGAATATTTCTGCTAATAAAGGACTTAACGGTTTGCCATAATCAAGCCGTCTCCACTAGAATAGTATTTGTTATTGAAATGGAAATAATTTTGATCCAAACAAATTTGTAATAATGAAAGAATATCTGATTTAATGAACGTATTGACATGATTCTTTCTAAAAAATTCTTCATTTAAGTAGTACGTTTCTTTCGACGGAGTGCTGGGAAAAAGATTTTTAATGTCGGAAGAAATGAGTTTGGAAGTAGGCAGTATAATGGTATCTTTGATATTGGCAATTAGTTCGTATGAATTTTTGACCGAAAATTCAGATTTAAAATTGAAATGTTTTATTAGAAAGTTAATATTTCCCAACATTCCTCCGAAAGATACTTACTACTTGGTTGAATAATTATTAGAAAAGAATCATGTCAATACGATTATTAGATCAGATATTCTTCCATTATTTCAAATTTGTTTGGATCAAAATTATTTCCATTTCAATAAGAAATATTATACTAGCGAAGACACTAAGTAAATATGGTTTTACTGGTATCGCTATGTAGACGATATCATTATTTGATTCACAGGAACAGATAGATAGTTAAAAATTTTCGAAAATCATACTAATCCATTATATCCAAAAATTGAATTCACAACCGAAGTATAAAGCAATATTTCAATAAATTTCTTAGACGTGACAATTTCGAATGAAAACGGAATACATGTTTTCGCAATTTATCGTAAGTCGTCACATACAGATATTATAACATAACTCGTCGTGTCATCCGTATCAACATAAAATGTCAGTAATCAACAGTTTCATTCATAGATTGATTAAAATTCTGTTATCACCAGAAAATTTCAACAGAGATAAGGAAGACTATTTCCCTGAGACTATTCAAGTTTCAGTGAGGTAAAATGGAACAGATCCATGCGGATCAATGGCAGTCATCATCAAGTACCATCCTCATCTCGAACTTCAACCCCTAGAGCAGGGGTGACAACCCCTGAAAATTTGGAAAAGGGTAGATGGGTCGAGTGATAACTCGAAAGAAAGGTATTATCTTTGTCTGCATTCCAGTGAAAGAATTTTCATTTTTGATTGAAAACTGTAGAAGATACAGAGTGAGCCACTGAAAAATAGAGAAGACTATCGCCCCAAGAGTATTAGTGCGAAAAACTGGAATAGATTCATTTAGATCAAAGATGACAGCCTTTGATTTGGAATGAATCGGTTCCTTTTTTTTTGCACTAATACTTGAGTAGCTCAGGGCGATAGATAGTCTCCTCTTTTTTTCAGTAGCTCACTCTGTATCTTCTACAGTTTTCAATCAAAAATGAAAATTCGTTCATGGGAATGCAGACAAAGATAATACCTTCCTTTCGAGGTATCACTCGACCCATCTTCCCTCTTCCAAATTTTGAAGGGTGGTCACCCCTGCTCTAGGGGTTGAAATTCGAGATGAGGATGGTATTTGATGATGACTGCCACTGATCAGCATAGATCAGTTCCATTTCACTTCACTGAAACTTGAATAGTCTCAGGGAAATAATCTTCCCTATCTTTCAGTTGCTTCCCCTGTACCTTTCACAGTTTTCAATCAAGAATAGAGATTCGTTCAAGGCGATGTAGACAAAAATACCACCTTTCTTTGAGTTATCACTCGACCCATCCTCTCTATTCAAAATGTTCAAGGATTGCAACCCCCGCTCAGGGGGTTGATATTTCAGGCAAGTTTTGTACCCCAAAAGATGTCCTCCTGGAAACAAAAATTGACCTGTTTTTGCGTTTTGATCAAAAATGAATACCTTGGTAGATATAGCCTCTGTTTAGTTTTCGTTGAAGCACCATGTGGTTTCTTCAATAGAGAACTTTGAATGGAGAATTCCTCTCTGTTGAACGTTTCTATTCAGAATTTCCATAAGAAGTCTTATTTTGTACGTTTTGTCATTTCTATCAAGTTTTAAATTATCAACAAAATGCATGATTTTTTCTATTTCCGGAAAGCGATTTCTTGACAGCTCTAGACAATTATGGTATAGACAGATTCTCATCTAGACTCTAAAACGAACGTTCCCTTGGTAGCCTTTGGTATTGACTAAAGAGTTATATTCCGACAAAAATATTGATATCTTGTGCAGTAACACAAACCGAATGATTGTTTTTCTGAGTTGCATATAAGTGTCATGAATTTGCTATATGTTTTAAGATATTCTCAACCATCAGATTTTCAAAGAATTTTTACCAGATTTTCGTTTTTCAATTGTGTTCTCAGAATATTCAGACGGTTGATGTAACCATGTGTTTCATTCATACTAAGGTCAATTTTAACCTCAGTCCACATTGGTTGAACTTTTGAAGTTATTTCACTTTTCTTGAATGGATTAAATTCGAAGTTTTCGTTTGGTTTTATTCATTTTTAGGGGGGCATATTGTCTTCATCGTCGCTGTCTCGAAATTTGTCATGATGTAATTCAATTATTGGAAAACCGGCTCCTTCAGAAAGTGATACTTAAATCTTGAATATTGTACCTTGAAGAAAAATACTTCAAAGTGTCTACACACACAGCGATAATTTGGCAAATTGTAATTGATGAGATTGTTATGTATGTCTGGTTGACAACCAGATATGAATAAGGAGCGTTAGTCTTTCGACAGATCGCTTCCTTGCTGACACGGTGTGTCGCGTTGATGAAATAGCCGAACTAGTGTGACTTTTTGAAGTTTTCTGTTTATCTATCTTTTGTCTTCATGGTTTCTCGATGACGATAGAGACTGTCCTCTATGTCAGTTCGTTGGAGAGCGCAATAACATTTACATGTTCTGTTACGCTAAAACAAATTGAGATGAAGAGGTGGCAGTCTGGTCTGATGTTGTGAATGGGTAAGCAATAGTGAACGTCAAATGAGACGGAAACTGCAATCTATTGCTTGTATTCATGACATTCGACCGAGCTGTACCACTGCTGTGTTGCCCTGGTTGACGGCGATTATGAAGGTTGTTCGGAAAACCAGCGCCTTCAGGAAGGGATATTTAACATTCTACGGAAACTTAACCATTGTTCTTTGAATCCAAATTCTTGAATATGTCCACACACACAGTGATAATTTCGCGAATAGTAATTGATGAGATTGTTGTGTGTGTCTGGTTGACAACCAGATATGAATAAGTAGCGTTAGTCTCTCAACAGATCGCTTTCATGCTGACACGGTGTATAGCGTTGCGGTAAATAGTCGAACTAATGTGACCTCTTGAAGTTTTCTGTGTATCTAGCCTTTGTTGTTGTGGTTTATCGGTGGCAATGGTCTCAGATCGTTAGAGGAAGCGAATATATTTACATGTTTTGTTACGCTCCAACGAATTGAGATGAGGAGGTGGCAGTCTGTCGTGATGTTGTGAATGAGTATGCAATACTGACGAGGCCAAATGAGACCGAAACTTCAGGATATTGTTTCTATTCATAACATTAGACGGGGTTGTATCTATGCTGTGTGGCTCTGGTTAACGGCGATTATGAAGGTTGGATCGGAAAGTCATCTCCTTCACGAAGGGATATTTAACATTCTACGGAATGTTGAATATTGTTCCTCAATGTGCCAACTCAATTTCCGTTGGTACATCTTGGCACAGATGGGTAGGATCGCGTTCATTTTCATCTATATCCTCTTCATCCGTTAGTTCTTCCACTATAGGAGAATTATAACAATATCAACGTTATGAAAATTGTGAATACTAATGTTTTCAAGTGCTGTCAAGCCTTCTTAAGCACTTTCCTTGAATACATGCAGAGCTAAGGGTACCAAATTTATCAGGATCCATTATAATTTCAGTCTACAATAAATTGATTTCAATTTACAGTTTGACTTCACGAAACCACTTGAGAAAGAAGTGGTTATTTTAAATTTGGAAAAATGGTTGCTCAAGTTATCGGATGAAGGATCACCATAGTTGAAACTATCGTATTTTTTCAAGCAAGTATCTTTTATGGAATATCCGAGGTGTGGCAATAAGGTTCTCAGAAGAGTGCCCGGACGGTCCGGAAAGTACATAAATACTATCTTATATTCCTTCGCAATAGTCTCCCTCGAGTGCGATGCACCGGCGCCACTGTTGAACCCAGTGTTGGAAGCACACCCTGAACCTCCGCAGAGTTAGGTTCCCCAGAACCGCCGTCGTGATGCTTCATACTTCCGAAACTCCATTATATCTGTTTCCTTTGAGGTACGACTTCAGTTGTGGGAACAGATAGAAGTCACAGGGGGGCAGATCTGGACTGTAAGGGAGGTGTGGAAGTGTTGGAATGCCGTTTTTTGTTGAAAAATCACGAACTCCGAATGACGAGTGGGCCGGAGCATTGTCACGATGAAGCACCAATCCGGGCTCCGCCAATTCGGGTGGTACACGAAACACACGAGCCTTCAAACGTTTCATAACTTCAATGTATAACATTTGAATTGTGGAGGCCGTTACTTGATGTAGATCCATAATATAAATGAGATAAAAAACACAAGGTTTAACTTTAATCTAGACTTTATTTGAAAAAATTCGACGACGTTTCGCTGACACAGCAGCTTTATCAAGAATGAAAAACAGAATGAAGAGTATGGTATTATAAACAAATCGTAGAACATGTTGGATGAATAACAGAAAAATCCACACCGAGCCATTGTACAGTTAGTATGAAAGGTAATAAAAACTAATTAAACAAGTTAAGTAGGGGTGAATAATTCACATCTACCTGTTCATTCAAAAGCTTGTCCGAATGTTTGTATCTATTTATTTCTAATGCTTCTAGGAGATCTAATTTTGAACTTTTTATATGTAATATGTCAAAGTTTTTATTGAATGAATGGTTTTCTTTTATTAGGTGGTTTGAATAATTTGAATCAGATTTATTTTTATCGAAGCTACGTTTATGTTCAGATGTTCTTATGCCAAAACTCCTATAGGTCCTACCGATATAAATTTTATCACAAGAACCGCAATTGAGTTTATAGATTCCTGATTTACTTGATTTTTCAACACGAGATTCATTATTTTTAATATGTTTACCTAAGTTATTAGAAGTTTTGAAAGTTATATTAAGATTTCGTTTGACGAGAAAGGATTTAATATTTGTACTTGCAGAACCGCAGAATGTTAAACTGTTGAATATTTTATGGTCTTTATGAATAGGATATACTTCATTTATTGCTTTCTGATAAAGTTTTTTACGAATGATTAGATCTATCATATCCGGATTATATGAATTATTAATGGCTATCTGTTTGATGATGTTTAACTCTTTATTATAATCTTCTACTGATAAAGGTAAATTGAGTAACCGATGTACCATGCTGTTTAAAGCTGCAACTTTGTGTTGAATTGGATGTAATGAGTAGTTATGTATAATTGTATCAGTATATGTTGGTTTACGAAAGACCGAAAAACATGATTATTAATTTGTTTAGTGATTTTAGGTCCAAAAATTAATGGAATCGTTCTGTTCATAAAATATTCAACAGTTTAACATTCTGCGGTTCTGCAAGTACAAATATTAAATCCTTTCTCGTCAAACGAAATCTTAATATAACTTTCAAAACTTCTAATAACTTAGGTAAACATATTAAAAATAATAAATCTCGTGTTGAAAAATCAAGTAAATCAGGAATCTATAAACTCAATTGCGGTTCTTGTGATAAAATTTATATCGGTAGGACCTATAGGAGTTTTGGCATAAGAACATCTGAACATAAACATAGCTTCGATAAAATTAAATCTGATTCAAATTATTCAAACCACCTAATAAAAGAAAACCATTCATTCAATAAAAACTTTGACATATTACATATAAAATCAAAAAGTTCAAAATTAGATCTCCTAGAAGCATTAGAAATAAATAGATACAAACATTCGGACAAGCTTTTGAATGAACAGGTAGATGTGAATTATTCACCCCTACTTAACTTGTTTGATTAGTTTTTATTACCTTTCATACTAACTGTACAATGGCTTGGTGTGGATTTTCCTGTTATTCATCCAACTTGTTCTACGATTCGTTTATAATACCATACTCTTCATTCTGTTTTTCATTCTTGATAAAGCTGCTGTGTCAGCGAAACGTCGTCGAATTTTTTCAAATAAAGTTAGATTAAAGTTGAACCTTGTGGTTTTTTGTCTCATTCAATGTATAATACTGCGTTGACTGTCTGACCTACTGAAATGTATAAGTGGTGTACCATGCCATTAATATCGAAAACTGCGATGAATAAACATTTCACTTTCCATTTTGACATTCTGGCTTTCGTGGGACGCTTACCCTCCTTCTCTACCAACTGCATGCTCTGCCTTTTGGTCTCAGGGTCGTAATCGAACACCCACGACTCGTCACTAGTGAAAACATTCGTCGATTCGAAAAATCATGTTTTGACAGATGAACAATCGGAGATCTTTCTGCTCAACTGTGAGCACTTTAGGAACCATTTTCGCATACAGCTTACGCATCTCTAAATCTTCAGGTAGCATCTGCCGGACCGTCTCCTTGTTGACGCCAATTTCATTTTCCAACATTCTAAGGCTTACCCGATGGTCTCCGAACACTCGCGAGCGCAGCCGATCCAGGTTTTGAGCGTTTCTAGAGGGGTAGGGAGCTCTCTCGCGCAGATCATCCTCCACAGACCCTCTGCCGCTTCTGAACCACTTTGCCCAATCATAGATAGCGGATTTTTTCATACAGTCTTCCTTAAACACGGCCGTTTATTAATTCATAATTTACATGGAAGTTCCGCAGCGTTTGACAAAAATCTAATCACTATTCTTTGCTCAGTTATTTTATCACTCATCTTCACAACGGTGGGTCAAAACAGGTCGATCTTCTAAGGACATCAAAACACGAAGTATACAACCGATCAACATGAAACTTGCACAGGTTGGCGCAGAAGTGAATTCAGTTTCAAATTAAATCAAAGTGAACGCTGTAGAGGTAACTTCCGCGAACTTAATGGACATACATTGTATTATGATATTCTAGTGTTAATAATAGGATGGTACATTATAAATTCTCAGTTTTTTCTTGATACAACAATTTATTGTTTCCTTGTGACATCTTCTACTGACAACAAGTACTGAACTTAATTGACATACCTGGTAATGATTGTGTTATTTGATTTTTTTTCTACGTTGAATAATTATGTCTATAAAAACCAGAGGAATTTTGTTATTCAAATCAATTTTTCTGATAGTATTCATTCCATACTTGAAATTTGTCAGTGACAGTGAAATGAGAAAGGCCCTATGGATCGTTGAATTATAAGCTGCTGATTCAAATGATTGAATGAGTCCTTGGGAATAGTTGACTCTGTGAGCGTTTTCTTTCTGTAGATGTTGTAAATAGTATGCATTCAAAACCTGATATAGCGACATTGAAGGGACCGTATAGTTTCCGATGTTATGTCCGATAGTTGTTACGAGCAATACATATACACAACTAGTTATATTATCATAGGTATCTATCTAGTATTGGTATATGTTATGTATGTGAACTTCTTATCGAATTAAATGTCAAAACGAAATGAAAATGTTTATTGAGAAATAATTGTAGTACAAAATGTACTTAGTTGCGTACAGTACAGGTTATGAGACTACACTAGTTTTCAAAGTAATCAGTCATTTTAGTCGGCCTTTTAAACCCAGTCTCAAGTATGTTTTGCATTTAACGTTTCATAATTCTAAGATATGAGTATCATCAGTATTAAACCAGACGTTAAAGGTAACAAATTTTTTCAAAACTGTTATACCGTTAAGAGCCTCGGAAACTGTTGTTGGCTGAAACTGTTCTTCAGGGTGTTACTGGTCTTCGTTTAGTGCGTCAGTGTTTTCATTTTTACTTTCAGAGAACTTCTTTCTCCGAGGCTGATGCGCATACGCCGACTCTGTCGTCTATTCCAATAAATTCTATTATCTCAATTCTTAGTTATGTAGCAGTAGATTTATGCAACTGAGCAAGTAGTAATTTCTTTCTTCATCTGAAGGAGATCGCTCATTGTCGTTAGTGGAATATCATCATCGTCCTCCGTAGAAAGATCCTTGAAACCTGCATTGGAAAATCAGTTGGCTATAGTGGCCTCTGTGACCTTTTCCAAAGCATCTGATATCATAGGAATTGCATCCAGAACACTAAGCTTTTTTGTATCTTCACCGTTTTCAATATTTTGTATCATTTGTAGCACTTGAAGCTTTATGCATTGAGCTTTTAAGGGTTTTATCATTCCTTGGTCCATGGGTTGTCAAACCAAAGTGACATTGGGCAGTAAAAAAAACACAAGCCTTATACATTTTAGGTTTGAGACTACTAGGATAACAACTTGGTTTCCTGTAGACCTCTATTCTACTTCCCAGCTATGGAGCCATTTTTCAAAATTCGCGATGTCATTCTGGACCTAGTGTTCTTTTCATAAGTTATAGGCTAAGAATGACTGTTCCTAAAGCAACACGGTTTTTTAGCTTTTCCTACTACCAATACTGTAATTCTTGATTTGGACAACTTTCCGCCCTCGCATTCCTCAGCTTTGAATTTGAGTATTTTGTCAGGGGTTAATTTGTAAAAAAATCCGGTTTCATAAGCATTGAAGATTTCCTCTGGTGTGTATCATTCGCACAACGCAGGCCACCTATGAAAGAGTTACTTTTCAGTCACTCCTTCAGGAACGCCAGTCGCTTCACCGCAAGCTTTTCCTGTCACAATATTATGACGAGCACGAAAACGTTGTACCCAAGACGACGAAAAATCAAAATTTTTCTTACCCGAAAGACAAGCAAAGTCGTTGGCTTTTTGTTGCAGAATCGAACCACTTATTGGGTCATTGTTTGCCCTCTGATGTTCAAACCATGTTCAAAGCATCTTTCATAACTTTATGTTCACTTGATCCTTTGAGTTTTAAAGAGTTTCCGAAAAAAGCTTTTTTATCTCTATTCTTCCAAATCGTTGATGTTGTAGAGTTCTAAACTCCACATTCATTTGCAATTTCACAATTTGACCATTTTTTAACCGCCATATTATATATGATTTTTCTTCAATAGAAAACAATTTCCTTTCTTTTCGCGGCATATTAACGCATAAAAACACGCTAAAACTTATAATTCAAGCTGTCACTCACGTAGTTAATTAGCGTACTGAAAAGTATGTGTGAAATATGCAAAGACAGATGAGCGGTAAGAGGTTCGGATGGTATGGGCAAAAGTACGTAGGTAATAAAACACCCAATTATTCCTTCAATTCTTAATAATAAGATCTGAAATCGTTCGTTGGTCGCTTTAGTCGATGAATATCGATAAAGTTTTGTCGTTGTAAGCGATATTTCGCTATATCCGATGTTGTTATAGACGGTATGTTTACTGAATAGTTCACTAGAGATTCGGTCGGGACCTTACGATCTGGTCATAGTAACTGATCGGTCGTTGTAAACGATGTCGTTATCATCGATTTCGACTGTATTAGTCGATTTTGTTATTGTCAGCTCTCAAATATTTATTGAGTTATTCATTTCTATTTCTGCTGTAAACTAATTGCTTGAATGAAAATCGATTTCTGAGCAAGTGGGTCTCTGAACTGGCAGTAATTTTCGTCTTTGGTGCTTTTTGATGAAGAGTTGAAACTCACGGATATCTTGTTGCGATTCCTTCGAGATTCTACCGCACTAAGCCATTTATGTTTTTTACTTAAGAAAAATCATTTTCAATAACATATATTTCATTAGATACTCCATTTCTCAGAATAACTAATATAAGATACAAACACATACTATATAACATCGGACAACACAGTGTAGCCATGTTCCAGAAATATGATTCGTTGATCCAGCAGTTCCTACAAGAAGCAGTTCTTTCAGGAACGAAACTCGCTGATGAACTCGCTTGAGTGGGCATATTCCCACTCCTTCTTCACTAAGCTGGAAGCACATTTATTTTTTTTGAGGCGCTCAGTAAATTGAGTACAATTAATTCATTTTCTTTACTTTACTTTACTTTAATCTAATCAAATTTCCCGACAAGCTAAAATGCTTGGATCTCAATTTCCATTTTGGACGGAAATATTATACTCCGCACTGTCTATAGGCGGGTATATCGCCGCATCTCAACGTCCCTCCGAGGCGAATCTTCGTTATTCGAAAGGTGAAACGTCGATCTTTCAGACAAAAATATGCTTGCGGGCGAATATTTTCTTCGTTTGGAGAATCGCGTCCAATTATTTTTGCTTTTCAGAACCGATTCATCAGCATGGTTATTCCTAACAAATTATTGACTATTTTAATAAGAATATTTACAGAAGAAAATAACATAACTAACTGTTACTAAATGAAACCAGAAAAAGCATTTATCAGAATCACTGAAGCGCGACGTTGTTCAGAAGTTGAGCATATTTCTCGATCGGACATCGAAATTGACAGAAAATCTGCGATTTTGAAATATCCCACCGAATAATGGATGATGCTATTAACGTTGATCAATCAGTTGCAGCGACTAGAATAATCTGGCAGAATAGATGTAATGCGAATTCGTTCTCCATCAATCAAGGACAGCAAGCTACCCCACGAGACATAGCACACTACGCGGTTTCGGTGCCGCAGAGGATGGCGACAGATTCGGCTGCGACGACATAGACATTATCGAGATCCGTGAGCGATATTCAACGCGAACGTGCTTTGTGTCGAATTAATCGAATGATGGCTACACAATTCGTGAAAATGGTTCGGACTGATTACGAAAACTGACCGCATTCGGATATTGCAATATTTTCGTTCTACGAAAGGGGTCAGATAATATTTGTTTGTTCTTCCTGTTTTAACAATGAAAAACGGTGTGTTAGATTAGAGCCTGACGAAAATAATGACAGTTCATTGCGATCAATTCATGGAAGCCTTTGTTAATACTGATTATCTTCTGATGTGAAAATCCATATTTGTTTTTACCAGCTTCCATTGAGAGGGATAAATTATTGCTTTAGTTTAAACAAATGGAGCTAATAGAGTTGATTTTTTCTAACATGTCGATTTCAATGCAATGGAGTGTGCTAGTTTCTATAAATCTAGATTTGCTGCATCTCCGCTGGGTTCACCGTTCTGTTGGCACAGGCAGAAATGTGAGGTATCAAACCAAAGATATTCTCGTACTTACTTGTATTTCGGTTTGTAGAATTAACTCGGTAACGAATAGGTGACTAAAAATTATATTTTCATTCAAGTGATCTGATAAACCCCTTACTAAATCAAATAACATTAGTTCTAGATTTTTATCCGTATTTTTCTTTGTTTCGGAAAGTAAAATTTATAATATTGATTATCAATATTCAATTAATGAGCGTATTATAATCAAGTTTATGAATATCCGATCTATTCCGATCACTTATCTCTGACACAGGCTGAAAACATTCTTCCACCCTAAACGCAAAACCAAGCATCCGTTTGAGCGTTGAAAAGAAGCACCTGAAAGCAAGAGCGATCTAAAATCAATGTTGACTGCTTTCGTATAAGCAGGTCGTAAAGTCTTATGCACCTTGACTGAAGGGCAGAGATTCAATACGAAATTGTGGCGCGATAAGAAGCAAATGACCACTGCTTTGTTCAAGATGACAAAACAGTACATCAATTAAACCTCACATAAGAATATTTGAACAAGTACAAGGTCTTACAGCTACATCAGCCTCTGTTCAGTCTATCCTCTTCAATTGCACCTATTGGTCGACAAACTGTTGAGATAAATGCGACAAACTCTTTGAAGGCTTCACCGAGGAGCACAAAACCTGGATTGTATCAAGAAAAAAAAAGCGTCTTGAGCCCGTTGTTGAACAATGGAAATTACTCTGTAGGATGTTACGAGTCAGAAGGCGTAGAAAGCACTGGTGAAGAAACGTTGTAGGTTCTTGTCGGTATTCTTTTTTCGTTTTAGAAAATAAAAGTCATAATATTGTTTATTAGTACTCCATTCATATTACAATCAAATTTATAAATGTTAAAGTTTCGTTCATTTATCCCTAAAACACGCAAAAATATTAACTAATTATTTTCACAAATTAGAACATAAAGTTCTCGTAGAGAACGATATTGAGTTGAGTTGGAATCGATTCTTGACGGTCGTTGCCAAAGAAGTTGAGGAGTGCACAACAAGGAAAATTGTCACTATTGATATTACTAAACCGTGATTGAACGCACGTTTGATGAATTTTCTGAGACGCAAAAAAGTTCTTTGGCAATGTTTCTCAACAAGCAGACGAGATGACGACTCGCAACCATCGCAATTTCTCTAATTTTGTAAGGAACGCCCTTGAAAATGCTAAGGAGGCTTACAAAAATAAACTGGCGATAACAAAGAACAAGAAAAAGTTCTTTAAATACATCAGATCGAGCCTCAATTCCAAGGTGACAACTCGTAAACTTCGAATGAATGACAGGATATACGAGAGTGGCGACAAAACAGCGAAGGTCTTCTTAGACCATTTTTGCGAATCCTACAGTCAAGAGCCTACAGGCCCAATACCCATAATGACAATCTCCAGGTGTAAATTTTCGATTACCTCCATAGATTTCAATTCACCTAAAGTAGAAAAGTATCTTAACATTATCAATTCTAATGCAGGCCCTGGAGTAGACGGTGTCTCTCCTTTCTTACTTAAGAGTTGTTCGTCCTCTTTATGTCTGCCTCTATCGAAAATTATGAAAACTTCCTTCGAAACATCTAAGCTGCCTTCAGACTGGACAAACGCTCGTATAACTCATATCTTTACGAAATGAGTTAAAATGAATCCAGCGAATTATAGACCAATCAGCAATACATCAGCTGTAGTAAGAGTGGCTGAAAAAATAATCTTCGATGGAATGCTCGAATTCTTGGTGGCGAACTCTATAATTCCGGAAAATCAACGCGGGTTTTTGCCAGGAAAATCGATTTTAACGAACCTACTCAAATGTGTTCATGACTGAACTATCTATTTTGTCGACAAAATCCCGAAAGATGTTATATACCTCGACTTTGCCAGGGTTTTTGACAGGGTACCCTCTAGACGACTGCCCCACAAGCTGGAATAATTCGGAATTCGGAGACCTCTGCTGGAATGGATAAAATTCTTTCTGACCAATCGAACATCCAAAGTCAGAATAGGTGAACATTTTCTCCCGAGTTCGTTGCATCCAGTAGCGTTCCCCTGGGTTCAGTACTTGGTTCCTTCTTTTTATTGTATATAATGCTGATATTCCTTTTGTTGTTGAATCCACTGTCTCGATGTACGCTGATGACACCAAGTTGTACAACAATGTTTTCTTCAACCATAATACGCTCCAAAATGACTCAGCTCCGCTCCTTAACCGGTGTAGAAAGTGGCGTCTCGACTTGTACTACGATAAAAACGTCGTACTACATATGGGTAAAAATAATTCCCGCCCAATGTACCGTATAGGAACTTTCCAACTTCAGGAAGTCAAGAGTCAGCTAGATCTTGGGGTGGTGATATCACATGATCTGTCTTGGTTAGAACATATTACACGAACAACCAATAGAGCAAGATAGATCCTTAGTCTTGAAACTTCTAAAATATTATACAAGAAGCTTATTCGACCTCTCTTGAAATTGCTGGTCCTCTTTTGTGCCCCGTCTTACAAAGAGATATGCTTCTTCTGGCAAATATACAAAGGAGGGCAACTATAATGAGTTATGGTAGAGCTCGCCGAAATTATGAGCAACGTCTCGTTTGCCAGAAAATAACAACTTTCAAAACTAGAAGACTCAGAGGCAATTTGATTATGCTCTTCAGAGCAGTTCACGGGCTTTTTAATTTCGATTCAAATTTTCTATTTAAACTTTCCAAGAACACTCAACTGAGGGGCCACTCATTCAAGCTGAATATAGAGAAATAAGCTACGCCTCAGGAACAGAATTATCTTCAAAATCGAACGTTTTACGTATGGAACCAATTACCAGAAGAAATAGTGACTTCCGCGTCAGTGAACGCCTTTAAAAATGGGCTTGATGAGTGGTTCGTTGAGAGGGACGTCTTGTAATTCACTATTCACTTTCGTTTCTCTTTATATAGAGTTTTTTTCTCCTTCTTGTATAAGCACATTCTGCTATTTTACATTTGATTATGATCTTAGAGTGTATGTTACAATGATTTATACTTCAATGAGTTTATTAGTTACTCATTTTCATTTTCTTATAATAATAATAATAGAAAACGGAGGCACAACAACCTGAATTTCGATGCAGTCCACCAGCATCTGCAAAACGTACCACCCCATGTGCTGGCCCTAACCGAAACCCAAATAAGTAAAATAACCGACACGTTTTAATGGGTATGAGTTACATACGAGATTTAGGTTTGGTTAGATAAAAAAAATTTTAATAATAATAATAATAATAATGAGGGATGGCGAAACATACAAATATCTAGGATACCAACAAGCCAGATTGCTAGACCAAAAACAATCGAAGGAGAAGATTCGTTCAGAATACAGTCAACCTCTGAAGACTGTGCTGAAATCGATGTTGAACTCGGGGAATCTAGTCAAAGCAATTAACGTCTTCGCGATTCCAGTGATGCTTTACTCATTTGGAATAATCAGACAGACTAAGACCGAACTGGATGATATTCAAAGGCAGACCCGAACGATGCTGACAAAGTACAACAATCGTCATCCAAAATCGTCTGGGATACGAACAACTTTGAAGCGGAAAGAAGGAGGACGCGCATTAATTGATGTTGTCAATTCACACACCGAAAAGATAAAAAATCTCAGAGAATTCTTCTCTGCAAAAACTCTCACTTCTGACCTCCATAGAGTGGTATCGTTGGTTGATAAGGGATATACACCTCTAAATCTTGCTACCAGAGATGACCTGCTGAATCTACCATTCTTATCATATTATATTATTATATTAAAAAACAAGATCAATGGTCAAGAAAGGAATTGCATGAACGCCATCACCACACATAGACAAAGAAGCCTCCAACAAATGGTTGATCAAAGGAGAATTATTCGCGGAAACAGAAGGATTTCTTATAGCCATTCAAGACCAAGTGAACGCTATAAACAACTACAAAAAATTTATTACCAAGGACGGAACATTACAGTTTGATAAGTGCAGAAAAAGCCATAAAAGATCGGATACTATACAGCATATTACGTCCGGCTGCAAACAACTAGCCAATACCGACATCTTCATAGGAATAATCAAGTGTGCAACATTATCCATCAGAAACTTGCACACAAGTACGGACTTATGAATACTTTGCAGCCATATTACAAGTATCAACCGGCGCTCGTAATGGAAAATGACTCTATCAGACTATACTACGATAGGCTTGTTATCAATAGTGTGCCATAGAGAGCCAGAACAGCAATGCTGGTGGATATCGCCATACCAAATAATAACAACGTGCTGAACAAGTTCCAGGAGAAAAAGTCCAAATACACAGAACTTACTATTGAGATCAAGCAGATGTGGCACCTCGATAAAATAAATATTGATCCGGTCATCGTATCCTCGACTGGGTTAATACCCAAAACTTTGCATGATAGCCTTAAGAAGTTAGTATTGCATGAGAATACCTATATAGAAATGCAAAAAGCTGTAATTCTTAATACATGTAGGATATTCAGGAAATTTATATCAAGTATATTATAATCGAGCCTATTCCTTTTGATTGCTGAATCTGGGGAAGGTAAATTATATCCAGCTAACAGCTGAGATACTGCATAAGTCCACGATATTAATAAGAATTTCTACTCATTGGTATTGAAAAAATTTATTCTAACAATTTTTACTCAGACAATTCTGAATTATCCGTTTCATTATTGACACAATGTTGCACTGCATAACAAGTTCTAAACAAACTGATGCATCGGCAAGAATATTTTGTTTTTCTGTCAATTTTATTACGACAAAGAATACAGCAACCACGAACTATAAACTCTTCCTTAGGTCGTTTTTAAGTTAACTTTTCGATTATTTTGCTCTAAGAACGCGTGATTCCGGAAGATATAGCATTTGCTGTTTAACTGTTATATACTCGGTCACATTATACTGACGGACAATTTGCAAGTCAATACCTGCTGTATTCAAAAGAGAAAAAAAAAGCAATAGAGCATATCTCTGTGTTTGCCGTTTCGAGCAACATTAAAAAAAGGTGGCGTCGAGGATATGATGCTCGTCCCCTACGCAGACTTTTCGGATTCTGGGAATCGCTTGAGTGTCCATCTTTCAGAGGAGATGCAAAGATGTCGGTCCTGTCTAACAGAGATGTGTTGGACATTAAATATCCCTTCCCTCGACACGAGAGAGGTTCGGCAAAATTTCGGCGTTAGTGAGTTGACAGAATACCCCGGCGTGTCATTGGCCGTAAGGCGAAAATAGAGCACGTTAAGGGAATAACAAACAAACAACAACATTGAAAGAAGCTGTTATCTCATCGACTCCTGTCGTGGTTGAATCAAAAAATCTAATAATTTCGAGAAGCCATATTTGTCGATGGAATTGTCGTGATGAAGCGAAGAAGTATTAAGACGTTTTTGTTCTTTTTTGCAATGTACGACACAATGGATATGTTTTTTTGGAAACGAACATTTTCAGGGCGGCTTTTATTTGAAAGTAGCACAGGTAGAATTTGCTTCTTTATTTTTATGGAAGGTATGCACTGATGAAAATTTGTGCTTTTCGATTTCTTCAACAATTTCATAACTGGTGTACCAATTATCGAACATGACAGAACGATTGGTTCCTGTAAATGGATCGATCATTCCAAGAGTTATGTCTTTAGCAGCATTGTTCAATTGATAAGAAGCCTCTACCTGTTTTTCATGTTTGTTGTATTGAAAGTTTTAAAGTCAACCAAAGGCCGTATTTTTGTGCTGCATTTTTCTGGCTTATATGGAATATACTGTCGAAATGCAAGGCGGCGTCGAAACGATTCCAACTTTTCATCTAAAGTTACAAAATCTCTAGGGGTGTGAACGGATTGACAACTATATACGAACTTTTCAAAAACAGCTCTTATGGGGGAAAGCTTATCGATTTTTTCCTTTCTGCTCCCTACTTGCAATATTATCAAACCTCAAGCAGGTCAACAAAGACATAAATTTTTTGGCAGACATTGTTGCTGAAAAAATTTGGATTGCTGTTTCATCGTCCCTTCAAAAATTTTCCAATTTTCTGTGGTTTGCAAATAAACACAGCAGCAACATAAAATAAACAATCTAATACGTATGCTTATAAAAGTAGATTTCTTTATACTTTACAGCCTTTTCAACAATAATGAATGATCAGCAAGAAGGAAAAGTTTTGAAATCGCTGAACTCCTGGCGCAGGCCAGGATTTTAGTGTTAGAGATTTTTATTCACTTGTGAAATGTACGAAAATCAGAAATAGCATATAGTGCTGGAATTCTCCTACCTGTCACTCTAAATGATCCTTCTTTCACGCGCACTAGCTTGTGTATCACTGCCGATAGTCTATGAATTACGGTAATCGGTTAAAATTGGGGTAAGTAGTTGTTAGGTTAGTAGCTGAATTATGCAAAGTCCCATTTTTGGAAGATGGCTTCAAATGGTATAAAGTTACTGAACCAAATGGACATATTTTCTGTTAGATGCACGAGAATTTTCAATATATTTGTGAATGTGACTAAGGTACAAAACGTTATTTGTTGTTTTCGAGTGAGATTTGCCAATTGTACTGTGTTTCATTCTCATAGGATGTGAGTAGAGATAGAGGTTTCGAAACCAAATGTGCTACAAAATAATTTCTCTAAATGCCATTGTTAGTTTCGGTTCCTGATAAATATATTGAAGCTGAGAGCTTAACACATTGGTAACAAAATTTATAATGATCTCTTGAAATTAAGTCATAAAATGCACTCGACTATTATTTTCCTAATCCGTCATGAGTAGCCATGCAAACGTAAACAACAGAATCATCATTACCGTCACTTGGGGCAATTTTGTTGTTGAGATTATTTTTCATATTCAGTTATCTTTGAAAATATTAGGTGTTGTTACTGAAGCTTACTTTCTTGGTTAGTTTTTCAATATAAATACGTCCTTCATTTCTAATAATCGTTGGCAAAGACAATACAATGATATGGATTATATCAGAAAACCTCCATAAATCGGCAACTTATTCACCAATTAACGAAAATTGAAGTTTTCTAAGCAACTCAACAAAATTTTGAAAAACTACAACAATTTTTAATTGCCTTTAAAGAAATATTTTTTCAATTCCTATTATTGTACTGAGTGACCGATTTCCATATTTTAGTACAGCATCTTGTGACATATTTTGAATAGTTATTTGTAAACGACCCTAAGTTTCTCTGGCTCTATTTGAATGAACAATTCATTGCCACAAACAGATTCATGTAAGTTTTTTTGTTTTCAAGTGACTTGCAAATTTTGAAATACTCGGAGTGGCCAAAGTGTCAATATTTTGGTTGTTTTTGAAGTTATAGAAAAACGATTTTGACATTCTACAGGCGCATTTTACCTAAAATCGAACTACTTGCAGAAATTTCTCGTTTGTTCAACGGTTTTTGAGTTATAATGTAAAGTTGCGTTTTGTCACGTATGCTTGATTTTTTTTAATAAAACTATGTCCATTCATAGAATTTACAGGAAATAACTGAAACATCTTGAGTATATTCAATGCTCTATTTATGACAGTTTGAAATTCAATTCTAACAATAATAATTCAGATGAATGCTTTGATGTTTTTGGTCAAGTTACAGTATTTGTGTGAGTGGAATATCATAATTTTGAAAAAACAATGTTTATTGTAACGATTTAATATTCCATCACTGCTGACACGAGTCTGAATTATCTCACGACAAAACAGCCGATTTTTATCGGATTTCTGCAGGAATCAATTGAAGAAATCGAGTTGACGTTGGAAATCTCCTAGTTGCAATAACAAAGGACATTCTTCTTTTGTAAGAAATCTATTTTTCTTGAAAATACTGAACGCTTAACACTGAACTACCTCTGTTTCCATTTTAATAAGCCTGCCACCTGTTACATCAATTGTTGTTATCTTATATTCTTACATGATTGGGACGTTGAATGAACCCTGATTCATGAGGCTTTCCCTCAGTTTATTGAATATACTTTTATGAGGTTGTTGCCTCTCAGGATAACGATCCAAATATGCTGCTTCTGCAGTATTAGCATCATAAGTATTCTCAATATAATAGCGAATCATATCTAACTTTTCAAAATTTCTGTATGACATGGTCGCATCGTTATCGAAAATGATATTAAATTCACAAAATAATTGTAACTTAATTTGAGAACTTGAATAATTTATCAGTACAGTGTAATTCAGAATATTAATAGTACTTATTAGTGTTATCAAACATAGTACCCCAATAGCCCAATAGCCTGGGCTAACCAGTCGCCATCCTATTCTATAGTAAGGCAACAATGTCTTCCCGTTTTCATGTTATAAGAATGATATATATATATATATATATATATATATATATATATATATATATATATATATATATATATATATATATATATATATATATATATATATATATATATATATATATATATATATATATATATATATATATATATATATATATATATATATATATATATATATATATATATATATATATATATATATATATATATATATATATATATATATATATATATATATATATATATATATATATATATATATATATATATATATATATATATATATATATATATATATATATATATATATATATATATATATATATATATATATATATATATATATATATATATATATATATATATATATATATATATATATATATATATATATATATATATATATATATAAAGTCAGAGTCGAAAGTCCTTGACTCGTAGAAGAGATAATATCATAACAGTAGCCCAAATTCATCAAAAAGCGCACCTCCCCTCTTCGCAGAGCAAATAATCTTCAAGCCTGCGGAGGGCCTCGAGCCAATATGGAATACTATAAGCGCAACTGTATAACAGCCATGTGTACTATTCTCAAAATATTATTAGAAATTTCTCTAGAGATGCCCAGAGGCATTCTAGAGAACTTGATTCAATCGGTCCCATTCGCCTCATCCAGATTTCTCATGAAGATCACCCTATTGATTCCGATGGTATTGAGAAGAGGACCGCTTATACCAAAGCAATCATCTATTCTCCCTCTCACACCCTTCAAAAGCGCAATCGCATCATTCAGTTCACGGCCAATGATGCTACCGAGGTGTCATCGCCATAGAATGTATCGGAATATTTTCATTTGAAAGGATGATTACGTTCATTGAAAAAGAAGTGGCCACAATATGGATACCTAAAGAACGCCAGCATTCTATACCTTCTCCGACAGTGACAGACCAACCGAACCTAACGAGTAAAAGAAGCCTTAGTTAGGTCAGGAAACCTGTAAATACATACTCCTATTTCAGCTCATGCAAAATCAGAAGTTGCAATCCATTAAGCAGTTCTTACTCTCGAGAAAGCAAACTATACTAACTCCATGAATATCGAATTTAAGGGAAGAAGCGCAATTGGCATGTTATAACAGTTTGTTTTGGGTAATAGGACATTGAGTAAGAAATATCGAATAAGTGGTCTGAATATTCAATAATTTACCTTCGACTGATGATTTTCCTCAACTATTCATTGAATGTCATCTTATTCTGCGCTATTTTCGATGATAACTTGTGACATCCATTCGATATCAGTAATTCAAGACTCCAGAAATTTGTTCATAAATAATAACGGGATAGTAACACTGAAATACCCTTGTTGTTAGACAATTCTCTGCAATCTCTTTTCATAAAATTTCTATCCATTAAATATTCACTTCTAACCCAATTGTAAATGTAGTCAACAAAATATAGGTTATCTGTGGACTTCTTCTCACCTACTCAACTGTGGGAGCACAGACAAAGGTTCACAAGTATTTTTCGATGTGTAGCAATGGCCTCGGTCATTTGTGTTCGTTGTCGACTTCGAAAGTATTAGAGTGACTTTGAGAACAATTTTATAGTGTAGTTTGGAGAACTATTCGAAATATGGTCGCCGAAAAACGCTTTTGAGAAAACCATAGAGTATTTGAAAACTTCTCCGAGGGGGGGTGGAAATGAATTCGTTTTTTTTTCGAATTCCTGTCAGAAGAAAACGACTCTCTTTCCCATTTTGAAATTCTTAGGGAGAACTTGTG
The DNA here is from genome assembly GCA_013387265.2 of Cryptolaemus montrouzieri. NCBI lineage: Eukaryota > Metazoa > Arthropoda > Insecta > Coleoptera > Coccinellidae > Cryptolaemus > Cryptolaemus montrouzieri. The sequence goes on from JABFTP020000103.1 coordinate 66,959,015, forward strand.
AAAAATTCAAGTTTCTGAGTTTAAATTTGCCGTTTTATGGGATAAATTTTCATGGTGTTCAAATAATTTCTACTCGTCGTGTTCGTCGTTGTACTTTGTAGTGGAATTAATTTCCCGCAAGGGGATAAAAATACAAGGAATTTTCACGGAAATACCACGAGGCCATCTTTCATCTCGAGTAAGTCGTTTTTCGCCATCTTATACCCTGAACATAACATTAATGGGTCCATCTTTCCGCACAGGGCCTCTTTTTCCAGTCTCTCTTTCATCTTTGTATTTCTCGAGTACATTGAGGACTGAAAGTATGTCGGAATTGTCGAGGACGGACACATTCATCTCGTCCTCTGGAGGCTGTAACAGTTCAGACTTGGATCTGCAATTTGTCTAGTCACCATCTACGCTCTTGTAAAACCAGCACCTACGTTTTAGTGGAACCAGTACCTGTGCCTGTGCATCCTGCATCATCCTTTTTGGAATACAACGTTCAACGTCACTTGCCGCAGAACATCAATTTGAAACAGATAAGCAAAAATCCACTCACTCCATTATTTTTTTTTGTTAATTCATTGCCTACATGTTTAATATTAGTCGCTCGTTAACATTTGAGCACTTGACTTCAAATCGTTATTAAGTATTTGCTGATTGATTTCCATTCTTATTCCTGGTTCTAGTATTTTTTTTCACAGCTCGGTCCATGAAATAACTGCTATAACATATTCATTTATCTTCCCTGTTGTGAGTCAAAGTCACAATCAACAACAAAAGCTTTAAATAGCAATTCATTTACTTATTTGTTTAGTTCTGTTTTATACTTGGTGTGACTTAACTCGTGATCACGTTTAGGGGTATAAGGCATTTTCGTTGCTGTTATTAAGGTGAAATGTGAATTAAGTGCTTTACGCTATTACCTATAATTTGACTGTTTATAACTATACATTGCTCGCATTCATCTATCCCTTCATAGTCATTTCTTTGTTATCATAGCCCCAAACCGTTCTCTTTGTTCTTTGAAAGAAAATAATTCAACTAGATCCACATCTTACCATTGAAAGCTCATTTTAGTTAGTCTACCGGTGCAATTTTCTAGTTTAAATTGGCTTGCAGATAAACTAGGGGCGAAATTATTTTCTTCTTCCCATCCAAAAAGTTCAGTGATCGTTTAGCGCACGACCACTCACCGCTTGAACTAGCTGGGGTATTATTCGTACTTGCAAGTGACAACTACGAGGGTAGTCGTCTTGGGGTAATGTAGTTATCCTCTCTTCTGAATATTCGAACTATGATAGCATTTTTACTTCACTCGATATCATGGTTATTTTCGTCCTTCAAAAAGGTTATGGTGTCCTTTACCTATTCATAGGATACTTTTCAAATGAGAAGCTTATATCTGGTTTAGATGACTGTGGCATGAGTACTAGTGGATTCCTTCATAACTTAGTGATCAAACAGCTCAATTCTTTGGCAATGCCACAAAAATAACCATCAAATTCGTTTGGAGTAACGGTTGTGACTATACTTTATGATTTTTGTAAGTTCATCAACTTCTACATGCTTTTGTAAAATTTTTCTGCAGGTAATAAAATCAACTTTGGATAGTGAGATTAACCATTTATATAGTGATTTAGTGTGTTTAACTCCGGCGTTGTTCCATTCAATTCACAATTCACACTAACAGTCAATTCATAGACCACAATTCATCATTGAACCAACTGATTTCAACAGATTGGTGAGAGCATACCAAGGTTTCTTCACGAAATACCAAGTAGCTTATTTTTTACAATTTGTCTGTAAGAAAATTGAGCTTTTCTTCGAGGTTCGAGTCATTCTGCTCCAACAAGTTCAAAGAAGCATCCTCCATTAAATGATTGAACTTCTGTGGTCACAAGACAAATTTGGTGTCATTGTTGCTCTAGCAACAGAGTGAATTGAAACTATAATTAATATACGCCCCAGATTGTAATGCTAATTTTATTCGGCTCAGTAAATATAAGCCTGAAGATGCCAAAATTTTCTACTTCACATCGAACTGTCATCTTTGCAACAGTCTTTCAAGTAGTTATTGTTGATTTGCCGCCGCCCACTAGCAACGAATTTTGATTATTTACTCAGCCACTATGGTGAAAATCATTTTTATCGTTTAACAATAGAGTGAATTGTAGGAGTAATCGTTCTTGTTAAAATTTTGCAGCACAGTTTATCTTCACAGACTATAATGAAACTCTCACGCAAAATTTTATTCTATGGTACATTTGCTAATTACTATTTCTATAAAACTTCTTGCAGTGCGATCAGGGCATCAGAGAATTACGTCTCTCACCTTCTAGTGTTGAGCTTTACGCTAGAGACCCAGCGGTTTCTTTATAATACAATGGTTCTAGGTTGTTTAATCAACGCAATATTGTGCTGACAGTTCAAAAGTGTCTTCTCACAACAAATCATGAAAAACTAAAGAATAGAATAATACCTATCACTTATGGTCATTCCATTTCCAATCTTTTCAATAACCAATCACTGGTGCCATTCTAGGTTTTTCTGGATTTCTACAAAAATATAACTTGAAATCTCATACTAAAGTTAAGCGGAAAATTCATATCGAATTAATAGGTGAGGAATTAGGTATTGAGATTTATCTTGATAGTTTACAGATCAAAGTTGATGATTGAAAATGACATAGCCCTAATTAGTTTCAATAAATGTCAATACATCACTGATGACAGATGACGGATGAAGGATTTAATTGGGAAAATAACGTATTCAACATGAAAATAGTCAGTTGATAAATCAAAGTTGACGAATAACATATTATTAGGGATGACATTTGACAGATGATGCATCATAGAAAATGGAAATTGATTGAAAAGAGTTCATTCATTACGATATTCGGTAGGTAATATTCATAGACGGGTAGCAGGTACTCAAATGAAAGAGGTACAGAGCGGGTAGAATCAAGCTTTCAATTGAATAAATAAATTATTTATGCTATCGTTATGGATGTGTATGTTTGAAGGTCGTAGTGGTCAAGGCATATGGCATTGTATCACTGTTAATCCGAGCCTTAGCCAGATATGACGAGACTAGTCTATTGGCGTAGCTGTCCACGCCCTCTGAACGGAGAGGAATTATTGCGGGAGTGTTAAGGTAAAAATAAATTGTTTTATTTAGCTTGACGTATCGTAACTTTATGGCTCAGATATTGTTTGAGGTCACGTTGTATGCATCGATTTTTTTTCTTTTTCTTGCGTATGAACTTTGTATTGACATAGAACATACTTCTTCTTTTTATGTAACTGTTTGTTTGTTATTCCTTTTACGTACTCTATTTCCACCTTTCGGCCAATGACACACTTTTATGTAACAGTGCATTTTGGAATTTGAATGTCGGATAACTGACATAAGGTTTTTCGTGAAACAGAATTTCTTTGCCCGATCAATTTCTTTTGCGTTTTTACTGGTGATTTTTGATGATTTTCACTCAAAGTTTTATAACCTACATGTTTTTATATTCTCTTGTTGATCGAAAGATTTTTATTAATTTCAACTTGTTGTATTACCTACATTTTAAAGTTTTAATTAATGTAAGTACCCAATATGAGCAATATTTGTATGTTATTCGTCCCATTTTCGGTTTGTTCCTCTCCAAGTGTAAATTTATTTGTAGTTATCTGAGGAAGACACATACCTGGTGTCGATACGTTGGAATGTTTTAAAGAAAGAAGCTTAAAGATCTATTCAATGTTTTATTTATAAGAAGTCCGTTGCCTGTTGTGATAGTTTATTGTTGGATGTTGGTGAAAATGATTACATGACAGGTAGGAATTTCTGAAACAGATTCAGAGAACATTTATCCTCCGACAATATTTCTCCAATATGTGAACATAAAAATCATGAAATATTAATTCACATTAAATAATATCATAGTTCTTTAGAATGGCGACAAAGAAACGAAAAGTAATCTGCTGAAATGTTAGGAAATCAATAAACTTTGTGAATTGGATAGCTAGACATTATTACCTCTCCACTACTTAGTACCTTATTAGGCTAGTAATTAAATAAGTAAATTTATGTCCTGTAGTTGACTACTTGATAATGACCTAACTGTTGAAGCGGTTGTATTTGTAAAATTGAAATTGGGGAAAGTTTAAAATTATTTTACACCATCTCAAATGAAAACAAATTTCCATACAATAAATAAATCATGAATATTTCTCATAATATATAGGGTGTTTAAGTTTAATGAAGAAAAATTATTAATTGTTGGCAAAAAACTGCAGATATTTGAATGAAACTTTTTAGGCGTTATCTGCCCTGCAAGTAGTATTTTTTGCAATGAAAATATAATTTTCAATTCTCCCACTGATGTAAGTAAAAACACGTAACTATTCTCCATTTAATTTGTAAGAAAAAGCACACTTCGAATTCTTCTGAACGACTCAGCATCTGCGAGTAGAAGATCAAGAATTAAAAGAAAATTTATGTTAATTTTTAAGCTTTTGGTTGACTTTCTCGAGGACTTTTGTGTGCTTAAACAAGGATATTATAGTTTTTCGTTATTTTGTTCTGAACAAAACAGAAATCGTCGAAATTACAATGGCAATCGCATACATCGTATCATAGCTAATAATCTGAGGCTCAACTCTGGCAAGACGGTTCAGCAATTACAAATACCTACGTTTCAAATATTACGAACATTACGAGACGACCACATGCATGCATATCACTTACAGCCCGTTAAGGATACACCCTGGAGATGCAGAAAAATGAATGAGATTTCGCCAGTTGCTTTTAAATTCAACAGACGAAAATCTTGACCTTTTGCGTTATATTCTTTGTACTGATAAAGACTCTTTTACTAGACGTGGAGTAACAAATTGCCATAATATCTATGTTCGGGCATAAGACAATCCTTGGGAAATTCGACCAAGATAATTTCAAAATGAATTGTCGGTTATTGTTTGGTTAGGAGTTTTTCATAACAATATTTGTTGTCCACCTTGTCTACTCCTAATCTTAACCTCAGAATCAATTCTTGAGTTTCTACGAACAACTTTCAGCACTACATCGAAGATTTACTTATCGATTTGAGATATGAAAGTTAGTTACAAATGGATGGTGCATCCCCCCGCTCTTTGGTGTAGTTGTGAGGGAATGGTTAAATACAATTTATCCGAAACGGTAGTCTACTAGGGAGAAATGATATCCATCCTGACATGATTAATGGCTTTGGACCAGTTGCTTGGCCACCCAGATTACCGGATCTTAATCCACTCAACTCTAATGTTTGAAGAAATATGAAGGAAAAAATCTACGTTATTCGAGTATGTAGAAGAGATGATGAATAACAAAGATGCATCAAGTCTGCAATGATATGCATCAAAATCCGAATGAAATATCTGCTGCAATAAATGCATTGATTGAAAGGTATGAAGACTTTACTCATAGTCTTTAGTTAAAATTGTTACATATTTTCTCAATCAATTTTATGAAGCTGATACAAAGATAATACATAAAACAAACGACAGATGAATAATGATGAATAACAACTTAATAGTTATTTACACTAATCTCAACTCACTCAAATCTAAATTCAACGAATTCGTATGCTTTGTAGAAAATCTGAAACCCGACGTAATACTCATCACTGCAAGCTGGCTTCGACCTGATGACCCCGACTGTTTAGTTGCTCTCCCTTAAAACACAATTTTCAGATCCGATAGATTGGATAGAGTTGGGGGTGGCGTGTGTGTATACCTTTCCGACAAAATCGCTACTGACTTCAGCGTTCGCCGCGAAGTTGTTGCTATTCCAGGTTTTGACGTGATCCAAATCAACTTACGCAAAAATTCTCTCGACGTAAACATCTGTTGCATTTATAGACCCAGTGACGTCCCGACGGAATCCAACACAGAACTAATTGACTATATAGAAAGAATTTCGCAACTGAAAAACCTCATTTTTTCTGGCGATTTCAATTCTGGAAACATATCCTGGCCTCTAACAGACCTACCTGAATCGGACAATGCACCTAATAATTTCGCACAATTCGTAGCCAATTCAAACCTATTTCAAATCATAGCAGAACCAACCCGTTTCAGTACCGGAAATATCCCTCCTACATTTGACTTGAAATTTACTAACGACGAGCAGTTTATCACTGATACAGACATTCTTCTTTCGATAGGCATTTCAAATCATGTTACTATTTCTGCTCCTATACAATTTACAGTGTATCTTCCTCCACAACTGAACCCAAATTCAAATCACACACACACACACGCACAGAATAAATTAAACAAAAAATAATTCATACAATAAATATTGTAGAATACGTCAAAAAGTACGGAAATATATGAAACATATTTATATACCTATATATACAAATATAAAAAACATGTAAGCACACAGTTCCAGAAAGACAAAGAAACAGTAAGAAGAGAAAGCTCATAGCTATGACAAATGTCATATTTTTCGAACGACTGTCAAAATTTTTTAGCAAATTTTTCTTGAAATTAAGCAAGTTCCACGAAGAAATAATATATGGGCGATGTCAACCCAGATTATTGGGTCAATAATGATTCGAAAACATCTATAGATCATAATCGGCATCACTTGGAAGATTGAACCTGGCCATTGGGGCTCTCTCCGTCAAACAGAGATGGAGTTTGGGGAAATATGGCATGTTATGTATTTTCTTTTTATTATCTTCTTAGTTCTTTTCATGACCTTGCTTGCTATTTGAAATCTTTTCTTAGATTTGTTTCGACATATAAGAAGTATGGTTGTTGAAATATTTTTCTGCTGATTTTCTTTTTCCATTGTTACAGATTCCCGTACCAAACCCCTTCCTTTCACCCTTGTCTTCGTTTGGAAATCATGGAATGCAAGAGAGAATGAAGCGGCTAAGCAGAAAAATCTTTGGTACTCTTTTTGTACACACGACACTAACACAACATAAACAGACAAGCTATTGCTAGTGCAATAGCGACAGGGAAACGCGTTCTTTCCTCAGGTTTTTTCACTCGTTTATTGAATCATATACAAGATAGTATGGTTCCCCTGTTACATTTTCTGAGCTCTTGTTTCCGAGAACTGAAGAAGTTGGGTCCTTTTTGCTTTTTTATCCAAGAGCAAACGGTTAGCTTTGAACCAATCATTCATATGGTTGAGCATATTTTCCGCCTCCGCAGCAGCAAATTCCTTCGAACCGCTGATTGAGACAAAGGAGCTGTTATCTGCATAGATGAATACATCAAACAGTCCTAAGTCGATGATATATTTAATAAAAAGTAGGGGACCCAAAATGTATCCCTGAGGCACACCAATATTCAAGATGGATTCCCCCGACCATGAATTGTTCTACTGAACTCGTTGACGTCTATTTGCCAGGTAAGATTTCATTAAACTATGTACCGTCCTCTTATGCCATAGTATTCCAGCTTTTCAAACAATATCTTATGGTTGACTAGATCAAAAGCATTCGACAAATCACAACAAGTCAATTGACAGAGTTTTTCATTGTCATGCGCATCAAGAATAGTGTCTATAACCTCCATTATGGCTACTTGAACAGATTCATTTTTTTTATAGCCATACTGCTTTTGCGAGAACAACATTTTCTTTTCAAAATATTCGACTATTCTGTTTTAAATGCACTGTTCAAAGATTTTCGATACGGCTGGAAGTATTGCAGTCTATAATCCACACAAAAGTCTCCGGAGCTGCCCCTGAATAAAGGAATTATTTCGGCCTGCTTCATTTCTTCAGGACACACCCCTTCAGATACGCACTTGTTCAGAACAATTTCAAGTGATACAGACAGTTCTTCGCCAATTTTTTTAATGAGAGATGCTGATTATTATAAATATCGGTCGTTTCTTCATTATTCGAAGTGCTTCTGATTTTTTCAATCTTTCTGCTTGTTATTGGGTTGAAGAAGAAAAATGATCTAGGTTTGATTTTCATTCTTTGGAGAAACATCTCTGATTTGTGTTTACCATCGGGAATGGACTCTTTAGCTTTGGCTTGTATCTCTGAAAAGAAACGTTAGAAATCATCTGCTGTTAATTTCTGGCTAGATATGCTTCGTTTCCTTCCTTCAATATCCTCATTTATAATTTTCCATATTTCCCGCTGCTTGTTTTCAGTCTGCGTTATTCGTCTTTCCTTCAAATTTCTTGTCTCCTCATCCAACTACCGAAAGTAAAGTCTTTTCATGTTTTTATATACTTCATACATTCGATCATCCTTTGTAACCTTCACCCTTATAGACAACGCATCCAGTCATTATCCCAACTTTACGAGTTCTGGCGATCTTTTTGAAATTTTAACAGTTTTTCTCACCATTTGCTTTCTGAGTGGACAACATCTCTCTACCAAGTTCAGTAGTATAGTATGCATATTGGAGGCTGAGAGCTAAGCTGGCTCATCTTTCAAATTTTCTTTCCAGTTGTAACTTACCATTTTCTTCTTCAAAATAATTATTCCATTTTTTGTAAGGGATCGTCGGTATATCCATTCAGGATGATTATTTTCTGGTTGGTAAGATCAGATCAAATAGATCAGGTTGAGTAGCTGGTTTCTGTTGCCACTGTCTTCGATGAAGTCTACATTGAAGTCATCTGTTAAAATTATATTATATTTCTCTAAAGAAGTTTGTCAATAAAAATTTGAAAATCAGATGAAGGCACTCTGTAAACTGCTAAGATTTCAATATTTCTTTCAGGCATCACCACTGCTACCATTTCAACAATCATTTCGACTGACAGTTTCTTGATGCCGTATATCTACTCGCATTCTAGAGTATCCCTGGTAAGTATCAGAACACCCCTATGAATAATTTAAACTTTTACTTGGATATTCAGAAAATTGGTCCATGAAATAGCTGAGTCCATGTTTGAGTTATTTTTCGAAAGGTCTGCCTCCTTGGTCTCGAAAACACGAGTATCTTCACAGTGTTATACCAGCTGGCCACTTATTACCATCACAAAGATCTTTCATGATTGAGAGATCTGCTTCTACTTTGGAAGATGCACTTTTTGCTCCATCAGGAACATCAAGTGGCTCGACAATAAAATCATCTCTTTTATGCATCTTCTTGAGATGATTCAGTATCTGTTTTTTTTTTGTTTATCAATAGCCACCTTCCCCAGATGAACCCAAGCACGTTTAGGGGCACTCAGAAAATCCTGTATACTACTGTTCCCTGAATCATTTTCACGATGGTTTAGCTTCTCAACGCTAAGCTTTTCTTGGACTTATCTGAGTTTTCTAACTCGCCTGTCACAGTCTTGTCTCTTCTATTAAGTTTCTCGTCACTTTTATCAGGTTTCTCGTCGATTTTTTGAGAACTTTTCCTTTCAGGAATTGATGTCTTCAAAACGTCGGAATAATTTTTCAACGCAGCAACATTGCCAGAAAGCTGCCAGAGATCTCGTTCTACATGGTCTGGTGTATTCTTCATAAATTGATCAATTAGTAACTGTTGATTGGTAACTGACCTTTATAATTCTTGTACGAGTCTCTCTGAATACTGCAGATTGATGTTTGAATACTTCAGATCACTTTTCAGAGTATTTATTTCATCGTCACTTTTAAGGTTGGACTTGTTGTTCACTTCAATTTCTGTGTCTCAAAGTTGCACCGCCGGACTTTTTATATGATTTCTCAGGTCATCAATCACTTGCACATTATTCGGAATCGTTTTACTCAACATGATTTCAATTAAAATGTCTTTTTTAAGTTTAGAGAATTCATTCGCGATTTCTTCGATAGGTGCTATGTTACCGAGACATAGTTATCCATTATTAGTCACAACTCCCTGTCAACTAAATTGAGCACAATCGACTGGTCTGTAATCCTGAATTGCAATGACGACCCTCGTCAATTACCTCGCCGCATGAAACCACTAAAACCTTGGATTACACAGGAAATACTGTCAATAGTCTGCCTCAAAAAGCGTCTTTGGAAAAAATTCAAGAGAACGAAAAATCATCAAGACTTCCTTGAACATAGATACTCATCCAATAACCTGACAACTTCTATTAGAACCTCACGCAGGGACTATGAAAACTCAATTGTCCAGTCTGATAATTCTGAGGAGCTGTTCAAATTTATGAGGTCGATCCTCAATAGCAAGGTGGGGATACCCAAACTTCGCAAATCAGATGGTACCATGTGCTCATCAGACGCAGACTATGCGGAGATTCTGGCTGATACTTTCAGTCCACCTATACCTCAGAGCCAAATGACCTATTACCCGAAACATTGGTATGAACTCTGGTTTGTCTGAATTCCTATTCACACCACATAAGGCAAAGAAAGAACTTGAGTGGCTCAAATCACTCTCCTCTCCGGGGCTGGATGGTTTATCTCCTTTCTTTTTCAAAAAAATTCAGAACATCTATGTAAACCCTTAGCAATAATCATGTCAAAGTCATTCGATCGCACAAATCTACCGACTGTATGGAAAGAATCTTCTGTCACAGCTATATTTAAAAGGGGAAATAAATAAGACCCGCAGAATTATCGACCAAGTAGCCTTCTGTCAGTTCCCTCCAAAATCATGGAATCCATCATTTCTGATGAAATATCGAGCTTCTTGACCAAAAGCCGCATAATTCCTTCCGAAAACCATGGTTTTGTTTAGGGAAATTATCAACATCGAACCTGCTCATCTGTCTAGATGACTGGTCTCGGTTAGACGACTTAAAAATTCCTACTGATGTAGTGTATTTCGATTCTGCTAAGGCATTTGACGGAGTTCCGGTAAGGAAGCTCATTCATAGGCTCGATGTTGTCAGTATTAGCGGGAAATTGAACAAGTGGATAAAAGAATATATGTCCAACAGAACTTTTGTTGTCAGAGTGGGCTTTTTATGTTCAGCGGATGGACCGGTTTTGTTAGGGGTTCATTCTGGGACGCGAATCCTCTCGCTGAACATCAATCACTCCAAGAGGGACCTAAATTCCACCAACAAATGGTGTTCGGACTGGTTAATCCCGCTTTACGTTGAAAAGTTCGTGTGCTTCATATCGGCAGCAACAATCCTGAATACCCATACGTGATTACCGAAAATCCCTTGCGGCTGTTGTCCTCGCATGTCGATCTGGGTCTCACTGTTACATCCTCCCTTTCATGGTCTGAGCACATAATTAATATCTGTAAACTCGCAAACTCCCTTATTCACCTTATAAGAAAGACATCTTGGCACTTATCGTTTAATACTTCTGTGAAACTCTACAAATCGTACATATTTCAAATTATAACAGAACCAACCCGTTTCCGTACCGGAAATATCCCATCTACATTGGACTTGATATTTACTAATGACGAGCAGCTTCTCACTGATCCAGACATTCTTCCTTCGATAGGCATTTCAGATCATGTAATTATTTCTGCTTCTATGCAACTAAGAAGTGTATCTTCCTCCACAACTGAACCCAAATTCACATCCATTATTAATTACAACTCCTTATCTACTGAATTAAGCACAATCGACTGGTCCGTAATGTTGAATGGCAATGACAAGCCTGAAGAAATGTGGCGAAAATTCCATGAGAAGGTGACCACTTGCATCAACAGTCAAAACTTATCTGCAGGTTATTAAAGAATTCTCCTTTTCCTCTTGGTGCGGGAACCCATCAAGAGATCTTGGAGATTATGGAATCGAGTGGGGACCAATGAACAACCACGGCAGTGGCAGTAGAGCACTGGATTTCCTCGATCAGGATCTCTCCAACCCAAGATAAGGGCGATTTAAGATGAACTGAATGAGAACTATACTCAAGTATAAGAGGTCTGAAATAAGTAACCAGTTGAATGTTTGCCATAAGTTCTGATATTTGTCTCACCTTATATGTTGTGCGGCCTAAAGTGTAAAGTGAGGTTTCTCACTCGTTTGATCGAAATCTTCAAAAATATCAAAACAATTCAACAAAATTTGTGAAGTTTAACTAAAAGCTATAATTTGATTCAGGAGGTCGTTACTTGATGAAAATCGATATACATATTATCAATGAAATAAAACTAAAGTATTTAAATTTAAACTATATCAACAAAACTATGACCGGTTTCACCACACTGTGGCTTCATGAGATAGATACAAACTGGTTTGTACTAGTTTGTATCTATCTCATGAAGCCACAGTGTGGTGAAACCGGCCATAGTTTTGTCAATATAGTGAAAATCTTAATACTTTAGTTTTATTTCGTTGAAAATAAAAGCTATAATTCAGGCTTTGATTTTTGAAACGATTTTGAAGTTTTTTTAGAGAAATAAATCCGCCAAAGTGCGTTTGGTTAACAACCAACTTTTCTCTTCTCTTTATTCCAACTTATGACTATTGACAGTGAAACATATCCTTTTTCTCAGAGTGAGAAAATAGAAAATGACAATAGGCTGTAGTTCAATTTTAAGATAGGAGGTTATAGTTCACCGAATAGCATGACGTTTGTCATTGATTTAAAAAAAATGCAGGACTTCTATGTAAACCATTAGCAATAATCATGTCAAAGTTATTTGATCACACAAGTCTACCGACCGCATGGAAAAAATCTTCGGTCACAGCTATTTTTGAAAAGGGAGATAAATAAGACACGCAGTGTTATCGACGAATAAGCCTTCTGGCAGTTCCCTCCAAAATCATGGAATCCATAATTTCTGATGAAATGTCGAGCTTCTTGACGAAGAACCGCATAATTCCTTCCGAATAACACGGTTTCGTTAAGGGAAAATCATCAACGTCGAACCTTTTCATCTGTCTAGACGACTGGTCTCGGTCAGACGAATTAAAAATCCCTACTGATGTAGTGTATTTAGATTTTGCTAAGGCATTCGACATAGTTCCGGTAAGAAGGCTCATTAATAAGCTCGATGTTGTCAGTATTCGCAGGAAGTTAAACAAGTTGATGAAAGAATATATGTCCAATAGAACTTGTTGTCAGAGTGGGTTCTTCATATTCAGCGGAGGTACCAGTTTTGTCAGGGGTCCATTCTGGGACGCGAATCCTCTCGCTGAATATCAATCACTGCAAGAGGACCTAAATTCCATACACATGTGTTGTTCGGAGTGGCTAATCCCGCTTAACGCTGAGAAGTGCGCTGTGCTTCACATCGGCAGCAATAATCCTGAATACCCATACGTGATTAGCGACATTCCCTTGCGGGTTTCAGGTTTCACTGTTACATCCTCCCTTTCATGGTCTGAGCACATCAGTAATATCTGTTAACGCGCAAACTCCCACATTGACCTTATAAGAAAGATATTTTCGTACTTATCGTTTAATATTTCTGTGAAACTCTACAAATCGTACATCCGCCCCATATTGGACCTCCTGGATGCGACGTATCTCTCGGTACGTAGCGGCCAACCTACTCGAAGAGATTGAGAAGTGTGGATTTGCTCACCTTTCAGAAACGTCGGCAGCGCGGGGACCTAATAATGACTTACCGAATTATGAAATTTAATTATGCCGGTTTGTAAGCCTAAACCGGGACGTGAGGCTTCTTGGTCACGGTCTGAAGCTAAAGAAGGGGAAGTTCAACTCGAGGCAACGACAATTATTTCTCAACAACCGTGTGTTCAATGCATGGAATGGCATAGACGAGGCGACTGTTTCAGCCCAATTGGTGAACGTATCAAAGAATTCTCTGGACACAACTTTTCAGGAGTAGCATCATCTGACAAATCATGGATTTTTCTTTTCACTCTTGCTTTTTTTATTAATAATTTTTATTCTCAGAACTCATGGCTTTATTTTTTTTTCTTCTTTGTATTCTTCAACTACAAGGTTTATTATAGAGGGATTCATCAGGGCATTAGTGCTTATCCCCAAATATCTCTCAATAATAATAATAATAATGGCGAAACATACAAATATCTGGGATACCAACAAGCCAGATTGTTAAACCAAAAACAATCAAAGGAGAAGATTCGTTCAGAATACAGTCAGCGTCTGAAGTCTGTGCTGAAATCGATGTTGAACTCGGGGAATTTAGTCAAGGCAATTAACACCTACGCCATTTCAGTGTTGCTTTACTCATTTGGAATAATCAGATGGACTAAGACGGAGCTGGATGATATTCAAAGGCAGACCCGAACGATGCTGACAGAGTACAACAACTTTGAAGCAGAAAGAAGGAGGACGCGGATTAATAGATGTTGTCAATTTACACACCGAACAAATAAGAAATCTCAGAGAATTCTTCTCAGCAAAAGCTCTCACTTCTGACCTCCATAGAGTTGTATCGTTGGCTGATAAGGGGTATACACCTCTGAATCTTGCTACCAGAGATGACCTGCTGAATCTACCGTTCCTATCAGATACTGAAAAACTAGAGCAATTGTCAAGAAAGGAATTGCATGGGCGACACCACCATGAGATTAATCAACCACACATCGACAAAGAAGCCTCCAACAAATGGTTGATGAAAGGAGGAGTATTCGCAGAAACAGAGGGATTCCTTATGGCCATCCAAGACCAAGTGATCGTTACAAACAATTACAAAAAATTTATAATGAAGGACGGAACATTACAAACAGATAAGTGCAGAAAATGCCATATAAGATCGGAGACTATACAGCAAATTACGTCCGGATGCGAACAACTGACCAATATGGAGTATCTTCACAGGCATAATCAAGTGTGCAACATTATCCACCAGAAACTTGCACACAAGTACGGACTTCTGAACACCTTCCAGCCATATTACAAGTATCAGCCGGCGCCCGTATTGGAAAATGACTCTACCAGATTATACTACGATAGGCCTGTTATCACTGACAGAATGGTGACGAATAATAGGCCGGACATAGTGGTGTATGATAAGAGAGCCAGAACAGCAATGATGGTGGATGTCGCCATACCGAATAATAACAACGTGCTGAACAAGTTCCAGGAAAAAGAGTCCAAATACACAGACCTTGCTATTGAGATCAAGCAGATGTGGCACCTCGATAAAATAGATATTGTTCCTGTCATCGTATCTTCGACTGGTTTAATACCCAAAACTTTGCATGATAGCCATGAGAAATTATTATTGCATAAGAATACCTATATAGAAATGCAAAAAGCTGTAATTCTTAATACATGTAGGATAGTTAGGAAATTTATGTCAAGTATATTGTAATCGAGCCTATTCCCTTTGATTGCTAAATCTGGGAAAGGTAAATTATATCCAACTACTAGCTGAGATAGTGCATAAGTCCATAATAATAATCTTGGAAAATCACAGATGGCAGTTGATATTTCATCTCATAGAGGACTACTGGAAAATGGAAACTGAGATAATGTCACTTTAATTTGACAGTTTCAAAATGATGAAAATTAAATTCGTGACCTAATCCGTGGGAACCTTTTACGGTAGGATATTTTTCAGATGGGTAAACTAACTGTAAATTTATTGCTGCATTATTTTATTTTAGAGACGTATATTCGGCAATAATGGGTATGAACATGTTACAAACCGAGCTTATGTTACAAATAAATACGTAGCTTAAAATCGTTCGATTGGTCCAGATTTATAGGGGATGAATCTGCCTTGCCACGCACGTCATCAGAATAGATGGATACCGTATTTGAACGATTAGAAGGCAAAGCCCATGAATTTGCATTGACAGGAATACTGGAGCAGAATTTTAATTTTTGATTTTTAATCCATTCTAGCCGCCAACGAATATAGATCGGTTGCGAACTTCTATTAGATGTATGATGTGCATCACTGAAGTGACTTCAAATTGTATTAGTATATCATGTTCAGACTAAATATCTGCAAAGGTTAAAGTTTGATTATTATTAGTTGTTGCATCTACACTCATATAACATACATTGCTTTGGGGCTTCTGTAAACAAAACGAATAGAGGAATACAAAGATTAATCTCTATGCATCTAACCTAACCTAACCTCTTCGTAGTAATGGAAACTGGAACTGTCAGATTACCTTAACAGACTTAATGAAGTTCCGGTTTATATAGGGGTGCCAGAGAAAACCGGACAATTTCCCTTATAACTTTCGCAATTTTAGAGCTAGATCATTCGTTCTTACTTCATTGGAAAGCGAAAGGACTATGTCTTTCAGAAATTGTATCGACATTTATTTTCCGGTGAAATCCAATTTGGCAGACTTATTCAAAAATGAGCAATATTTCAAGATCACTGAGGAGTTTTTCTTCTCTAATAAATTCGAATGGGAGATTAAGTCGTTAAATCAGGCTTTTCTGAACTATTTTACATATTGATCTCGAAAATATTTCAAGAATTGGTAAAAAGGTAGCGTGAAGAATTTTTTCATACCGATTTTCAGCTGAAATCGAATTATTTCCTTCACCTTATGGCGTTGGTACTCCTGAAGTTGTTGTGTTCTTCATGGAAGTTCTAGATAAAGAAATATTTTTTTCTAAAACCAGCCTAAAATTCGATTTCCGTTCGATTTCAAAATGGTCGACTTCCTCAAATATAAACAATTTTCCCCGCGCATTAAAAAAGTTTTTGCGGTTTTAATGAATCAACCGTGTAATTCAATCACTAGAACTGAACCTTTTTCCATCATTTTGAGAAATGAGATGCAAATATTACGCCAATTTCCAGCCCCTAATTACAAAAGAATTACAATCTATGATTCTGAGAAAAATTCGGACAGATGATATAGTACTGGTTGTTCATTTCTGTGACAAAGTCTGTCACAAGAATATGAAAAGAATTGTAGAATTGCAAAGAAGATTTGAACCAATAAAAATCATCCAGAAAGGTACTCAATTTCTCAACCGTCCATTTTCAGCTGGTGGTAACTATCCTTATTCATGTCATACAAAAAACAGCAATCATTTACCCGCATGAAAATGAACTGAGGAGTTGACGCCTCAATAGTTGGTATGTGATCATATGATCGAGAATTAGGTGACAATAATTTTTCGAACCTAATCTTATGCCTTGTTCTATAAAAATTGATATTTGATTCAAAGTTCCTCGAAATATCGGAAGAGACCATTACATGCTTGAAAAATTTTTGTCCTTCCCCCTACAAACGGATTGAAGGCGCATTCCTCTTGATTTTATTCGTCGGAACACAAATTCTGTCATTCTGGCTGTTTTTTGGTAGGCAATACCCAAAAGTTTTTCGTCTGTGAACTAGATATTGTCACTTTGCCTATGTGTTCTAAATCTATTTAATAAATTTCTGCATCGCTCGAATCTCCGCTCTATGACATTTGACTCAATTGAAAATTATAGTGTCTCCGAAAATACTTAAAACCCAAATCATGTCTTATTATTTTGCTCACAGAAGTTTTTGAGATTTGGCATCTCTTAGACATTTGGGAAACAGTCAAGCTGGTTTCTGGAGTTCTGATAGGGCTGATTGCCAATGCATAAATTCCCTGAATATCATCCTGAAATTGTTAATTGAGTTTGTAATACAAAAAATGCAGAGTCAAAACGTCAAAAACAAGAAACACCAAGATAAAATTCGAGTTCAAACCAGATATCGTCCAAAACTCGATGACATTTCATTATTTTTTGTTCATCATAGAGTTAATGCATGCAGTCTATGTTCAGAGGTTTAACAACGGGAGGTGCATATGATGGTGGAAAAGACAAACATAATTAACGCCAAGTGGCACCACTCAGAATCAATATTCGAGTTCGACCGCTCAAACAGATGGGAAAAGTTCAATCTAGTATTTGAATTACGCAGTTGATGCACTACGACCGCGAAAACTATTTTTATGTATTGTTAATATTTGAGAAACTCTGCTATTTTGACGAACGGAAATTAAATTTCAGATTAATTTTAGTAAAACATGGTTCTTTGTCTTCCTAGAACATCCACAACAACTTCAGAAGTGCCAACGCCATGAGTGAAAAAGTTATTTCGAATTCAGATGAAAAAAAAATTTTTATGCTACACTCGGAGGCAGAATTAGCGGAACACTCGAAAATTTAACCAAATTCGAAGTCCGATATTTTTCCTAATTCTCAACCGATTTAGATAATTTATTCGGCAATTTATAGATCAACTCTTCTGCTTTGTAGAAATTATAAGAGAAAACAAAAAAAATTTGGAAAGAATTTTATACGGGGGCAAAACTAAAAGTGTTTTTTTTGTCAAAAATTCGTAACACCCTGTGGAATTTCGTGGTCCGAGTTGAAACGTACAATATCATGTTCTGTCAAGACACATCTTCCTACAGTAACGCCCTTCTTGTTTCATGCATTTATCTCTATTTTTACAAGAGATTTCCATTTCGAAGCGAAAAGTCACAAATTTCAAGAATTTATTTTTAATCTTGTGTAGGTACATAACATCGGAGGTTAGCCAAAAACTAAAATCCAAATTAGAGAAGCGGAAATCTAACAAAATGAAAATTTTTGAAATTCTCTGGCCAATTTCACGCTCCGGGAGAACTCGAAGTACACTGGAAAAATCGTTAATTTTGCACATTTATTTTTGAATTTTTATGTTTGACACTCTATAATAATTATCATTCCTGTCCAAAATTGAGAGCAGGTGTGTATCCTGGCGATACACTCGTGAAATTAAATGAACATGTTGAGAAAAATGTTCATGATAACCCACAAAAAAAAACATTTGATTTTAGTAGCGAGTATGACCCCCCCCGAGCTCTTATTACAGCGCGCATACGATTTCGCATACTCCCAATGATGTTGTCTATCATCTGTTGAGGTATGTTGTCCCACTCTTCCACCAAAGCCAATGTCCGATCTTCAACGTTGCCTGGATTCCGTTGTCGAACCCTTCTTCCAAGAATGTCCCAAACGTCTTCGATCGGGTTTAAATCTGGTGACCGCGACGGCCAGTCCATTCGTGTGTTCCCAACTTCATTGAGATATTCTACCACTACGCGCGCAGTATGAGGGCGCGCGTTATCGTGCATAAAAAGGAAATTTTCCCCTATGTAAGGAGCAAAAGGCACAACATGGGGATCCCAGGATTCTGTTATATACCGATGGGCATTAAGTGATCCATTGCCAATAATCTCCAGTTCTTTTCGTACTCCCAAGCATATGCCACCCCATATCATAACTGACCCTCCACCGTATTGCTCAGTTCCTGCGAAGTTCGCTTGATTGTACCGTTCCCCTCGATGCCTCCATATTCTATCTCTACCATCCACGAAATTCACAAAATTTCGGCTCTAATCACTAAATAAAACTCGTCTCCACTGATTGATTGTCCATGCTACATGTTCCCTAGCAAACGCTAATCTTGCTCCCCGATGGGCTCAATCGAGTCTTGGTGTTCTTGCTTGCGCGTATGATCTCAGACCAACTTCATTTAATCGTCTTCTGACTGTCCTCACACTGACGTTATTGTTATCCACTGCTTGTAAAAGGTTACGTGCCTGAACAGCAGTAAGACGATGATTTCTTATGGTTTGATTGACGATGAAACGGTCATGTATAGCGCGGGATGCCCGATTTCTTCCTTGTCCTCGCCTCCTCACGTACAATTCAGTTTCCCTGTAACGTCGGTAGATTCGATGGATAACCGACTGAGCGGTAGGTGCGCCCTTCCTCGATCAATGTAACTGCCCTTGCTACTGAGGTTGGTGGTAAATCTCTCATTCTGAATGAAAAATACCGTTTCGAATCGTAAACAGTAAAAGAATCACAAAACACCGCAACCGATCGAATTTGTATCAAATCAAAGAATGGAAAACTCTCATTCTTTAAACAAGTGCAAATGTGGTCATATACAAAAAAACGTGTGTTGTATTTCATATTTGATAAAAAAAGGTGTGCACATGTGTAAATGAAAAGTTTTATCAATGGTTCCAGAATTCGGTTGTGTATTTTAATACCTACCGACTGTTATCTCCTATGAATTCCTAATTTTCACCAAATTAACCAAATTGTCATCAATAACTAATGCAATTCGAACATAAAAATCGCAAACGACAATTTCGACACGCCTGAGTGATAATAAGAAAATTCCAAATTGATAGACGAATTTTAATGACAATTTCTTGATTCAATGGAATTTCTCCAAAATGATGATTTTCCACGTGAAATTAAATATATTTTGCAAGAATAGAGATAAACGCATAAAACAAGAAGGGCGTTACTGTAGGAAGATGTGTCTTGACAGACACAATTTCGTGGTCCGAGTTGAAACTCGGACCACGAAATTCCACAGGGTGTTACGAATTCTTGACAAGAAAACACTTTTAGTTTTGCCACCGTATAAAATTTTTTTCAAATTTTTTTCGTTTTCTCTTATAATTTCTACAAAGCAGAAGAGTTGATCTATATCTTGCCGAACAAATCATTTAAATCGGTTGAGAATTAGGAAAAATATCGAACTTCGAATTTGGTTAAATTTTCGAGTGTTCCGCTAATTTTACCTCCGAGCGTACTTTTTTAACCAATTCTTGGAAAACTTTAAAGAAAATTATGTAAATTGTTGAGAAAAGACCGAATTATCGACTGAATGCCCCATTCGAATTTTTTAGTGATAAAAAAATGTTCCAGCGATGTTGAAGTATTGCTCATTTTCGATTGAGTCAGCCAGATTGGATTTCATCGGAAGTGAAATTTCGATACAGTTTCTGAATAGCCTAGTCTTTTGGCTTTCCAATGAAGCTAAAACGAATGATCTAGCTCTAAAATTGCGAAAGTATCAACGGAAAAAAAATGTCCAGACCCTAGTCCACTTTTCCATTGTAGTACATTTTTTTTATTGAGGATACAATGTAGCAATTTATAGAAGTGCAGAGAGGAGACGATGTCCTGCTGGGTACAAGAACTAACTGACCTAAGAGTCTGAATTTTGTGATTTAATAATTTTATATTCACATTCACGCACTCGCTCCGGGTGTGTGTGTTGTTGGATTTTACTTCTCAATACCAAATACAAAACTAAGTCTTGACGAATATGCCTTTCCAGATAAGTTGTCAATAAAGTTATCGACAAATTCAATATTCTGAGTATTTTAAATTTAATTATTGCTTGTAAAGGTTTTGATCTCATAAACATGAGAACCTGATACTATTGTCAGAGAACAAATGAGTTCAAATTTTTATTTCCTGTGAAATATTGTCCAAATAATATTTGTAGTACCACGCCTATTTTTTCTTATTTTCATCAGATTCGGAGTGCTGATCTCCTTTTTTCAATATTTTCCTCAGTATGTGATTATGGCTTTCTACCTATTCATTATACTCGAGGGACTCAAGTTCTCTTCGAAGGTATTAATACAATATATAGTGTGTTTCAACAAGTATTCACCACCTCATTCATCTCAAAATCGAATGATTTTTACAAAAAAGCTGAGACATTTCAATTTTTGGTTGAAGGGGAAACAACTTCAGGGTTGAGTTGGGCCATGCAAATTCAACCCTTTACCCCCAGCTGCATCTACGTCAGAATTCATTATAGTGAATCGTGTGCATATCTTTGGATAGGCCTTTCAATTTTATATTGAAATTATTTATTTCCATTTGTAAAACATCTCCTCATACCTGAACAACATGGTTTCTTGAGTGAGAAGTCTATTGCAACGAACATGTCTACCTATAGTGAGTACCTACACGACGGTTTTACAATCAGGCGCAGACGCATGCCGTTTACTCTGATCTATGCAAAGCATTTGATGAAACAAGCCATAATATTTACGTGCAGAGGTCGAAGTGAAGGGCAGTCAATTCGTATTAGTCGAAGGATTCGAATCTAAGAGATATGTTTCTTTGTCTGGAGTACCCAGGGGTCCCACTTGGGATATATATATATATATATATATATATATATATATATATATATATATATATATATATATATAAATTCGATCAAAGAATGTTTTAAGTGTTCGCAGATGAGCTAAAAGTCTTCCTATGGATAAATTTTCTGACCGATTGTGAGAGCCTTCAATCAGATCTGGATCGTTTTTTCCAGTTCTGGCAACAAAACGGTGTATTATAAATACAGCTAAGTGCTTCTTAGTTACGTTTACTCGAAAAAAATCAAATATCGAATTCACCTACTCCCTTGGTGGCGTTATTCTTCATCTCGTTGTGTGCGCAAAGGATTAGGGTATCTTTTGGATTCCAAATTAATACTTGACGTCCATGTTGATTATATTTCAACAGAAGCATCAAGAATGTTAGGATTCATAGTGGGGAGAACTAAATACTTTAAAAACGCGCAGACAGTTGCTTTGTACTATGCATTTGTGTTTAGTAGGCTGAGTTTCGCTAGTGTGACTTGGTGCCCCCAGTATGGGTTTTATAGGTCTAGAATTGAATCTATTTAAAATAGATTTCTTCACCAAGTTTGCTCTAGGTTTGGTTCGAGTTTTGCGGGTAACCACTCACTAGTCAGAAGACACTTTAACCTCATAAGCCTTGAAAATAGACGCAAAGTAGCAGACGTAGTATTTCTATGCGGGTGGTTTCAGAATTCTGTTCAGAGTGGTGAATTGCTCGCTGCGATTCGCATAAACGTCCCATCTAGGAGACTGAGAGAGTCTGAACAATTTACTATTCCTTTCAAGAGAACTTCGTGCTCGCAGAATTTCCATTCAACAATAACAAACAGAAATGCATCGTGGATGTCTTTTTTATGTCGAAAGCCCAAGTCAAGGGCAGGTTATATATTTTTACTATCATTTCATAATATTCTAATGTGGATACTAATTATGGGGTGACCCGTCAGTATGACAGAGGATCTTGAATTAAATAAAATAAAAAATATTCAAAAATAATACACCTTTAAAAACATTTGATATCACACCGAAAGTACAAACAAAACGAAAGCTTGTATTCCAACGAAAATGTACCACCCCCTCTATCTGAAAATACACTGATTTTGGCAGAAACAGCTGAGACAGGTCAATTTATATTTGAGAGGCGGCAATTTCTAAGTTGTTTGGGAGCATGTAAAATCAACCCCTTACCCTCAGTAGCACCTAAGTCAAAATTCATAATAAGGAAAAATTGGCATATCTTTGGAAAAGTGTTTGAATTCTTTATTCAATATAGTATATTTATGAACATTTCATATTACACAGAGAGTCTAAACACAACGAAAATTTGTATTATAACGAAAATTTGACAATGCATAAAATCAAATTAAATCCTCAAAATAACCTCATCCGACATCCATTGCAAGATACAATTCTAATCCTTTGCTATCATTTTCAACTGACCATTCTTGTCCTTACCTCTTCTAAGTTTTTATTCTCTATGAAATATAAGAATTTGAGATATTGATGAACATCAGCAAGTTATACGGCAAACAATTGTTTCCACCACAACCATCTGGTAACGTAAATCTGGTTCACATTTGTCCTTTCGCAATACTTTGAATCATAGTTGTAGTTTATTAGACAAACATTGAAA
Organism: Cryptolaemus montrouzieri; assembly: GCA_013387265.2. Taxonomy (NCBI): domain Eukaryota; kingdom Metazoa; phylum Arthropoda; class Insecta; order Coleoptera; family Coccinellidae; genus Cryptolaemus; species Cryptolaemus montrouzieri. The sequence goes on from JABFTP020000103.1 coordinate 66,982,365, forward strand.
ATGGTTTACTCAACTGATGGGTCGTAAATGTAGCAATTTATTATCGAAATAATAGTAGTGCCAGAGGAACGGCATGGATTTTCAATGTGCGCCATCCAGAAATACAGGTGGGACACTAAAATTTTTTATATTTGATGATGGCTACCAAAAACATGAAATTCAACATCAGCCTATACGAAACGAAACATTGAAGTGTCAGTTGTGGGCTATCTACAGATGAAGAACACTACTTCTATCAGAAAATTATCAAATCTTCACGTGTGTCTGATATGTTATCTTTAACAGTGTGAAACATCACCAATTTCACCCTAATGACGTGAAACTAGTGCTTAAAACAAAAGAAGACGATAATGATCGGTGCATGCAATTTCGTGAAAATTTAGGTGAGAATATTAACAATAAAACTGATAAACAGTAAGTTTATTAAACAAAATCAAGTCATATTTTCAAACACTTCTACCTACCCGCATATAAACCTCATACTTAGTTTTGTTCCATCACCCTCAGTTTTCATGAAACATTGACTTACTCGATTACGCGAATTTTGCTCACCGTGTGTTTCCGAATAAATTAACGAAAAAATAATGAAATTAAAGCAATTTTCTCTTGGTTAGTGTTATACTAAAATGCTGAGAGTGTGTGTAAACCATCTTGATAACTTCTGTTATATTTGCGGTCAACTTACTGTTAAAAGTCAATTCCGTAATTTGACACCATTAGTTAAAAACTTTTATTTCAATTATTCTGGTTTTCCGGCAAAAAATTTGGACATAACCTGGACTCCTAGTGTATGCTGTGCACAGTGTGTCACTTTATCAACATCATAAGCTAAAGGACCTCGTCATATGCCGTTCGCAGTTTCAATGATATGGGCCGAACCGAAACGGCATGTATCAGATTGATATTTCTGCCAAACTTCTATAAAATTTATCAATCACAAATCTAGGTACTCTGTGAACCAACCAAATCTACAATCTGCTTAAAGACCTATCCCACACAGTGATAATTTACGCAGCCTCCAGTAAACAGTTTGGATTTCGATCCGAGTTTTGAGCCGAGTACCTCCAACGGAGAACCTCATTTTATATCTCAAAAGGATCCCAATGACTTGGTACGTGTTTTGGTTCTCAGTAGAAGACAGGCAGAAATGTTGGTGTCCCGAGTTCATGACTGGAATATACTGAAAAAAATACCAGAATTTCCGTACACAGAACTCGACATACGCACCTCTCAAGTTTTTTTCTCAAAATGGCAATATAGTGTTTCGTAGTGACATTTTCTCAGTGATGACGGATGTGACGTTTGAATATGAAACATCGGACAGATGGTTGTTTATAGATTCCTCAACGGTTAGTTTCGTACTCATGCTACTGAAATGAAAGAGTCATATGAAAACATGATATCACTGGTAGAACATATTGAGTGTAACCAATATTCTTGGAAAATATGTGGACATTTGAAAGTAATTGCTATTCTCCTAGGTCTACTACGAAGTTTTGTTGTTTCCTCTGTGAGTGGGATAGTCCAGACAGAACAAATTATTATGTCAAGAAGGAGTAGCATATACGAGACGCTCTTATACCAGGTAAACGAAGTGTTCTTCACATTCTTTTATTAGATCCTGAAGATGTATTTTAACCTATTCATGCATATCAAACTCGGACTAATGAAAAATTTTGTCAGATCTATGGATGAAAATGGAGATGGTTTTTGTTACTTGAAACAAAATTTCCCAAAAATCAGTGATGCCAAAATAAAAGAAGGGATATTTGTATGGCCACAAATAAAAGACCTACTGGCTGATGAAGAGTTTGAACAAAAACTTAATCCGATCGGAAAATCCTCATGAACATGTTCTCGAAATATTGTTTACAATTTTCTTGGAAACCATAGGGCCGAAAACTATGAAGAGTTAGTCAACAATCTCTTATCGGCTTACAAGGACATGGGATGCAATATGTCGCTCAAGATTAATTTTTTACACTCGAATTTGGATTTTTTCCTCAAAATTTGGGAGACGTTAGCGAAGAACATGGAGAGCGGTTCCATCAGGACATATCCAGGGAAAACATACCAAGGCAAGTGGAGTCCGAACATGTTAGCTGACTATTGCTGGACACTCAAAAGTTATGTACCTGACGCTAAATATTCTCAAAAATCCTAAATTAAAGTATATCTAAGATATTTTTTCTTCATTTGAAACATTTTCTACCATTTTTATTTGAAAAAAGAATAGTTTCTGTTGCAAAAAACTGAGGGTTACCGACTAGATGTAGTTACAAAATAACCCATTCGATTCCATTTAACTTTCACTATGGTCATTCTTGTCCATCAGTGTAATTCACGTATTCTGTATAATTTCTGCTTTTGTGATTAGAGTACCTATTTTTTTAGAATGTGAAGCAAATGGACATAATTGTCGATACTGGGATACTCAGAATCCTCATTGGTTCAGACAGGCATAGATAATCGACTCAGAAATTGAATCTTTGGGCTGGAATTTATGGAAACGATATTGTAGGACGTTTCTTCATCGAAGGTTATCTCAATAGATACACTTATTAGCAGTTGTTAGAAGAATTGATATATCCCAGGCTCAGAGAAGAATGTTTGAAAAAAATGAGAGTGAGGTACGTTGCCAGCAAGATGGTTCTCCTGCATATATCGATGTTCGTGAGCAACAATATTTGAATGCAAAATTTCCAGATAAACTTGGCAGAATCGAGTTAGAGTTTATGCTACACAACCTGAAAACTTGGAAGAACTGCGGAGAAAAATCATTACCGAAAAGTTTTGACACCAAAAGTTCTTCAAAACGTTAGTAGAGAATTAAAGAATCGTTTGTATCATTGTAAAGAGATAGGAGGTCATTTCGAGCATTCAATTGTTTGGCATTAACAAATATTCATTAAAATAAAGATTTCGTTCTGTTTGAACTGTCTCTCTGATATTTTAAAAACTACTTTTTTTGAATAGAGAATTGATAGACCTTTCCCTGGAAGGCAGCCTCACCCCCGTCGCCGGGTGTGATACCACCACATCCAGCTATAGGTCCCGTGAATTGGCCACCTGTGGTACTAAGTTTCGGAATCTGGCGGATGGTCCGGTTTCCAAGTTGAAAAAGATTGGTAAGGAAGCATCATGAGCTCTTCTGGAACAAAATCATTCGGAGTTAAAATAGTTTCCCATTCGGTTCTTTGGGGCAGACTGCCTCGAGGGGTTCATGATGCGGGTAAGTCGAGCACTCCTCCGGGAGTTCACTAATTCATTCACGGTATAAAAAAGAGAGCAGACTCTTGATAGAGTTCTGCAGTAGCAGAGGACTGGGGCACAACAACGTGAATGTCGATGCAGTACACCAGCATCTGCAAAACGCACAACCCCATGTGCTGGCCCAACAGAAACCCAAATGAGTCAAATAACCGAAATAACGTATTTAAGTTTTTTTTACCAGAGCGGATGTGGCATGCCCGAAAAAAGACACGTTGGAGGACGACGCTTTCGACCATGCGTGCTTCAAAATCTGTTTGCAGGACAAAAAACTGTTATAATGCTGTCTATATAGCTCGCCAAATGATATTCGCTTCCATAGACTGTTTTAGTATCTAGGCGATGAGGTGGATTGGATTCAGACACATCCGGCAGCTAAGGTCATTGTACTGGGTGACTTCAACGTTCACAACACCAACTGGCTCCGCCACTCCAATAGAACAGATGAAGCAAGAAGACAGGCTGAAACTTTCGCAATCAGCCATAATCTTACGCTGCTAGTCGACGATCCGACAGGAATACCTGATCACCCAACCGAATTCCCGAACACCTTGGATCTCTTTCTGATTTCAGATCCAGATGACTTTTGAGTGGAGGTCTCAGCACCGCTAGGCAACTCAGACCACAACCTTTTATCTGCTACTGGAACCATTTTGCTGCTGCTAAACCACCAAGACGCATTTGGCACTAAAACCGTGCTAATGGGAATGAGCTGCGTGAATTCTTTTCGTGCTTCTCATTCAGTGATTGTTGCCTTTCAGATCCTGACATCAATGTGTGCATTCAATCTGTTACAGAAATCATTCATTCAGGAATGAATCTCTACCTCCCTCATTCCATGAAAAGAACAACAGCACAAAAGCCATGGAGACTGCGAGAGAGCTTCTGCAGCCAAGAGCAGAGCTTACAAGTCCTGGAAGATAGATCCAACAGATTAAAAAGAACAACCTTCGTACGAATACGAAACGTATGCAACCTGACAACTCTAACAGCAAAGACCAATTTCAACACAGGGGTAACTAATAGACTCCTTGAACAGGCAAGCTGGACTAGACAATTCTGGTCTATGATGAAGACTGTCAGTGCCAATAGCAGGAATCAAGTTCAGAGTCCGCAAAGTGAGACGGGATCTCGAGCAGCAGAACTGCAAGAAGGCAGTTGGTCTAGACGAAATACAGCAAATCGTCCTAAGAAAGTGTGCTCCTGAACTGGTACGCATTCTTGACCGTCTGATTCAGATTTCTTATGGAAGCCGAACTTTTTCGAGCAGCTGGAAAATGGCGAGAATTCAACCGAACCCAAAGAAAGGAAAGAAGTCCTCACCCCAAAACTACGGCCCTGTTGCACTTCTTCCCATTATGTCTAAAGTGATGGAGAGAGTCATAAATGATGAATTCATCAAATATATTGAGTTGCAGGGAATTATTTTCGACCGACAGTATGGTTCTCGCAGGCAAAGATAGAAAGGAGATCTGCTCGCCTACGTCACTCATGTTTGTACATCAATGATGGAAAAACATAGGGAATCTAGAGCAGTAGCCCCCGACATATCTAAAGCATTCGATAGGGTTTAGCATGCAGCCTTGTTGAATCAACTTGCAGCATATGGGCTTCCCGAAAAAATGGCGGGGTTGAAAAAGTAGCTTTCTTTCAAATAGATCAATACAAGTTGTGGTCGACGGTTAACATCTGATTTTTTCGAGTTGCAAGCAGGAGTACTTCAGGGATTCATTCCTTCTCCAACTTGGTTTCTGTTGCAAGTAAAAGATCTTCAGTCATCTACAGATAACAAGATCTTCGGTTTTGCAGACGATTGCATCCTGGTTTCGTCTTTCAGTAGTCTGCAGCTGATTCAAGCTGCGGAATCTCAGCGTCAAAGATGTCAACAAATTAGTAACTCAAACTTTGACTTACAGAGGATATTTGAGTGGGGGTCAGTTGAACCTGCATCTTCTAGGAATAACGGTCAACTCCGGGTTTTGCTGACATGAACATGTATCAACAATAGCTAAGTGGGCATCAGCTGAACTTAGTTTTCCTTTCAGAGCCAAGCGATACTTCACGTCATCTCAGCTATTGCTTCTATATAAGGCGCAGATTCGACCTGTTTTGGAATATTGTTCCAATGTATGGGGATCTGCGCCCAAACATTCGTTGAGGATGTTGGATAGTGTGCAGAAACAGGCTGTGCGTGCCATCAACCACCCGGAGATCACCCTTGATCTCAAACCGCTGGCTGTCAGAAGACAAGTTGCTGACCTTTCTCTATTTCACAGATACTTCGACGGAAGATTCTCTAAGGAGCTGAAATTATTTCTTCCATTTAAACTCATGTTTTGCCGCAACATCAGGCTGGCAAGAAGTTGTCATTATATGGCGGTACATTTAGCAATCGCCTGGAACCTCTCTATATAAGAATTCCTTCGTTTACAGGTCCGGTGAGCTGTGGAACTCGCTTCCGTCCAACATCTTCCCAACATCCTACAATTTGGCCTCTTCAAGAAGCGAGTAAACAGACACCTCAATTATTCCCAGGCGCCCAATCATGTGGTATAACAGGTTCCTCTATTCCTGGGAAGCGCGTATTAGAAAAAAAAAATCAATTTCGACTTAAATGCTGCTGAGGTACCTTCCCGGAAGATTGATTTTACATGCTCTGAACCAACTCTGAAATTGGTCCCTATCCCATCAAAAATTGACATATCTCAGCTTTTTCCGTGACAATCAGTCTTTCTCGACATGAAGGGAGGGGCAAATTTTTGTTGGAACACACAGTAAAATGCTAGTTGTCACTAAAGTATGTAACATAAAGTGTTCCTCTAATGCTGCATAGTTTTTCGAATATCTAAATATATTCTTGATTAAATTTTAACAGATTGAATGATTAAATAATCACAACAGACAGGTAGATAGACGGAGAAAAAACATGGTATCTCAGATTTAGGTAAAAAATCTGTAATTTTTCAGATGCATCTGTGCTATGATCTCTCCGTTCGTTTCAAAGCCTTTGTGCAACGAGAAATGGCCTTTAGCTTTATAGGCTTAGTAATTTCATATAGAAATATGTAAAAATGAAAACATAATCAAGCATTCCGAGACAATGAAATGTGGCAGCTAGGGAACATAATAAACGTATTCCTAGTTGAGTTTGAGAGGATGAATGTACAATTTCGTTTGAAATGGTCGGATATAATACTAGTTGGTAAATATAATGAAGCAACCGTCATTAGAGATATTGCAATTTCCGAGTCACGCATAACATATAGAGTACAATGAGTAGAATGGAAGAAATATGTAAGCATAATACACTTGCTTGATTAAACAAATGTGAAAATTTAAACAGTCAAAACTATTTCCACAAGTGCCATTCTCAACAATTTCCAACTGTAAGAAGAAAAGTGCACTTAGTAGAACCTATCTAATTATTTCCAAGGAACGGTTTTAATAAGTCTGAAACTATGTGATAGTAGAATATCTTTTACTTGTGTGCAAGACTTTTAGGCACCCTAAAATGTTTTAAAATACTTTTCAAGAAATATTAGAAATGAAAAACGACAATTTTGCTGAAAATTTTGAGCGCCAACAATAACTTGAATATTCTAATTACTAGAGTAATTGGTTCATTAATTACTTAATTATTGCTAATTGAGATTAATTGGAGTAAAAAAGATTATGACGGAAAGATATTCTTCATATTTTCCGCCATAACTTGAATACTTGATATCTCAGGTACAGGGTATGTATGGGGTACTTCATTTAGTTTCTTACGGCGAATCTAATAAATTGAAAAGAAATATGAGTTACGATTTGAAAAAACGTAGTTTTCGATGTCTTATCTTTTCGAAATGTGAGGCGGAAGAAAGAGCTTTCTGGATACTGCCTGAGATTCAGTTGGATATGAGTTATGCCCTGCATGGTTTCTTGTTTGCAAAACACCTTCTATTTGGTAGCTCAGGCCCTTCTCGAGATATATCAAAAAACGTAGTTTTCGATGTCTTTGCTTGGAAATGTGAGGCGGAAAAAAGAGCACTCTGTATACTGACTGAGATTCAGTCGGATATGAGTTATGCCCCGCATGGTTTCTTGTTTGTGAAGAACCTTTCATTATTCTGTTAGATCACGGCGTTTTTGAGGTGTTTTCAATCAAAAAGCAAAAAATCGATATTATATATCATTGAAGTCTTAAGGCTTTTTTCGGGCATAATGCGAGGAAAAAAACAGTTGTTTAAACCCTGCGGAGAAGAAGGGACGCAGCGAAAAAGCAGGGGGCTTTAGGAGAGTATTTTTTGCCGGAAGTTAAGGCTCGAAAGAAGGTTAGTGCCAAATTTTGAGACCCTAGCTCGAACGACGGAGCTCTAAGGATTTTTCGAAAAATTTCGCCGGAACGTCGCCGAGAGCGAACGGAAAGTCGAAACGGTTAGATTTCTTTGGAGTGGGAAACTTCGGTCTTTCGGAAGACAATAAGAACGATCGATCGACCGGAAAATCCGAAAGAAAGCCTCGAAAAAGCGATAATCAAAAAGTACTCCGATGTTTCGCGAGTGGAGGGGATAATTTCGTCGGACTATGATGTCCATACAAATTTTTTCATCGCATTCGATCGTTTCAGAAGATTTCGATATTGGAAATCTATATATAATTAGAGGTGACCTTTCCTTTTTCAATAGAAAGGTTTTTACAAGCCCAAATTTCATATGAATATCTTTGGAATAGTTGAAAGTAATCTCAAGTAGACTTTTAAATGAGATCTGGTTCCGGCATATAATTTAATATCATCTAAATAAATTAAGTGACTTAATTTGAATTCAGTTGATAGACTCTTTATTTTGAAGTCGAAACTAGTAGCATTTAATTCATGAGATAATGGATTGAGGCAAAGAAAAAACCAAAGAGCACTTAAAGAATCACCTTGAAAAATGCCTCTTTTGATTGGAATTATTTCGGATTTTAACGATTGTTTTGAGATATTTAAATGAAGATTGGTTCTCCAATATATATATATATATATATATATATATATATATATATATATATATATATATATATATATATATATATATATATATATATATTAGGAATTAACATGACCTAATTCCCAAAAGAAAAAAATTTTACAAATATGAACCTGAGATTATTTGTGAAAATGACAAATATAAACTTTATTTTGATAAAACAATTCTTTGCAACAGAGCTGTAAAACACAATAGACCAGATATCATTCTTAATGATAAACAGAATCAAATAACATATATAATTGATATTGATATACCCGACACACATAATAAACAAAATAAATATAATGAAAAAATTTCTAAATATATGATGCTTGGCGACGAGATTAAAAAATGTGGAAAATGAAGAAAGTATTTATTTTACCGATTATTATTTCCACAACAGGTGTATCTTCACAAAAGTATTGAGATTTTGGGTCTGAAGAAAAATTGGTTCGAACAGTTACAAAAGATAACAGTCATCAAATCTTGTAATATTCTTCGTAGGTTTCTTTCCGAAAAAATAATGAGGTAGAGTCATAGGTTTTCTCTTTAGTTTATACTGCTCAGAATCTCATTTCATATTTTATTTATTCGTTTACATAAATGAAATATAATTAACTGACAATTTGGTCATATTTATATTCAGAACAGTATTCTATTCGATCGTTCCCCACTTCACATTAAGGAAACTATTAATGAGTAACATTCAGTGTTACTTGACTAAGGTCTGTACACTGGATTTTTCCGGGGAGAGAGCCTCTGACACTACTCGTTAGTACATTGATATCATTGTCTGATGATGCTATAGTATGTATATATTCTGGTAGATTGATATATTCTCATAACATTTAACGTTATCCTAATATATAATCATTCCAGGATATGTTTTAATTATAATCATTGCCTGGCAATGGTATTAATTACCGGGTGGTGGATTTATATTTTTCATGAAATCAGTTCAATTGCATGAACAGATATATGGGAAACTCGTCGGGGTAAAACCCTATATATATATATATATATATATATATATATATATATATATATATATATATATATATATATATATATATATATATATATATATATATATATATATATATATATATATATAATCCTAAATCATCGGAGGTAACTATTTGTGAAATAGTCTAAGGTTTCACCATCTAACACAGTAAGAACTCGAGCACACAATATTATCATTCATTTTCCCGACGTCAAACGATATGCTAAAGAGGCCAAATCTCAAATGAACTGTTTTCGATCATTTTCAATTATAGAGAAGTTATTGAACTTATACATCAATAAAATAACAGACAAATTCCAATGAGATAGAAACGCACTTCCAACTGATAAAATGGAAATCAGTGCATTTCTCGGCCTCTAGTTGATGGCTGGTGTCCTAAGAGTTTCCCATTTGAATTTTTTTTGATGGTGTAGAAATGCTTCGACTGACAATGTCTTATGGACGATTTCTATTTTGTTGCGTTTGATGATATTTCAAACCGACAAGAAAGACGGGAAATTGGCAACTTTTCAGCTATAAGAGATCTGTGGCAGATATAAGAAAATGAATTCTTAGCAGCTTACACACCGGGGTAAAATGTAACTATAGATGAACACTTGGTTGGATTTCGTGGTCGATTTAGAGAAAGAAATAATATGCCCAATGAGCAGAACAAATACGGCATAGCAGTGCAGGCTTTAGTTGATTCCAAAACATTTTACCTGTACAAATTCGAGGTATATTCTGGCAAACAACTAGATGGAGAATATCAAGCATTCAATTCTCAATTTTTGGATTTCATAATCAAATGACTATTGTCCCCTATGTTTCTAAGCACGGCTTACCCTATACAAGGCCGGAGCTGCTCATGTGACGTCACAATAACAGGGTTACTTGACATTGAACTAGCACAGAGTTCATATGGCGCGGGTAATTTGAAATGAATTCGCATGCATTTGAATAACACTATAATATAAAAACATCTGGAAATATGCACTTACAATAACAGAGAGATGGGTTAGGAAAATATTAATGATCTTGTGGCTTACAAAGTGTGTTTGTAAGTCACAAACACAGTTATCGTAATATATTTGGGAGCATAACTTGGTGTTGAAGATAGTAAAATCAAAACTTTTAATTGTTAATTGAATGAGGAGTTTACGTTCATTTCCGCATTTTAGAAAAAAACATCCCTTAACATACTTGTTTCTAATTAATATATCTTCTAATTGTGACCATCTATTAATTTTGCCACCACCATTAAGAACCCAATCCAAATCTTCTTCAGATTTATAACAGTTGTTCGTACATACCTCTATGCTCAAACTATCTTGCATTTCAAAACAGGCAGGTACCGTTGGCATAATTTCCAAATTAACCTAATAAAAACAAATTTTATCACTTAAAACTTCACACTTTCACTGTTGTTTGTCCAGATTTTGCCTAAGATTGTCTAAGAACACTGTAAGGACGTTAATAATGTCTCCACACAGCCATTGTTCAATTTCCTGTTCCTTTCTTTATAAGAACATTTCCTTTCGGACAGCAGGGTCTTTTCGTACTTCTGGCAATTTCAATTTTACTTATATAAGAAGGTGAACTGGGATATAATGTGGGAACTGCCCCAGGTACCAGTGCTTACCTCGATCTAGAAATAACTTTTTCTTGACCTGTCGAATCCAAATACTTCTCTTCTTTTGAAATGAAATGAGGTTCGGAATGTTTTTCACAAACAACAGAGATTTTACCAGGAGTCCAGTTTTTTCTGGTTATGTTTTTCATGTAAGTATTCCTCAGCAAGTCATCCTTTGGAAAATTAATTACTGATACTTTTTCGTTTTAAGATTGATAATTGCTTTCACAAGCTCTATACAAGTATTCGGCATGTTTAGAGTCTCGAAACGAAAACTAAACAGAACTAGGCAGACACCATATACAGATGAATTAGCACCTGATCATTCAAAACTTGAAGTGATGTTACATTCAAATGAATATAGTTAGCAATGAAAACTGTAGACAGTTCGAACAATGCTGAAAAATGAATAAAATACGAAATATATTTAACGTGCTTCAACCAACTGTGAACAATGGGCCGCAGGATCCTCACTCGGTGCGAGCTGTCAATAGCCCTTCTAGCATTGTTGCCAATTCTCAGCAGCTCCGGCCTTGTATAGAGAGGGTCGTGTCCTAAGGCAAAGAAAGCAACCATATTACTTCCAACCATGCAAAGTTGAAACAACTGCTGAAGCTCAGAAACTAGAAAAAGTGACCTATTATAATGGTATCAAAGGTGGAGTTTACTGCAATATCAACTGTGCTCTAACTACAGCCTTGCTAGAAGAACAAAAACATGACCATTGGCTAAATTCTTCCAGTTTCTAAATATCTCTGGCATCAATGCATTAGTCATACTCAAGGCAAATGCTGATAAAAGTAACAATCATATTTCTGAAAAATCTAACGGCAGCATTTGTGGAAGATCATCAAAAACGTCGCATTCAGCAGCTTGCTGTGCTTTTTTCGACAAAAAGCGGCTTCGTGAGATTCATGACACGAAGAAAGTTATGCAAACATCGACTGCTAAGCGCGGACGCTGCGCTTCATGCCCTAGAAAGGCAGACAAAAAAGTACCCAACAAGTGCCAAAGGTGAGGTCAATTTGCTTGTCAGGAAAACTTCAGGGCTTACTGCATCGGATGCAGAAGAAATGAATTTTCAGATGACTCTGAATAAATAAAGTTGATCTCGACCATTCCAAAAATTTGTAATATTTAGGGACATTTAAAGTCATTTTATGTTTTCAGTTCTTTGAAGTCAAAGTTATGTTTGTGTTTGTTTCCTACGTTTATAACGAAGCATTTTCATATTTTTGATCGTATATGTATCATTTTATTCTTTTTTTCTCACTCAATTTTTCTATTAATTGTTTGGGGTCAGTGGTTACCCCATGCAACTATTTGTGTGATTTGCTACTTGCGCCCAATTAAGGGTTAAGTCATGAAAGATTTTGTTCAGGCATTGTACCAGTTTTAATGAAATAATAAATAACACAAAATACAACAATTTAACTCATATTGGTAATTCTAGTCTGAAATTAAAATCATTCATAGCCGGCTCGGTGGCGTAGGGGATATGATGCTCGTCTCCTGCGGAGAGTTACCTGGTTTCAATCCCCACAAAGTCAGTGTGATTTTTCGAATTCTGGAAATCGCTTGAGTGTCCATCTTTCGGAGGAGATGTAAAGCTGTCGGTCCGTCTAACAGAGATATGTTGGACATTAAAGATCCCTTCCCTGGACACGAGAGGGATTCGGCAAAATTCCCGGGTTAGTGAGGTGACAGAATTCCCCGGCGTGTCATTAGCCGAAAGGCAGAAATATAGCACGTTAAAGGAAAAACAAACAAACAATCTTTATTGAATGAATATTTTAATTCCAATTGGTACAATCTATGCCTACTCACCTGGTAATAGGATGTAAGGATAAACTGACATTCTTACATTTGCATATAACTTATTGTTGAATCAGTTAGAAATATTCACTATATATTTTCATAGGTAGTGAAATTTTCTTATAAAACACAGTTTTCGTCTTGTGAATACATGTCGTACTATAACCCTCATCTCTCATCGCTATATCGTATAGAAATGAAAAATATATTCCATCCAATAATTAATATTCACCGATAAATGGAACCCAGTATGATTCCGCATATTCAACTCCTCTTCTCTTCTAGTCGAATTCCATTTGTCATTATTTGTCTTTTCACCTAACGCCAATAACCATCTGAATATCAAATCTGCAACCTCGACAAATTTGGGTCGCAAATCGTCCCATTTGCAGTAGAAAGAAATACGGTTATTTTCATCCACCATTCGAGTTGGAGGTCAGCCTTCGGATTTGCATCGTGCCCGACAACCCGTCTACCCTTAAGGGTCTCGGATATCCGCATCACATTTTTTTCCACTGAATCGGATGGCCACCGAACGAACGCGACATACGGACTTAATTCAACGAATTATTCGCACTTCACTGTGTTCATACAGGCTACATGCCGCCAGAGGTTGATTAATTGCAATATAAAACGAACAATACTCGCGACTTTTACGCAACCAGCTAGGCCGCAGCATCGAAAATTATGAGCGGTTAGCCATGTGAAATTTATGTTTTTATAGCTATAAAAACAGTATCCTTTGGAAGTGCAATTATATCAAATTTGGGTTGACTGCGTATAAAAAATATAATTCGGTTAATGTACGTAAATGGAATAATGTTCACTCAGTGAAAAAGGTTTTTTTATTACATATTTCAAGGAAATGAATCGATTCTCGACATAAATTACAAACAAAATAATTCAATTATAGTGTTTGATCAAAGGGAGATAAGTATTTAGTTAAAATTTTTTTCAACAGAGTACGTTCCAGCGTTCTTTGAGCCGAAGGTACAAGTGAATTTGGGAGGCTTTTACTTGGTAAAATTCCATTATCAATAATAAAAAACAAGTTATGTGTTTTTAGGAATTTTACTTGATAATTGTGATTCGTAACGCGTTTCACTACACCGCAGTTTTCTCAGACGAATGAAAGCACAGAAAATAACAATGAGAATATAAAATACAAATGTTTTTAAGTAATCAAAAGCTTATTGGGTTGCTCCTTCTCAAGTGGTTATCGATGCCAGCACCAATAAAATTAAGGAATAGATTGCTCGCCGAAGAGATTTAGTAGAGAAGAAGAACTCAAATTGACTTGTTCATTGTTCATTCTAGGAGATGATTCGCGTAACTTGAATCTGATTTTTTATTTGAAAAACTGCGTTTATGTTCTGATATTCTAACATTGAAATTTCTATGTGTTCTACCAATGTAGAAATTATCACAGTCATTACAATTCAATCTATAAACACCTGATTTATTGTTTTTATCTGATTTGGTTTTATTATTTTCATATATTTGCCTACACTATTATTAGTTTGGAAAGCTAAGTTGAAATTATTGCTACTCAAGAATAATTTCAGTTTCCCATTTGTAATGCCAACGTACGTTAAGTTGTTGAATTTTTGTTTCAATTCATCGACAGGGTAAACTTCATTCAATGCGATTCTTTTTTGTTTTTTTTCAAATATTATTTATTAGTTTGGGATTGTAACCATTATTTCTGGCAATTTGTTCAATCAAATTTAATTCTTTGTTGTAATTCTCTGGTGATAACGGGATGTTAATCAATCTATGAATAAAACTAAAGCTGACATCTTATGTTGATACGGATGACACGACGAGTTATGTATTATAATATCTGTATGTGACGGCTTATGGTAAATTGCGAGGACATGTTTTCCATTTTCATTCGAAATTGTTACGTCTAGGAAATTTATTGAAATATTGCTTTCTATTTTGGTTGTGAATTCAATTTTTGGATGTAATGAACTTATATGAATTTCGAAAATTTTAACTGTCTATCTGTTCCTGTGAAGAAAATAATGATATCGTCTACATAGCGATACCAGTATAAATAATATTTACTAAGTGGATAATTATGGATTAATTTCTTTAAATTATTCATGAATATTTCTGCTAACAAAGGACTTAACGGATTGCCCATAATCAAGTCGTCTTCACTAGTATAATATTTGTTGTGAAATGGAAATAATTTTGATCTAAACAAATTTGTAATAATGAAAGAATATCTGATTTAATGATCGTATTGACATGATTCTTTTGTGATAATTCTTCAACTAAGTAGTATGTATCTTTCGTAGGAATGTTGGGAAATAGATTCTTAACATCAAAAGGAAGGAGTTTCGAATTAGGCGGTGTAATAGTATCTTTGATATTGGCAATTAGTTGGTATGAATTTTTGACCGAAAATTTAGATTTGAAATTGCAATATTTTATTAGCAAGTCGTTAAGGAATTTTGAAAGTTTGAAAGAAGGTGACGTTTCATAAGACTCAACAGGTATAATAAGGTAATATGGTTTATGAAGTTTTATCAAAGAATATAATTCGGGGGATTACGGATTGCAGTTAATGAATTTATGTTTTTCGTGGTCTGTTATTAATGATTTTGCTGTCGAAATAACGTTTTTAACCACTTTCTGAAATTTAGCGGTAGGATCCTTAGTTGATATTATATAGTTTCCGGCTGTTAAGAATTCTTCAGTTTTTGAAATATAATCGGTTTTGCTAATCGCGATGACGGTGTTACCTTTATCTGCTTTAGTGAATACTAAATCGTTCTTGGTACTGTTTCACGAATTGTTTTTATTATGTTATAAATAATCGGAATTGAAATGAGGTGATAATTTCGAAAAGTCATCTTTGATGATTTTTGCTGTTTGATGTCTGGCTAAAATATTATCTTTGGAGTTTTTGAGAATGATTTCGGAGCCTATGCCTAACTGTTCAAAATTAGTTTAAGTATGTTTCGGATGTAAGTTATATTTGAATCCTTTTTCTAATAGATCTTTTTGTGGTTGTGTAAAATCAATATCAGTCAAATTAGTGAATCTGTCAAAACATGTATAGTCTGAAAATTTATCAGTTGAAGGTTTGCTTGGAGAAATTTTGAATTTAAATGAATTTAACTTCTTCTGTTGTTTGCTGAAACTTTTTATGAATTAAAATTTTGACATCATATCTGGATTCAGAGTCTAAAATATCAAACTCAACAGGGTGCAATCTAAACATTAATTCTGTATGGATTACCTTCAAATATATGTTGGCAAGGTCCCTCCTGTTGTACTGGATCTTCATATCCTCTTTGATCCATATGCGTTGACCTTTCTCGATTGCTTTTCTTGCTGGCCCACTGTTGTTATGTGTCCTCAACCATATGTTATTGGGAGTCAATCTGTTCTTTATGCACATCGAGTAGAACCATATATTCTGAGTATGAACTGCATATCTAAGTAGTATTTTGAAATAGCACAAAGCCAAAAAGCCGGTATCCTGAATCTCTTCAGGGAGCAATCTATTCCTTAATTTTATTGGATATACCTGTTATCAATAACCACTTAAGAAGGAGCAACCCAATAAGCTTTTAATTACTTAAGAACATTTGTATTTATGTTCTCATTCTTATTTTCTGTACATTCATTCGTTTGAAGAAGCTACGGTGTAGTGAAATGCGTTACGAATCACAATTATTAAGTAAAATTCCTAAAAACCCATTACTTGTTTCTTATTATCGAAGATACAAGGTTATTCAAATATCGGCCAAAGATGCTTGGAGATGCAGACAGTTGTTTCGCCAAAATATGCACAAATATGGATTGTTTTTGAAGATCAATTTTGGAGCAATTAAATTTCCATTTTTTCCTAGTCAATGTGGAATGATTGATTGTTTGGCACGCAAATGAAACTTGTTCGGACCTTAGAAACGAAGTTATAAGTTAAAAAGACAAGAATGGAAGAATTGAGCGCATCCAAAACTATTAGAAAATCTAGAGGGAAAATCATTCATCAAAACAGTGATATGGCAAACTTGCTAGGCAACAGCAGCGCTGCATCATCATCAATGAATAAACGTGGATATCCCAGTACCGGATGCAGGTAGCTGAAGATATTCTGGATCGTGCGAACTCTGATCCCACGTTTATGATACGGGTCAAAACTTGTGACGAGACATGGATCTATCAATATGATACACTAACGAGCCAACAATCATTGGAATGGGTGGAAAAAAATTACCCATAACCCAATACCATCGAGCAGCCTCCTCATTCACCTTATTCAGCTCCGTATGACTTTTCTCTTTTTCTCTAGAATGAAATTGCCGCTCTGGATAAACAGATTTGATTTCATAGACTACATAAATGAAAATTCGCAGAAGGAGCTGAAAGCCATCCCAGAAAGCGCCTATGAAAAATAATTCGATAGGAAAAAACGTTGGCACATGTGTATCGCTTTAAATGGAGCAAAGTTTGAAGGAAATTCAATAAATATTGAAGTAGATTAAGATTTTTACGTTTTTTCAAATTTATGGATACTTTTTATCACAGTTTAGCTTTCAGGATAACTTTCTAGACAGATATAATAAAAACTGAAAATATAATATTCATTAAGAAACAAAGCCTGTGTTTATAATATCTCTTGTCAAAGTTATTTTGGAAAAGGCTTATTGGTAGACCTTTTAGAAATTACTGTATTAGGTTATCAGAGCACAAACCCTTTGTCTCACAAAGATTAGATTCCCACTATGCAAATCACCTACTAAAAGCAAACCATACTTTTCATAACAACTTCGATATTTTATATAGTGAACATGATGGATTAAAGCATTGGAAATCAATTAACGAAAAAATTCCGGAAATTTAATTAATAGCCGATTAGACTTCTTCATTCAATCTTTTTAGTTTTTAAAAGAAGCAACCCTGTGTGCGTTTTTCTCCTCTACAGTTGAGTCTTTGAGTCTTTGCCTGGCTACCAATGTAACTGATATACAGGGTGTCCGTGAATTGCGTTTACAACGCAACCATTCGCACATTCTTCAGCTAGAAATAAGTGGATTTAGGCCAACTTACATATAGTCGCTAGAAATCGCCAAATCCAAAGATATGTTTTCTTATTTTTCAAATATTTCGAGAACGACTTGTTCAATAAAAACCATATTTGATATGCGTAGTCGGGTGTGTTATTTGCGTGATTCACTAAATGACCTTGACGTTCTACAAGTGCCCCTAAAAACTCGAACGTGTTTTTAATAAACCATAATTTTTTATCTGTCTGCGTTTGAGCAAAACTGTGTTAGACATTGAGTGGTTAGAATAATTATCAAACTATTTTTTCTCTTGAGATATTTTGATATGATGAGCGGTTCAATCACAAAAAACAGTTTCTCAATTTCATGATTTCATTTCCTCAACCACCTAGCGAGTCAAAAATATCACATATTGACCATGTTGGCTTTGAATATGTTTCTGTAGTCTGGCACATTGTCAACTTATTATACTTGACAACCTCTTGTTGACAAAATGATGTTTTTTAGGTTACTGAATCAGATCAAGCAAATAGGAAACCCAATGTTCAAAATTACAAAAATCGAAAAATTCGAAGAAAAAATTTAATAACTTTTTCACAATGACTATTTAAATATATGAAAACAGGTTGGCCAGTTGGAAATTATATAAGAAAAAACAAATCACTTCAGAATAACGATTAATTGTATCACATCCAAAATTTCATTCAATTATAGTAAATGTTCAAAAATTTCACCATTTTTCTGAATACAGGAGTAAATCCTCTTTTAGAAATTGAATTGGACCCTTGGCATTACTTCAGTGTCATTTTTGAAGGAGTTGGCCGAATTTAAAATTCTCTTATGTAACTCTTCTTGGGTGTCAATTGGAGAAAAATAAACTCTAGATTTCAAAGCACCCCAAAGAAAAAACGGTGTCAAGTCCGGAGATTGTGCTGGCCAACTTGCAGGAGCATCGGCTCTCCTACCGATAAAACGATTCGCATACTGTGCATGTAAGAACTCGCGAACCGCTAAAGTGAAGTGCACGTGGTAATACTGGAATCTCGTCCAACAAATCCTGCGAAGTTCCTTGCAAATAAATCAAATATCCCTAATCGTTTAATCGATCTGGAATCACTACCAAACTAATGATAAAATTGTCATTTACTGAAACCCATACGATAATTTTGAATTGATTCTGATAGTGTGTACTTGTAAAAGCATGTGGATGTTCGACACTCTACACGTGTTCGTTGTGAAGTTTAGTGATACCAAACCTGGTAAAAGTGCATTCGTCAGTGAATAGAATTTTCCTACTGAAGTGGTGATTCTGAGTTCTCTTCTCTTGGATAAATCGGCAGAAAGTTAGGCGATTCTCAGGATCGTTCAGAAGTAATTCCTGAATGTGATGAGGATGAAACAATTGTTCCTTCAAGATATCATGAATCATTGATTTAGGAACGACCAACTGCAAACCTAAACTCCGCGTGCCTAATTGTGGGTTTTCCACAACCATGTCCAGAATTTGTTATTTGCGTTCTACCGTCCTTACTGTTCGTTGTAGTCCTCAATCCAAATTCCTGGGCTTGATGCAACCATTCTCGTGGAGGCGCCTCTCCAGATCTCCAAACGTTCGGTGGTTCGGCGCTATGCGATCTGGAAATCTTTCAGCACATACACTCGCGCTTTCACGTCCATTGCCTTGACAAAATCCGTACACCATACCCATATCATTTATTTCAGAGTAATTGTACATCTCCGTGCTTAATCGTGATAAAAAAATCCGCATAATACATTGTTAAGAACTTAAGGAACACTGTTGTTCCAACAATTGGTTGTTAAACTTAATAAAAAGACGATCTGCCAGACCACATAAATGAATCCAATGCCAACATGGTCAACTGTGATATTCTTAACTCGCAAGGTGGTTGAATAAATGAAATCTTGGAATTAAGAAATTTTTTGTTGTGATTGAACCGCTCATCACATCAAAATTTCTCAAGGAACAAAAAGTTTGATGATTGGCCTAGCTACTCAATGTCTGAAACAGTTTTGGTCAAACGCAGACAGTTGAAAAATTATGGTTGATTAAAGACAGTTTGAGTTTTTAAGGACACTTGTAAAACGTTAAGGTTATTGAGTGAATCACTAAAAAACGTGAATAACGCACCCGATTACGCATACCAAATATGGTTTCTATCGATCGTGTCGTTTGAATTTGGGAGGCTTTTACTTGGTAAAATTCCATTATCAATAATAAAAAACAAGTACTGTGTTTTAAGGAATTTTACTTAATAATTGCGATTCGTAACGCGTTTCACTACACCGTAGCTTCTTCAGACGAATGATCATTGTTTTTTATTATTGATCGTGTCGTTCTCGAATTATCCCAAAAATCTTGGATTTGGCGACCTCTAGCGGTTAAATGAAGAGACTTTTCATATAGGTAAGTTGGCCTAAATCGACTTATTTCGAGCTGAAGAATCTGTGATATTACGTTGTACACGAAATTCATGGACACCATGTATAAGGCACACCATGCTTTTAGATGTTCTACTTATCTAATGAAACAACAGTGTAACGAAACACGTCATAAATTTGTGAATATAGTGAAAATTTCAAAATCATTGTTTTATTGAATGAAAAGATGTATATGAATTTTCTTCAGGTAAGGACCTCCTCAATTGAATTTATCAATGAGCTGAGTAAATTATTTTCAGTAAATACACCGCACAACAGAAATTCTGATGATTGACTTATGGTACATGATATTAGCCTAATTTTTAATGACAATTTTAAATCCGTGATTCGCACTTCTGCAACAGCTGTAACTAGTTTGGAAAATATGTAACATGACTCGTTTTACAATAGAACACATTTTTTTTAATTGTTCTTATTTTATTGAGTCCTTAAATTGAAAAAACTTCCTTTGGTAAGATTGCTCCATCTTTCTTGAGAAGTACATAAACCTTGTGGGTGAGAGTTCAAAATGCTAACTCAACTTCAGTTTGTTAGATCCAAGTGTCCCATGCCCGACTCTGTCCCCAGCTCGCACGCACATAACGTGTTCCCTTCATTCTCCTCTTGACGTTGTCTGCATAAAGGTTCCTTAATCAATCCTAATTTATCTAGGTAATTAATGAAGTGACAGTGCGCAACTAAAATGGCAGTTAGAACTCTCAGGACTAGCCTGAAGAGTCTCTAGTCTCAGTGAAAGGTCCACTGATTCAAAGTCGAAAATATCTGAAACCCGTGAGGCTCACCCAGTGCTGTCGTACTTTTAGGTCTAACTAACGGTAATCCATCTTTGAAGGGAAATTTCGAATCTAATCTTCAGTCTGATGAAATCCAAACCTGTTCCTCGGGCGGCCAATGAATTCGCCTTCTCATTTCACCCATTCAGTTTGAATGTCAGGGTACCGATATCAGATGAAGTCAATTCATTTTTCCTAGATTGGCAAAACTTTGACAACATTCCTGCAATACTGCTTACAGTGCAGCTTGGATATGTGTGATGACTTTGAATAACTTACTTGTTAATCCCCACGCAAGCAATGGGTTAGCACAGTGTGTGAAGAATATAAGCTTTGCGAATGAGAGTTAAATAAACTCAGTCAGCTTCAGTTTGTTAGATCTAAGTTCCCCAAGCCTGATACTGCCCTAGCTAGGCACTAGCACATGAGGTGTTTCATTGATGATGTAGGTAAATTCTTAGGCGAGAGTGCCCCGTTAATATAGTTGTTAGAACTCTATCCTGGAGAATTTAAGCCTAGACGTGGTTCTCGCATTGAAACGCCCACCGATGGCAAATCGAAATTGCCATCGGTGGACACTTTCAGGTCCAACCACCAGTTATTTTTTACCCCTGCAGTCTGGAGGGGAAATCCAAGTCTGGGTTCGGATCCGTCGAATCCCAAGCCTGTTCCTCTTGCGGCCAATAAGTCTGCCTTCTCCTTGCCCCCAATACCATAGTATCCGGGTACCAACATCAGACGGAACCTTTTATTTTCTCCAGTTTCACCAGGGTGTAGCAACGGATACCAATGCCATCATTGCAGCTTAGATATCTGTGATGATCTTCATTGATCTACTTAATGATCCCTTCGCAAACACGAGGTCAGTACATTGTACAATGGAGAATATTTCTCCTGGAAACAGAAACCTGCCAAGACTGCTCGACTGTCCTTTGGCAGCATATACACATATACACCAAATACAACATCTGGGAAAAGGGCAATTTTGGGCCCTCTGGGAACCAACAAGGGTGCTTTAGTTAACGGTCCTTGGAGGTGATAATTAAGAATCGAAGCTTCATGAAACACTCCAAATGAAAAAACTGCATATCTGGCGAATAATTAGCTGGCACTATAGATATAGATAATGAGTTACGCTAGCTTAACAGCCCGGTCATTGTAACCTTATGTTCTATTGTGGCACACTCTGGCCTCAATTTCACTCACAAGTTCCATCGTTCTTGTGATGGATACAAGCTTTGTGGGTGGAAGGTCATTAAACTCAGTCTGCTTTGGTTTGTTATGTTCGAGTTCCCTGAGCAAGGTTCTGTCCATAGCTGGGCGCTTGCACATTGTTCGATGTCTTCTATCGATTGTATCTCGTTTCCGCATCATCATCATCATCATCTGTCAACCATCCTAGTCCACTGCTGAAAATAGGTCTTCCTCAACGATCTCCATTCCTCGCGATTTTGGGCCGGATTTATCCAGTTCGTACACACTCGCTTGATATCGTCTTTCCAACGAGCTGGTGGACGACCTCTACTTCTGTGGGCTTCATCTCTGGGACGCCACTCCAAAAGACGCTTTGTCCATCTACCGTCCATGTTTCTTGCTAGATGACCGGCCCAGTTCCACTTTAAATTAGCAACTCTCTCGAGAGCATCCTGGACTCTAGTTCGTTGGCGTATGATATGATGTGGTTGGGAATTCTGTCCCGTAGTGTTATGCCTAACATAGCTCTCTCCATCTTACGCTGAGCAACAGATATTTCATTAGCTAATTTCTTTGTTAGGGTCAGGGTTTCTGCACCGTACGTCGAAACTGGTAAAACGCATTGATTGTATACTTTACGTCTCAAACAAATCGGTATCTCTGATTCGAACAAATCTCTCAGTTTTCCAAATGCAGCCCATGTCAGCCTTATTCGCCTTCCTATTTCTGTTGTTTGGTTGTCCCTGCCTATATATATAGCTATCTCATGCCCCAGATATTTGTATGACGTTACTTGTTCAACAATTTCACCATCGATGGAAACTGGTTGGCTTGGTACTAAGTTGGTCATCATCTTAGTTTTCGACATATTTATCTTCAATCCAATTTTACTGGATTCCTTAGACAACTGCAAGAGCATCTCATTTGCATCATCTAATCTGTTTGCTATAATGACGATGTCGTCGGCGAAACGAAGATGACTTAATCGCTCACCATCCACATTTACTCCCCTCTGATCCCATTCCAATTGCTTGAACATATATTGCAATAGGTTTGTGAACAACTTCGGGGAAATAGTATCACCCTGTCTTATTCCACGTCCGATCCTGAATTTTTCTGCAGAATTGTGAAGGCACACTTGTGAAGTGGCATGCTCATATATATATTTAATGATGGCAGTGTATCTATGATCTATTCTACAGTCAGCCAACGCTTTAAGCATAATCGTCTGTATCACGGTATCGAAGGCTTTCTCGTAATCCACGAATATGAGAACCAGAGGCAAGTTGTATTCTATGCTCTTTTCAATCAAAGTCTTGAGAGTTTGGAGATGATCATTAACACCAAATGTTGCCCGAAATCCGGCCTGCTCTCAAGGTTGGTAGGTGTCCAGTTTGTTTGTGAAGCGCTTTGTTATTATTTTGGTGAAGAGTTTGTATAAGTGCGATAGAAGGCTTATAGGTCTATAGTTCGAGAGATTTGTGGGGTCTCCTTTCTTGTACATAATTATTATTATAGCATTATGCCAAGACTTTGATACTTTTGCTTCAGCTAAACATTTATTGAAAAGTTTCGTTATTTCACGAATCAGATTTTCACCGCCTATCTTCAAAACCTCCGCAACTAATCCATCTTCTTCTGGAGCTTTGTTGTTTTTCATATCTGATAGTGCCTTTCAGCTGTTATTTCTGGGAGGTCCTCCGAACCCTGATTCATAACATGAGGTATGCGATTGTCTTCCTCGTTCTCGCGATTCAGGCTTCGATACAAATTGGAGTAAAAGTCCTCGACAACCTTCACTATTTCGGCTCTATTTGTTATAATTGAACCATATGGATCCATTAGTTTGTGAATGTTACGTTTTCCCAATGAAGTCGTCCATCGTAGTACCTTCATGCTTTTATTTTGTTCTATAGTTTGAACTGCCAAGCTTTTATTGTGCTGTCGAGAGTCCTTCCTAAGTTGGCGAGATATCTCGCGGTTAAGTATTTTCAGTTCTTTCTTGTCTGCTGTGTCCTTGCTTAATAGTTCTCTTCTGGTCTTCATCATGCGTTTCGTTGTCTCACTGATTCTTTCCCGTTTCCTGTTCAAAGTGCTACAATGTTTGTCCATAGCTTGTTTTATTGATGTTGTAATGTTGTCGTTGTACTGATCGATATTCATGTTTTCATTGCACAAAAGCTTTTTACTCAAAGTTTCATGAAATGCCGCTTCTTCAGATACGAGTTTGTTCCTTTCACGTTTGAAATTGATCATACATTTAGCCCTCACCATTCTGTGGTCACTGAAAATTTGTCAAGGACCGAAACATCCTTAATAACTTCCTTTTTGTCAGCTATAATGAAGTCAATTTCATTTTTGGTGTTACCATCTGGGCTTGACCATGTCGATCTTCTCTGCGGAGGTTTTTGGAAAAACGAATTCATCGCGCATAGTCTACATAAAAGGAGCTTGATCAATACTAAATTATTCCGGTGAATTCTGAAGTGACAGTGCCCCGTTGATATTGCAGTTAGAACTCTTAGGTACAGCCTGGAGAGTTTGAGCCAAGCCATGGCTCTCCTCTAAGGTCCACTAATAGTCCCCTAAGTTGAGAATGTCTGAGACCGCGAGGCTCAGCCAGGGCTCTCATACCTTCAGGTTCAACCACCAATTAATTTTCACCCTTGCAGTTTTCTGCAGAATTCTGTGCCTAGGTTCCGGTCCGGTGAATCCCAAGAATATTCCAGGAGAGTCCGCATTCTCATTGCCTCAATGTCCGAGTGTCTGCGTACTGACATCAGATGGAGCCTAATACTTTCTCCTATGTGAGGTTGTAGCGACATTCCTACACAATAAGTGACGTGTTATCGGTGATGATTTTTATTGACTTACTTGTAATTCCTCCTGCATGCAAAATGTGGTCACAGTGGCCAATGGAAAGTATTTCTGCCTGAAGCGCAGTCGCATATACCATGAATAGCTTTGGAGGCGTCTGTGAACCAACAGGAGCCCTCAATTTGATTGCCCTTAGAGCTGCTCCATACCTGTCTGATAGGAATGGTGATCTAGAATGGCAGCTGCATGTAGGATTTGGGTATTGCTATGGCAGACTTCATCCTCATATCGTAGTCTTCGATTTCAAACAGTAAGGCGTCGGGCTCGAAGCTGAACATAATTGTTCCATATCAGCTAGCACCATGAATCAAAGGCTAAGTCATTTGGAATGAATGTAGCTTCATAAGGTTACTGTTTCTTCGTGACGAAATTCAGCTCACAAATTCTATAGAGCGATTCAAAAATTCGTGAGAAAGAAAGCATTTTTTGTTTTCTCTCTTATATCGCTATTTAAAATGCATTTTCACACATTACCAATGAAGATTAATCTTCTGCTTTAAATAGTTAGTAACGTATCCAAAATTCAAGGGTATCGAACGATAAATCAGAGAATTTAGGTGTATCTAATTAGAGGATAATTTCTGCTCGATCGAATTTTCTGACAGTGAGTGTATATCTAATGAAATTTTGCTGCTCCACGAAATGATGAAATCTGTTATATTTGGCGAAAATTGTGATGAAAGTAAAATATCACAACTTTTCATTCCTCCTTTCAAATCTGAAAAGAAAGAAGACCTCTGATTAATTATGAACGATAAATTTATCATCACGCTTCAGTTCAACACTCCCTCCGAAGTGTAGATCTCACGGAAATATTCCGATGGAAAGAGCAATATTTCCTTGTACGCGGCAATAGCAGAAGAAACTTTTTTGAATGGATATGTCAGGATAATATGCGAAAACTGGAAACTTGGAAACATACATTACTCAAAAGGGGTCCAATCAGTTCACGGTAGGCTGAGTGTCAATTGAGATCAGTTAAAGGTCGCTTCTGGTAATTCCGCTCCATATAATTCATTAAAAGAGCCAACTTTCGATGGATATATATACCTTGGGGAATCAGGTGAAAGATTGTGAAACTTTCCTTATGCTTTCGTTATCTCTTCGTATACCAAATAGTTTGGAACTGAACTATTTTAGTTTAGAGAATGATAGCGTTTTGCGCTATTTCTAATTGACATTTTTGGCTTAATATTCTTTTATATTCATCGAAGAATTATGCTGAAGGACAAATCGTTTGTAATTAATAAACTTCCAGTTCCTTCTAAAATAACTGAACTGCAAGATAAGGGTACTTTTATTAGATGTGGAAAAATGACGTATAGCGCGAAAAACGGCCTCAGGTTCTTAATATAACCATGATGATTGATATAATAACCAGATGAAATCTATACGCGAAACAGAGAACATTCTGGCTCTGCTTACATTCGTGGCAGTACATGTATTTTATACTTTCATGAAATAGGAATACTCAATATTTTAATCTAAGCGGTCGAATGAAAATCTACTCTCATACTATGGGTATTTTTCATGTAAAATTCGAAGAACGTACTATTTTCAAGCTTTATTACAATTTTTCAAAAAACAATAGTCAGTTTTCTCGTTACTAGTGAATATTTTCAACATCTAACATAAATACCTCTTGTTATGAATAATGACTGGTCGATACACAAAGGAGATAGATAATTTAGTCGATATATGAAATAGAAAAAAAAATATTGTCACATTTCCACGTTTATTTATTGATGCACGACCGGTTTCGATCCTTAAGCTGAATACTAACTTTAGTGCAAAGATGATGACGAGTTATATTTTTTCTTGAAAAGTAATTATTGAAGTCAAGTTGGTTATTAAGAATAGGGTTATACTGAACTCATTGAGTTCCAAACATTCCAACAGATTCATTTTACTTCCTTCATTGCATTTCTAGTGGACTTTGAGATTTTCTAAAACTATTACAAGTCGGCAAAAATATCTGTGGGGTTGAGGTTCTTATAAGATGCGCGAAGAACAAAAGAGATAGCAAGCGGAGGAAGTAGGATGAATAAAACGTTCTGCAATGTAATGTCGAGTAGCAATCAGGGTCGGCGTAAGTGCGGTTGTGGAAAATTATCCGTCTTAGGCATATGGCATTTCAAGGTACTCGATTATTTTAATTCTTATCACAAGAAAGTGAGTCACGGACTCATCACCAGTGAGACTACAGGAAATTTTCGAGGCAAAGAGGTTTTTCTAACCAAACCCTCACAATAAGTACTATTGTTTTCTCCTTATAATTCAAATTTTCAAGAATACCTGGAATCTGTACAATAGGATGAAATATAGTAATTGAAGATTGATCAATAGGAATTTGAAATAAAGAATTATTAACTATGTTTTTCCTAAGTACTTAGTATCTTTGTGATACCTCGATGTGTTTATATAGGATTAACGACATAACAAAGAAAACGGAAATTTGAAGAGGTACAATCGTATTGCGCTATCAAGAGAACGAAGGATTCGGATTTACCTGGTTGTCAGTTTAATAATACAAATTCATTAAAAATGGTAAAAACTCCATTTATGTAGATAATTTCCACAAATAATTCAAATATGAAATACAAATAATTTAAATGACGAAATATCTAAAATTTTCCTTGTCAGATAGTTCTTCATCAGAACAGAAAGACTTGCTGTTGCTATCACCATCGTCTGCTTGCAAAGTATTTATGAAATTGTCGAAAACATCATCCAGCATATGTTCTTGCTACATGAAAGATTGTTAAATTTTCTGCGTATTGTCACATAATGATTTCCACTGATCTGGAGAAAACGAAGTGAAAAACTCACCACAGAGTTTTTCCACATTTTTCATTGGGAAATCAACATTCCTGGCTGTGAACTTTCACAGCAGGACAAATTTAGAAGTCAAGTTTGGCTGTTTTTCTCTGTGTACATTGTGATATGGGGCATTATCGATCTTCAACACATTTTGGTGGTAAATTTTAAATTGGACGAGACAACTTTCCATAAGTATGGGCTTGTTAACAGGCACAACTTACAGTTACGGAAAATCCACACCTCCTGACACAAATAGATGACCAGTATCGTTGCTTCTCGAATGTATGGGCCGCTATAGTAGATGGATATCTAATTGGGCCGCATATTTTCTACAAATGTTACTTTTCAATGTACCAGAGCAGATAAGACATGAGTTGTGGTTTCAACAGAATGGAGCACCGGCACATTACCCACATCAGGTTAGGGAGCCATTGAATCAAGTATTTCCAAACAAATGGATAGGACGTGGTGGTCCTGTTAGATGGCCAGCTAGGTCTCCGGACCTTACAAATCTAGATTTTTTCTTGTGGGGTTATATTGAGGGCATCGTTTACCAGATTCCGTCTACAACGTAATTGTATATGAGACATAGAATTGTCGACGCCTTTCAGTCAGTTAATCGGCAAATTTTGTCGAGAGTTCGACGGTCTGTCCTCAGAAGGATTGAGTTGTGTCTACGAAGAAACGGGTAACATTTCGAATACTTATTGAAATAGTTCAACACCTTGTAGATCATCTCACCAAAAACCAATGTATTACGTATTTCATACACAACTATCTTAAATTATCTCCATTTTTCTGATCAAGTATAATAATAGGTACTAATGGACTCTTCTTTCGCAACCTCTGATTTTATTATTTTAGTTTATTCTTTTTTATTTCGAAAATGTGAGAAGATAAAGATAAGGTTACTTCTGCAAAAATATAGCACAATATTTTATGCGTTGATATGAATAATAAAATACAGATTGTTAAATTTGAAAAAATCAAGATATGATATTTTTAAAATTACAATATTCAATAATTTTTTGAATCATTTCGGTATACTATGAGGATAATCTATTTTAATTCATCTATAAAGCTATCCTTGGGCAATAAGAAAACGAAAGGAAAAAGTATTCATTTTCTATGGCCGAAGGAGGATGCGATGATGTTCGAGCCTATTTTCATGAATTTTTACGGAAAAAAAATATTGTGACGAAGCTACTCAACGAAAGAACTTTCTACTTAAAGACATTTTAGCAGAGCTTAGGCCGCTCCTGAATCTTGAACAAAAAAGTGGTCTTCCAATATGAAGAAACCACCCTAGATTTTTTTAAAGAAAGTTTGGACACCCTGTTTACAGCAGAAGTAGATTCTTACTTTCTAAATACAATACTGTTTGAATAAAAATGAAATCTTCAAGACTGTACAAGCTACAGAGCACCACGTCACTGGTGAATCACCCAGTATATTATCAAACCTCAAACAGTTCAACAAAACTATAAACCATTTGACGGACATTACTGCTGAAAATATTTCCATTCCTTTTGCATCATCTTCCCAAAAATCTTTCAATCTGATCAATATCGTCTTTCTAGAAATCGATTTCGCTTTTAATAATCCTTCTTGCACTACTTCTTATCCATTTAATTTATTCCAAAGTTGCGAAAGCCGAGTTTGTTCGTTTTCGTACGAGTATGAATCCATATTTCTAGAGAAAAATCTTTTCGCACAAATCTAAATATCAAACATTCCCTGGACTAAAAATTTACTTGCCGGAAAAGTGTAAAAGAGAAGTTTACGAAAACTGTTAGGTGGGGTTCGTTGGACTACAGATGATTAAAATTGATTGGCACCCGCCAGAAAAACCATGAGAGCTAAGCTGCGCAAAAGTCTAAATAAGGCAACAGAGGCATTCAGCACGTGGGGCCTACTATACCGGTTGTCCACGCGAGATGGGACATTAAAAGTATATGGAGAAAGGAATGATCGATTGAAGACATTTCTTTTAATGTCTTGAATATTATTTGAATTGAGTTCCGAAAATATTTTCAATGCTGTGACACTTCCGGTTATACCGGAAATTGACACCATCTTTGCTATTTTAAATAGTATAATGTATGTTTCTATTTTTTTATTGTCATGTAATCAATTCCAAGTCCACCAACATTCAACAATCAACTTTCCCAACAAAAAAAGGACTTCTCATGAATAAAACAAAGAATAGATCTTTGAGCTTCTTTCTTTAAAACATATAAATGTTTCGACACCAGATATGTGTCTTCCTCAGGGAACTACAAATAAATTCACACTTGAAGAGGAACAAACCGAAAATGCGACGAATTACATACAAATATTGCTCATAGTGGGTACTTACGTTGGTTAAAACTTTAAAATGTAGATAATACAACTTCCAGTTAAAATTAATAAAAATCTTCAGCTCAACAAGGAAAAATGAAAAATCCTATGTAGGTAATGAAACTTAAAGTTAAAATTATCAAAATATTTTCTCTACGAAAGAATATAAAACCATAACTCAAAGTCTTATTACCTACATGTATTTTTTATTTTCCTCGTTGAGCCAAACATTTTTAATAATTTAAACTTGAAGTTGTATTACCTACATTTTAAAGTTTTTATCAATGTAAGTACCCAATATGAGCAATATTTGTATGTTATTCGTCCCATTTTCGATTTGCTCCTCTCCGAGTGTAAATTTATTTGTGGTTCCCTGAGGTAGACACATATCTGGTGTCGAAACGTTGGAATGTTTTAAAGAAAGAAGCTTAGAGATCTATTCGTTGTTTTATTTATGAGAAGTCCGTTGCTTATTGGAAGAGTTGATTGTTATTTCTTTTATTGGTAAAACTTGAATACTGAACAATTTTTATCTCATATTATTGTCACCTGAAATCAACTGGAAGGAAGATTTGAATTTTTCAATGGGAATTTTGCGATTTTTGGTTGTCTCTCAGAGGGCATCATTCTGCAGAATTGAATGTATTCAAAAGCTTAACGGTATACAGGGTGTTTCCAAAGCATATGGCAAATCGTAGTACATTCGAAGGTACAAAAGTCCGTTTTTTCAAATAAAACTACCTGTTTTTGCACATAATTTAACTCGTGATATTAATAGGCGTCGATATGTTATAGGTTTCCTTTCACCTAAAATGAATCGTTTCCGAGTTATTCCCGATTTTATCCAAAAAATTACGACTTTTCGCGAGAGAACACTGAAATTCGCAGATTATATGATCGAAAATCTTTCAAATAATGCATTTCGATCTCTCAATAAGACGTACCTCAAAATCTTTATCAAAGTATTCCTCATTAGAATAACGTGAGAGTGCGAAATCAATTACTATTCAGGTGGATTGAATCTGACTTCTCGTTTTTCTAGTAGGTATTCTCGATTACATCAGTTACTCGTCAGGAAAAAATCATTATTTTAGATGTAGACGTTCTGAAATTCACAAATTGTCCTGTAACAGAATATCTCGAATATCATTTCACAAGTTAAGGTTCTGATATTTTACAGCAAAATTGAACGAAAAAGTCCATAGTTTTTTCGGTTGGCAATATTTTGTGAGTACCTACATCTAACCATAAAAAATCGGCATGATTCAGTCGTCAGTGAGGTAATTTTTGTAATTCGAAAATGACTTTCCTGTTAAGTAACTGATGTAATCGAGAAAACCTACCAGAAAAGAAGAAGAACAAGAAGTCAGATTCAATCCACTTCAATAATAATTGATTTCGCACTTAATTTCTCGGAATTTCGACCAGAATTACTTTGATGAAGATTTTGAGATGGGTCTCGTATTGAGAGATCGAAATGCGTTACTTGAGAGATTTCCTGTCATATAAACAGTTCAAATAACATTCAAGACAACGAAAAATTTTTTTTTAATCGGTCATTCCTTTTTCCATATACTTTTAAGACCCCACCTATCCGTTGCCGATATAAAAATTTTTTACTTGAAGCTTCAAAGATTCGCCAACATGTACATGAAGTAAATGTTCATAAACGTGGCAACGTGGCTAAACATGAATATTTCAGTCTCTTAATTCGGAAACACGAACTAAAAAGAATAGTGAAACGTATAATTTCGTTACTTCTAAATCTTCCATAGGTGCAAATTGTGTTTGATTATCTTATTGCACAACGAGACATCCTATATGTAAGAAATATTCAACCTATTCTTCAATTTGGAAAGTAAACAATGCAAATAATTTCCACTAAGGCAAGGAGGAATATTCACGGGCGACTGAAAGGAAAGCCTCATCGGAATTTCACGAATGACGCTCAATCGAAAATCAATCAGCCATATCTGATATGAACATCAGAATATCCTCCTTGGAATTCTCCCAAAATGAAATTTATGAGAACAAAGAGAAGCATGCTTTCTCAACTTCTTTCGGCTGGATTCACAGCTCACGCACGTTTTCATTCTCATAAATTGTTTTCTACGACTTCGTCCAATTTGGGTATTAAATTCAGTTGGATTGGAACTACCCTTTTTCTTTTCTTGTTCTTTGACTAGATATCCAATGAGGTGGAGAATGAGAGAATTCAAGGAATCACGTTGTGAATGAGTTGAATGACTATTATGTATGAAGAAATTGAACAGAATCCATAGTTTTCTGCAGGTATTTTATTCGGTTTCATGAAATCCTGAACTAGTAACTAAGATGAAACACATTCCATGAATACAGAAAGGAAGAGAAGCGATAATTGAGCTGCCAGACAAAATTGATAATGACATAACGAAGAGACGGTACATAAATATTCTATTGTCCACTTAGAATTTACCAGAATGTACCTTGGTATGTACTGATAATATTAACCCAATTAGTCCTTCTGTACTAAAATGGGGACACTTAATAAATAATATTACTACACACGTCTAGTTCTGCAATTTGATACCAAGTTAAAATAGAGCCTTCTAAGATACACAAAACCAAATTCATATAGAATTACCCGATCTTTTGAATATAACCTCAGGGGTTTTGGAAATTCCGAAAGATTGTAAGAATTCATCCTTTTTGAGACATTTCAATTGAAAAAAGGAATATATTAAGGTTTATTTTGAGAAAGAACCAGATAAAAGAAAATAAGACACTTTCCTTATGAAGTAAAAAAATTGAAAATTGTTTTCTCATGGAGTAGATGTTTTTTCTCGAACTTAGTAGCTTATGTTACCTCCTGTTGCCCTGATACAAGCCTAACTCCGTCTAGGCATGCTTTGAATTAGGTTTTCGACCTCCTCTGGGTTGAAATTCTGCCTCTCTTCTATGGCGGCAGAATGAGCTGTTTTGGGGTTCTCGGATCATCCTGGCACGATTAAATATTTTTCGAGATTATCTCATAAATATTCAATAGAATTTAGGTCTGTAGGGCAAGCTGGCCAGTCAAAAATAGCGATTCCCTCTGTTTCAAGATAATGTCGCGCGAGGTTACTGGTATGCGAATAAGCACAATTTGCATAAAAGTAGGCACTTCGCCAGAGACTCACTATGGGCTTCAGAACAAGATGCACTTAAATTCATGCTGAAAAATTCGCTTGAAATGGTACGAATTGGAAGAATTTGATAAAGTCGATTCACCTTGAGCCTTCTATAACATTTTCAGAGATTCAACACAAAAAATTGTGACAATCGTTCCAAGATTTTACTTTTAACACAGAGCTACGGTAAAAATCTTCGAAAAGCTGATGGATGAAAATTTTCTGAAACATACAGCAGAACAATCACAAATATAAGCAACTCTAATAAAACATTTCAATTTTAAATCTAAATTTTCGGTCAAAAATTCATACGAACTATTTGCCAATATCAAAAATACCATTATACCACCTAATTCCAAACTCATTTCTTTCGATGCTAAGAATCTGTTTCCCAACATTCCTCCGATAGATACTTATTACTTAGTTGAAGAATCATTAGAAAAGAATCATGTAAATACTATCATTGAATCAGATATTTTTTATTATTATAAATTTGTTCAGATGAAAATTATTTCCATTTCAGTAACAAATATTATAGACGGCATTATTATGGGCAATCCGTTGAGTCCTTTGTTAGCAGAAATATTCATGAATAACTTAGAGAAATTAATTCATAATCGTCCACTCAGTAAATATTGTTTATACTGGTATCGCTATGTAGACGATATCATTATTTGCTTCACAGGAACAGATAGACAGTTAAAATTTTTGAAAATCATATAAATTCATTACATTCAAAAATTGGATTCACAACCGACATAGAAAGCAATAATTCGATAAATTTCTTAGACGTAACAATTTCGAATGAAAATGGAAAACATGTTTTCGCAATTTACTATAAGCCGTCACATACAGATATCATAATACATAACTCGTCGTGTCATCCATATCAACATAAAATGTCAGCATTCAATAGTTTTATTCCTAGATTGATTAACATCCCGTTATCACCAGAAAATATCAACAAATAATTAAATTTGATAAAACAAATAGCCAAAAATAATGGTTACAGTCCCAAACTAATGAATAATATTTTAAATAAAAAACAAAGAATCGCATTGAATGAAGTTTACCCTGTCGATAAATTGAAACGAAAATTCAACACCTCAACCCACGTTGGCATTACAAGTGAGAAACTGAAATCATTCTTGAGTAGCAATAATTTCAACATAGCTTTCCAAACTAATAATAATTTAGGCAAATATATAAAAAATAATAAAACCAAACCAGGTAAAAACAATAAATCAGGTGTTTATAGATTGAATTGCAATGACTGTGATAATTTCTACATTGGTAGAACAAATAGAAATTTTAATATTAGAATATCGGAACATAAACGCAATTTTTCAAATTAAAAATCAGATTCAAATTACGCGAATCATCTCTTAGAAAATAATCACTCTTTCGACCCCACAGTTTGAAATTTTGCATTATCAATGAACAAGTCGATTTAAGCCCTCCACCTCTATTGAATCTCTTCAGGGAGCAATCTATTCTTTAATTTTATTGCATATACCTGTCATAAATAACCACTTAAGAAGGAGCAACCCAATAAGCTTTTAATTACTCAAGAACATTTATGTTTATATTTTCTTTACATTCATTCGTCTGAAGAAGCTACGGTGTAGTGAAACGCGTTACGAATCGCAATAAGTAAGTAAAATTCCTTAAAACACAGTACTTGTTTCTTATTATTGATAATGGAGATAAAACCTCCCAAATCCAGATTATTATAGTAAGTGGATGGAAGTAAAATCACTCAGATCTAAAAGCTCGAATGAAATAATTAAAACTATGAGTTCAATACTTTAGGACATTGTTTTCCTGACACAATAATAGCAGACGAAAGTCATTTCAACTTTTGTGAAATCAAGAATTATCTAAATACCATTAAATCTAAGCTAGTTAGTTCAAGTCCAAACTATCCGAAAAGTAACGGTCAGAGAAGGCTATAGGTATTGTCTAAAAGATACTTAAAAAATGATTTTTGATATATACTTGTAAAGATACACCCTGATTCCGAATATTGGCTTATCTCCAGCAGAAATGTTATTCAATTGAAGATTGAAAGATACCTTACACACTGTGGATTTTTTGCTTCAATCTAAAGTTTAAACTAGTAAAAATGTACCTAATATTTTAAGAAAAAGACAAACCAAACAGAAATTCTATCATGATAGAACTGCAATGAATTTGGCAGGGGTGAAAGAGGTGATAATATTTATTTGAAATATAAATCTACCTGGAAAGGTAGGAAAATTATTGATGAATGTTCCGAACCAAGATCATATATTGTTGTTGACGAGAATAATAAACGCTATCTAAGAACTCGTCAACACATAATTGCAAATCCTCAGTTTAATGTAAAAAGTAATTCCAATAATGAAATTAGACATGAGAATAGTATGAATATTCCCAATAATGTGAAAAATAATTCTCTTGAAGATGATAGATATATTGTTAGTAGAAATAGGGTAAATAGAAAATTGAAGACAGTCGGTATGAATTACGAGATAGAAATAGAATTAAAAAATTCAGATAGATTTTAAGTTGTATATTGTAAATTGATTACTCTTTAGCATAATGAGTTTAGTTAGATATTGTAAATAGAATTAGGAGTTAGTATATATAGAATATAAGAATTAGTGATTGTGAAATACTTATTTAATATTTGAGTTAGTGTAAATAATTACTTTAGCTCAAGAGGGAAGATGTAAGATATGAATACTGTCGTAAATAATTTAGTATTAAGATATATAATGAGGGCCGGCAACATTGTACATAAACTACTTCTTCTTCTTAGGTGTGCCTTATCCGTTCCAGACATTGGCTAATATCATGGCAATTCTCACTTTGTTAACTGCTGCTCGAAACAGCTGAGTTGTAGTCAATCCGAACCAATCGCGCAAGTTCTTCATTCACGAATGACGTCTTCTTCCAGGGCCTCTTTTCGCCTAAAGTTTTTCCTGAAGGATTAATTGTGGTAGTCGATATTTGTCGTGTCGCATTATGAGGCCAAGATATTGAAGCTTCCATTTCTTCAGTGTTTGAAAAATTTCGCTCTTCTTGCCCATTCAATTTATGATCTCCTCGTTAGTAACATGCTGCGTCCATGAAACTTTGAGAATACGTCTGTAGCACCACAACTCAAAAGCGTTCAGTTTATTAATAATTGTCTCATTGACAGTCCACGACTCTACTCCATACAACAAAACAGAGAAAACATAACACCTGAGCATTCTGATCTTAAGATTAAGTGTTAGGTCTCTGGCAATAAACATCTTTTTCATTCTTAAAAATGTCGCTGTGGCCTTCGAAATTCGGCACAATACCTCTCCCTTGTAGTCCCACGAATCATACACAGTCGTTCCCAAAAAGCTAAATGTGTGGACCTGCTGTACTCTCTCCCCATTGACAGTGAGATATCCCTGTATGCCAATTCTTTTGGTTACGAACATATATTTTGTTTTTGATTTATTTAGATTCAGGCCGTATCGTCCTGAGTGTTCTTTAACCCTTTCTACTAGTTGTTGCAGATCTGTTAAGCTACTGGCTATGATGTGTCACATTCTAATAATTTCCAAACGACTCTAGAGTTAGGATGAAATGAATTTTCCACTTAATTTTTGCTCGCTAATAGTAGATGGTGTAAACGTTCTTCAGGAACTATATTTTTAATATTACATTTACTCAAGTAAATGAAAATTCAATCTCCCCAACTAAACGTATCTTTCCTATCGAACTGTATATCACCGTGGTCAAGCTGAAAAGAGCGCGACAGCAACCGCGATATCTTATTCTAGTAGTTAATGCAACCACCGGACCATCAATAACTCATGATGAAGTACTACATGCTCTGAGGACAATGAAAAGTGGGAAGGTGCCTGGCTCAGATAACATCTATATAGAATTGTTAAAGCTCTTTGATGACAATTACGGACTCCTGGATCTCTTGACAGGACTATTTAACGACGTCTATGATACTGGCCAAATTCCCAGAAAATGGCTTATTTCGACTTTTCTGCCCATCACAAAGAAGACGACATCTAGGAAATGTGACGACTACCGACTAGTAAGCTTAATGAGTCATATAACTAAGCTCTTTCTGAAGGTTATTCACCGACGAATATACAGCAGATGCGAGAAACATATCTCTGAGACGCAGTTTGGTTTTCGTGAGGGTCTTGGGACCAGAGAGGCCATATTCTCGTTGCAAGTTCTAATACAGAGTTGCAGAGATATGAGCCAGGATGTGCACATTTGTTTCATTGACTTCTCAAAGGCGTTCAATAATGTCAGGCACGACAAACTCATCCAGATATTGAAAACATCTAATATCGACGAAAAGAATATAAGAGTCATCACCAATCTGTACTGAGAACAGCGTGCAACAGTAAAATTGGATAATGTGAACATCTCATAGGAAATGGAGATATGTCGTGGAGTTCGACAGGGATGTGTTCTCTCTCCAACACTGTTCAACCTGTACTCAGAGCGAATCTTTCGTGAAGCCCCAGAAGGTCAAACAAGGTATGAAAGTTAATGGACTACCTATAAACAACATCCGCTACGCAGATGAG
This sequence comes from Cryptolaemus montrouzieri, assembly GCA_013387265.2. Classification (NCBI taxonomy): domain Eukaryota; kingdom Metazoa; phylum Arthropoda; class Insecta; order Coleoptera; family Coccinellidae; genus Cryptolaemus; species Cryptolaemus montrouzieri. The sequence continues at coordinate 67,020,303 of JABFTP020000103.1, forward strand.
ACTGCTATCATAGCCAGTAACTTAACAGATCTGCAACAACTAGTAGAAAGGGTTAAAGAACACTCAGAACGCTACGGCCTGAATCTAAATATATCAAAAACAAAATATTTGTTCGTAACCAAAAGAATGGGCATACAGGGATATCTCACTGTCAATAGGGAGAGAGTGCAGCAGATCCACACATTTAGCTATGTGGGAAAGACTGTGTATGATTCGTGGGACTACAAGGGAGAGGTATTGTGCCGAATTGAGAAGGCCAAAGCGACATTTTTAAGAACGAAAAAGATGTTTATGGCCAGAGGCCTAACAAATAATCTTAAGATCAGAATGCTCAGGTGTTATGTTTTCTCTGTTTTGTTGTATGGAGTAGAGTCGTGGATTGTCAATGAGAAAATTATTAATAAACTGAACGCTTTTGAGTTGTGGTGCTACAGACGTATTCCCAAAGTTTCATGGACGCAGCATGGTACTAACGAGGGGATCATAAATAGAATGGGCAAGAAGAGGAAAATTGTTCAAACACTGAGGGAATGGAAGCTTAAATATCTTGGCCACATAGTGCGACACGACAAATATCGACTACTACAACTAATCCCTCAGAGAAAACTTGAGGCGAAAAGAGGCCCTGGAAGAAGACGTCACTCGTGGATAAAGAACTTGCGCGATTGGTTCGGATTGACTACAACTCAGCTGTTTCGAGCAGCAGTTAACAAAGTGAGAATTGCCATGATGTTTGCCAATGTCCGGAACGGATAAGGCACACCTAAGAAGAAGAAGTAGTTTATGTACAATGTTGCCGGCCCTCATTATATATCTTAATACTAAATTATTTACGATAGTATTCATATCTTACATCTTCCCTCTTAAGCTAAAGTAATTATTTACACAAACTCAAAAATGAAATAAGTATTTCAAAATCACTAATTTTTATATTCTATATATACTTAATCCTAATTATATTTACAATATCTAACTAAACTCATTATGCTAAAGAAAAATCAATTTACAATATACAACTTAAAATCTATCTGAATTTCTTAATTCTGTTTCTATCTCGTAATTCATACCGACTGCCTTCATTTTTCTATTTACCCTATTTCTACTAACTATATATCTATCATCTTCAAACGAATTATTATTTACATTACTAGGAATATTCATACTATTCTCATGTCTATTTTCATTATTGGAATTACTTTTTACATTAAACTGAGGATTCTTCAATAATTTTCCTACCTTTCCAAGTAGATTTATATTTCAAATAAATATTATCACCTCTTTTACCCATTGCCAAATTCTTTGCAGTTCTATCATGATAGAATTTCTGTTTGATTTGTCTTTTCTTAAAATATTAGGTACATTTTACTAGTTTAAACTTTAGATTGAAGCAAAAATCCACAGTGTGTAAGGTATCTTTCAATCTTCTATTGAATAACATTTCTGCTGGAGATAAGCCAATATTCGGAATCAGGGTGTATCTTCACAAGTATATATCAAAAATCATTTCTTAAGTATCTTTTAGACAATACCTATAGCCTTCTCTGACCGTTACTTTTCGGATAGTTTGGACTTGAACTAACTAGCTTAGATTTAATGGTATTTAGATAATTCTTGATTTCACTAAAGTTGAAATGACTTTTGTCTGCTATTATTGTGTCAGGAAAACAATGTCCTAAAGTATTGAACTCATAGTTTTAATTATTTCATTCGAGCTTTTAGATCTGAGTGATTTTACTTCCATTCACTTACTATAATAATCTGGATTTGGGAGGCTTTTACTTGGTAAAATTCCATTATCAATAATAAAAAACAAGTACTGTGTTTTAAGGAATTTTACTTACTTATTGCGATTCGTAACGTGTTTCACTACACCGTAGCTTCTTCAGACGAACATACATATACACCGTCCGTTAAAAACTTTTTAGGTTCCAATTATAATATCAAGCTAAAATTTTATACGCGGCCATAACAAGCGATTTCCAATTGGAGTGAAATTTTTTCGAAGTGATATCATTTCCGGTGATACCGGAAGTGGGTCATCACTTTGTTATTTCAAATGGCAATCTACTTTTTTTATTATACATCTAGAACTGACATTTGAGCAAGGCATAAAATACCGTCTATGAATAAAATAAAATTTCGAAGCATTAGAAGCAATTTTCTACAATTCGGATGGATTAAAATTGTAGGAACTATGCGAAAACCAATCATCGAAGATAAATACATTAATACGAATAAATGATAGCAAACATCATAGGAGAAAACTAATTTACGATCTCAATAAATATTCAATATGGGCCCCATTTTGCTCGATACACTTGACAGCTCGTATACGAACATGATGAGTTGCCCTCCTAGTTTCCTCAGGATCAATATCACGAATAGCATTATGAATGCGCTCTAGTAATTCTTCTTTAATTCTTACAGGAATAGGATACACTTCCTTCTTGATTTTGCCCCATAAATAAAAATCAAGTGGCGTCAGGTCCGGAGAACGCGGAGGCCATAAATTTGGTCCTTGATTACCCCACCATCTATCCTCGAAAATTTCTATTAGCTGCCAATCAGCAGCTCGTGTTTTATGAGCTGGTGTGCTGGTAATAGTAATCCCTCAGAATGTTGAGGGGTAATCCATCTGAAAAATCTGATAATGATCCTCTCATTATTTCCAGGTGTCTTTGCCCATTAAGACTTTTCTCATAAATGTGATAAGCCAACAAATCATTCATTAAAATTGCAAAAACGTTCACGCTGAATTTATTTTGGAAATCAATAACCTCAATGAAATGCGGATTTTCTGTGGCCCAAAAATGTCGATTTCTCCTGTTGGTTATTCCACTTTCATTGAACTTAGCTTTATCAGACCATTTAATTTTTTGCAGAATTGTCTCATCTTCTTGAAGCCGAATTAATAAATTTTCACAGAAATTTAGCCGATTCGGAAAGTCAATTGGTTTCAATTTTTGTAGTCTGATAAAAGAATACGGTTGCATGTTATGTTTCTTAAGGATCCTTTGAATGGAAGTATAACTCAATTCAATATCCATTGATGCTGACTTAATGGACCCATGTGGATTGGCCCGAAAATACGCTAGCGTATCAATTTGATTGTCGTAGTCCTCGAGAATTGGTTTTCTTCTAGTTTCTATGTATTTTGTTACTCCAAATTGCAGAAAATTCCTTCTAATCCATCGAAATTTTGTTTTACTCACAGGCGCCAAATTTGGAAATTGGTTATTGAATTGCCTGTTAGTTCTATCCACCACTTCTTGACATTCGCCATGAATTGAAAAGAGATTAAGCATATCCTCGTTTGAATAATCAGCCATTTTATTATCAATCTGCTGTTTCTCAAAAATGTTCACTTCAAATTACCAACAATTCTTGTTGAAATATCAAATTCGAATGAACGAAGTGACAAGTACATTAATTTTTGGCACCTGTCAGGTGAGCGTAGCCAGTTCAGCTACTTGATTCAAATATCTCAAAAGCATTTTCTGTTAGTTTCTGCAAATCATTAAAATTCAAAATATTCCCAAATTATTTCGGAACTATAAAAGATGGGTATAGTACATGCTGATACAATTCCATCTGAAATTTGACGCTTCATCTGATGGCTATATAAAAATTGGCACATGCCATTTAAAAAAGTTGAGTTATTGCTGTTTGAAAAAGGCCAAATTGAAAAAATCATACAAAACAACGCAATAAACATTTGACGTGTGTAGACTGCTTAAAAAATTCATTGATCCTTCTTCTATCCACCAAAGAAATAATTAAATCTGTCAGAAGTTTTGACAGATAAGTGCCAACAACTTGGGTATTTCTAGATGTATAATGAAAAAGGTAGATTGCCATTTGAAATAACAAAGTGATTTTACACTTCCGGTCAGTGTAATTGGAACTCAAAAGATTTTTACGGACGGTCCGGTGGATATATATATATATATATATATATATATATATATATATATATATATATATATATATATATATATATATATATATATATATATATGACCTGCTTTGTATGGGGATATGCGCCCCAACGTTCGGTAAGAATGTTGGATAGTGTGCAAAAACTGGCTATACGCCTCTTCGATCACCCGGAGACCACCCGTGATCTCCAATCGCTGACTCTCAGAAGACAAGTTGCTGACTTTTCTGTTTTACAGATACTCCCACGGAAGATGCTCCAAAGAGCTGCACTAGGCTGGCAAGGAGTTCTCATCATATGCCGGTACATTTAACGATCCCTCGAACCTCTTCAACCGAGTAAACAGACACCTTAATTCTTCCGAGGTGCCCTCTTATGTGGTGTAACAGATTCGAGTATACCTGGGAAGCGCGCATAAAAAAAAATAAATAAACGACGGACCTAAGAAGAGAATCATGTGTTCACTACAAACTACAAGTTTTTCGAACTTTTAGTACAACGAAAAATTAAGTCATTTCTTATATCAATAAAATGTTGCCGGCGGTAAGAATCATATTTGTTCACTCACCTCGAAACTAATAAGTCCACTGTGATCTTGATCCAATGTATTGAACACATAATGGGCGTACTGACTAGAATTGGCTGGAACAAAGATACAAAAAATCGTGAGATTTTGAAATTTTCTTGAAAGAATAGTAATTTACGAGGACTACGCTGTAAATTTTGAGATTCTACGAAATTACAGAAGCGAGAGCTGGTTACAATGCATTATTAAAAATCCTCATTATTCAGTAGTAAAGTTAACGCGCAGTTCTCGTAGACTGGTCATAGTAACGACTATTTCTTAGCAAAACATGGAACTGTTCAGAGAACATGTGTCCGCGCTGTCCTACTATGGTTACAAAGTTAGTTTTACTGAAGAAAGAGGCATTTGGTAATTCAAGTCCAACACATCCAATTGTGCTTCGGTGGTATAGTGCGCTTAAAAGGAGACATATCGCTTGGTGATGAGTTAAGTGCTGGTAGAGTACGTGAGCTCTAAAATGGGCCATGTCAATCATCCTTAAGGTTTAATATCGATTATCTGTATTCAACCACTAGCAATGTAGAAAACAAAATTCCAAGATTGCTTTCTAGCAATCCTCGAATTTCGGTCGTCTTATCTTTTGTAAGCGAAACAAAACAGTTCTATAATAAAAAATGTATATGAGATAACCATTTAAGAACTGAACTGGTCTATTGTATCCCAAACTACCAGGTAGGAAGGGAGAATAGGTTTTATACATTCGTTTGTCCCCCAATTATTAGGTATATCGTGAAAGCTACCGAGCTATCTTCAACCTACTTAGTTGAAGATCAATTACATGCTTTTAAATGAACATTACCTCAACTCAAATTCCTATTTATTATTAACGAAATAAAATTTATAGATTTTAGGCCTGGTTATCTGCATGGTAATAATCATTAAATCATTGAGATGAATAACTTCCTGAAAATAAGAATAGGTTATTTATTCAATTATGAAACTAACAATGATAGATATTTGTCAATTTTGGCGATTGAAAATAATGGAGAATATTTAAGATTTCCTTATACAGCGAGTTACATAATAGTATATCACAACTTGAGGGGGTAAATCTACATGCAATTTTAAGAAAAAAAGTTCATATAAACATAAGTCTGCAAAAGCTTCTTTACAGAGTCTTAAATTTCAACTAGGATCTACAAGGTGTTTTCTTTTCCGGAGCCATGTCTTCTTTTGAGCTTTCAAACATTTTTGCAGTACGCCACTGATCAGCGCACAATCAATTCCGTCATCTTCGTTCAATTTAGAAACTTTTTCGACACCTGTAATTTATACGATTGTATGCATTCGCTGAATTGAAAGCACTTCTGATTAAAAAAAGGACTAGTAGGCTTTGATTTTTTTCATTTATTTATTTATTTTGACAGTTGCTAAAGTTGAACTAGTTTCTGCTCGAATTCTTCATTAAATTAACGATTAGTTTTAAGGTTTTTGAAGTTATTGCTGTAAAAAAAGATGGCTAATTTTACTAACGCCGAATTGACTGATATCCATTACATGTACGGTCTGGCTGACGGAAACACAACAGAAGCTAGGCGATTATATCAGGTGCGCTTTCCAATCGTGTAGCATCATACAAGGGATAATTTTCGAATATCCACAGAAGGTAGAGGGAACCTGGTACTTCTACTGCAAATAATCATTTAAAAGGTGCATCTCAAACTATGAGAACTTCAGATATTGAGGAAGCAGTTTTGAATTGTATTGATATGAATCCTCAAGTGAGTACAAAAAAATTTGGAAATCAGTGGAATATTTCACATGTTCTAGTTTGGATGTCTCTTCACGACTTTTCATTGTACCCCTTTCATATTAAACACGTCCAACTCTACTTCCTCGATATTTTCCTTAAAAAAAAAAACTGAATTTCTGCTGATGGTTTTCAGATAAAATTAGAGAAAATGCTCATGCTCATTGATAGTGAAATAATGTTCACAGACGAAGCTAACTTTTCGAGAACTGCTATCTCAAATTTTCACAATAATCATTATAGGGCTGAGGAAACCCCTTATTAGATTGAAGAATCTCATCATCAAGAACAATTTTCACTGATTGTCTGGGTCGTAATAATTGGAAATTATTTGATTGGGCCATCTTTTTTGCCTAGAGACTAAACGGTCCCGCTTATCGCCAATTTCTTGAGGAGGAGTTACCTTTATTGTTCGAAGATGTGCGACTTTTGGTGAAAAACATAATGTGGTTCATGCATAAAGGGGAACCAGCACATTTCAGTGAAGAAGCTAGGGAATTCTTGAATAATACATTCAACAACCAATGGATAGGTCGGGGTGGACCAGAACCATGGCTTCCTAGGTCCCAAGACTAAAATAGTTCAGACTTTTTCTTAAGGGGATATCTCAAATGTTTAGTTTATACCACTCCAGTGAACACTGTAGAAGATATGAGAAATCTAATAATGACCTCCTGTAACACGATAAGAAATACCCCAGGAATATTTCAAACAGTGCGTAATGATAAAAGAAAAAGGACAGAGGCCAGTATTATTGCAGGTGGAGGATACCTACAGCAATTTATCTAGTTTTTAATTGTTCTTTTTTTGGTTTGATATTGAATAAGTATAAGTTGAGGCTCAGAAGACAAGCTATCAAAATAAGAAAACATTTTGGGCATACCTATTGAGTATTTCTAGTATTCTTTTTTTATTCAGCGAAAAACATACTGATTGTACGCTGATCCGCAAAAGGAGACATGGCCTTGGAATAGAGAACACCTTGTGAATTCCGTTTTGAATCTAGGAAGTGTAATGATCAAGGCTATGAAAAATAGCTTGCATTCCAAATTTGGGCTGAATATCTCGAATATCTCTGGAAACTTCAACACCCTGTAGCTCCGTAACGAAGTTTCTGCGGATCTATGTTTATATGGTGTTTTTTTCTTAAAATTGCACGTATATTTCCCCCCTCAAGTTGTGACATACTATTATGTAACACCCTGTATATGGTTAGTGATTAATTTGCACGAAAAAGTTAACCATCGTCGTCATCGGGTACCTCAATATTTTCATAACATCTATCTTTACCTAAATAAAAAATTATAGGATCAACATTTTTATCATCAGCAATATGTTTCTAAATTTCTTCACATATTGACTTGGCAACAGTTGCATATTGCGGATAAGCAATTATTTAATTGTTAGATTCTTAACATCTTCTAACATGAAAGTAACATTTCTTGAGGCAACCCGGTTTTTGAGACTGTAACCAGACTTCGGGATTTTTGCTGTACTGTACACATCGTCGTTTGGGTTCAGACATACTTCTTTCTTTTCAAGGTACCAAGAAAACGAATTTGAACTGAACTCACTCGAAACACAAAGAAAAACGTGAATGCCCGCGTGGTTTTCTATCGAAGAGCAGTCAAACTCAGAAGCAAACATCTTCAGAAACCAATCACTTACACTGTCAAAAATTTACTGATTCACTAAATACTTAAGTTTTCTACAGCTACTGAAGAGTAGGCGCGCCCAATAAAAATAGTCTACTAATGAACGTCATTCAAATTGGCGTGGTTTACGATTGAAGACCACGCGAGTAACGGAGAGTTAAGTACTCAGGTTCAGTTTTTGTTATATTGGCACTTGAAGTAATGCTAAAAGAGAGTATAGAAAAGATGTATGCAATTATTGTCATTGTAGAACTTTTGAGATGATAATCGTCATGATCAGATAATTCTAACTAGATAACGAATTAATGTCCACATCGCTATAGTTTTAATTTCAAGAAAAAACTTTTAACGATTTATCAGATCCTGCTCAACAATTCTTGAAAACTTAATAAAAATTAATATCGGTTATGAAACTTTCCATTTCATTTTTCCACAGGGCGGAAGTATTCCATTTTCAGTAAACATAAACAGCAGCCAAGTATCAGTATCGTCAGGAAGAGTTGACAGGGTTATGAATTTTTTAATTACACAGGTCTGCAACAAAAATGCTGTCTGGATATTTTCAACTGATTTCTATGTCTTTGGGTGTACTGAAAACAAAAAACATACTCAAAAAATTCCAGAACGTAAGGTTATTTCACAAAACGCAAAATTTTATTACAAAAAACGGATTTTTTGGGCTAAAATCGAATTAACTTGTAGTATAAATGATAGGTATAATTCTATTCTGATTACTGTTTTAAAATGTTTACAGGACATAACTATAATTAATTTCTAAATAAGGTACACTCTGTTTGACCTACATTAACAAGTATAAACATGTTGTAACCTGAACGTGCGCACTCCGATAGTGTAGAAATGGCGCGGGACAATTACGTGTTAACTCATCATTGTTTTATAGATCTTGGTTCAATACAGTGCAATGTCGTCTGTGCGGAATTGTGTGAACTCTTCGGATAGTTTCTGCTACATTTGTGGAGAATATATGACATTAAAGCAACAAGTTAATATAACGGACTTTGTAAAAAAACGTATACTTCGAGTATTTTGGTTTCAAACTTGGAGATCACGATAAAGTATGGGCACCTCATAAAGTCTGCAAACTATGTGTTGAAGACCTTCGAAATTGGTTTAAGGGCAAGAAAAAAGCTTTCCGATTTGCGATTCCTATGGTATGGCGCGAGCAAAAGAACCATAGTGATGATTGTTACTTTTGTTCGTGTAATGTGAAAGGGTATAATTCAAAACGGAATCAGTCAATTTCTTACCCCAATCTGCAATCAGCTATTCGTCCCATCCCTCATGGGACCGAAATACCAGTGCCCAAAGTCCCTGCTACCTTGGAAGAGGTTCCAAGTTTTGACGAAGATGGTGCTGTACCTACACCCGATGACCAGTCAACTTTTGAATTTGAAGATGACAGAAGTCCAAAATTGTTTTCCCGAAGCGAGCTTAATGATTTGGTAAAAGACTTGAATCTTCCCAAAAACGCTGCTGAGTTGCTAGGATCAAGGCTCAAAAGCAGGAACTTACTTTTGCCGGAAGTGTCTACCTACTGGTTTAGATATCGTGAAAAGCAGTTTGATTCCTACTTTGCCCAAAAGGACGAGTTGGTTTATTGCACCAATATTGAAGGTTTGATGAATACATTTAAGATCTCATACGACCCAAAAGAATGGCGTATTTTTAAAGATTCTTCAATGAGAAGCCTCAAAGCAGTTGTTTCACAAAGGCGGTTTCTATGCTTCCATTTTTGTCGGCCGTTCCGTACACCTCAAAGAACCCTACAAGAACTTGGAATTGATTCTTTGTAAAATAAAATATAAAGACCACGGTTGGCAAGTGTGCGGTTATTTTAAAATCTTGGGATTGGCGCTCGGACAGCAATCTGGGTTTACCAAATTCCCTTGCTTTTTGTGTCTATGGGATAGTAGAGACCGAACAAATCACTGGACCAAAAAGTGTTGGCCTGCGAGGGAGCTTAAAGTTGGCGAAAATAATGTCCTGCATGAAACTTTGGTGCCTCCTCATAAAGTTCTTTTACCACCGCTTCACATAAAGCTGTGATTGATGAAGCTATTTGTGAAGTCACTTCCAAAAGATGGAAATTGCTTCAAATATTTAATATCAAAGTTGCCTGTTCTCTCGGAGGCAAAGTTAAAGGATGGTGTTTTCGTTGGACCAGATATTAGACGGCTTATGGCTGATTCACTATTCGTCACAACCATGACGGATCCTCAAAGAGAAGGGTGGATTGCCTTTAAGGAAGTTATAACAACATTTTTAGGCAATAACAAGGACCCTAACTTTAACCTAACCTAACTACAGACAAATCGTCAAAATAATGTTAAAAGCATTTCAAGCTTTAGGTTGCTTAATGAGTTTAAAAGTACATTTTCTTCATTCCCACCTCGACTATTTTCCAGAAAATTTAGGAGACGTGAGTGAAGAGCAAAGTGAACGATTTCACCAAGATATTAAGGAGATGGACGAAAGGTACCAGGGAAGATGGAGCGTCTCAATGATGGCAGACTACTGTTGGACGCTTAAAAGAGACGTTCCAGATGCTTCCCACAAGCGATAATGTACCGAAAAGAGTCTCACTGGGAAAGAGAAATGTGTTTAGTGCTCACTAATTTATGTATTTTAGATAAGAAAATAAGTTTTGATACGCAATTATGAATTACTTTAATATAAAAAAATTATGTTTAATTTTAAGATATATTCTTTTGAAAAGAGAGGATTTACAATAATTTGAATAATTGTATTTATAATAAATTCTTATATCTATAATATTGGCGTGTCAGAAAAAATAGAAGTGTGAGCTCAGGAAATGTAATAGGGGGACCATACTATCTTGTATATGATTCAATAAACGAGTGAAAAAACCTGAGGCAAAAACTCGTTTCCCTGTCGCTATTGCATTAGTAATAGCTTGTCTGTTTATGTTTTGTTAGTGTCGTGTGTATATAAAGACTACCAAATATTTTTCTGCTTAGCTGCTTAATTCTCTCTTGCATTCCTTGATTTCCAAAACAAGGGTAAAAGGAAGAGGGTTTGGGACAGGAATCTGTAACAATGGAAAGAGAAAACCAGCAGAAAAATATTCCAAAGTTTATACTTCTTATATGTCTAAACAAAGCTAGGAGAAGATTTTACATAGCACGCAATTTCATGAAGGACTAAGGAGATATTAAAAAAAATACATAACCTGCGATATTTCCTCAAATTCCCTCTCTTTTAGACCGAGAGAGCCCCGATGGCCAGGTTCAGTCTTCCAAGTGATGCCGATTATGATATTTAGATGTTTTAGAATCACTATGTACCCAACAATTTGGGTTGACATCGCCCATATATCATTTCTTCGTGGAACTTGTTTAATTTAAAGAAAACTTTGGGAAAAAATTTTGACAGTCGGTCGAAAAATATGACGAATGTCATATTATAATAATTAATTATTATTATAAGTTTGAGATACTAACTTGTTTTAGCATAGACACCTACATTGTCAGAAAACGTGACGTGCTAGGAAAAAATGGAAGTCATTTTCGAATTCAGCACACCCAAAAACATAATTACACAAAAAAAACCAAAACAGCTATCAACTTTTTTTTTGCAGACTTGTGTTACCTGCTTAGTCTTGCTTTATACGTTATGTTTTCCCCTTTTAATCGTGTTCGGTTGGAATGAAATGATACTCATCACTCACACTTTCTGTTGTTTTTTTCTCTTATTTCTCAGATTTTTGTCGTTCAACTATGTAATGAGAACTAGTACACTTTACATCTTCTCTATTTCACTTCACATCCTAGTCTTTTCCCCTCTCCATAGTTTCTCTTGCTATTCCATATGCCCTTCCAATTTCCTATAAATCTTTCAATTGCATTGATTAATTTTACAACGATATGAACTCAAGGAGGCGTTTCAAAACTGTGTTTCGTAATTTTGTGAAAGTAATGAAGTCGAAGGGGTTTCGAAGAAATATTCACAAAGAAATACCGTAAATAATTGGGGGTAGGTAGTTTTATCCAAGATATTTTTTTCGTTTTTGGATTTCTTCTAAAAGTCTCAACATTATCGTTATTTAATTTTTTTGTTGTATATTTTTCTTTTACAAACTAATTCCGAACATTTGAATAGGTCTAATCTTGGAAGTCTAACCTAGGACTATCAATTCTATAAGTGAAAAATAATCTCACCACATCAATGAACCCGTTCTGCCTACTAACAATTCATTTAAAAAATTCACAATATTTTAATTTACAGTGAATTAAACAGAACGTGGCTCATTGAAGTGAAAAGGGAGCAAACAAGAAAACGACAGAATGATTAATGTTCTCCATATTATCGTTATTAAATATTTTTGGTTGCTAGTTTTTTATTCTCTTCACGTCAATGAGCCACGATCTGTTTAATTGGGTGTAAATTAAAATATTGCAATTTTCTAATGAATTGTGATTAGACATAAAGGGTACATTATTGGGATGAGAATATTTTTCACTTGAAGAATTGATAGTCCTAGAAAAGACCAGCCAAAACGTTTGAATGTATTTCAAAAAAGAAAAAGAAAGTTTGAGAGAACAACAAACAATATTCAATGTACTATTTAATAATAAACTTTGTATTGACGTCGTATTGTATTTCAGTTACAATTCAGAATGACTCCAATTCCTGCAGGCGCAACATTTATATTGCCGTGAACGAAAGTCTCGAATGTTCCCGTCAAACGCGCCACCCGAAATTTCTAGAAAAGCCGCAAGAATAAAAAACGCGTCATTCCCTTGACGAGTACCGCGCGTTCCTTTGATGAAGCCGCCTTTTGCTGTTAGCAGAGTGTTATTTTATTATGTGATAAATTTATGTAGTTTAGTTACCTACTTATTAAAAATTTTCTTTCTTCCCGAGATCTACTCAAAAAGCACCCGCGATCGACCGTTTAAACGTCCCTGGTTAAGAGAATTGATCCTCACACTTGAAATCATAATTCTGCTTGTATTCTTAATTCTCAATTTTCTGATAGCCTTACTATTTATTTTGAATACACTACATTCTAAATTTGAAAAGATATACTCGTGATTATAATCATTGAAATCCTAACAAGGGATATCAAAACACATAGAGAAATAAACGCTTCATATTAAGAATAAAACAAATGGGGCTCGTAATCTGAGAAAAATGGTCAAAGCCGTCATATCCCACCAAAATTTTTAGCTAAATATAAGAATTCACCTGTCCGAGCATTTTTCACTAAACCCAAACAGAACCGAATGATGAATTTCATCCGTTACTTTACACTCGCAGGGTATAGTGTCTATCGTAGAGGGACAGAAACATATTTGAAAAACAAGTTAGTGGGTTGAAATATAAAACAGATTTTAAATAAAGCATCACAAAATGTTATTTTACAAATTCAATGATATTAATGAGCAGATTTATTCCATTTTCATAAAAATTGCTTTTCGGTGTGGAAAAATCAACAGAAAAGTTGATTTATTCCTGTTGATACCGAGCTAGAATAACGATTTTTTGCTGACTGTGGAATGTTGTTATTGTGTTCATTTCTAAACAGAAAAATATACCCTCATTGCGAGTACACAATCGCTGAATTAAACTGTTCCGCATTTCCAGAAACTTTCTCTGACTCATTTTATTTTTTACGGCAACATAGTTTCGATCAGAATTTCATTATTTTGCATTATGTAAAGTGAGAAATGAATAGAGATAGAAAACCAGCGAGATAGAAAAACTAAGAATAAATGATTCACAAAAATGCATCGAGGTCAGCATGAATTTTTGCTCCTCGTAAAAATTCAATTAAATTCAATAAGAGTTTTCTACAATACTGGTTCCAAGGATAGAAAGAAAATCATTCATTTCCACAATAATGAGTGTATTTTCTGCACACCGTTTCTATCTTTAAACATGAAGTGTAGTTAGAATTAATTGTATAAGTATCTAGACAATATCGTTTAGAAAATATAAGCACAATTTACATCTAGTTCGTTTTTCATCAATCCGAAAATCGAGTGTTAGGAGTCAAGTAGAATTGCACTATCGAATTCAAACTAACATAAACTTCACACTCAGAAGATGTGCGGAGCATGATATGTTCCTTCCGAAATTCCAAATTACATAAATATTAAAAATTGTTATATTAGTCTACCTAAAGCCTATCAATTGGATCTACCTTGTTTCATATTTTCTAAGAAACCCATCTGGTTAGCTCACCTAAAATTTTACACGTTGTGTGTCAAACCTTTAAACTCTCGGAGCATAGGCAGAAATCTTTAATCCCTCCGACCAGTCTAAGCACAGACCGTACTCTGGGCCTACCTGGACCGAGTGTTTAAATATTCGGGCATTTCTGCGACTCCCTCTAACCTCATTCAGCCTTCGACCTTCGAAAAAAGCAGATGTGCCTTAGTACTGAATACTACATATTGAACTTTGAGATGAACTCAGCCGAGACGTTGAAGATTTAAGCAACCACATTATTATTTCTTGTAGAGTCATTCAAAATCAGATACGAAGATCTATGTGTCGACGTTTAAACTCTTGTACAATGGCTGAAGGAGGCCATTTTCAGCACTTAGTTTAATCGGTTAGTTTAAATTGTGTTTTCATCAAATTCCACACAATTTTCACACAGAAACTCTAGCAGATTCAGAAAAAAATGCAAGACGTTAAAAAGATGAAAAATCAACCGAAAATTTATTGAAAAAAATATAAATTGCCCTGAACCAACTGAAAACGAGTTGTGAAGGTTGGAAAGACAAGTGATCTCTGAAAAAGTACCACCCTGTAGATTTTCAAAGTTGTTTCTGTAGTCTTATGATGTAAATTTCGAAAAGGCACCTATGTATTACGTAATGTATTCGCTGCCTTGACCACTAGGGGGAATAACATCTCCGTTATTCTACGTACGACAAATAATGCCTCTACGTCTTCAAATTTCAGGAAAGAGAGGGACGACGAGAGCAGCGAAAAGGAGGACTTTAAATCATCGAAGAGCACCGTTAAGAAGATGAGGATATCTAAAACAACGTCAGAGATCAAGAACACAAACCAGTTCGAGAGTCAGGAAGAAGACATGGACGAGGACCTACACGAAGACTACCACCCGAGGGAAGAAGATGACAAATACGTTGAAGGAAACAGGAAAACGAAAAATACGACAAAGAACCCCGCTAAAACGACATAAGATGCACTGAAGAAACGAGAGAAGATATCGCCCCCCATAATCAGGGAAAAACGAAGTGGACAACCATAAGCAACCGGATGAAGCTGGTGAGTATTAAATATAATCGTGCAAAATTGATTTCACAGACAATACAGGTGGAACCGACTACCGAGGACGATTACAGAAAACTATTCCACCTACTAAATAAGGACAACGTCGAGTTCTACACATACGAGCTGAGATCGGCGAAGAAGTTGAAGGTGGTGCTTCTAGGAGTCATGATGGAGCAGATAGAAAAGGAGATCACCTGGAACAACAAGGATACTATACTAAAAAAGTGACGAGGATGAAAGGAAGTAACGGCCACCCAGCCCCACTGGTACTGATCGAGATAAACAAGAGCTACAAGAGCCTCTACAACATCCTCAAGTTCTGCTGCGGAATGTGAATCTAAGTAGAGAGCCTTAGAATATAATCCGAGGTCATAAAATGCCACCGATGCCAGTTGTCTGGACATGCCCAGAGGAACTGCCATGCTACATTCAGATGCCTTAAATTCGGAGAAGATTACATAACAGCGGAATGCAAGAAACCGAGGACATCATCACCGAAATACTCCAACTGTGGGGGAGAGCACCTATCGAGCAACGTCAACTGCCCAAAGAACCCGAACAACCCCAAAAATCGACCAACCGAAAAACTCGCACCAGCGCCAGCACCACCTACGAACATCTGGTTAAAAAGCGAGGAGGATAAGAAGGCTGCCGACCAAGCGAATAGGACCGAACACGAAGGTGACCAGAAACCAAGGGGGGAGAAGAAGACGACTGAAATCAGAGGACCCTACATGTCTAGCGAAGACGAACTAGCGATGATCCTAAGACGAATAGCCATCCAATTCAACGCGACAAATGCAACCACGGAACAAAAGATGAAATTTTTAGAATAACAAAGCATTATTCAGCTATTCAACAGAAAATAGATTTATGGAGAGACACCTTACAGTAGCATTATGGAACGCAAACTCAATCGCAAACAAACGACATGAACTGACGACCTACCTAGAGGAGAAGAAGATCCAACCAAGGACTTCAACATCAGGAATTGAACGATATACAGGACTGACCGATTAGAGGAAAGACAAGGAGGAACATCGATCTTAGTGAAGACAGGGACAAGGCACGGCGAGCTACCACGCACCAATTCAAAGAACATCGAAGAGACAGGAAAAAACTCCAAACAACCAGAAGAGAACTGAACATCTACGCAGTCTACAAACCACTAAACAACGCAATGAAGGAGGAAAACATTAAAGCCATATTCAACAGCAACACGCCAACCATCGTAGCTGGGGACTTGAATGCCAAGGATTCGGACTGGAACTGCAGAAAAACCAACAGAAGCGGAAGGATACTGAAGACAAACACAGAGAGGAACAACATCATCGCAATAGTGCCAAGGGAGCCAACACACCTGCATGCAGCCACAGGAACCATGGACATATTGGACATGTCACTCATGAAGAATGTAACATGGAACTACGAGATAGAAACGTCAATGAATCTCTCTTCGGAGCACTGCCCCGTCATCCTGAAATTGGGACCCCCCCAGAGAAGACCAACAACATTAGTTGAAATTCAACGAAACAATGGAAACGAGGACCATCCACATAGAGACCCCACAGCAAATAGAATAAGCCATAGCATACCTGGAGACCCGTATACACAGTGCTATTGAAGAATCATCAAAAGAAGCAAAGGAAAAACAGAGAACTCATCTACCAGCCAACATCAAAGCACTTCTAGAAGAAAAGAAACGAGCAAAGAAGAAATACCGAAGGATACTACACCCTGAAGACAAGAGAGAACTGAACGGAATAACCAACAGAGTAAAAGAAGAACTAGGGAGCATATTCAATGAGCAGTGGGACAACAACATAGAACAACTGAGCCCAGAGGACCAGTCACTATGGAGAATGGCAACAGCATTGACAGTAAAGAGTGAAAAGACGACGACACCACACATCAAATACAATGGACAAACATCAGTAACAGATGAGGAAAAAGTGGAAATATTTGCATCAGCACTAGAGGAACAATTTCAATCAAATCATCAGCAACGGAGACGCGGAATTCAGGAACCTACAGCAAAGACTACCGCATTGAAGAGGTTACAACAGCAGAAGTTCAGGGACACATCAACCAACTAGAAACAAGGAAGGCACCAGGACTAGACGGAATTCTCAACCAGGTACTGAAGAACTTACCAGACGAAGGAATTCAAGAAATAACTGACATATGGAAAACAGCGGATACCATCTTGATACTGAAACCAGGAAAACCAAAGGCAGAAGCCAACAGCTACCGACTGATAAGCCTACTACCAGCAATGAGCAACATCATCGAGAGGACCATCTACACCCGACTAAAAGCGTTCGCCGAAGGAAATGGAATACTCCCGGAGCACCAATTTGGATCTAGAGGACGACATTCGACAATACACCGACTAGCTTGAATCACGGAGGACATCAAGGACAAACAGAACATATCAACAAAGGCAAGGGCAGCATTTTTGGACATTGAGAAGCATTTGACAAAGTTGGGCACGAAGGACTAATCTGCAAGATGAAGACCACAAGGTACCTAGCAGAGCTCACCAACATCACGATGTCGTATCTGAAAAACAGATGATTATTAACCAGGATACAGGACCAGAAGTCAACAGCATAGAGGATAGGAGCCTGCGAACCCCAAGGATCAGTACTAGGATCACTACTATGCAACATATACATCGCAGACATACCAAAGATGAAGCACTCGAAGATGGCGCAGTTCGCAGACGGCACAGCAATGAACGCATCCCACAGAAACAAAGCTGCAATGGGGAAAGGGCTACGAGAAGATATCGACCAACTTACCAATTATTTTAGAAGATGGAGGATCGATGTCAATCCGAAGAAGACAGTAGCAATGTACATCGATCACAAGAAGAGGAGACCAACTGAACTACAAGAGGCACATCGAGGAGACTACAAGGAAAACAGAAACAATACACGGAAAACAATACCCCCTACTCAACGAAAGAAGCAAACTCACATTGGAGACCAAAATCAAGATAATCAAGTCAATAGTCATCCTAGGAATAACATACGAAGGACAAATTTGGCATCTGGAGGACAGATTCGAGAAGAGGAACTACAAGCAGAACTCAACAAGATCATCAGAACAGCAACAAACGCCCCATGGTACATAAGCAACGACCAACTCAGGAAGGAAATGGAAATCGACACACTAGAAGAAACCATCACACGACTAACAATGAAGAAAACCGACCAGATGAAAGACCTCGAAAATAAGGAGATCAACCAAATAATTGAACTACAACCAAGGACAACAGAAAAGGACACATCCCTAGTACAATGGAAGAGGAAAAAACAGGCCAGCATAGATGCACCACAACATAAAAGATGGAGGATTACCAACCAGTAGGACCCCAGGACAAACCAAGAAGATGTAACATAAGCGAGATGAAGAGGAAAAAGGATAGTCATTCGACCCTCACCAAAATGGAAGGATCACAGAGCGACTCTTCACCGACCTCATCGAATTTACACTGACTTCGTAAAGCGGCTGCAGCACGCGTTGCCACAATCCAACTTTACGTACCCACGCTATCGGCCATATTGCCAAACCGCCTTTCTCTACCAATGAACAGGGTGTTTTTTATTTCATTTTACATTTACGTTTACAACGAGTGTTTCCATCGTAGCGCCACTTGCTACCCATCCCGGTAGCAAGTGGCGCTCAATGTGGGGCATTATGGCGTTGTTTTCTCTGTTGAGAAAAAGAACTCATCTTCGACTGAGTTAGCCGATAAATAGTGATAACGAGAATCCAAGTGAAGAATTCCGCTACTTCCGCACAAGAGGTGAAGCTGACGCACGTGGTAGGACCAACGCGAACAATAGCAGCGACGCACGTGGATAATATCCGTCTAATTCTTTTACCGCAGAATGCATCCACCACCGCAGCAGCCGTGAAGGAAGCATCCGGTTCTTAGACCGAAGACAACACCAAGTGGCGCCTAATGACGAATGTATCAGTGTAGTGTTTTAAGACGACTCTACAAATCTAGAACATACTCGGTTTGTAAACTGTTTGTTTTTCAACACTACTTTCTTCTTTTTTAGGCACTTTTAATAAATAAGTTTTATTTGTAATTGACAAATAAAGTAGATGCAATATTTAAATGTTAGAGAATTTTCTCTAGCAAAGAATGAATTAGGTTTATTGTAAATTTATTTGGTTCAACCATGGAATACTATTAATTTGATCATTTTTCCGAAAGAGAACGTAGAACGCTACACCCTGTTTTTGGAGCATGTGGATAAGTATTGTTTAGATGAAATTCCATCCATCAATTATCAACAAACATGAGTTTGTAAGAGCAACATCATTTGCGGAAAGATTCCACAAAGTGACTGAAGGGTGTTTGAGGGATTCCCAACAAACTTAATATTCCACTCCGTGAATTTTACTTTAAAGTCTGCAACAGAAACTATTTGGGATCTCCTGGAAGCACTACAATTCATACTAAGTGGGACCGACACGCATTTCGCATTTCCCAGCAATAATTCAATTTAAAACAACGTAACGCGTTGCCTAGAATGAGGGCATAAATCATTCGCCATTCGAGATGAATGTGAGAGAGGGGTGGAAACTCTCTGCAAGAAGCGGTAAATAAGAAAATACATCCGGATATTAGTCAGAAGTTTATCTGAAATTTCCACCAGTACTCGCGGTGTGGATCTTTGCACCATGACAGTGAATTTCCTATTTTAATTAAAAATAACCTCTTGACGCGATGTGCTGGGAAGATCTCAATAAAGGAGGTTTATTATTGCCAGACTATACAAATATAACTTTAGAAATTCAGTACGGAAATAATTTCAAACAATTCCCCTCAGTCGTTTGGGGTAAACTTTAGTAAAATCCAACAATTCATATTCAAACTTAGAGTTAATTGAGTTCTATAGTCCAAAGAAGTAAAAATATGAATAACCTCAAAACTGCATAAAATTTGTTATTGAATGCAACTTTTCATTTAGAATGGAGTGATAATAAGGGATTTTCGTATGGAGGTTTTTTGTTTTCGTTTGAGAAAAGTTAACGATATAGATCTCAAACTGGAATAAATTCCATTGGAGCGAAAACACTCTATATATCAAGCGATAGTCGGGTGACGATTGGCTACAGGAATGTCGCATCTACGACAAAGAAATTCTTGAGCGGTTTTCTTGCTTCATTACCGACTCACCTGGTATTAACAACATATTACTGAGTATTATCGTTTCTGGATTGTACTATTGTAACAATGAGTACGCCAACGATTTGGCATACTGCAAGTATCTAACCGATCTCTTCGCCTCCAAACAAAATATTTAGCTCGCAGGTGATTTCAAGCTGCCTAATATTAAGTGACTTATCACAGTCGATACAGTGTGCCATTCTCCTTCGACTTCTTTCCTCCAAATGTTCAGGGCCGCAAATTATATCCAACTAGTAGATGATCCCCCTCTATACTGGAATCAGCAGGTCCCGTCACTCTTGGATCTAATTTTGGTGAACGACCTTTACCTCATTTACCATATATCACATCTTCATCTATTTGGCAAGTCAGACCAGGTTGCTCTATCATCAAGGCTCCAATATACTATCCCGATGCTATGCAAAATGGAGTACGAAAGTATTGAGACCGTCAGTCACCAAACACTAGAGAACAAGCTCACCGAAATCAGGTGGAAGAGTCTATTAGACAGCTGTACTACAATAGAAGATATGTGATCTAAATTTGTTCAGACTCTCCAATGCCAAATCGATACTTGTTCTACTTCAAGCAGTTTTTCGGCGGTTCCATCTAAGCCCTGGATTTTCAAAAACATCTTACGAATGATCCGTTAACAAGGCAGAGATGAGGTTGGAGAAAACATTACGAGAATTTTCTTTACCATTGTTAGTACTCTAAATTGTAATCAACCACCCTTAAGGCAGCTGAAGAAAGGTTCGAATCGGGATTTGCTTTCGATCGAAAACGTTATTTCCAATCTTAAGTCTAAATTAACCATGCTTCGGGTTAATAACAAACAAGGTCACTTGTGCACCACTTCACTCGCCACCGCAAATATACTATCTAAAAAATTCAAAAGTTCTCTCACTATCGAGCCAGACATACTTCCTAGACCAACCACCACCGGATCCGTCTATGTTTCGAGTGATATCCTCTTTTCCACCAACGATGTTGAAAAACATATTGAACAACTTGAAACATCTTCATCTAACCTAACCTAACCTAACCTTGAAGAACTGTTCTTCGTCATTCGTCACTGGCTCTACTGCTGTCTCTTGTTTCTTCAAAATCCTTCTCATCCCATTCGTTGCCCTCACCTTTGCTATCTGCTCTGGTGACACCAATTTCTAAAACAGGAGATAAATTAGATGCTGACAATTATCATCCAATCAGTTTGGTCCCGATTGTGGAAAAAATATTTGGGAAAATTATTCTGGTGCGAGTTCTCGACTTTGCACTGATAAACCATATCATACCAGACAACCAACATGGTGTTATGCCTGGTACTTCCGTAATTACAAGCCTTCTTAAATGCGTCAACGAAAGGAGTTCGATGCTTGTCAAATAAGTCCCTGTCGAGGGGTTTCACTTGGATTTTTTCGAGCATTCATCCTCGTCTTGCATATGAGACTCTTACCCAACCTGGAATATCTAGCTTTAAGAGGCAACTCATTGTTATGAACAAGGGCATTCTTGAGTGATCGTACTTTCCGCGTCAGGGTTGGTGATACTAGTTAGCAGTAGTGTTTGCCAAGACTCTGTTTGGGGCCCTTAAATCTGTCCCGTTCTCTCAATTCAGAATGTTTCCTGTTCGATGACGATGCCTAGATCTACAATAAACCCCTAACATGTGGTCTAGTGATTTGAAACTACTTTCACATAATTGTGAACAGGCCAAACGAGTGTCTCCTGCCGTTAAACTTTGCTTAGTGTAAGGTCATCCCTAAAGTTAATCGTCGCAGAGAAAACGTACTTTCAGGGTCCGTTATCTAACCTGACAACCTGCACTCCGATCTAGGTATCATCATTACTGACTCTTGGTCTGATCATCATGTTCTACACGTTGCCAACAAAGCAAAAAAGCGGTCGTACTTGTTGAACAGATTCTTTTCTGGGGGTGATCTGAGCACTTGCAGTCCTCTCTACAAAAGGTTTGTCCGTCCTATGCTTGAGTTTGGTGGTCATGTATGGAGTTCCTCACTTATAAGCGATTCAGACTTTCTCGAATGTATCCAACGCCAGGACTCAGCACGGTATTATCCGTCTTAGCTATAAGGAGAGACTGAGACTGATGGCATGTCAACCTTCTGAGGAAATTTTTCTCCTTAGTTTTTTGATTTTTTTCATTTGAAACGCTGTTACAGCGCATCAAAATTGACTGGTTTCATCAATGCTCATAATAATCCGGTCAAAACAATATGTTTAACTTAGTTTTATGATCTTTCTCTCATTGTGAATACATTGCCAAAAATTTTTGTTTAATCCCTACCTATAACTTCACTCATTCATTGCCAACTCTTTTCTCCGCAACCTAGGTAGAGTCTATAGGTCCGTTCTTTTTATGTGGTATCCCCAATAGGCCTACTCTACAGACATCTTGTCGATGACAATCGTTTGAGGCCTGCTTTTCTGCAGCCACACATTCTTCCACAATTTTTCTCGCATCTGCAGAAACTTAATTATTTCATGAGATCGGGGGCTGCTGAAGGTTTGGAAGCTTGCAATGGAATCCAAATGATTGCATACTTTTTCCAGCCCCAATCTTCAGGATTTTGATTTCCTCCGAGCTGTGACTGGACCTGGCGGTTTACTTAAAAACTGTGAAAACGAGCTGCATCTTGTGTGGGAGGCAGCGATGATAAACTTAATGGAATTTTAGTAACCCTCTTGGCAAATCGTTTGTATTGCATGCCGTCTAATGAGTCGTCTTTATTACCGCCGTTTAAAGCTACGAAAAAACGTTTGTCAACAAGAGTGAGCAAAGATGGATCGACTTTCTCACACAGGAATAGTGCGGTACCACCAGGTAATTCAGGATGTTTCTCCGTAATTTTTATAAACATCAGTTTCCCCATATGCTAGGCTGCTACTGTTGTATCACATTCTTATAAAGCATGAAGAAACAGCAAATTCTGGTCTATAAGATCTCCATACATAAAACCTCTGCCACAATAATCATATAATCATGAGGTTGTGATACATTAAGCGCAGTAGAGACGATGATTGAATCTGCATCTGATTCAGCATTCTATAAAATGTACACTACTCTTTGAAATTAAGTTTGTTTGTTTGTTTGTTTGTAATTCCTTTAACGTGTCCTATTTCCGCCTTTTGTCCAATGATACGCCAGGAAATTCTGTCACATCACTAACCCGGTAATTTTGCCGAACTCCTCTCGTGTCGAGGCAAGGCATCTTTAATGTCCAACACATCTCTGTTAGACAGGACCGACGGCTTTACATCTCCTCCGAAAGACCGATACTCAAGCGATTCCCAGAATCCGAAAAATCGCACCAATTTTGTGGGGATCGAACCCAGGAAATCATATCCTCTACGCCACCGAGCCGGAAAACAGTTAGCAATGAAAAAGTAAAGTTGAAGGTATGGATTCAACAAAAATTTTGAGACTGTATTCAATCATAACACTATGTCTTACATTTTATTTAGACCGGATTCTCATGAGCATTGACGAACCCAGTCAACTTAGGAGCGCTGTAACAGCGTTTTAAATAAATGAAATTGAAAATAACTTAAGAGAAAAATGTTCCTCAAACGATCATCTACAAGATTGGTCTGAGGTAATTTTTTTGCAATGTATTAAAAAAAGTTAAAGAGCAAAAAAGAAAATTTTTATAGAAAATTTCTCACTTTTTTGCTTATAGCTTCTTTAATTTTGAATTTAGCGGAAAAAGTTATACAAGTACGTTTATAGTTAAAGCAATTTGCTACAAATTATGTCATCCCAAATTTTTTGTGGGACGTTTAGTTTCCGAGATATCGCGAAATAGGTGTTTGCATCCCTTATTCCAAGATGGCGGCCAGGGGACACGGGCGGCAACCCCACAAACTTGGGGTTAAGCTACATTAAGTATTGTGGTTTACGAAACATATAAATATACAAGGTATCCCTAGTTGGGTGGCCTATTAGACGTTTTTAGAGAACTAATAATGCTATCGTTCTGAAACTATGGTAGTTGCTTCAGCTAGTTCGAAACTCTATTTGTAAAATATTTTCTCCTCAATGGCACTTCCGGTTATACCGAAAGTGCATACCAACTTTGTTATTCAATATAAAACACCCTGTATGCTGATGTCTGCTTCGATAACACTTGTTATTCAACTTACCAAAACACCTAACATAGGTCTGGCTTGTTTCGTTCATGGAATATCTTAGTTTTACTTAAAAATTCTCAATTTTTTGCTTTTTGAAACAATTTATATATCTCGAGAACAGCGTGAGCAACCAAAATTATGAAAGGTGTTTTGCAAACAACAAAGTATGCGGGACATAACTCATATCGGACTGAATCTTAGTCAGTATAAAGATTGCTCTTTTCTCCGCATCACATTTCGAATCAAAGCAACATCTCAAACTACGTTTTTTCAAGTAGTTACCCTAGCTTTTTTCAATTCATTAAATTTGGCGTAAGAACCAAATGAAGTTTCCTATACATACCATATACCTGAGATTTCAAGTTTTCAAGTTATGACGAAGAAACGAACTTTACGTAGGTACGTAAAGTTCGTTTCTTCGCCAAATTTAATGAATTGAAAAAAGCGAGGGTTACTACTTGAACTTTAGGTAGGTACCTAAAGTTATCAAAAGCTGCTTAGTTTCCATTAACCAATAAATGTTCTTTTGTTATTGGATAATTGATAAATTAAGAGGAAAAATGCAAAACTGTAGTAGTCGAATTTCAAAAGTCAAATATAAAAATATCAAAACGAATTCTACTCTATTTTCCTAAATTTCATAATGATTGGTCTAAGTGAAGACCGTTCACTTTTAGACATAGTTCTACTCGAGGCATAACACCCTGTAATGTGGTTCGCCTCAGTTCCTTCACATTCAACTGCATGAAAGCATTTTACAGTCTCTTATGCGAATCATATCTTGAAATCACAGGTTCAGAATAGAATTTATCTTTCAGCGTTCCCCAAAGATAAAAATGCATGGGCGTTAGGTCATGTGACCTTGGAGGCCACAAAGAAGGACCGTTCGTTCCAATCCATCTATTTTCGAACATATCAATCAAAATTCGATAATTTTCATTTCTGCTATGAGCTGGTGCTCCATCTAGTTGGTACCAACAACGCCTTGATTTAGCTACTGTTAGAATGTCAACGTAATCACTTACTACTGTCCTCAAAATCCCCATATAAAGTTCACCATTTCAGTTTTCATCAAAAACAAAATACGAAAATCTGTTGTCCTTCAAAAGTGCAAAGACATTAAAACTAAATTTATTTTGAGGATTTCTGTGCCTCGTAATATGAGGATTTTGGTTGTCCGAAAAGTTATTCCGGTTAAAAATCCTCTGATTAGAAAATTTGGCCCCATCCGTCCAGATAATACTTTTGAGAAAATCTGGATCCTTTTGTGTTCTGAGAAGAAGGATCTCACACAGTTCTATTCGAAGCAGTGGATCGCCAGCTTGTAGAGTTTGGACCAATGAAAATATATAGAGTTGCAGTTTCTTTTTTTAGAATACTGTGAATTGTTTTATGAGGTAAATTCAGATCATGCTCTGATATTGCCAATGATGCACATGGATTGACATCAAAATAAGCTAGAACGGCAATTTCATTGTCGCTATTGTTGACTACAGGCGATGAAAATGATGACTTATTTTGGACCGTTCCAGTCGAAAAAAAATTTGTAACATATCTCCTGAATGTTTAAGCTGTCATAGACGACATATTTTGATATAATTCGTTAAATCTCCTACAAGTTCTGCTCTCATTCCGTCTCTCATCTCCATGAATGTAAAATAAAATGAGGATTTGCTCTTTTGTGTAGCTAGCCATTCTGTTCGAATTAATTTGATTGATAGTTCAAAAAATAATCTAAGCCTCCTCTGCCAACTTCAGGTAGGTATGTAGAATTCGTTTTTTCGCCATAAGAAAACTTGAAATCTAAGGTAAAGGGTATGTATAGGGAACTTCATTTACTTTTCTACGGCAAATCCAATGAATTGAAGAAAATATGGTTTAGAATTTAAAAAAACGTAGTTTTCGATTTTCCTTCGTTTTGAAATCTGAGGCGAAATAAATAGCACTCTATATACTGACTCAGATTCAGTCGAATGTGAGTTATGTCCCGCATGGTTTCTTGTTTGCAAAACAACTTTCATTTTTTTGGTAGCTCACGCCGTTCTCGAGATATATCAATTTTTTCAAAATATAAAAAATCGTTAATTTTTAAGTAGAACTAGGATATGTTATGAACGAAATAAGCTAGACTTATGTGTAAGATGTTTCTGTAATTTGAATAATAAGTGTATTTGAACCAGCAATAAATATGTGGGGCGTTCCATATTGAATAAAAAAGTTGGTATGCACTTCCGGTATATTAGAGGTGCCATTCAGATGAAAATATTTTTAAAATATAGTTTCGGACCCGCTGAATCATCTGTAACAGCATTATTAGTTTTTCATAAACGTCTAATTTGGCGACTGAACTTGGGATACCCTGTATAAGAGGATGGATAGTTATAAAAACAAATATGCTGGATCGAAAACAGCGAATTGTCAAGTATCTTATGAAGTGGGAATGTAGTTCCGCTTAATCTTTTTGACTTAAGTTCCAATGAAGAAATTTCTTTCAGTTTCAATGAAGTTTGAAGTTATTTTTATTTTCACATTATATCATTTCAGTTGTTTTATAGAAAATTTATTCATATCGTTTTCTTAATGCTGTGTCTGTTATATTTCACTTTCACTCTGATTCTTGTTCTGTATTTGTATTTCCTTCAACAGCTTTATGAATCCTTCCAGATTCTTACTTTGAAATTCATTCAAATATTTTTCGAACAAATATTCAATACTATGTAAACCCTTAATCTCGCTCTTATTGAATATTAGAGGAAGTTCAATGTTTTATTGCAATTGTGTTCTGATTCATTCTTTGAAAATTTTGCTTTTCAAGATGCTTGTATTTCCTAGCATTTTAAAAGAGGCTTGACTTGACTTGAATTTTGATAACTAAAATTTGAGTTGATTTCAAGTCAAGTCGAGTCAAGACGTGAAGAACTACTTGAGATAGGTAATGTCCTGAGAATCGAGCTCAATTGCAAAAGATTTTGAATTAAAGTTGATCTGTAATTATATTTCAACCATGATTACTAAAATTTGTGGTTGTTTAGTTATTGGTTTCGCAAATGTGTGTTCCTATATCATGATAAAAACTTCTCAACACCAATCCTATATGCCCCACAATACTCTATAACTAAGGGAGTATGCAGGGTTCAGGTTGGTTAAAGAATGAATAGTTAATTGAATGGCTAAGGTATAGGGTGTTACATAATAGTATGTCACAACTTGAAGGGGTAAATCTACGTGCAATTTTAAGAAAAAAAGTTCATATAAACTTAGGTCTGCAAAAGTTTCGTTACGGAGCTACATGGTGTTAAAATTTCCGGAAAAAATTGGTGTTTTCTTCAAAACGCCTGCAGGTTTTGAGATATTCAGCGCAAATTTGGAATGCAAGATATTTTTTACAGCCTCCATCATAACACGTCCTAAATTTTGACTAGAATTTACAAGGTGTTTTTTTTCCGGAGCCATGTCTTCTTTTCCCCTCTAAAACTTTTTTGCAGTACGCCACTGATCAGCGTACATTCAAGTTTCGTTATCTTAGTTCAATTTAGAAATTTTTTGACACTTTTAATTTCTTGGTATCTCTAACCGTTCTCGAGCAAAAAATTACTAAACGATTGTAGGCATTCACTGATTTTTTCACTTTTTTTATCTGAAAGGTACTAGGGAAACAATCCTATCATTATTTTATTGAAAAAATTACCAGCTGGCTTTGATTTTTTTCATTCATTTATTTATTTTGACAACTGCTAAAGTTGAACCAGTGTCTGCTCGAATTGTTTTAAGACTTTTGAAGTTATCGCAGTCAGAAAAAATGGCTAATTTTACTAACGCCGAATTGACTGATATCCATCACATGTCAGGCTGACGGAAACACAACAAAAACTAGGCGATTATATCAGGTGCGCTTTCGAAATCGAGTACCGCCAGACAAGAGAACATTTTCAAATATCCATAGAAGGTTGAGGTGAACTGGTACTTTTACTGCAAATAATCATTTAAAAGGTGCAACTCAAACTATGAGAACTCCAGATATTGAGGAAGCAGTTTTGAATTGTATTGATTTGAAACCTTATATGAGTACAAGAAAAATTGGAAATCAGTTGATATTTCACATATTCTAGTTTGGAGGATTCTCCACGACTTTTCATTGTACCCGTTTCATATTCAACGCGTCCAAACTCTACTTCCTTTAGATTTTCCTTCACAGACGAGCTAACTCTTCGAGAACTGCTATCACAAATTTTCACAATAA
The DNA here is from genome assembly GCA_013387265.2 of Cryptolaemus montrouzieri. Classification (NCBI taxonomy): domain Eukaryota; kingdom Metazoa; phylum Arthropoda; class Insecta; order Coleoptera; family Coccinellidae; genus Cryptolaemus; species Cryptolaemus montrouzieri. The sequence continues at coordinate 67,049,110 of JABFTP020000103.1, forward strand.
TCATTATTGGGCTGAGTAAAACCCTCATAGTTATAAATTATTTGATTGGGCCATTTTTCTTGCCTAACAGACTAAACGGTCCCGCTTATCGGCAATTTCTTGATGAAGAGTTACCTTTACTGCTCGAGGATGTGCCACTTATGGTGAGAAACATAATGTGGCTCATGCTTGATGGGGCACAAGCACATTTCAGTGGAGAAGCTAGAGAATCTTGAATAGTACATTCAAGAACCGATATATACGTTGGGGTGCGCCAGAACCATGGCCTCCTAGGTCCCCAAACCCAAATAGTTTAGATGTTTTCTTATGGGGATATCTCAAAAGTTTAGTTTATACCACTCCAGTCAACACTATAGAAGAATTGAGAAATCGAATAATAATCTGTGTGACACGATAAGAAATACCCCAGGAATATTTCAAAGAGTGCGAGATTATATGCGTAGAAGGACAGAGGACTGTATCCTTGCAGGTGGAAGACTCTTCCAGCATTTATTTAGTTTTCAATGGTTCTTTTTTTTAGTTTGATATTGAATAAGTATAAGTTGAGTCTCGGAAGATGAGCTATAAAAATAAAAGAAATTTTGGGCATACCTATCGAGTATTTCTATTTTTTTTCCTTTAATTTAGCGAATAACATACAGTTGAAATGATTCAAATTCAATAACTTTTCACTCGAAAACGGTTGGAGATACGAAAAAATTACAGATGCCAAAAAGTTTCTAAATGAAACTAAGATGACGAAAATTGATTTTACGCTGATCAGTGGCGTGTTACAAAAAAGTTTGAAAGGGCAAAAAGAGGCATGGCCTCGGAAAAGAAAACACCTTGTGAATTTCAGTTGAAATCTAGGACGTGTAATAAAAGAGGCTGTAAAAAATAGCTTGCATTCCAAATTTGGGCTTAATATCTCAAAAACTGCAGGAGTTCTGAAGAAAAAAACAATTTTTTCCAGAAATTAACACCCTGTTGCTCCGTAACGAATTTTTTGTGGACCTATGTTTATATAAACTTTTATTCTCAAAATTCCACGTTGATATACCCCCTCAAATTGTGACATACTATTATGTAGCTGCCTGTATAATAATTTTGTCAGATCAATATATGTTAGAGAAGTTTTCTGAATTCGAACCAGAGAAAAATTGTTGTTAACTTAGCTGTGTTTGATTTTTGCCCAACTCTTCATGAATTTATTATATCGAAATAACTTTCCCAATTACATCATTTCTATAATTTCGATCTGAAGATTTTAATGAATCGTTATTTCAAGCATGAGGTCAAAAAATTATTTACCAACTTTTATACGTACTGTACTCGACATGAAAGGAATCTCAGTTTCATTTCGTAACTGTTTCAAAGTGAAAAACGTGAAGTGGAAAATTAGTTAGAGGAAATCTCGTTCACATTCCTCTGCAACGTGAATGTGAAGTTGCGAAAGATCACGTGTATGTGCACACGATGAAAAACCACATTCATGAAATGAAACTTTACATGGTGGTGGAGTTAACCGAATTAGAATGAATCCTAATGGTTTGGATAACTGGTTAAGATTTGAGCATCCCGTAACTAACTGCGATCAAGTCATGCAAATTAATTTCAATCATGTTAGATGTACAGGATGTTTCGAAATAAGGTATATATATTCTTTTGAAAAGAGAGGATTTACAAAAATTCGAATAATTGTATTTACAATAAATGCTTATAGCTCAGTTCTCAGAATCAAAGTGAAGTGTACTACTTTTATTTTACGAAACCAGATGTACTCCATGCTTGGGGCTAGTAGATTCGTTGACATCCCTTTACGATTGATATAGGATTTTGATGGAGTGATGATTCTTTTCTGTATAGCGATATAAGACCAACAAAGGCAAGGAAATTAAAAATCTAAAACAGATTCAGTAGCAAATGTCTATTTGATTTTAGCAACGTCAGTATTGAATTCTCATCTTCGCATTTTTTAGGGTTTCTGAATAAATTTAATGAAATATCAGATTATTTAGATAAAGACCTCATTTTCCCTCATCCATATTTTGAGTGGAAGTTGGGACATTAGATTATTTTAGACAGACCTAATCGGCCCTCACCCATATTACGAGTGGAAGTTGGAATATTGGATAATTATGAACAGGCTTAATCGGCCCCTCACCCATATTCTGAGTGAAGTTTGGGATATCACGTTATTATTAACAGGCCTGATCGGCCTTCATCCATATTATAAGTGGTAACTGACCCTCTTTAAGGGTTTTGGTGATATGATATCATGCTTTATTAAACGGTTATTGTCCTGATACTCCGAACTCTGAGATTCGATTTTAAAATTCTAAGGAACACGTCCAAAGCTGACATTTTGCAAGTTTCAATTTGCTCGAGTATTTTCAATCGAATTCAATAATTCCTATAGTATTACTACGTTATATATGGAACTAAATGTAAACCTGTAAAGCTTTACGTGCTCTTTTTGCTGAACTGAGCACCAATGGGCCAAACTATGTCACTGACTTTCAAACATACTCTATTTCCATATTCGCGGATTTGCTAACCAGGAAATCAAGCCCTCTGATCAAACACCTGTATGTACGACAAACAACACATATAGGGTGGGGCGTGGCTAACTCCCGCTTTTCAAAAAAATAATGCAGAAGAACGGGAGGTGCAAGAGTGGTGGCGCTGGTTTCGTTCAGATGGGCGGATCATGTACTTTCCACTTTTAAACATGTCATGGTCATGTGAGCAGTGCACGTTTATTGTTGAGAGCTTTATTAAAACAAGTGATTCTGTTGTCGCGACGCAGCGTGCCTTCCGCACGAAGTATGGTTTGAACTCTTCTCAGAATGTTCCCGACCGAAAAACAATCTTGGCGTGGATGCTAAAATTTCCAGCAACAGGATCTAAAAATGTAAAGAGAATCGGCCCAGCTGTCGCCGTCAGAACCACTGAAAACACCGCTCAATAGAGGGCGTTGATTGAGCAGTCTCAATCGCGCTCGGCACGCAAACATGCTTCTGCTTTTCAGATTTCGGCTCGAACAGTGGGACGAATTATGGATACTGTTGTCGGGTTACGCCCATACAGAATCATGGTTGCACAAGAATTGTCCCTGATGGATTGGGGAAGGCGTGTGGACCCTTGTCAGGCAATCCTACAACATGTGCCTCCCACTGGGATCTGATGGACGAGTCACGAAGCTCATTTTAATCTCGCAGGGTAAGAGAATAAGCAAAATTTTCGCTACTGGGCACAAAAACAATCCCCCGAAACCTTTAACGAAGAACCCCTCCACAGCCCAAAAGTCACGGTTTAGTGTGCAGTTTCGAAAATAGGCATCATTGGGCCTTACTTTTTGAAAGAGGGTGGTGTCATTGTTACCGTGAACTGTGGCCGGTACTGTGGCATTCTTCAGTATTTTTTACAAAACTCGAGGAATTGGATGAAACCTACGACCAACAGTGCTTCTGGTTCCAGCAAGATGGTGCCACTGCGCATACATCCCGTCGACCACGATCAATTCTTCAGGAAATGTTCCCTAGGCAGGTTGTCTCCTTGCGGGAAACATTTTAGTGGCCCCCACCTTCCCCTGATTAGGGCCCCTGTGACTTTTTCTTCGGGGCTTTTTCAAGGGTGAGGTTTTCAAGCATCGTCGAAGTACCATTGATACGCTGAAAACCGCCACTGAAGAAGAAATTCAGCAGATAACCCCTGAAAATCTTGTGAAAGTCATGCGGAATTCCCATGAACGGCTGAACACGTTTGTTACCCGCCAGAGCTATCATCCGGCCGATAATATTTTTGAAACTTAACTGAAAAAAAAAGATTATATGACCCTTTTGTTGGAATGAATCTTTCTTGTAAATATCTCGTACAGTGTTTTTACCAATCCTTTGAAAAGTGGGAGTTTGCCGCGCCCCACATGCCACCAACGCAGACGTTCTCCAAATCCTTCATACCCACTGAACATACAAGCCTCAATGTCTGTGGATTAATACATTCTTATCATCCCTAAAGCAATTTCTAATGAGGCAAGTTACATTTCGAAGGCGATTATTACACCTAAATGCAGGGAAGTTTCCCTTATTGAGCGTGGGAGTATCGGACATCGCGAGTAATAACCTTCCCCATAATTGAGCAGTTTACAATTCGATTACAATGAATAATATAATTATCCTCGTTACAGTTCAAGTAAACCTTCGAACAAGTTATAGAATGAGATGAATATAAATACTTAATAAATGGATTATGATATTTCAGAGAGATGACTGGCCCATTTATTGAAGCAAATACAAGAATCAATATTGAATGTTTCTCATATTCAAATGTATCATTCGTCGAATTATAAGACAAAAGATTTGGATTAATATAAATGGTTTGGTAATATTTCAGTCAAATCAATTTTCTGAAAAATAAAAGTAAAGTACCAAATCAATATCGATCTTCATAACATTTCAGATTCAAATAGTTAGTCTATAAAAATATCTTTTCAAAATTAATATAAGATGATTTCAGTATAGTTCACACGGATCATCTGCCAAATAAAACGCAGAAAATAATTTGAAATTTGAGAAGTGATTATTTAAACTCGCCCCCCATGCATTCAGAAATTACGAAGCATATATTTTGAGAAAATTTGTGAAAATAAAATAGTATATTGATGAAAAATTCAGAAAGTAATCACCGGTGGGACACTGCTACCTTAGCTGTAATTCTTCTTTCCCTGTCGGACTTCTCGTAGAGGAACAATCTGCGTCTTCCATCTTCCTGGACTCATGTTACGTATGATTAAATAACTTCAAATTCAATTCTGATTCACGCAAAGGAGTGAATTCACTGATCTTTGAAAATGAATAACCGAATAACACTCCTAACGTAGCTAGCGATACCGTATCTACATTGCTCAGAAGTCCTTAGCTTGGTACTCCCTCTACCATTGGTACTCAAGTACCTGTTACATAAGTTAATTATAAACGCGCTCCTTCGTCGCGACGTCGGAATCGCTGTTTGAGAAAATATCAGATGGTGTCTGCAATCTTCAATACCCGAGGGTGTTAAATAACTGTAGGTGATAACGTCGAATATCTTCTTCGCTGGATATCTTATCTAAGTTGGGATGAATACTTTCGTAACGATTTTTACGCTTCTGGGTGATTTTATGCTGCTTTAAAGTACGTAATATTTATTTACATTGAGAATTGAAAATAAAATTATTGAATTATTCTGGAAAATGACCGTTTCATAACTGTAATTTTGAATTCAGATTAAGTATATGAAATTTTAAGCAGGTAGATTTACGAAATACAGTTATCACAATTGCTATTTAGATTCAATCAGATTAAAAGCGAGAAATATATGGATAGTTTCAGAAAATAAACAGAAAAAAACTAAATCCCGGTTCTGGGTCACCTCAATATTCCATTTAATAACGTGGTATAAAGACCAATTTTGATCTACATTGAACGCACTACATATCAGTATTCAGTTAAATAGGAAATAATAACTTCTTTATTAGATTGTATCATAGTCACATAGTAGATTAGCTAGGTTTTGGTACTAGTAACCGATGCGATATTATTGGTCAAAGGGCGGCTATCGATCCGTGACGGAAAGTCTGTCGGCCACAAACTTCTAAGATATTCATTTTAATCATATATTCAGAGAGTAATTTTGATCTACATTGGATGCACTTCGTAACTAAAGTATTCTATTGGTTTAGGAAAAAACTGTATTGACTAAATTAATAAATAATAAATATATATTTCACTTAAATACATAACTGACAAGTTGAACAGACCGAAATACGTCATATTGAATGAGTCACCAAATAGCACCATTATCAGTCCTTGGCCACTAGAGGGGTAGCCAGGTTTTGAAATAATAAGCGGGAAAACGGCTTTTAGGCAAATTTGGACTTACAACGTATCGAACTTTCACTGTCGAGTTAGTCCAAGGTTCTTCACTTGGGAGAGAGAGCAGTAACGATTTTCAGAAACAAAGCTTAGTTTACGTCATTGAAAGGTATTTGCGGACCCTGTATTTGGAATAACCAGTAATTCGAATGAAAATTATTGGAGAAATTATCATTGTTGTAAATGTGTATTATACGGAGATAGAGAAATTGGATTATGAAAATGATGGTTCAACTTGAGTAAAAACTCCAATTGATAAAGCCTTCATATACGCGAGTGAAGTCTTTTCGAGGGGGTTTCACTTAGAAACATATATTTCGCCTAATCCGAATGGATTGATCCAAATACACTTCTTTATGCATTCGCATTCTCAAGCAATTGAATTCATGAAGTTGGGTTTAAAGGAGTCACATGCTAAATGGATCTATCTTCAGCATTTTTTCTCTTCCAAATAACCTATGCAATGCCGTATTGCTATCAACTGCCATCGAAGCAATTTCCTCATCAGAATCAGCAATCTCTTCTTGCTCAATTAACTCTCTTTTGCTACCGGGATGGGGTCACACATACCATAGAAACACTGATGGTTAACACAAACTTTTTGTGAACGTAGAATTAAAATGAAATAAAAACACGTAGTTCGTTGGTAAACAACGGCGGTTTGGCAATATGGCGTGGGTACGGAAAGCCGGCCCGTGGCAACACGTGCTGCAGCCGGTTTTCTAAGACAGTGTGAATTCAAAGGGGTCGTTGAAGAGAAAGCGCGGGAGTCTCCGAAATGCACGGATATTTCAACATTCGGTCCGGGCAGATCCAGAGTACGTTCTGTGCCTGGCCTGGTCGAAGGGCCTAATAGGCGATCTGTGATTAAGGAAGCGTGGTTAACACGGTAACACGCTTATTCGGAGGGGCCTAGTGCGATCTTTAGAGAGATACCGTAGTGGACACGGTAACACTGTCTTCTTTATCAGAATATTTATTTACCTCTACATTATGTAGTACATAATCATCGTAAGAATCGCTTTTATTAGTTACCTCCTCAATATCACTATTTTCATCCATCAAAGACTTCAAATATTCCTGCTCCTCCTCGTATGTACTGCTATAAAAACGAAGATTGATTTATACATAAAAATACAAAAACGCCTTCACTTTAATTTTCATATATTAAAAAAGAAATTTTTCATTATAATGAATTCACAAGTACGTACTTACCAACTAACTCGTAATCCCAATCGTTGAAATAATATCGTGGCAAACTAACAAACATTACTAACTATTGTGAACTGTACAAGAGACAAATACAGAATGCCAAATACGGTACACTGGAGAATCTACTACGCTCCTACTCCCAGCGCTGCATGTTCAAGCGCGTAGAAAACTCTCAATTCGCAGTGATGCACCTATAAGTACCCCAGTACTTCCAGCATATAAGAACGTATTGGCAATCAAAAACAATTTTTTTTAATTTATCAGATTTTTCTTGTTCATTTAACTGCAACATTGAATGCTTTATGAATTTTCACCAAGGTACTAAAACTACAGATTGTTTTTGTTGTTGTAAGAGCATATTTTTATTTTTATTATTTATTTATTAATCTAAACTTAAAAGAGATACCCGGTTACCCTCTTATTGACGCGAAGGTTGATGTTAGTTTTGTACAACTTTTTGAGTTGTCTTTTTTTTTCTGATAAAAGTTTCAACTTTCAACTTGGGGAGTTGGTTGACATCAAAAAATTCCATCATCGTTATTTCTAGTTCCAATATTGAAGGATGAGAATTGAGTGATGACATATTCGATTTTTCTCCTCCGAAAGATATCTTGAAATCTGTGTTGAATATTGATCTGTAACTCTCATATAACACTGGATTGTTTTCAAGTTCCTCTTTGTACATTTCATGCATTTTTTCGCATTCAGGTCTTCAGATAAGTATACTTTGAAGGAATCCTTCGAACTGTAATTCGACCCTCTCCTTTTAAAAGAAGAAATGTGCTCGATTGTAGCATTCCTCGTCTCCTCGACAGTTATTTTGGACGATTTGTATGTTTCGCTTTGAGTTTTTCTGGCACTGCTTCAGTGAATTTCATGGAATGTTGGAGAAACTCCAACTTCTTCCTCCCTATCCCATGAACTGACAACAAAGCTTTTGAACATACTGAAACCTCTGTCACTGTGTTCTCTTTCTTGCAACGCACCCGGAATAAATGAGTAGAATCATAAAAGTTCATGGGGTTAGCCATTACGTCTCGGCGAGACCGCTGTTGTTTAATGAGCAGTACGGATATTAAACCACAAAGGTATGAATTTTGTTAGTCAACTGATTCAAGAAGTCTAGCTTCCAGAGGATCAACATCAAAACTTCGGAATCGTTTGCACCTACAGTCTGCTTCAGTGGTATGCGCTTGCAAACAGATCTTTTTAATCACTCCGATCATACTGCTAGTAATTTTTCTTTTTTTCGATGAATATTCCACATTTTCTCCCACATCACTGCTCGCTTTCTCACTATTCACATTGAAATCTTCCATCGAATAGCATAAGTAATGAGATTAATTAGATATTTCAGTCAAAGCTCTTCACTTCAAGAACACAAGAAAATTAGAAATGAGAATAAGAAATTGGAGGAAAAAAAATTTGAGATGGCACCTTATTTCCATACACAGGACTGACATGGCGTGTGATTCCCTAGTACGCCATAATTTCATTCTATAATTTCTCTACACCTAACGTGTTCTTCCTCAGAATGAAAATATACGAATGTAAAACTTGCAATTCTCTACTAGATGACACTATAGTATCATTTTCTCCGCAGTTTGACCTTGCACCTTCTTCACCTGTGTCCTTCATATGGAGACGCCTTCATTTTAGCTTGAAATTGAATAGCCTTGTGAGGTGAAAGAATGACTACAAATTGTTTTAATGGAAAGTTAATGAATTTTAATATCTCTTGAATGACATTGGAATAACTGTTTCTGTGATATCTATGTTGCAGCATCCAATAACATGAAATCTTCTTAGTTTCGGATGTGTACAGTGTGAATCAGAAGTATTCATTTCGGAATTCTGATCTCTTTTTCAATTGAGTAGATTTCTGAAATTCTATTAGGATGCAAACTTCAGATATTTATGTCAATTTTCAAAGACTACTATGTTTCTTTATCCTGCGAACTCAGAAAAGACTATTGGGGATAATTTAATCGAAAAAAACAGCTAGTACTTCATGAATCGCCACTTTGTGAGAAGATTCTGTATTCAATTATCCCAGTAAATTAATATGAGTTCGCAATGCACATAACCCCTTTTCTATCATTTAAGTATAATTGTACCATCACATCAGGTGTCACCAAATAGCAGCATTTGCAACGCTTGGCCACTAGAGACTTTGAAAAACCTAAGCTATTGGCTGATTTTGAAAGAATAAGCACAAAGTGGCTTTAAGACCAATTCGGACTTATGACAAATCGAACTTTAACCGTCGAATTGGTCCAAGGTAAGGAATCTGACTGTGAGTAATCACGATTCTCAAAACCAAGTATAGATTACGTCATTGACAGTAATATATGGAACCAGTTTGTGGGATAACCAGTAATTCACATGAAAATCATTAGAGAAATCATCATTGATGTAAATGTATATTTTATAGACATTCAGAAATTATACTATGAAAAGGATAATTCAACTTTTGAAAAAAATATACTTCATGGTGATTGTTTTGAAAAATTGTCTCATCCTTAATCGTGATCTAAACCTCAATCAGCCTGTAGAATTCCAAATTGATCAAGGTTTTTGCGGATATTCTTATTCAGTTATACCTTTTGATCCAATAGTTCAGTATTCATGGTCGCGATTTTAAAACACTAAACAATCTGAGGTTCATATCTTTCAATAAATACTCCAATTAATAAAATCCTTAATATACGCGAATACTGTATTTTCAAGGGAGTTTCAGTTATATACATAACCTCACCCCAATGAACTAATTCAAAATACACTTCTCTGTGCACACACATCCTCAAGCAGATGAATTCATGAATAGAAATGACTTTTAAGTTTAATTTGAATAGTTCTAATTAACGCGTGAACTAAGAGATAAGTACTAAGAACATGCACGAATTCTTAATGAAAATACGTTATACGTATGTGAAGTAGATATGGAGACGTCTTTATTTTGGCCTGAAATTGAATATATATATATATATATATGTACGGTTAAATAGAATGAATAGAAATAATTTAATGTAAAGTTCATGACTATTAACCTCTTGAATGCAATCGTGTTTTTGTAAAATTGTAAATAAAAAATATTAGATACTTTGTATACAGGATGTTACATGATAGTATGTCCCAACTTGAGAGGGTAAATCTACGTGCAATTAGAAAAAAAGTTCATATAAACAAAAGTTCGCAAAAGCTTCGGTACAGAGCTACAGGGTGTTGAAATTTTTAGAAAAAACTGGGTTTCTCTTCAAAACTACTGCAGTTTTTGAAATATTCAGCCCAAATTTGGAATGCAACCTTTTTTTCACAGCCTCCATCATTACACGTTCTAAATTTCAACTCTTATCTACAAGGTGTTTTCTTTTCCGGAGCCACGTCTTCTTTTGCCCTTTCAAACTTTTTTGCAGTACGCCACTGATCGACAAACAATCAATTTTCGCCATCCTCATTGAATTTAAAAACTTTTTTGACACTTGTAATATTTACGTATTCTTGACTGTTGTCGAGCAAAATAATATTAACCGATTGTATGCATTCGCTGAATTGAAAGCAGTTCTAATCAAAAAAATGACTGGTAGGCTTTGATTTTCTCATTTATTTTATTTATTTTGACAGTAACTGAAGTTGAGCAAGTGACTGCTTGAATTATTCATTAAATTAACGATTAGTTTAAAGACTTTCGAAGTTATTGTTGTAAGAAAAATGGCTAATTTTACTCACGCCGAATTGGCTGATATCCATAACATATACGGTATGGCTGACGGAAACACAACAGAAGCTAGGCGATTATATCAGGTGCGCTTTCCAAATTGAGTAACACCAGACAGGTGAACATTTTCAAATATCCATAGAAGGTTGAGGGAAACTGGTACATTACTGCAAATAATCATTTAGAAGGTGCAACTCAAACTATGAGAACTCCAGATATTGAGGAAGCAGTTCTAAATCGTATTGATTTGAATCCTCATGTGAGTACACGAAAAATTGGAAATCAGTTGAATGTTTCAAATGTTCTAGTTTGGAGGAATCTCCACGACTTTTTATTGTACAAACTCTACTTCCTCGAGATTTTTCTTCTAGACTGAATTCCTGCCGGTGGTTCTTGAATAAAAGTAGAGAAAATGCTCGTTTTGATGATGAAATAATGTTCACAGACGAAGCTAACTTTTCGAAACTGCTATATCAAATTTTTACAATCTTATCATCAATCATTATTGGTCTGAGAAAAACCCCCATTTGATTGAAGAATCTCATCATCAAGAACAATTCTCACTAAATGTCTGGGTTGGAATAATTGGAAATTATTTGATTGGACCATTTTTCTTACCTAACAGACTAAACGGTTCCGCTTAGCGGCAATTTCTTGAGTTACCTTTTTTGCTCGAAGATGTGCCACTTTTAGTGAAAACATAATGTGGTTCATGCGTAACGGGGCTCTAGCACATTTCAGTAGGAAAAGCTAGAGAATTCTTAAATAATACATTCAACAACCGATGGATAGGTCGGGGTGAAATCGAATAATAACCTATTGTGACACGATAAGAAATACCCCAGGAATATTTCAAAGAGTGCGTGATAATATGCAAAGAAGGACAGAGGCCGTATTCTTGCAGGTGGAGGGCACTTCCAGCAATTTATTTAGTTTTTAATTGTTCTTTCTTTCAGTTTGATATTGAATAAGTATAAGTTGAGTCTCCAAAGACGAGCTATCAAAATAAAAGCAAATTTTGGGCGTACCTAAGGAGTATTTCTATTATTCTTTTTTTATTTAGCGACTAAGATACAACTCAAATAATTCAAATTCAATAATTTTTCTCTCGAAAACAGTTGGAGATACGAAAAATTACAGTTGTCAAAAAAGTTTCTAAATTGAACGAAGATGACGATAATTGATTTTACGCGATCAGTGGCTTACTGAAAAAAATTTTGAAAGGGCAAAAGAAGAAATGGCTTTGAAAAAGAAAATACCTAGTGAATTTCAGTTGAAACCTAGGACGTGTAATGATGGAGGCTATAAAAAATAACTTGCATTTGCAATTCGGGCTGAATATCTTAAGAACTCCAGGAGTTTCAAAGAAACGACTAATTTTTTCCGGAAATTTCAACTCCTTGTAGCTCCATAACGAAGCTTTTTCGGACCTTTGTTTATATAAACTCTTTTTCTTAAAATTGCACGTACATTTACTCCCTCAAGTTGTGAGATACTATTATGTAATACGCTGTATACACTGTGAGTCATTTGGAAAGAACTCTATATCAGAGGTAATCTTTTATTGATTTCAGTCTTTTTTTGAATGGGAATAGATCTACTTTGTTTTTTCAACTTCAAAATCGTAAAAGACTATAGGAACTATTTTCATCGAAAAGCTATAACCGTAATCGAAGTTTTCGGAAATAACTGCTCACAATACATTAATTGTCACTTTCAGGGGGTTCTTTATACAATTATCTCAGTAGGATAATGGAAGCTTGCAAGGCACATAACAAGTTTTCGGTCATTTAAATTTTTGGCCAACCTTCGGATTTTCAATGATATCGGCTATTGTTCCTGATTATGAAACAGAGATAGTCAATTTTTTCGACTTTTGCACTGAATCTTGCAATGAATCGTCAAGCGTGTTGGCCCTTGAGAAATATGAACTGAGCTGTCGTACTACTGAAAAGATGAATACGACACAGACAAATCATATTCAAAAACTCTTCAATACAATAGAATACATTTGTAGTTAGGATTTCTTTGATTTTCCCACGTGAGCCTACCACTGGCAGATCTCTCACCTGAAAGGAAACTTATTCAAAAAGGTTCTGGAATGGAAGTTTAGCCCATTTTGCGATTTACTAGGTCTGAACGTATATTCTGAGACCTTTCATGTTTCTAGTGTAATAATAATGTATATCTGAGTTAGACAAAATAAGGTCTTTTGTTTGTGAGCTAAGACTAGACATTCTAGAATGAAGACAGAGTGAGAATATGCATGTCTTTAAATTCTAATTTGCAGCATTCCTGATAGCCCAAACCAGCTACCACCCTTACCGTTCAGCGCTGTACACGGGAGACATAGTCAACGCAGGCAACAATACAATATCTCAAGTGAGATTCGATCGTCGAAAAATAGACAGTTCTCAAAACGGCAGAAGCTAACTGTCGAAGTGAAAATGTGTTTTGACTAATTTTTGTGTAGAGATGTTTTGCGTATACATCTCATTTTATGGTAGGGTCGAGATGAATGCCAAGGAATTTAACTGTCTCAAAGCCATGGAAATCAGCTCTATATCTCAAGGTGAATAATATAGTTTGGTTTTTTTCTGCATTCATACGCAGACCTTTGGTAGAAAACCATACAAATAACCGCTCACTAACTTCATCGAATAGCTCCCTCAACTCTTCAAGCTCACTACTCTTGACAGATAGAGTCGCATCGTCCACATACAATGCGCTAGACTGATCGACATAACATGGAAAGTCGTTCACAAAAATTGAAAACAACAACAAATATATTATATTGTTTAGTTGGTTTTGGGGAAGTGGAACCATATGTACCGAATATATTTTAGCGGTTTTGCAAACTCTGTGTCTCGAACTGACGGATCATGATATACATTCTGTCAAAAAAGATTCAAGAAATGGTTACTCAAAATATCTGCTCAAAATTATAGTCGAAATTTTTGTTGTTAAATTTCGAACAACTAATTTCGATTTTTACAATGGATAAAAACATTGAACAAAGAATTTATCTCAAATTTTGTATTTCAAATAGAATGTGTCGAATCGCTGAAAGTATTATAAAAGGCTCACGGTGAATCGACTCTATCAAAAACACGTGCAATACTTATGCCGCTCCGACTCTGTTCAAACTATACCTGAATGAAGTGCTGGAGGAATGGAAGAGAAAATGTGGAAATATGGGGATAGAGGGAGATGATGATATGCTTTTTTGATTAACTTTGCAGACGACCAGGTCATATTTCTAGGGGATGAAGATGACGCCCCTTATATGTTGCGGAAGCTCAACGAAGAATACATAAAATGAGGTCTGCAGATACACTTTAACACAACTGAGTGTCTCGTGGTGGGAGGAAAAGGAACTGATTTGATAATGGAGGATAGAGCTACACTAAAGAACTGTAGTAAATACCGTTATCTCGGAGCATTGATTTCAAATGAAGGAGAGAGTGAAGAGGATATAAATGACAAAATAATAAAGGGAAAGATAGCAATTAGATAACTACACAGCGTTATTTGGGACCGGAATATCAGTAAACCTGTCAAAAGAAGGATATATAAAACTATTGTAGAATTAGTGGCTACATATGGATCAGAGGTGTTGGAGATGACAAAGAAAAATGAAAAAAGACTACAAACAATAGAGATGGACTATTGGACCAGAAGCTGCAGCCTCACAAGACTTGATCGTGTAAGAAATGCAGAATTGAGGGAGACAGCAGACACTTACTTAGACATAATAGGTACAATAGAGGCAGATAGACTTAAGTGGTATGGATACCTGAGACGCATGACACAAGGAAGATGGCCTCTTAGAATATGAAAATGGCAGCCAGCAAAGAGAAGAAGAGGTAGACCAAGAACGAGTTGGAACGAAGCCGTCGATGAAGCCATGATAGGAAGAAACTTTCAAGAAAATGACTGGCAAGATAGAAAGATATGAAAGTTAGGTTGCGAGAAACCTGTATGGTGTATTTGCGCTCGCAATCAAAAATAATTATTCATTTCAAAGCTGATACAAGTAAGCTCAGCGACATCTATAGTAATGTCTTGAAGGAAAGTGAATCTTGATCGAAGAATATGTTGCAGATGGTTTTTCGACATCTTGGTGGCTAATAGGGAATCGATATTCCATTGTTCGACTTTGAAAAATGTGGTGGTTGAATTGTCAAATTTAGTGACTTTGAATAATAATTAGATACTGATTGTTTCCTTAATCGATGCCATATGTATTTTTATTTGTGACATTATCTGTTTTTATTTGTTAATACTTGTTGCTTTATTGATGTCATCTGTCATTTGGTTAGCGAAATTTTACATTTTTTTAGATATTGATGAAGTTGCGAACGGCAACGAAATATCGATGATTGGGTATTATTATTATTTTTATATTATAACTATATTATCGTATTGATGTTGCAGAGCAAATACTCTATGCTCGACACAACATGATAGAAATATTTTTATGCAAATTCCTGTTTGTTTTCTAACAAATTGCAAATACAGCCTTCTACCATTTGTGAGGATATTCAGCCGACATGCCGTTTAAGCTCTGTTAAATCAACGCCTCTCTCAAGAAACATAGTTGCGGAAGTAGGGCACATTTGTGTATCTTTCACAATTTATCTTTGGAAATTTAAATAGATAGCGAAGTTTTCAGCAATGAGAGCAAATTTGTTAATGTCGATCTTTTCGTGCTAGTTTACCGTTGGTAATTCATAAAAATGCATGTTCTTTATGCAATATGGGAGGATATTTTTCAAGTGTTCCACGGCATTTGGTAACGATTGGGAATCATTTATATTATTCTTTTACACGTTAATTGTGTTGTCTGAAACAGCAGTTTCTAGATCTTGGATATCATGCTGATGTTATGTATTTTAAATTAATTTATTTACTAACATTTCAATTCAAAAACGAATGAGTTAGAAGAGATGAATAAGTTATTGCCAGAAATTTTTTAATCTTTTCAGAAGCTGCCCCTAGCAGGTGAGGAAGATGTAGTTTTGAATGAATAATTTTGGCATATAACATGAGTAGAGTTAGCCATACAGGGTTAGGCAAAAGTACCGGAACGGTTAATTATCTCCGTTATTTACCGAGAGTTTTTTTTGTAAAATTGGTATTCCTACATTGCTGAACATAAAAAATTCAGTGTTGATATTTTGTGCTCGCTAGTGTTTCCGGTGTAGCCGTAAATGACCGAAAAATGAGAATTTCAAAGGTAACATCCTATATGTATATTCATTATCTAATTCAGAGAAAAAACTTTTTTAGAGAGAATCAATAAACAACATTTCTTTTCAATGTTGAGTTAATAAAAAAATAAAAATTATATCACCAATATCAAATCACTTTTGCTCAATAATCAACGGGACAGGTTGACAAATGATGTCAACTATTTCTTTAAGTTTAGGTTTTTGCACTTCAATTCCTAATAATGGTATTCAAGCTCAGTGAAGCAGAACGAATCGAGGTTTTGATGATGCGCGGATATGGTGACAGACAACGATCTTACGAAGAAGTTCGCAGTCTGTTCAATACTGTTTACCCAGATCATCAAATTAGTAAATCTACAGTATGCAGAACTATTCATCGATGAAGCAAATCCTCAGGTTTCTACAAATCAAATAGTTTTGAATCATGATATTTCTCAGAGCTCAAGTTGTAGGATACTGAAAACAGAAAATATTAAACTATATAAAATCCATGTCGTCCATGAGCTTACTGAAGACTATCCTGACCGTAGAGTACAGTTTTCAGAGACCATAATGCACTTGTAGATTTCTTTGAGGTGTACGGAATGGCCGACAGAAATGGAAGCATAGAAACCGCCGTTGTGTAGCAGAACTGCTTTAAGGCTTCTTTTTGAAGAATCTATGAAAATACGCCACTCTCCTGGGTCGTATGAGATCTTAAATGTATTCATCAAACCTTCAATATTGGTACAATATACCAACTCGTCCTCTTGGGCAAAGTAGGAAATAAACTGTTTTTAACGATATCTAAACCAGGAGGAAGACACTCCCGGCAAAAGTAAGTTCCTGCTTTTGAGCCTTGATCCAAGAATCTCAGCAACGTTTTTGGGAAGATTCAAGTCTTTTACCAAATCATTAAGCTCGCCTTGGGATAACAATTTAGACTCTAATCTAACCTGTCATCTTTAAATTCAAAACTTGACTGGTCATCGGGTGTAGGTACAGCACCATCTTCGTCAGAACTTGGAACCTATTCCAAGGTAGCAGGGACCTTGGGCACTGGTATTTCGGGCCCATGAAGGATGGGACCAATAGCTGATTGCAGATTAGAGTATGAAATTGACTGCTTCCGTTTTGAATTATACCCTTTCACATAAACGAACAAAAGTAATAATCATCACTATGGTTCTTTTGCTCGCGCCATACCATAGGAATCGCAAATCGAAAAGCTTTTTTCTTTCCCTTAAACCAATTTCGAAGGTCTTCAAGACATCGTTTGCAGACTTTATGAGTTGCCCATACTTTATCCTGATCACCAAGTTTGAAGCCAAAATACGCGAGGTATACTTTTTTTTACAAGGTCCGTTATATTAATTGCTTTAATGTCATATATTTTCCACAAATGTAACAGAAACTATCCGAAGAGTTCACACACTTCCGCACAGACGAGATTGCACTGTATTGAACCAAGATCTATAAAACAATGAGTCAACACGTTATTGTCCCGCGCCACTTCTACACTATCGGAACGCGCACGTTCAGCTTACAACATGTTTATACTTGTTAATATACGTCAAACAGTGTTTTCCTTATTTAGAAATTAATGATAGTTGTTTCCTGTCAACATTTTAAAACAGTAATCAAAATAAAATTGTACCTATCATTTATACTACAAGTTAATCCCTTTTTAGCCCAGAAAATCGTTTTTTGTGATAAGATATTGCGTTTTGTAAAATAACCTTGTTTTGGAAATTTTTGAGTATTTTTTTTGTTTTCAGAACACCTTAATATATAGAAATCAGTTGAAAATATACAGACATCATTTTTGTTGCAGACCTGTGTAGTTAGTGGATTTGAAAATTCGATTCGTCAGCTAATTGATGCTATCGAATTATACGATGAATGCTAGAATGCAGACGGTAAAAAATTCCTCACTACCTATCTCTGTAAAAGTATATTATCCCAGAATGCGAAATTGCGTTTAGATAGAACTTATACGTCAAATACGGATCTCGTCAAAGATATGAGATCGAACTAAGCTTGCAGCCACAGCCCTTCCAGTTGAATTGCATAACGCAAATCATAATAGAAAATCTGTCAATGAGTTTGTTACGATGATTGAGAAGCTGATGGTAGATTTAACAATTTCACAGTCTGAGGGTAGTTTCAGAAATCAGCATGGACGGGTTGATTCAATCAAAATCAAAATAATTGCAACTCTCGTCGATCATTCAATGAAGGAAGTTATCAACAAAATTGTAATAATCAAAGTATCAACCGAGGACATTCGTTTAAAAATGAGTATCGAGGTAGCAACAGTAGCAGTCACCATTCACGTGGCCGACAAAATAAACAGAGAGGTTATTTCCTTGAAACCGAAAAAGAGGAAAAATGCTCTAAAATTCTGCAAAAAATATATATCAATGGATTTTTTCATCCTGCCACAGAATGAATGTGGCTCAATTGCACTAAGTATGAATGGTCTGAACTTTGTGAGAATGTCACTGGGAACCAACGAATTAAAATTACTACCGGACTCTGGCGCATCCGTGTCTATTAATCTCAAATCTTTCAAAAAAATAACTATCCCATTGATAAGAGTTAGCGAGTCAAGGTTCACGGCGTCGCTGGTTCGACGACCACACTTGGCTCGTGTATTGTTACTTTTAGGATAGGTAAAGACACTATAACACACGAATTCCCCGTAATGGAAGACTTTGAATATAATATGCATGACATAATAGGTTCAGATTTTTAAACAAAATACTCAGCTATAATCGATTATGAAAGTTTCAAATTTTCTTATTTCAACCAAAAACATAGAATTCAAAACCCTTAGAATCCAAATTCAGTTATTATACAATTATTCCACCACGATGTGAGATAATAAAAAACTTTGAAATTCAAACTAACGATGATAGCATAATAGTACCCGAAGAAATTTGTGAAGGTGTTTTCACTGCTGCAATAACGGTTAGGCCTTCAAAAAATATGGTTCCAGTTAGAATACATAATGTCAATGATGGAGAGATCAAAATTAAAATTTCAGACCCAAAATGACGAAATAAGATAACAACGAATGTTGTGAATTCACAGAAAATCCAATGTATACCGAAAGAGTAGTCAGTTCTTAAAGCCATCGACTTGAATTCATTGAATACGTCGGCAAAATTCGCCGATGTATTCCACTATGAAGAAGATAAACTTACTGTTACAAATGTGAGTGAAGCAACTATTAGATTTAAAAATGAAGCTAATCCTGAGTATGTGAAACCAAATCGGCTACCACATGCACAAAATTTTGATATCAACGAACTAATCAATAAAATGCTCGAGGATGGGATTATAGAGCCTACCCATTCTGCATGGTCATCCCCATTATTAGTTGTCGAGAAGAAAGCCAATAATCAAGGTCCAAAAAAGTATAGAGTTATTTTGGATTATAAGTTATTGAATCAAGACATTTTGGACTGTAATTCCCCTTTGCCATGTATTGAGGAGATTCTAGATTCTCCTTCAGGAGCCATTTATTTCTCACATTTAGATTTATATCAAATAGAGCTGGATGAAGCCTTGTACAGCTTTCACTAGAGATAAAGGTCAATTTCAAATGAGAAAATTACCGATGAGATTCAAAATAAGAGTTCTTTTTCTGGGGCGATGATAATGGCTATATCTAGCCTAGATAACCGTATTGTTTTTGGATCTAGTTTAATGGATCACAAACAAAATTTGATTAAAATTCTGCACAGACTTAGGAAACTGAATACCAAGTTGAATCCTAATAAGAGCGAATTTTCGAAGAAACAATTATAATCCTTATCCTTGTTTCTCCTTGCAGAATTGGCTTGAGATATAATCAGTTTTTTTGTGGTTATTCTCTTGAACTGAGACCAGACCTTCGTTTTATTCATTAGGTAGACCTCGAAAGGCTTGCATCGAGATGGAAACTACGCCTGATTTCCTGAGCGTTTAACATCTGCTTTGTCTCCTGTACCGAGCGCCTGCAATATGGGATTGAATGAAGCTGGAAGTCACCTGGTATACAGAGATGACTGTCTTCCTTAATGCAGTGAACATAACTACATTACAGCTTCAACGTCAAAATGTAGGTCTTTGTTGTTGAGTTTTCGCCCTCGATATCATACCTTCTTCAAACGCTCAGTCTAATTGATGAGCTCAGTGAAGTAAGCAAGCAAAAGCACATTCCAAAAATTTTTCTACAGGTAAAGAACACTGAGCTCTTAGAATAGTCGTATGATATTTTTCAAACGATGATCATTGCATTTATGGTTGATGAAAATTGAAAGGTGTTTCTTTTGAACGTATTAGCAGAGCAAATTTGAAAATTGACAATTGAGAATCCGAATCCACTTCAATAAGCAAGGGCGTGAGGCAGATATGTATCCTCTACCCGATGCTCTCAATTCAGTGGTATCACGAAGAAGAAGAATAAAGATTAATGGTCATTTGATAAACAATATGCGGGTGGCATGGCCCTTGTTGCAGGGCCGTTAGAAGATCTTAAAATATTACTAAATCGAGTAAATGACGTATGCAATCAATTTGAACAGACATCTATCCTATCGAACATGACTGGAACATTCTGAATAGGAGATCGAGAAGCCAGTAAAAACAGCCAGCTACCGTAAATGAGGTTCAGGAAAAACTAATTTGAATTAGGAACGATATGGATAGGAATGCTATTAGGTCATTAATTTCGAGTATGAATCATAGATATAAGGCCGTTATTTTCCCCAGGGGAGGATTTATCGGTATTAGCAGGTTTTTGGGAGTTTAATGAAGGTATTAGAGCTTTCATTAAAAGATTTATTTCAATTTATACGTAAACCATCATTTTTAATTTTCGAGGAACCGAGCACTGAACGGCGAACCATAATGCACCAAGTCAATGCAAGTTCGCAAACAGTCAGGAAAATGATTGAATATTCAAAGAGAGAAAACATCGAATTTTTACATCATCTTGCATATAGACCAGCCAAAGATGCAACGATTTTCTTACTTTTGCCAACATCAAAAACGGACTGCGTGGTCAAGGGTTTCATTCTTCAGCAGAATCTGTTGATGCCTCTCAAAAGAGTATTTTGAATGTAGCAGAAATGATTCGAATAATTGCTTCCAATGCTGATTGAACATATGCAAGAGTGTATAAGTCTTCGCAATGAATACTTCAGAAAGCCATAAAGTCTGTAATAGCTCGCAACTGTTTCATTCCAGCTTCATACGAAACTCAAAAGACATCCCTCGAATGATATGTATTTCATCGGATGCAAAAGTCACGGTCTCATTCACAGAGCTGGTCATGTCGTCTTGCAAGGACAATAGCCTTGTTCCTTCTTGCAGAATTGGCTTGAGATGTAATCAGTTTTTTTTTGTGGCTATTCTGTTGAACTTGGATCAGACTTTTTCGCCTCATTTATTAAGTGGACCTCAAAAGACTTACATTGAGATCGGAACCACTCCCTCTTTTCCAGAGAATCAGTTTCTCATTCAATGCAGTGAACATAACGGCATTACAGCTTCAACGTTGAAATGTTGGTCTTTGTTGTTGAGTTTTTGCCTTCAATGTCATACTTACTTCATACGGTCAGTCTAAGTGACGAGATTAGGCAAGTAAGCAGAGCCAAATTATAGATCAAAAAGCGAGAAGTGGAATCCATTCCAATGAGTAAGAATGTAAGACAGGGATGAATCATTTTCCTATGCTCTTCAATTTGTATTCTGATAACATTTCCGAAGAGGCTATGGCAGCACAGAAGGAATAAAGATTAATAGTCATTTGAATAACATTAGGTGCGCAGATGATTCGACCCTTGTCACGTTGAAAGATTTTCAAATATTACTAAATCGAGTAAAATACGTATGAAGCCGATTTGGATTGTGGATTGATACCGAAAAGATTGAGCCAATCTCAGCAGAAATGAACAAATAGAAACGGCATTGAAAAATGAGGGGGGAAATATTAAAAGAGTCGACACCTTCGAATATCTCGGTAGCCTCATCAGGGCGGGTACAAACCCAAATATCGAGGTTGAAACAAGAATTCCACTGCTAGGATAGCATTCATCATTCACAATGTAACAAAATTAACTCTAATACTCTGATTAAGTCCAGAATTCAATTTTCTTCACAGAAATCTTGGAAGAATGGTCAATGAGGTTCTACTTAGATATTTAATCAATTACAAACATTATGATAATGATACAGTGTCACAAATACTTCTTTATGTTATATACAGGCAATGACACTTTTCTTGGTGGTTCTCGGTGTTACTTCTACCTTTGGGGAAAGCCTCTATTTCAGATGTTGAACTGCACGTACAAGTCTCTAATAAGGAATTTCTATTCATGGGTCTCCACCTAGGACATTCTATTCATTGATCTCCACCTAGGAATGTCAGTCTAGGTACAGGTCTCCACCTAGGAGTTTGTCTAGCTATGAGTATCCACCTAGGACTTTATAGCTACGGACCTATATTTTGATATAGGTCACTACACAGTTTATGGAATACAAGATATGAATTTTAATATAATTTAATTAACTATTCTTTAGGAGGATTTTCAAGTTTAACTCATCCGCTTGAAGCTCTTCAAAGAAAAGGAACGCCTAAACTGAAGAATAATCATAGCACATGTACTTATCATATGCGTATTACGCGCATCAGATTGTTAACCAGTAGCGTGACACATATAGAGGGTTGACTGAAATCAGATGTTTCAACTCAAATTGTTGTGACGTGATTTTAGCACGTTACAACAAAGAACGCCCCTGCGATAAAAATTCGAATATTGAAGCAACAGTCAGATTTGCAGAGTGCTATGTGTGGTCCACCGTTTTATATGACGTGGAAGAGTGGATTTGACAAAGAAATTAAGAATCCATTAGAGGCTTTTGAAATGTGGTCCTTTAGACGTATGCTTCTAATATCCTGAACAAGCAGAAAACTATTGAAGAGGTTCTACAATTGGTGAACATAGACCGCCAACTTCTTCAAATGATTAAGAAAGAGAAAATTCAATATTTAGGGCATATTCTTCATGAAGAAGAATACTTTCTTTTCCAGTAATAATTGAAGGGAAAAATGAAGGCAAACGTGATATTGTAACAAGGAGGATATCCTGGTATCGCAACGTCAAGGCATGGACAAGCCTCACATTCGAACAATTCTGTCACTTTGTCCAAAATCAAGAAGAACTCAAAGAAGAATAATATTGTTAACCAATTAAGGAATTTTTTTCAATGAAAGACAACAAAGGGTTTAGGAAAAGAACAAATTTTTCATGGAAAACTTTGTGGAAATAGTACCATCAGGTAAAAATAATTATTAAATATTCTCAATGGTATTGATATAGCAGCAAAAACGCATCTATTGAATATTGTTCTTCAATTATAATATTCTTAAAGAAAAGCCAAAAATATAACAGTTTTTCTCTCTGAAAGAGAATGCATATATAATTGTGCGCCAGAGAAATCCCGACAACTTTTTTCGAAATTTTAGAGCTAGATCATTCGTTCTTGCTTCATTGGAAAGCCAAACGACTTGGTTTTTCAGAAATTGTTTCGAAATTTCATTTTCGGTGAAATCCAATATGGTTGACCCATCCGAAAATGAACAATATTTCGAGATCGCTAAAACGTTATTTTTTCAATAAAAATTTTGAATCGGGCATTCAGTCGATAATTCAGTCTCTTCTAAACAATTGGACATTTTGATCTTAAAAATATTCAAAGAATTAGTGAAAGAGTAACGTGAATAATTTTTTCAATCTGATTTTCAGCTGTAATCGAAATATATTTTCTCCTCATGGCGCTGACACTCCTGAAATTGTTGTGTTTTTCATGAAAATTCTGAGAAAACAAAGAACCATATCTTACTAAAATCTAACTAAAATTTGATTTCCGTTCGAATTCAAAATGGCCGTTTCCTCAAATATTAACAATTTTCCCCTCGCATTAAAAAAGTTTTCGCTGTCTAAATGAATTAAGTACGTAATTCAATCACTTTATTGAATCTTTCCCATCATTTTTAGGGGTCGAACTCGAATATTGATTCAGAATTGTACCAATTGTCGTCAATAATGTTTCTCTTTTCCACCCTCATATTTACCTTCCGTTGTGAAACCTCTGAACATAGACTGCATGCATTAACTCCATGATAAACGAAGAATGATGAAATGTTATTGAGTATTCGACGATATCTGGTTTGAACTCGAATTTTATCTTGGTGTAGCTTGTTTTTGACGTTTGAAGTTGTTAACAATGGTTTTAACAAATGAAGATAAGCGTTTCATTGAATATTTATTTGTACGTGGCTATACTACTAAACAATACTTCCCCCCCCCCCCTAAATACAAAATAATTATGATCTATGATCTTGAGGAAAATTTCGTTTAGTGATTTTCAAGTCCAAAAAATTAATGGAATCGTTCTGTTCATTAATTTTTGGACTTGAAAATCACTAAACGAAATAATAATCATGTTTTTCGGTCTTTCGTAAACCAACACATACTGATACAATTATACATAACTACTCATTACATCCAATTCAACACAAAGTTGCAGCTTTAAACAGCATGGTACATCGGTTACTTAATTTACCTTTATCAGTAGAAGATTATAATAAAGAGTTAAATATCATCAAACAGATAGCCATTAGTAATTCATATAATCCGGATATGATAGATCTAATCAACTGTATCAGAAAGCAATAAATGAAGTATATCCTATTCATAAAGACTATAAAATATTCAACAGTTTAACATTCTGCGGTTCTGCAAGTACAAATATTAAATTTTTCTCGTCAAACGAAATCTTAATATAACTTTCAAAACTTCTAATAACTTAGGTAAACATATTAAAATAATAAATCTCGTGTTGAAAACTCAAGTAAATCAGGAATCTATAAACTCAATTGCGGTTCTTGTGATAAAATTTATATCGGTAGGACCTATAGGAGTTTTGGCATAAGAACATCTGAACATAAACGTAGCTTCGATAAAAATAAATCTGATTCAAATTATTCAAACCACTTAATAAAAGAAAAGCATTCATTCAATAAAAACTTTGACATATTACATATAAAATCAAAAAGTTTAAAATTAGATCTCCTAGAAGCATTAGAAATAAATAGATACAAACATTCGGACAAGCTTTTGAATGAGCAGGTAGATGTAAATTATTCACCCCTATTTAACTTGTTTAATTAGTTTTTATTACCTTCCATACTAACTGTACAATGGCTCGGTGTGGATTTGCCTGTTATTCATCCAACTTGTTCTACGATTTGTTTATAATACCATACTCTTCAATCTGTTCGTCATTCTTGATAAAGCTGCTGAGTCAGCGAAACGTCGTCGAATTTCTTTCAAATAAAGTGTAGATTAAAGTTAAACCTTGTGTTTTTTATCTCCTCTTATCCTCAATTGTTAAAACCAATGTTAACAATTTCAAACGTCAAAAACCACCAACACCAAGATGAAATTTGACTCAAATCAGATGTCGTCTAAAACTCGATGACATTACATTATTCATTTTTATCATAGAGTTAATGCAAGCAGTCTATGTTCAGAGGTTTCACAACGGGAAGTGCATATGATGGTGGAAAAGAGAAACATTATTGACCTCAGTTGACACAATTCTGAATCAATTTTCGAGTTCGACCGCTCAGAATGATGGAAAAGGTGCAATCTTGTGATTGAATTACGCCGTTGATTAATTGCTACGGCAAGACATTTTTCAATGCTCGGGGAATATTAGTCATATTTGAGAAGGTCGGCCATTTTGAATTCGAACGGAAATCAAATTTTAGGTTGGTTTTATTATTATTATTTTACAACTTCAGGAGTGCCAACACCATGAGGTAAAAAAAATATTTCGATTTCAGCTTAAAATCTGAATGAAAAAAAATCTTCACGCTACTTTTTCACCAATTCTTGGAATAATTTCAAGATCAATATATCAAATTGTTCAGAAAAAACTGAGTGCCCCATTTGAATTTTAGTGAAAAAAACTTTTCAGCGATCTTGAAATATTGCTCATTTTCGAATGAGTCAGCCATATTGGATTTTACCGGAAGTAAAATTTATCTACAATTTTTGAAAAACCTAGACCTTTGGCTTTCCATTGAAGAAAGATCGAATGATTTACCTCTAAAATTGCGAGAGTAATAATGGGTTTCTCTGGCGCACCCTATATATTGCGTTACTATGTTTCAAATATATTGTGGCTGAAAATATTTTGTAACTTAAAGTTAATTATTAGAACCATAATCTTTGAGATTAGAAAATAATTTAATCTTTTGACTGACTCTCGAATATTTTCGTACATATAAATGAAAAACTTTTTATTTTGTGTGAGCAATCATATCAACCAATATTAAAGCAACATTTGTTAACAAATCAATTGTCAACTGAAATATGGGTTATTTTTATTTGCTTCTAAAGGTTGTGCACTTAAATTCTATCTATTGCGGATTATGCTAAATATCCCTTGAAGTTATCAATCATCTTCCTTGAAGATTCTCTCTTTTAAGAATTTGTCAAGCAAAATTGATCATTCCTGAAAATGGGATCATATTCGACTACTCGTGAAGTTGGAGCGATATGAATATGAAAACTTTCTGGTTGATGTTCCGATCAAATGAAGTCAGTTTTGGGGAATTTATTTTTAGTCTCGCATAGTCTTTCGAGTGGAAGAGAAACCAAGTGGGTAAGGTTGTATAGGCGTTATGTGGTTCAGAAAACGAGATTAGGTCCGATTATCTGAAATTGTCATCCAGTGAAGCTTCATGGTTTCTTTTTAAAGCAATACGCATAAAATAAATCATCATCTAAGACTCTTAGCTTGCTATTTTTCAGAGTAAATGTCTATAAAGATGAATACAGTGGTGTTCATATATACTATTGAACTCTCATTAGTGGGGGGAAATATTTTTCATGAGTATAGATTAGAACTAATTAGCGTTTTGTAGAATTGTATTCTATGATTTAACAAATTAGTGCTTGCGAACTTGGATTGCAAGATGAGAACTTTATGGCTCGGTCGACATTCTTCATTTCATGATGCATTACGTCAACTTCATTCTTACGTCAACTTCATTCTCAAACATTACGCCAAGAACTTAATTCTGAATCACAGCATGTTTACGAACCGGAATAAATAGAAACTCATTCCAAAGATTTTTACTTGTAGAGAAAACTTTCCGTTATGATCTTACGTCACATACTTCATTCATAATGTTTCTGTTCAAAGAATCGTGAAGAAATATTAAACAGATTATTGAAACACATATTCAAATAACTTGATCTTCTCTCGATTTATCGTAAATTTCCTAAGTTTATTTTAACACCGAAATGTTTGAATGCGGTTACATATTTGCTCCTTGATGCTAGAAAACAAATAAGCACACTAAATTCGAATTCATTTACAGTTTGCTTTTGAAGGCCGCCGTCTAGGAACGAACAATTTCACATATTTGTTGAACATCATAGTCGAAAATTACCGGCAATATGGGTTTTTATTACCGCACATTCCTGTACTTGACCAGATGCAGCTACGAAGTTTCGTTTATTGTATGAGAAGGGAAACCCAAGATGTAACATCTTCCGCAATGTTTATTTCGAATGAAAGATCTGAAGTCAAATATATCCATTTTTACTTTGTACGAACAATTTATACTAAGTAAGCATGGTATAATTTGTTTTCTTACAACGCTAATTGAATCATTGAAAAAAAAACGAATAAATACACTCCCCACAAAAATTGTCGCATCACCCTCCTTTTACGACAATACTATATAATTTTTTAGGTTGGTCATTCAAGAGTTGCGTGGTAACTTTCAGAAGTGTAAAATAAGAAGATATCATTCAAAAGAGATGATTTTGGGATGAAAAATATCAACTATTTTCGAGTTGATCAAAAATTAAAAAATTCTACCATCTTCAAACATTCGCGAAGAGACCAATCAACTAGTATCGAATGGTTACTAATCATTTTCAAAATCGAATGTTTCCTCCCCAGGGCCTAATTTCTGCCAGTATACGTCTCGGAAGCCCCTCAAACAAATTTTGGATGTACTCTTGAGTCACTGGGTTCCAAATTCCAGGAAGCAGATATTCTAGTTGTTGGAGTGTTCTTCAAGGCATCCTAGGTTGATGAATTTGCCACCCCATGTTGTCCTAAACATGTAATATGGGATTCAATTAGGGGCTTCTCGCTGGCCATCTTAAAATATCAATTTCGGCATTTTGCAGAAATTCTGTAACTTCTCTAGCTGCATGAGGCCGAGCGTTATCATGCATATAAATGAAGTTTTCGCCAACCAACGGGCCAAAGGGTACATGGGGTTCAAGGATATCTGCGATGTATCTGGCCGCTGTCATTCTTCCATTATTCACTACGACTAACTCACTTCGACTATGGAACGAAATGCCTCCCCACACCATTACTGAGCAACCCTGGTTGTCTGTATACAGGCATGCGTCTATCATTTGATAGTAGGCAGAACCTGGACTCGTCAGAAAAGAGAAGATTCGGCCATTCGGGAATACCCCAATTTGCATGTTCCCTCGTAAACTGAGGTCTTGCAGCTCGATGCTCTCTGGTGAGACGCGGGCCGGTAGAAGCCACCCTTGGTCTGATATCGTGTTCTCTGAGCCTGTTGCTGACAGTTTGCAATGGAATATGCACATTTCTGGAAAGTGCAAGTTCATTTGTAGCTTTTTAGCCGTACCGTGCCGTTAAACGAAGCCAACGATCATCAACTGGTGTTATTATCCGATTTCTTCCCTTCCATAATCCCCCCTTTTGGTGCCGATTAATTGCTCTTGAAATAGTACTTTGGATAACATTCAACAAGTTAGCCACGTAACGTTGGCTTCGCCCCACTTCTAGAAGTGTTACATTTCGTACCACTTTATGATCACTCAAATAGAGCCCAGGACGTTCAGCAGCCATTACAATTAATTCAAATATTCGAAAATCAACAAGAATCACAGAAAACTTGCATTAGTTTAGCGTGAAAACTGAAGAAAAATTGATCGAATACAGATAGTCAAATAAACACATTCTTGTTTCAGACGTGTTCGAGATCATATGGAAACGAATGTTACTACATAGATAAATTTTTTTTTCCTTCATATGTCCAAAAATATATGTTGACAAAGAAACTGCGATCGAGCTGCTTAATCGATCGTGGAATTCAGAATACCAGGTGATGCGACAATTTTTGAGGTTAGAGTGTATAATATGGCAATTTTCAAAACAATCGTTATATATAGGTGAATTAAAATGTAAATTTTATTTTTACTCATTGATGTTGGACAGCTGTGAAACTCGTAAAAGGTATATAGTATGTTCATTTAATTCGTTTGTATACATTTTTCTTGAAGGCTTTGGATGTCTACGAAATCACATGAATTTTTTCGTAAGACACTGTTATATTTGAGCAGATTGAAATCATCAGGTTGAAATTTAACGATCATTAATATTATATAAAAATGAATCTCTTAATCAAGGGCTGTAAATGTTTGCATTTAGTCTAAACACATATCGATAAGTACCATATTTTAAAGGATTTAAATTATTATTGTTAAAAGTCTTGGTGTGACAAAGCGGGTAACCAGATACAGCTTTAGATAGATCACATATTCCCTAGTTGACATAATAGACTAAAATGGCATTTTTCGTGATTGTTCTAGGAAAAGAAAACCGGACAACTTTTTTTTCCGTTATAATTTTCACAATTTTTGAGCTAAATCATTCGTTCTTGGTCCATTGGAAAACCAGAAGACTAGGTTTTTCAGAAAAAGTATCGAAATTTCCCCTTCGTTGAAATCCAATATCGGTGACTCATTCGAAAATGAGCACCATTTCAGTATCGCTGGAATGTTCTTCTCACCAAAAAATTCGAATAGGGCATTCAGTCGATAATACAGTCTTTTCTGAACAATTTGACATATTGATCTCAGAAATATTACAAGAACTGGTAAAAAAGTAGCGTGAAGAATGTTTTTCATTCTGATTTTCAGCTGAAATCGAAATATTTTTTTCAGCTCATGACGTTGGCAATCCTGAAGTTGTTGTGTTTTTCATGGACGTTCAGAGAAGACAAAGTACCATATTTTACTAAAACCAACCTAAATTTTGATTTCCGTTCGAATTCAAAACGGTTGACTTTTCCCAAAGCATTAAAAATGTTTCCCATCATTTTGAGGGGAACTTGAATATTTATTCAGAATTGTGCCAATTCTCGTCGATAAAGTTTCTCTTTTTCACAATCATATACACCTCACGTTGTGAAACTTCTGAACATAGACTGCATGCAGTAACTCCATGATAAACAGAAAAATAATGAAATGTCATCACCAGATATTTTCATTTTGTCTACGTGTTTCTGCATCTTTCGAATCTTTCGAAATTGTCAATTGAGTTTGTAGTACAAAAAATGTAGAGTTGATGCTTGAAACAGATTTGAAGAAGGCGAGTACTTGTGTTCTAACAGTTCTAGCTGCACCAGTACCTGATATTCTTCCCAATGACCCTATTGTCCGAAATTTTTCCTCAAGATCATGGATTGTACTTCTTCTGTAATTAGGGGCTGGAAATTGGCGTAATATTTGCCAAGCAGTATAGGCACGCATAAATAAACATTCAATGAAACGCTTATCCTCATTTGTGTTACTATACAGGGTGTTTCCGAATAAGATGTCATAAATGAAGGATGCGAATCCCGGAATGATTTAAGCAAGAAAGTTTGAAGAACCAATGGTCAAAAAATGCTTCGTTGCCGAGATACAGGGTGTTAAAGTTGAGAAAATTTTTCGATTTTCTCTCGATAAAACCTAGACTTCTCAAGATTTCGGGCTCAAATTTTCCACATAAGCTAGTAAACACAATCTGAATCACTAGGTGAGGCCAACTTTTGGAACAGTATACAGGGTGATACTTTTTCATGGGCCATGTTCCATTTTTACTCTCGGAATTTTTTTATGGTACGCCACTGGCACTAACGAAAAACGAAATCGAATAGATCATTTAATTTGAAATTTTTTTTGACTCCTGCATTTTGATCGTAACTATCACCGTTTCTGAGATATTAATTATTGAAAATACTCCAATAGTTTTCCCATATCGAAGCCATGGAGATATTATCTTAATAACTGATGCAATTTTTCAGGAATTGAGCTAAAATTTACATCAGATATCTCCTTTTTGTATGTTTATAACAAAATGAGGCAGAAATTCCTGACAGTATACAGGGTGTTATTTTTTCACGTGCATTTTCCTTTTTTGCCCCCTGAACTTTTTTGTGGTGCGCTACTGGTATATTCTGAAAACAGAATCAAACAGATTATTCAAAGTGAAAACTTTTCTGTTCCTTGTATTTTTCCGTATCTGCCACCATTTTGTGTTCATATTGATCCTCATGTCTTTCACCGTTTTGAATTGAAAATCATCAGAATTTATCGTGTCTTTCTCATATCAGAACACGTTGGTGATTTCAGAAGGCTTAGTAGGCTCTGATACAATTTTGCAAATGAAATCATAGAAAAAAAACTTGACACTTCAATGATTGTAAGTTTTGTCATTCAAATTCTGATGATTTTCAATTCAAAACGGTGAAACACATGAGGATCAAGATGAGCACAAAATTATCCGAATTGAATGTAAAATCCGTTTCTGATTACGAAAAACGTCAGTTATGCACCGAAAAAATATACGGAGGCAAAGGGTTAGCCTGTTCGGGCGTTATTGATTAATTTTTCGAAAATGGTGGCAGATACGGAAAAATACAGGGAACAGAAAAGTTTTCACTTTGAATAATCTGTTTGATTCTGTTTTCAGAATATACCAGTACCGCACCACAAAAAAGTTCAGGGGGCAAAAAGGGGAAAATGCACGTGAAAAAATAACACCCTGTATACTGTCAGGAAATTCTGCCTCATTTTGTTATAAACTTACAATAAGGAGATATCTGATGTAAATTTTAGCTCAATTCCTGAAAAATTGCATCAGTTATTAAGATAATATCTCCATGGCTTCGATATGGGAAAACTATTGGATTATTTTCAATAACTAATATCTCAGAAACGGTGATAGTTACGATCAAAATGCTAGAGTCAAAAAAAATTTCAAATTGAATGATCTATTCGATTTTATTTTTTGTTAGTGCCAGTGGCGTATCAAAAAAAATTCCGAGAGTAAAAATGGAACATGGCCCATGAAAAAGTATCACCCTGTATACTGTTCCAAAATTTGGCCTCACCTGGTGATTCAGATTGTGTTTACTAGCTTATGTGGAAAATTTGAGCATGAAATCTCGAGAAGTCTAGGTTTTATCGAGAGAAAATCGAAAAATTTTCTCAACTTTAACACCCTGTATCTCGGCAACGAAGCATTTTTTGACCATTGGTTCTTCAAACTTTCTTGCTCAAATCATTCAGGGATTCGCATCCTTCATTTATGACATCTTATTCGGAAACAGCCCTGTATAAAATTCAGTTCTTAAAGGAAATCCTCCTTTAAATGCGGTTCATGAAAGAAAGCACATATAGTCAATACATTCTCTATTTCTGGGGGCTTACTTGTGTGAAAATGAAATACAAAATATCACAAGGCGATAGGATTCACAGAAAATATTGAAATGATTAAGGTAAGTTCTGTACGATGATAAGTTGAGTGCTTACCTAAGATGTCGTATGGCCTCTAAGTGAACTTTTCAAAAGAGATTTGGAATGTTACGAAATTTGATATTAATCCACTAGGTGATACTTGTTTCTAGCAAGTATAAGTCAAATTCGCGTAAATTTCCGTTTTCTTGAATTTCAATCCGCATAAGCGATCACGTTTTCTCACCATCCGAAACAGTGAGACATTCAAAAAGAGTGTCGCCTCTTTGTGTCAATTATTCCTTGTTAACTGGATTTGTATACATTACTTTAAGGATCTCTCCACTTAAAGTAACTTTAAATGTAAATTTGTATGCATCACTTTATGAATATCTCAACTTAAAGTAATTTTTGAGATAGATTTGTAAACATTATTTTAAGAATCTTTCAACTTAGAGTAACTTTAAAGGTAGATTTGTATACATTACTTTAAGAACCACTCAACTTAGAGTAACCTTAAAGGCAAATTTGTGTGCATTGCTTCAAGGATGTCTCAACTTAAAGTAACTTTAAACGTAAATTTATATGCATTACTTTATGAATATCTCAACTTGAAATAAATTTAAAGTTAGATTTGTATACATTACTTTAAGAATCTCTCAAATTGAAGTAACTTTTGAGTTAAATTTATATGCATTACCTTATGAATATCCCAACCTATTGTAATTTTGAAAGTAGATTGGTAGACTTTACTTACTTAAGAATCTCTCAACTTGAAGTAACTTTGAAGGTAAATTTATATGCATTACTTTATGAATATCTCAACTTATAGTAATTTTAAAGGTAGATTTGTATACATTACTTTAAAAATCTCTTAACCTAGATAAAATCCAGGTTAACCTTGAACTGCGGACGTCACTTCCTGCTTTGGCTTTAATTCTGTTTGTTCACCAAAATTTTACCATCTATGCCCTGGAAAGCTAAAAGTTTGACCTATTTCAACTCAGGTTATGTTGTTGTGTATTCTAAAACTATGTTTATTTTTGGAATTTACTGAGAGTATTCAATTTCCAACTCTTCTTCCAGATATCTCGTACCCTGGATGCCATTATTAATCGACAGTAAATAAATAGCACTAATTTACCCTTGAAATGTATTGACGTTTATCAGAAGAATAAAGAGCTTCAACCTATGAATAATTTTTGCTACCTTATAGCCAGCACGGAATTAGTAAGTTTTCAAAGTGTTCATTTTCAGCCCCTAATATTTGTTACCACCATTGTTAACAATTTCAAATGTCAAAAACAAGCCACACCAAGTTAAAATTCGAGTTCAAACCAGGTGTGGTCTAAAATTCGATGACATTTCATTATTTTTTGTTTATCAAAGAGTTTATACCTGCAATCTATGTTCAGAGGTTTCAAAACGGGAGGTGCATATTATGGTGGAAAAGAGAAACATTATTGAAGACAATTGGAAGAAAAGAAAAAAATTGTTAATATTTGAGGAAGTCGACCATTTTGAGTTCAAATGGTATTAAAATTTCAGGTTGGTTTCAGTGAAATATGGTTCTTTTTCTCCTTAGAACATCCATGAAAAACTCAACTTCAGGAGTGCTTACGCCATGAGGCGAAAAAATATTTCGATTACAGCTGAAAATCAGAATGAAAATAATTCTTTACGCTAACTTTGCAACAATTCTTAGAATATTTGTAAGATCAAAATGTCAAATTGTTCAGAAAAGACTGATCTATCGACTGAATGCCACACTTAAATTTTTAAGTGAAAAAATAACGTTTCAGCGATCTTGAAATATTGCTCATTTTCGAATGAGTCGGCCATATTGGATTTCATCGTAAGTGAAACTTCGATACAATTTCTGAAAATTCTAGTTCTTCTGCTCTCCAATGAAGCAAAAACCAATAATCTAGCTCTAAAATTACGAAAGTTATAATGAAAAAAAAATAATCCGGTTTTCTCTGGCGCACCCTATAGAATACTCTCCAATTGAAGACCAACTTTTTTGTGATTTTGAATAGAACACGGTTTTTATGTGATGCTGGTTCTTTCAGTTATCCATTAGCTAACACAAACACCCCAAAAAAGTCTAGGAAACACTCACCAATATCTTTAAAATATGAATTTGATGATTCGAATTTATAGAAATTTTTCGGTTTTTGTTAGGATGTACTGTATATAATGTATTCTCAAGAAAACAAAATAATATTTGACTTTTCCGAAGCACCAATTTTGAAAAAAAATTTTAAATTTGAAAATGACAAAATTTGATAAAACACAAAAAAATCCTGAACTAATATTTTCGAAACGATATGGAAGCACTTATATTTTTCAGTACTCAGAAAGTCCACCTCTGTTATTAATGACACTTTGGCATCGTCGCGGCATGCTTAATATTGAATTGTCTATTACATTTTGGCCTAAGTCGTTCCAAGCCCCTTGAACTGCTAATCGAAGCTCCTGTTCATGATGGAAGACGTTTTGACGCAAGAGATTTCTCTTTAGGGTGTCCCACACATGCTCGATGGGATTCAGATCTGGGGAGCAGGATGGATACAGTAGAGGATCGATATCATTCACTTCAAGAACGTTCAAGACAACTTTTGCATGATGAGGAGGGTCATTATCTCGTTGGAACAGTGGATTTTGACTCATTGTTTGGAGATACGGTACCAAGTAAAACTATCTCATCTGCGTAAGAATTTCCCGTGAGGTTGTTCTGTATGAGAACGAGGTCAGTTCTTCCACCAAGGCGTAAACTTCTCCGAAACATCACTGCTCCGCCTCCCTGTCTAACAACTTCTCGAGCATGCTGGAGACGATTTTGCTTTCCAGGTTCCCTCCATATTCGAATTCTTCCCGAATCGGGATAATAACTGAATCTAGATTCATCACTGAAGAGAACTGTGGCCCACCTCTCTTGATCCCAGTTTATGTGTTCTTGGCACCAAGCTAAACGAGCAGCGCGATTTCCATGGGTCAGTTGTGGAACTCTTAAAGGACGTCTGGAGTAGAAATGACCTTCGTGCAGTCGATTTCTCACAGTTTTGTCGGAAATTTGTACAAAAGCTAATTGAGATGCTGTGGTAGTACGATGTCTTCTGGCTCGTAAAACCAAAAATCGGTCTTGGGCCACTGTAGTAATCCTGAAAGGACCTGTTTGGCGTTCTTCTACGCTACCTGTCTCATTGAAACGCGACCATAAATAGTTTATGACACTTGGGCTACTTCCCAGAACCCTGGATATTTCCCGTTGTGAGCTCCCAGCTTGGAGCATGCCAACGGCTCGTAACATCTTTTCTCTAGTCAAATGTCGTCTTTTCATGGTCGAATCACGAAACTTGAATCTTTTATTCGTGCTTACAACAGAAACAAAGTGCCAACTAACTGATTCCAAACACTGAATACATAGAATGATTATAAGAATATAAGAATTTCAGATTTGCAGTTTTGGATAATATGTCGGCCTAAAGTTACAGTCCAACTATTATTGAGAACATGATTTCACGCAAAAAAATTCAAAAAGCAATCCACGAAGTATTTCCAAGTACAAAAAGATCTGACACAAGATACAACAGCTTAACTTATATTGGTAATCCTAGTCTAAAATTAAAATCATTCCTCTCGCATTATAATTTCAATATATCATTCCGAACTGATAATTCTTTAGGCCGACATATCAGAAACTGCCAATCTAAAATTGATAAAAGTAATAAATCCTGTGTTTGTAAACTGTCTTGCGGGAATTGTAATAAAATTTATATTGGTAGAACTTTCAGAAATTTCAAAGTTAGATTATCCGAGTACAAACGTAGTTTTAATTATCATAAATCAGTTTCCCATTATTCTAATCACTTACTTGAAGAAAACCATAATTTTAATGATAATTTCAAAATTTTACACAACGAAAATAGCAGACAAAAACTCAATCTATTGAAAATTTCACAGGTCAACAATGAAAAGAATTCAGGTAGGTTACTTAATAGTCAATTAGATCTAAATCCTTCTCCTTTACTCAATCTTTTCAATTCATAAAGTAAGCAACTCCGATGGGTTTTCCAACATACCTCTTGTACTTATTGTAATATTAAATAGGAAATAAGACTAATATATAAGGAATAACTCTGTTCCATAGTTGGTATCCATCTGATGAAGCCACAGTGTGGTGAAACTGGTCATAGTTTTGTTAATATAGTGAAAATCTAAATACTTTAGTTTTACTTCATTGAAAATATATAAATTGCCGTTTTTCCTCACAACCCTGTGTTTATATTAGGAGAGAGCATAGAAGTTGTTGAGTATCGATATGTCCTACCTACTGTGTTTTCCCCCAATTGGTTCAGACACACATCAAAAAAAAAGGACCAGAAACATTTTGAAAAGTTATACATCGCTACCTACAATGTCAAAATTCTCAGATCAGAGAGTCATCTCAAAAGACTGGAGGAGGAACTGCTAAACATAAAATGGGATATCTCGAACTCGCTACAACCTTAAAATCAGGACATGTGCTGAATCAAAATAAAACAGAAACAAATGATCACCTAGGGGGAGTTGCGTTGTTAATACATAAACGATTGAACCAAGAATTGTCACCATGAAGTCCATTGCTGAGAGAGTTATATACATCGTCATCAAGGTCAATAAGAGCTACAATTTGCAAGTTATACAGATTTATGCACCAACCGCCTCATCTGATGACGAAACAGACGAACAGCTTTATGAAGGTATAACTCGTGCAAAAACTGGCGAAAACGCTAAGTATATTGTGGTGATGGGAGATTTTAATGCCAAAATTGGTAAAAACAATGACAGGGAAACCCGGCACATTGGCTGATTCGGTTATGGTGAGAAAAACTCTCGAGAAGAAATGCTCATCAATTTCTGCAGGACTGAGGATCTCTATTGTATGAACTGTTTCTTTCAAAAACCAGAAACGCGAAGATGGACTTGGAAAAGTCCTGATGAAAAAGTAATGAATGAAATCGATTTCATCATAATAAACAAGAGAGAAATATGTTACAATGTTTCGGTCCTGAATAAATTCTACACAAATAGCGACCATCAGCTCGTTAAAGCTACAATCTATCTCGACACAAAATTTGAAATAACCAAAATGATACTGAAGAAAAAGAAGTATCCCACTTGAGAGGTTCTCACTAGAGATAGAGAAAAGTTCGAAAAAGCTGTCATGACGAATCTACAACACTCAGACTATTTTGGAGATGGAGAAATTGATGATCTTACTCAGAAGATAACAAGTTGTTTACAAGCGGTAACAAATAAGACCTGTAGTACTCAGAAGAACACAGGAAATATTAGTCAAAACATCAGACGTCTA
Organism: Cryptolaemus montrouzieri; assembly: GCA_013387265.2. Classification (NCBI taxonomy): domain Eukaryota; kingdom Metazoa; phylum Arthropoda; class Insecta; order Coleoptera; family Coccinellidae; genus Cryptolaemus; species Cryptolaemus montrouzieri. Next base: position 67,087,134 of record JABFTP020000103.1, read on the forward strand.
ATTTAAAAAAGGAGAAAATCAAGTCGGGAGGATGAGAGCTATAAAACATTGAATAGGGAAGTAAACAGAAGTATTCGTAAATACCTGAGAGATTGGAAGACACATCTAGTTAAAGAACCTATTGAAAACAACAAAAACATGAAAGTCCTCAGATCGAAACTATCAAATGGAGAAACTAAAATGACGAAAATAAAGAACTCTGAAGGTATCTTGGTCAGCAAGAGGGAAGAAATCGTAGTTGTCATTGAAGAATTTTACAAAAAACTTCATAGTTCTGAAAATCAAGAACAGAAATATATTAAAAGACATTCTCAGTACCGGTTCTGAAGACATTCCTGAAATTGATACAAATGAACTGAAAATTGCGCTCAATCAGATGAAGAACCAAAAATGCCCCCATGTAGATAAGATCACCATCGAGATGTTGAAGATGGAATGAGAATATCTGTGGGATAACGTACGGATCCTTCTCAACAAATGCCTTAATGAAGGAAGAATACCAATGGTATGGAATAATGCTCAAGTCATTCTTCTGCATAAGAAAGAAAACAGAAATAACATAGAAAATTACCGCCCAATAGGTTTTTATTAGCACTTGTAGAAATTACTGACGGAAATAATGACAAGTAGATTAACCAACAAAATGGACGATTATCATTCCGTCGAACAAGCCGGCTTTCAGTACAGTAGACCATTTGCAAGTGATACGGATTCTCATCGAAAAAACCTCAGAGTACAATGTGATATTGCACATGGCATTTATAGATTTCAAGAAAGCGTTTGACTTGATTAAAACTTGGGCAACACTGAATGAAGTAGATAACGCAAGAATTTACAGTAGATATTCAAATCTCATCGAATACATATACGAAAACGCCACAATCCAAATAAAGATAGGCGAAGAAACAACATCAAAAGAAATCCCCGTGAAAAGAAGCATACGACAGGGAGACACGATCTTTCCAAAATTATTTAGATTTGCCCTGGAGGACGTGTTCAAGGTTTTACAGTAGGAAACGATAGGCATAAATATAGATGGTGTACGTCTGAACCATCTTCGATTTGCGGACGACACAGTTTTCATTAGTGATGATGCTGAAGATCTTTGCACGATGCTGGGAGAACTATATGAGGCTGCCTTGACCTATGGTCTCGAGATGAACCTGAATAAATTGAATGAAAATTTAAGAATCAGTATCGGTAACCTCGAGATCGAAAATAATACTGAGCTGGACATGTAGCTCTCCAAGAACCAAACAGATAGACTCATAGAATAATTGTATGGCGCCCAAGACAAACCAAGAGGAGTGTTGATAGACCTCCGAAACGATAGCGGGATGATATCCAGAAAACACCAAGGAAAAATTGGGTCCAGATTGCCTTAAATAGACAGAGATGGAAAAAGTTGGAAGAGACCTTTGTGCAAAAGTGGATATCCACAGGCTGAAGAGAGAGAGAGAGAGAGACGTCAATATTTGATTTTATTTCATAATCAATGAGAATGAAGTCTTTCAGTATTTGTGATTCACTTCTTAATGAGAAAAAATTAATTCTTGACGTTGTTCGAGAATTATGAAGTTAATTTTTGAAATAAAATGGGGACAAGTCGAGATTATTAAATGACTTCGATTGAGAATAGATTCTGCTTGTCTTATAGATACTACACTCGGAGGCAAAATTAGCGGAACACTCGAAAATTTAACCAAATTCGAAGTTCGATATTTATTTGTTCGGCAAGTTATAGATCAACTCTTCTGCTTTGTAGAAATTATAAGAGAAAACAAAAGAAAATTCGAAAAAAAATTTAATACGGGGGCAAAACTAAAAGTGTTATTTGTCAAAAATTGGTAACACCCTGTGGAATTTCGTAGTCCGAGTTGAAACGTACAATATGATGGTCTGTCAAGACACATCTTCCTACAGTACCGCCAACCTCAGTACCAAAGGCAGTTACATTGATCGAGGAAGGGCGCATCTACCGCTCAGTCGGAACCATGTTGGGTATCTCGACGTCGGTTATCCATCGAATCTACCGACGTTACAGGGAAACTGGATTGTACGTGAGGAGGCGAGGACAAGGAAGAAATCGGGCAACCCGTGCTATACATGACCGTTTCATCGTCAATCAAACCATAAGAAATCCTCGTCATACTGCTGTTCAGGCACGTAACCTTTTACAAGCAGTGGATAACATTAACGTCAGTGTGAGGACAGTCAGAAGACGATTAAATAAAGTTGGTCTGAGATCATACGCGCAAGCAAGAGCACCAAGACTCGATAGAGCCCATCCGGTAGCAAGATTGGCGTTTGCTAGGGAGCATGTAGCATGGACAATCAATCAGTGGAGACGAGTTTTATTTAGTGATGAGAGCCGATATTGTGTGAATTTCGTGGATGGTAGAGATAGAATATGGAGGCATCGAGGGGAACGGTACAATCAAGCGAACTTCGCAGGAACTGAGCAATACGGTGGAGGGTCAGTTATGATATGGGGTGGCATATGCTTGGGAGTACTAACAGAACTGGAGATTATTGGCAATGGATCACTTAATGCCCATCGGTGTATAACAGAAATCTTGGAGCCCCATGTTGTACCTTTTGCTCCTTACATAGGGGAACATTTCCTTTTTATGCACGATAACGCGCGCCCTCAAACTTAGCGCATAGTGATAGAATATCTCAATGAAGTTGGGATCACACGAATGGACTGGCCGTCGCGGTCACCGGATTTAAACCCGATCGAACACGTTTGGGACATTCTTGGAAGAAGGGTTCGACAACGGAATCCAGGCAACGTTGAAGAGCTGACATAGGCTTTGGTGGAAGAGTGGGACAACATACCTCAACAGATGATAGACAACATCATTGGGAGTATGCGAAATCGTATGCGCGCTGTAATAAGAGCTCGGGGGGGGTCATACTCGCTGCTAAAATCAAATGTTTTTTTTTGTGGGTCATCATGAACATTTTTCTCAACATGTTCATATCATTTCACGAGTGTATCGCCAGGAAACATACCTGCTCCCAATTTTGGACAGGAATGATAATTATTATAGAGTGTCACACAAAAAAATTCAAAAATAGATGTGCAAAATCAACGATTTTTCCAGTGTACTTCGAGTTCTCCCGGTGCGTGAAATTGGCCAGTGAATTTCTAAAATTTTTCATTTCGTTAGATTTCCGCTTCTCTAATTTTGATTTTATTTTTTGGCTAACCTCCGATGTTATGCACCTACGCAAGATTAAACATAAATTCTTGAAATTTGTGACTTTTCGCTTCAAATTGGATATCTCTTGTAAAAATAGAAATAAATGCATAAAGCAACAAGGGCGTTACTGTAGGAAAATGTGTCTTGGCAGACCATGATATTGTACGTTTCAACTCGGACCACGAAATTCCACAGGGTGTTACGAATTTCTGACAAAAAAAAACACTTTTAGTTTTGCCCCCGTATAAAGTTTTTTTCAAATTTTTTTTGTTTTCTCTTTTTTCTACAAAGCAAAAGAGTTGATCTATAACTTGCCGCAAAAACCATCAAAATCGGTTGAGAATTAGGAAAAATATCGGACTTCGAGTTTGGTTAAATTTTTGAGTGTTCCGCTAATTTTGCCTCCAAGTGTAGTAGAAACCTTCGTGACTTATCACGAAATAAATTACCGAAGCCATTCATACTTAGAAACCACACAAATGCTGATCAAATGATGTTAATCTAGTAATATGCGATTTCATCAACTCGAAAGGATTAATTAGAATGGATTACACTGCTGAAAACAACCGTTATATGGATTAGTTCCTCTTCAATTTCATTTCATTGAAATCTATTTTCTTTCATTCTATATAGATACCGAATATATTGACGTTTTCAGACATAATAAAATCAGCATTCCACTTTACGAATTTATTCAATAATTTCATGGCACCTTACACAAAATATGATGAGACCTACCATTTAGACGTTAATATTCATAGCATATCTCTTTCATCTTTGCCAGAGTAAGCAATTATGGAGCAAAAGAGGTGCCTTTGACAGTTGATTACTTGGTTCATACCCAAGTGATATGGAAAATTGTTCGCGTGCTTGTCAGTTTCATTTAGTGATGGAGGGAACCAATTAATTTATCGTTTCAAGTTATTTATAACTCACGCTTCTCTATGTAAAAGTGGTAAAAGATACCAAAAAATTTTAGAAAATCGCAATATGAAGTCGGTCTGGCTGAGTAAAATTCATAAAGACGTGCTTCATGAATAAAATTTTCAATCATTTGTATATTATCAAGTAATATTCTATAAAGAATACTAATATCTAATGATGATCATCGCCAATAACAGCAAAATTCAAATTGAAATCTCAAGAAAGCATAGACTGCTATTTAGTATTTGCTATGGATTCATCGGCGTTGTATACCGTTAGGTGAAATAACATATCTGGATAACAGCAAATATAAAAAAGAATATTTTCCAGACAACGGGAAACTTTTACTCATTTCGAAACCACATAAGAGCATAAATTTTCCAAATTTTGATGAGCCTTGAAGACCTATTTCTTTCTATTCTTGTGTATCGAAAACCTCCATAAAGTGATATAAGTACGATTAGGGTGGTAGTTGTAATATAATGATAAGTTTTCACAATCCCAAGCCATTGTACTTATGATAGCATCTGTAAATTGAAACCTGAAAATCTGGAGTTCACCATTAAAAAAATTATCAAGTCGTTGCTCGCCGATGTAATTGAAGCCTTTGATAATGTTATTTTGAATATTTTAAAGGAGGAAATGATAGAAATCGGCTTGAGTGATATACCGCGTATTACTGAAACTAGGGCCATCCCTGTAATTTTTTTTCTATTTCGAATATTTTGAAGAAATTTGGGAATCGGATAGAAGACAATATTTTGAATTTGCTAACATTTATATGTTTAACATTTCGTTTCCGGTCATGCGGGAAACCATACCAACTTTCGAATTTCAAATAGGACACCCTGTATTTTTTTGCTTATTTTATTCTACGACTATTTGAAAAAAAACAAAACACAATCTTCTTTCTCGCAATTTTCATCTTTTGTTCTAGAAGGCCATGAACAGTGTCAATTCGCTTAGCGCAACATCTATCACGAAAATACAAGATTGTATCTAAAAATTTTAATGCTCATCTTTTACTGGGTGTAAAAAGTTAATTACAAAAGAGCAAACAGCGAAAGTGAAATAATTATAATGAATGTTCAAAAATGCCATAATTCTCACGAACACAACATTGCAAACGATTCATGGTTCCTCTCGAAATATAATTCAACTATTGGGCTGTAATGCCGGCAATAGAATGTGTCAAATAATTCTTCAATTCTTATTGGCTTGTAACAGGTGTTTGGTAAACCTCATTCTTCAAAAGGCCCCACAGGAAGACATATAGTGGACTCAAATCTGGCGATCTAGTAAGCCATCTTGTATGATCATTTGTACCCATTCATTTTTCGGGAAAAATTTCGTCGAGATACCGCAATACCTCCCTTGTTTTGTGAGGAGGTGCACCATCTCGTTGAAAATATATTTCATTCACAACAGCTAATAGCAACTTTTCCAACAGGTGTTCGTGTAGTTGATATTTAAATGAGCAGTACTTATATTTTTTCAAAATTCTCCATGTGATTTGGTGGCTAATTTCAAGCTCCACGGCAATTTCCCTCGTTGATGTAGTAGGTTTAATATGAACAAATGTCAATACGTCGTATCTTTTCGAACGCAATTTTGCCTGCACTCTCCATGAATAAGGAGAATATCGACTTTTTCACTTTGGGTGTATTGATTCATACTCTAAACTGAATTCATTAACTCTCAATGTCAATAATTAACAACAATGTAGTTCCGACATGTCAAGCATGATATTTTTTATGATCACAGAATATTATAAGTATGAACAAAAATTTTGTATCGCCAACGTAGTTATTGTTATTAGCGAATGGGAAAACTCGGCAAAAATTGCCTAGGTATTTTCCACTAGAACTCCGGAACCGTTAAGAATAGGGTGATGTGAGTGGTATAAAAAAATTAAACAATTCTGCTTCTCTAATACCGGGTGACCCGATATGGTTGTCTCATAAGAAAACCTACTTTTTGAGGAAAAACTGAAATTTAAAACTGGTATATTAATTCTCTTATAGCATAATCAGAATTTTTATTTATTATGGTCTTAAACAAATCAGATTAGCTAGCCAGGAATTGTCAAAGTCATTAATCGTGTTATATTATCAGGATTACTCGCGAACTCAAATGAAATTATAAAGCTTCCCAATTATTTGCGGATTTTTGTAGGTTTTCTTTGATAATAAAATTTTAGAATATTGTTCATGGTGTTCATTTCAGAAAGATGGGCAGCAAACTATCGAACTAATTGGTAGAATGGTTTTTCTTTAAACATGAAAAGCACAGAGTTTGTTTGTTTATTTTTCCTTTAACGTGCTCTATTTCTGCCTTTCGGCTAATGACACGCCGGGGAATTCTGTCACCTCGATAGCCCGGAAATTTTACCGAACCCCTCTCGTGTCGAGGGAAGGAATCTTTGATGTCTCTGTTAGACAGGAACGACAGCTTCGCTTGAGTCTCCTCCGAAAGATGGACACTCAAGCGATTCCCAGAATTCTAAAAATCGCACCGACTTTGTGGGGATTGAAGCCAGGTAACTTTGCGCAGGACATGAGCATCATATCCCCTACGCCACCGAGCCGGCTTGGATCACAGAGTAAATAAACGAGAATATTGAAAATCGACTAGATGTCTAACGTGATTCAGTAGATAGCTCATCGAAAATCGAAATATTATATGCGAAGTAACGTTTTGCGTCATCGCCGATGACAGAAGTCGTTGTATTCATAGTTCAATTACATATAAAGCAATGAATCAGAATTACTCAGCCCCTATAGCTTCTAGGTAGTTGGTTCGTAGTTCCATAAGAAGAAAGTTTACGAATCTGTCTGTTAAGAGTTACAAAGTATGGAACAGATGTAGGTGACATACGTACAGAATAACATACAGTTTTATTCTTGAGTCATAACTTCATTAATCAATCACACCACATTCATATTGTACACCAGTAAAACTATGAATTCTAGTAGACATTTAAATTAAAAGTAGACTCCATAATTTTAGTTCAACAAAGAACAATGAAAAGCCATTTTGTCCATATATTCTATACAGAATGGCATTCTACATATAAACTTAATGACATATACTACTAAAATTATGAAATCAGCGGAAAAGCTCGCAAATAAAACACTAAGTTCGTTTAGAAATATTTGCGCAAGAAGCGTGAGCCCTATCCAAAAAACTTTAACATCGCAACTAGTCTCTTCTCGGCTTTGAGAGGGATTAAAGTCGTTGCAGTATAAGCAAGCGCAATTATCTTTGTCATCTCGAGCGTTGCTTGGCGAATTTTCTTCTTCACTGCCGACTTCGACTGAGGTTTCTATAATGTCTCGTCTCCTTTTTTTGGAGAAGCTTAAGCTTTTTTGAGTTAATTTCGTTCATCCTAGGAGTGAAAGTCAAAATCAGTCAGGTTTGTCGTTTATTTGGCTGACGTTTTCATAATCTACATATTCAATGTCTTTTTGAGACAGAAGGTATATTCTCAATAATCACTGCTAATGTGTAGGATGAAGCACGTTTTTTATGGTATTATCCTATTTACTGGGCCAAATATGGGTCATTTTGAGCAGGTAAATTATGAACTGAACCAGTGTTTGTTGTTGAATTGTCAGCTTGTGGAATAGAGTCGGTTGTATTGAATTGTATTATTTGTCTCAGGTGTTCGCTGCAGATGTGGAGTTTTCATTGTTTCTGGACCTAAAACAACACCTAAAACCAACATAGAAAGGTCATTCCCGATTGACAAGAATGGACCAGCTCCAAGGACCGCCTACTTGAGGCTTCCTGTTGCTACAACGATGGATCAAAAACTGAAAAATATATTGGTGCTGGTCGAGGTGCTGCCAGGAAATAGTTAATCTGTCTTGGTGGGCATTCGACTGCCTTTGAAGCAGAAATATTCGCCATTGACCAATGTGCTAACCTCTTGCTTGCGGGGGGATTAACAAATAGGATTTGGCTTTCAATACCTGTACGTCATTTATGATGCAAGAATGTCGTTCCACCCTTGCCAAACTATGAGAGCGGAGCAGGCTCCGTCTAATATGGGTTTCCGGTCACTGAGGCATTGGGGTAAATGAGAAGGCGGACTCATTGGCTGCTCGAGAAACTAGCCTGGAGTTCATAGGACCGGAGCCTAAGTTCGGAATTCCCCTGGAGACTACAAGGATAGAAAACAGCCGATGGTTGGACCTGAGGGTACGTGAGCATTGAATGAGTCTTCCAGGTCTAACGTGTCATCAGTGGACCTTCCACTGCGAAAGCCAAGGTAGTAATTCCAGAATATTTTTCAACGCATAGAGGTTAAAATAATCATGGAAAAAGAATGATTATTGTGAATTAAGTACATTTCTGGAGCATGCTGAAAAAGATTACATTAAAATACAAAAATAAACCTCAAATTACATTCACTTACCTTTCAAACATTATTGTATCCTTAACTCCTTATTATTATAACATTCCGTTGGAATCACATTGTTCAGGTTACAATAACCACAAAATATTAAATTTTTGAATTTTGAGTTTGTCGTTTCTTTCTCCAAACAAAATATACATAAAATGGATAAAATAAACATCAAACTACGCTCACTCACCTCTAAAAGATTATTTCAAGTTTCGTCAAACTTTTCATTGAAATAAAATTCGGAATTACTTATTTTTACAGATCGAAAATAAAACTAATTGAAATAAGGTTAGATTCGATTGTCACTCAGAAGAGAGGGAGCACTATATTCTAGATGTTGATAGTACCGAAATTATGTTAGTGAAAATAAAACTTACTAACTATTTCCATCTAAATAATTTCATTCAAAAGAGAGAGAGCATCAAATTTTACACGTTGGTGAAGCTCACTTCCGACATTGAATAGCGATCTAAGGGGCGGTAGTAGAGTGACTGGCTCCATCCCCGTGTTTCCCTTCTTTTTCTCGAAATTCTAGGTCTCAAAAATTGTCCTAAATTCGAAAATCAAGTCGTAGAGTAACGATTTTTCTTCGCGGATCCGATCTCGAGATACATAGGAATCGTTCGACACCCGAATCCATTCTCCCGGTAACCCCGTAAAAATAGGACGGATGCTAAAAGAACACTTATTTCGACAGCTCGACGTTAATTAATTTCTGTCCGTCAGAGATATTGGTAATGAGGAAAATGGAGCGAAATTTCACAGAAGATGGAAAAATTTGAATAGACATTAAAGTCCGACAAAATTGTCCCCTCTACTCGCGATAAATCGGAGACCTTTGCTATTTTCGCTTCTCGGGGCTTTATTTCTGAATTTTCGCTCGATCGATCGTTCCGATCGCCTTCCGAAAGACCGAAGTTTTCGAATCCGGAAAAATCTCGCCGTTTCGACATTGAGAGCAAACCGATCGATCGAAAAATCCTCAGAGCTTCGTCGTTTAAGCTAGAGGCTCCAAATTTGGCACTGACCTTCCTCAGACCCTTCTCCTCTGGAGAAAAAATAACCACAGGGATCTTTAGCTCTCCATTTTTCGCCGCGTCGCTTTTTCTTCGCCCGGTTCAAACTAACGTTATTCCCTCGGATTATTCCCGAAAAAGGCCTTACGACTTTAATAGTATAGATAATCCAAACTACAAGTTCAATATCTGTTTTTCGTATGAGTATTCATTTTACCTTAACGGCACTGTAAACTGGTATAACGGTACTGGTCAGATGAAAATTCAAGATTATTTTGAGTAGAGCGTAAGCAGCATCCACAAAAGTTGAATGTTTGGGCGGGCATTTATGGAAATTACATCATCGGCCTCTTTCTTATACCCGGTAGTATCATTGGCTAAGTTTATTTAGATCTATGACATTACGATATTCATCCAGCCCTCGTGCAAGTATTGGAGAATGGAGAAGAACATGAAACGATCATTTTTCAACAAGATGGCGCACCACCCGATTTCGTTTTACCTGTGCATCAGTTCTTAGATGAAAATTTTCCTCGGTCCTGGATTGGAAGGAGGGGACATATTGAATGAGTCACTGAATGATTTGCGAATTTGGATCAATAATGATGCCGTCAAATTTAACCAGAAAAGTTGAGTAGAACGATTAGAGCAAAACTTATTTTACTGCATGGAAGTGAATGGTGCCCATTTTCAGCACTCAATAAACTATTCACAGAAGTAGGTAGTCTTCCACTTTTTTAGCTGCCATTCCGTTAACGATGAAAATTTTGAATCGAAAATTTAGTATTAGATAGTACTCGATAAGATATTCAAAATGGGGAATCGCAACACCCCTCATCCCTATTGAAAATCAGGGGGTTGTGATCACCCCCGGTAAGGGATTGTTGTTGTTCCCCCTCGAATCAGAAATCGACAGGTCCGAGCGGTTCTTCATATTTTCATTTTGAAACCAGAAAATCGAGATGTTAAATTTTCTTAGGACCACCCTGTAGAAGAATAATAATATTGTATTGGCATAATGATTGAAATTTTTGATATTTCCCATAAAAATTCATGAGTATCCTAAAGCGTTTCAGAATTAAAACGAAAAGTACCTAAATTACAACGCCAAAGTGAGCAAAATAATTTTTATCTCTAGTTCCAACTTTATTCCGTAAAATATTTTTCGCAAGACAGGGGAAAGTATAAGATTCGATAAGAAAATGGCCGAATTTCTGAAAATTTCCTCGGAAAGTTAGATTAATTTTATTATCAGTTTTTGTTTCGGATATACACTCATTGAGGGGGACAAATTTAGTTAAACAAGATAAATAAAAGGTTTCAAAAAGTTAGATTGTTCGGAGAATTGAGTTTCAGTCTCTAGATATGTCTATTTTTAATAACTTTCGCGACCTATCGCTTGAGCCGAATGGACTTTTGCGACTTTATCCATTCGCTGTCGGCCTTTAAGATATTGGAAACTAATTATAGGTTCCAGAGCTATTGTACTTACTTTACTGCTTGAATGTCGGTAATAAAATTCAAGTTTGCAGTTTCAAATTGACATTTCAATAATCAAAGATAAACCTTAATGAACTTTTGAACTCCAAGCTTTCTAAATATAATGAAGTTTGAGATTAATTTCCTCGACCATTTGATTTTTTCATATTGAATTTTTAATGTATATGTAACTCATTTTGCTTCCAGATAATCAATATACCAAGTTACTTAAATGAATTGGAATGAATAGATTCATTCATCACTGCTCCTAGTAATCACACCTGAAATTACAATTTACCAATCAATAATTCTATATGATGAGTACTTTGCAGTGGCCCGTGTGGATTGCATTCTCAGAAAAATGCGTGAGTCTGTCGACCGGAAGCCTGAAATCACTTCAAGATAAATCAGCAGAATGGTTATGTCAAACTTGTCGTCGTAAGTCGAATATTGAGCATGTCATAATGGCTGAGGATGAGCAGGGCCCCCGTGGGGGCTACAGGCGCTTGTGTGTATAAAAGGATTTTGGCGCCCCTTAAGGCATTTCGGATCATGTTTTTCATTTTTTTTAAGGTAGGAGGTAGGTAGGTGCTTGAAAGAAAATAAAAAACTGAAATTTAGAAGTCATATTCCTTTGTAGAACTAAAATATCAAATTGAAACAAACAGAACAAAATAAATTCTTGTTCACACCCATTTTAAAACATTTACTTAAGTAATGGGATACAGACACGTTGACTCGTTGTTTATAAATACTAGAAAATAACCTAACCTAATCTAACCTAACCTATATATGTAAATTTTTCAAATTGCATGCATTCTATTTTAGAAAATCGAGACCTTTCATTTAAAATCCAACTTGCATTGGAATTGTGTTGCCTTGGCACTGCCCAAATTGAAGACCAATAATCAGTTAAAATATCAATTTTAGGAACTCCATTTCCAGAAATATTTTCATTTGAACCTGAAATAAATTTGTAAAAATGTTTTTCATTATTTTTGAATAGTTTGTTTTGGAATTTTCTATCTGAATTTATTTTATATTCACGTAGTCTAATGGAGTATACTGAAAGTTTTTGTTTTAAATTATCGATATATTCTATCAATTGTCCATTACTTATCTCATTATTTTTATGGGTTTTATATTTGAGGAATATTTTTCCAATATGTGCCATAAGTTTTTTGATCGATTACCTCTGGAATATTGAGTCAATCTTCCTAAATCATATCTGATAGAAGAAATTTTACCTTCTAACCTTTTTTTGCCATGAAGGTTTTTCTTGATATTATAATTAGATCCAAAATTTTCTAATTTGTATCCAGAATGTTTAACTACTGTAATAGCGGCACAATATATAATCGGATGAAGTGTATAGATATTCATTTTTTTTTTTTTTTTTATATACATATAAATATATATATATAAATTTATATATATATATATATATATATATATATATATATATATATATATATATATATATATATATATATACATTCCTTTTACCTCACTGAAACTTGAATAGTCTCAGGAAATGGGAAATAGTCTTCCTATACACATACATATAAATATATACATATAAATAAATATATATATATATATATATATATATATATATATATATATATATATATATATATATATATATATATATATATATATATATATATATATATATATATATATATATATTATATATATATATATATATATATTTTTACAAATTTATTTCAGGTTCAAATGAAAATATTTCTGGAAATGGAGTCCCTAAAATTGATATTTTAACTGATTATTGGTCTTCAATTTGGGCAGTGCCAAGGCAACATAATTCCAGTGCAAGTTGGATTTTAAATGAAAGGTCTCGATTTTCTAAAATAGAATGCATGCAATTTGAAAAATTTTCAAACGAAGATATAACATCAGTTATTAAACACACAAAAATTGGAAATCTCCAGGTGTTGATGGTATTCATAACTTTTGGTTCAAGAAATTCTCTTGCGTTCATGAAAAATTGGCTGAATATTTTTCATTTAAAATAAAGAACCCTCAGCTACTCCTTTATTTTTCACACAAGGAATTACTTATTTAAAACCGAAAAGTGATAATACTATTGATCCGTCTCAATATAGACCAATTACTTGCCTTCCAACAATATATAAAATTCTAACTGCATGTATTACCCAAAAATTTATGCACATTTGGAGAATTATAATATTCTTTCCGAACATCAAAAGGATGTAGAAAAAACACCTTGGTACTAAAGAGCAACTTGTAATTGATTCTGTTGCTTTGAATCAAGCTCAAACTAAGAAGACAAATATTCATACAGCCTTCATTGATTACCAAAAGGCTTTTGACAGTTCTCCCCATTCATGGCTTCAAGAAATTTTGGAAATTTATAAAATTGATAAGACACTTCGTCATTTTCTTGAATTCGTAATGAAAAATTGGAGAACCAATCTTCATTTAAATATTTCAAAACAATCGTTAAAATCCGAAGTAATTCCAATCAAAAGAGGCATTTTTCAAGGTGATTCTTTAAGTGCTCTTTGGTTTTGTCTTTGCCTCAATCCATTATCTCATGAATTAAATGCTACTAGTTTCGGCTTCAAAATAAAGAGTTTATTAACTGAATTCAAATTAAGTCACTTAATTTATTTAGATGATATTAAATTATATGCCGGAACCAGATCTCATTTAAAAAGTCTACTTGAGATTACTTTCAACTATTCCAATGATATTCATATGAAATTTGGGCTTCCAAAATGTAAAAATCTTTCTATTGAAAAAGGAAAGATCACCTCTAATTATATAAAGATTTCCAATATCGAAATCGAGCCAATGCATCAAGGTGATACATATAAATATCTTGGATTTTGTCAAGAGAAGACAATTAACCATAGCAGCACTAAAGAAATTATTAGAAGTTCATATTACAAAAGACTAAGAATTATCATCAAGAGTTATTTAACTAGTAAAAACCTTTTCAGAGCTATCAACTCCTATGCTGTTCCTATTCTTACATCTTCTTTTGGAATTATTAAATGGTCTAAAACTGATCTAAATGAATTACAATGTCAAACGAGGAAAATGCTCTGTAAATATCATAAGCACCACCCAAAGTCAGCTGTTCAGAGAGTTACACTACCTAGACATCTTGGAGGTCGTGGATTAATTGATTTGAATAATCTTCATAGTAAACAGATTTTTCATCTACGTTCCCATTTTCATGATGAACAGAGAACGTCTAAATTACATGATATTGTTGTTGCTTCAGATTATAATCTTACACCTCTGAACTTGACAATGCAAAAGGTAGATTTTGATATATTTGATGATAATTCTAAAGAGAAAGTTGGATGCAGAAGGAATTACACGGAAAGCACCCTAAAGAATTGAAAAATGATTATATTGATGAAATTGCATCGAATAAATGGTTAGTATCTGGAGAATTGTTTGCTGAAACAGAATGCTTGGCAATTGCGATCCAGGACCAGGTTGTTTTACAAGGAATTATAGAAAACATATCATCAAACAAAATATAGATGATTCTTGCCGTAGATGTTTCTGTTCTTCAGAAACAGTTTTTCATATATTATCATCTTGCTCAGTCCTTGCTTCAACAGATTATTTAGAAAGACATAATGCCGTCGCTAATATTATTCACTTCAATCTAGGAATTAAACATGACCTAATTCCCAAAAGAAAAAATTTCAAAAATATGAACCTGAGATTATTTGTGAAAATTACAAATATAAACTTTATTTTGATAAAACAATTCTGTGCAACAGAGCTGTAAAACACAATAGACCAGATATCGTTCTTAATGATAAACAGAATCAAATAACATATATAATTGATATTGCTATACCCGACACACATAGTATACAAAATAAATACAATGAAAAAATTTCTAAATATATGATGCTTGGCGACGAAATTAAAAAATGTGGAAAATGAAGAAAATATTTATTCTACCGATTATTATTTCTACAACAGGCGTTATTCCTAGAAATCTTCACAAAAGTATTGAGATTTTGGGTCTGAAGAAAAATTTGTTTGAACAGTTACAAAAGATAACAGTCATCAAATCTTGTAATATTCTTCGTAGGTTTCTTTCCGAAAATAATAATGAGGTAGAGTCATAGGTTTTCTTTAGTTTATACTGCTCAGAATCTCATTTCATATTTTATTCATTTGTTTATATAAATGTAATATAATTAACTGACAATTTTGTCATATTTATATTCAGAGCAGTATTCTATTCGATCGTTCACCACTTCACACAAAGGAAACTATTAATGAGTAACATTCAGTGTTACTTGACTAAGGTCCGTACACTGGATTTTTCCGGGGAGAAAGCCTCTGACACTACTCGTTGGTACATTGATATCATTGTCTGATGATGCTATAGTATGTATATATTCTGGTAGATTGATATATTCTCATAACATTTAACGTTATCCTAATATATAATTACTCCAGGATATGTTTTAATTATAATCATTGCCTGGCAATGGTATTAATTACCGGGTGGTGGATTTATATTTTTTCATGAAATCAGTTTGATTGCATGAACAGATATATGGGCAACTCGTCGGGGTAAAACCCCCTATTGTATATATATATATATATATATACTGAAACTTGAATAGTCTCAGGGAAATAGTCTTCCTTATCTTTCAGCTGCTCACCCTGTATCATCTTTTACAGTTTTCAATTGAAAATGGAAATTTGTTCAAGGCAATGTGGACAAAAATACCAAGATGTCCTCCTCGAAACAAAAATTGACCTGTTTTTACGTTTTGATCGGAAATGAATATCTTAGTAGATATAGCCTCTGTTCAGTTTTCGTTGAAGCATCCTGCATATATATATATATATATATATATATATATATATATATATATATATATATATATATATATATATATATATATATATATATATATATATATATATATATATATATATATATATATATATATATATATATATATATATATATCTTCATCTTCCAGTCTACACAACTGTTCAATCTACCTCAATTAATCAGTCTGTTTTGAAAAATATAACTGAACATGTGTTTTTTTGCTACTAATTTGTCTATGATTCTATTGTCGCACCAATTTGACGCAAATGTTTTCAAATTCTAATTTCTTCCTATAGTGAATTGGATAGTATAAAAAAATTAATTCATTAAACGATGATACTTGCTTGCGTGGCCATTATCTCAAACTGAGAAAGGAAAAGCTTTCGACAAGGCAAAGACAGCACATGTTGGTCAATAGAGTGTTTAGTGATTGGAATGGGTTTCTAGGTGATGTGGTCCGCTCGGAATCGGTAAATGAATTCAAAAACGAAATGGACTCGCCTTTTTTCGCGTAGTGGTGTGTCAATGCTCTAGTGCATTTTATAAAAAGACTAATTTTATGTATAAGCTGTGTATACAAATTTATGAATTATCTACTGTAATTAGGCTTCATAGGACTATGTCCTCAGCCTTGAATTATTTCTAATAATAATAATAATAAACTCAAAAGAGATTTGATTGTCTGTCTATACCCAGATACAAAATAAACCAACAAAATATCTTAACCTGAAAATGCTTTTAATCAAAATAAAACATGAAGGAAAAGTTTATTTTAAGATTGGTCATAGAGATTTCTAGTTGTTGGTGAATTTCATTATTGCATTTGAAATAACTAAATAATAAATCAAATATCTAAAGTCAATATAAGTTTTAGTGTTATTTCGTTTTCCAGCATCCAAAAAAGTGGTTTTTGTTCAAGCTTCCTTTCATTAATATAATGTTTTTGGTAAATATTTCGTACACGTCATAGGTGAGGCCAAAAGAACAAAACTGGGATGTATATTTCCATACTGCGATCTCCAATTATCTCGTCACAGTTGATTTTATGTTGAAAGCAACTTGTTTTGAAATTATCATTTATTTACTTCTGAATAAGACAACAATTCCAAATATATCCTTTCAGGGATGCCTTTTCAAAGGAAGCCAACATTCCTAGCTAAGTTTTCATGCTTCCTTAAAAGTTTTCTTTGAAGAGTAACTGCTTCGCATATTCTATGTTACTTTTAATGACATAAGTTTTAACTGATTTTAATTGCCTTATTTCCTCAATTATAGCACTCAGAGAAGTGTCATATTAAGAGATAACTGATGTCTAAAATTAATATGAATATAAAATATTAACTTGACAGAATATTAAATGTACGATATGTCATTCTGATGTATGTTTTTTGCGTAGTGATAGTTCTCTTGTTAACTTATAATTAACATTGGTTGGTCTTGCTGTTGTATTAAGCCGGTTATCGTTGTGACCTGCTTGACGGCACTCAACTAGACGCCAGTGCTGATCTTTAGTTTCAGTAAGCTCGAGTACTTCTGTTACCCTCTGCTATGTCAATGCCGGATTTATCAATAAGTCCTAGAAGGCGCTGCCTAGACTTGGCGTTGGTATATTGCTGAGGGTATTTATTCAATCAGAAAGAATACAATATCAATATTATTCATATTCACCAAGTGGAGTTCAGAATAAACTTGCCTCAAAAAAAATTATCATAATGGTTTCAAAATTTGGGATGCCTTATAGAAAGTCTGTAGTGCTTCTTTTTTTAATACCAATTTTCTTAGTAATTAATATGTACTCGTTAATTAAATTGTTTGTCATCGTTTTGATAAAAGATAGAAAGACTGAAATGGCTAGCCCAATAAATGAATGGTAAATATCATCAGATCTTATGGATGAACTTGATAGCGGTGATGATAGGTCAATGAGCATTTGAGTGAGTAGTCATTCTTACATAAAAATGAGGATGAAGTAAAAGAAAAAAAAATTGCATGGTGTCTTCTTGATCTCAGAATTCAGATGTTTTACTTGCCGAAAAACAGCTGAAAGTGCCACTAAGGACTAATGTTCGTACTACAAATTAATAAATTTTTTCACATTTTTCGGGAATAGAAGCATTATAAATTAAAATATAAATTCTTTGCAAGCCGAAATAACTACATCTGAAATGAAAGCTGTTTTGGGGCTTTTGTCTTTAGCTGGAATATTTCGTTCTGGTAGACAAAACCACAATGATCTATGGGCTAATGATGGTATTTGAACAAAAATATATTGCTGTTTTTTAAAAATAAAAAACAAGTACTGTGTTTTGAGGAATTTTACTTAATAATTGCGATTCGTAACGCGTTTCACTTTACCGTAGCTTCTTCAGACGAATAAATGTACAGAAAATAAGAAAGAGAATACAAATGTAAATGTTCTTGAGTAATTAAAAGCTTATTGGGTTACTCCTTCTTAAGTGGTTATTGATGACAGGTATATCCAATAAAATTAAGAAATAGATTGTTCCCTGAAGAGATTCAATAGAGGCGAAGGGCTTAAATCGACTTGTTCATTGATGATTCTACCTGAGTGTTTGTGTTTGTTGATTTCTAAAATTTCCCAAAGATGTACCTTCCAATATTTGTTATCTGTATGCAAAATTTCAAGTTGTGGGTCGAATGAGTGACTATTTTCTAGGAGATGATTCGCGTAATTTGAATCTTTTTTTTTATTTGAAAAACTGCGTTCATGTTCCGATATTCCAATATTAAAGTTTCTATGTGTTCTACCAATGTTGAAATTATCACAGTCATCGCAATTGAATCTATAAACACCTGATTGATTGTTTTTATCTGATTTGGTTTCATTATTTTTTATATATTTGCCTAAACTATTATTAGTTTGGAAAGCTATGTTGAAATTATTGCTACTCAAGAATGATTTCAGTTTCTCACTTGTGATGCCAACGTAGGTTAAGCTGTTGAATTTTTGTTTCAATTTACCGACATGGTAAACTTCATCCAATGCGATTCTACTATGTTTTTTATTTAAAATATTATTTATTAGTTTGAGACTGTAACCAATATTTTTGGCAATATATTCAATCAAATTTAATTCTTTGTTGAAATTTTCTGGTGATAACGGGATGTTAATCAATCCATGAATAAAACTGTAGAATGCTGACATTTTATGTTGATACGGATGACACGACAAGTTTTGTATTATAATATCTGTATGTGACGGCTTATGATTAATTGCGGAAACATGTTTCCAATTTTCATTGGATATTGTTACGTCTAAGAAATTTATTGAATTATCGCTTTATATTTCGGTTGTGAATCCAATTTTTGGATGTAATGAATTTATATGATTTTCGAAAATTTTAACTGTTTATCTGTTCCTGTGAATCAAATAATGATATCGTCTACATAGCGATACCAGTATAAACAATATTTACTAAGTGGGTGACTATGAATTAATTTCTCTAAATTATTCATGAATATTTCTGCTAACAAAGGACTTAACTGATTGTCCATAATCAAGCCGTCTTCACTAGTATAATATTTGTAATTGAAATGGAATAAATTTTGATCTAAACAAATTTGTATTCATGATATAATTTCTGATTTAATGATCGTATTGACATGATTCTTTTCTAATAATTCTTCAACTAAGTACTACGTATCTTTCGGAGGCAAGTAGATTCTTAACATCGAAAGAAATGATGAAACGATGTTAAGAATCTAAATAATATTTTGAATAGAAAACAAAGCAGAATCGCATTGGAAGAAATTTACCCTGTCGATAAATTCAAACAAAAATTCAACACCTTAACCTACGTTGGCATTACAAGTGAGAAACTGAAATCATTCTTGAGTAGCAATAATTTCAACATAGCTTTCCAAAATATTAATAGTTTAGGCAAATATATGAGAAATTATAAAACCATATCAGATAAAATCAATAAATCAGGTGTTAATAGATTGAATTGCAATGACTGTGATAATTTCTACATTGGTACAACACATAGAAACTTTAATATCAGAATATCGGAACATAAACGCAGTTTTTCAAATAAAATATCAGATTCAAATTACACGAATCATCTTCTAGAAAATAGTCACTCTTTCGACCCACAGTTTGAAATCTTGCATACAGATAATAAATATTGGAAGGTAGATCTTTGGGAAACTTTAGAAATCAATAAATACAAACACTCAGGTAGACTCATCAATGAACAAGTCGATTTAAGCCCTTCACCTCTATTAAATCTCTTCGGGGAGCAATCTGTTCCTTAATTTTATTGGATATACCTGTCATAAATAACCACTAAAGAAGAAGCAACCTAATGAGCTTTTAATTACTCAAGAACATTTATATTTATATTCTCATTCTTATTTTCTGTACATTCATTCGTCTGAAGAAGCTACGGTATAGTGAAACGCGTTACGAATCGCAATTATTAAGTTAAATTCCTTAAAACACAGTACTTGTTTTTCATTTTGATAATGAAATTTTACCAAGTAAAAGCCTCCCAGATTGAAATTGCTGTTTTTACTCAATAATATGAGGTCCTTCGATGTTTCCACCAGAGATGAATGAATTAAAATTGATCGTTAGGTACCGATCTGAGACATATTGCGAATCCTTCTACAGAATTGCATAAATGAATATACACTTTATAGGCACCAAACATTAGATAGAGTTGGTTGCCTTTCGAGGATGGTGTGTTCTCCAACAGTAAATTGACTTGTGAAAATTGTTATACATTTTGATATCGTGATGAGTCTATGTGTCATACTGTCGTACGTAGCTAATTTATGTTGATATGGATGAGTGAGAACTGCTAATGGTAATGTATGTATGGAATGGTTTATAAAAAATATAAATATCTGTGTTGAATTTTGGTAATGTATGTATGCTTTATACATCATGGTTACAATCTTTGATTGCTTAGGATAAGTCTACCTAGTTGAATGAATAGGTACATGATTCGAACAGTAACATACATACAAGAAAGTAATAAATATTAACACAAAAATTTCGCTGGCGAGAACATGCATCTTTCACATAACAATTCTTCAACTTTGGTTTTGAATTTTTTAGTTGTAAGCTCTCTCCACGCCAGAAGCAGCTTGTTTAAATTGGGAGAATTCCTTTCTGACTTGGCGCTGTTAGAAAATATTTTTGTCTTTTATTTCTTTGATGGTTGAAGCTATGGGTTTTGTATTCCTTCAAGTTGGAATGAATGTTTATGAGAGTGGCGTATACGTGCAATGAAGGAAATATCAGTATACCAAGTCTTCTGCAGATATGCACACAATGTGCACGGTATTCAGCGATAATACGTACACTTTTTTTTGGGTTTGAAGATTCTCCCAATTGTTGAACAATTGCCCCATAAAGAAACCTCATGAGCCATGATCGAACTGGGCAAAATAAATCACTTGTAGATTAGCCTCATGTCCCATATATAAAAGTCTCCTAAGCAAGAACTCCACTGATGACAATCTAGGAACCAAGGTGTTGACATGCGCTCCCCACGTTAAATTGTCGTCTAAGCTAATACTTAGTATTTTAGCTGTGTCGCCATTCGAGAGTTTAGAACTACTTGAAATCCACAATTTTAGGTTATTTTTCTCTGTTCAATTTGAGAGAATTTGCTCTCAACCATTGATCAGCACGATTCATAGCCAAACCACAAAGTTCATTTGCCAATTGTGGGTCCACGCTTGTATTATACAAAGATGAGTCGTCAGCGAAGAGGGCGCTGTCTACTGGTTTCAAGTGAGATGGTAAGTTGTTGATATAAATCAAAAAGAGTAGTGGCCCCAGTGAAGAGCCCTGAGGTACACCTGTTTTGATGGATAAGAACTCAGAGACAGCCCCCTCCACGCATAAGCCTATCCTTCAGGTAGAAGGTGAGGAGTTTCAATGGAACTCCTTTGATACCACAGCGGTCTGATTTCTGGATAAGAATGGTATGTAGCACAAGATCAAAAGCCTTGGCCAAATCTAATTAAAGCAAGGCCGCTTGATCACCCCTTCCTAAACCCTCAACCACCTCAGACACTGTTTGAAAGTGCTGCTATTGTGGATTTACCCGGCCTGAAACCGTACTGTGAAGGTGATAATATCTCATTATTTTCGAGAATGTTCCGAAGTATGTCCTTTAGAATAGATTCCACCACCTTACCCAAGACTGGAATGATCGATATAGGACGACAGCTACCCGTATCATCAGGATTCCCTTTCTTGAATACCGTCAATACTTTGCTTTTTTTGAAAACTTTTGGAAAAAACCCACTTTCAAAGAAGGAATTGAAAAGTTTTGACAGGGGTAGCGCAATTATATCGCAAGTGCTCTTCAAAATTCTACTATTTAATCCAAATACTTCGAAAAAAGCAGAGTTGGACAGATTATTAATGTAAGTTTAAACTTCATGCGCGTCGGTTGGGATTTGAAAAAAATATAAGTTGCTAGTTGGTACTGTGTCAAGTTCTGATGCATTAACAACGGATGTTGATTGTATTTCTTCAAACATGATAGCTCCCACACTGAAGAAATAGTTATTGAAATCATCTTCCTTAAGATTCACCTTTGCAGGAATCACTGTTTATATATCTTCAGGTATTCCTAATTAAATTTTGTTCCTGTAAGTGGCCGATACAGTATTAAAATTGATTGACAACCAATAATGAGTTCTTCAGTTGAATGAGTGGATATCAGGTCGAATGACTGAAACCAGATCAGTTAATGGTCGTAAATCAATTTCAATTGTTATCGTGGTAAACTATATTAAACTCTCCTGATGAATTAGATCACCCGTCACCTCAAACACGGTCTACAAGGCCGATAGCTTTTTGCGCAATTCTTCTAGTTCTTTTGTGAACCATGTGAACGGATTATGTTCTGACCTACATTTTCTCATCGGAAAGATATCTTGTATCGAATTTGGAAGAATTCTCGTAATTTGCTCAGCACATTGATCTGAGTCACAATAGTCAATGCCTAACAAATCAATGTTTGTAAGCTCTGAGCGTAGTTCAGATAGATCTTCCCGAGTGGTTATTCGATTGAAGGAAATTTTTTATTTTTTTCTCGTTTTCAACATGCATACTTAAGATCTGCGCATAATGATCTGATATTCCCGGATTAGCTACCTCGATATCGAACTCAGTATCAGAACAATTTGTTACTACATTATCAATCCATGTTGCTGAGTAGTGCCGTAGCCAAAAGGACATGAATACCGACATCAGTTCCTGTAATCTAGGGCGCTTACTCTTGCCAAAATCAACATTTGAGTCTCCAAACAATATGAAACGACTATAAAGGTGTACAAAATCAGTTAATAGATTTTCTTGTTCACACAGGAAATTTCTGTGTCCTTCATTACAGGATCTATAAACAGACACAATAAGACAATTAGAACTTTTTAAGACAGTTCCTCAAAATTCGACGAATTTCTGATTATGAAAAAAGGTCCACTGGGGAGCACTCAATGTTGTCTCGTACATATATAGCAACACCTCCATGCTGAAATCTACTTCGTGAAAAATTGGACATAATTTTGTAATCTGTTATTTTTACAAGTTTCAGTTGTTTTTCATGAAACCAATGTTCTGACGCAGCAAAGACATCAATATCCTTCTATCTGTGTATCTTATTACACAGATAGTTCATCTGTTTTGTTGGCGAGACTCTATACATAAATGTGCATTATTTTCAGGGAATTAGACATTTAGACATTTACTATAATATGTTTAGTATTTTCATTCGAGAGTGGATAAACATAGTCATCAGGTGTATTACACACATTTTTTTCATGGGGGCCACGAAAAATTTTTTGAATATCGTCATTGCAATAGTATTTAATATTTAGTTATTATTGGCCTTATCGTTAGAAATATGTATTTCAGCCTATCCCTAATGAAACGCCTATTTCCCCATTCCTATTTCCTATTTATTCACTAGCATTTGCTGTTCTGGCTCTCTTATCATACACCACTATGTTCGGCCTATCATTCGTCACCATTCTGTCATTGATAACAGGCCTATCGTAGTATAATCTGATAGAGTCATTTTCCAATACAGGAGCCAGTTGATACTTGTAATATTGCTGGAAGGTGTTCGGAAGTCCGTACTTGCGTGCAAGTTTCTGATGGATAATGTTACACACTTATTTATGCCTGTGAAGATAGTCCGTACTGGCAAGTTGTTCGCAGTCGGGCGTAATATGCTGTATAGTCTGCGATCTTATATGACATTTTCTGCATTATCTGATTGTAATGTTCCGTCCTTAATTAATTTTTTTTTGTAGTTGTTTGTAGCGATAACTTGGCCGCGAATGGACATAAGGAATCCTTCCGTTTTCTGCGAATAATTCTCATTTCATCAACCATTTGTTTAGGGCTTCTTTGTCGATGTGTGATTAATCACATGGGGATGTCGTCCATGCAATTCCTTACTCGACCATTGCTCTCGCCTTTCAGTATCAGATAGGAACGGTAGATTCAGCAGGTTATTCCTGGTAGCAAGATGCAGTAGTTTATATTCCTTATCAGCCAACAATATTACTCTATGGAGGTCAGAAGTGCGAGCTTTGGCAGAGAGAATTCTCGGAGATTTTCAATATCTGTTAGTTGTATAAATTGACAAGATCCATTTATCCGCATTCTCCTTCTTTTCGCTTCAAAGTTATTCTTATGACAGACGATTTTGAATGATGATTGTTGAACTTTGTCAGCATCGTACGGGTCTACCTTTGAATATCATCTAAATCTGTCTTAATCCATCTGATCATTCCAAATGAGTAAAGCAACCCTGAAATGGCGTAGGTATTAATTGCCTTGACCAGATTCCCCGAATTCAGCATTGATTTCAGCACAGTCTTCAGACGCTGACTGTACTCTGACCAATATTCTCATTTGATTGTTTTTGGTATAGCAATCTGGCTTGTTGGTATCCCAGATATTTGTAAGTTTCGCCATCCCTGATATAATGAATAATATCACAATTTGGAAGTTGTTTCACCATCTACAACTCTCCCTCTTCGAATATTTAGGGTCTTACAATTTTCAATTCCGAATTTCATATGAACATCTGCCGAGAACTTACTGACTGTTTTCAGCAGACCAATTGCTTCTTGTTCGAAGCATATGATCTGATCTAATCCGTATATTGTAGGTGGAAGATAATGTAATAGTTCCTATATGCTTTTATCCTAAATCCGTATCCTGTTCTATTGACTTTTGAAGACAATAGGCTTATAGGCAAACAGATCCCTAGTTGACTCTAAGAGTCTCCTTGAAAAAATTTTCGAAATTATTATTCATTATCGTGGACGTATGCACTATCTCAGCTTTTAGCTGGATATAATTTACGTTTCCTAAATTCAGCAATCCAAGAGAATAGGCTCGTTTACAATTTACTTGACATAAGTTTTCTAACTATCCTACATGTATTTAGAATTACAGCTTTTTGCATTTCTATATAGGTATTCTTATGTTATTCTAATTTCTTAAGGCTATCATGAAAATTTTGGGTATTAGCCCAGTCGAGGATACGATGACTGGAACAATATCTATTTTCTCGAGGTGCCACTTCTGCTTGATCTCAATAGCAAGGTCTGTGATTTTTTCTCCTGAAACTTGTTCAGCACGTTGTTATTATTCGGTATAGCGACACCACCGGCATTGCTGTTCTGGCTCTCTCATCAAATACCGCTCAGTATTATTATGATTATCGTATAGCGAATGGAATCACCCTTTCAAAAAGGTATCACACGATTTATTTTCTCTATTCAAACATTTGGGGTAGAAAAATGTTCGACTCAAAAATCGCCATTTTCCAAGAAATTTACAGAAAAATAAAACCAGTCGAGTTCTTCAGGGTGGTTCGTTTTTATTGGAACGCACTGAGTATAAGAAAACGGTGTACAGGTTTTATAGTGCCGGGGCCAGCTAGTAGCCAGGACTCTAACACCACACTCTAACATCCAACAAATTTCTTTCCTATCGGTATAAAAATAATTTCTTTCATAAAGACATAATTCTCTGAAAGAATGAGACCTGTTAAAGCTACTTATGGCAATTTTGCATCTTTGAGATGAAGCAATCAACGAACGTTATTCATAACTTAGAAATAAATAAACTTTCGGATTGATTTCTGAATATGATCGGGTTGAATAAGCGACGATTTTTTGCGTTACCTATTTTTTCAGAGAATATCTGTTTTTGTTAGGAACGTTTTGAATAGATATAAATAAAAAATTACCGTCTCGTTGAAATTTTGAACATAAACATTATCATCGCTCTAGTTTGTCTGCTTTGAAACAAGTTTTCAGAATACATATATACATTTTTAATAAATTCTCTTTGACGACACTATATACTTCTCCATACCTCGTTGAATTTTATTACACCTTCCTGAACAAACCAACTTGAGTAGTTTCATTAAAACTAGGCCCATTCTAGTGTCCTATTTCCAGCCGAATTGTATTGTTCAGAGAAGGACAAACAGTCAATTCTACTAAGGACCAAACATCTTCAAAAGGAGTCGAGAAGTTATTCAGGAAGTTTACAATGGCCGATCTTGGTGCTTATCTTTCATACAAACAACATGAGTGCCTGGTCAGAGCTTAGGTTATATGCATAAGGGCTGAAAGTAGAAGGGCAAGGAAATATTAATATCCTGTGATTTCTTCGTTTGGTTGTTTAACTTCAGTTTATCATTCATGTAGAATTAATAGATTTCTCAAACTGATCCTACTTTTGCTTTTTTGAATGTTATGTTACGATAATTCAGCAGATAAAGTATGATATGTGATCATTACATAAAAGGATGTACATTTGATTCTTTTTCTTGTTTTCTTGCTGTGTATCAAAACAGCAATAACATATACTTACAGTATACCTCTCTTGTATAAAGTACGGGGAAGTTTCACAACAATATCTTCCTCATTTTTAAAATACGTAATAAATGAATTTATAAATTGAAAACGAGTTGATTATTTGTTAAAACCAAAATACTGGATATTACTATGTCTTACTACCAAAAATTATTATGATATTTCAACACTGAGACTGCAGTTTCGAACTCACGTCTGATAAACCTGCATATTGAGTACAAAGGTATTAAAACTATTGTTAGAGGAAGGACGAATTGATATTTAATAGACTTTTTGAGATTATCGAATATTTGGGATATACATAGGCCAGTATGGTTAATTCAAATAAAGAAATTCCAGGTAATTTAGTTTCCAACATTTTTGTAATCAGATGCTGGATATTTGAATTATCTCTACTAGTAAATGATGACTTCTTTGAATGTAATGGTTTGCAACAAACCAATCTTGTTCGTTTTTATAAAAGCAGTAAAATGTTCTTTACATCTTATTTTGAAAGAACGACCAGTTAAACCTATATATATATATATATATATATATATATATATATATATATATATATATATATATATATATATATATATATATATATATATATATATATATATATATATATATATATATATATATATATATATATATATATATATATATATATATATATATATATATATATATCATTGTCTGATGATGCTATAGTATGTATATATTCTGGTAGATTGATATATTCTCATAACATTTAACGTTATCCTAATATATAATTATTCCAGAATATGCTTTGAATATAATCATTGCCTGGCAATGGTATTAATTACCGGGTAGTGGATTTATATTGTTTCATGAAATCAGTTTGATTGCATGAACAGATATATGGGCAACTCGTCGGGGTGAAACCCCTTATATATTCATATATTTTCTTTATAATTTACCATAAAAATAATTAAATGGCATGTCAGGGAATGAAGAAAATTCCTATCAAATATAATCGGAAATAATTTATACATATAGTGACATCTAGTCACAAAGTTTCATAAAGACATATCCTCACAATGAATATGTAACAAACAATTATATTAAAATAGAGACATTCAAAACTCATAACCAAAAACTCTTCTGTTGTGTAAGAAGGATTGTTCAGTAGGAATTTTCTAATCTCACAGAAAAATTCAATTTCTGGCAAGGTTTTCGGTCTGTCTGGAAGTTTATTGTAGCACTTTATTCCAAGATAATTCGCTCTCAGCTGAGTTCTCTCAATACGATGGTGTGGCAAGGATATTTGCTTTTTAGCCCCTGTATTATATTGATGAAAGTCAGAATACAGATGAAATTCTTTATTGCTATTCTTACTGCAGACGTATTTGGGGCAGGTTAGTATATAAACAGACACAATGGTAAGTATCTTTTGAGCTTTAAACAATTATCTACAATTCGTCGCTCTGGAATTACCACAAATTATTCTTATAGCCCCTTTTTGTGTTAGCAGTATTCTACTGACCCCCGTGCAATGTCACCACAATACAATCCCATAAGAATCCATGGTATGGAAAATTGCGAAGTATGCCCATCTACAGATATCCTGATTGGCTGTTTCCTTTACTCGGCGGATAGAAAACGAAGCTGTAGACAACCTTTTCGAAATGAAATCTATACAGCTTTTCCAGGTAAGAGCATCGTCGATAACAATGCCTAACAGATTAAAGGTATTATCCTCTCTGCCATTCACTTGGAACTCGGATTCTTTGTGTCTTTTCTCGGTTCTGCCTCAGTACATTCGCCGAAAACCTATACTCTGCTGCGTCTAGGGCCTCGGCCACCTTTTAGTCTAGCTCAGTATCTGTTGGAACCATATTCAATAGGTTTGTATCATCGGCATAAAGACATGTTTCTCGGCATGTTGAGTTTGATGACAAGTCATTAATATATATGAAAAATAGCACGGGTCCCAAATTTCTATTTTCCTTGAAACATTTCCATTCCATGACACAATTTGTGTTCTATTCTGTAGACCAGACCTAAAACTTTCCAGCATTCTCTCACTTATACCTATCCATTTTCGCCATAGAAAGTCCCTGAGAATGCTATAGAATGCTTTACCCAGATGAAGAGCCAATAGTTCACCATGTTTGTATGAGTCGAAAGCGACTGTTATTGCTTCCACTAGTTGAAGTTAACCCTACTTCAACTAGTGGAAGCAATAACAGCCCGTTGAAGTTGATCTCTTTTTTCTGAAGCCATGTTGTGAATTGCTTACTATGTTGTTACTTTCTAAAAAGCTTACAAGTCTTCTTTCAAGTAATTCTTCAAAAATTTTCGAGATTGAAGGAAGTATGGAAACGGGTCGGTAGTTGTTACAATCATTTACATCATCCTTCTTATAGATAGGTATGACTTTGGCTAGTTTTAAGCTCCTAGAAAAAATTTCTCGTTCCAAGCAATGACTAAATATTTTGCAAAGTATTTCCGATAAAATTGGAAACACTCTTTTCAGTAGTATGGTATTTGAACCATAATGTTGACTATATTAGCTAGTACCATTCTCTCAGTTGAACACATAATCATGGAGAGGGCGAGAGATCTCCTTCATCTGTTTTTCTGTCATATCAATAATTTTTTCTCAGACAGATTACATTGACTGAGGAATTTTAGCAACGGCAAGAAAAGAATATTGAAATCATCTGCAGAGATTGTATTTTCAGGATCATTAGTTGTCTTGTCCTTAGCAGCTTCCTTATTAAGAATTTTCCAAATAGCTTTTGATTTATCTGACGCAGATGCTTTATATTGGGAATTTTCGATTTTCTTTTTTCGGAGTAGCTTTGCCGAAGGTGACTTTTCAGAACTCTCAAAAGCTCGCCAGAAGCAGTATCGTTACGTACCCGGTATATAGTATGTGCTGCTTCTACAGTTTCGTCAGCGCTTCAGTAGCAGCTCCCACGTTGTTCACTTCCCTGCAGTTAACATTCGTTTTGATTCTTTTTCTCGGAAATGATTCGATAAAGCATGCATGAAAGACTTTATGAAAGTTGTCATAGCTTTTTCATGGTTGTTATCCATTAAAATTTTCCAATGGATAGCTTCCAACTTATTTTCGAAATATTTCAAAGTATTTTCATTCATATCAAATTTCTCAATAAATTCTTGTTTTGTTCCAGGACGACAAGTTATTTGTTCAACCTCCTGCACAGAGTGGTCCGATAGATGCGGATCGAAAGTTTTACTTAGGTAAGTATTACTATCAACATTCAAAAATATATTGTCTATGCATGTTCCGCTTTTATTTGTTATTCTACTTGTCTCCTCAAAAATATTTGTGAGGCTAAACGATCCTAAAAGTTCAATCAGTTCTTATCTATATCTATTTGTCTGAAGTAAGTCAATATTGATTTCATACATTCTTGATCTATATGTTAATAACTTACATGCACCCTTCATCTCAAGATAGACTGTTTCTGATGTAAGAAGCTGAGACATGGCAATGTATGATTGGGGGAATTAATCTCTGAGTTGGTTCGGGGCATGTACATCAACCCCTTACTTTCGGCAGCACCAAGTCAACATTCATTTTAGGGAAAGGGAGCCGAGTGACACATCTTTGGAAATGACTCTCAATCTACTATCCATAAACAGTATCTTTAAACTTTTGAAATTTGGAAGAGGGTAGATGGGTCGAGTGATGACTCGAAAGAACGGTATTATCTTTGTCTGCATTCCTGTGACAGAATTTTCAATTTTGATTAAAAACTGTAGAAGGTACTAAGTGAGCCACAGAAAAATAGAGAAGACTATCGCCCCAAGACTATTGAAGTATTAGTGCGAAAAGCTTGAATAGATTTATTTAGATCAAAAATGACAGCCCTTGATCTGGAATGAATCTGTTCCTTTTTTTTGCACTGATACTTGAATAGCTCAGGGCGATAGATAGTCTCCTCTATTTTTCAGTAGCACACTCTGTATCTTCTACAGTTTTCAATCAAAAATGAAATTCGTTCACATGGATGCAGTCAAAGATAATACCTATCTTTCGAAGTATCACTCGATCCATCTACGCTCTTCCAAATTTTCAAGGGTGGTCACCCCTGCTCTAGGGTTTGCAATTCTA
This sequence comes from Cryptolaemus montrouzieri, assembly GCA_013387265.2. NCBI lineage: Eukaryota > Metazoa > Arthropoda > Insecta > Coleoptera > Coccinellidae > Cryptolaemus > Cryptolaemus montrouzieri. Next base: position 67,118,032 of record JABFTP020000103.1, read on the forward strand.
GATGAGAATGGTACTTGATGATGACTGTCATTGATCAGCGTGGATCTGTTACATTTTACTTTACTAAAACTTGAATACTCTCAGGGAAATAGTCTTCCTTATCTTTCAGTTGCTCACCCTGTATCTTTCACAGTTTTCAGTTAAAAATGAAAATTCGTTCAAGACAATGTAGACGAAGTTACCACCTTTCTTTTGAGTTATCAACCAACCCATCTTCTCTATTCAAAATGTTCAAAGATTGCAACCCTCGCTCAGGGGGTTAAAATTTCAGGCAAGTTCTGTTCCACGAAAGATGTCCCACTTGAAACAAAAATCGACCTGTTTTTGCGTTTTGATCAAAAATGAGTATCTTGGTAGATATAGCCTCTGTTCAGTTTTCGTTGAAGCACCATTCAGACCACTATTCATCATATTTTTCAAAATATTTCGCCTCCAGCATGCATCAAACGCCTTCTCGATATCACAGAAGGTTGATAGTACTATTTCGTCATTAGCAAATGCATTATATGATTCTGTTTGTAGTGTTATCAAGTTATCCTGTGTATTGTGTCTTTGTAGACCCATTTGAGAACTACTGATTAGTCCTTGTGATTCCAGAAACCCTCCAGTCTATTATTCACCATTCGCTACATTATTTTACATCCTGTGCATGTAAGGGCTATCAACCTGTAAGATTTAGGGTCTAGTTTTGGTTTGTCATTTTTATGTATTCGTAAGATGATGGATTCTTGCCATGAATGTGGGAATACATGTTCTGTGTAAATCATAAACACCTCAAAAAAGTCTAAGGAACACTTCTAAATATCGATATATCGTATCCAGAATGATTTTTTTAAGGAATGAACACCTGCATCAATTTTTCACCAAATTATGTAGAGTGCCGCAACAGATTACAGTTTTTTTATGAAAGACTAAAAATGCAGCAGATACGACGCTGCTTTATAATCATTTCATGTATTCAGTGTTTGAAATCAATTAGTTGGCACTTTGTTTCTGTTGTAAGCACAGATAAAAGATTCAAGTTTTGTGATTCGAATATGGAAATACGACATTTGAGTAGAGAAGAGATGTTACGAGCCGTTGGCATGTTCCAAGCTGGGAACTCACAACGGGAAGTATCAAGGGTTCTGGGAAGTAGCCCAAGTGTCGTAAACTGTTTATGGTCGCGTTTCAATGAAACAGGTAGCTCAGAAGAACGCCATACAGGCCGTTTCAGGATTACTACAGTCGCCTAAGACCGATTTTTGGTTTTACAAGCCAGAAGAGATCGTACTACCACAGCATCTCAATTAGCTCAAGGGCTATAAGCGAGTTCATAATGTACAAATTTCCGACCAAATTGTGATAAATCGACTGCATGAAGGTAAACTCCACTCCAGACGTCCTGTAAGAGTTCCACAACTGACCCATTGAAATCGCGTTGCTCGTTTAGCTTGGTGCCAAGAACACGTAAATTGGGATCAAGAGAGGTGGGCCACAGTTCTCTTCAGCGATGAAACAAGATTTAGTTATTATCCCGATTCGGAAAGAATTCGAAAATGGAGGGAACCTGGAAAGCAAAACCGTCTCCAGCATGCTCGAGAAGTTGTAAGATAGGGAGGCGGATCAGTGATGTTTTTGGGAAGTATACGCCTTGGTGGAAGAACTGACCTCGTTTTCATACAGATCAACCTCACGGGAAATTCTTACGCAAATAAGATAGTTTTACCTGAAATTGTACCGTATCTCCAAACAATGGGTCAAAATCCACTCTTCCAACAAGATAATGCCCCTCCTCATGGTGCAAGAGTTGTCTTGAACGTTCTTGAAGAGAATAATATCGATCTTTTACCGTGGCCATCCTGCTCCCCAGATCTAAATCCCATCGAGCATGTGTGGGACACCCTAAAAAGAAATCTCTTGCGTCAAAACGTCTTCCATTATGAACAGGAGCTTCGATTAGCATTTCAGGGGTCTTTGAATGACTTAGGCCAAAATGTAATAGACATTTTAATATTGAGCATGCCGCGACGATGCCGAAATGTAATTAATAACAGAGGTGGGCCTTCTGGGTACTGAAAATATAAGTGCTTCGATATCGTTTCGAAAATATTATTTCAGGATTTTTTTTTGTGTTTTACCAAATTTCGTCATTTTCAAATTTCAATTTTTTTTTCATGATAGGTGCTTTGGAGAAGTCAAATATTATTTTATTTTCTAGAAAACACATTATATACAATACATCCTAACAAAAACCGAAAGATTTCTATAAATTCGAATCATCAAATTCATATTTTGAAGATATTGGTGTTCTCTAGTTTTTTTTAGGTGTTTATTTATAATATCAAGTAGGTGTTTCGAATTATTTGGTGGTAATTGTTTGAGATATATCATGGGTATTTCATCAGGTCCTGCTGCAGTATTTTTTGATAGCTTCATGGCTGATAGGAGTTCATTCAATGAGAAGGAATCATTTATTTTGTTGTCATTGAGTGGGTCAATTTCTAGGAGTCCTTCCTTCTGTTTCTTTTTGAGTTCTGAATATTTCTTTGAAATTTTGATCGCTAAACTGATTTTACAGTGACCTGGACATGTATTCTGCGATATCAGTCGTAACTTAAAATTGTTTTCTCATTCAGATTAATTCAACACCAACTAGAACATTGTCGCAACTCTTTCAACAAGATTTTCAGTTTTTCAGGAGAATAATTCTAAGAGAAATACATCAAGTGCTTATTTCAAGACGCTTGAGCAAACTCAATCGGGATAAATTCCTATGTGACTCCTTCAAATTGTTAACCTCAGCTGAAACAATTATCATGAGAGTCAGTTTTCAAATTTTGCCCGCATTTACTCGCCCACTCTTATTTCTTATAGATATTACTTATGCTATAATCACATAATATCTCAGTTTACGATTTACAGTAGTTTATATCAAAATGTAGTCATCAAAAAGCGTATAAACTGCTATTCCCTCACAGGTATATGAGTTACTGATATACATAAACTCACCACATAAACACAACCGCAATTCCAGTTATCATAATAAAACGGAATGAGTTTTCCATTCATGAATATTTTCACCACACACCATATGCATTTACTGCAATTGTGAAGTGAATGTATTCAAATATGGGAAACCTGACACGTTATCTTTTTGGAGTGAAAATTGAGAAGTCTGCAGGTGAATTCGTCGGAAATGCGTTTATTCCAAATACAATGCCTGTTATGAATTTTTTTCTGTAAGCTCTCCGGAATATTTGAACCACCTGAGCACAGAACATTTAGAGTTCACTTTTCGGTAACCACTATTTTCGCCTTGCTTATATTCTTAGTTCATTACTTGACTTTCTTTGCATCTTACTGTTTTTCGTGTTCGCCACCATAAAATTGAAAGAAGGTTGAAAGGATTCGTTCACGACCAATTTGAAAGTGGTGGAAAATCTTCAAACCTCTTGACTGTTCTTAATTCATTGTGTGTTCTTAAACTCTAGAAAGAGTGATTCTAAAAGTTACTCGTGGGAATGAGTCAATTTTTTATTCAGGGTAAACCATTTTTGAGTTGAATCTGGAACTATTGAAATCAAGAACAATAATATCTGAAGAACGAAAGTAATATTTCCTAGAATTCATCGAAATTTTCAACCTCCAACAAACTCCCCATAGAGATAATCTTCTGATCATCAGTATGGTGCTGCCCATTCGTCCATATTTGATATCGTTAAAATAATACCTGCTTTTAACATAATTCGTTTATTATCATTCGTTTACACCCTTATTAATTTTGTATTTACTTGTATGTAGTTATTTCCACTTTACTTCAGTACTTGTTGTCGGTAGAAGATGTCACAAAGAAATAATATAATATTGTATCAAGAGAAGACTGAGAATTTAAACACCTCAAAAGAGTCTGGGGAACACTTACCAATATCTTTAAAATATGAATTTGATGATTCGAATTTATAGAAATTTTTCGGTTTTTGTTAGGATGTATTGTATATAATATTGTATCAAGAAAACAAAATAATATTTGACTTCTCCAAAGCACCTATCTTAAAAAAAGAATTTGAAATTTGAAAATGACGAAATTTGGTAAAACACAAAAAAATATCCTGAACTAATATTTTCGAAACGATATGGAAGCACTTATTTTTCAGTACCCAGCAAGTCCAGCCCATGTTATTAATGACACTTTGGCATCGTCGCGGCATGATCAATATTAAATTGTCTATTACATTTTGGCCTAAGTCATTCCAAGCTCCCTGAACTGCTAATCGAAGCTCCTGTTCATGACGGAAGACGTTTTGGCGCAGGAGATTTTTTTTTTGGGTGTCCCACACATGCTCGATTGGATTCAGATCTGGGGAGCAGGATGGTCACGGTAGAAGATCAATATCATTCTCTTCAAAAACGTTCAAGATCACTCGCACGATGAGGAGGGGCATTATCTTGTTGTAAGAGTGGAGTTTGACCCATTGTTTGGAGATACGGTACCACTACAGGTAAAACTATCTCATTTACGTAAGAATTTCCCGTGAGGTTGATCTGTATGAAAACGAGGTCAGTTCTTTCCGAATCAGGATAATAACTAAATCTTGATTCATCACTGAAGAGAACTGTGGCCCAACTCTCTTGATTCTAGTTTACGTGTTCTTGGCACCAAGCTAAACGAGCAACGCGATTTCAATGGGTCAGTTGTGAAACTCTCAAAGGATGCCTGGAGTGGAGTTTAATTTCGTGCAGTCGATTTCTCACAGTTTGGTCGGAAATTTGTACATTATGAACTCGTTTATAGCCCTTGAGCTAATTGAGATGCTGTGGTAGTACGATCTCTTCTGGCTTGTGAAACCAAAAATCGGTCTTGGGCGACTGTAGTAATCCTGAAACGACCTGTATGGCGTTCTTCTACGCTACCTGTTTCATTGAAGAGCTACCATAAACGGTTTTTGACACTTGGGCTATTTCCCAGAACCCTGGATACTTTCCGTTGTGAGCTCCTAGCTTGGAGCATGCCAACGGCTCGTAAAATCTCTTCTCTAGTCAAATATCGTTTTTCCTTGGTCGAATCACAAAACTTGAATCTTTTATTTGTACTTACAACAGAAACAAAGTGCCAACTAACTGAATTCAATCACTGAATACATGAAATGATCATAAAGCAGCGTCGCATCTGCTGCATTTTAGTTTTTTATAAAAAAAAACTGAAATCTGTTGCGGCACTCTACATAATTTAGTGAGAAATTGATGCAGGTGTTCATTTCTTGAAAAAAATCATCCATATTGATCGTTCTGGATACGATATATCAATATTCAGAAGTGTTCTCTAGACTTTTCTGAGGTGTTTATTATATACCAACCTATTATCAACACTAGAATATCATGAAACGAGGTATGTCAATTGAGTTCGCGAAAGTAGGCAATGCTGCAGAAGTTAGTAACTTTGTAGCGTTTGCATTGATTTCATTCGAAACAAGATTCATTTGTGCTTCAGCCTGTGCAAGTATCGTGTAGATCAATTGTATACTGCGTGTTTTATTGTCCTTTAAACATCGACCTGTTTTGACCCACCGTCGTGAAGATGAGCAAAGAATATTGATTGAGTTTTTGGTGAAACATCGCGAAACTTCCGTGGAAATTATGAAACGGTTAACCGACGTATTTGAGGAAGATTGTCTGCAAAGAACAGCTTCCTACGTTTGGGCAAAGCGGTTCAGAAGCGGCAGAGAGTCACTGGAGGACGATCCGCGCGAGGTAGCTCCCTCCTCCTCTTGAAACGCACAAAACCTTAATCCGCGAGTGCTAGGAGACCGTCGAGTAAGCCTTAGAATGTTGGAAGACGAGTTGGGCATCAACGGGGAGACGATCCGGCAGATGCTTCACGAAGATTCGGGGATGCGTAAGCTGTGTGCGAAAATGGTTCCCAAAGTACTCGCAGTTGATCAGAAAAAGCTACGATTGTCCATCTGTCAAGACACGATTTCTCGAATTGACGAATGTTATCACTGATGATGAGTCGTGGGTGTTCGAATACCCTGAGACCAAAAGGCAGAGCAAGCAATGGGTAGAGAAGGGGGGTAAATGGCCCACGGATGCTAGGATATCAAATTCATAGCATTTTTCAATATTAATGGAGTTGTACTGCACGAGTACATTCTAGTAGGTCAGAAAGTCAACGCAGTATTCTACATTTAAGTTTTGAAACGTCTCAAGGTCTGTGTGTTTCGTGTATGACGCGAAGCGCGGATGACAATGCTCTGGCTCTTACACATACACCCTCTCCATACAGTCCAGATCTGGCCCCTGTGACTTCCATCTGTTCCCACAGTTGAAGTCATCCCTCAAAGAAAACAGATATGACGGAGTTTTGGGAGTCCAAAGCATCACGACGGCAGTTCTGAGGGACCTATCTTCTAGGGATACAGGGTGTGTTTCCAACATTGGGTTCAACGGTGGTGCCGGTGAATCGAACTAGAGGGCGACTATTACGAAGGAATATAAGGAATTTTCAAGTATTTATGTACTTTCCGTACCGTCCGAGCACTTTTCCGCGAACTTCATTGACATACCTCGTACATCCACTGTACGTATTTCGTTTTGAAATTCAGCGATACACATCTCCCAACGCCACACAACACTCCAAATTGAGTTGATTATTCTCAAGTTTGAAACAGAGTTCAGATTTTTCCTAAAGATTTGTTCTAGAACTTCAATGCTCTTATTTATCATTTCATGAAGTTCATCTTCAACATTATACCAAACACAAAATCTAACGGGGACAAATCTGGAGACCGCGGAGCCCACACACAAGTTCCTTACTTGCGATCGAATTTGTCCCCAGATTCAAATCAAATACCTCACCATCAAGCTGGAAACATTCCCATTTTTTTGAGATAGTGGCATTTTATCAAGAAATCTATCAAGTATGTTATTATCCATAATTTTTAGATACGTTTTGTTCAAACGTTTCGTAAACCAGCACCTGATTATCCATTGTATCACTCCATACATTAAACGCCTATCGAGCTTAATGTGGAATGTATAAATTCCGGTATGGATTGACATCACTCCAATAGTATTCGTTATGGCGATTGAATATTCGCTTTAACACTTGAAATTCTCATTTCAAGACTCCATACTACACGACCATCAAAATCCGGTTGTTCTTGAAGTTTTTATAAGAACCACTAACAAAAGTTTCTCTTCGGTGAGAATCATCTGGTTACAAAAATTGAGATTTTCCTCATTTGTATGGCCATCTAACCCAATGGAACAACGCCGTGGTGGTGATAATGCACAAAAAAGGAAACACCACTGACCTTATTAAGTATAGACCCATCAGCCTTTTATCGCATATATACAAACTCTACATGAAAATTATCACAAAAAGGTTGACAGTCAAGCTTGACTTCTACCAGCCCTACGAGCAGGCTGGTTTCCGGAGCGGAATCTGGTACGAATGATCATCTAAAAACTATTGAAACCTCAATAGAAAAATACCTCGAATACAATAAACCCCTGGTTCTCATCTTTGTAGATTATGAAAAGGCATTCGATACCATAAACCAACGTAAAATGTTAGAGGCTCTAGCTGAGTGTCGCATAGACCATCGATACATGGCACAGATAAAGTACATATATGATCATGCCACAGCTTGTGTGAAACTTCACGCAAAAACAGGAACATTCGAAATACAGAAGGGCGTGCGACAGGGAGATCCGATTTTGCCAAAACTCTTTATAACCCTACTCGAGTATATGTGCAAAAGGATAGACTGGGAAAATATGGATATAAATATTAATGGGGAATACTTGAACCACCTTAGGTTTGCCGATGACATCGTCCTCATATCCGACAACATAGGAGATGCAAAAGAAATGCTTGAAATGCTCAAACAAGCTTCTAAAAGGGTTGGACTAAAGCTGAACGCGTCTAAAACATATATGACCAATCTCGTTACAAGTGGAAATATTCAGATAGGTGATGCTGAAATTGAACAAGTCCAAGCCTACAAATATCTTGGACATGAAATCAAAATAAGTCGAGACAACCAAATCTGTGAAATCTTCAGAAGAATTGGCCTTACTTGGGCAGCGTTTGGTAAACTGAGCAATATCTTAAAATCAGATATCCCAATTTGTTTGAAACGAAAAGTTTACAACCAGTGTGTGTTGCTTGTCATGACTTACGGCGCGGAAACTTTAACTCTGACCAAGAAATCGGCCAATAAAGTTCGAGTGGCCCAGCGTGCCATGGAGAGATGCATGCTTGGATTATACCTTAGGGACCGAATATCAAATGACATAATCAAGCAAAGAAGTGGGGTTGAGGATGCTATTAGTAAGATCACCACACTTAAGTGGAAATGGGCCGGACATCTGTCAAGAACCATCGACGGAAGATGGAACAAGAAAATTCTAGAATGGCGACCAAGACACGAAGCAAAAAGAAGTATAGGACGTCCCCCACTAGGGTGGTCTGACGATATAAAACGCATTCAGACGAATTGGATACAGACGGCACAGAACAGAAGGATGTGGCATAGTTTACGGGAGGCTTATGTCCAGCAGTTGACGGAACGAGCTGCTTGATGATGATGATGATGATGATGACCTGATTCTAATTTTTATTGAGATATTCATAGCTGTACGCCCTGATACACCAGTCTTCTCTACAGTCACATCAATGATTATTTCTTGCAACAAACAAACCGGCGTTGATAAGATTGTCCTAAAGTCTCTAAAACCTTTGTCTTTAGTCCTTATGGGCATGAAAACTGTAAAGAGTAGGCAGTGATTGAGTTCTTCCGCGCCAAAAACGTCTATATGCTCAGCACTCCTCCACACACAACATGAAAGGTGTCACCGCTATACAGGGTATTTTTCGAATCATTGGGCTCAAATTACTGATTATTACATCACTACTCTAGTCAGTTCCGCTTTTGCCAATGTAGGGAAACTGAAGAGAGCCCAAAATGGTTTTAGGTAAGATGAATCTGTCCTTTCAAAGGCAAAGGTTCAACGATATAGACTTTTGCCATCATCAGTAACCAATAATGATCAGGAACCAGTTTGTTCTGAAGTCGAAGCAGATCAGCCATCCACCAGTCAGCAATTGCAACCAGAAGTTCATGCTGCAAACTGTGATCATCCATTAGTAACACCCAGATACCATCCATAAACAGAAATCAGCAGCTATCTACTAGTTGCACCGAGCAGCCAGCCATTAGTTTCATACCCCATCCATCAATTAGTTGTAATGCGATGCCGCCAAACATGCCCACGGTTACGTAAGAAATAAGTGCTCCTGTAAATATAAATAAATTTCTTAAACAGTTGTCCCTGACGCTGAATACATACAAGATACAAGATACGTATTGCAACACTTTCACAAAAAGCACAGAAGAAACTAAATTCCGAGCTTCACTAATCAAAAACGCATTGGAAGATGTTAAGGTTGCTACTGATAAAAGGAGGGCTGTATTCAGTCGAATGAAAACAAATAAACAGACAATGACAAGCAATGCATAATTTCTAAAGAAACGTTTAATGAAGATTGCATTAGGTATCACAAATCCAAAGACTGGATCCACGAAACGTGTGTCGACATTAGTTTTACTACTTTTGAGACATTTGCAAGGCTGAAGAATAAATTAGTCCCAACTGATTCTATGTCCAGAACCGCCAGAACAAATATTGTGGACTGATTTTGAGAATTCATTTAGGTTAAGATAATCGGAGTACTGAATTAAAAAAATCTGAAATCAGTCCCATTTTGTATATGTGGCCGGAGATATCCGATTGGAATTTTGTTCAAACACGAAGTAGAACGAATCAGATAAAATGTTTTTCTATCCATTCACAATACCTTTCAAAGTAGGTGTCACCTCTATGAAGATTTCTATGTTAAGAAGGTGCAGAGAGAAAAGGATGACATCCTCGACCACGAATTTCTTCGAACCAAATTTTACGCGATCAAGAGTTGCAAATGTTTGAATTTATCATGAAAAATATCAAATTGAATAATTGAAATTACAATCCTGTATAAATTATTGTCTTTTATAATATACCAACAATCCTAGTACACAAATACAGCACTAAATCAATTGGACTACCAATAATTATTTAGCTTTGCTTGTATTTTCAGATCTTCAACGATTTACTAATTCAATAGAAATTTTAAGCAATATGGTCTCATTCTAAGTTAATTCCGTTCATTAAACCATCCCAAAAATGAAAAAGAATCGTCATCATATCGCCAAATTTTACTCACATGTAATTTGTGTAACTATTACATAAAATTGATAAACAATAAATTCAATGGCATCTAGAAAAACCAAACTTACTTCACAATAAATAGGTTTTAGAACTGCTCATTGATAATCTTGTAGCCTTGGAAACGGACATTCAAAGACAATCATAGACTCACGGCACAATGTTTTAATATCATCAAAACCTTCGACATACCGAGACATATACGATTATTCGAACATTTGATAGCTAGAAGATAATTCAATGTTCATTGATAACGAGAGTGAATCAGTTAAGATCTTCTTGACTAAGTGTGCGCGAATATAATCACCTTTTGAGTGATAACTGATACACACAACCAAATTTATATGGAATCACTAGATGTTTCACAATATTGACTCTTTCGAACCATGGATCTTTGAGTAATTGTGAAGAATGAAGTTTTTTGTTGTAAAAAAATGAATAGTATGATAAGAAATGTTGAATAATCACTACATGTTCGGGATATTGTACCCAGTCGTCACTGAGTTTTGAAACTATGAATTTCAAAACTTAAAAAAGCCTATAATCATAATTGAAAATGTTGTATTATCCGATGTGCAGAGTGGCGAATAATTGCTCTCGTTGAAGAAGGGGTGACACACAGGGATATGGCGGCCATAATGGGGGTATCAAAGGGGGTGATTTAAAAAACCTACACCTGATATGTGGAGCTACAATTTCTGCAAAATTGGCAAGAAGAATTCATAGGAAGATCACCTCTGAAGGACAAGACCTCTTTTCGTGCCAAATTGCAAGAAGAGACCCTAGTGCGTCGCACCTCATACTCCAAAGGCCATTTCTGGAAGCAGCAGACATCACTGTATCAGTCGAAACGATACGTCGAAGGACTTCGTTCAAGCAGTTCCTACAGTAGAAGGCCCTGAAGATTTCCAGTGCTAACCAGACAAGAGAAATTAACGAACTTAAATGGTGTATCGAGCACCAAAATTGCAATATTGAGAATTCGCGCAATGTTCTTTTTTCGGATGAGGTCAGAATTGGTGTTCGATCAGATGACCGCCGTATTAGAGTTTTAAAGGGACGTGGAAGACAAATTCCGAAATTTTTATTGATCTTGCAAAACCCTTCGATACGGTGGATCTCGAACAGCTATTGGATACACTGCAGCATATAGGATTTAGGGGGAGCCGATTCAAGCTTATGTCAAGTTATCTGCAAATTAGAAAACAATGTGTCGGACTAGGTAACGAAACGAGTGATTTCAAAATAATTGAGTACGTTGTTCACAAGGTGCCATTCTGGCACCTATTTTATTTAATCTCTATTTTCGTGACCGCATACCATCAACCTCGCGCGACATTATCTTGACACAGAGGGAATCGCTATTTTGGACTGGCCAGCTGGCTCTCTAGACCTAAATCCTATTCAACATTTATGGTATAATGTCAAAAGGAGAATTAGATCGCGTCAGGATAATCCAAGAACCGCACAACAGCTCATCCAAGCAGCCACAGAGGAGTGGCAACATATCACCCCAGAGGAGGTCGAAAACCTAATCCAAAGCATGCTTAGACGAATTCAGGCTTGTATAAGGACAAGAGGAGGTATTACAAGCTATTGAGGTCGAAAAAAACACCTACTCCGTGAGGAAACAATTCTCAATTTTTTCACTACATGCGGAAAGAGTCTCTTAATCTCTTTTATTCGTTTCTTTCTTAAGACCTTAATCTATTTCTTTTTTCAATTGAAATATCTCAAAGAAAATCAAATCTAACTATCCTCTGAAATTTCCAAAATCACTGAGGTAATATTCAAATTATCGGGTGTTTCCATATAAATTTGGTTGCAGAACTTATTTTTTTTTGCAACTTGAATAATGTGATCAAGGCATTGAAGAGAGGTCCAACGTATGTTATTGAAATTAGCGTATTTCTACAAGGAAGTATGTTTTTTGGAATATATTAATTGAATTGTGTTATTTGTTGTATTCCTATACGTTGGATGTTTTTTTCTGTAGAAAGCGAAGGAATTTCGTTATTCACGGCAATTTTTCTGAAACCATTAATTTCAATTTGGAAGTCTGTCGGTGACAATGGAATGGAAAGAGCCTTATGGATCATTAAACTATAAACTACTAGTTTGTGCTTCAAGTGATTAAATGAGTCTATGGAAATAGTTGAATCTGTGCAGGTTTCTTGTCTGTAGGTGTTCTAAATAAAATTGTTAGTCGATTTTGTTATTGTCAGGTCCAAAAAATTTATTGAGTAATTAATTTATATTTTTGCTGTAAAATTAATGTTGGTATGAACTTCTTTAGATACTTACACAAATTCATCAATCTGCCTGTTTCAGAACTGAAAAGCTACCAAAACATCGAAAATTTTCGAAAAAATCTTGAGGAAATGTATAGAAAATTTTGTTGAAAAGTATCATGTCATTTCGGATAAACAATTCGGTATTAGAGAAAATAAATCCACAGAGGATGCAATAACGTTTTTAACTACTCAAATATACAAGGCGGTTGATGCGGGTATCCCCATAGTGGCTGTTTTTATTGATCTTGCAAAAGCCTTCGATACGGTGGATCTCAAACAGCTATTGGATACACTGCAGCATATAGTATTTAGGGGGAGCCTATTTCAACTTATGTCAAGTTATCTGCAAATTGGAAAACAATGAGTGATTTCAAAATAATTGAGTTCGGTGTTCCACAAGGTACCGTTCTTGTACCTTTTTTATTTAATCTCTATTTTAGTGACCGCATACCATCTACCTCGCGCGACATTATCTTCACACAGAGGGAATCGCTATTTTCGACTGGCCAGCTTTCTCTCTAAACCTAAATCCTATTGAACATTTATGGCATAATCTCAAAAGGAGTATTAGATCGCGTCAGGATATTCCAATAACCCCACAACAGCTCATCCAAGCCGCCACATAAGAGTGGCAGAATATCACGCCAGAGGAGGTCGAAAACCTAATCCAAAGCATGCCTAGACGGATTCAGGCTTGTATCAGGGCAAGAGAAGGTATTACAAGTTACTGAGGTCGAAAAAAACACCTGCTGCGTGAGAAAAAATTCTCAATTCTACACTACATTCCGAAAGAGTCTCTTATTTTCTTTTATTTGTTTCTTTCTTAAGACCTTAATTTATTTCTTTTTTCAATTGAAATATCTCAAAGAAGATCAAATTTAACAATCCTTCGAAATTTCCAAAATCGCTGAGGTAATATTCAAAATATCGGGGGATTCCATATGAAGTTGGTTGCTCAATTTTTTTTTGCTCAAGTTCAGACCACTTGAGTAATTTGGTCAAGTTATTGGAGAGAGGTCCACGTAGTTGAAATTAGCGTATTTCTTCAAGAAAATATCTTTGTTGGAATATATTAATTGAATTATGTTATTTGTTGTATTCCTATACGCTGGATTATTTTGTCTGTGAAAAACGAAAGAAATTCGTTATTTATGGCAATTTTTCTGAAACTATTAATTTCAATTTTGAAGTCTGTCGGTGACAAAGGAATGAAAAATGCCTTATGGATCATTGAACTATAAACTACTAGTTTGTGCTTCAAGTGATTAAATGAGTTTATGGAAATAGTTGAATATGTGCAGATTTCTTGTCTGTATGTGTTATAAATGAAATTGTTAGTCGATTTTTTTATTGTCAGGTCCAAAAAAATTATTGAGTCATTAATTTATATTTTCGCTGTAAACTTAAAGTTGGTATGAACTTCTTTAGGAACTTGCACAAATTCATCAATCTGCCTGTTTGAGCACTGCAAAGCTACCAAAACATCGAAAAATTCTTGAAAAATCGTATAGCAAATTTTGTTGCAAAATATCATCTTATTTCGGATAATCAATTCGGCTTCAGAAAAAATAAATCCTCAGAGGATGCGATAATATTCTTAATTACTCAAATATACAAGGCGGTTGACGTGGGTATCCCCATAGTGGCTGTTTTTATTGATCTTTCAAAAGCATTCGATACGGTTGATCGCGAACAGCTATTGGGTATACTAGAGTCTATAGGCTTGGGACGGAGATTAGTCAAGCTTATGTTATGTTATTTGCAGAATAGAAAACAATGTTTCGGGCTAGCTAATGATATTAGTGATTTCGAAATAATTGAGTGCGGAGTTCCACAAGGAAGCAATATGGCACCTGTTTCATTCAATCTCTATCTTAGTGACCTTTATGTATTACAGTTGGCAGGTGACATAGTTAGCTTTGCAGATGATACCTCAATTTTGTACACTGATAAATCAGGTTTTCCTTGAAGAATAAAGAAGAGATTAATTCCATAAAAATTGTGAAATATTTCGAAAGTATATTGCTTACCATAAATTTCTAAAAACGAACTATTTAACTTTTACATACTACAATAGAAATTTACCGGAATATACTATGATAGAAATGGATCCGTTATTCAAACACTTTATTTATTGGTTTAGATATGTCGACGATATCATTTGTTGTTTCACTGGCACAAACAGACAATTAGAGTCATTCAAAACATTCATTAACAAAATTCACGATAATATTAAATTCACTTTAGAGATAGAAACAGAAAACTCCATTAACTTTCTGAATTTAACTATTACTAAAATTAACGGCAAACATGATTTTTCTATTTTTCATACGCCATCGCATACAGATATTACTATTCACAGCTCATCTACACATCGTTATCCTCATAAATTAGCAGCTTCCAATAGTATGGCACATAGACTCATTAATATCCCAATGTCACAAAATAATTTTAGAAAAGAGCTAAATATAATTAAACAAATAGCAGTCAATAACGGTTACAATCCAACTATGATTGAGAACATGATTCCATGAAAAATATTTCAAATAGCAATCCAGGAAGTATTTCCAAATATAAAAAATCAGACACAAAATACACAGCTTAACTTATATTGGTAATCCTAGTCTAAAATTAAAATCATTCCTCTCGCATTATTATAATTTGTCTTGCGGGGATTGTAATAAAATTTATATTGGTAGAACTTTCAAAGTTAGATTATCCGAGCACAAACGTAGTTTTAATTATCATAAATCAGATTCCCATTATTCTAATCATTTACTCGAAGAAAACCATAACTTTGATGATGTTTTCGAAATTTTACACAATGAAAATAACCGACAAAAACTCGATCTATTGGAAATTTTAGAGATCAACAAAGAAAATAATTCAGGTAGGCTACTTAATAGTCAATTAGATCTAAATCCTTCTCCTTTACTCAATCTTTTCAATTCATAAAGTAAGCAACTCCGATGGGTTTTCCAACATACCTCTTGTACCTATTTTAATATTAAGTAGGAAATAAGACTAATATATAAAGAATAACTCTGTTCATTAGTTTGTATCTATCTGATGAAGCACAGTGTGGTGAAACCGGTCATAGTTTTGTTAATATAGTGAAAATCTAAATACTTTAGTTTTATTTCATTGAAAATATGTATATCGATTTTCATTAAGTAACGACCTCCTCAATCAAATTAGAATAATCAACTTATCGCTCGTCGAATCTCATTAGGCATATGGTATAGTAGCAAAGGGGTAGAGTCTCTCAGAATCATCTTCAATAGCTTCAAAATACACATAAACACATTATAAAAATTATTTATGGAAAAGAGTACACTTACCCAACAGACCTTCTTTTTTCAAGGAACTGGTTTATTCGATTTGAGAGTGATTTTTTGCTATTCTCTTATACTAAGGCAATATCGAGATCGAAATACCTTACGAAAAATTGATCAGGTCCATATGACTCGTAGTGAGGCTACGTCAAATCAGGTTCCGATAACTGAGAAGAGCAGTACTAAAAAGTGCTACTTATACTTGGGTCCTAAAATATTTAATATGATCCCAGCAGAATATAAAAAATTGAACTCATTGGTTGCGCTCAAATCGAAAATCAAATATTGGTTGAGAACAACTGACCAATTGAAAATTCATGATATTATTGAGAGAAATGTGTAAAAAACTTTAGCCTGTAACTTCGATTTTCTTGCTCTTTGCTGCAGATTACTGAAGAAGAAACTGTGGTTTATATTTTCATTTCCAGTTGTGAAATTGTTGTAAGTTTGAGAATGATTTTATTCGGGGTTTTCTCATTAAGTCTAAGTGTACATCATCTGCAAACAAGCATCAAAAGGGGCTTTGCAGATTATCTTACTTGGATTTTGCGTGGATTATGTACTTAGGAGAATGAAATATTTCGTTATTAATGTTGAATCGAATTTAAATTATTTGTATGAATGTTTCTTAATCTTGTATTTGTTATTTTGCACATTAAAACATTATTATTCTTAATATATCGGTACCAGAACACTTTATGTATTTTTGCTGAGTGGCAACATAATATTACTGTTATTTCTTATCCATGAATATATCGGCTAAAAGGGAGCAGCTGAGAGGTACTAGTATGAGAAGTCCTGATGTTTATTGGTGAAATTTTGATTGAAATTGATGATAATTTTGGGATAGGCTAGTTTTTCCTTTTATCTCAAAATTATTTTCAATTCTAATCAGAATTTTACCGTTGAACATCAGGACTCCTCATACGATCACCTCTCAGCAGCTTCTTTTTAGCCGATATATTCATGGATAACTTTGGAAGGACAGTGATAATTAATAGCGAAAAAACTGGTTCTGGTAGCGACGTATGAATGATATTTTGGTAGAGTTCAAGGGCTCAAACTGGCAAATTGATAAATTCCTGCAATTTCTGAAAGAAAATCATACTAGCTTTAAGTTTACAGCAGAAATGGATTTCAGTAACTCAATAAATTTTTTGGACTTGACAATAACAGAATCGACTAATAATTTCATTCCCATCACGTGAAATGCAAACTTGCTGCTAATAATTCAATGACCCATAGGGCCTTTTCCATTCCATTGTCACCGACAGACTTCAAAATTGAAAGTAATAGTCTCAGAAAAACTGTCATAAATAACTAAATTCCTTCGGTTCTTAAGTACAAAATTATCCTGCGTAAAGAAAAATATCAAATAACACAATTATTTCATTCCCTAAAAGATACTACTTTGAAGAATACGCTAGTTTCAACTACGCTAGTCCTCACTCCAATAACTTGAATAACTATTTCTCTAAATTCAAAGTAACCACTTCTTTCTCAAGTAGTCTGAACTGGAGCAAATTATTTTTTAATGCTTAACGAAAAACAGACAAATTCAAAAATATCAAAGTTTACAAAATTGCTTGCAATGGGTAGCTTATGTCCGGTAGACAGGTAGCAGTTTCGAAAACTGGTTCAAAGAATATGTATCCTCTGACAATAATTCTCCAATATTTATATACTGGGTGATTAACCAGAGGCGCCGTGCTCTGTAGCTCGTACACTCTTGAAGATTTCATTGTTGTTCGAATGGTAGTGTATTTAGAAAGTAAGAATCTACTTCAGCAATTTATTTTGCAGTAAACAGGGTGTCCCAATTTCTTATAAAAATATCTTAATTGGTTTTTTCAGATTGGAAGACCACTTTTTTGTTCAAGATTCAGGAGCAGTCTAAACTGCTATGATATCTTCAAGTAATAAGTTATTTTGGTGAGTAGTTTCATCACAATATTTATTTTCGTGAAAATTCATGAAAATAGACTCTCACATCATCGCATGCTCCTTCGGACAGAGAGGATGAATACTTTTCTACTTACGTTTCCTTATTGCCCAAGGATAGCTTCATTGATGAATTGAAATGGATTTTCCTCATTTTGTACAGAAGTGACTAAAAAAATTATTGAATATTGTAATTTTAGAAATATCATCTCTCGATTTTTTTTCATATGGAACAGCCTGTATTTTATCATTCATGTCAACGCATAAAATATTGTACTGTATTTTTGCAGAAGTTACCTCATCTATATCTTCGATCATTTTCGAAATATTCGATTATTCGTAAAAATTTTTGATGAAAATTCTACAAACCGTATCGAACTCATCAACATGCATCACTATTCGCACAGAAGGTTTTTTTTTTCTGTAATAATTCAAGTAGTAAAAAATCAAACCTAAACTAGAAAATTCTTTCAACGAATGATAAAATCAAGATGATCAAAACGTAAATTGAGGTATGTGTTGACATTTTTTTTTATTTTTGCCTTCTGTCAGGTGTCCGGACATATCATATTCAGCATTTTACATGGTGAACTTATCAGTGTTTCGTTATTGAACATTGTTAAAGCGAGGTTTGAACCCAATTTTCTCAATTGACTGCCATGAAGTTCTCCGAAGAAGAAGAAATGGTTGATATGAATTTCATTCTGGGTGAGTGTGATAGAAATTCTTTGTTGGCAAGTAGAGTTTATGCACAAACGTTTCCTTATAAGAGGCATCCTGATGCAAGATGCCTTGAATAACTTCTAATTACATTCATCGAAACGGGTAATATCGCATACAAAAAACATGAAAAACCAAAAAGTACTACAGCTAAAGACAATCAGTTATCAGTTTTGTTGACAGTGACAGAGGACCCATATAAAAGCCAAAGAGAGATTTCTCAGTTAACAGATATTATACAAATTTCCGTCCAAAGAATCTTGAAAGTGAATAAATTTCATGCATATCATGTACAGCTGCACCAGGAACTGAACAATCAAGACGATGAATGACGAAGATGAAAATCGAATCAATTTTTGCAATTGGGCCAGTGACAAAGTAGTGGAAAATTCAAATATGTTTAGCAGAGTTCTTTTCTCGGACGAGGCTTTCGACAAGAATGGCCTTGTTAACAAGCACAACTTTCATTATTACGCCAAGGAAAATCCACATCAGGTTAGAGAGCATTTAAATCATGTATTTCCAAACAAATATACAGGACGTGGTGGTCGTGTTAGATGGCCAACTAGGTCTCCGGATATAACAAGTCTAGATATTTTTTGTGAGGTTATATTAAGGTCATTGTTTACCAGATTCCTTCTACAACACAGTTGGATATAAGACAGAGAATAGTCGACGCCTTTCAGACAGTTAATCCGCAAATGTTGTCGGGAGTTCAACGGTCTTTCCTCAGAAGGATTGAGTTGTGTCTACAAAGAAACGGGTAACATTTCGAACACTTATTGAAATAGTTCCACAACTTGTAGATCATCTCACCAAAAACCAATCTATTACGTATTTCATACACGACTACCTTAAAATACCTCCATTTGTCTGTCTGATCAAGTATAAAGATATGTTCTAATTAACTCTTCTTTCGCAACCTCTGATTTTATCATTTTTATTAATTTTTTATCGTGGAAATGGTCGAAGATAAAGATAAGGTTACTTCTGCAAAAATATGGCACAATATTTTATTCCTTGACATGAATGATGAAATACAGGATGTTCCATTTGAAAAATCTAGATATTATATTGTATATATATATATATATATATATATATATATATATATATATATATATATATATATATATATATATATATATATATATATATATATATATATATATATATATATATATATATTCAGGGTGTTCCTGAATAAGATGTCATAAATGAAGGATGCGAGTCCCTGAATGATTTGAGCAAGAAAGTTCGAAGAACCAATGGTCAAAAAATGCTTCGTTGCCGAGATACAGGGTGTTGAAGTTGAGAAAATTTTTCGATTTTCTCTCGATAAAACCTAGACTTCTCAAGATTTCGGGCTCAAATTTTCCACATAAGCTATTAAACACAATCTGAATCACCAGGTGAGGCCAAATTTTGGAACAGTATACAGGGTGATACTTTTTTTTGACTCTTGCATTTTGATCGTAACTATCACCGTTTCTGAGATATTAATTATTGAAAATAATCCAATAGTTTTCCCATATCGAAGCCATGGAGATATTATATTAATAACTGATGCAATTTTTCAGGAATTGAGCTAAAATTTACATCAGATATCTCCTTATTGTATGTTTATAACAAAATGAGGCAAAAATTCCTGACAGTATACATGGTGTTATTTTTTCACGTGCATTTTCCTCTTTTTGCCCCCTGAACTTTTTTGTGGTGCGCTACTGGTATATTCTGAAAACAGAATCAAACAGATTATTCAATGCGAAAACTTTTCTGTTTTTTGTATTTTTCCGTATCTGCCACCATTTTCGAGATATTAATCAAGAAAAGTAATCGTATAGTCCCTTCCGTATTGAAAGCTTGAAGATATTTTTCATGTTATTTCGGCAATTTGCGAAGACCTTGAGCTCGAATTTCAAACGAAGTTCACATTTTTAGATCTGCACCACTAGACTGGTAGGATTTATGAGAAAGTATAAAGGGTGATATCATTTCCCTGATCATTGAATTCGAATTCTAAAATGTGTTTTATTGAGTGTATAAATCGGAAGTAAATGAATAAACAACATAAATAATCGCGAATGATTTCATTAACAAAAACTCATAATGATGAAAACAAAAATTTGAAGGTTTGACACCCTCATCTGAAGGGGTGTAGTAAAAGCACCTCTGCTTAGAGATATTTTTTCCGAATATACAACAGTACGACGGTGAATGTTCATTCGAAATCGACAGATTTTGCAATCACTGGAAATGATTCGTCTGTTGACGAACTAGCCTGTATCTTCTTGTGAATATGTCAAAACGCAAAAATTATTACACATTTGAATTGGAAATAAAAAAAAGCTTTCAGATGAGGCATGACTCGACTTGTCTTCCCCATTTGAAAAATTGAGTTTTGTGCACCCCTGCTTAGGGGGTTGATGTAAAATAAAATCACCAAGTGTTAGAAGATATCTCCCTTCGGACAGAAATCAACTCGTTCCTGTTTTTTGTCCAGAAACGAATAGTTCAGCAGTTATTGAGTTTTTCCGTTGCAGTTGCCCCATACGGTATACTGTTGAACACTTCAGAAAGGATCAACTAGTTACTAAGCAGTAGTAGACTTCGTAATTTCGGAAGCCTGTTATTTTCCCAATTATCGATCAGACTAAATTCATGCGGTTGACTTCTTGATAACTCGCCTTAAGCGGTTGCTGTAAGATTGATATCATCAATAAGTCTGTGCGGTCATTGATATTATTCAAGGGAAGTAACTTTCAAAGTAATTGTTCTCCAGCTAAGTAAAATATTGAAGTAGTAATCTAAATGAAATATTATTAAGTGATATTTATGAATAATAATAATAATAATTATGAAGAATTTTGATATTATCTGAGGTTATTGAATATTTTGAATATACTGGGTGATTAACCAGTGGCGCGGTGCTCTGTAGCTCGTACAGTACACTCTTGAAGATTTCATTTTTGTTCGAACGGGATTGTATTTAGAAAGTGAAACAACTTCAGCAATTCATTTTGCAGTAAACAGAGTATCCCAATTTTCTATAAGAAAATTTTGGGTGGTTTCTTCAGAATGGAAGACCACTTTTCTGTTCAAGATTCAGGGGCGGCTTAAACTCTGCTATAATGTCTTTAAGTAATAATTGTTTTCGGTGAGTATTTTCGTGACAATATTTTTTTTCCGTAAAAATTCATGGAAAGAGGCTCTCACATCACTTTTTTCCTTTCGTTTTCTTATTGCCCAAGGATAGCTAAATTGATGAATTGAAATAGATTATCCTTATTTCATACATATATATATATATATATATATATATATATATATATATATATATATATATATATATATATATATATATATATATATATATATATATATATATATATATATATATATATATATATATAGAGAGCGTTTCCGAATAAGATGTCATAAATGAAGGATGCGAATCCCTGAATGATTTGAGCAAGAAAGTTCGAAGAACCAATGGTCAAAAAATGCTTCGTTGCCGAGATACAGGGTGTTAAAGTTGAGAAAATTTTTTTTTCGATTTTCTCTCGATAAAACCTAGACTTCTCAAGATTTCGGGCTCAAATTTTCCACATAAGCTACTAAACACAATCTGAATCACCAGGTGAGGCCAAATTTAGGAACAGTATACAGGGTGATACTTTTTCATGGGCCATAATCCATTTTTACCCTCGGAACTTTTTTTTGGTACGCCACTGGCACTAACAAAAAATGAAATCGAATAGATCATTCAATTTGAAATTTTTTTTGACTCTTGCATTTTGATCGTAACTATCACTGTTTCTGAGATATTAATTATTGAAAATAATCCAATATTTTTCCCATATCGAAGCCATGGAGATATTATCTTAATAACTGATGCAATTTTTCAGGAATTGAGCTAAAATTTACATCAGATATCTCCTTATTGTATGTTTATAACAAAATGAGGCAAAAATTCCTGACAGTATACAGGGTGTTATTTTATTTCACGTGCATTTTCCTCTTTTTGCCCCCTGAACTTTTTTGTGGTGCGCTACTGGTATATTCTGAAAACAGAATCAAACAGATTATTCAATGCGAAAACTTTTCTGTTGTTTGTATTTTTCCGTATCTGCCACCATTTTCGAAAAATTAATCAACAACGCCCGAACAGGCTACCCCTTTGCCTCCGTATATTTTTTCGGTGCATAACTGACGCTTTTCGTAATCAGAAACGGATTTTTCATTCAATTCGGATAATTTTGTGCTCATCTTGATCCTCATGTCTTTCACCGTTTTGAATTGAAAATCATCAGAATTTATCGTGTCTTCCTCATATCAGAACACGTTGGTGATTTCAAAAGGCTTAGTAGGCTCTGATACAATTTCGCAAATGAAATCATAGAAAAAAAACGTAACACTTCAATGATTGTAAGTTTTGTCATTCAGTTTGTTGTGCCTACATTTGAAACAGCTGTAAGTAGTAACCAATAATCTTTGAAATGGTTTTCACTAATGCAGAAATGGCCGATATACATTTCATGTACGGTGTGGCTGAAGGAAACGCAGTGCACGCAAGGCGTTTGTATCAAGAACGCTTCCCTAATCGAATCATTCCTGATAGGCGTACGTTTTCTGACATCCACAGAAGATTGAGAGAACGGGGTACATTCAAACCGAATCATGACTTGAAAGGGGCAAATCGGACAATAAGGACCCCGGAAATCGAAGAGGCAGTCCTAAATTGTATAGATGAGGATCCTCAGCTGAGTACAAGAAAAATTGGAAGAGAGTTGAATATCTCATTTGTATTGGTCTGGAAAATTCTCCATGATTTCTTGCTTTACCCATACCATATTCAACGCGTCCAAGCTCTACTACCCCGCGATTTTCCTCTGCGACTCAATTTCTGCCGAGGGTTCCTTCATAACATTGCTCATAATCCCTTTTCGATAGCGAAATCATCTTCACAGATGAGGCGTCCTTCTCGAGAAATGCAATCAGGAACTTTCATAACAATCACTATTGGACTGAAGAAAATCCCCATATGATTGAGGAATGTCACCATCAAGAACAATTTTCGGTTAATGTCTGGGTTGGAATAATTGGGGATTTCCTGATCGGGACATTTTTTTGCCAGACAGGCTGAATGGAGCCTTATATCGCCACTTTCTAGAAGAGATTTTACCTGTGTTGCTAGAAGACGTGCCGCTGCAAACTAGAAATAGAATGTGGTTTATGCATGACGGAGCACCACCGCACTTCAGCATGGAAGCTAGAGAATATCTGAATATGACATTCAATAACCGCTGGATAGGGCGTGGTGGACCAGAAGCTTGGCCTCCAAGGTCGCCAGATTTAAACAAATTGGATTTTTTTCTTTGGGGACATCTGAAAACTTTGGTTTATAGCTCTCCCGTGAATACACTTGAAGAATTGAGGAATAGAATTACAGCATCATGTGACGTCATCAGAAATACTCCAGGAATATTTCAGAGGGTGCGCACTAATATGCGGAGACGAGCAGAAGCATGTATTCTTTCAGGTGGAGGACATTTTCAACATGTTCTTTGATTTGTTCTGTTTGTTCAATTTTTGTTTTCATCATTATGAGTTTTTGTTATTGAAATCATTCGCGATTATTTATGTTGTTTATTCATTTACTTCCGATTTATACACTCAATAAAACACATTTTTGAATTCGAATTCAATGATCAGGGAAATGATATCACCCTTTATACTTTCTCATAAATCCTACCAATCTAGTGGTGCAGATCTTAAAATGTGAACTTCGTTTGAAAATCGAGCTCAAGGTCTTCGCAAATTGCCGAAATAACATGAAAAATATCTTCAAGCTTTCAATACGGAAGGGACTATACGAATACTTTTCTTGATTAATATCTCGAAAATGGTGGCAGATACGGAAAAATACAAACAACAGAAATGTTTTCGCATTGAATAATCTGTTTGATTCTGTTTTCAGAATATACCAGTAGCGCACCACAAAAAAGTTCAGGGGCAAAAGAGGAAAATGCACGTGAAAAATAACACCCTGTATACTGTCAGAATTTTTGCCTCATTTTGTTATAAACATACAATAAGGAGATATCTGATGTAAAGTTTAGCTCAATTCCTGAAAAATTGCATCAGTTATTAAGATAATATCTCCATGGCTTCGATATTGGGAAAACAATTGGATTATTTTCAATAATTAATATCTCAGAAACGGTGATAGTTACGATCAAAATGCAAGAGTCAAAAAAAAGTATCACCCTGTATACTGTTCCAAAATTTGGCCTCACCTGGTGATTCAGATTGTGTTTAATAGCTTATGTGGAAAATTTGAGCCCGAAATCTTTAGTAGTCTAGGTTTTATCGAGAGAAAATCGAAAAATTTTCTCTACTTTAACACCCTGTATCTCGGCAACGAAGCATTTTTTGACCATTGGTTCTTCGAACTTTCTTGCTCAAATCATTCAGGGATTCGCATCCTTCATTTATGACATCTTATTCGAAACACCTATATATATATATATATATATATATATATATATATATATATATATATATATATATATATATATATATATATATATATATGTATGAAATAAGGATAATCTATTTCAATTCATCAATTTAGCTATCCTTGGGCAATAAGAAAACGAAAGGAAAAAAGTGATGTGAGAGCCTCTTTTCATGAATTTTTACGGAAAAAAAATATTGTCACGAAAATACTCACCAAAAACAATTATTACTTAAAGACATTATAGCAGAGTTTAAGCCGCCCCTGAATCTTGAACAAAAAAGTGGTCTTCCATTCTGAAGAAACCACCCAAAATTTTCTTATAGAAAATTGGGATACTCTGTTTACTGCAAAATGAATTGCTGAAGTTGTTTCACTTTCTAAATACAATCCCGTTCGAACAAAAATGAAATCTTCAAGAGTGTACTGTACGAGCTACAGAGCACCGCGCCACTGGTTAATCACCCAGTATATTCAAAATATTCAATAACCTCAGATAATATCAAAATTCTTCATAATTATTTTTATTATTATTCATAAATATCACTTAATAATATTTCATTTAGATTACTACTTCAATATTTTACTTAGCTGGAGAACAATTACTTTGAAAGTTACTTCCCTTGAATAATATCAATGACCGCACAGACTTATTGATGATATCAATCTTACAGCAACCGCTTAAGGCGAGTTATCAAGAAGTCAACCGCATGAATTTAGTCTGATCGATAATTGGGAAAATAACAGGCTTCCGAAATTACGAAGTCTACTACTGCTTAGTAACTAGTTGATCCTTTCTGAAGTGTTCAACAGTATACCGTATGGGGCAACTGCAACGGAAAAACTCAATAACTGCTGAACTATTCGTTTCGGGACAAAAAACAGGAACGAATTGATTTCTGTCCGAAGGGAGATATCTTCTAACACTTGGTGATTTTATTTTACATCAACCCCCTAAGCAGGGGTGCACAAAACTCAATTTTTCAAATGGGGAAGACAAGTCGAGTCATGCCTCATATGAAAGCTTTTTTTTATTTCCAATACAAATGTGTAATAATTTTTGCGTTTTGACATATTCACAAGAAGATACAGGCTAGTTCGTCAACAGACGAATCATTTCCAGTGATTGCAAAATCTGTCGATTTCGAATGAACATTCACCGTCGTACTGTTGTATATTCGGAAAAAATATCTCTAAGCAGAGGTGCTTTTTACTACACCCCTTCAGATGAGGGTGTCAAACCTTCAAATCTTCAAATAGATCAGTTAGTTTGGGTAATAACTCTTTAGAAAGGTTTTATAATTTCTAGAATATTGTAGAAAAACTTTCTGCTTTATTTGCATTTTGATGAAGATACAAGGTGAATTTATAAAGATCGATACAGTGTTTGCGAGGTCTCCTGATTTGGATGGAGATTCAGAACACGTTTGTTTGGTTTTCAAATAATAGAGCAACGTACATGTTGGTGAGTTGGGAAAAATTGAAAATTATAAAACTGAAAAAACAATTGAATATATTATACCTGATAAATTTTATAGGTCAACTCGGTATCAATCCAACAGATGTTCAAAGTGTTCGCCGCCAACTTCCAAAGACAAATACAGAGTTTGCTCGAAACGTTCCCGGACATCACGTAGCATTTCAGGTGTTATACGATTACTCTCGATCACAATTCGTTGTCGTAAATCCACTAAATCTGCTGGATCAGTTTTATAAATTCGACTCTTTAAGTGGCAGCATGAAAATAATCCAATAGTGACAAGTCCGGAGAACGTGGGGGCCATTCTGTAGGGCCTCTTCTTCCGATCCGTCGGTCAGGAAATTGTCGATCTAGATATTGTCGAACAGGAAGTTCAAAATTCGGGGGGCCTTCATCCTGCTGAAACACAACATCCTCTTCTAAATAAATAGGATTATTTTCCAAAATTTCAGTTATGGCCGAATTGATTACTTGTTGTAGCTGGATATACATTTCTCTCATCAGATTTCCTGGTAAGAAAGAAGGCCCATCAGACGATTTTCATAGATGCCAACCCAAACATTCAATTTTTCAGGATATTGGGTATGTACGAAGTTATGACGATTGACAGCGCCATTCAAAAAGAAATTGCATTCTCCGAGAAGCGAATATTGTAGAGAAAGTGGGGATTGTTTGTGATTCGCTCACTTATTATTTCACAGAATTGCACTCTGCGGTTGAAGTCATCCTCATTCAATTCCTGGACCATCTTCATGTTATACGGATGGAATTTGCATTGTTTGGAAACTCGTCCATTAGTTGTTTGACTCACACCAGTTTTACTTTCCAATTTTCCTGCACTCAGAATGGATTCAATCACTACTAACCCAAGCAACGCTGTTTCAATTTCTTTATTTCATATGGGTCTTTGAACGTTCCCTCTTTTCCTATTTTGAGCAGAGCCAGTTTCTCTGAATTTTTCACCAACTTCAAAATGTACTTAGCACTTACATGTTTGTCGTCAAGGCATTCATTGAAATTACAGCTGCCATATTTGCACAAGTAACATTGCTGAAAAAATTTCAATGATTTCTACTCTTTCATTAATTGAAGAAACCATTATCCTGGCATGAATGTTTCCCGTGAGTGTGAAAAGCAGCTAAATGAACAAACAGACTAATTCGAATTTCATTCATCAGATAAAATCAATCGGGAAAAAAATAAAAACTGCTGCTTTTTCTGTAACCATAACTTTACTTGATTTCGTTTCATTTCAACCTCGGATACCATGCTGTTAGAGACTCTTGACATACGACGATCGGTTGCGTATGTGGTCGTGAGGTGTCCGGGCCATTACCCTAGTGGTTGTCTTCACATGCTTGCGTTCTTTCAGTCCCCCGATTGGTAGTATTTTTTGCGATACAACCGATGATACGGAGAGATGATCGCTCCTTTGTGAAAAAGCTCTTATACTGTGTATGAATGTCTCCATGATCCGCCTTGTGTCCTCATTGAAATGTAATTGGATTAGAAAATTCGTTCACTGTTATCAGATGATTCTAAATAGTTATCCGATGAGCTATAACGCGGACTAACTGATCATTTGGAAAATTTGAGGAGTTGACATCCTCATGTGAGAGGGTGTAATGGAAGCACCACTGCTTGAAGATATTTTTCCCCAATATACAACAGTATTTCGGTGAATGTTCATTCGAAATCGACGGATTTTGCAATCACTGAAAATAACTATTCTTTTGACGAACGAGCCTCTATCTCCTTCCGAATATGTTAAAACTGAAAAATTATTACACATTTGTATTGAGAATCAAAAGAGTTTCCAATGAGGTATCAATCGACCTATCTTCCCCATTCAAAAAATTGAGTTTTGTGTACCGGTTCATAGAGGTTTGATGTAAAATACAACCACCGTGTTTTCGAAGATATCCCCCCAAAAATTGACCTTTCTCTGTTTTTTTGTCCAGAAATGAATAGTTTAGCAGTTATTGAGTCTGTTTCGTTTATGTTGCCCACCCGGTATAATCTCATACTGCTGCATCTAGAAACCAAAGACTGTTCCTTCCGTTCTCATATTATTCGTCTTATCTCATCTCAATTCACTTCCGACAGCTGTTGTATCATTTCTCTTATTTGCACTCTCCGTCTGGATTAATTAATTACACTTTGGGACTCGAAATTAATAATTAATGAAGTACCTCGAAATGAAATAAAGATTCAGTTTTGCTTTGGTTTCTTTGGAGACTCTTCATTTTCCCAATTATATCTCTTCTGTAGTAATTGCCTTCTAATGAAATAATAGACACTTCTTGTAACGGGAATATCAAAGGATATTGTGGGTTGTTTTTATCAACGGAATTGTTTCATGAAAGATATTCATGAATTGGATACTTCCACAAACGAAAACTTTGGACTCTTCAGAAGATTTTCTGACATCTGTCTGTAACACTCTGATGAAAATCTCAGGAAATTCGGCTTTCATCTTTGAGGCACAGATTTTTTTTCCCTATAAACGAAAACTTCTCAATTTAGAGAAACTTAATATGGATACTAAAAAACAAGTACTATGTTTTAAGGAATTTTACTTAATAATTGCGATTCGTAACGCGTTTCACTACACCGTAGCTTCTTCAGACGAATGAATATACAGAAAAATATAAATGAGAATATAACTAAAAATGATCTTGAGTGATTAAAAGCTTATTGGGTTGCTTCTTCTTAAGTGGTTATTTATGACAGGTATATCCAATAAAATTAAGGAATAGATTGGTCCCCGAAAAGATTCAATAGAGGTGAAGGGCTTAATCGAATTGTTCATTGATGAGTCTACCTGAGTGTTTGTATTTATTGATTTCTAAAGTTTCCCAAAGATCTACCTTCCAATATTTATTATCTGTATGCATAATTTCAAACTGTGGGTCGAAAGAATGATTATTTTCTAAGAGATGATTCGCGTAATTTGAATCTGATTTTTTATTTGAAAAACTGCGTTTATGTTCCGATATTCCAATATTAAAATTTTTATGTGTTCTACCAATGTAGAAATTATCACAGTCATTGCAATTCAATCGATAAACACCTGATTTATTGTTTTTACCTGGTTTGGTTTTATTATTTTTTATATATTTGCCTAAATTATTATTAGTTTGAAAGCTATGTTGAAGTTATTGCTAATAATGATTTCAGTTTAGCTCCTTTCAAACTAATAATAATTTAGGCAAATATATAAAAAATAGTAAACCAAACCAGGTAGTTAAATCAGGTGTTTATCGATTGAATTGCAATGACTGTGATAATTTCTACATTGGTAGAACACATAAAAATTTTAATATTAGAATATCGGAACATAAACGCAGTTCTTCAAATAAAAAATCAGATTCAAATTACGCGCATTATCTCTTAGAAAATAATCATTCTTTCGACCCACAGTTTGAAATTTTGCATACAGATAATAAATATTGGTAGGTAGATCTTTGGGAAACTTTAGAAATCAATAAATACAAACACTCAGGTAGACTCATCAATGAACAAGTCGATTTAAGCCCTTCACCTCTATTGAGTCTTTTCGGGGACCAATCTATTCCTTAATTTTATTGGATATACCTGTCATAAATAACCACTTAAGAAGAAGCAACCCAATAAGCTTTTAATTACTCAAGAACATTTATAGTTATATTTTCATTTATATTTTTCTGTATATTCATTCGTCTGAAGAAGCTACGGTGTAGTGAAACGCGTTACGAATCGCAATTATTAAGTAAAATTCCTTAAAACACAGTACTTGTTTTTATTATTGATAATGGAATTTTACCAAGTAAAAGCCTCCCAAATTCAAAATTTAATATGGGACATGTAACTCTTCAAATAATTTATTGAATCCGTTGTTACTACGTGATAGTTAATCATGGTGATAATAAGAAATTAAACTATGGATTATACTATCAGAAGAGGATTATTGAAAATCAGGATTACAATTTCGGTCTCTTGACCATCTTCAGCTGACAACGAGTACTGAACTATCAACATGTAGTCATTTTGTTGCCCATAATGTTTCTACTTTTGCTGTTCAACCTAATAACCATCAACTAATAGACTTGACCAAGTCATTTCGACTTCTTCTAGCTGAACAGTAAGGATATTGTTTTAATCACTTTCATCATTGGGGAAAGTCTGAATTACAAAATTGATTATGTTTAGCAACGTTCCATGAAGTGGCACTATTTATCATCCGTGAGCTGTGTATGGTTTCGGTTTTTCATCAAGACAAGACAAGATTTTTTTCTCTCAATTTTATTTGGTTGGTGGGAAAGGACATCTTATATTTATAGCATACCTTTCTGTCTTTCTGCTGTTTTTTTATTTGTCAGGTTACTATCCCCCACTTCCAGTCGATGATATTGTTTGAATGAAGATTGAAGCAGAAACACTATAAATCTAATAACCCTTTTTAAACAAAACTCAGTATCAGACTAGCTGTTCCTAATTTACCAGAGGAGGGCAAGACAGGTGCCTGGTTAAGAAAAATGATTTGATTTATTTGATTCATTTGATTTGATTTGATTTATTAGATTTGATTCGATTTATTTGTTTAGATTTGATTTATTTCTCCTTCGAAAAAGGGATTGTCTACTGATAATTACCTAATATAAATTTGAGAAAATTCTACATCAAATATGCACGAGTATAAGGCATATACAACATAAAAAGTATGTGTACAGTTTAAAAATATTCATAAGAATATAAAATATGCAAAAATCAGAAGAAAATTTGTATATAGGACATCTACAACATATAAGTATAAATCAATCAAGCAACATGGAAATTTGCAACATTATAAAATAAATATTGAATCTCAAAAGAAGTAGACTCAGTTTCACGAAACATTATTCAAAACGAGTGATTCAAGAATACATCAAGACTATAAAATGAATTTTCCATGGAAACTCTTTTCATTCTACTTTTGAAAACATTTCTACTGCAAGATCTTAGACTCTCAGGTAGCTTATTGTATAGTTTGATATATAAATATATATATATATATATATATATATATATATATATATATATATATATATATATATATATATATATATATATATATATTTCTTAGAATCAAACTATACAACAAGGTACCTGAGAGTTTAAGATATTGCAGTAGAAATGTTTTCAAAAATTGTTATATTTCAATTTTCCCGATCCTAACTATACTTTTTTTAATATAGAATTTGAAGACCTTTCCAAAGATTTGTCAATCGATCCACTTTCCCTATAATCAATTTTGAGTTCGGAGCTGCTGAGGATAGAGTGATAATTTTACATCCTCCAAACTTACTCAGAAATTGGTCCCCTCCAATCAAAAATCGTTAAGTACCAGGTTTTTCCGATACAATTAGTCTTTCTTGACATAGAGCGGGTGGCAAATTTCCGTTCAAATACTTTCGTTGTGTTGGGACTTTTTGTGTGATATTTAATGTTCATGAAGATACCATTTTTGAATAGACACTTTCCAAAGATATGTCAGTCGACCCACTTTCCTTATAGCGAATTCAGACTTAAGTACTGCTTAAGGTAGGAGGTTGATTTCACATGCTCTGAACTAACTGAGAGATTGATTCCTCTTCAATTGAAAATTGAGTATCCCTTCTTCCTCCGCCAAAACCAGTCCATCTTGAATTAAAGAGGGTAGCAAATTTTCGTTGGACACCACTGTGTACACAAGTTCTTGAGAATAGTCTTGATAGACAGGAAACCTAAAACTCATTCATAAATAGCCATCCAAATGAGAAAGAAAATGATTCCAAATTTTGTAAAACAATCATAAGATAGTTGGTTTTTGGAATCGACAGTCGACTAAGCAAACTATTCTTCACCATGTGATAGTTTCCAGCTTTTCTTTCAGCATAAAGTTGCAAAGTTAGTAAGTCTTCCAACTATCACACATGTTACAATACAGTCGAACGAGTCAGAATCAACATCTGTGCTGAATATGTTAGGGTTTCGATGTCATATTAGTGGTGTAAATTATAGCTAAGGTTTCAGTAATTCGGAGCAAGAAAACCACGAGATCGTACGTTCTCACGACTGCTGACAGAAATGACAAATAAATTGAGCATTATCCAATGAATTTACAAGCGTTTATTTCATTTATCATCCCTTATTATCTTCGAATTACTAGACAATATACAGTGTGGAACAAAAGGAACGAATCGAACATTGTAATAGTTTCACCAATATTCCGTAGAAAAAGAATATTTCCACCCGGGAATGTTGAATGTCGAAATCTTCTTTTCCATTATTTTCAAATGAATTATTACAATTATAACAGCTGTTTTCGACCGTTTCACCTCTTAGAATATTTTTTCGGAACTACTTATTCGAAATGAAAGAAAAGTAATGAAAATTGATTGTTCGATAAGGCAATTCGGTTGAATAGTTCAACAGTCTTCAAATTATTTTGGGATGTACCTTCCCAGTATTAATTAACTAAGCTCATACTCAAGTTACGCCAATGTATTACAATAAAACCTTGAAATATCCTAGTCCGAAATTTCCTTGTTATCTTAAGATTGAACTTACTAGATCGTTAACCTAGAAAATCTCAATATCTCCTCCCAATTAACCCCACTAACAGATTCATGTTCAATAGAAATAATGACAGTTAACGAAAAACAGAGTATGTAGTTGCCATCGATAAGTCTTCCAATTTAACTTAAGTAAACAAACTGCTCTAAAGGTTAGGTATTTATTTAGTTTATTTAGTGATATCCTCAAACAAAACTGTGTTAGTACACCTTATGTGAATCGGACTAAACCAAAACAACCTAACAGTAGACTTAACATCTGTCATGTCAATATAAGGTCAAATTTGCCAAGTTTTGCAGATTTCCTATCGTACCTGAGTGCACGGGACTATCATTTGATTGGTGTTTCTGAGACATAGTTGGACTCTAGCCTCCTAGACAGTTGTATTGCTATTCCAAATTATGCAGTGTACCGAAAAGATTCACACATGAAGAGGCCTCTGTTGGTATGTGAGTCAGGCAATGGGCTTCCATGTGAAGATGCTGAGCTGTGCTCTAAATGATGATCAAATGGAACAGCTATGGATAAGGGTGTCAATGAAAAAATGTATATATGCCTTCGGTGTTGTTTACCGTCTCCCAGATGCCTCAATAGATCGACGGGTACTGGAGGAATCACTCATTTCTATTAATCTTGATTTCGATAGGACAGTGCTGGTGGATGATCTCGATATAAATTACATTCAGGAGCCTTCGATAGAGAGAAAGTTGTGCTATATACTCGAAGCGTACACTGTTACTCGGATAGTAAAGGAACCAACACGTATAACTGATAATTCAATAACTCTGATTGACTTATTTTGCTGTGATAACAATCTGACATATGCCAACTCCAAGGTAGTGGACTTGTGGAATCTAGCAGATCACACACTTGCGAGTTGTAAAATGAATGTGGAGGTTCCTACAGAAAGTCCACGAATCTTCAAATTTAGGCATTTCGGTGCCTTCAATCATGAAGATTTTCTTCGCGATGCTTTAGCTATTGACTTGGACAGTATATACTTTTTTGCTGATGTTAATGAAAAAAATGGCCCCATGAATAGTGCTATTCTATCATTATTTGATGCACCATACCGAACTGTGTCAGTCGAGAAGCTCGCTCTCCTTACATCACACATAATATATCGCAATAAGTAAGGCAAACAAAGATGCTTACAAAAGATATCTTATATCTAAATCCACCATCCATTTGGATTTCTACAGGCAAATTAGAAATTATCTTGTTCAGGCCATACGTAAATAGAAGCAAGCTCACATCGATGAACAAGTCAACATTAACAAGAAACCAAAGTCTCAATGGAAAACTCTTAGTGAGATCTGTATGTACATAAAAATAAAAAAGTTACTGGAACAATTCCTACTGACATCACAGCCGAAGACCTTAGTAATTTCTATGTTCAATCCTTGCCCTGCCCAGAGGTGTATGATACCATACCACTGTCAGCTCCTTTTGAAATTGTGTAAATCTAGGAATACCCAAATCACCAACATTCAAAACAGTAACTAAACAAGAGGCTTTTTCGAACTATTAGATCTAATGCTGAAGGAAGTGATAAGATAAATTCAATACTGTGGAGCCTTGTCTTGCCCTGAAGCTTGGAAATTGGCTAGGATGCCACCGATACCAAAAGTTGATTAGCCAAAAGGACCCTCTGATTTGTGTCCCATCAACGTGCTACCGGTTGCAAGCTACTGGAGAAGATAGTTTTGGAACAGATATCCGATCACGTAAACAATTATGTTCTCAACAAACACAGTCCGGGTTTCGGAAAATGTTCAGTACTCTGTTGAAGATTACTAGTGATAAAATGGAAAAAATTAACAATGGCCAGGTAACACTGCTTGTTTTGCTTGATTGAATCACTTGCTCACTTTGGCAAAGTTTCATTACAATTCTTTCCATGATACAGTCATAAATTGGTTTTCAAGCTATTAATCTGATAGATCCCAGTATGTTGATGTCAATGTAAATCTTTCGTCAGTTTACACAGTCAACCAGGGTGTCCCACAAGGAAGCATCATTGGACCTTTGCTTTTCATAAAATACACCCCGATCTATGTGGCTTCGTTAAACACTTCTCAATTCACCTATATTTGGACGATACGCAACTATGTGTATATAACAAGGGATTTGAAAAAAACATTGAAGATCCCTCTAGTCTTAGTACTTGGTCTGCAAATAATGGTCTGCTGTCGAATCCGGATAAATCGTTGGCAATATGCATTGGTACGAAACAAATATGTTTTTAGTCAATTGAAGGACTGTGATATTAAAATTAATGAATCTGTGATCTCGTTGAGTGAATGTGTGGAGAATTTAGGTGTGCTGTTTGGTTGTGAACTCAATTTTGAAAATCATGTTAATAAACTTATTTAAAATGCCTGCCCCAAACTCAAGTCAATCTATAAGTTCAAAATGTTTTCAAATGGCAATGGAAAGTGGAAATTGAATAATAGCATTATTCTCAGGCTTTATATATAATGCAGTTTTGTCTATTTTTAGTTTGCCTTTGAGTACAAACAGGGGTTCATTCGGAGATTGCAGAACTCCTGTCTAAGATTCTCATTTAATATTAACCGCAGAGACCATGT
The DNA here is from genome assembly GCA_013387265.2 of Cryptolaemus montrouzieri. Classification (NCBI taxonomy): domain Eukaryota; kingdom Metazoa; phylum Arthropoda; class Insecta; order Coleoptera; family Coccinellidae; genus Cryptolaemus; species Cryptolaemus montrouzieri. The sequence goes on from JABFTP020000103.1 coordinate 67,153,740, forward strand.
AACCCTAGCTACTTATCACGAAATATTCTGAAGTGTGAATATCTTTTCGTGTTGCAATATGTCTCTATTATTTATAATATACTAGTATTTGGTCAACCGTTATACCTACATCAGTTCTTGCTGAAGAAAAATGGATCACATAGTGTCAACATTCGTAGCAGTGAACTCGAAACAATACCCTTTCATAGAACTTAAAACTTGAGGAATGTTTCGCCTACCTGGGAGTGCTGTTTTTGAATAAGTACCACCATATTTATCGTGCGGCTGTTTCCAGGGACAGTTTCCAGTTTCAAGAAATTTCAATTAGACACACATTCGAGTAAGAGTCTTATGTAGTTTGTTATTGTTTAACAGTTTTATGAATTTATTTATTAATTGGTAGAGTAGAAGAACAGCTATGGCTGAACTCATACTTATTGCTTCTAATTATGCTATATGATGTTGTAGTGATGTTAGATGCAATAAACTTATCATTCTTATGTCTTCGGAAGGGATACCTATGGTTTAGAACATCAGCCAACCATATAAATTTTCATTCATTCGCGAAGAGAAGTTCAGTCCAACTACCAATAGTAATTACTAGCATTCATCTAAAGAATTCAATCAGTTATAGATCAGTTAATGAGTAGAGTGAAAGTATGTAGTTATAAATATAAGTTTGAAAAGTTAATATACAAAATTAAGAATAAGTTGTTTTCCCTATTTGACACCTGTTCCATTACATTTTGATAACGATTTTTGAAAAAGAATGGATGAACATATCGAGTACTTTGGATTCAGATTTTTCCATCAATACTATCAGAACTACACACACCACCAAAATTGTCCATTCTCCTGGTATTCTGAATTCCACAATCGATTAAGCAGCTCGATCGTAGTTTCTTTGTCAACATATGTTTGATATATAATCTCAAATACGTCTGAAACAAGAATGAGTTTATTTGACTATTAGTATTCATTCAATTTCTCCTCAGTTTTCACGCTAAATAAATGCAAGTTTTCTGTGTTTTTTGTTGGTTTTCGAGTCTTTGAATTTATTTCAATGGCTGCTGAACATCCTGGACGCTCTTTGAGTAATCATGAAGTGGTAAGAATTGTAACACTTCTAGAGGAGGGGCGAAGCCCACGTTACGTGGCTAACTTGTTGAAATTTAATTCTAACTATTTCAAGAGCAATTAAACGGTACCACGAAACAGGGGAACGTGGAAGAAGGGCCGGACAGGGAAGAAATCGAATAAGAACACCAGTTGATGATCATTGGCTTCGTTTAACTGCACTAAGAATTCGGCACTGTACGGTCAGAATGCTACAAAATGAACTTGCACTTTTCATAAATGTATATATTTCATAGCAAACAGTTAGGAACGGGCTCACTTATTTCCATGGTCGAACTGAGTTAGTCCTAGTGAATAATGGAAGAAATACAGCGGCCAGATACATCGCAGATATCCTTGAACCCCATGTTGTACCCTTTGGCCCATTGATTGACGAAAACCTCATTTATATGCTTGATAATGCTCGGCCTCACGCAGCTAGAGTAATTACAGAATTGCTGCAAAAAGAGTTGAAATTATATATTTCTTTCAGATACTAGCCTTAGAAATATATTCTTTCGAAAATATATGGGTTTAAACTTGAGATCCAATATATCGGATGCTATGCACAAGTCAGCTCTTGAGGTTCAAAATTTTCGGTACCAAGAAATGTTTTCATTTGCAGACTCTCTCCTGCTGAATTGTTGGATATCGTAGGAAATTATGATTTTTATGATGAAATGAATAAATATGCTGTTCCACCTTAAGAGGGGGAAGATAGTGACTGTGATTCAAATAGCAGTGATCAGCCTGATTGAAATTTGAACCACCTAGGACCGAGAATGTTGAGAGCTCAATGCGAATATTCTGTGAAGAATAAAGAAAATTATTCGAATGAAAACGACCTTCCATCAGTATCGCTTGAACCAGTCCCTAGTACCTCCACTAATTATGAATATGACTCGAGTGACAACGAACCGTTAGCAAAATACCTACGTACCGAAAATCAAAAAGGAAGATATATCACTAAAAAAACTAAACCGGGAACACTGAAATGGAGGAAAAAATACCCCGAGTTCGATGCGAATGTAGCTTGTGTGGTAAAGCTACCATCAGAAAATTCTAAACTGTCAACATCTGCCTTAGATTTTTTCAGCCTATCTTCTACAGTGAACTGCTTTCATAAATTTCGAGACAAACAAATACTTACTCAAGCCAAAAAACAATCCTTTGAATTTATCCATGGAGTAGTTGTTTGTATTCATAGGTGGTCTTTAATTTTCAGAATATGCCAAATATTCCAACAAAAGATTGTATTGGTCACCACTGGTTGACGTGCCTCAAATTTAACATAAAAGCATGAGACTAAATGCTACGAACTGATCCTTAGGCATTTTCACTTGAATGATAATTCAGCCATTGACATCGTTTGTTTAGACTCAGACCTCTCATAACATCTTTGAATGAGAGTTTTCGAGAACATGGTGGATTCATGGAAAATATATCGATGGACGAATTTATGATTCCATTATATGGCCGTCATTATACCAACCAATATATAAGAGGAAACCCAATTTGATTTGGTTTTAAGGATTGGGCAATTTGTAACAGCGATGGTTACTTGGATTCTTTCGAGTTATAAACAGGAGAAAGTGACAAGGTTGCGAATTTGTTATCGGCGGCGATATTGTTCTTTATCTAATAAATTCTGCTAATGTTCCACCGAATCAAGTATATTAGTTCTCTTTTTGACAACTACTGTTCTTCATATTTTATGTATCCACTTCGGGTAACCGAACATGTCGAAAAGAAGTATCCTATAAAAAAAATTTCTTAGGCAACCACGGCATTGTGTGCTTTCTGACAGTCTCATGATGTGAAGATGTTTATTGAGTTTGTCTACCATTAGTGGACCAATTACCATACCAATAGACTTTTTGCCAGGGGACAATAGTTCATTTACGCTCTTCTTTAGTTGGGGATCTTTTATGAACTTTTTTGACTATCTTAGTCCCCAGACGCCTGTTCAGTAGATTTTTGTTCCAGTCCTTTCTCAATTTTTTTTATGCGCGCTTCCCAGAAATAGGAGGACCTGTTGCGCCACATGAGTGGGCGCCTGGGAAGAATTGAGGTGTCTGTTTACTCGCTTCTTGAAGAGGGCTAAATTGAAGGATGTTGGAAGAAAGCGAGTTCCACAGCTCACCGGCCCTGTAAACGAAGGAATTCTTATAGAGAGAGGTTCGAGGGGTCGTTAAATGTACCGCCATATGATGAGATCTCCTTGCCAGCCTAGTGTTGCGGCAAAACATGAGTTTTCCGGAATAAGTTCTTTCAGCTCCTTAGAGCATCTTCCGTGGAAGTATCTATTGAACAGAGAAAGGTCAGCAACTTGTCTTTTGAGAGCCAGCGATTGGAGATCGCGGGTGTTTTTGCGTACTATCCAACATCCGCAACGAATGTTTGGGCGCAAATCCCCATGCGTGGGAACAATATTCCAAAGCAGGTCAAATCTGCGCCTTATATAGAAGCAACAGCGGAGATGACGTGAAGTATCGCTTGGCTCTGAAAAGGAAACCAAATTTAGGTGATGCCGACCAAGCTATTGCTGATACATGTTCATGCCAGCAAAACCCGGAGTTGACCGTTATTCCGAGAAGGTGCATCGAATCGTTGGATCCAATTTGGCCTTGCATTATTAGAGGAGATTCTCCAGCGGGGACCTCTCTAGAAAACGTAGTTGTTTGCGTCTTACTTGCGTTGAAGCTCACTAGGTTCAACTGACCTCAGTCAGATATCATCTGTAAGTCAGAGTTTAAGTTGTTAATGTATTGACATTTCTGACGCTGGGATTTCGCAGCTGTAATCGGCCGCAGACTACTGAAAGACTAAACCAGTGTACAATCGTCTGCAAAATCGAAGATCTTGTTCTCTGTATATGACAAAAGATCGTTTATCTGCAACAACAAGGTAGGCGAAAGAAAATTGCTAGCAACTGGGGTTAATCAGATGTTATACCGTCGATCACAACTTGTATTTATCTATTTGAAAGAAAGCTACTTATCCAACCCCGCAATTTTTCGGGAAGCCCATATGCAGCAAGTTTATTCAACAATGCATGCCAAACCCTATCGGAGGCTTTAGAGATGTCAAGGGCTATTGCTCTAGATTCCCCATATAGCTAACTACACAGTGTAGTGTTGAAACCCACCTTGGTCGAATTCCTGTTGACAGATATATAGGGGACATTTCGCTAGAGTATTCTCCGTAAGATATCTTTCGATTAGTCTCTTCCTAGCCTTCGGTAGTTATTTCAGCACTTGTCATCGACAGCATGCTGCGCAACTGGATTTATCCGTGACAATAGAGTTAGTAAATGTCCCCTCACAAAAAAATCTGTTATGTAAAAACGGGAGAGGGGAACGTATGATTTTAGGACGGATAGTAAAAACACAGTGTGCCTTGTCAGATGGAAGAATAACAAGGTATTTACTTGTGCCACCAATTTCGATAACATTGCAGAAACAAAGTGTTCGAGATGGTCTTAAGGAAGTAAAGGAAAAATATCTGTTGCTCAACCAAACCTCTTTGTGATTTATAACCATGGCATGGGTGACGTCGATGAAATGGATCATTTGGTTGCTATTTGTAGAACAAGAATACGTCAGAAGAAAATAGTGGTGGTCAATATTCTGCTACTTATTGGATATATCGATGACTAATTCTTGGTTATTGATGAAAAGAATCTATCCAGAAGAAGAAAATTGTGCTTCTCTTCTGATTTTAGGAGGAATATAGCTATGTCTCTTCTACAAACTTACGATAAACTTTCAGCAAAAGGTGTGCTCATGAAAAATCCAATGAACGATACTCGTTACGACGGTCTCAATCACTGGCCAGAACACATTACTACCGAGAGACTATGCAAATTTTGCGATGGAGAGAGCAAATTCATTTGCACAAAATGTGGAATTGGATTACATCTCAACTTATGTTTCTTAAATTTTCATACATTTTAGGTGATTTGTGCGCACAATTCTATTTATCGGATGACATATGAAAGTTAAATTCATTTTTTCTTGTTGATTATATTATTATGACTACTAAATACTAAGAAAATAAAAAAAGGACTGAACTTTCATCATTTTTCAACCTTAAGCACTAATGAGTTAATATGGCCGTTTTGCAGCAAGTTCTACTTTAGCTTGTCAAATAATGATACGTAGTGTGCTCCTGTTGAGTTCTTCATGTCGAATATAATCGATTAAAGTAACTTCATGACTATCCCAAAATACAGTCTTTGCTTTTTTGGAACCGGTTCCCCCTTTGCAGTTCACTGATTGGAATGTATTCTTGTTTGGGGCGTATGATAGTGTATCCAAGTTTCATCTGCAGTAACTAATCGGCTCCAAAAGTCTAATTTATTGCGCCCAAACTGTGCCAACAGAGCGTTGGAACTGTTCAATCAAAGACCTTACGGTCTAACCTGAGTAAACGCGCGAGACGCTATCTCATGTGTATATATTGATATAATATGTAACAAGCACGTTTCTTTGACATGTTCATAATCTTTGCTACCTCTAAATTGAATTCGGCGGTCGTCTAGCCTCATTTGGTGAACTTCGGCGATGTTCAGTTGTAGTTTTAGGTGTACCCGAACGCTCATCGTCTCCGAAAATCCGTTTAAATTGGGCAGCCCAAAAGTTCACTGTGATAAATGATGATGCAGAGTCCCCACACTTAGAATCCAAGTTATCTTTGATTCACATAGGCCTACTGACATTTAAAAACAAATATTTAATGACAGCTAGATATCCCATTTCCACAAAAATAATCACATCATCCCACTAAAACGCCTGTTCCCTAACAACTGCGCTTGCAAAATAAGTGAAACTTGAGTGAGTATTTGTTAACAGATAAACGATGAAGATTCACTAGCTTTTTGATGAGTGCTGTCTTCGGTACATAGAGGTCGGAAACTTTCAGACCATCCTCGTGGGTATTTTAATCTAACTCATTCATTCCGAGTAGGCAAACTGAAATGAAAACGGGAATACCTAAGATGGGCCGTTTCCCGAATCTGTCGCCACCAGACTTTTTCCGTTGGAGATTTATCAAGGATCTGTTATAGCAGGTCCTTCATAAAATTGATTGTCGGTTTTTAATCAAAAACTTTCGCACAGGTTGATTTTTGATTTTCAATACCGAATTTTTTATGATAAATTGAAGTGTTTACCCCCAACCTCCTAACCCCCAGTTATTCCTTTTTTCAATTTTCGAATGGTTACCTTCATGTTGTAATTGCTTTTTTTTAAAGTTGTATGAAGCTTCTCTCAAATACAGTGTGTTGAAATACACATTATTCTCGTCACATCGGTTCGTCACTTCCTCACAAAATAGTTTGCGGGAAAGGGCGTTGGACACTCATCTCATGATTTATTTGAAACACAATGCGAATGTTTGACCATGTACTTTAAAATCTCATTCGCAATAACATACTCATTGATAGTATACATGAATTTTAATATTTGAATACCCTGTATTTAAGAGAGCAATCGTTGTTTTCTGGAATTTTTCACAGTTATCTAGAAGCTTTATGAAGCTTCAAAAATAGCAGTGACAAGACTCTAAATGCATCATGAAGAATTGGGTATCAAAAATAAAGAATCGACAATCAATGAATTATGAATTTTACTAAGGAATTTCCCGCATCTCGGTATAGGAGAGATAGTTGAAATATTGAAGAGTTGAAGCAAAAATTCTGACATTGTTTTGATTCGGTTATCAATATTCAAATTTTTAATGCGTATTCACCTATCTTCAGACGTTCTGAATTACATTTGAATGCCTGAATTTATTACTTCCATAAAATTTCATTCCATCTAATGAAAAATCTGCTTAGTTTTCTTCTTCAAATTAACTACTACATTTTACTTTTCAAAATTTTCGTACCAAATGCTTGCTTCGTTATTACCACCAGTGCTTTATTACCAAAAACATTGTAATATGATAAAAAAAACTTCAAATAATTAAACCAAATCTTCGTGGCAAAAATTAATTTTCGAACTGTTATAATGAGATAACAGAAGATGCTTAAGCTGTTTCAATAATTTCATGTAGATTCTTCGAATGGGCTTAGAGTTACTATACAGGGTGTCTACTATAAAACGTGCCAAACTTCAGTAGGTGATAGTACAAGTCATTTGCAACAAAAAATGTTCCATAACATTTTTTCGAAAATTATTAATTATCGAGTCACTTAACACTTCTTGATTTTACGAAATTTTTGGCTTCTCTCTATGAAAACAAGAATTTCTCTGTTACCCTTACAGCTACATCAAATCTGACTATACCATCGGAAAGAGCATTGAATTTGATTTGGAATAGCCTATGGTAACAAAATTTTGTATACTGGGTGTTGTAAAAGGCTAAATGAGAAATTGTGAAATGAACAAAATTAGTGGTAATTTTTGTAAGCTGTACAACTGAAAACTGATTTATAAGTAGCCGGTTTTTTTTCGGAAAAAAACTACTGCATTCATCTGGCTTTCAAACAGTTTATCAACTTTTGGGCCTACTATTTTCTTACCAGCAATATCATGGGTAAGAGTAAGAGTAACAACATAAAATTCTCTTATCGTTCGATCACAAATGAGCTAGTTTCACCGGAGCGTCTAAACAATTCTACAAATGACTTTTAATGATAATAAGCGATAAATAAATAACATATCTAGATATTGAATATTTAAGAAACTAGGAATAATTAATTTTTCTCGGATTAGAAGAAGAAAATTAGAAAAAGAATCGTGAAAAATAAATCACAGCAGGCTTGTATTACTTGATTTTAAAACAAATAAAAATATTTAGAATTTGACAGGAACTGTCATTCATTGAATCAATGAATTGAAGTCTATATTTTCCCCTTTTACGTCTCCATTTTCTTTTTCGAGAAAAAGAACACATGCCTAGTTCCTCAAATATTGAATATCGAGATATGTTATTTGTTTATCGCTTCGCGAATGTAAATTCCCGTGCAGCGGTGCGGGAGTATGCATTGCGCTTTCCAAACAGACAGCAACCTTGCAGAAAGACATTTCTTGAAGTGTTTGGGAGCTCCAGTGAAACTGGTTCATTTAGTGGTTTAAGAATTAGAGAAGGAAGTGGAAACGTTCAGCAATGGAGACAAGCACCTGCAATATTGCAGGCTGTTCGCGAGGACAGTTCTCAAGCGAAATAATTTACATCCTTACCATTTGAGTAAGGTTCGAGACCTATTGCCAGTGGATAGTGAGGTGAGGTTGCAATTTTGTAGGTGGTACATGAATAAATTACAGAATTGGGGATTAGATTAAATTCTTTGGATAACTTTCACCTAAGTTGGTATGATAAATTTGAGAAATTCCCATATATGGTATACAGAAAATCCTCATGGCACTATTGTGTCACACTCTCAGCACAAGATTAGAGTAAATGTGTGGTTGGGTTTAAGGAGGGGTCAGCTTGTCGGGCCAGTTATACTTCCCGATCGAATTTTTAAATCTATTAAATAACGAAATAATGAACGTTCTGGAAGAAATGCCTATAGCTACTCGGCTTCATTTTTGGTTTCAAATGGAAGGCTGCCCGGCTCATAATTCTAGAATGGTCCAAAACTTCATGACTGAGCGATTTGGAGAGAAATGGATAGGTCCACCTAGAAGCCCTGACCTTACGCCGCTTGATTTTTATGTGTGGGGCTCGTTAAAGACTAATGTTTATAGAATTCCCTTCAATACTCGAGAAGAATTAATTGAAAGGATTCAAATCTGTTGCAACGAAATGAGTTAAAACATATTGAACTTCAAAGAGTAGTTGACAGTTTAAGAAAAATATGTGTTAAGTGTATTCAAGAAAGAGGAAGACATTTCGAACTCCTCTTATTGTTTTTAAATATCTTTCGTGAAAACATGATTTATTAATTCTTTTTAAGTTCCTGTTCACGATTCATTAAGTAATATAAGATATTTGCGTTTCCGAATTTTATGTTCTTATTACTCTTACCCATGATATTGCTGGAAAAAAAATAGTTAGCTCAAAAGTTGATAAACTATTTGAAAGCCAGTTAAATGCAGTAGTTTTTAACAAAAAAAAAACAGTTACTTATCGATTAGTTTTTAGTGGTACAGCTAACAAGAAAATACCACTAATTTTGTCCATTTCACAATTTTTTCATTTAGCCTTTTGCAACACCCAGTATACAATTTTTTTTACCATTAGTACTTACCTATTTTATAGCAAATTTAATGCACTTTCCGGTGATGTGGTCAGATTGATGTAGCTGTAAGAGTAATAGAGATATTCTTGTTTTTATAGTGAGAAGCAAAAAATTTCGTGAAATAAAGAAATATTAAATTACTCGTTAATTATCAACTTTTTGAAAAAATGTTATGGGACTGTCATAGGACATTTTTTGTTGCAAATGACTTGTACTATCGCCTACTGAAGTTTGTCACCTTTTATAGTAGACACCCTGTATAAGATTGAGGAAATTTAAACAACCTTTCGTTTTTCATAAAATCAAGTAATTGATGAAAAAATGTAGTGCACGCACGTGTGATATATTTTCGGCAAGGAAAAATTAATCTATTACACGAAATCGAAGTTACTTATGGTTCATTTTAAATGAAACTCAAGTTCAGATTATGGCTCAAAAATTGTTGAACGGAAATATGTTTCTCATTTAGCTCGATTGAACATAAAATAGTGTATGTGAAATCTCAAAACCATTTTTACATAACTTGAAAATAATCTTGGCCCTAACTGATTTCGAAAATTTTGAAAAATTTGCAACTCTAAACCCAAAAAAGCTAGCTTGAATCTGTTTGCTGCAATGATTCCTCTTGCAAAAATAATACAGGGAAGGTGGGTCATTTTCCTCTTCACAATATTCCACATATCTGAGTAATAAAACGTCAAAATCGGTCCACCTGTACGGTGGCTTAATCAAAGGCAGATTTTATTCAAATAAAATTTATATTTTCTATCCAATACATAACTTATCTTTGAAACAAAAGCATTCAATCACTTCTCATTCGTAATGTGTTTAAATTAATAACTGTAATCAGCCAATCAATGGTATAAGTCGAAGTAACGATCTAATCATTATTATCTCAAGGAATTAGCAACAAAATAAATTTGGACAAGCATTTCTCTGAAATTTCGATACATTGTCTACTTCGAAATATAACAAGAATTGACATCTTTTTCAAGAAGTTTTTCTTCCTTTTCTGATAAAATAATGATCCTGTACATTAAGAAATAATTTTAGTATGAACAATAATTATTTGAGGAACTAAGATATGAATTAATGAAAAACATGAACTATTAGTTAAACAAAATGAGTAAAATGTATGCGACAAGAAAACCAATAAAAATGGAAGAGGAAAACGAAGTCTCCAATATTCCCCAACGATTTCTTTTCCATCCACGTGCTTGTATTTAAATTTGATACATTCCCTTTGAAGTTTACTGTGTTGGAAAGAGTATATTATATTCCCCCAAAACAGCTTTAGGAAAAGCAAATTGCAATGGAAATGAGCTGTTTCTATTCTCTCGCAGCATTTTCTTTCAGTCGGAACGTTGTCAATATCGTGAAGCAGAAGGTATCTATATTTGACAATTTCTGTACTATACTTTGAAAGGTGAAATTATCTCTATTTTTATACGAAATTCGATATTGTTTCTGGAGTTTGACATTCAGTATCTAGTTGTTTTGGAAACCAAGAATAAGTTGATTATTTGTGAAACTCAAATATTCAGTTTCCTTCTTGTTTTAGAAATATGAAACAAATCCTTGAAGTTATCTGTTTTGGGTGAACATGTACATTTTAAACGGAAAATGCTTGAGGTATCGCAATCGTTTTTATTTCACTTCTTCGAAAGTGAATAATGAAAACAATTTTTCAATTTGTGATTCATTTCTTGTTCTATATATGTAATGTATTTGATCCATTGAGATCATTGTTTTTGTGAGGAAAAAGTTCTCCTGTTGTTCTGCAATTACAACTCGATACATTGTCATTAACTTGCTGCTGAGGGTAAGTCGAGCACTCCTCCGGCGAATTCACTAATTCATTCACGTTATACAAAAGAAAGCATACTCTTGATAGAGTTCTGCAATATCAGAGGAGTGGGGCACAACCGCATGAATGTCGATGCAGTCCACCAGCATCTGCAAAACGGACAACTACATGTGCTGGCCCTAACCGAAACCCTAATGAGTCAAACAACCGACACAACGTATTTACGTTTTAATGGGTATGAGTTACATACGAGATTTAGGTTCTAAGGATGCATCTGTGTGTTCGCCAGATCGCATGTTGCATGCCAGAGAAGACACGATGGAGGACAACGCTTTCGACCTTGCGTGGTTTAAAATCTATTTGCAGAACGAAACAAACGATAATCACTTCCCCAGACTGTTTCAGTGTCTAGGCGATAAGGTGGATTGGATTCAGACACATCATCCGGCAGCTGAGATCATTGTACTGGGTGACTTCAACATTCACAACAGCAACTGGTTCCGCCACTACAATAGAACAGATGGAGCGAGAAGACAGATTAAAACTTTCGCAATCAGCCATAATCTAACGCAGCTAGTCGACGAACCGACAATAATACCTGTTCAACCAACCGATTTCCCGAACACCTTGGATCTATTTTTGATTTCAGATCCAGATGGTTTTGGAGTGGAGCTCTCAGCACCGCTAACCGATTCAGACCACAACCTTATATTTGCTACTGGAACTGTTGTGCTGCCGCTAAAATAAGAACCTAAACCAGCCAGATGCATTTGGCACTATAACCGTGCTAATTGGCATGAGCCTCATGAGTTCTTTTCGTGTTTCACATTTATTGATGTTTGATTCACAGATCCTGACATCAATGTGCTCACTGAATCTGTTACAGAAATCATTCATGCAGGAATGGATCTCTACATCGCTCATTTCATGAAAGGACCAACAGCACAAAAGCCATGGTTCAACAAAGACTACGAAAGAGCCTCTGCAGCCAAGATCAGAGCCTACAAGTCATGGAAGCTCAGTGCTTAGGAGCCGATCTCTAACTTTAGCCACAAAAATACGACTTCTCAGGTGCTACGTTTTCTCTGTCTTACTTTACGGCGTGGAATCATGGACCCTAACAGGGGCAACTACGAAAAAACTTGCCGCCTCTGAAATGTGGCCTTATCGTAGGATTCAAAGAATAGACCATGTCTCTGACGGAGAAGTCTGCCGAGGAATGGAGAAAGATCCTGAATTAATTACCACGATAAAGACGCGCAAACTTGAACATCTGAGTCATATAATGAGAAATGAAGGAAGGTATGGGCTGCTGCAATGCAAAGGATACTACGAGAGGAGATCCCAGGAAAAAGCGGGCCTGGCAGACGAAGGATCTTCTGGCTGAAGAACCTCAGGACATGGTTCTCAGTATCAACAACAGGACTTTTCTGTGCCGTAACAAACAAGCCAGAATGATCGCTAACATCAGGACCGGATAGGCACCACAAGAAGAAGAAAATATGTTGAAATTGAACCAGATGAAATTTATTAAGAAAGTTGAATCCAGGTGAATTAGAGTCAATAGGAAAATTCCTTCAAGAATATATCTTAGCTGTTTCATATGCTCAGCATAATACCGGCTGGTTGATCCTCCCAACAGGAATAAAGCTCACCTTGCCAAATCCAATCTGAACTCATGGTTCCAATCCTGTCTTGCAGACCTATCCCACTTTTTCCCTAAACAATTTTTGAAATAATCCTGAATTCTCTAGCCGAATCCTAAGTTCTACAGCCAATCCTCAGTTATCTCACAAATCGTAAGTTCCCTATTCAATCCTAAAGTACCTTGCCAAGCCTAGGTGCTATATCCAATTCTAAGATCCCCAAGTTCAATATGGTGGCCAAATCCGTGCAAGACGTATTCTTCATGTTCAAAAATCCCAAAAGAACAATATACAGACAGTTCGTCCAATCCAGAGCAAATGCTGATTTACAGAATTTTGTCACAATCAAAACTCTCTTTAATTCCTGACCTCGGAAAACGTTTAAAACATAACAAAAACTTTAAAAGCACTCGATTGTTCGAGTTCTCAATTCAGAAAGACCATTAGGCTTTAGAATTTGATGAAATAAAATCGCCTTTGTCAGGCGTTGCCAAGTCGAACATTTAACCTCAAATCTTCGTATCTGCAACCGTGGCAGCGTAAATTCACACAACCAACGAGAGTCAATAACAACCTTAAGATGAACTAAAATGGAACAACTATAACGCCACGTCCTATCGAATCAATCACTGAACCCCACACAATGAATTTAATGGATGACTAAACGAGAGGAACATGAACTATCTATGTTAGATGGTATAAGGTTAAAAATCAGAAACCAACAAAAGTTTTTTTACCGCCGGCAACGCCGCAGTGATATACCTTCAATCGACAATTCAAATAACCTCTAAAATAATCACCGCCTGTGACCTGGTCAAAAGATCACAGGCATTCCACTATGCACAAATGCGGCTGTTGGTTTTTGTCCGGCGAAGGTATGGGTTTGTAAGAGTCGCCTGAAGAGGGCATGAACTTCCGAAGGCCAGTAACTTGTAATCCTTGTGGTGGCAGTTATCGTTGCACGGTATAGGAGAGTGGTTCGTAGTCCACTATATACTGTGGTTAAATGAATGAAGAAAAAGAATAAATAACCACAAAATTTATCGAAAGTAAACATTGGCAATCTTATGTTAATGATCGAAGTTAATTCCTAAGAGTAACACTAAATGGATAATTAGATGATTATAATTTATTAACTAGTTCAATAAGATGTTTCCTTAACCGAATGATTCAAAAATAAAATTAGGTCTGAACTTAATCTTTTAAAACGTAATAACTTCGAAAAAATACAAGATTCATTAGAAAACACGGCGAGATTGTGTTAACTTAAAAAATCAATCAAATTATTCTGTTTGTTGTCATTCAAGTCGTATGAAACTAGAAGCTTGATATCTGATAATTCAATTTTAATGGAAAATGGATGACAGGCATGAAGCTACGTGTAAATAATTGATAATTATATGGAATACATCATCCGTTAAATGAACTAATGATTATCTGCTTTCAGAGAATGATTCAATTTCGAATTATTGAATGATTTAGCAAGTGAAATAAATTGTATTAAAATTTGAATTCAGTATTTAATTTTCCATAGTTTGGAATTAATGTTAAAAATAATTGACAAAATTCAATAACTGATGCGTAACTCTTTCGAGATGAAATTGTGTTGATTGATTAATCTCGCTAAATTACTGTTTACTCATATTTTTTCCCCAGGAAATATAGATTCGTAATATGGAATAGATAATCATGTGTCGACATCGAAAATTTTATATGCTATCTTCAATCTCAGATTTTAGACATTCTTATATGCATGTTGCGTTATTGAACAAGGTGTTTCAAAGTACATGGACCTACAAGTCGGCAAGAAAATCTGTGCGGTTGAGACTCTTGTGAGATGCAAGAAAAACAAAAGAGATAGCAACCGAAGGAAGTAATATGAATAATACGTTCTGCAATGTAATGTCAAATAGTTGTCAGGTTCGGCGTAAGGGCTTTTTGAGAAAATTATCTCTCTTAGGCATATGGCATTTCAAGGTTCTCGATCATTTTAATATCTATTACAAAGAAGTGAGTCACAGACTCATCGCCAGTTAGACTACAGGAAATTTTCGAGGCAGGGGTTTTTCTAACTGAACCTACATAAAACGTACTATTGTTTTCTATTTATTATTCAAATTTTCAAAAAACCTGGAATTTCTACAATAGACCATAAATTATATTATTTAATTATTGATGGTTTGAAGTTCCAATTGAAAAAAAACTAGTTTGATCTAAAGACTAACGGTTTCGATTCATATTTCAAAAGAACGTGAAAAATACACATACATACCTATATATCAAGATACATATTATACAGATCTTTCGAAATTTGTGAAATTATTTTCAAAAAAGTTAAGCTAAAATCAATAAGAACTTATTAAGCAACAGATACACAACCAATGTATAGATAAAATATTATAAGTTGAAATGAGAAAAATATATAGAACTATTTAAGGACTGACAGAACAGAAATGACAAATACAACCATTAATGTATAAACAAAATTAGATAAAAACTCCAAAGGTTGAAATTGAAAACTACAGTATTTATGGGTTGAATAAAAGAATTTCAGAGTTGTGAGTTACCTACATAATCGTTTAGTTTTTCGTGTTACCATTACAAATAATTATTTGAACGATCGAACTATACATTTCACTGCTACAGGACGGGACCAGTGCATGATATCAACTGAATACTAGGCAGCGGACGGTCTTCAGAGATTATCCAAATCAACAAAAATACATATTTTCTGAAAGATAGCAATTGATTTAAAAACTTATAACACACTATGCGTTTTCATTTTGATTTTACTAATAATTGTTGAAATGGTGACACGAATAACTAAACGATTATGTAGGTAACTCACAACTCTGAAATTCTTTTATTCAACCCATGAATACTGTATTCAATTTCAACCTTTAAAAAATTTTATCCATTTTTATTTATACATTAATGGTTGCATGTGTCATTTCTTTTCTGTCAGTCCTTAAATAGTTCTATATATTCTTCTCATTTTAACTTATAATAGTTTAACTAATAATATTTTATCTATACATTGGTCGTGTGCCTGTGGCTTTATTGCACTAAGTTCTTATTGATTTTAGCGTAATTTTTCATTGAAAATAATTTCACAAATTTTGAAAGATCTGTAAAATAATGTATCTTGATGTATTGATATAATGTTTGTATGTGTATTTTTCCGTTTTTCTAGAGCCCTGAAGAAGATTTAAAATATAAATCGAAACGTTTGGCCATTTAATCATACTAGTTTTTTTTCTATTAGACCTTCAAACCATCAATAATTAAACAATTAGTGACTATGGTTTTCCTGAGTACCTAGTATCTTGTGATACATCGAAGGGTTTATATAGGATTAACGACATAACAAAAAAAAACGGAAATTTTAAGAGGTTCAATCGTATTGTATTTGGATTTACCTGGTTGTCAGTTTAATAACATTATTATTATCGTTAATGTAACATTCCTGTCAGCTACACAAATTTTCATGGCGGCCCAAACATTTTCAATCGGGTTTAAGTCAGGATGATATGGGGGAAGTCTAAGTACATTGTGGCCATCATCAGGAGGTTGTCAATAGCATACATTTTATATCTGGGTTTATGCAATTTGATTAAATTATAAAATTCTGCCTTGAGTATCCCATCTGCGGAGGCAATATTTCGTCCTCTCACATTTCTTCCTTCGAGAAGTCATTTTTGAAGTTTTTCTGTTTGCACATTATAATATGGGGCGTTATCGATCACTTGTACAGTTTTTGGTGGTAAATTTGGAATGATTCTTTCTCTCAACCATTTTTCGTAGTTTGCGAAATGTATATCATCGTGATAATCACAGGTTTTACAATTGGACTTAAGGGCCAGATATGCGTTTCGTACGAATCCACATTCACTACCAGCGTTCAAGTTTATCAGTCTTGTTTCTTTTGAAACAGACTGATGTAGGTATTCGTTTATCTCGTCACTACAAGCTTTCTTGTGTGTATGGGAGGAATGGTTATATGTTTCGCATATGTGAATTATAGGTCCCTTTTCTTGACTGTATCGTTTGGTTTTCAAGTAATAGATCTTATTCATAAAATTATGTTGGTGAATAGGTAAAAAATTGAAAATTGAAAAATTGTATTTATTATAACTGATACATTTCATAGGTCAACTCGCTATCAATCGAGCAAATGTTTAAACTGTTGTTCGCTAACTTCGAAACGCAAATACTGATTTTTATCGTAATGTTCCCGGACATTAAAAAGCATTTCAGGGGTTATACGAATACACTCGACTACAATTCGTTGTCGTGAATCCACCAAATCTGCTGGATCAGTTCTATAAATTTGACCCTTTAAGTGGTCCCATAAAAAATCCAATGTTGATAAGTCGGAAGAACGTGGGGGCTATTATGTACGGCTACTTCTTCCGACCCATCGGTCAGGAAATTCTCGATCTAGATATTGTCGAACAGGAAGTGCAAAATACGGTGGGGGTGGTCTTCATCCTGCTGAAACACAACATCTTCTTTTAAATAGCTATGATCATTTTCCTAAATTTCAGTCATGACCTGATCCATTGATTAGTTCTTCAAGTATTTGGAGATACATTTCTCCCATCAGATTTCCTGGTAAGAAAAATGGCCCAACCAGACGATTGCCATAGGTGTCAACCGAAACATTCTGTTTTTCAGGATTTTGGGTATGTACTTCACGAGAGATTCTGGGATTAGAGTCCGACCAGAACTGGCAGTTATGACGATTTACAGTGCCATTCAAAAGAAAAGTACATTCATCCGAAAAAGCAAATATTGTAGAGAAAGGGGGATTCTTTGCGATTCGCTCACTTATTATTTCATAGAATTACACTGTGCGGTCGAAGTCATGCTTATTCAATTCCTGGACCATCTTCGTTTCATACGGATGGAATTCATATTGTTTCGAAACTCGTCCAATAATTCTTCCACTCACACCAATTTCACTTTCCAATTTTCTTGTTTTTAGAGTGGGATCAATCAATACTTGCCCAAGCAACGCAGTTTACATTTCCTCATTTGGTATTGGTCTTTGGACATGCTCTCATTTCCTATTCTGAACAGAGCCAGTTTCTCTGAATTTTTTCACCAACTCGATAATGTAATTGGCACTTACATGTTTGTCGTCATGGCGTTCATTGAAAATAGCAAATTTGCACAAGTATTATTGCTGAAAAAAATTTCAAATCTTTTAGCATTGAATGAACCATTATACTGGTATGGATGAGATGAGTGTGAAAAGCAGCTAGATAAACAAACAAACTAACTCGAATTTCATTCATCAGATACAAGCAATCTGAAAAAAAAAACAGAAACTGCCGCATTTGTTGTTGAGAAATTTGCATTGCACCTGTGTGATTTCGGATGAAGATTTTTCTGTAACGAGAACTTTACTAGGGTTCGCTTCATTTCAGCTTTGGATATCATGCTGTTAGAAGCTTTTCGCATACGACGATCGGTTGCGTATGCGGTCGTGTGGCTTGCGGGCCACTACTCTAGTTGTTATCTTCATATGTTTGCGTTCCATCAGTCCACTGATGGGGAACATTTGTTGCGATTCAACCGATGACATGGAGCGATCATCGCTTCTCTGTGAAGAGGCTTTTATACTGTGTATGAATTTATCCATGATCCAAACTGTATCCTCATTGAAATATAATCGGATTGGAAATTTCATTCACTGTGTTCAGATAATTCTAAATACCTATCCAATGAGCTATAACTTGGACTAACTGATCAATTCGAAGATTTGAAGGGTTGACACCCTCATCTGAGGGCGTATAGTGGAAGCATCACTACTTAAAGATATTTTACCCAATATACAATAGTATTTCTGTGAAAGTTTATTCGAAATCAGTAGATTTTTGCAATCACTGAAAACAACTCGTCTTTTGGCGAACAAGCCTATATCTTCTTCCGAATATGTCACAATTCAAAAAATACTACACATTCGTGATGAAAATCAAATGAGCTTTCCACTGAGATATCGACTTATCTTCCCTGTGCACCCCTGCTTAGGGGAATGATGCATAATAAAATTACCGTGGGTTAAAAGATGTCCCCTCTCAGAAAAAAAATGACCCGGCTTTTGCTTTTTGTTCAGAACTGAAAAGTTTCTGCCTCTTCACGAGGAAGCGATGATCGCTACGTGTCAACGGTTGAATCGCAAAAAATATTCCCCTTCGGTGGACTGATGTAACGCAGACATGTGGAGACAACCACTAGGGTAATGGCCAGCACGCCTCACAGCGTCTAACAGCATGGTATCCAAGGTTAAAATGAAGCGAACTCAAGTGTTAATGAAAAATATTCATCCAAAATCACACAGACGCAACACAGACTTCTCAAAAACAATTGCGGCAGTTTTTCTTCCAGATTGCTTGTATTTGATGAATGAAATTTGAATAAGTGTGTTTGTTTGTTTAGCTGCTCTCCACACTCACGGAATGAATTCATACCAGTACAATGGTTTACTCGATAGCTGAAAGAGTAGAAATTTTTGAAAATTTTTTCAACAATGATACTTTTGCAAATAAGGCAGCTGCTTTTTTCAATGAAGGCCATGACGACAAACATTTGCCAAGTACATATTGGAGTTGGAAGAAAAATTAGATGAATTTGGTTCTGTTTAGAATAGGAAAAGAGAGCATGTTCAAAGACCCATAGGAAATGAGGACATCAAAACAGCGTTGCTTGGGAAAGTAGTGATTGATCCCAATCTGAGTACAAGAAAATTGGAAAGTGAAATTGGTGTGAGTCGAAGAACTATTGCACGAGTTTTCCAACAATTCAAATGCCATCCGTATGAAATGAAGATGGTCCAGGAATTCCATGAGGTTCACTTCGATTGTAAAGTGCAATTCTGTGAAAAGAAAGTAAGCGATTCAACAATCCCCAGTTCTTCTACCATATTTGCTTCTAGGATGAACGTCCTATTGTTTGAATGACACTGTACGTTGTCATAACTGCCAGTTCTGGTCGGACTCTGATTCCAGAATCTCTCGTGGAGTACATACCCAAAATCCTGAAAAATTGAATGTTTGGGTTGACACCTATGGGAATCATCTGGTTGGGCAATTTTTCTTACCAGCAAAACTGACTGTAAAATGTATCTCCAACTACTTGAAGAACTAATCAATCCGGCCATAACTGAAAATCTATTTAGAAGAGAATGTTGCGTTTTTGCAGAATGGTGCCCCCTGCATTTTGCACATTGTATTAGACAATATCTAGATCGAGAATTTCCTGATCGATGGATCGGAAAGAGCGACCCTACAGAATGGCCCTTACGTTCTTCCGACTTGTCACCATTGGATTTTTTTTATAAGGCCACTTGAAGAGTCAAATTTATAAAATTGATCCAGCAGATTTGGTGGATTTACAACAACGGATTGTAGTCGAGTGCAATCATATAACCCCTGAAATGCTCGTAATGTCCGGCAACGTTTCGAGCAAAATCTGTATTTGTGTTTGGAAGTTGACAGCGAACACTTTGAACATTTGTTCGATTGATACCGAGTTGACCTATAAAATTTATCAGGCATAATTCTGAATCCCATCCAAATTCAGCAGACCTCGCAAACACTGTATCGCTCTTTATTAATTCACCCTGTATCTTCATCTCAATGCAGATGTTGCAAAAATTTTGTCCACAATGTTCTAGAGAATCTTAAATCTTTCTTGTGAGTTATTACTCAAACTAACTGATCAATTCGAAAAGTTGATGGGTTGATACCCTCATCTGAGGGGGTGTCCGAGAGCGTGCAGTGGAGGCACCACCGCGTAAAGATATTTTTTCCCAAAATACAACAGTATTTTGGTGAACGGTCATTTGAAATCGACAGATTTTGTGATCACTGAAAATAAGTCGTTATTTAGCTGGCTCGGGGCGTAGAGGATATGATGCGCAGAGTTACCTGGATTCAAGCACCACAAAGTCGGTGCGATTTTTTGGACTCTGGGAATAGCTTGAGTATATATTTTTCGGGGGAGATGTCAAGCTGTGTTGGACATTAAAAATCCCTTCCCTCGACAAGAGAGGGGTTCGGCAAAATTCCCGGGTTAGTGAGGTGACAGAATTCCGCGGCGTGTCATAGGTCGAAACGGCGGAAATAGAGGACGTTAAAGGAAAAACAAACATACAAACACGTCTTTTGACAAACCAGCCTGTAACTTCTTTCAAATATGTCAAAACTCAAAAATTATCACACATTTGTGTTGAGAATCAAAGGAGCTTTCCAATGAGGTATCACTCCACCTCTACATCTTCCCCCAAAAATATTGAGTTATGTGCACCCCTACTAGGGGGTTGATGTAAAATAGAATCACCTTGTGTTAAAAGATCTCAGGCTTCAGACGAAAATTTACTTGTTACTGCTTTTTGTCCAGAAACGAATAGTTTAGCAGTCATTGAGTATTTTTCGTTTTAGTTGCCCCACCCGGTATGTACTTCGAAACTGCTTTCGAAATTTCAACCCATTTGACCTACATGAGCATGTTTTTCATTCGATTTCGTATATATCAGATTGTCTGAGTTTATCTGTTTTCTCTTTTGAATTAAAAAGTAATTTTCTAAGATAAGGGCCGCTTGATGATGATGTGGTTATTTTGAATTTTAAAAATTGAAAAACAAATAACTTTTTCATTTTCGAGCTGTCATAATCTTAGCTTATTATAAATGAGATAAAAAACACAAGGTTTAACTTTAATCTACACTTTATTTGAAAAAATTCGACGACGTTTCGCTGACAGATGTTCATAGCATCAACGTCAGGTTCAGACATAAACTTGCCATACCGCGTTATCGTTCTTCCATGTTTCAGCGTTGCTTTTCATATATTATTGTAGATGAAATCAATAAAATACCGAGTAGTCTTTTAGGTTTGAGTTTGGATGCATTTAAGAGGAGGGTGAGGCATTGGCTTTTTGAGAGCCAGTTAAATGAGATGTAGTCTTTCCTTGTTTCCTAATTTTTTTTTTCACCAAGAAGAAGAGATCTTTTGTATATGGAGTGCATGAATTAATTTTTATTTATTTTAGTGTTTAATTCTTGTTTTCAAGATGAATAGTTGGTAAGATTAGTGATAAGTATCTTTTACATAACGATGTTTCCGTACAATTGTGGGTACACTTGTCTAGTATTTGTTTCTATTTTATTCAGGTTGGATTAATCAGCTATGCTGTATCCTACCTTTGGTACCTCTCAATGTACAGTAACACTCACTCATAATAAGTTTAAGGCCTTTAATGTAATTGATAGTTATAATTATTATTTCTGTACAAGATGCCAATAAAATGCTATTATTAT
Source organism: Cryptolaemus montrouzieri (assembly GCA_013387265.2). Lineage (NCBI taxonomy): Eukaryota > Metazoa > Arthropoda > Insecta > Coleoptera > Coccinellidae > Cryptolaemus > Cryptolaemus montrouzieri. The sequence continues at coordinate 67,175,804 of JABFTP020000103.1, forward strand.
TATTATTATCGTGGACTTATGCACTATCTCAGCTAGTAGCTGGATATAATTTACCTTTCCCAGATTTAGCAATCAAAGGAATAGGCTCGATTACAATAAACTTGACATAAATTTCCTAACTATCCTACATGTATTAAGAATTACAGCTTTTTGCATTTCTATATAGGTATTCTTATGCAATTCTAATTTCTTAAGGCTATCATGCAAAGTTTTGGGTATTAAACCAGTCGAGGATACGATGACAGGAACGATATCTATTTTGTCGAGGTGCCACATCTGCTTGATCTCAATAGCAAGGTCTGTGTATTTGGACTTTTCTCCTGGAACTTATTCAGCACGTTGTTATTATTTGGTATGGCGACATCCACCAGCATTGCTGTCTTGGCTCTCTTATCATACACCACTATGTCCGGCCTATTATTCGTCACCATTCTGTCAGTGATAATAGGCCTATCGTAGTATAATCTGATAGAGTCATTTTCCAATACGGGCGCCGGTTGATACTTGTAATATGGCTGGAATGTATTCAGAAGTCCGTACTTGTGTGCAAGTTTCTGATGGATAATGTTGCACACTTGATTATGCCTGTGAAGATAGTCTGTATTGGCCAGTTGTTCGCATCCGGACGTAATATGCTGTATCGTCTCCGATCTTATATGGCATTTTCTGCACCTATCTGTTTGTGATGTTCCGTCCTTCATAATAAATTTTTGTAGTTGTTTGTAGCGATCACTTGGTCTTGGATGGCCATAAGGAATCCTCTGTTTCCGCGAATAATTCTCCTTTCATCAACCATTTGTTGGAGGCTTCTTTGTCGATGTGTGGTTGATTAATCTCATGGTGATGTCGTCCATGCAATTCCTTTCTTGACCATTGCTCTTGTTTTTCAGTATCTGATAGGAATGGTAGATTCAGCAGGTCATCTCTGGTAGCAAGATTTAGAGGTGTATATCCCTTATCAGCCAACGATACCACTCTATGTAGGTCAGAAGTGAGAGCTTTTGCTGAGAAGAATTCTCTGAGATTTCTTATCTGTTCGGTGTGTAAATTGACAACATCTATTAATCCGCGTCCTCCTTCTTTCCGCTTCAAAGTTGTTCGTATCACAGACGATTTTGGATGATGATTATTGTACTTTGTCAGCATCGTTCGGGTCTGCCTTTGAATATCATCTAGCTCCGTCTTAGTCCATCTGATTATTCCAAATGAGTAAAGCAACACTGGAATGGCGTAGGTGTTAATTGCCTTGACTAGATTCCCCGAGTTCAACATCGATTTCAGCACAGACTTCAGACGCTGACTGTATTCTGAACGAATCTTCTCCTTTGATTGTTTTTGGTCTAACAATCTGGCTTGTTGGTATCCCAGATATTTGTATGTTTCGCCATCTCTCATGCACTGTATAATGTCACCGTTTGGAAGTTGTGTTTCACCATCTATGACTTTCCTCTTTGAATGTTCAGGGTCTTACATTTTCAATCCCGAATTTCATATGAACATCTGCCGAGAACTCACTGACAGTTTTCAGCAAATCATCCAATTGCTTCTTGTTCGAAGCATATAGTTTGATGTCATCCATATACAGCAGGTGGGAGATTGTATGATAATTCCTTTCTGCTTTTATCCTAAATCCGTATCCAGTTCTATTGAGCATTGAGGACAATGGGTTCATTGCCAAACAGAACCATAGTGGACTCAAAGAGTCTCCTTGAAAAATTCCACGACGTATGGGTATCTCGTCGGTTTTAATTGATTTATTGTTCATGTTGACCTGCAGAGACGTGCGCCAGTGTGTCATTGTTGTCTTCAAGAATTCTACCAGGGCTGGGTGAATTTTGTATATCTGCAATACTTCAACAAGCCAAGAATGGGCGGTACTATCGAATGCTTTCAGATAATCGAGAAAAGCTGAATGAACATTGCGATGCCCTACGTGTGCCTGTTTCATTATCACAGAATCGATGATGAGTTGTTCCTTGCACCCGTGGTGTTTCTTTCTGCATCCTTTATGCTCCTCAGCTAATATATTGTTGTCGTCAAGGTGTTGGTATATTCGATTGGATATGCATGAAGTGAGTATTTTGTAGAGTGTTGGCAGGCAAGTGATTGGCCTATATTGAGACGGATCCTGTGTTCTATCGCTCTTAGGTAGCATATATGTTAAGCCTTGCGTTAGGAAAGTGGGTGTTTTCTTGGGATGTTGAAGAACATACGTGAGCTGTTTCGCTAGGGCTCCATGGAGCTTATCAAACTTCTTGTACCAGTAGTTGTGGATATTATCTATACCTGTGGCCTTCCAATTGTTGGTCGCTCCAATTACTGTTGTAATTTCTTCCTCCGTTATTCCTTCGAAGTCCATATGTCTGATATCGAGGCGTTCTTTTTCATTCGTGATCCATTCCGCATCTCTATTGTGTTCTTCGGGGTTCGACCATATTGATGACCAATAGTCGGTCAAGCACTGTGCGTCAGGTACTTCTCTGTTATTGTTGGTCGCAGTTTTGTTATTTCCCTTATGAAAATTGGCAGCGTTTTGGAGGAACCTTTGGTTTTGGTGTTTCCTTTCAGTACACTTGACGTATCTTGAAAGCCTCTTTGCTTTTGCTTGGAGTTTCTGTTTCAAAGTGTCCATATACACGTCGATGTGTTGTTTGTGATCAGGGTGTTTTGTGTTCGTACCAATTTTCCTATAAATTTTGCGTATATGTGATTTCAAGCGCCTTGAGGGTTTTCTGTTTCTCAGGAATTCTGTGAGGCGACCGATTTCTGCTCTAATATTATCAATATCCTTCTCCAGTCGTTTTTGCCATGGTGGTTTTCTGACGCTTTTGGCTCAGCTTGAATCAGAGTTGTGGAGATTTGTTGTTTGTGAAGTCGAAGAACCGCTACTGCTCCACAGTAAATCAAAGTGTGAATCTTCTCCAAGGTGTTCTGGTCGGTATATTCTTCAAACATTGAGTTTACACTTGCTAGGATGATATTGGTGTTCTTGTTCGTCTTGAGTTTGGGCAGTTTAGGTCTTTTAGTTGGGTTACTACCACTGAATTCAGTTATTGCTCTGTTGAGTTCTGATCTTGCTAAATACGTATATTCGTTCTGCTGATTCGGCTCAAGAGGGCGTTCCATGTTAATATTCGTTTCCGTGGCTTCGATGTTATCTGTAACACTTTCATTGACTCCAGCAGGTATACCGTCATGAGTATCATTTTCGCTTCTGAGTTCCATTATGACCTCTTCTCGTAAGCTTTGCAGCGTTTCTGAAGAAAGTAGCCTGTTTTTAACGATTGTTCTTCGTTGATCCGAAATTCTCTGCTCGGATATGTGCTGTAATTCCGGATATTTTTCTATGAACGCAAGATGTAACGCGTATCTGTATGCTGTCATTTCCGATTCCAAGTTTGTAATCTTGTAATAGGAACGCATAATGAAGGTATTCATTTCTGGAGTCCACTTCATGCGTTTCCTAGGAGTCCGGCTCTCGTGGTCGTAGGCATAATGGCTTGCGCCGCCGTTGAAACATCAAGAGTCGGTTGAGAGGTGTTGATGTTATTTCCCACTCGGTTTTGTGTTGCAGTATCCCTACTCGATATCACGCTGCTTCCGTCGCTAACCGAGGGAGACTGTGACTCACTTTCCGAACAAGACCCTCTTCCTAAATCTTGAACGCGACAAGAGGTTATGGTGGTACAATGTCGATTCACCCGTTTATTCCTTAGATTGTACATCATTGGATAGGTTGCATTTTATACCTACTGCCAGGTTCAGCTTGGGTACCTCGGGTTCGCTAAGCCCGTACTCAGAAACAATGTTCCTGAGCCCCTGAGAGTTTATTATTATTATTATTATTAAATCTGAAAGCAATCTAGTATTTAGAAAAACGAATCTAATATTTACTCTTCAGCTTGTTTATATGTCGAACATGTGGTTTTGAATGCGGCTTCAAAAAACATATATCTTCAGAAAAGAAATCCCCAATATTTGAGAACCATCAACCAACAAACCACACAGTAGTTTCACATAATCTCAATGGGCTCCTCAACTGATTAAATGAAGACAGAATGAATCTGTTGGAACGTTTGGACATTAAAATACTCAGAAAAACACCACATTACAGTACTCTTAGTCGCCAATTTTAAATAATACCCCACTATTCAACATTCAAAGATAAAATATATCTTGAAGTGTTTTTTCGCTTTTATATTTTGAAATGGATTTCCACAAAACAAATATATCATGAATATCATTAATTGAAAGAGTCACATAATTTCAGTATGATAAATTCGAAAATGATGCTAAAATAGGCCATTCTAATCAAGAAACATACCGTTAAGATAAATATACAACGGTTTGAGATGTATCTATCTTTCCTTCATACCTTTTTCATATAATGAACAATTTCAGAGCTATCGAACCAACATGCATTAAATGAACACACTGTATATTCAAATTTCGATTTCATATTATAATTTGAGCAACCTAGTTCCACTTCTGTATTAAAGCAACCATGAACGGATAATTTTCTTCTTAATAATCTGTTGCAGTTCTGATGTAGTCCATTCAAGAGTTAATATTGAGAAATCTATAGAAACTACGGGCGATTGGCGAAAATACATATGGGAAATAAGAAATTATTTGCATATTATCCTTGAATAGCTAAATATCAATTGCTGTATGAGTAAAACATTTCCAACAATATGAGAATAAGAAACAATATGCTATTTATCACTGTTTGGAAGTCATCCAAAAGATAAATAACAGCATATGACATGGATATGTAAATACAACATTTTCAGCTTATTAATTTTATCTGATGCTTGAAACTGTCGGATTTTCTCTTTGACATTGAAAAATATAAGATAATTCAGGAATATTGTTAGGTCAAGGTCAATGATTTATTCCATCGTTAAAAGATTATCTAGATAATTGTAGTTGGCTCATAAGTATGCCTATTTAATTATTTGAAGTCTTATGACATAATTTTTACAGCGTTCACATTTGTTCAAGAGACTGAATAGTAAAATCATTTTTTCAGGAGGCTGTGAACAGCATGTAGGAGACACATAAAAAGCAACTACTAGGTACATACAGGGTGCTTCAACGAAAACTAAGCAGAGACTATATCAACCAAGATATCCATTTCTGATCAAAACGCAAAAACAGGTCAATTTTTGTTTCAAGGGGGACATCTTTTTGGGAACAAAACAAGCCTGAAATATCAACTCCCTAGGTGGGGGTTGCAATCCTTGACCATTTTGAATAGGGAAGATGAGTCGAGTGATAACTCAAAAGTACGGTGGTATCTTTGTCTACATCGCATTGAACGAATTTCTATTCTCAATTGAAAACTGTAAAAGATACAGGCTAGCAACTGAAAGATAGGGAAGACTATTTCCCTGAGACTACTCAAGTTTCAGTAAAATAAAATGGAACAGATCCATGCTGATCAACGGCACTCATCATCAAGTACCATCGTTATCTTGAATTTCAACCCCCTAAAGCAGGGGTGATCACCCTTGAAAATTTGGAAGAGTGTAGATGGGTAAAGTGATAACTCGAAGGAAAGGTGATATCTGTGTCTGTATTCCCGTGAAAGAATTTTCATTTTTGATTGAGAACTGTGGAAGATACAGAGTGAGCCACTGGAAATAGAGAAGACTATCGCCCCTAGACTGTTGGAGTTTTAGTGCGAAAAACTGGATAGTTCCATTTTAGATCAAAAGCTGTCATCTTCCAAAATCACCTTTATCTCGAATTTCAACTCCTAGAGCAGGGGTAATGTTTCGATCCAGTGATACCTTTCATGTGAAGGATTTCGATTGCCTTCATGACTGCTCGCAATAATTCTATTCTCATTGAGTTCCATAGGAGTTTGAGAAGCTCACTCTGTATCTTCTACAATTTTCAATCAAAAATGAAATTTCGTTCACGGGGATGCAGACAAAGATAATAGCTTTCTCGACCCATCTACCCTCTTCCAAATTTCCAAGGGTGGTCACCCCTGCTCTAGAGGTCGAAATTCGAGATGAGGATGATACTTGATGGTGACTGCCATTGATCAGCATGAATCTGTTCCATTTACTCCACTTCAATAGTCTCAGGGAAATAGTCTTTCCTATCTTTCAATTGCTCGCCCTGTATCTTGTACAGTTTTCAATTAAAAATAGAAATTCGTTCAATGCGATGTAGACAAAGATACCACCTTTCTTTTGATCCATCACTCGACCCATCTTCCTTATTCAAAATGTTCAAGGATTGCAACCCCCGCTTAGGGGGTTGATATTTCAGGCAAGTTTTGAAATCTATCTCCAATCGAAAATTTTTTGGTATAACTCTTATAAATACAGGGTGAATGCGGATGAACTGTAAATTTTTCTACTATGGATGCAGTTCGATGGGGCAGATTGATCTAATATTAAGACTTTCGTAGATGCTTGTTGAAGACTATACAGGGTGTTTTTTTTAATTGCCAAAAACTCTAATTCTCTTCAAAATTATCAATAATCAATGAAATAGAGAAATTTCAAGACACTATTGGAATTAATTGCATCAAAAATATATGCCGAAAAAAATCGGATATTCTTGGACCGGGCTGTAACATCCTCATTTTCAATGTTCAGGCACATTAATTTTTTTAGAAAAAGTGCATTGAGAAGTTAAATGACAATCAATAAAATCGCATAGCTAACCTACACATTTTTCTCCGGTAGTCGATTTCTCATAACGTAGTTTAATACTATACTGACTGATACGTTGAAATCCCCATCAGATTCGACTAGAAAGATCTGGTTGAGAAATGTTCAGGGTCTGACTCTGAAAATCTGATGTCAGCGCACAAAAAATCTTAAGGAGTTCACAAAAAAAAACATTTCAACGAGCATTTCACTCGAGATTTATATCAGAAATCAAGATCATATCCGCATATCACTTCGTATCTACGAGACAAATTAAATTCTGTTTGAACTCTCACGAAACAATGAACACTAGGAACATGATAAATTATCGAGAGAAACAGAAGAAAAAATGTATATAATGGTGAAAAAATTGAAGAACTGACAGCAATCCTACCAAACTAACCCAAAAAAATTATACTAACGTAAAAAATTCAAACCAATATGAAAAATAACAATAATCTTCAAATTTCACAGTGAATGTTCAATATGTGCTCCGTCAGATTTAAAACTATTTTCGGACCGATTCAGGAGGTGGCTTATAAATTTCCTGCTAACGTCATACCGATTTCGCACCATATCACAAGCTTCTCAAATTATGGCTTCCAGCTGCTAACGCGAATTAATTTCTACCTTATAAAATAAATCCCTCAGATATCCTCATAAAAAATAATCAAAGAATATTTAGATTTCATCGCCTGGCTGGCTAAGATGTCGGACCACCTCGGTCAATCCAAAGATTTGGAAATCTTTCATTCAGAAAATTTTCCACTTATAAACTAGAGTGAGGTGTGGCACCATCCAGCTAAAGATGAATTTCCCTATCCGAAATAATCTTTACGAGCATAGAAAGATCATTTCGAAGTGAATAAAAAAAACTCCAAAATTAGAGAGAAGAGAAGAGGACTGGTCAATTGGTCCCTATAGAGGGCGCACCACGTATTCAATGAAATTCATAGTTGGGTATATTTGACATCTTAATAATTCCATGACGAATAAATTGTCTGTGAAGATTATGCTAAGGATGGCTCTTCTGTTATCTAATAACCACGTAGAAAACTGAACTGGTGGGGCATGGTCCGCTAATTCTATACGCAGACTCTTAAGAAAATGGTATGGATTGAAGCTCTCCTTTCTCAATATACTACAAACTTGTTGTCTACGGTCGTAGACCTCGCTATTTGAATGACGTTCATTGGTAGACTGCTTGAGTATTCAGTGAATCAATATATTTTCGACAGTGTTAGCGATTGGTTTTTGAAGATATTTGCTTCTTAATATGACTGGTCTACGATTGTAGACCACGCGAGCATTCACATTTTGCCTTATGTTTCGAGTCATTTTAGTTCAAATTCGATTTCTTGGTACCCTGAAAAGAAAGAACTATCTCTGATCCTAAACTACGACCTGTACAGTCCAGCAAAGATCCTGAAGTCTGGTTAAAGTGATTCAATAAACTTCCTAGTGATTTTGAAAATTCCTCTGACGAAAACGATGATGAGGAGACGATAATACAGAACAAGAGTTGTTGAGGAAAGCAGCCATGACACAGATTCACAGCAGGATGTAATAGAGGATGAAGAACTTTCCGATGAAGAAAATGATTCCTGTTCAAGCCCTTTGTCTACTTATTACGTAGGAAAAGACAAAATAACAAAATGGTGAAAAACTTCACCGAACCTCCAAATTCGAGTTCGTTCACATAATATTGTGAGACAAGTCCCTGGAACGAAAGTTAATACTCGTGATGCAAAAACCGAAATCCAGTGCCTAATACTGTTCGTAAACAATATAATCGTTCGAGTTATGAGTACCAGAAAATATTTGGGACAATTTTAGTCCCTGCTACCTTGCTATGAGTGAAAATGGATTCAGGTTCCTTCTAAGGTGTATTAGATTCGATGATATAGAAAATAGGAACGAGAGACGCGAGCTTCATAAGTTGGCTGCTATTCGGGAAGTTCTTGAAAACTTTTTAGTGAATTTTCAAGCCAATTTCACACCAAGTGAGTTCCTCACCGTAGACGAACAACTATCAGCTTTCAGAGGCAGATGTGGCTTCAAACCATATATACCAAGTAAGCCAGCCAAATATGGTATCAAAATGTTTCCTCTTGCAAAAACATCGTACACGATTAATTTTGAACCCTATGTGGGGATGCAACCTGAAGTTCCTTATAAGGTAAAAAACTCTGGTGAAGACTTGGTCCTCCGATTGTTCCATCTAAATTTCGGTACCAATTATTACAGGAGACAATTGGTTCAGTAGTTTACCACATGTTGTGAAATTATTGAAAAATCATAAATTAACATATATTGATACATCAGGAAGGAATGAACGAGAAATTCCAGCAGAATTCTTACCGAGTAAAAGCACAGAAGTAAAATCTTCAATTTTTGGGTTCAAGGAAGAATGCACCCTCGTTTCATATTGACCTAAGAAAAACAAATCAGATCTATTGTTGCATCACTGCAATTCAATAGATGCTGAGAGAGGAGATGACAAGAAAACAGTTAACATTACAGACTATGACAAAACGAAAATTGATGTTGATTTAGTTGATCAACTCTGCAACAATTACAATGTTGCTAGAAATACCCGTCAGCAGTCTATGCTTATGTTCCTTTGACGGACTGAACATTGCAGGCAAAAACGCATTATGCGTAATTGCCCAGTACAAGTATCCCGTAGTGATTTCTTGGAAAAATGTTCTTCGGAACTCATAAAATCCTAAATCGAGTTTAGGGCAACAATAGAACAATTACCAGAAATTAGGTGCCGCGCTCGACATCTATTAGGCATTAGTGAGGTCGTACCCCCTCTCAGAGGCCACAAAATTATGATGGACGTTGCTGCATATGTCCTAGAAAAGAAAATAAATCGACAAAAAAATATCGTGCCAAATGCTACAGGTATGCTTGTAAAAATCATATGAAGGAAATAGGTGTGAATTGTGTAGGTGAACAAAATTGACTCTCTTCAGGGGGACATAAAAGGGATAAAATTTCAAATAATTAATCGTTGATGCCTGAACTACGTGATAGTTGATATTCGTAATGAATGATGAAATAAAAGGAGGTACTATGTTTTAACTATCACTAATTTATTGATGTAAAGAATGACAAAACTTTACATTGGTTGGATCGGTTTCGGACATACGTCCATTATAAACAACAAGCTAATGAAAACTGAATACTCATGTACAATAGAGAAATTACCATCAATAAAATGCTAGTAGAGGTTACAGTAACTTGAATAATCGTGACTGGTAGGTAATTAAGTCTACGTGGTCATTAAGGAGCTTAACCCTTTCTACCCTAGATGCCTTGAAAATTTCCATGGATTCAAAGAAATTGAGTTTATAAGAATGAAGAGTTTTTGGTGTTGAAGTTTTGGAAAAGGATGACATTCATTCGGACAATGTGCAACTGAAGCTGAATCATACTTCTGATGTAGGAATGACCGGAAATGTTCTTTGTATCTAGCCTTGAAAGACCGTCCTGTTTGACCTATATAAAAGGAATTGCACTCAGAACCTGTTGATTGGTATACTCGTGATTTTTCGAATTTATCGGTTTTATCTTTTGTGTTGAAAGCAGGCCTGACGATTCGCTAACAGGTTTGAATGCAATATGAACTTTTTTTACTATCAGAAAAAACTCTAGCAACGTGCTTTGTCGTTTTCCCAAAATATGTTAGAGACATAAATTTTTCGGGCTTTTCTCTCTTGGATTAGGGATATATCATGTTGAATGAGTTATTGCGTATTTTTCGATTAATGAAACTCTCTATTTCTTTTATTTCGAAGCTGTTGTTTTCTGCTATTAACATAATGGTGTAAAATTCTGATTTTCGGTCCATTTCCGATAAAGGCAAAGAAATCGCTCTGTGAATCATTTGAAGGCTGCTATTTTTCAAGAATACGGGTTAAATGAATCTATGGGTATGACATTATTCGTGTACGATGGCTTTCTGAAGATATTAATTGATAAACGGTTATTACTCTCCCGGGTAATTATTAGATTTAAGAAATTGATTTTACTATCGACTTCTGTTTCTACTTTGAACTTGATTTTAGGATGAATGTTATTAATGAAATTCAGGAATATTCCTAGTTGTCTATTCGTTCCATTGAAACCGGCTAAAATGTCATCATCATATCGGTACCAAAATGGAATATGCCTTTTCGTCAAAGGTGACGTCATAATTTTAGTGTTTTCCAAATTAGACATAGAAATTTCAGATAGAAGGGGACTGAGGGCTGAACCCATAGCTAAAGCATTATTTTGTGAATATATCTTATTATTGAACTGAAAATAATTTTGAGTCGAGTATAAATCAAACAGAGAAATTAACTCATTTTCACAGACCTCGTTGAAATTTCTTGCCTCTAGCATAATTGATATTAAGGGGACACATACTGCTGCAGGTATATTCGAGAACATATTATCTACATCTAATGAAATTAATTTTGCGGTTGGTGGCATGAGGAAATTATCTTTTTTTTTTCATTAGATGTAGATAATATATTTTCGAATATACCTGCAACAGAATGTGCCCCCTTAACATCATGTATTCTAGAGGCAAGAAATCTCAACGTGGTCTGTAAAGATGAGTTAATTTCTCTGTTTGATTTATGATTGACCCGAAATTATTTTCAGTTCAATAATAAGATATATTCACAAAATAATGGGTTCGCTATGGGTTCACCCTCAGTCCCCTTCTATCTGAAATTTTCATGTCTAATATGGAAAACACTAAAATTATGACGTCACCTTTGACGAAAAGGCATATTCTATTTTTGTACCGATATGTTGATGACATTTAAGCCTGTTTCATTGGAACGAATAGACAACTAGAAATCTTCCTGAATTTTATTAATAACATTCATCCTAAAATTAAGTTCAAAGTAGAAACAGAAGTCGATAGTCAATTCAATTTCTTAGATCTAACAATTACCCGGGAGAGTAATAACCGTTTATCAATTAACAGTTTCAGAAAACCATCGTACACGGATAATGTCATACCCATAGATTCATTTCTCCCGTATTCTTGAAAAATAGCAGCCTTCAAATCCATGATTCACAGAGCGATTTCTTTGCCTTTATCGGACATGGACCGAAAATCAGAATTTAACACCATTATGTTAATAGCAGAGAACAACGGCTTCGATATAATATAAAAGCAATAGAGAGTTCAATTAATCGAAAAATACGACACATTCAACATGATATAACCCCAATCCAAGAGGAAGAAGCCCGAAAAAAAATTTATGTCTCTAACATATTTTGGGAAGAAGTCAGAACAGGTTGCTAGAATTTTGTCTGATAGTAGAAAAGTTCATATTGCATTCAAACCAGTTAGCAAATTGTCAGGCCTACTTTTCAACACAAAAGATAAAACCGATAAATTCAAAAAAATACGAAATATACTAATTAACATGTTCGGAGTGCAATTTCTTTTATAGGTCAAACAGGACGCTCTTTCAAAGCTTTATACAAAGAACATCAGAAATATGATTCAGCTTTAGCTGCACATTGTCTGAATGAATGTCATCCGCTTCCAGAACTTCAGCAGCAAAAAACTCTTCATTCTTATGAACTCAATTTCTTTGAATCCATGGAAATTTTCGAGGCATCTAGGGTAGAAAGGATAAAGCTCCTTAACGACCAGGTAGACTTAATTATCTACGAATCACCATTATTCAAGTTACTGTGACCTCTACTAGCATTTTATTGATGATAATTCCTGTATTGTACATGAGTATTCAGTTTTCATTAGCGTGTTGTTGAAAATGGACGTATGTTCGAAACCGGTCCAACCAATGTAAAATTTTGTCATTCTTTACATCAATAAATTAGTGATAGTTAAAACATAGTAACTTGTTTTATTTTATTATTCATTATGGTTGAAAATTGGTAGTGTTTAGGTTGTAAACATTATTTCATTAGCTTGTTATCTGTTCTTTTCAGTTTTACACTACATGTTTTTTCAATTTCACAGGGAAAAATCAATATTTCTCATCAGAACTGAAACAATCACAAATGATTAAAGGATCTATTTCATTTTAAATACGTATTAAAATGGATGATATTGATTTTTTATGTCAAAATGAAAATGGTTTACAATCGTAGACCACGCGAGTATATAGGTTCGAAAATAGGACGGGAATAACCGAGGGGTTAATACTTCAACAACTGCTGGATTAGTTTCAGTTTCTCGTTTCTAAGAGAGGAATCTTCCACGTTCTCTGCAGTATATAAATACAGAAGAGAACGTTTGATGATTCTGAGTTCTGCTGTTTGGGTACCTTCTCAGGTATTCACTAGCTATTACCATTTCAATACCCATAAACGAATTTAATATTTGCGTATTCCTCATTCGAGGAACGAATTGGCATTTTCAATTTCTGAGAACATTTTGAAAATACAAAAGAAGAAGCTATAAAAATAAATTCAGATCTGCCAGTCATTTCGAAAGATTCAACACAGATCTGTTATTCTGGACTAGAACATAGTCATTACATAATTTTCTTTAGAACGAAATCCACGAGCATCTTGATGTTTTCGCGGAAAAATCCATAAAACATTGCCAATTACGATTTTCTTTGAGCACGTGGTTTATCCTATGAAGGGACCAATTGATCGGTCCTAGTTTAAATTTTATAGGGATACTCAATGGATTCAATTTATACGGTAATAAATTCGGGCCACGAATTGAAAGCCAGAATTAGGGAAGATTGTGATGAGGTGCGAAATCGGCCAGACGTTATATAGAAATTTATCAACCACCTCTCGATCCGGGCCAGAACACGATTTTAACGGAAGACATTATAAACATTTATTGTGAAATTTGAACATTATTGTTTTTTCCAAATCATTGTCTAATTTTTACGTTAGTTTGAATTCCTCGAGTTAGTTTGGCAGGATTTCTGTCATTCTTCAATTATATCAAAATAATTTTTTTCTTCAGTTTTTCTCGACAGTTCACTGTGTTTCTAATCTTTAAGGTCTCATAATGTTTAGAGACCAACCAGAATTTAATTAACCTCGTGTATATGGAGTGATACTCAAATGTGAACTTGATTTTCCATTCGATGAATTTGCCGTCTATACCGCGAACCATTAGTTGAAGTGGAAATTGTAATAAATGCAAATTTATTACAATGAAATGAACGTTGAAATGTTTTTTTTTGTAAATTCGTAAGTTAATCGGAAAAAGTAGGAAGATAACGTTCTTCATGGATCGACACCAGATTTTCAGAAAATCTGAGTCCATACCTTTCTGTAATTTTGTAAAATATCGACTCTCCATAAAAAAAAAAGTGTATGCGTGCCATAAGATTTTATTACTGACAAGATCACCTGGCGAACTCTATTTCGCATTAAAGACAATAAATAAGCAGACTTTTGAATTTATTAATTTTTTTATTAGAAAAAATACAAAACAAAATATTAAGTACCTATATTAATCATTCATTATTATTTTTGTATTTTAGCAAATGAGTTGCTCTTTACCTTGTGATACACGAAATTGTTTGTTTTATTATCAGGCGCAAAAACAAACAACGCATCACGACCCGTGAACATGCCACATACAATTGAGCATGGAAAAAACATGGATGTTATAGATTCAAACCACAAACTTTTAAGGATTGGCCTTGTGATTTGTTGATGGTCATGGCAAATGCAAGACGAATCGGAAATTGAAGTCTTTCAAATTCAAACGGCATATCGGTTGGGATCATCGGGATCCTCGTAATGAGAACTTCCTCACTTTTGAATTTTTCTTTTGAGTATCGTCGCGTAAATTACATTGTTCATCAATTTTCTAACCAGCAAACGCACACTGTTGCATAGTTTTGCTTGGTTTATGTTTCAAATCATGATTTCTTTTACTAATTGGTTCAGTAGTTTACCACAGGTTGAGAAATTACTGAAAAATCATAAATTAACATTTATTGGTACATTAAGAAAGAATAAACAGAAAATTCCAGCAGAATTCTTACCAAGTAAAAGCACTGAAGTAAAATCTTCAATTTTTGGGTTCAAAGAAGAATGCACCCCTGTTTCATATTGCCCTAAGAAAAACAAATCAGTGTTATTGTTATCTTCAATGCATCATTGCTATTCAATGGCTGCGACAGCAGAAGACAAGAAACCAGTTATCAAAGCAGACTATAAAAAACAAGTTGATCAACTGTGCAACAATTACAATGTTACTAGAAATACCCGTCGGCGGTCTCTGGCTGTGTTCTATGACTTTACTGAACTGTACATTTAATTTTTAACACATACTATTTTTTCTAGAAAAACCACATCAAGAAGGTGAAGAATCTCTCTCTATATATATATATATATATATATATATATATATATATATATATATATATATATATATATATATATATATATATATATATATATATAGAAACTAGAGATTCTAAACAAAGATATCGTAATGCTTGGGAAAATGCCAAGAAAAGATGAAATGATATCATCTTAAGTAATGCAAAATATAAATCTTCTCCTACGTGGAAGCTTATGAATGCATTCAGACAAAAAAATACTAAGACCTTCTTCGTCGCTCTCATCTAACGATTTAAATTCTTTCTTTTTTTTTAAATCTTGGCATTTCGGGTAGCTTAGATGTTTATGATCTCAATGCCAGAATCTGAAAAACCTTAAAAGAACTCATTATAAGTCCGCTAACGAAATATTTCAATTTCTGCATTAGGGATGGTATATACCCTGGTTGCCTTAAACGATCGAAAATCTCACCATTACACAAAATAGGTTGCACAGACGCACCAAATAATAACAGGCCTATTGCAATCCTTCCGGTCGTTAGTGAACTTTTCGAGGAAGCTTTGAAGCTGCAGATTGTTGGACATTTTGATTCGTATAATCTTTTCAACTCTTCAAAATTCGGATATCGTAAGGGAAAATCAACAATAGCTGTATATTCTCCGGTAGAGAATATTTATAATTCGTTTGAAAGAGGAGAATATGCAGGTGCACTTTTCTGTGACAAATCTGAAGCCTTCGATTGTGCCAACCACGATATTCCCAGGAAGGAGTTCATTAAATATAATTTCTCTTTTTCTGCGTTGTCTCTTGTGTATTCATACTTGAGTAACCGTCAACATATTGTTTCTATCGACCTCTCTGATTCGGAACCCCTGTCAATTAACATGGGTGCCACCCAAGGATCGGTGTTAGGTCCTTTATTATTCCGTATCAATATAAACGACCTTCCACATTGTTCATCTGAAGTAATTTTGTAATTTTTACCGACGACAGCATGGCCCTAAAACTGGTCCTGATCTCAAGACCTTGAATGACTCTGTTGGAGCGAGTAAGGAAACTTTCAATGATTGGTTGCTTGCCAACAGACTATCTCTGAACAATGCAAAAACTGTGATCAAGTTCTTTCCTCTTAGATCTTTTGAAGATGTCGATTCCAGTGAGACTAAATTTCTCGGTGTAACACTGAATGCTTCACTGCTTTAGCAAGCTCACGCAGATCAGGTGGTTTCTTCAGAATCGAGTGGTGTATACGCTCTGCGTAATTTGAAAAACTCATTTTTTCAATCGACTCTCCTAGCTGCTTTTCATGATATGATTCAGGCAAGAATGCTTACGCCATTTTAGTCTGGGGTCATTCAGCTTCACTCTTGCGGGTTTTCAGGTTGCAGAGGCGAGATATCAGAGTGGTAGCTCCTTTAGGTTACCGTAACGACTACAGATTTTCTTTCAGAAAATTGATGGTTCTCACTGTTCCGTCAATGTATATATTTTAGTGTTTATTGTATATTAACCCGGAGTTGGTGTGGTGGGATTAAAATCACCCAGAGTGTTATTCAATTGCGCATCACAAAAAACACGGAGACTGTCAGCGCCCCCACCTCTTCAGTACCGTCAAATGTTGAACTGAATATTGCTGTCTCAGTTGCCTCTTAGCTCTAAGTGAGTTAACATATTTGTAATTTGAGTGCGAAGTTCGACTTTGTGATTTTCATCCCACAACACCACTGACGTTATCGATTATAGATAATTTCGATGATAATCACCCCACCATGCTATTTTTTTTCTTCAAGTCATACAGGTATGTTTTGTGATGTGGGGTTAGTTTTTAGGTAATATTAATTTTTTGTTGGTTATTTAGAGAAATGAGCTACGAAGAACAACAAAGGAAGCTCCTTGCATTATGGCATGATCTGGAAAA
The DNA here is from genome assembly GCA_013387265.2 of Cryptolaemus montrouzieri. NCBI lineage: Eukaryota > Metazoa > Arthropoda > Insecta > Coleoptera > Coccinellidae > Cryptolaemus > Cryptolaemus montrouzieri. The sequence goes on from JABFTP020000103.1 coordinate 67,192,700, forward strand.
TGACATTGTCGATTCGAGCGATTCTGGAAATGCAGATATAGTTCAAGAAAGTGCACATGATTCTGAATAATATAACAGGAAGATTATTCGGAACAAGTTGACGATGACGGAGGCGTTCATTCAGAAGATGAACAAGATGATCAAACGACATCATCATCTAATACAACGTCATCAAAAAATAGTTTTTATCGGAAGAGATAGGAAAACCATGTGCTCAAAAATTTGTCCCAACTGAGCAGCACGAACCAGATCAGAAAACATAATTAGCGGTGAGCTCTTAGTAGTACGGCCTGCTGCGAGGAACCGAAAAAGAGCTGAAGAATGCTTCGATATTAATTGATGGGGTAGTTATGACTAGTATTATAAGATATACCAATCAGCGTCTGGCTACAATTCGGGATCTTTATGATGATCAGCACAAATATGTGGTCAAAGAAATGGATGCTGCTTTTTTGGGTCTCCTTTTCTTATCTGGGTATTGATATATTCAGAAGAGTTATGTCTCTGAAAAGATTTTAATTACTACTCAGATGCTTGCGTTTTGATAACTCTGAAAATAGACAAATTAGGATACAAATTGATAAATTCACCCACATTAGAGCATTGTTCACTAAGTTTGTTGAAAACGTCAAGGCGCTCATGCAAGTACGTCACCATAGATGAACAGCTGCCTGCATTTCGTGGTCAATGTCTTTTTCGAGTATATATGCCAAATAATCCTTCAAAATACGGATTAAAAATATTCGCTTTAATTGATGGAACATCATATTACGTGGTTAATTTGGAACCATATGCGGGTCAACAACAAGTTGGCTCATTCAAAGTATCCTATTCACCATTCGATGTTGTTGACAGATTAGTGGCACCCATCAGTCAAACTAACCGAAATGTGACTTTTGACAACTGGTTTGCCAGTTTTCCGCAGATGATCCATCTGTTGCAAAATCACAAACTTACTTCCGTTGGCACCATTGGAAAAAATAAAGCTGAGCTTCCACCTGCGTTAGTAGATACTAGAAATCGAGAAGTTTTTCCTACCAAATTTGGTTTTCGAAAGGACGCTACCATATATTCATATATACCGAAGAAAATAGTAGTACAGCTTGCCTCCACGCTTCACCACGACGATGAAAAGACTGAAAGAACTGGAGAAGCAAAAAAAACTGAGATAATAGATTTTTATAATTTCATCGAATGCGGAGTAGATCTGATCGACGAACTATGCGGAAATTATGACGTATCACGTAACAGTAGAAGATGACCATTTACCATTTTTTTTGAATGATGAACATCGAGGCTATCTTGCTAGAATAATATATCAAAGCAACACTAAGAATATACAAAAGAGAAGAGAATTCCTTTTAGATTTGGGTTTGCAGCTTGTGCAAAAGCATCTGCTGTCTCGTAAAGATAATGAGAGGTTGCCTGAGCCATTGAAAAAAATTCAATCAAATCTTCATTGAATGGAACAAATTATGTGAATGAAATAGAGCCAAACCGCCAGAAAACTATTGGAAAATGTGGAATGTGCCCAAGGGGTAAAGATAGGAAGTTCGAATAGAACCGTGCCAAATGTGAAGTTTTTTGTGTCTAGAGCATAGTCTTATTCTATGTCAAAATTGCTATCAATTGAGCACACTATAAAATTTTTATTTTCAAATTTTTCCAGTTCGCGTTTTTCTCCTTTATCGAATCAAATATTTTTTTCCATTCATTTGATATTCATATTCTTTTGAATGAATACGTTTTTTCTATATTCTGAACCGAAGAAATGTATGTTTTTTTTTCATTAAAATTATGTCGTGAAATTTTTTTTTATATTCTGTAGGTGGGTGAATCAAATAAACTCTTTTTTTTGAAAGAATGTGGTGTCTGTTAAAGCAGTCATCATGAAATTCCCGAAAAAAATTGTGAAAATTAATTTTTTCACACGAAAAACCAGATGGGGTGAATTTCACCCCACAGCACCAAACACGTAACATAAGTTCACTACACCAACGCTGGGTTAGGTCTAATATGGAAAATTATGAACGAAGAAGTGGTTTAAATTCATTTAATACTAGATTGAGTCATACATTCCACGATTCTTTCCATCGCCTTTGTAAAACGAGGAGTGGATTGAGTTACTACTTTCCCCAATAAGCTTCCCCATGGGGTGAGAGGGCTACGTTATAAATCATTCAAACCAATTCTGAAAAAATATCTAATTTTGTGTTTCTATTCGATTGGTGATTATACAGAAAATGTTTTCTCGAATCTTGGCAATTGATTGTTATAGCTGTGTGAGAAAATTTCGTCGTGAAATTTTTTTTTATATTCTGTAGGTGGGTGAATCAAATAAACTCTTTTTTTTGAAAGAATGTGGTGTCTGTTAAAGCAGTCATCATGAAATTCCCGAAAAAAATTGTGAAAATTAATTTTTTCACACGAAAAACCAGATGGGGTGAATTTCACCCCACAGCACCAAACACGTAACATAAGTTCACTACACCAACGCTGGGTTAGGTCTAATATGGAAAATTATGAACGAAGAAGTGGTTTAAATTCATTTAATACTAGATTGAGTCATACATTCCACGATTCTTTCCATCGCCTTTGTAAAACGAGGAGTGGATTGAGTTACTACTTTCCCCAATAAGCTTCCCCATGGGGTGAGAGGGCTACGTTATAAATCATTCAAACCAATTCTGAAAAAATATCTAATTTTGTGTTTCTATTCGATTGGTGATTATACAGAAAATGTTTTCTCGAATCTTGGCAATTGATTGTTATAGCTGTGTGAGAAAATTTCGTTATATTCTTTTGCTCTGAGATTTACTGCAGTGATTTTTGGTTGTCAAATTTTCATTTGTAGGTTGCCTTATTGTTATTTTGTGGTTGAATTTTAAAGTTAATTGTAGCAATGTTCATCATGATCCTATTGAGTCTTCACACTGTTCAGAGTAACCGTCTCTTGAAATTAATTAGTTTCATTTTGTAATTTCAAAGAGTTGTATATATTCAATTACTTGACTGGTGTAAACATTCCTATGTATGAACAATCGAATGAGAATGTTTCAGTCCGGACCTGGAATTTCCGAATTTTTCTTGACAATATTCTTGATGCGATTAATGCCAACAATGTCTCGAAAAAGGGTCTATTCCATCGATTATTGAGATTATGGCAATTTCCAGAAAACAACCTGTGGAGTCACCAACAAGGATCTACAGTAGTTTTTAATAATGGATTTTAATCTTTCCCATCGAACAAGTATGCACGTTCATCCGGATCCACCCTGTATATACGAAAATAATTTAGGCATTAATTACATATTAAGCAAGTAGGGAGGAAACGTAAATATTCACTCAAATGAGGAAATATACCCTAGGGTATCTGGTTATTTCGCTTTGACATCTAAGTAAGTTTACAAAGAGAACGAAATTGGAGTCCAACTCTTCGTTGACAAGATTTTCCTAATGTTAATATTAATTCATATTTAATATAATAATTTAACCTATGTGGTACATTAAAATTTCTTAATTTACTTGGCTTTCCTTCTGTATGGAGCAAGTTATGTGTTTTAAATTTTCGTTACCTTGAAAATATTTAAGTTCACTTTGACTTTTGAAATTCAATATGACTGATACCTTTATAGTGTGCGCATTTACTTTTATAAACTTCAAATCCAACGATTTCGTTGAACTTCGATATATCTGGTATACACAGAAATAGTAATCAGAATTATTCAAAAGGAATATAACTTCATTTTGCCATGCAGTTAACGCACAAAATGAAAACTTCGAATTTATTCAGGACATTAATTAAAAATATTGAAGAATTATTTTCCCTCTAATTAAGTATATTAATGTTATCAAATTCGAAAAGATGTCTTCTATCCGATACCCGCATTTCATCAAGATAATCCAAATAGAAAAAAGGTTACGGGGGTGGCCTTAGTTTCAGTTACATGTGGTATAAATATTAGCCTAATTTCATACTAAGCCGTGCCTAGCAGGCTATGAAGGGCGATTTCACCTGGGTATTCACAGAGTTCATTTATTTCCAAACATTCCAACAAATTCATTTTCTTTCCTTTGTAGCAATTATAAAGAATTCTGTTGTTATCTAATGTTATTGAATATTTTGTGGTTTTTTAATTATTATTAGAGGATGAATGTTCTTTGAATCTGGTTTGGAAATTACTACCTGTCTGACCAACATAAGCTACCGTATCGTCAGTTTTTCGGTCAGCATTGTAAAATAATTTGCTCAAGTTCAGACCACTTTAGAAAAGGTGATTATTCCAAATGAACCCAATGGATATAATTTTACTGTTGAAACGTGGTTCCATCGCTATGTTCAAATTTTCTCTCACAGTCTAGAAATAAAATTTGATCCGTTTAAAAGGACTATATGCATAAGAACATTTCAAATAATCATCTATTTTTTTCAAATGAAATATTGAAGATTGTAACACATTTGAATAAACTAAACACGATAACATTAACATCATAATTTTTGGCATTATTTCTTATGAAAATCGAAAAAACACATTTTACATTTCCTGTCACTTTCAGAGTATTTGACCAAATGTCCCACAATATCGAATCTAACATCGTTATTGTTGACAAACTGTCGGAAGTTTCTGACTGATCTGGTCCCATATTTTTCCAGTAAGCTCACGGCTATGTGACGTCTGAATGTTATAAGATTTGCACAATTTGGATCTTCAGGTCCCAGTTTCTTCATCAAAATCCAGCCATTTACCACACTCACATAGAACAAAAACTAAAAAATGGGACAGTACCATTTTCTTTTCCGAATTCTCGATCAGTCCGCAGCTACTAATCCATCCGTCTTATCAACCCCTCCCATGTATTTATTGTAATTTGATACCACTATTGGTTGAGGAACAATCGGTTTGGATTTGGCTTCTTTGCACCAACGTTTAGCGGTCATCATACATTGATCTTCGAAGTTGGTGGCCATCGTTACCACCTTGTTGTATTTCCATTGAGCTATCAGAATTTTCTCGTTCGATAAAAACTGAAAAGATCCTCTTTTTTCTCTATTCCATACATTTTTCTCTAGAAAAGGACATCCTACTAAACGATTTTGGCGTTTAGTATCAGTAGCACAAATATTGTGGTTCGATAGATGGGAAATTAGATCAATACCAATAAAGTAGTTATGGAAATGAAGTTCAAACCCTTATTCTCTTCTAGTTCTGCAAATCGAATTAGAGATAAAACAACATCGCCACCCAAACCAAATTATTTTTCATTATCAGATTTACCAATATATATTTCGAATGCAAACATGTACCCCCCACCATGATAAGGGGCCCAATTTTTAAAACCAAACCTGATTGGCTTTCCTTTGATATATTGCTTCGCACAATGCTTTCATTATTATAGTATCATGCTCTCGTCAATCGATAGATGCTCATCTATACCACCGACTTTAGAAAAATTTGATTCAATCCGTCAATAAGTGGTCTCAATTTGATTAAGTTAGTCTGTCGAAACATTGTTGTTATCATTGAAGTGAATATAACGTAAGAGAAGCTCAAAACGGTTGAGTCTCTTCGAGTCCCGAAGTACCATTAGTGGCATTCCAATACATGCGTTTATTTGGGTAATTGGCATATCAACTGAATATATATTCAAACTGGAATATGAAAATTGCGTTTTTTTAAGTTTTTTTTCACGTTGAATAAGTTTGTCTATGAGAACTGGGGAATTTTATTATTTGAAGCAACTCTGTTGGTGACAGTGGAATGAAAAAGACCCTCTAATTCAATGATAAATGAATGATATAGGGTCTTTTCAAAATTGAAATGAATACTTAATAAAATTTGTCTTGAATAACAAAATTCTCCAAGTTTCAACATTATGAAACGTAAAGAAAAACATCACATAACGCATTTATCATATTCCATAAAAGATATTTCCTTATTTCCTAGTTTCAATAAATTGAGCAACTACTTTTCTTAATTTGAAATAACCATCTATTTTTCAAGTGGCCTGAATCTGAGCAAATTATAATACAATGCTAACCAAAAAACCGGAAAATTAAAAAAATCAGGAGTTTACAGAATTGTTTGCAATGAGTAAACGGTAGCTTTGGGCAGACAGGTTGTAATTTTGAAACCAGATTCAAAGAATATTTATCATGTGACAATAATTCTACAATGTGGAAATATCTATAAACCACAAAACATACAATTACATCACGTAATATGAAAATTCTTCATAATTGTGACAAGAGAAAGAAAATGAATGTGTTCGAATGTTTGGAAATCAATAACTTTTGTGAAAAGTTGTTGGTGAAATCACCCTCAATAACCAGATAGACATTAATACATCTCCACTTCTTAATACGAAATTAGGCTAGTTTCTATATAAATATCATCAACATATTCTTTTGACATACAAGGGGAAAAAATCCCATCCATGTTGTAACATTTGTTTCCATATGATATCAAACACGTCTGAAACAAGAATGAGTTTATTTGATTATCAGTATTTATTCAATTTCTCTTCAGTTTTCACGCTAAATCAATGCAAGTTTTCTGTGTTTCTTGTTGATTTTCGAATCATTGTAATGGCTGCTGAACGTTCTGGACGCTTTTGAGTGATCATGAAGTGGTAAGAATTGTAGCACTTCTAGAGGAAGGACCAAGCCAACGTTACGTGGCTAACTTATTGAATGTTAACCAAAGCACTATTTCAAGAGCAATTAATCGGTACCCCGAAACAGGGGAATATGAAAGAAGAACCAGACAGGGAGGAAATCGGATAACCACACCAGTTGATGATAGTTGGCTTCGTTTGACTGCACTAAGATTTCGGCTAGAATGCTACAAAATTAACTTGCACTTTCCAGAAGTATTCATATTTCATTGCAAACTGTTATTAACAGGCTCAGAGAAGACGATATCAGACGAAGATTGGCTTCTACCGGCACGCTTCTCACCAGAGAGAATCGAGTTGCAAGACTTCAGTTTGCGAGGGAACATGCAAATTGGGGTATTCCAGATTGGTCGAATGTTCTCCTTCCCGACGAGTCCAGGTTCTGTCTAGTATCAAATGATGACGAATGCCTGTATACAGACGACCTGGGGAAGTATATCAACAATGCAATATCCGGAAAACCGCAAAATTCGGAGGGGGCTCAGTAATGGTATGGGTAGGAATCTCTATCCATGGTCGAACTGAGTTAGTCCTAGTGAATGGAATGGAAGAATGACAGCGGCCAGATACATCGCAGATATCCTTGAACCCTATGTTGTACCCTTTGGCCCATTGATTGGCTAAAACTTCATTCATATGCATGATAATGCTCGGCCTCATGCAGCTAGAGTAGTTACAGAATCCCATAGAACATGTTTGGGACAACATGGGGTGGCAAATTCAGCAACGTAGGATGCCTTGTAGAACACTCCATTAACTAGAAAACTGCTTCCTGAAATTTGGAGCTCAGTGACTCAAGTGTACATCCAAAATTTCTTTGAGGGGCTTCCGAGACGTTTACTGGAATAATAAGGGCCCGGGGAGGAAACACTCGATTTTGAAAATGACTAGTAACCATTCGATGCTAGTTGATTGGTCTCAACCCAAAAGTTTGAAGATGGTAGAATTTTTAATTCTTCATTAACTCGAAAATTTTTGATATTTTCCATCATAAACTCATCTCTTTTGAATAATAAACACATCGAAAAAGTCTAGGGAAAACTTCTGAATATCAATATATCGTATCCAGAACGATCAATATGGATGATTTTTTCAAGAAATGAAAACCTGCATCAATTTCTCACCAAATTATGTAGAGTGCCGCAACAGATTTCAGTTTTTTTTTGTTAAAAACTAAAAATGCAGCAGATGCGACGCTGCTTGATAATCATTTCATGTATTCAGTGTTTGAAATCAGTTAGTTGGCACTTTGTTTCTGTTGTAAGCACAAATAAAAGATTCAAGTTTTGTGATTCGATCATGGGAAGACAACATTTGATTAGAGAAGAGATGTAACGAGCCGTTGGCATGCTCCAAGCTGGGAGCTCACAATGGGAAGTATCCAGGCTTCTGGGAAGTAGCCCAAGTGTCATAATCCGTTTATGGTCGCGTTTCAATGAAACAGGAAGCGTAGAAGCTTGCCATACAGGTCGTTTCAGGATTACTACAGTCGCCCAAGACCGATTTTTGGTTTTACAAGCCAGGAGAGATCGTACTACCACAGCATCTCAATTAGCTCAAGAGCTATCACGAGTTCATAATGTACCAAATTCCGACTAAACTGTGAGAAATCGACTGCACGAAGGTCAACTCTACTTCAGACGTCCTTTAAGAGTTCCACAATTGACCCATGAAAATCGCGCTGCTCGTTTAGCTTGGTGCCTAGAACACGTAAACTGGGATCAAGAGAAGAGTGCCACAGTTCTCTTCAGTGATGAGTCTAGATTTAGATACTATCCCGATTCGGGAAGAATACGAATATTGAGGGAACCTGGAAAGCAAAACCGTCTCCAGCATGCTCGAGATGTAGTTAGACAGGGAGGCGGATCAGCGATGTTTTGGGGAGGTATACGCCTTGGTGGAAGAACTGACCTCATTTTCATACAGAACAACCTCACTGGAAGTTCTTACGCAAATGAGATAGTGTTACATGTAGTGGTACCGTATCTCCAAAAAATGGGTCAAAATCCACTCTTCCAACAAGATAATGACCCTCCTCATCGTGCAAGAGTTGTCTTGAACGTTCTTGAAGAGAATGATATCGATCTTCTACCGTGGCCATGCTGCTCCCCAGATCTGAATCCCATCGAGCATGTGTTGGACACCCTAAAAAGAAATCTCCTGCGTCAAAACGTCTTCCATCATGAACAGGAGCTTCGATTAGCAGTTCAAGGGGCTTGGAATGACTTAGGCCAAAATGTAATAGACAATTTAATATTGAGCATGCCGTGACTATGCCAAAGTGTCATTAATAACAGAGGTGGTGCTTCTGGGTACTGAAAAATATAAGTGCTTCCATATCGTTTCGAAAATATCAGTTCAGGATTTTTTTTTGGGTTTTACCAAAGTTCGTTATTTTCAAGTTTCCAATTTTTTTTTTATAATAGGTGCTTTGGAGAAGTCAAATATTATTTTGTTTTCTTGACAATACATTATATACAATACATTCTAACAAAAACCGAGAGATTTCTATAAAGTCGAATCATCAGTTTCATATTTTAAAGATATGGGTAAGTGTTCCCTACACTTTTTTGAGGTGTTTATCTTCTTACTTTACACTTTTGAAAGTTACCAAGCGACTCTTGAATGAGCAACCTAAAAATTTATAAAGTATTGTCGTAAATGTAGGGTGATGCGACAATTTTTGTGGGGTGTGTATATTTTACTTCAATTTCCTTGTAAATGAATTTCCATGAAATAAATAAGGCATCAATATTACGATTTATTCCGAAATTGCTTAGCATTATTGAATATATATAATCTTCATCTACTCTGAATGTGAAAGGCAAATTATAATAAATTTTATTGAAGAGTAACGTCCAGAGGGGCAGTCAGTCTTCTCAAACTTAACCACACCGCTTGTACAACTCGCGGGCAATTCATTGTCCATGAGGTTTTGAACTTAGTCTAGCATGAAATATGCAACAGAACTTTGTTGTATTCAATGCAGTTAGAGTTCGAAATATTCCTAGTTATGTTTTCTATGAAACTACTGCAATAACGTGGCATTTCATTAATGAATAATATGATGAGTTGAATTCGATTGCTCTTTGGTGAGGCTCTAGAAATATTTCTTTTCTATCATTAATAATACTGAGAGACAAAAATGACCACAATAAGAGTTAAATGGAATTGAATGGGTTATTTTGTATCTACAGCTAATCTGTAACTAATCTGCATTCTTAGAAAATTTAAGTTTTCCTGCAACAACTATCAATCTTTTTTAAATAATAACGGTGAAAAAATGTTTCAAATGAAGAAAAAATAACTTATATTTAGTTTTATTCAGGATTTTCGAGAATATTCAGCGTCAGGTAATCCCATTTGAGTGTTCAGCAGTAGTCAGCTAAGGTGTTCGGACTCACACTTGCCTTAGTACCTTTTTTTCAAGTTGGATATATCCTGATGGAACCACTCACCGTGTTCGTCGCTAACGGCTCCCAAATTTGAGGAGAAAACTCCAAATGCGAGTGTAAAATTTTTCGATCGGATCATCTTTTCGTTCGAACTCTTCATCAGCCAATAGGTCTCTTAGTTGTGGCCCTACAAATATTTCTTATTTTATTTTGGCATCACTGATTTTAGGGAATTTTTGTTTCAAGTAACAAAAACCATCTACATTTTAATCCATAGCTTTGACAAAATTTTTCATTAGTCCGAGTTTGATTTGCACAAGAGGTAGCAATACATCTTCGGGATTTATTAGAGGAGTGTGGAGAATATTTCGTTGGCCTGGTATAAGAGCGTCTCGCTTATTTTGACATAATGGTTTCTTTTGTCTCGACTATCCCACTCAAAGAGAAAACAGCTGAACTTCATATATTCAAGTATGAAAGTGTATTTATCACCATAATGTAACAGTACAGCTTTTAAACAAACCTTTGAGGAATCAATAAACAATTACTAGTCAGATGTTTTATATTCGAACGTCAACTCCGTCATCACCGAGGGAATGTCACTGCAAAACACTATTGCCATATTGAGAAAAAAAAAACTTGAGAAGTGCGTATGTCGAGTTTTATATACGGATATTCTGGAATCTTTTTCCAGTCAATTCCACTCATGACGGGACGCCAACAGTCCAGCCTGTCTCTTACTGAGATCCAAATCATATACCAAGTCATTGAGATCGTTTTGAGTTATAAAATGAGGTTGTCTGTTTGAAGTAGTGGGCTCAAAAGTCGAATCGGAATCTCGGACACATTTTCTTTGGTCACGTCATCAATGTTTACTGGATGCTGAGGAACAGGTAAATCATCACTGTATATGATAGGTCTTTGATAGATTTGGATTGTTCACAGAGTGCCAAGATTCGTGATTAATACCTCTTACAGAAGTTTTTGAGGGTCAGTCTGCCTCATGCATTCTGGGGGAAGCAATAACTCGACTCCACTACAAAAGGGGAGAACAAAGCAAGAGATCATCGACATATCTTCAAGGTCGCCAACATCAGAACATTGAGATCCCAAGAACATATGCGAAGATTAGAGGAGGAACTGAAACAAATAAAGTGGGATTTTCTGGGTCTGAGTGAAACAAGATTAAAGGAAGAAGCAACAACCTCTACAAATTAGGAGCATCTGTTGTTTCAAAAATATAAAGATACAGATAATCACATAGGAGGAGTGGCACTCATAATCAACAAAAGAATGAAACACCTAGTAGAGCACTTTGTTGCAATATCAGATCATGTCATATATGTTTTACTTAAACTAAACCAGAGATACTGCCTACAAATAATCCAAATATATGCCCCAATATCTGTTGCACAAGACGAAGAGGTAGAACAATTATATGAAAATATCACTACTGCAAAAAGTAGGACAAACGCCAGGTTCGTGATAGTTACGGGCGACCTTAAGACCGAAGTAAGCGAAAATTTGGATAATGATATCCCACACGTTGGAAAATTTGGACTCGGTTGTAGAAATACAAGAGAAGAAATGTTGATTGATTATTGCAGAAATGAAAACCTATTCTGTGTGAATACCTTCCACCAAAAACCTTTACAAAGACGATGGACATGGCGACGTCCAAATAATAGTGTTAAAAATGATATAGATTTCATTCTCACTAATGGGAAGGAAATCTGCCAGGCTGTCACAGTACGGAACCAATACCATACGTGAAGAGATCACAGACTTGTCAGAGGCACCTTCACGATAAACACAAAAATAGGGAGATACAGCATGATCCTCAAAGGGCAATCATACCCAACTTCAGAAGTGTTAACTGAAAGCAAGGAACAATTCCAAAATACACTGAGCCAAAAACTATCAAACAGAAAACATCTTTCAGAAATGTCCGTCAACGACCTAACATAAATGATAACAAACAGTTTGAAGAAATCAACGAAGAGAATATGCACAGGACAAAAAGATGCTAAGACGAAGATCAGTACACATACGAAAATGCTATTGCAGCAGAGAAGAACAATGCTCCGGAATGAAGAAAATTATAAAGAACTGAACAGAGAGATATCCCGAACCATTCGAAAAGATCTAAGGGCCTACAGTACAAGACTCACAATGGATACCATTGAAGACAATAATAATATAAAAGTTCTGAAATCCAAGCTCTCTTGCTCCAATAAAAGACCAATACTGAGCAGCATTAGAAACAAAGCGGGCATTTTGGTGAACAATAGATTAGACATCATTGAAGGAGTTATGCAGTTTCACACATGTCTTTATACTTCGGAGATAAGTGACCCCAATACATCTAAAAGACCAGTGGTGAAGAATATCGGTTCTGAAGAAATCCCAGATATTGAAATAGAAGAACTAAAATCAGCACTTCAACAGATGAAAAACATTGAACATCTAGGCGAGGAAAGGATAAGTTGTGAAATGTTGAAAATGGGTGGCGGGGATTTAATGGATGCCGTGAAAAGTTTCTTCCATAAATGTGGCAAAATGCTGAAGTAATTCTACTTCACAAAAAAGGGGATAAGAATAACCTGTAGATCTTTCGGCCCATCTGCCTTCTTTCACACCAATACAAGCTGCTCACTAAAATTATCTCAAATAGGCTCACCCATGAATTAGACCTATACCAACCTATAGAGCAAGCCAGATTCCGAGCAGGTTACAGCACCATTGATCATTTACAAGTAATTCGTACTCTCATCGAGAAGTGTACCGAATAAAATATTCCCATCTACTTGGCTTTTATAGACTTCCAGAAAGCTTTCGATCTTATAGTAATGTTGGCAATAATGAGGTCTTTAGATAATGCAAGAGTCGAGTTTGGTACTCGAATTTGCTGAAAAACATTTATGATCATGCTTTCATGACAATTCATTTGGATGAGAAGAAGATAACAGATAAAATCCGCATAGAGAGGGGAGTACGTGAAGGCGACACTATTTCTCCGAAATTGTTTATGCTGGCCCTAGAAGACGTCTTCGAAGGTTGAGAATGGAGAAACAAAGGAATCAACATCGATGGAGTACATTGAAACCATCTGAGGTTTGCAAACGATATAGTTATTATCAGTACAAACCCTGAAGAACTCAAACCCATGCTTGAAGAACTGCACCAAATATCTAGAGAAGTCGGCCTTCGAATGAACCTGATAATACCAAAATTCTGAGTGCAGAAAACATACACATTTCGACTGAAAATCAAGTGATTGAAAATGTGACCGAACACATAATTCTAGGCCATAAAATAAAACTTGGGAAAGGAAATCAAACCTGTGAAATTTCCAGGAGAGTGGGTTTGGGCTGGGCTACATTTGGAAATCTGGGCTTCGTTTTGAAGTCCCGAAATATTTCTCTCAACCTAAAAAGAAAAGTCTTCGATTCGTGTGTTCTTCGTGTCCTTGCATATGGCCTTGAAACGATATCGCTAGCCCAAAGATCAACCAATCAATTACATGTTTCACAACGAGCTATGGAGAGAACCATGATGGCAATTTCATTGAGAGATAGAGTGAGGAATGAGGATATTAGATAGAGGACTGGAGTGACTGATGTGCTATGAAGGATAGCACAATTGTAATGGAGATGGGCTGGTCATGTAGCCAGGCAAGACACATCGAAATGGGCCAACAAACTGCTCGCATGGAAACCAAGAACTACCAAAAGGAGCGTAGGAACACCACAGCTCAGATGGAGAGATGACATCCAGAAGATCGCGGGGAAAAACTGGATGTGAACAGCTGCTAATAGAGACAAATGAAAAAATTTGGAGGAGGTCTATATCTAGGAGTGGATTAATACAGACTAAGGAGAGAGAGAGACAGATAGAAGTTTGGCAGAAACAACAATCTGATTCATGGTCTTTCGGTTCGACCCATATCATTGGAACTGCGAACGGCATATGACGAGATCCTTTAGCCCATGTTGTTTATGAAGTGATGCACTGTGCACAGCAAACACTACGAGTCCAGGTTTTGTCCAAATTTCGAACACACGTCAGTAAGCAAAATTCGCGTAATCGAGTAAGTCGATATTTTATGAAAATCGAGGGTGATTGAACAAAACTAAGTATGAGGTTTATATGCGGGTAGGTAGTAGTATTTGAAAATCTGACATGATCTTCTTTAAGAAATTTACTGTTTATCAGTGTAATCAGTTCAACAACTGTTTAATTCCTAATAGTTCCAACGCATCCTAAGTAACTGCATATGATTGTGATTTCACAGAAATATCGTGTAGAACGAAATTAAATTGATAGTATGTTCATAGTTGAATAGCCAGGTAATGATGTACTTGCGATGTCTTTCAAGTTTTGCATATAGACCTAGAATGAAACAGTAGATAGCTTTTGATGACTTGCGGGTACATTGCGTTTTGGTAGGCTTCAACTACTTCTTCGGACGACTCAAACATTTGACCACGCAGTCCGCCCTTGATTTCGGAGCGAGTAAAAATGTCCTTGAGAAGGAAAATTCAGAAGTAGATCGTTCTTGGTTTCAAGAAAGCTTTTTGTTTGTGCCAACTTGTTATATCAACCCCCAACCCTCACCATCATCTATAAAATAATTATAAGAATTTTGGGTGTAGTGACACATCGTTGGATTGGTCTTTGGATTATCTATATAAATTGCCAATATTTTTGAAGTAAATTTTTCATACAAGGTTTTTCAACAATCAAAAGGTATTATCATATAATAATTGAACAACCCTTTGAACACAATAGTCTTCCAGTATATGATTGTACAGATTTACATATACATGTACAGTATAGGAGAAAGTGTTTCAGCATGTTGATTCGAAAGTGAAGAGATCAATCCCTTACCCCCAACATTCCCAAGCTTGAGAATTTAGTCACAAAGAGTATCATGTGAAGCTCAATGAAACGGTCTTAACGAAATTGATCAAATCTATATGTAAGGGGTTTATTCAGAGTGTTGAAACAGGGGAATTCGTTCCGATAATTTGTTCGAAATATTGGGTCCAAATTCCAATGAAAATAATGTATTCGAATAAAAAACAACTCAAACAACTCGAAAAAGGTGTAATGTATTAAATACAGAGTACAAGTTGTTATTATTCGAAATAATAATTTCGCCAGACGGCAAGAATACTTGACATCCAAAGAATTAATTGTATAAAAGTTACTGAAAAAACTATTCCAAATGATTCCCTCCTCTTCCATACAATGGTGCAATTGGTTCTCAAATTCTCTTCATAATTTGACAAAGAGATTTAGCGTTAATAGACACATTCGTCCTCTATATCTCGTTCAAAGTCTGTGTCTACATAGAGTATATTTTCCATTTTGAATGACTCCATACAAGAAATTGAAAAGATTCAAATCCAGTGACCTTTCTGACCACATAATAGGTCCCCTCCTTCCGTTGCAGTTAACTGGAAACTTAATCTCCAAATATTCTAGCACTCGAATGTCACTATGCAATGAAGCACCATCTAATTGAAAATGCAATTGATCTTCTGCGAGAGTGGGACTCGTTAAATCAATTAATTCGACAAAGAATGCGCCTGCAATATGATTCTTGTACATTCCGTAGGGCTTGTGAATATATTTCTCATTTCAAGTGAGAATTATGGGTAATCCATATTCGACAAGTCTGTCTAATTACCTCTATATTGGGCATAGAAATACTCTCATCAAAGAAACAGATATTTCGAAAAGTCTTCATTCAGTTCAATCTAATTTTGCAACTTTAACAGCTTCATTCTTTACAGGATATGCTACTTCATGCTTTCGGCTTGCCACTGAACCAGTTGCCTGAAATTTTGGTGTCATAAATTTGACATATTGGTGACACACTTCTATCTTTGGGCGATTTGTGTTTAATTTACATGCAAATCCTTTTATGCCACTATCATTATGATAATATAGTGACACAATTTTCAATTTCTCCTCTATTGAGTACATTTTCGAGTTTCTCTCAAGAGTATCAGTGAAAACACGTGCATACAGTGCATTGAACATTGTGGAACATCTTCCTCGCTCTGGTCGGCTATCAACATCTTCAACTGAAGTTTAAAGTGAAGACATGGCAAAACGAGTCAATTCCGGCCTCGCATTTATAAAACGCGTTGTAACTGGTGATGAGACATGGGTTTATGTGCAAAGTACACGCAAAGTACTCCAAAACCGAAACAAATACGTCAAATTCGATCAAGTCAAAGTAATGTTGAATGTTTTCTTTGATCACGTCTCAGGCGGTCAAAAGAGAATATAACCTGAGCGTAATGCGGCCTTTGATTGAGTAAATTCTTCAAAAGAGGCCAGATTTGTAGAAAGAAAACTAATATTTTCCACCATTTTTTTGACGGAATGTATTGCTTCAGGAAAAAAATGTAGAACTTGTATAGAGAATTGGTGTGTTGATTCCAAAGATCTTTATTTTTTTTTAATAACAAGTGAAATTTCTTTGAACCGATATCTTTCTATACTATCAGTCGGCAGTGGCTGATTTCAGTAACTGAGCAAATTGAACAATAATGTCGAGTGAATCTGAATCAATCGGCTGACGTATGTAGCTACCTAAGAAAGGATTCCTCAATTGAAATATTATGTATAGACCTCTAACACAAACCGTTGACCGAATTCGTTCAGGAAATCATCTTCCACATGAGTTGGACATGATACTCTTTGCGATTGGAATCAAAAAGTTTGGGTATGTGAAGAGTAGGGGGTTGGTTTCTACATTTTCAAATTAATATGTTAATATACTTTTCCGATATTGATATTAATCTGTACTACCATTGATTCAAAATACATCGAGCTTAAAAGGTTGTTCAAATAATACATGATATCTTTTTGTACTTGTGATACTCTGTATCGTGAATTCAATTCGATAAAAATATCAAATAACATTTGAAATGTTTGGAGTTACAAAATCAATGATCTCCCTCGAAAAAATCACCTGTTTTAGCGTTTTCCGCCAATGCTGCCTTCTGAGTTACATAAACACCTCAAAAGTCTAAGGAACACTTACCAATATCTTTAAAATATGAATTCGATGATTCGAATTTATAGAAATCTTTCGGTTTTTGTTAGGATGTATTGCATATAATGTATTGTCTAGAAAAAAAAAATAATATTTGACTTCTCCAAACCACCTGTTATAAAAAAAAATTGAAATTTGAAAATGACGAAATTTGGTAAAACCCAAAAAAGAATCTTAAACTAATATTTTCGAAACTATATGGAAGCACTTAAATTTTTCAGTACCCAGAAATTCCACCTCTGTGTGAAAAGGTTCACTTTTTACACTCGCATTTGGAGTTTACTCCAAATGCGAGTGAAATTCAACATGGAAAATAAGTACTAAGGCAAGTATGAGTCCGAACATCTTAGCTGACTACTGCTAGATACTCAAATGGGATGTACCTGACGATAAATATTCTCGAAAGTCCAGAATAAAAGTAAATATAAGTTATTTTTTCTCATTTGAAACAGTTTTTCACCGTTAATACTTAAAAAAGATTGATTGCTGTTGCAAAAAACTAAAATTTTCTAAGAATGCAGATTAGTTACAGCCTAGCTGTATATACAAAATAACCCATTCAATTAAATTTAATTCTCATTATGGTCATTTTTGTCTCTCAGTATTATTAATGATTTGAAATGAATATTTGTAGAGCCTCACCAAAGAGCAGTCAAATTCAACTCATCATATTATTCATTATTGAAATGCCAGTTATTGCAGTAGTTTCATAGAAAACATAACTAGGAATATTTCGAACTCTAACTGCATTGAATAGAACAAAGTTCTGTTGCATAAATCATGCTAGAGTAAGTTCAAAACCTCATGAACAATGAATTGCCCATGAGTTGTACAAGCGGTGTGGTTGAGTTTGAGAAGACTGACTGCTCCTCTGGACGTTACTCTTCAATAAAATTTATTATAATTTGCCTTTCACATTCAGAGTAGATAAAGATTATATATCTTCAATAATGCTAAGTAATTTCGGAATAATTGGTAATATTGATGCCTTATTTATTTTATGGAAATTCATTTACAAGGAAGTTGAAGTAAAATATACACACCCCACAACAATTGTCGCATCAGCCTACATTTACGACAATACTATATAAACTTTTAGGTTGGTCATTCAAGAGTCGCTTGGTAACTTTCAAAAGTGTAAAATAAGCAGATAAACACTTCAAAAAGTCTAGGGACCACTTATCATATCTTTAAAATATGAATTTGATGATTCGAATTTATAGAAATCTTTCGGTTTTTGTAAGGATTTATTGTATATAATGTATTCTCGAGAAAAAAATAATATTTGACTCCTCCGAAACACCTATTATAAAAACAAATTGAAATTTGAAAATGACGAAATTTGGTAAAACACAAAAAAATCCTGAACTAATATTTTCGGAACGACATGGAAGTACTTGCATTTTTCAGTACCCAGAAGGTCCACCTCTGTTATTAATGACACTTTGGCATCGTCGCGGCATGTTCAATATTGAATTGTCTATAACATTTTGGCCTAAGTCATTCCAAGCCCCCTGAACTTCTAATCGAAGCTCCTGTTTATGATGGAAGACGTTTTGACGCGGGAGATTTCTTTTTAGGGTATCTCACACATGCTCGATGGGATTCAGATCTGGGAAGCAGGATGGCCACGTTAGAAGATCGATATCATTCTCCTCAAGAACGTTCAAGACAACTCTTGCACGATGACGAGGGACATTATCTTGTTGAAAGAGTGGATTTTGACTCATTGTTTGGAGATACGGTACTACTACAGGTAAAACTATCTCCTTTGCGTAAGAATTTCCCGTGAGGTGTGATATATCGTACGTTTCTCTCTTAAGGTGTCTAACCTGGAGCTAGGAAATAATAGGAATCATATATTTGCTATTAGTTCTATAAGTTATATTCGGATAATATAAAGGATTCTATTGATAAAGTTTAGTTAGTTCCTGCTTCGAGATGTTCTTCATACATTATGACGCATCATGGCGTTGTTAAATGAACGTATAATGATATCAAGGTTAGGTTAGTATTGAATCCTGCTGAAAAGATCCCAACGAAAAATCTTTGAACGAGTTTTTAAATTCGGGGCCTAAATTGCATCGAGATAGTTCCATTATAATTACGCGATTCAGACTGAATCCGATTGCATTGATGTGCTATGTTTCGAAGTATTAGTGTTCATCCAGAAGATCGTAATTTTTCTCATATCTTTTGGCGATTCAACCCAATAAAAACGATTATTGAATATGAGCATTGTAAAGTTATTTTTGGTGCGATCCAGGATCAGGTTGTTTTCACGAGGAATTATAGAAAACACATCATCAAACAAAATATAGATGATTCTTGCCGTAGATGTTTCTGTTCTTCAGAAACAACTTTTCATATATTATCATCTTGCTCAGTCCTTGCTTCAGCAGAATATTTAGAAAGACATAATGCCGTCGCTAATATTATTCATTTCAATCTAAGAATTAAACATGACCTAATTCCCATAAGAAAAAATTTTACAAATATGAACCTGAGATTATTTGTGAAAATGACAAATATAAACTTCATTTTGATAAAACAATTCCTTGCAACAGAGCTGTAAAACACAATAGACCAGATATCATTCTTACTGATAAACAAAATCAAATAACATATATAATTGATATTGCTATACCTGACACACATGATATACAAAATAAATGCAATGAAAAAATTTCTACATATATGATGCTTGGCGACGAGATTAAAAAAATGGAAAGTGAAAAAATTTTATTCTACCGATTATTATTTCCACAACAGGTGTTATTCCTAGGAATCTTCACGAAAGTATTGAGGTTTTGGGTCTGAAGAAAAATTTGTTTGAACAGTTAAAAAAGATAACAGTCATCAAATCTTGTAATATTCTTCGTGGGTTTCTTTCCGAAAAAAATAATGAGGTAGAGTCATAGGTTTTCTCTTCAGTTTATACTGCTCAGAATCTTATCACATATTTTATTTATTTGTTTATATAAATGTAATATAATTAACTGACAATTTTTTCATATTTATATGCAGAGCAGTATTCTATTCGATCGTTCACCACTTCACACAAAGGAAACTATTAATGAGTAACATTCAGTGTTCCTTGACTAAGGTCCGTACACTGGATTTTTCCGGAGAGAAAGCCTTTGACACTTCTCGTTGGTACATTGATATCATTGTCTGATGATGCTATAGTATGTTTATATTCTGGTAGATTGATATATTCTCATAACATTTAACGTTATCCTAATATATAATTATTCCAGGATATGTTTTGATTATAATCATTGCCTTGCAATGGTATTAATTACCGGGTGGTGGATTTATATTTTTTCATGAAATCAGTTTGATTGCATGGACAGATATATGGGCAACTCGTCGGGGTTAAACCCCCTATATACAGGGGTATACGAAAAGTGATAATACTATTGATCCGTCTCAATATAGACCAATTACTTGCCTTCCAACAATATATAAAATTCTAACTGCATATATTACCCAAAAAATTTATGCACATTTGGAGAATTATAATATTCTTTCCGAACATCAAAAGGATGTAGAGAAAAACACCTTGGTACTAAAGAGCAACTTGTAATTGATTCTGTTGCTTTGAATCAAGCTCAAACTAAGAAGAGAAATATTCATACAGCCTTCATTGATTATATATATATATATATATATATATATATATATATATATATATATATATATATATATTATTATTATATTATATATATATAACAACAAAATGCTTGTTTCTTTTGATATTTCTTTCATAGTATATATATATATATATATATATATATATATATATATATATATATATATATATATATATATATATATATATATATATATATATATATATATTTTTCCTCATGAACGAATTTATGAATTACCGAATTATTGATATATTTAAACCTCGACGTCATTTTTCTATTTTATTTATAAAAGGTACAGTAATACTTATTGTTCCTAAACAAACGATCGAAAATTATCTTCACGAAGAATTATTTAACAAACAACAGAATGCTTGTTTCTTTTGATATTTCTTTCATAGTAACGTTAATAATTGGTTACGTCCCCTTAATGTTTTCAATTATTTTCAGGAAATCATATTGATGATAATGAATTTCACAGCTCTCAAATTAGGTTATTCATTTGGAAGTATTAGGGTTCACGTAATGACCAAGAGTGTAGAATTTACCGTCATAAAACTCAGCACAATTTTTCGTGCTATTCAGATTGAGAATTAAACTGAAAAATATTGGAAGAGTTCTGGAAATTATAGTCAAAAACACTCACCACCCTGTGGGAAGAACTGTGCGTAGATCATTTTGAACGTCTCCTCCCTGACAACGCCAGTAGGGCATTCCGCTTTGAAGCCTCTATAAATTCGTTTGATTTCCGCCTGGGAGAAACGGGTGGCTCGACAGAGAGCCTCCAGACTATCTGGCCGGTAACGCGGAGGTGTTTCCAAGTCTTCTAGCTCTGAGTCTGGAACGAAAGGAACAACATTGTATTATAAGGTTCGAATTCGTATCGGAAGGCGACATTTTCTCATATCGCAACAGGTTCATAGAAAGTAAAAGATATGTTGAAAATCATTCAATATTTCGCTAGACAATTTCGGAATGTTATAAAAATAGGAGTTTTTCTAAACGAGTCAATAACAGGAATTTACAATGGTATTGTATTTCGTATAGCGTTTTGGTCGTGAAATGTTAAGTTAACTGTGTTTCAACTACTAATTACTGAATAATGAATAGATTTTCTTTCGAGAATTATGCATCCTTTCATTCTAGTTATTAGTATTCTAGCATTCGTTATATCAAGGGGCAACTCTCGCTTATTTTTTCTGATAGTTCCGACCACAGTGAGCTTGAAATTCTTCTTGAATTGTTCCAGAAGATCAAAACTTGTGAATCAGTTATCCACAGTTTCTTTCAGTTCCTCTTATTGGTTCGCACATTCTTTCCATTACAAATTGTGGAGAATTGTTGACTTCATAAGGCCCTGGAGGCTGTTTTCCAACATAAACTTCCAAATTCACCGTGTAATAAAGTCTTGAATCACATAGTGCGAATATTTTGATGCCGTATTTGTTAGGCTTGTTAGGTATGTACTGGCGAAATGCACATCCTCCACGAAAGGCATCTTTCTTTTCATCCACAGTTACATAATGAAGAGTAAAACCGTTTTTTCACTGATCAACAAAAATCTCAAGAACATCTCTGATTGAGGCAAGTTTGTCGGTTGCTCGTTTCAACTGTCTAGTTTCCAAATCATCGAAACGGATGTGTCTCAAAAGAAATTTGAAACGCCGCTCAGACATCGTAAGTCGAAATATTTCAACACTACTGCCGTCGGTTTTCCACAAATTGTTGGTATTCAGGTGGTTACTCTTCAGTACTCCGGCCAAGTATTACAATCCAAACGGTGAGTGCTTTTATTTTCAAAATGTCGGTCAATTTCGATTTTCTTTCTCGGGAGTAATTCACGGAAGTTTGTTGAATATGTATATAGGTATTGTCAACTATTATATTCAGTAGTTGGTCCGGAAAAAAATAATTCCATATATCGTGCATCGTTTTCAGACATTAAGTCGTACTTCGGGTACCAGGCAATTGTGTTACAAGATTTTCCGATCGAGTTCTTATAGTGTTTGTCGGTTTATATTTCAGCCACATTGTCTTGCTATATTTGCCTACAAACTTTGGACCTTCATTTACTTCCGTTTGTTCAATTTCGAGTTCATTTTCGGAAATATCTTGCTCCTCTTCATCTTCATCTTCAACATACGTTTCACCCTCATCGTCATCGGATAAAAAAGACTCATGTCACAAACGCTGCAATCTTTCCTGCTCCTTTTCGTATGATAGCTTGATACTATTTGTAACACTCGTAGTCGCGCGCGGACTCTCACTGCACGCCTTCACTTATAAAACTCAAACTCAGTACTAGGATAATACACGCGATTTTAGGAAGGTAAATAAATCGGGATGACTCCAACTGGTGGGGGTGCAAAGATACCCAAAAATTTGCATCGGTGCGGAGAGAGGGTCCGCTCGCGAAAAACAATAATAGAAATACTCGATAGGTATGCCCAAAATTTGCTTTCATTTTAATAGCTCTGAGACTCAACTTATACTTATTCAATATCAAACTAAAAAAAGAACAATTAAAAACTAAATAAGTTGCTGGAAGTGTCCTCCACCTGCAAGAACACAGGCCTGTGCCTTTCTTCGCAATTATCATGAAATATTCCTAGGGTATTTCTTATCGTGTCATAAAAGGTTATTAGTCGATTTCGCAATTCTTCTACAGTATTCACTGGAGTGGTATAGACTAAACTTTTAAGATATCACCATAAGACAAAGTCTAAACTATTTAAGTCTGGGTACCTAGGAGGCCATGATTCTGGCCCTACCCGCCCGACCTATCCATCGGTTGTTGAATATATTATTCAGGAATTCCCTAACTTCTCCACTGAAATGTGCTGGTGTCCCGTCATGCATGAACCACATTATGTTTCTCACCTAAAGGGGCACATTCTCGAGCAATAAATAAATTGCCGAAAAGCGGGACCATTTAGTCTGTTAGGCAAAAAAAATGGCCCAATCAAATAATTTTCAATTACTCCAACCAAGGCATTCAGTGAGAATTGTTCTTGATGATGAGATTCCTCAATCAAATGGAGGTTTTTCTCAGCCCAATTATGATTATTGTGAAAATTTATGATAGCAGTTCTCGAAAAGTTAGCTTCGTCTATGAACATTATTTCACATCAAAATGAGCATTTTCTCTAATTACATTTAAAAACCATCGGCAGAATTTCAGTCTTGAAGGAAAATCTCGAGGAAGTAGAGTTTGGACGAGTTGAAACGGGTGCAATAAAAAAGTCGTGGAGAATCCTCCAAACTAGAACATGTGAATTAGTACTCACATGAGGATTCAAATCAATACAATCCAAATTGCTTTCTCAGTATCTGGAGTTCTCATAGTTTGAGTTGCAACTTTTAAATGATTATTTGCAGTAAAAGTCCCAGTTTCACTCAACCTTCTGAGGTGGCCTGTCTGATGCTACTCGATTTGTAAAGCGCACCTGATATTAGCGCCTAGCTTCTGTTGTGTTTCCGTCAGCCAGACCGTACATGTAATGGATATCGGTCAATTCGGTGTTAGTGAAAGTAGCCATTTTTTCTTAGAGAAATAACTTCAAAAGTCTTAAAACTAATCGTTAATTTAATAAACCTATTATTATTATTACATAACTATAGTGTAACACCCTGTACATTACTTCTCACTATGGCTCGTGTTTCCATGTTCACGTGAAGGTTCAATTGCCTTGCGAGAGTCAGAATATGTCATAAAAACGGCAGTCTTTCGATTACATCCACATGGAAGTTCAAATTTTTCACAGCACCAAGAGACCGATTTGAATATTCAGTTTCAATTTCTGAACAAACTATACCTGTGCTTTTGGAGTACTAAACACTGCTTTTCGATAGTATCAAGTTCTAACTTTTGTGATTTTATCGGAGTTCATAATTTTAAACCGTTACTTCAATATTGTATTCTAATGTTATACTGATTGTAGTTGAAGATCGTCACAAAAATATCTCAGTTACATATTTTTCCCTTCACAAAATATTATTACTTTTATTTCCCATCCTTGTCTTTTTTTTATTGTCGATGTCGTTTGAGGTTTTCAAAGTTTCTTGAAACGAAGACCTCTATATGTAATATCAATGACAAAAGAAAATACAGAACTCCTTGAATGTTCGGGCGAAAATGTTCAATACTAAATATTTCATGAATAATCAAATAATGCTTTCGAAGGAGATGTTTCAATGCCAGATTGATATCTAAGAAATGAGAAATCTCGAACGAGTCTGAAGCACATCAAACCAACATCAAAGGCCGTTTCTGAAGCTCTTATAGTATCAAATCAACCAATAGTCGTTTCATGAATTATTACAGCTTTTTATATGGAATATATCCTGCCGCATATGCAGGGATTGATTCACGATGATATTTTGGAGAATTTAGTTTCAAATTTTTAAATATGATCAACTGATCGATTGTTTGATACTGAAGAGAATTTACATAACTTGATTATAACTAAATTTATAACGAAAATGAATGTTTAAACTGATGTCAAAACATTAACATACTAATAAAATCAAATAGTTTATCGATTCCGCCCTTACTACGTGATAGTTATCACCAAAAACAAATCGAACAATCACAGACACCGTAACGAATTTAAAGCAAAAATTCAAAGCATTGATTTAGTTTTAAACAAAGCAGACAAATAAAACGGTATAGTCTCTGAAATCATTACACTGGGTGATTCACCAGTGGCGCGGTGCTCTGTAGCTCGTATACTCTTGAAGATTTCATTTTTGTTCGAACGGTATTGTATTTAGAAAGTGAGAATCCACTTCAGCAATTTATTTTGCCGTAAACAAGATGTCGCAATTTTCTGTAAGAAAATCTTGGGTGGTTTATTCAGATTGGAAGACCACTTTATTGTTCAAGATTCAAGAGCGGCCAAAACTCTGTTATAATATCTTTAAGTATTAAGTTTTTGGTGAGTAGTTTCGTCACAAAATTTTTTTTCCGTAAAATATCATGGAAATAGGCTCTCACATCATCGCATGCTCCTTCGGTCAAAGATGATGAATACTTTTCCTTTCGTTTTCTTATTGCCCAAGGATAGCTTTATTGATTAATTGAAATAGGTTATCCTCATTTTATACAGCAATGACTCAAAAAATTATTGACTATTGTAATTTCAAAATATGAAATCTTGAATTTTTCATATGGAACACCCTGTATTTGATAATTCTTGCCAACGCAAAAAATTGTGCTATCTTTTTGCAGAAGTAACCTTATCTTTATCTTCGATCATTTTCGAAATATTCGATTATTTCATCAAAAATCTCTACAAACCGTATCAAAATCATCCACATGCATCATTATTTGAACAGAAGGTTTTTTTGTAATGATTCAAGTAGTAAAAAATAAAATCTGAACAAGAAAATTCTTTTAACGAATGATAAAATCAAGATGATTAAAATGTAATTCGAGGTATGTGTTGACATTTCTTTCATTTGTGCCTTCTGTCAGGTGTCCAGACATATCCTATTCTGCATTTTACATGGTGAATTTATCAGAATCTCGTTGTGAAACATTGTTAAATTGAGGTCTAAACCCAACTTTCTCAATTGACTTCCATGAAGTTCTTCAAAGAAGAAATGGTTGATATGATTTTTATTCTGGGTGGGTGTGATAGATATTCTTTGTTGGCAAGTAGAGTTTTCACACAAAGGTTTCCTTATAAGGGCATCCTGATGCAAGATGCTTTGAAAAACTTCTAATTTGATTTATCGAAACGGGTAATATCGCTCACAAAAACCATGAAAATCTAGAAACTGCTACAGCTGAAGACAACCAGTTATCAGTTTTGTTGACAGTGACAGAGGACCCATATAAAAGCCAAAGAGAGATTTCTCAGTTAACATATATAAGTCAAACTTCTGTCCAGAGAATCTTGAAAATGAATAAATTTCATGATATCATGTACAGCTGCACCAGGAACTGAACAATCAAGACTATGAAAATCGAATAAATTTTGCAATTGGGCAAATGACAAAGTAACAGAAAATCCAAATATGTTTAGCAGAGTTCTTTTCTCGAGCGAGGTAACTGGTTTGATTTGAATTGTATAACGGTCTTTCCTCAGAAGGATTGAGTTGTGTCTACGAAGAAACGGGCAACGTTTCAAACACTTATTGAAATAGTTCAACACCTTGTGGATCATCTCACCAAATGCCAATCTATAACGTATTTCATGCACGACTACCTTGAAATATCTCCATTTCTCTGATCAAGTATAATGATATGTACTAATAAACTTTTTTTCGCAACCTCTGATATTATTATTTTAAAAAAAGGTCGAATATAAAGGTAAGGTTACTTATTCACAATATTTCATGCGTTGACATGAATAATAAAGGTACAGGATGTTACGTCTGAAAAAATATGGCAATAAATGATAAATTTTTAAAATTACAATATTCAATAATTTTTTGAGTCACTCTTGTATAAAATGAGGATAATCTATTTCAATTTATCAATAAAGCTATCCTTGGACAAAATGAAAACGAAAAAAACAGTATTCATCCTCTCTCGCCGTAGGAGCATGAGATGATGTGAGAGCCTATCTTCATGAATTTCTGCGGATAAAGAAATATTGTGACGAAACTACTCATCATAAAACTTATTACTTGAAGACATTATAACAGATTTTGGGACGCTCTTGAATCTTCCAAAAAGTGGTCTTTCAATCTGAAAAACCTCGAAAGATTTTTATATAGAAAATTGGGACACCCTGTACTTCAGAATAGATTGCTGAAAGAGATTTTTACTTTATTAATACAATACCGTTCGAACAAAATGAAAACTTCAAGAGTGTACAAGCTATAGAGCACCGCGCCACTGTTGAATCATCTAGTATATATCAAAAATCACAGATTTTCTTCAAAACAGAACATAAATGAAATACTCAAAGATAGATCCATAGATATCCCAAAAACATTGAGAACAGCTCTGAAAGAAATTTTGCCGATAAAACTAAAAAACAAGTCAAGTTTTTCATAAATATGACTCCCGGACCTCCAAAACAATGAAGAAGAAAACAATGCTCCAGTACTA
The DNA here is from genome assembly GCA_013387265.2 of Cryptolaemus montrouzieri. Lineage (NCBI taxonomy): Eukaryota > Metazoa > Arthropoda > Insecta > Coleoptera > Coccinellidae > Cryptolaemus > Cryptolaemus montrouzieri. The sequence continues at coordinate 67,220,561 of JABFTP020000103.1, forward strand.
TCATTCATGAACAGCCCAGTTAATAAATTGGCAAAAGAATTGAATCTTGTATTCGAAAATATAACAAATTTCACACCTAAATATTCTACAAAAAAATCAATTCAATTAACACAAAAATTGAAGCAGGTTCAATCCCCAATCAAATCATATTTAATCAGTTCGGATGTAGATAACATGTTTTCCAACATCCTCCCAGGAGACGAAAGCCTTCCCTTGGTCTAAGGCATCCTAAAGAAATCACACGTTAATTCGGATTTTCAAGATGATTTCATGTTTTGGTCAAGTTGTGCCTACAACAGAATTATTTCAAATTCAATAATAAATTCTATGAACAATCTCACGGTCTACTGATGGGATCACCATTGAGTCCTTTACTAGCTGACATTTTCATGGCGTATATTGAAGAAAAAATATTCAATTCCTCCAAATCGAAATTAATAAATTTCTGGTATAGATATGTAGACGATATACTCGCATGTTTCATAGGAACTGCTAGACAAATAGATCAATCTTTAGTTTACATCAATAGCATTCATCTCAAAATTAAATTCAAAAACACAAATAGCATAATATAATGATCATAATATTTACCCACGTATAGAATAAGCTAATACGGATAAATATATTTCATTAACATATTTTGGCTCTAACAGCGAAAAGATTGCAAATGTCATTTCAAAACAGAATCAAAAAGTAGTTTTCAAGACCCACATAAAACTCTGCCTGGAATTTTTTAATAGTAAAGATGAAACCGATAAATTTGACGAAACTGAAGTTTACAAGTTGTCCTGTATGGATTATGAGGGCGTCTGTATAGGTCAAACTGGTCGTTCATTCAGAACGAGATATAAAGAGCATCAGTCAGATTACAATAACCAGAGAACAGACGAATCTACTTTTGCTTCACATTGTATCGAAAATAGCCATCATTTTCCACCCATAGATGATCTTGAGAATTTTCACAGAATACCTAGAGGACGAAAGTTAATCAAATTTTTCAAATTGCAACAAATCTCCCATAGAGATAATCTTCTGAACGACCAGTTGACCCGGAATATTCGTCTCTATTTGAAATCTTTAAATGATACCTGCTTTTATTATAATTATTTTATTGCCTCTTTGCACCTTTATTAATTTTCTACTCCCCGATTTATATATGTATATATTTTCAACTTTAGTTCAATACTTGTTAATTAACTAAGTTGGAGACTGGAATCTTTGGCGATAAATAACACTAAAAAACACTGTACACCACTACACCAAAACTTTATTTCGAATACTATCATCTCCTGATGATGCCTAACTAAGTTGGCGAAACGAGCGTCGAGTATTCGAAATGAAGTTTTGTTGTAGTGGTGTTTAGTGTTTTTTAGTGTCAATACTTGTTGCTGAAGATGGCAGAGAGACCGAAATTTCAATCCTGATTATCAATCAAATCTCTTGTGATTGTGTAATAGATACTTTTAATCACTTACCATCTTCAAATATTCAAATCGCTCCAAACTTGATTATTTAATAGGTAATTGATAGTTTATTAATGAATGAAGACGATAAATATTAACCGATTTAATTATGCTATTCTGATTCGAGCCTTTGGTCAAAATTCGAAAGGCAATGGTTATGGTTATGGTTATGTTACTAAACACAAATCAACTTGAGTTCTCAAATTTCATATCTAGTTCATATCATATTCATATATAGTATAAAATGAATGAGTAATTCACAGAGTTCGTACAAATAACAATTAGTTTATGAATGAGATATGAAGCATAGATTTGTTTTTATTGATGAAATGTTCAATTTTAATTTAAGTCGGCGTTAATCTGTTCACTGTACTCTAGATTTTTCTATCTCATTTTCACAAATAGATTCGATGGTATTCCCACCTGTGATCTAACAACTTATAATAGTCGCGCAAACTATTTAATTGAAGAATACCATATTTTCAACCAAACTTTTAAATTTCTACATTCATGTAATAAAACACTTGATACTTATGTTTGGGAATCCCAAGAAATCAATATATATAAACTTTCCAACATATTTTGTAGGTGTTAACTGCTGTTCAGGGAGTATGTATTGCTATAAAATATTATTTTTACTTTCACCAATGGTACCGTAGTTATACATAACTGGATATTTTGATGAAAAATTGGAATGTCACTCTTATTTCACATAATGAGAATCAGTTTTGGATCCTTCATTCCATCTGGAAAAAGAAAGAACTTGTTCAATTTTTTTGTACGACTCAACATTTGCAAGTAAAATTCAAAATTAGAATCAAAATAACCTCTTTTTTTTTCAATATTTTGGTCAAATTTGGCGACGATTTTTGGGTGCCCAAGCTAGGATATTATGGTGATTCGTTAATACACGACTAGTGAAAGAGGATTCACCTATTCAGAAAATTTTGTTCAACAAGTTGGAATTTTCTTCCGTTCAATTTACAGGCAAAATCTTATTCCCATTTCAGCATTTTCAGGGTGCAAATCCTTAATTAATTCCTAATTCTTCTATTTCGAAAGAGTCTTCGATATTCTCGAACTACAGCGATTCCATCAGAAAATCCATAGGAAAAATGAATATCTGCGTATTTGTATTCACTAAGGGAAACGAAGTTAAATATTGAAATAGTAATCTTTGGAAATAATTGCACAAATTTATTTGCCAAAATAAAGAGAGAACAAATTAATCACCTTTTTGATGAATTCATTTGTTTCTATTGTTATTGTTGTTAATATTAATAATTGCTATTGTTATCGTTATTATTATTGTTCTGCTTTTAAGTAACAACGAATACAAAGATTTTCGTTTTTGTTATGCTTTTTCGGATGAAAATGCGGAAGCCGCAGTTCGTGAATATCGAAGACTCTATTCAACTAGAAGAATTCCAGTTCTCTTATCTTTGTTCGAAAACATAGTGCTTCGCACCCCATACTCCAAAAGCAATTTCTGGAAGCAACAGGCATCAGCATATCAGTCGAAACGATACGTCAAACAGTTTTTTTCAAGGGGTTTATACAGCAGAAGGCCCTTAAGAGTTCAAGAGCTAACCAGACAACAAAAAATTGACAGACTTAGTTGGTGTTTCGAGCACCATAATTGGAATATTGAGAATTGGCGAAATGTTCTTTTTTCGATGAGGCCAGAATTGGCGTTCGATCAGATGACCGCCGGATTCAGGTTTTAAGGGTTCGTGGAAGACAAGCTAGATTCCGAGCAGCAATACAAGTTCCGAAATACTAAGGGGGCAGTGTGATCATTTGCGGTTGCATTATGATGGGAGTCCAAACAGATTTGATTTCGTTTCCTGCGAGTTTAACGGCTAAAAAGTACGTGGACCTAGTACTACAGCCCATAGTGGTACTCTGGCTAGGTGCCCACGGTGAGAATTTCACATTTATGCGAGATAATGCTCCTTGGCATACCTCGCGCGACATAATTTTGAAACAGAGGGAATCGCTATTTTGGGGCCAGCTTGCTCACCAGACCTTAATCCTATCGAACTCTTATGGAATGATCTCAAAACAAGAATTTAATCGCGCCGGGATATTCCAAGAACCCCACAACAGCTCATTAAAGCCGCCAAAGAGGAATGGCAGAATATCACTCCAGAGGAGGTAGAAAACCTAATCCAAAGCATGCCTAGACGGATTCAGGCTTGTATCAGGGCAAAAGGAGGTATTACAAGCTACTGAGGTCGAAAAAAAAAACCACCTACTCCGTGAGAAAACAATTCTAAATTTTTACACTACATGCGGAAAAAGTCTCTTATTTTCTTCTATTTGTTTCTTTCTTAAGACCTTAATTTATTTTTTTTGCAATTGAAATATCTCAAAAGGAATCAAATCTAAAAATCCTTTGAAATTTCCAAAATCACTGAGGTAATATTCAAAATATCGGGTGATTCCATATGAATTTGGTTGCGCAAATTTTTTTTGCTCAAGCTCAAACCACTCGAGTAATTTTCTCAAGTTATTGGATAGAGGTCTAACGTAGTTTAAATTAGCGTATTTTATTGAGGAACTATCTTTTCTGGAATACATTAATTGAATTGTGTTATTTGTTGTACTCCTATACGCTGAAACATAGTGCGTCGCACCCCATACTCCAAAAGCAACTTTTGAAAGCAACAGGCATCATTGTATCAGTCGAAACGATACGTCAAAGACTTCGTTCAAGGGGTTTATACAGCAGATGGCCCTTAGGAGTTCCAGAGCTAACCAGACAACGAAAAATTAACAGATTTTATTGATGTATCGAGCACCAAATTGGGAATATTGAGAATTGGCGAAATGTTCTTTTTTAGGATGAGACCAGAATTCGTGTTCGATCAGATTTTCGCCGGATTCAGGTTTGAAGAGGTCGTGGATGATAAGCTAGAGTCCGAGCAGCAAGACAAATTCCGAAATTCCAACAGGGCAGTGTGATATTTTGGGGTGGCATTATGCTGGGAGGCAAAACAGATTTGATTTCGTTTCCTGCGAGTGTAACGGCCAAAAATTACGTGGACCTAGTGCTGGAGCCCATAGTGAAACTCTGGTGAGGTTCATATTGTAAGTCTTTCACTTTTATGCAAGATAATGTTCCTCCGCAGACCAGTAACCTAGTGCGACATTATATTGAAACAGAGGGAATCGCTATTTTGGACCGGCTAGCTTACTCTCCAGACCTGAATCATATTGACTTTTTAAGGGATAATCTGGAAGGGAAAATTAGATCGCGCCAGAATAAACCAAGAACCCCACAATAGCTCATCCAAGTCGCTTCAGAAGAGTGGCAGAATATCACTCCGGAAGAGGTCGAAAACCTAATCCAAAGCATGCCTAAACAGATTCAGGCTTATGTCAAGGCAAGAAGAGGTAATACATGCTACTCAAGTCGAGAAAAAAACATCTACTCCGTGAGCAAACAATTTTCAATTATTTTACTACATGCGGAACGAGTCTCTTATTTTCTTATATTTGTTTCTTTCTTAAAATAAACCTTAATTTGTTTGTTTTTTCACAATTGGAATATCTTTAAACGACAATCGAACAATCCTTCGAAATTCACAAATTACCTGAGGTTATATTCAAAATATCAGGTGATACCATATAAATTTGGTTGTGTGTATGTATATGGATAGATATTTCTAATTCTTTTATTTTGAACAAAATTTGGTGTGAAATTTAAAATTTTGATGTTTTCCTTCTTCTATTCATTCAAAACTTGGTGGAAAAAGAACGTTGATATATGTTAAATGTGTGAATCTACGTGTGTATCTGTGTCTGTCTATAGCATCGTAATGACTGAGCTGAACAAACAAGGGTGGTATGAGGAAGCTATCATAGTGTGAACAATAAATAACAAAGTATTCTGCATTTTGTCGACATGGATTAAAAAAATCACTCGCTTGGAGATCAAGAGATCAAACTTAGTCAGATGATTATACTGAGTGATGGAAATGAATTTTTCCAATTTTTTGCGAAAAGAGAGAACGCTTTTTGAAATATTCAATTTTAAGATTACTAACCCCTTTAATGCGTCGTCGTATTAGAGCTTCTCGAAAAAGTAAACTTCCTAAATGAATAGCGAGACATATCTACAACATACTGCTTTTTATGTTGCTCACTATCAAGTGGCCCATGTAATACAATAATTCAGTTCTCTTGCGATCGTGCGGGAGTGATAACCTCAACGTGGAGACTCTATTCGGTCCTACATTTTAGTAATAACCAGTAGTCTTTATTGATTCTTATATACTGAAGTCAATATTATAAGGTATGTAGACAGTGTTTTTGAATTTTTGAATATAGATTTAGTAGGTTTTGTCATTTTCTTTGTCATTATGAAATATGTCTCCAAAATTGTTAATTTTGGGAGACATATCTTAGTATATAGGTTTGCATCAACAGCTTCGCCTCTCACATGCCCTACAGATGGTCTTGAAACCCCAGCCTCAGAAATAGCACACCAAACCAAAACCTCGTCTTCAAATTTTCTTTGTTTTGAATTTTACTTCGGTTGGTCAGTCTCTTATGTTATTTGTATAGAAGCCAGCATTACAGTTGATTTCAGAATGGGATATTGTAAAATATTTTCATCATCCAAAATTATGGTTTTGTCAGTGAATTATTCTTAAGGCGCGGCCAACATCTGGGGATATTTTTCAATTGATTCTGGGTGTATTATGGACACTTACGCCTTTCACGATATTTACAACCCGCATTCAGTAATTCTCGGTAATTGTCTCATGAGAAGTATGAAATCTTCTGGATAACTGAATACGAAAATGTTGATGTTTTCACGTTTACGAACTCGCCCAACTAAATTGTAAATACTTCTTCGAAGTTCTAGATTGTAAGCCATTTCAACAAACTTACTCAGGCTTTTGGCAGAAAGAATACTCAATATAAATCATGAATGACTTCTGTTGATCACGACAACTAGATCTTTCACGAATTGCGGAAACTATGCATGAAACAACTTCTTCCCAACACTTTCGTAACATACTTTATGATAGTAAAAATATGTGTAGTAGAAGTACATCATTAAGTTATCTCTATTTTTCTTCTTCTTATTCATGAAACATTATAAAATGTATTGTTTTTTCTCCAGATTCTAATCGGATTCAATCATGACAAGAAAAAAGTTGGCCGATAAGGATTTTCAAGATATCATTGACAACTTGACCGAAGTTTGTGAGGACAAATTTTCAGAAACAGATAGTTTGAATGATCCTGCTTGAATGCCAGAACTTGAGGACGAAGATGAAAGCAGGGAAAACCTCGAGGAAAGAGTGAAGATGAAAGTGTGGAGATGAATAAGAATCATGAAGAAGAAGAAATAAAAAAGAAATAGGTAACATATCTAACAAATCGAAAAAGATAAAGTAAATATTATTTGGAAAAATAAACACTTAGTATTGGGTGATGTTCAGAAGAGTTTTCGTGGACAGAATCATTATCTGCTGAGGCTTTAAAACTCAATACACCCTTTAATGGTTTTCCATATTTTTTTACGAATTAACTGTTTATCAATATCGGAATCATATCATGGCTATATACACATCAGACTGATGTGAACAAACCACTCCATCTTACTGTATCTGAACTGAGGAAGTGTTTCGGAATCATCATCATGATGTCTTGCGTTCGTCTTCCAAATACGCGTTGTACTGTGTGGCTATAATGGTTTCACTCATAAATTCGAAATATACTCAGGACAAAAAAATTATGATTCTCGCCGATTTCCAGAAGACCCAGATCTAGGTGCTTGTGCAAATATCGTTGTCAGGCAGCCAGAATCATTCCGAAAAATATCAATCATCAACTATTTTTTGATAATTACTACACCACTCTAGATCTTTTAGAATATTTAGCGGAAATTGGTTTTAGCCGCTAGGTGCAGTAAGGCGACACATTATTCCGAACTGCAAGCCACCTATTGAAAAAGTGACGAAGAAAGCTGAACGAGGAACAAATTATGATAATGAATAATAAAATAAAACAAGTTACTATGTTTTAACTATCACTAATTTATTAATGTAAAGAAAAACAAAATTCTTTGAATCGATGGAAATTTTCAAGGCATCTAGGGTAGAAAGGGTTAAGCTCCTTAACGACCAGGTGGACTTAATTACCTACAATAGCCATTATTCAAGTTACTGTGACCTCTACTGTTATTTTATTGATGGTAATTCCTGTATTGTACATGAGTATTCAGTTTTCATTAGCTTGTTGTTGATAATGGACGTATGTCCGAAACCGGTCCAACCAATGTAAAAATTTTGTCATTCTTTACAACAATAAATTAGTGATAGTTAAAACATAGTAACTTGATTTATTTGATTATTCATTATGAATATCAACTGTCACGTAGTTCAGACTTCATCGATCAACAAGTTATAAGTTTGTAGCTACTTAAAAATACATAGATGTCATTTTCATGAAATGGAAAGATAATCACTTGTCAATAATTTATTGTCAACTTTTGGGGCAAACTCCCGATAACATCTGTGAAAAAATTCGATAAAGAGTCAAAATCAAACCAGAATATAAAATGTCCATATATTATTCACGACTTTAATAAACATATGGGGTGTCAATTTGCTTGATGCGAATATAGCCAGGCACAAAATACTCACAAATAGTAATAACAATAATAATATTAACGATGAGCTGCTGAAGTTGGGAATCGAAAAGCCTGAGAATTGGGTACGCGTCGAACAGTTCGGCGGGTGCTTACCGCAGAGTAGGATGTTGGCGAAACCTAATCTGTTGATCCGATTACCATCGTGAAAAAAATATTAATGATATATCTATATACATATATATATATATATATATATATATATATATATATATATATATATATATATATATATATATATATATATATATATATATATATATATATATATATAGACACTTTGAAGCAGAAACCCCAAGCAAAAGCAAAGAGGCTCTCAAGATACATCAAATGTACTGAACGGAAACATCAAAACCAAAGGCTTCTCCAAAGCGCGGCCAATTTTCATAGGGAAAATAACAAAACTGCGACCAACAATAACAGAGAACTACCTGACACACAGTGCTTGACCAATTATTGGTCATCACTATGGTCAAACCCCTAAGAACACAATAAAGATGCGGAATGGATAAAGAATGAGAAACAACGCCTCGATATCAAACATATGGACTTCGAAGGAATAACGGAGGAAGAAATCACAACAGTAATTAGAGCGACCAACATTTGGAAGGTCAAAAGTATAGAAAATATCCACAACTTCTGGTACAAGAAGTTTGATAAGCTCCATGGAGCACTAGCGAAACAGTTCACGTATGTTCTTCAACATCCCAAGAAAACACCCACTTTCCTAACACAAGGCTTAACTCATATGCCACCTCAGAGCGATAGAACAGAGGATTCGTTTCAATATAAGCCAATCACTTGCCTGCCAACACTACAAAATTTACACCTCATGCATATCCAATCGAATATACCAACACCTTGACGACAACAATATATAAGCACAGTGGAGTATGATAAGAGAGCCAAAAGAGCAATGCTGGTGGATGTCTTCATACCGAATAATAACAACGTGCTGAACAAGTTCCAGGAGAAAAAGTTCAAAAACACAGACCTTGCTGTTGAGGTCAAGCAGATGTGGCACCTCGATGAAACAGATATAGTTCCTGTCAACATTTCTTCGACTGGGTTAATACCCAAAACTTTGCGTGATAGCCTTAACAAATCAGAATTGCATAAGAATACTTTTATGCAAGAAGCTGTAATTGTCAATACATGTAGGATAGTGAGAAAACTTATGCCAAGAAAATTATACTCGAGCCTATTCGCTCTGATTGCTGAATCTGGAAGAAGTGATTTATATCCAGCTTAAGGCTGAGATAGTGCACAACTCCAAGAAATAATGAGATTAAGTGAAAGTTGTATATGTGCATCTTTTACCATCTTCTGGATATGACGTTAGCAAATGCGTGGATTTTTTATAGAACAATCGGCAAAAAAAAGCAGATGGATGATTTGAAAAAAATTAATTTCTTTTAATTTTCGTTTAGCAGTGGCTAAATATTTCAGCTTATTCTCCCAAGGTAATGCCATCAAACGTCGACGCCCATCTTCAAGTACGGTGGGAGAAATGAAATATCAAAAGGCCCAACACAGCACATACCCCCTAGAAATATACGACTTGATCAAATGGGGCACTGTATAATATGGGGTGATATAAACAGATGCAAATTCCACGAATGCACTAGATATTCCAAAACACTAGTGAAAAATGCGGCATAAATTTGTGTTGCAACAAAAGAAACAACTGTTACAAAAATTTCCATACGAAAGTATGAAAACAACAAGAGATGCAACTAATGCATGAAGTTGAACATCTACAACAGGTATATTCTTGCTTTTCAAAACGTTCTGATGAGAAAAAAAATTGTTTCGTAATTTTTTCCAATAAAGTGCTGTAAAACAAAAGGTATACCTCTTTTTCAAACATGTTCAAATAATCATGCATTTAAGGGTTAATGGCAGTAGCTGTTAAAAAGAAGCCAGCGACGAAAATCGTGTAGCATTTCTAAAAACTCCTAGATGATGACATCGACGTACCCAGAATTTTCTTCAATGAGAAAAATTGGATATATATTTCCAATTGCCAAAAAACGCCCCCGTACTTTGGCTCTTATTTCATTGTGCAGATGGTAGCTAAAGTATTTAGGAGATAATAACAACCAATAACTATTAGATTCTGTATTGAAAATAGGTTGGAATATGTTCGTCGTTATTTTTGTGTTTCTTAAACTAAAAACTGAACAGTTAAAGAAAATGTGACAGTTTCCTCAGTTAGTTAGGCCTGGTTTCGGATATCTATAGGTAAACACTAACTACAGTTTTTCTATGTGAAGTCTTTCTTGAATCACCCTGAATTTGCTACAGGTTGATTTTGATATACTGAAAAACAAATCTAAAAAAGCAAGTTGGATGCTGAAGGAATTACATGGAAAGCAGCCTAAAGATATAGAAAATGATTATATTGATCAAATCGCTTCCAATAAAAGGTTAGTATCTGGAGAATTGTTCACTGAAGCAGTTAAGGCTTGGCAGTTGCGATCCAATATCAGTCTGTTTTCACAACAAAATGTAGAAAACACATCATCCAGCAAAATAGATTCTTGCCGAAGACGTTTTCATTCTTCAGAAAAATATTTTCATATATTATCATCTTGCTCAGTACTTTAAAAATGATATTTATTCAGCCGTGACTGTGTGATATGAAATTGACATTATGAGGATTGCGAATATTATTATGTAAAATATATCGTAGCTTGAGATGGAAAAGTGTATTCAACGTTATAGCCATTTCGAGTTTTCACTCATGATCGAACAAGTATAAGTTTAAAACTGAAATACAAAGCAAGCAATTTTCTCACATATAGGTACAGAGAAATGGGTTAACAGAACAGTTAACATACATATTAGAGACTAACTTTAGGTACTTGTATATAGTGTGCGCCAGAGAAAATCGGACAATTTTTTCCGTTATAACTTTCGCAATTTTAAAGCTAGATCATTCTTTCTTGCTTCATTGAAAAGCCAAAAGACTAGGTTTTGCAGAAATTTTTTCAAAATTCCACTTCCGGTGAAATCCAATACGGCTAACTCCTTCGAAAATGAGCAATATTTCAAGATCGCTGGAACGTTTTATTTTCACTAAAAAATTTGAATGAGACATTTAGTCTTTTCTGAACAATTTGACATATTGATCTTGAAAATATTCCAAGAATTGGTGAAAAAAAATAACGTGAAAAATTTTTTTCATTCTAATTTTCAGCTGAAATCGAAATATATTTTTCACCTCATGGGGTTGGTAATCCTGAAGTTGTTGTGATTTTCATGGATGTTCTAGGAGGACAAAAAACCATTTTTTACCAAAACTTACCTAAAATTTGATTTACGTTCGAATTCTAAATGGCCGTCTTCCTGATATATTAATAATTTTCTCCACGCATTAAAAAATTTTTCGCGGTCGTAATTCAATCACTAGATTGAACGTTTCTCATCCTTTTGAGGGGTTAAACTCGAACATATATTCAGAATTGTGCCAACTGTCGTCCATAATATTTTTCTTTTCATGTCACACCAGTCACTATACTATGGATTATCTGAGACAACGCTTTGACGATATCATCTAACCAGAACAATGGCCCCTAAATAGTCCCGATCGTAATCCGTTCGACTATTTTCTGTGGGGTCATTTGGAAGAAATGGTGTATTAAAATGGTATTATTTTCAATAATTGTGAGGAGCACAGGCAAAAAATTCGAGAATGTTGGAACAATCTTGATCAAGAAGTAATTTCGCGATCCTAGAGAACTGGAGAAGACGGATGCAGATGGTTGTGGATGCCAATGGAGGTCATATACCATTCTGCGTACTTGATTTTGTTGAAAGTTTTTACTCATATAATTTGCTTAACAAAATGATGTCGTATTATTATTCTCGCAGATGTTTTTATCAGTTGACATCTCTGAGGTATCTGGGGAACATTCATCCTCAAGATCATAGCAGTCTAGCCATGCACAAATAACATTTAATGAAAAGCTTATCCTCATTTGTTGAAACCATTGTTAACAATTTCAAACGTTAAAAACAAGCAACACCAAGATAAAATTCGAGTTCAAACCAGATGTCATTTAATCATTTTTTGTTTATCATAGAGTTAATGCATGTAGTCTATGTTCAGAGGTTTCACAACGGGAGGTGCAAATAAGGGTGAAGAAGAGAGACATTATTGACGACAATTGGCACAATTCTGAATCAGTATCCGAGTTGGAATCCTCAAATTGATGGAAAAAGTTCAATCAAGTGTTTGAATTACGCAGTTGATTCATTATGACAGCGAAAAATTTTTTAATGCGCGGGGGAAATTGTTAATATTTGAGGAAGTCGGCCATTTTGAATTCGAACATAAATTAAATTTTATGTTGGTTTTAATAAAAAATGGTTTTTTGTGTTCCTAGAACATTTTACCAATTCTTGCATCATTTTTGAGATCAATATGTCAAATTGTTCAGAAAAGACTGATTTATCAACTGAATGCCCCATTCGAATTATTCAGTAAAAAAACAATGCTCCAGCAATCTTGAAATATTGCTCTTTTTCGAATGAGTCAGCCATATTGGATTTCACCGGAAGTGAAATTTCGATACAATTTCTGAAAAAACTAGTCATTTGTCTTTCCAATGAAGTAAGAACGAATGATCTAGCTCTAAAATTGCGAAAGTTATAACTGGAAAAAAATTGTCCGGTTTTCTCTGGCGCACCCTATATAATAGAAACCCACTTGAAAATCCCAAATAATGGGGAATAGCATAAATCAATCAGGTCGTTGAGTAATATTTGATTATTTTCTATATTGTGTTTGGCTTTGAATATTTCTAAGGATTCAAGATAATTGAGTTTTATACCTTTTTGTGCTTTAATAAAGGATATGTAGATTGTCTGTTGATGAAGAAATATGGTTGTTTTCTATGCAATGTTGTGCCACAGTTGAATCTGCTTTGTTATTACAAATATGTGCATGATGTTCCTTATATCTAATTTTGAACGTTTGATCAATATAATGTCTGTTACAATTTATACACTCCTAAAATATCCAATTGGTGATTTTTATCTTTGGCATTGTAAAGCATATCTGATAGCTTGGTCGTGGATTTGTAGGCTAATTTTACATTGGAGATTTGGATGTTATTCTCGATTTCTCTAGAAATTGGGCCAAAATTGTTTAATGAGAAATATTGATGTGTGTGGCTGTCAGAACTAATTTGAGTATAAACACGATTATAGGCTCTTTGCAATCGTTTTTAGATAAAAGTTTGTTTGGGAGGTAGGGATCTGTGAATCATAGAATTAAAGCCAGCTTATTTATGTTGAATAGGATGAGAGGAATCAGAAGTAATGTAAATGTCAGTGTAGGTAGGTTTACGATATACATGGTGCTTCAACGAAAACTAACCAGAGGCTACATCTACCAAGATATTTATTTTTGATCAAAACGCTACGACAATTTTTGTTTCAAAGGGGACATCTTTTGGAGTACAATACTTTCCTGAAATATCAACCACCTAAGCGGGGGTTGCAATCCTTGAACGTTTTGATTAGAGAAGATGGGTCGAGTGATGACTCAAAAGAAAGGCGATATCTTTGTATACATTGCCTTGAACGAATTTCCATTTTCAATTGAAAACTGTAAAAGATACAGGGTCGCCCCAAGACTATTGGAGTATTAGTGCGAAAAAGTGGAATAGATTCATTTAGATCAAAGATGACAGCCTCTGATCTGAATTTTGCACTAATACTTGAATAGCTCAGGGCGATAGATAGTCTCCTCTATTTTTCAGTAGCTCACTCTGTATCTTCTACAGTTTTCAATCAAAAATGAAAATTCGTTCACGGGAATGCAAACAAAGATAATACCTATCTTTCTTGGTATCACTCGACCCATCTATCTTCTTCCAAATTCTCAAGGGTGGTCACCCCTGCTCTAGAGGTTTAAATTCGAGATGAGGATGGTACTTGATGATGACTGCCATTGATCAGCATAGATCTGTTCCATTTTTCTTCACTGAAATTTGAATAGTCTCAGGGAAATAGTTTTCCCTATCTTTCAGTTGCTTACCCTGTATCTTTCACAGTTTTCAATTAGAAATGGGAATTCGTTCAAAGCGATGTAGACAAAAATACCACCTTTCTTTTAAATCATCACTCGACCCATCTTTCCCATTTAAAATATTCAAGGATTGCAACCCCCGCTTAGAGGGTTGATGTTTCAGGCAAGAATTGTAGCCCAGAAGATGTCCTCCTTGAAACAAAAAATGACGTGTTTTGATCAGTAATGAACATCTTGGTAGATATAGCCTCTGTTTAGTTTTCGTTGAAGCACCCTGTATGTAGAATGTAATAAGACTGTTTAGTCTGAAAATAGTTAAATCTAAAAAAGCAATCTGATTGTTGATTCCTTCTTCTAGTTTGAATTAAATTTCTGGATGAATAGTTTTGAATGAAAGTGAGAAAATGGCTAATTATCTTCAACTACTATAAAAACACGCAAACATATCTGGCAAAATATCGATACCAAAATATAATGTGAGACAATATAGAGTAAAATAGAATGAATATATTTATCATCAAAAGATTACATGATACATCATAAATTGTATACACATATAACAGAAATTGTAAATAATAAGTTTGAGTGACTATAAAGAAGTAAATATATAATGTAAAACATACAAGTAGAAACAACCAAACTTCAATACAATTTTCATCCGAGCGTTACGTTCCCAGTGTCGCTTCCACAAACTCCTCAACCGAGTAGTAAGTACCCTCAAATCAGCAGTTCCTTGACTTTCTTATTAAAATTACTGTGTTCTAATTGTTTCAGATAACAATGCAGCTTATTGTACATTTTAATACCCCAGAAGATGGAGGAATTTTGAGTGACTTTTTTCTTGTGTACTGGAATGATTAGGTTTCTTTTACTTCTTGTGTCAAACGAATTTATATCACTATATGTTGGATAGTCCGACTTATTCGCATGAATCTGCTTCAATGCTACATGTATGTACACGCATGGAATGGTGAATACTGAATTAGTTTCAAAAACTGGTCTACATGTCTCTCTTGAGCCCAATTTAAATACAATACGTATCGCTTTTTTTTACACTATGAAGACTCTTCTTGTTTCAGAGGCTGATCCCCATATTAAAATTCTGTAAACCATTACCGCATGAATATAGGCATAGTAAACAATTTTTGCTGTGTGCTGTGCTTTCGCAGAGCATACAACGACCTAGACACTTTCTCACAAGTTCTGTCAATATGAGAAGTCCAGCTCAGGCTGGAGTCAATCCACAGTCCCAGAAGTTTAATATCCTTCATTACCTCCCTCATGCCAAATGCAAGTTCTTCTGTTTTTTCTTCATTCATTTTGAGCTGGCAATTCGAGAACCAGGTTTTGGTTCCATTTTCAACCATCCTTTTTTTATGTTAAGTCTTCATCAGTTTTTGCTCTTATTATGGCTGATGTATCATCGCAATACACACAGATAACTTCTGCATTTGCTATGTCTATATCATTGATTGCCAAAATGAAGAGGAGTGGTCCGAATTTTGAGCCCTGGGGAACTTCACATGTCTGGAGAAGTGACTCAGATTTTTTTTCACCAATCTGAACAATTTGTCTTCGTCCACTCGAAAAAGATTCCAGACGTTTATGTATTCTTCCACGAAAGCCATTCCTGTACACCTTCTCAGGCAAAATTTTATGTGACAGACTATCGAAAGCTCTGCCCAAATCGAAATTTACCATCAAAACCTTTTCGTTCTTGTCCATTGCCTCGAAAATTACATTTGGTGCACTCTGAATAGCTGTTACAGTGTTTATATTCCTTCTGTATCCGTGTTGTGCATTATTCAATAACTCCATTTTTTCTAAGACATTCATCATGCTGTTCTTGATAGCAGTTTCAAATTTTTGAAATAACTGGTTATATCGCTATCGGCCTGTAATTGTCACATTTATCTTCCTCGTTTTTCTTGTGCACTGGAATAAGTTTTGCAATTTTCACTATAGGTGATTGAGAAATTATATTTCCTAAGTTTTTCGTGAAAATTTGGACTAGGGGGTGAACCCATGCCAGACCTTTGGTTTGGTCGAAAATTTTATAGTTAAAGTGGGAATAATTTTAATTGAAACATAAGTTTATTAGATAAGATGAAATCAGTATGAACAATCAGGTTGACTTTAGAGTTGTTTAAAATTTTGAAGATTAGACTAGGGCCTTCAGTACTGAGGTATATTTCTACGTCGAGAGATATTGAAAAGTACTTTGGAGGAACAAAGATATTCTGCAGTTCATTTGTGAGTTCGAGTAAGCTTGCTCAATACTTGTCTCGACGGATTATTTGGATAGACATCATGTTGTCGCTTATATTATTAATTTGAATAGAGCAATAAAATAGGACCCCATTCCTTAGTGGAAGAATTGTTGCAAATATGAACATGATATTATTTGTGAAAACGGCAAATACAGGTAGGGCGTAATGGGAGGGCGTTTTTGGAACGGGTAGTACACGTAACGGTGAGTGAGTAGAGGGAAGCGGCTAAGGTCATTCCACTCAGAAGGAATTACCATTTAGTTCACAATGGTTATTTGAACGAGAGAGTACCGTGCATTCGCAGTTGAAGAGTATTTAAAATCGGGAGAGTCTGTCACTATCGTGTAACGGCGCTTTAGCCAGCGCTCCAACATTAGTCCGAATTATGACACAATCATCCGATGGGTACAAAATTTCAGAACTATTGCATCAACAATGAATCCGAAACGTCAAAGTCGAACCCGAAGTGTAAGGACACCAGCTTCCGTATAAAGAGTGAGACAAGCTGTATTAATGATTATCGTTAATGAGAATGAACGAGTGATAATGATGAATGATGAGGCTCATTTTCATTTGAGCGGTTCGGTTAATGAACGGAACTGCGGATATTAGGCAGCAGAAAATCCCCACGAACTGCACTAATCACCCCTTCACAGTGAGAAAGTGTTCAGAGAGCTATGAGCCGTCTTGGATTGATTTGACCTCATTGTTTGAAGGATGAGAGAATGGCAACCGCAACTGTGTTTTATCCCAGAATTTCGACTACGAAGAATGAATGGAAGAAATATTTGGTTCCAACAGGATGGTGCCACGGCACATTCAGCCAGAGTCTCAATGAAAATTGTGCGTCGAATTTTTCTTGGTCATGTAATTTTTCATACTGGTGATTTACCGTGGCCCCCTCGTTCTTTTGGATCTCACTTGTAATTATTTTTTGTTGGGAAACCTAAAGGCTAAGGTCTACTTCGATAAACATCGAAATCTGCAAGAGTTTAAAGAGGCCATAACAAAAGACGTTAAATGGTATTATTTAAGCTTTCATATTACATAATTAAAACTGTTCTACGTTGAAAAACAGCAGAGCTAGTCTCACTACAAAAAAGCCCTTCCATTACGCCCCATCCTGTGTGACGTTTAAATTGAATTGGAAAATCTGTCGATTTATATAGGAATACATAATTATAGCCCTGCAAATTCACAATATATAAACACGAAATCAAATTTATATGGAATCAACCGATATTTTGAATATTACTTCAGGGATTTTGGAAATTTCTAGGGATTGTTAGAATTGATCCTATTTTAGATATTTCAATTGAAAGAAGAAATAAATTGAGGTTTCTTTTGAGAAAGACACAAATAAAATAGAATAAAATACTCTTTCCGCGTGTAGTAAAAAGATTGAAAATTGTTTTCTTACAGGGTAGGTGGTTTTTTCACAACCTCAGTAGCTTGTATTACCTCCTCTTGCCCTGATACAAGCCTGAATCTGCCACTCTTCTGTGCCGGCTTGAATGAGCTGTTGTGTGGCTCTTGGATTATCCTGGCGCGATTTAATTTCCTTTTTGAGATTATCCCATAAATGTTCAATAGAATTTAGGTCTGTAGAGCAAGCTGGCCAGTCCAAAATAGCGATTCTCTCTAGTTCAAGATAATGTCAAGCGAGGTTGCTGGTATGCGGGGGAGCATGATCTTGCATGAAAGTAAAATTATCACCATGGGCACCTTGCCAGAGTCTTTATATGGGCTCCAGCACTAGGTCCACGTAATTTCTAGCCGTCAAACTTGCAGGAAACGAGAATAAATCTGTTTTTCCTCCCAGCATAATGTCACCCCAAAACATAACACGGCCACCTTGGTATTTCGGAATTTGTCTTGGTGCTCGGAGTCCAGCTTGTCTTCCGTGACCTCTTGAAACCCGAATTCGGCAGTCATCTGATCGAACACCAATTCTGGTCTCATACGGAAAAAGAACATTTCTCCAATTCCCAATATTCCAATTTTGGTGCTCGATACACCAATTAATTAAGACGTGTCTTTCGACTGATACACTGCTTGTTGCTTCCAGAAATTTCCTTTGCAGTATGGGGTGCGACGCACTAGGGTCCACTTTTGAAATTTGGCGCATAAAGCGGTCCTGTTCTTCAGCAGTGATCTCCCTACGACTTGTTCTAGGCCTATTTTGCAGAGATTGAGGCTTCACATTTCGTGCGTAGGTTTTCGATATCTTCCTCTATGATACCCTCATTGTGGCCGCTATATCCCTCTGTGTCCCCCTTTTTTCAAGGAGAGCAATTATTTCACCCCTCTGCACATCGGACAATCCAAAGGCATTTTCAATAACGATTCAGTACAATATCCCGAACATGTGGTGATAATTCAACATTATTTATCATACTATCCAGTTTTTTTAAAACAGAAAACTTCATTTTTCACAAGTAGTCAAAGGTTCATGGTTAAGAACAATCAATGATGTGAAATACCGAGTGGTTCCATGTGAATTTTGTTGTGAACTTGAAAATAACACACATCATGGCCGAAAACTATATCAAATGAGAAACGGCTTACTGCGTGAGCCTAATTTCGTCCCTAGTGCGTGCTTTTTACAGGGTGAAGAAGGACACCGACAACCTGTGGGGAGGAATGATTGATCAAGTGGTAATTGATCCGTTATCGACCGGGGTTGAAAATTATTGAATCACTAAATGTTTATTAAAAATGGAGGTTGATGGGATATTGATGAAAATTCAGAGTTGTATGTATTACTGATGTATTCAATGCATATTTGGTCCAAAACGTGAATAACGTTATGGACCAACCTTATTAATTAAGGGTAAATAAAATAGTTAACAACCTATAAGATCTACTAAATATACATATAAAATATCATCAAAACCGGTCAAGTCGTTTCGGAGGAATAGGATACCAAAAACTGTGACACGAGAATTTCATATATTATTTACCAGATTAAAATATGCTACAAACACGTTAAAAGTTTCAAGTTTGTCAGTCATACTATCAGAAGCTCAAGAAGAACATCATTATTGAATATAAGAACAAATGACAATTGCCTTCAGAGTATTTTATATAAATGATATTGATAAATTAAAAATAATTTTTATGTATATTTTCTTTTATTTTCAATTCACAATCATGTCAATCAAAATCATTTATGGACATTTTCTTTATTAATTTACCCACGTATTATTTCCCTAGAGTATCCCGTAGAGAGAATTGAATGAAAGCGATTTCAGAATCGTTTCATTCTCCTCCGAACTCGAAAACTCCAATAACGCCTTATATTAAGGCGGAAAATTCAAGAATAAAAAATGATATTACCTAATTTCACGCTCAGATTGTCGCAAAAACAGTGACTCCGAAATATTTTCCCTCAAACAACCCGACAATGGTAATCCTGACATCGAATAAATTCAACTTGTTCGGGTCCTACAGTCACGTAAAATAACATTTCTTGAGAAAATCTTATTGGACCTGATGAAGATGTCATTTTTTGATTGCAACACGTACAGAAACGTGACTCAGAGATTTTTGAGCAAACCAAGGAAACAGCAATTGCATTCCTCAACATACAAACAAAATATATACCAGGTGGGGCAAATAAAACGAAAAAGACTCAATAACTGCTAAACTATTCAATTCTGGACAGAAAGCAGAAACAGGTCAATTTTTGTCTGAAGGAGGAAATCTTTCAAAACACGATGATTTTATTCTACATCAACCTCCCCAGTAGGGGTGCACAAAACTTAATTTTTTGAATAGGGAAGATAGGCCCATAAAAGAAAAAGTGGAAATGGTGATAGTGTTCTGCTAGAGAACGAGTTTCGTAAGCTGAAAAATAAGATTTCAAATACAATAAAATCCCTCAAAAACCAACATTTCAAAACCGAATGGTCGGGAGCCGGTAATAACATAAAGAAACAGTGGGATTTCATCAATTCGGTACTAAATAATAAGAACAAAAGAGCTGAATAATGCTACATGCCTATTGGTTGAAGACGAAATGGTGAGTGATCAAAATACAATAGTATATGAGTTAAATTTTTATTTCGCAAATATTGGAAAGAACATAGATAGATATTATCTTTTGAGGGAAGACTGCCTAGCAGCTTGGCCACTGCGATCCAGTGGTCTATTGTGACACTCTCTGTCTTAAATCTCATCCATGCTAGTTAAAACTCTCAGTTCCAACCTAGAGAGTATAAGCCTGGCCTTGGCTTTTGTAGTGCAAGGTCCACTGATGGCACGTCAGGCGTGTCTGATACCTGGGAGGCTCATCCAATGCTCACGTACCCTCCAGTCCAGCCATCGGTTTTTTTCCATCCGTGCATTTACCTGGAAAATTCCGAGCTTAGGCTCCGGTCCTATGAACTCCAGTTTAGTTCCTCGAGCAGCCAATGAGTCCACCTTTTCATTTCCCTCAATGCGCGAGTGGCCAGGAACCCATTTTAGACGGAACCTGCTCCGCTCTCCTAGTTTGGCAAGGGTAGAGTGACATTGCTGCACCATAAGTGAAGTACAGGTATCGGATGCCGATGCTTTCAGTGCAGCTTGGCTATCGGTGAGGATTTTAATTGACCTATTTAATAATGCCACAAGTAAGATGATAGCACAGTGGTCAATGGTGAATATTTCTGCTTGAAAGACAGTCGACTGCCCACCAAGACAGATCGACTGTTCCTTGGCGGCACCTCGATGGAAGACACCGGCTTCAACACCTTTCGCAGTTTTTGAGCCATCCGTGTACCGATAGGGACCCTAAAGCAGACGGTCCTTGGAGGTGATCCATTCTTGTCTATCGGGAATGATGATGTGGAATAGCCTCTCCATGTTGGTTTTAGGTGTTGCTATGTCCGACCTCATACTCAGCACTTCATTGTCCTCTGGAAAGAACATAGTGAGCGACGTTAATTCCGAAATCGAAGCTCTACTACAAGAGCCCAGAAATCGACTCAAATTCGAAGAAATCTATTTGGAAAAAACTATATTTGTACAATCTATAGGCACTAACGATATGAAAGAAATCATTTAGCAACTGAAAACAAATTCTGCTGCAGGCCACGACATGATAACAGTAAGGGATATTCTGAACATTGAGAGTGAATTGATCCCAATACTTGTCCGACTTACCAACAAGTGTTTCAAAACCGGTGCATTTCTACAGGAGTTGAAAGTAAGCAGAATTAACTCAGTTTCCAAGGTAGGGAATGAAATAAGCATGGAAAACTACAGACCAGTTAGTGTAATCAGTGTGTTCTCAAAGATCATAGAGTCTGTGATAAAAAAACGAATGCTATCCTACTTGCAAAAAACTGTTGATGTGGACGAATATCAATATGGATTAATCAAAAATAGTAATACTCTAAGTGCAACTATGGATCTCATAAAGCGCATTATAATTGAATTGGAAAAGGGAATGTTGTTATCGTGGTGTTCATTGACTTAAAAAAGGCGTTTGATATTGTCAGTTTAATGATCCGATTAAAGAAAGTATACGATATGGGCTATAGGGGTGAAATTTTCAAACTGAAAGAGTCATATTTAGTTGATAGGAACCAATACGTAAGACTGGGGGATAATGCTAGCGATATTTGTAAAAATGAGTGGGGTGTGCCTGAGGGGTAAGTCCCCGGGCCACTGTTATACTCGATCTGTCATGAGTTTGGTGTGTGCAGGGCTTGAGAGACGGTATTATACTCTTGCAGATGATACTGCCCCGCTATACGGTGCATCAATCTCTGAGGAGTTGGAATCTCTTGCCCATACGGATCTGAAACGGTATATGAGCTGGCTTCTGTGTAATCAACTGAAAATAAACCTATGATAGGGGCCATTTATAGGAGCAGAAGCTATCTTTCACGTAAAAGCAAAATAAATATATACAATTCATTTTTTCTGTCAATTTTTAGATATTGAATTCAGGTGTGGGGTTCTTGTGGGGTGACCACGATGATGAAAATGCAAATTTTACAAAATAAAATATTAAAAATATTGTTTGAGTATGACAGACTAACAAACACAGAGCTCCACTTTGAAGAATTGAAAATGTTGGGTATTTATAAGCTGGAAAAGGTTCGAAATATGAGTGAATTAGTTTAAAAAAACAAAATCATACACAAAAAACAAAAATAGAATTCAATGATCAGGTTCAATAGAGACATTCACGATTATGCCACTAGATAGGATAATAGTATATACCATGGAGGTATAAGAACAAATAAAGGTTTAATTCGGCCTTTCGAGCCACTAAAAATTGCAAAAAGCTGTCGAATCATGTAAATCAGTCAGAAAATTTACAGGCTTTTACCAGAAAACTGAGAAGCCATTTTGAAATGTTTTATTGTTGTTTTTTGATCTCTATGTGAATAGATTATTTCTCGCGGGTGTTATGGGCAAAATGTTTTGTTCTATTTAATTTGACCTGGTACTAGTGCTCGAAGTATTGATTCAGGTTAGAAATTTTAATTGTTATAGTGATTGGTTCTGTTGGAGCTTGTAACAATAGAGGTCATTTATTAAATTAAATATTAAAAAAGGTTCAGTGATGCCTTAGTGGAAATCTCTTTGGATCTCAACACAAATGTGTAAAATTTTAAAGTTTCGACATATTCGTAGGAAGGTACAGGCTTGTTCGTCAAAAGACGAGTTTTTTTCAGTGATTGCAAATTCTGTCGATTTTGAATGAACTTTCACCGACAAACTGTTGTATTTTGGGGAAAATATCTGTAAGCAGTGGTACTTCCACTACTTCCCCTCACTGTGGAAAAAATATACACTGTGGTCGCAGAAGATCAAGACATGCTTTCAATATCAAAAAATAAATTGTGGCAAGTTTAGCATGAATTTAATTTCTCATGGGACAAGCACAACAGGAAGTCATTTCTCATAGATAAAAAAGAAGTCGTTTGCTGGAGAAGAAATCTTTTAGGAGCAATTAGAAAATATCGTACTCAAAGTAAGGAAAGATTTTATCTGGATGAAACTTATGAATCAAGGGTACACGCTTCAGGAAACTTGGAACGATACAAACATAAAAGATTGTCGACAAACCATCCTCAAGGGATTGTCTACAGCAGGGAGTGCTTAAACTTGAACTGCTGGCGATCAACTTCAAAAATTTTAAACTACTTACGATCGACTCTGAGAGACTGCAAGTATATGTGATTCAGGGTTTTCGTACATACACGTTACACCCTACCTACCTACCTACTTACCTAGGTAGGGTGTACCCTAGCATATATAGATATTATCTTTCCGCATAATATACATTATTTTAATCAAGGTTTGTGTTAGGTTTAGTTAGGTTCTTTTCTATATCAATGAAAAAGCTCATAGTTATTCAATTTTGCTGCATGTTCTCAGCTTACCTTTCATAAGATGGTACGTAACCAGCGAGTGCTAATCGCTAGCATTTTGACATATGATCGCCAGTTAGTCGATTGCGATATCATGACATAATTATCTTTATTTCAGAAAATGCAGACTCACACAAGTAAGTTGACCCAAACATTCAGATATGAAACACCAGTAATCTGTATCAGATGCTGTAGCTTTGAGATGTTTATATGATATAATCTGCACCAACTCATTTTCAACAGAACATGAGTTCATATTGAACTTACTTGCTATTTCAGTATCTAATTCCTCAATGTTTTTACATGAAAAAAGATAACTCATAAATGATGCTATATTTACCAATTTACTGCAATCATAAAAACGCACTTCGAATTGTTCCAAAATATTTGATAATTCAGCCCTTTACGTATCATAATTCCACTGAGGAATCTTTTGTTCTCGAAGACGGAAAATGTTTCAGATCCTTTCTTTTCAGTTGACCTATCATAAGTTTGAATTTACTTTTGAATGCATTTACTGCGGTAATCATCTCAATAATAGTTTTTCCTTTACCTTGAAGCTCCAAGTTAATGATGCTTAAGTGCATTGTGATGTCAGCCAAAAATGCCAAATCAGTCTGCCATTTTTCGTTTTTCAAAATCTGAGTGTTATCACCTCTTCCATCTAGAAAAGCTGTTATTTCGGGCAACAATTCTTGAAACACCTGACGTCCGTGTGAAGAACTATATCAGTGTATTCAGCTGACCCCCTTTCTTCCAACTGCAACTTAAAGAGCCGCCGTTGCAAGCTACGTGCACTGATGGAATTCACAATTATTGTTGCAATGCCCATAATATTCTACGCGTTTAAAACTTTTGAACACAAAACTTGTTGATGTATAATGCAATGGAATCACGAAAATGAGGGGGAAATCTTCATTAGCTCGACACAATGCCACAAAACCGTTATTGTTTTCAGTCATTGCTGGTGCTCTATCGGTTGTAATGCACACTAATTTATATACTGGTAGCTTGTAGTTTTTTACAAAATCAAAGAAAATGTCATATATAACTTCACAACGGGATTTTTCCTTCAGAGGAATGATTGTCAAAAATTCTTCCTTAGCCAGCATGTCATTGAATACTATCCGAATAAAAATACCCAGCTGGGCAGTGTCTGTCATATCGGTAGATTCGTCGAACTATAAAGAAAAATATGTACATTTCATGATATCATGTTTTAGTTTATCTGCCATGTTCTGACTCCTAACTTCAATACAGTCGGACAAGATAACTAATGTTTTCTTATAGCAGACATGATTTCGGTTCTTTTTTTAAAATCTTCAAATGAAGTCTCACCCGCTTCAATGAATGCTTCCTTCACAACCGATCTATCTTCGAATGGTTTCTTGTGTTTCGCCAATATATGAGATATTTCAGATGACGCGATCGTAGCAGCTTTTGATTGTAAGGCTGGTCTCGTGAACATGGTTTGTCCTTTTTTCAATCAAAATATTAAATCACGTACCTTTCGTTTTCTTAATCCATTCTGTGGCGGAAGATCCTTTGCATAAATTTTATGATCCGTTTTATGATGCCCCTCTAAGTAACCACGCTTAGGTATTGCAACTGACGACACGACAAATAAGATAAATGCACTTATCCTTCACCATACAAAAGAAAAATTCTCTCTCCAAATCGTTATTAAAATAATACGTTTCAGATTTCTTCGCTGCACTCATTTTGTACAATTCAATAATAAACTTTGTATCGATGTTGTATTCCTTCAAGTTAAAATTCAGAATGACTCCAATCCCTTCAGGCGCAACATTTATATCGGAGTGAACGACAGTCACGAAAGTTTCCGTCCGAAATTTCTAGAAAAGCGGCAAGAATAAAAAACGCGGCTTTTCTTTGACAAGTACCGCTCGTTCCTTCGATAAAGCCGCCTTTTTCCGCTAGCGGAGTGTTATTTTATTACGTAATAAATTTTTGTAGTTTAGTTACCTACTAATCAAAATATTTTTTCTTCTCGAGATCTACTCAAAAAGCACTTGTGATCGACTGGTCTATCACGATCGAACATTTGAGCACCCCTAGTGTACAGGATTTCAGGCATGACTTATAATAATAACGCATATAGGTAGTGTGAACGGTTTCGTGGTAGGGGGGGTATTATCATCTCAAAATAAAAGTACTGGAGTGCATTAGAACATGAATGCGGATGTTTTCGAAGAACATATTGAGGACTTATTGGATTTGATTCCACTAGGATCTGTTAAAGTGATGAATAACACAAGCTACCATTCATGACAGATTGAATTAATGCCAATATATTCAT
Source organism: Cryptolaemus montrouzieri (assembly GCA_013387265.2). NCBI lineage: Eukaryota > Metazoa > Arthropoda > Insecta > Coleoptera > Coccinellidae > Cryptolaemus > Cryptolaemus montrouzieri. The sequence continues at coordinate 67,246,697 of JABFTP020000103.1, forward strand.
GGCGTAAAGTAGACAACATCAGATGTCTAAAGGATAAAAATATTTCTTTTGAAGAAAATATGGTGAAAACAGAATTATTATCAATTGTATATTCACATAAAAAATCATACAAAAATATAAGATTGACGAAATGGCAAAAAACCGAGAAGTTTGTAGACTCCACCTTACCACTGTGAATTGAATCCGATTCAACTAATGTGAGCACAGATGAAGGGTGCAATGGCTAGAAAGAGCACAAGTTTTACGATAAAAGACATCAAACTTCATTTCAACAGTCCAATAAAGAGTGTAACATGCCAAAACTGGAAAAATTGTAAGACCACGTCATATTATAGATGCCATGATATATTCTGTTATAGTGAATTTAGGTAATGAAGATACATCTGAAGATGATCTGTGAATATTTTATGAAAATATTGGCGCTTAAAATATATATGAGCATTTTGACAAGCAATATTCTGATTTTCATAATTTGATGGAGTAGAAAGAAATTGAATTTAGAACTAGTTGTTTTGAAAAATCATGAAATTATTTATGAACATTGTTTGACATTCTGTTGGGTTATGTTTACACTCATGTGGAAAATTCACCTTGAGTTTACTGTAAAATAAAATAGATGTTCATTTCCATGATTCACTGAAATTATTGAGCTAACTGAAATATCATAAACATTATTTAATTATCATATATTTTAACGTATAGAATTGAGCGTAAGTTGAGTATACATGAAAGTCATAAAAAATTATTTTTAACATGACTATCAAGATATTGACATCAACTTATTATCGTTTTTAAATATCCTAGTGTTGCATTGATTCAATTTTATATTCCAAGATAATCCTAAAACATATATTCGTCTATGTTACTGACAACAAATTTTAGATGTATAAAGTAAGCATTTCATTAAAAACGAGGACAGCAATATTCGCATGCAACAAAAAAGAGAGAGAAGATCATAGACAGGTAGTTGGGTTTTTCCTGGAGGTTTCTATCAAACATTCGGCAATAAAGTGGTGCCTGCTACAAGACAAAATCATTGAAACTACATTTGTTTTTGAATTTGTCCACATTTCTGAGGGATTTCCCCACTCAATGAGCTTTTATTACTCTGAATAGTGAAATATTCATAAAATATTGTGCACCATTTATCCATTCATTGGTGGATTTTCACAAAATAAATCTATCAACAATACTTTCAATTCCATGATCAGATATACTTAACATTGCTTCTTCTCAGGTAAACTTTTGGATTTGATTTTCTATTTTTCATGTAACGAATTGTAAGTCATATTGAGACAGAAATTTTGACGCAACAATGTAGTTGTTAGCTCAGAAGTACCGAAGGAGCATAGCGCTGCACCGCTAGCCCATGTGGACATAAATGATCGCCACCATTGAAATGTTAATAAGTCAATCTGAAGAAATGAGTAAAACTAAAGCAAAAGCACGGCATAATTAAATAGAGTTTCCCCGCAATCAAACCTTGGACGAAATTATTTCCAATCATTATAAACATTCTCGTCCAAAAATTGAATCAGAAAACGGGAAATTGTATAATTAGCCGAAAAATATACAGGAATTTTACTGTGTGATCGTATTTCTCGAAAATCGATTCCATGCTCTAGAATCAACTCAGACCCTATAAAAAAAATCTAAATCTACGAAAGTTTTCAACAGAAATGAGAATAAAAAACGAACTAATCTAGATATATGAAAATCAATTGCTGTTCGTTAGTCACGCTGAAACTCGAGAACGGCTGAACCGATTTATCTTATCTTGGTCTTGCAATGTGTATGGAGGTCTAGGAAAGGTATAAAGGGTTAGAAAATTTCGAATGATTTCCCGGAAAATTATAAAAATCGCCCTTTTTATTTCCCAAACGTTTTATAAATAAAATGTAGCATCAATTTGAACTTTATTGCTATTAAATAAAGTTCGTATTAAATTATAATCACTCTCTGTTGTCTAAGCAATGTAGGTGTGTTCCTAATGTTGAAGAATCAATTTGCAATTCATTACCACTGCACAAAGTTCAAATTCAATCATATCTATCAAATTAGTCTTTGCGTGCGCGTTGGATGATCTAATGTCGCGTTCCGAAACTAAACAAAACTGAATCGCTAACGCGACAAAATTGCATAGTCACAAAATGTAACAGATCATTAGTAGTACTGATTTTCAATTTGGAACGCTTCGCGAAACTTAATTTTGACTAATTTCAGTTGTTAAAGATTGATAAATCTTAAGTTTTGTAACAAATTAAATTTCTGAACGCAACCAGAATATTTGACATTAGAATGTCAATCCATCTTGTCGCACTTCAGAACGCGGAAAAAAGTACTACGATATCTATGAGTGCATCCTTCTATCTTTGTGAGGGAAGATTACCCCTACATGCTCGAGAATTTTCTTTACTTTTGTGATCCTTTGTGATAGTGTGCTCTTTTTCTGTTGATATTCTGTGATAGTGACACTTCACTGCTTAGGTAGCGTGAAATCTTCTTACTTTGATTAATTACAGCTTACGATGCCGAGGAGAAGAACACCTGATTTAGGTCGTCACGTTCAATCGCATGTGAGAAGAGCAACTTCACGTTCTAACCGCACTGATGACCATTGCTATGTCAGAATTGCGTAATATAGTGAGTAACAGTGAACTAGATAGGCTTAGAATCATGAAACACAACAAATGCAAGCACGACATAATAAAATTGAGCGAATCTGCAGACGCAGTGCTCCTGTGATTCTTGAATGAGCTGCATTCCACTATGATCCAGAAATTGATTATTTTGCTGACAAATCGTTAATAATTGAGGGAATGATAATAACTTGTAGATATTTTAAGGCTCATAAAGGGGCCGCAACCAAAGAAGAACGTATATGAACTATTGTCCCTCGATAAAAAGGCTATTGGGACGGTAGTTAGCCTATTGACGGAACATCAACTCAACAAACACCTACACGTTATGATACTATCGAAATCCACATGGTGCCGTGATTGCCTAGAAAATGATGGAACAATGGAACACATACTCTTCCAAAGTCCCTCTCATAAGGTGACCAGACTGAACACCTTAGACACTGAAACACTAAGCGCCCGGATGATCCAGGAGGTCAGTTACAACAGTCTTGCAAGCTTCATCGAAAAGTTCTTTCAAGACACGAAACAAAATGATACAACACGGCAAGCATAATTGGCCAAACGACCTGAGTGCTGCCCATAAAGGCGCCGTGCAAGAAGAAGAAGAAATAAATGATGAATCTACTGTCTACAATCTAATTTTTTGTCCCAATACCAGATCCTTTACGCTCTTTACACTCTTGGATTGAAAATGATTCTAGGCATTTCCTGGCCAACATTCAGAAAGTTAACAGCTGTTTTCATATTACATCGTTTGGCGCTACACATATTATACAGGACTATTTCATGCCCACTTTAAAGGTATTAGACCATAATATTTTTTTTATGATATTCAAGTACAAATGAGATAAAAACACAAGGTTTAACTTTAATCTACACTTTATTTGCAGAAAATTCGACGACGTTTCGCTGACACAGCAGCTTTATCAAGAATGACAAACAGAATGAAGAGTATGGTATTATAAACAAATCGTAGAACAAGTTGGATGAATAACAGGAAAATCCACACCGAGCCATTGTACAGTTAGTATGCAAGGTAATAAAAACTAATTAAACAAGTTAAGTAGGGGTGAAGAATTCACATCTACCTGCTCATTCAAAAGCTTGTCCAAATGTTTGTATCTATTTATTTCTAATGCTTCTAGGAGATCTGATTTTGAACTTTTGGATTTTATATGTAATATGTCAAAGTTTTTATTGAATGAATGGTTTTCTTTTATTAAGTGGTTTGAATAATTTGAATCAGATTTATTTTTATCGAAGCTACGTTTATGTTCAGATGTTCTTATGCCAAAACTCCTATAGGTCCTACCGATATAAATTTTATCACAAGAACCGCAATTGAGTTTATAGATTCCTGATTTACCCGATTTTTCAACACGAGATTTATTATTTTTAATATGTTTACCTAAGTTATTAGAAGTTTTGAAAGTTATATTAAGATTTTGTTTGACGAGAAAGGATTTATTATTTGTACTTGCAGAACCGCAGAATGTTAAACTGTTGAATATTTTATAGTCTTTATGAATAGGACATACTTCATTTATTGCTTTCTGATACAGTTTTTACGAATGATTAGATCTATCATATCCGGATTATATGAATTATTAATGGCTATCTGTTTGATGATGTTTAACTCTTTATTATAATCTTCTACTGATAAAGGTAAATTGAGTAACCGATGTACCATGCTGTTTAAAGCTGCAACTTTGTGTTGAATTGGATGTAATGAGTAGTTATGTATAATTGTATCAGTATGTGTTGGTTTACGAAAGACCGAAAAAACATGATTATTATTTTGTTTAGTGATTTTCAAGTCCAAAAATTAATGGAATCGTTCTGTTCAATTTCTATCGTGAATTTAATGTTCAAATGGATGGAATTAATGAAATTAATAAATAAGTCTAATTGACGAGTAGTTCCAATGATACATACTAAGATGTCGTCAACATATCATACATCTTAGTAAATTAGATCAATAATACATAATAAATATACCATCCAATACCGCAAATTAAAGTTTCTCGTGTCACGAAAACCGAAACCTACTCCACGTAAAACTAAATTTTCTGACCATCAATTTTTTGATAGATTCGTTAACCTTTCTGATACTAATTTCACAACTGATGAAACCAATCTCTTGGAGAAAGGTTCCAAACACAATATTAAATCAAACAAGATAAAATCTGATTTAGAGGAACTTGGCATAGATACTGAAATTTCTCTGAAAAATATTCCTAATAACACTCACCTTAAATATTTAGCATCTAACATTATAGAAAATGAATCATTAGCTGACTTTAAACCGAGTAAAGAACAAAATATTTTAAAGGCCATCAAACAAAAATCTCAATTAAATGAAGTTATTTTTACAAAAGCAAATAAGGGTAATACTGTTATTGCTTTAAATAAAAATGACTACCTATTCAAAACTCTAAATTTCATTTCGTCCAGAAACTATACAATTTTAAACAAAGATCCAACTATTAAATTCCAGAAAAATATTAAAATTGCAATAAATGACGCAAAATCTTTAATTAAAGCAATAGATAAATACAAATTAATTTTACCAAACCCTCAGCCACCTCAACTGTATTCACTCATTGAATTGCATAAAGTAAATAACCCCGTTAGACCAGTCGTATCTTACGTTACAGCCCCAGCCGTGAAATTGTCGCACTACCTTATAGATATCATTAAAAATTATTGTTCATTCAAATCAAAATTTTCTATAAAAAATTCTTTGGAATTGATAAATAACATAAAAAACGTTAACCTACCACCTAACGCAAAACTTATTTCGTTTGATGTTTATATATAATTTATACCCAAGTGTTCCTCCAGGTGATGTCAAAATATTAATCGGAAACATGTTGAATTCGAATCATGTTAACCACATAATTAAATCAGAAATATTGAATCTGTTGGATGTTTGCATTGAACAAAATTATTTTTCTTTCAACAACATCTATTACAGTAGTGAAAATGGTTTGATCATGGGAAATCCTTTGAGTCCACTTTTAGCAGAGGTTTTATGAATAATATTGAACAGAAAATTCATACACATCCACTAATTTCCAAATTTCTTTATTGGTATAGATATATTGACGACATCTTAGTATGTTTCATTGGAACTACTCGTCAATTAGACTTATTTATTAATTTCATTAATTCCATCCATTTGAACATTAAATTCACGATAGAAATTGAACAGAACGATTCCATTAATTTTTGGACTTGAAAATCACTAAACAAAATAATAATCATGTTTTTCGGTCTTTCGTAAACCAACACATACTGATACAATTATACATAACTACTCATTACATCCAATTCAACACAAAGTTGCAGCTTTAAACAGCATGGTGCATCGGTTACTCAATTTACCTTTATCAGTAGAAGATTATAATAAAGAGTTAAACATCATCAAACAGATAGCCATTAATAATTCATATAATCCGGATATGATAGATCTAATCATTCGTAAAAAACTGTATCAGAAAGCAATAAATGAAGTATATCCTATTCATAAAGACTATAAAATATTCAACAGTTTAACATTCTGCGGTTCTGCAAGTACAAATATTAAATCCTTTCTCGTCAAACAAAACCTAAATATAACTTTCAAAACTTCTAATAACTTAGGTAAACATTGAAAATAATAAATCTCGTGTTGAAAAATCAAGTAAATCGGGAATCTATAAACTCAATTGCGGTTCTTGTGATAAAATTTATATCGGTAGGACCTATAGGAGTTTTGGCATAAGAACATCTGAACATAAACGTAGCTTCGATAAAAATAAATCTGATTCAAATTATTCAAACCACCTAATAAAAGAAAACCATTCATTCAATAAAAACTTTGACATATTACATATAAAATCAAAAAGTTCAAAATTAGATCTCCTAGAAGCATTAGAAATAAATAGATACTAACATTCGGACAAGCTTTTGAATGAGCAGGTAGATGTGAATTCTTCACTCCTACTTAACTTGTTTAATTAGTTTTTATTACCTTTCATACTAACTGTACAATGGCTCGGTGTGGATTTTCCTGTTATTCATCCAACTTGATCTACGATTTTTTTATAATACCATACTGTTTGTCATTGTTGATAAAGCTGCTGTGTCAGCGAAACGTCGTCGAATTTTTTCAAATAAAGTGTAGATTAAGGTTAAACCTTGTGTTTTTATCTCATTTATATCATGGATCTACATCAAGTAACGGCCTCCACAATTCAAATATTCGAGTATTTATCACAATATATATCGGAAATAATTATTGGACCAATCTTTAAAAATTACAGAAACAAGGACAAATATATTACTTACTGGGGGCGCGTTACCACTACCAGATGCGTATCATCAATTTTTACAAATTTATTTTATGTTCAATTAAGATGCGGAAGTTGATAAGCGTTGTGCTCACAATCCAACAATGAAGAGAACCATTGTCCAAGAATTACGTATGTTTCTTCATCAGAACAACAATTCAGTAAACATGTTCAAAATATAGTTGGATCTTATTAATTACGACTTTCTTTTGTTTGCTTTAAGTTTATTCTATTCAAAAGTTTGGGTCTTTTATTCATCGATTCAGACAGTACGAACTCTGCCGGATCAGCTATTATCAAATATATATCTACACTATTCCTTGTGTTTCTTTCTAACAATTGCTTGGATGAACGTTGAAAGGTAGTGATATTATAGGATTGTTACTATCAATTCGCTTTACTTTTATGGACTCCTATAAATTATTAAACAGTGTAAATTTTATTCTGCTCATTTCTAAACCACCGTATCGTACAATAAAATTGGTTTGGATCTGAACATTCTGTACTTCCCAAGGGAAACATTTCAACTAACCAACAATGATACCAACCCTTCTCGAAAAATTTTCAGCGACTCGTGACTTTACAACGAGCCGCGAGAAACACAGCTTTCCAACTCTCTTGGCCTTTCTCTAACCTCTTTCCGTTCTATGAAAAGTTAAAGATGCTGACAGGGCGGATCTGAAGGTCGAATAATTGCCTTACGATCTGTAAACTGAAGCACAAGAAAGACCAGGCCGTCAATATCTCTCGAGTTGGCACGTCGCACCCTGAGGACGTGAATCTGTCAGATTCATTTTACAGTCAGTGAATTTCACTATTTCTCAAGTAGGTCCTTAAATCCTTCCATTTTCATTATTTTCAGCTTCGTGGGAGAATATCGAGTGACGGTAGATTGTAAGAATTTTACTATCTACATTATTTTATATACGAGGAATTTTCGTATGTTTATTACCATTATACGGGGTGTTTCATGAGTGATCATACATAGGTCAACTGTAGTAAGAGTACACCTAGAGGATCTCGAATTGGCACTTAGAATACGCTACTCGTTTTCGATATACAGGCTGTTTTATGGATTTCGGTCGAATTTTATAATCACAATAACTCTTGAACGCGTAGACCGATTTCCTGGGCATTTCGTACCACAAATAACATGACTGTTGTTGACAATATAGTTTTTAGACGAAAATTAAATTGTCGGGCTGGACAGAAAAAATGGGTTTTTCCTCGAAATAACTAAAGAAGCACCTTGAACATTTCTTTTCGATAACTCTTGTACATGATCTCAATCAGCAAGAATTACTTTAAGAAATTTGCCTTCTGCTAAAACTATCGAGTTCCACTAAAATTTTTATTCAGGTATCATTATGAGGATAACTGTTTTTTGTTTCGGAAAAACTTCGCGATCACCAAATGTACCTTACCTTTCTACTATCAATTTGGCGTAGCGTTCTTGTCTAGGGAATACTTAAGCTAATCCAGAGCAAATTATGAGTAAAGATTGTGACAGATGCTTACGTGTTAGAACTATTTTATGTAGGTTACCTGAAGAATTTTGTCTATGGTGTAGAGATAGTTAAATGGAAGTATATAATCCAAAGAATACAGGCAGGTTGCGATTTTACTCGAAACCAACCGGATATTATTAGAAAATCAGTGGGGTATCTGGCAGCTCGCTCGAAGATATGAGTACGAGGGGGAGTAGAAATTTTTGAACACTTGTTCTGAATTTTTTTTAAATAATTTATTGTTAGTTATCTCTTCGTTTCTTAGTGGTTGATCTGCTTTACGGTCTTCGTTCTCGAATGTTAGAGTTTTCATTGTATCCGTTTCATATTCAACGTGTCCAAACTCTACTTCCTTGAGGTTGTCCTTCAACTCGAATTTCTGCCGATGGTTCTTAGATAATATTAGAGAAAATGCTCATTCTGAAAATAATGATCACAGACGAAGCTAACTTTTCGAGACCTGCTATCATAAATTTTCACAATAATCATTATAGGGCTGAGGAAAACTCCCATTTGATTGAAGAATCTCATCATCAAGAACAATTCTCACTAAATGTCTAGGTCGGAATAATTGAAAATTTTTTGATTGGGCCATTTTTTTGCCTAACAGGCTAAACTCCTGCTTATCGACCATTTCTTGAGCAGAAACTACCTTTATTGCTCGAGGATGTGCCACTTTTGGTAAGAAACATCCACATTATGTTTCTCACCAAAACTAGCAATAAAGGTAACTCATGCATGACGGGGCACCAGCACATATAAGTGGAGAAACTAGGGAATTCTTGAATAATACATTAAACAACCAGAGGATAGGTCTGGGTGGGCCAGAATCATGGCCAATTAATTCATTCTTAGTTATCTCTTGTTTTTTTAGTGGTTGATCTGTTTTACTGTCACCGTTTTCGAATGAATATTTCATTTTCATAATGAGTTTTTATCACCGTGAAATATTTGTCTTCGATTGATATCTTTTAAATGATGCATTAATTATCTTCTATACATTAATCGAAATGTCTCTTAAGGATGGTTTCTGTAGTAGAGCATTGCTCTTATTAATGCAGACACTTTATCACCACTTTACCAAAGCTTTAACCTTAACTCTCGACGCGCGTTTTGCTAACAAAGTAAGCATTATCAGGAGATGATAATATAGTATATTATCATCTCCTGATGATGCTAACTTAGTTAGCGAAACGCGCGTCGTGAGTTAAGGTTAAAGTTTTGGTGTAGTGTTGATAAAGTGTCTTCATTGGTCATACGCCAAAGGTTCCAAAATCACAACATTGCTTTAATTGACAACAAATCCTGAGAAGAAAATATTTTTATAATAGGGGGTGTCCGTGAATTGCATATACAATGTTATTTCACAGATTTTTCAGCTCGTTATAAGTCGATTTAGGCCAACTTACCTATATAAAAAGTTTCTTCGTTTGGCTGCTAGAGGTCGCCATCAAAAACTTTTTTCTAATTTTTCAAATAATTCGAGAACGACCCGATCGATAGAAAAAATATTCGGGTGAGTTAGTCACGTTTTTTAGTGATCCACTCAATGATATTGACGTTTTACCAGTTTCCCTAAAAACTCGAATGTTTGTTTAATCAACCATAATTCTTCAACTGTCTGCGTTTGAGCAAAACTCTTTCAGATATTCAGTAGCTAGACTAATTATCAAACTTATTTGTCTCTTGAGAAATTTTGATATGATAAGCGGTTCAATCACAAGAAACAGTTTTTTAATTTCATGAGTTAATTTTTTCAACCACCTAGCAAGTCAAAAATATCACATTTGAACATGTTGGCTTTGGATTTATTTTAGTGGTCTGGCTGATTGTCATTTTATTAGGCTTGACCACCACTTGTTGACACAACAGTGTTCCTCAAGTTCTTAACTAGGTAGTTTAGTAATTTTTTTATCACTATTAGGACGGAGATATACAGTTACTCTGAAATAGTTGATATAGTTATGTCGTATGGATTTTGTCACGGCAATGGACGTGAAAGCGCGAGAGTATAGGCTGAAAGATTTCCAGATCGCCTAGTGCCGAACCACCAAACGTTTGGAAATCTGGAGAGGCGAGAATGGTTGCTTCAAGCCCAGGAATTTGGATCGAGGACGGTATAACGCGAAGAACAAATTTTGGACATGGTTGAGGAAAACCAACGATAAGGCACGCGGTGTTTAAGTTTGCAGTTGGTCGTTCCTGAAACAATGAATCATGATGTCTTGAAGGAATAATTATTTCATTTTTATCACATTCATAAAATTCAGGAATCACCTAACCTAACTTTCAAGGAAATATTACAACCAAAACATAATACAAAACAGGTAGCACTAATGTCTCAACTAGTTTTTTTTTCTGAATTTCAAATTAAGAACTTTAGCATTCATGTATAATGTCTTTAAGGCTCCATAACATTTTTTGATAATCTGGGAAATATAAGCTTGAAAACGAAGGTGACAGTCAAAAATTAAATCGACGTTCTTCACAGCTAATGATTCTTCCGAGATCCCAACAACAAAGTTCGATTCAATAAACTTTTCAATGGATTCCGTACCAAAAAGTATTAGATCACATCTACTAGTATTTAATTCAAGACCATGTGCTCCGGCCTACTTAAAAATTCTAGACGAATCGGCGTTGATAATATCCGCAGCAGCGGGAGCACGTAGAGCACCATAGCCGTGAAAAAGCTGAGTGTCATCTGCAAAACAAAAGCTCAAGTCCTATTTGAATCAATTTCTTGAAAAATATCTGTAGTGTAAATGGAAAACGTACGGGCCCCAGCACATATCCCTGCAGCACCCCAGACGTCACAGGAATGGCGTCAGATCGGTCATTATCGATAAGTATCACCAGGGAACGCTTGTACAAATATGACTCAAAAAATTGTAACTCAGTCACTTCGTAACCAAAATACTTCAATTTTTAACATAGTAATCGGTCTTCAACTCTGTCGAAAGCTTTTGAAAAACCTAGGAAAACAAGTGCCGTGATTATACCACATTCAACGTACCTAAGAATATCATCAACCACATCCTAAAGGAAGGTTGCCATTCTGTGCCCCCACGGAATTCAGACTGCATCAGTGATATAATTTTATTTTCCAACAAATAATCATGTATCTGGACCCAATGAATTTCCCCAGATTTTTAGACATTCAGAGAAGGACGAAGATCACCGTAGTTTATCGGATCCTTTACCTTGGGCACAGGCCTCACCAATGACCATTTCCAGCATTCAGGAAGTATCACAGTATCCAAACAACAATTTATCATATGTCACATAAGGAAACATGATCATATTTCCGCTAACGGCAGACGAATCGGCAGCATGCATTCTGGACGCGCTGCAGTCTATTTCAGTGAAAGCAAGGAAATACCACAACCAAAGCATAATTCAAAATAGGTAGTTCTAATGTCTCAACTAGTTTTTCTTCTTTGAACTTCAAATTGAGAACTCTGCCTTTAAGGCTCCATAAAATTTTCTGATAACCTGGGAAATATAAGCCTGAAAACGAAGGCCACAGTTGAAAATTAAACCAACGTTCTTCACAGAGCTCTTCACAGCTATTGACTCCCCCGAGATCTCAACAACAAAGTTCGATTCAATAAACTTCTTAATGGATTCCGTACCAAAAAGTATGAGGTCACACTTACTAGTATTTAATTTGAGACCGTGTGCCTCGGCGTACTCAAAAATTCTAGACAAATCGGCGTTGATAATATCCGCAGCAGTGGGAGCACGTAGAGCGTCAAAGCTGTTGAAAAGCTGAATGTCTTCTGCAGAGGAACGAGCCCCACACGAATCAATTTCTTGAAGAATATCTGCAGAGTGAAAAAGAAAAAGTAAGGGCCCCAGCACAGATCCCTGCAGCTACCCAGACATCACAGGAATGGCGACAGATCGGTCATTGTCGATAACTGCATCTGGGAACGCTTCTTCAAATATAACTCAAAAAATTGTAGCTCAGTCACATCGAATCCAGACTGCATCAGTGATATAATTTTATTTTCCAACAAAAAATCAATTATCTGGACCACAATGAATTTCTCTTGAACCTTAGACATTGAGGGAAGGATACTGATGGGACGAAGATCACCATAGTTTGTGGGATGCTTCATCTTGGGCAGAGAGCGATGACAATTTCCAGCATTCAGGAAATATCCTGGTATACAAAAAACAATTTATTATATGGGTCACTAGGGAGCAATCATGAGACAGCACACTTTTAACAATACAGACGATATGCCATTCGATCCCATAGCATTCGACTTTAAATTCATGATCAACTGTGAAATCTCAGCACCCGTCGTCAAACGAAAACGGAACTTCGAATGCGGATTTACACTCTGTATGGAATATTGTCCAAATCCCGAGAGCGCAATGGAATAATAAAGTACTGATATCAAAAGGATAATTTATATAAGATATATTTCATTATTTGATCATATATTTTTCGATAGTTCATACAGGGATATCCACCGGGACCGTCCGTTAAAAACTTTTTGAGTTCCATTTACATTATCAAGCTGAAATTTTATGCGCGGCCATAACTAGCAATTTCCAATTGAAGTGAAATATTTTCGAAGTGATACCATTTCCGGTTATACCGGAAGTGGTTCATCATTTTGTTATTTCAAATGGCAATCTACCTTTTTTATTATACATCTAGAACCGACATTTGAGCAAGGCATAAAATACCCAAGTTGTTGGCACTTATCTGTCAAAACTTTTGACAGATTTAATTACTTTTGTTATAAACTCGATCTTTGAGGAACATTTAAAAAATTTGTGGCTCGTAGATCTTTTGCACTACAGACACAATTTTTGCTTGGGTGGATAGAAGAAGGATCAAGAAAGTTTTTAAGCAATCTACACATGTCAAATGTTTATTGCGTTGTTTTGTATGATTTTTTCAATTTGGCCTTGTTCAAACAGCTATAACTCAATTTTTTCAAATTGCACGTGCCAATTTTTTCAAATTGCACGTGCTAATTTTCATATCGCCATCAGATGAAGCGTCTAATTTCAGATGGAATTGTATAAGCATGTACTATACCCATCTCTTGTAGTTCAGAAATAATTTGGGAATATATTTGAATTTTGATGATTTTGCAAGAATTAACAGAGAATGCTTTGAAATATTTGAATCGAGAAGCTAAACTGCCTAAGCTCACCTGACAGGTGCCTAAAATTAATGAACTTGTCACTTCGTTCATTCGAATATGATATTTCAACAAGAATTGTCGTTATTTCAGATTGAAAATATCGAAAAACTACAACACATTTGGAATAAGACCACTGGTTATTCAAACGAAAATATATTTAATCTTTTTTCAATTCATTTCAGAATGTCAAAAAGTAGTGGGTAGAAATTGCAGGCAATTCAATAACCAATTTCCAAATTTACCGTCTATGAGTAAAATAAAATTTCGAAGCATTACAAGCAATTTTCTACAATTTGGATGAATAAAAATTGTAGGAACTAAGCGAAAACCAATCATCGAAGATAATTACATTAATACAAATAATTGATAGCAAACATCATAGGAGAAAACTAATTTACGATCTGAATAAATGTTCAATATGGGCCCCCTTTTGCTCGACACACTTGACAGCTCGTATACGAACATGATGAATTGCCCTCCTAGTTTCCTATAATAACGAAAAGCATTGTGAATGCGCTCAAGTAACTCTTTTTTACTTCTTACAGGAATAAAATACACTTCACTCTTGATTTTGCCCCATAAATAGAAATCAAGGGGCGTCAGGTCGGGAAAACGTGGAGGCCATAAATTTGGTCCTTGATTACCCCACCATCTATCCTCGTATATTTCTATTAGCTGCCGATCTACAGCTCGTGTTTTATGTGCTGGTTCACCATCCAATTGGTAATAGTAATCCCTCAGAATGTCAAGGGGTAATCCATCTAATAAATTTGATATTGTTCCTTTCAAAATTTCCAGGTATCTTTGTCCATTAAGATTTTCCTCATAAATTTGATAAGCCAAAAAATCATTCATTAAAATTGCAAAACGTTCACGCTGAATTTATTTTGGAAATCATTAACCTCAATGAAATGTGGATTTTCTGTGGCCCAAAAATGTCGATTTCTCCTGTTGGTTATTCCGCTTTCATTGAATTTGGCTTCATCAGACAATATAATTTTTTGCAGAATTGTATCATCTTCTTGAAGCCAAATTAATAAATTTTCACAGAAATTTAGCCGCTTGGGAAGGTCAGTTTTGTAGTATGATGAAAGAAATAGGTAGCAGGTTATCTCCCTCCGTGGGTAAGTCAGTAGAAGTACTGACTCCCACGCCGAGGGTCGGGGTTCGAATCCCAGGTAAGATATGGATGTAGTATGAATGTTGGTGTGTTTGTCCCACGTATGTATATAAAAATCACATTGAGTCTGGACACATAACTGATAGGTTGAGTCCATAACCTCCGAAGGCCAGATAACTTGTAATCCTTAGAGGTGGCAGTCATCACTGCACGGTCTAGGTGAGTGGTTCGGAGTCCACTATAAACTGTAGGTCCTCAGAAAGAAAGAAAAGAAGGTAGCAGGTTATGTTTTTTAAGGATCCCTGGAATGGAAGTATGACTCAATCCAATATCCTTTGATGCTGACTTAATGGACGCATGTGGATTGGCACGAAAATATGCAAGCGTATTAATTTGATTGTCGTCGTCCTCGAGAATTGGTTTTCTTCTAGTTTCTATGTATTTTGTTCCTCCAAATTGCAGAAAATTGCTTCTAATCCTTCGAAATTTTGTTTTACTCATAGGCGCCAAATTTGGAAATTGGTTATTGAATTGCCTGCAAGTTGTATCCACCACTTTTTGACATTAGCTATGAATTAAAAAGAGATTAACCATATCCTCTTTGAATAATCAGCCATTTTTTATCAATCTGGTGTTTTTCAAAAATTTTCAAATGAAATTACCAACAATTCTTGTTGAAATATCAAATTCGAATAAACGAAGTGACAGGTACATTAATTTTAGGCACCTGTCAGGTGAGCGTAGCTAGTTCTGCTACTTGATTCGAATATTTCAAAGCATTCTCTGTTAGTTCTTGCAAAATCATCAAAATTCAATATATTCCCAAATTATTTCGGAACTATAAAAGATGGGTATAGTACATGCTTATACAATTCCATCTGAAATTTGACGCTTCATCTGATGGCGATATAAAAATTGGCACGTGCAATTTGAAAAAATTGAGTTATTGCTGTTTGAAAAAGTCCAAATTGAAAACATCATCAAAACAACGCAATAAACATTTGACATGAGTAGACTGCTTAAAAAATTCCATGATCCTTCTCTAACCTAACCTAACCCAAGCATAAATTGTGTCTGTAGAGCAAAAGTTGTACGAGCTAAAATTTTTTCGAATGTTCCTCAAAAATCGAGTTTATAACAAAAGAAAATAAATCTGTCAAAAGTTTCGACAGATAATTTCCAACAACTTGGGTATTTTATGCCTTGCTCAAATGTCGGTTCTAGATGTATAAAAAAAGGTAGATTGCCATTTGAAATAACAAAGTGATGACCATTTCCGGTATAACCGGAAATATTTCACTTCAATTGAAAATCGCTAGTTATGGCCGCGTATAAAATTTCAGCTTGATATTGTAATTCGAACTCAAAAAGTTTTTAACGGACGGTACAGGTGGATATCCCTGTATATATTGTGCGGAATACTAATATCTATATATGCTACTTGAAGCTTCTCATAGTCGATCGTAATTAGTCTAAAAATATCGAGGTAGATCGGCAACAGTTCAAGTTTGAGCACCCCTGCTTTATCCCATGATGTTAATAAAGTGACACTCTCTATACAGCATACACTAGGAGTCCAGGTTTTGTTCAAATTTCGCGCCGGAAAACGAAAGTAATTAAAATAAAAGTTTTCAAATAACGGTGTCAAACTACGACGTTGACTTCTAACAGTAAATTGTAACGCTCAGAAAGATTATATGCGGGATACTATGTCAAGACTAACTTTATTTCAGTTTATATTTCACTTTAAAATTAGATTCATTGATTATGGCTGAATAATTGTGCAGGAAATTAATTGATTTTAACATTTCTACTAGTTGTCCATGTAGGGTCAAATAACTTGTTGATTCTATAGCTGCAGGGAAAAGACAAATATCAGATGCTGGTGTTCTAAGTCGTTTCAAATTTAAGTAGTCACTTCCATCGACGTCTAGGGATTACAATTTGCATTATTTGATTATTAATGTAAATTAGACGGTTTACTTGCTCTATTTCATGGAATTTGATGAAACTGTAGTGTTTTTGGAAGTTTGTGTACATAACATCTGACAGATAAATGTGAGGTTAGTCTCAATACACAGAGGAGTATGGTATTTTATATTTTGTTTCGTATGGCCTTAGTCGCTGGATGGGTCGTTACCCAGTAATAAGTTAAGTCTATTCTTGAATTTGTACAAATGAATTTAATGATTCATCTAGTGATTGAGATGTCGGTCTTGTTTGGAACCTTTGTTCACTTGCGGTAAATCAAATTATTCGCTATATGAAATTTTGTCGAATGGGGTAAAATTCTAAGTGTAAACGTGCCTCAATTTTGGTCGTTCCAAATGATGTCTTATTGAACCATAGAGGATATTGGCGGTTGATACATTTCGGTTATTACGTGATCAGTCAAGAGAAAAAAAACTTGATTTTGTGGATTTTCTCCATTTTCTTCTCACTTGACCGTCTTCAATAGCGTAGCTTTTCAAAGTATCTAACTTTGGTGTGAAAAATATTCGTTGAATTTGATCGAGATATTACAACCGTAAGAGTTAAGTACTTGGCCAATATTTTCCTGTAGATTTGAAAGTGTTTGAGTTTCCAAAGGGACATTTCTATTGAATTTGAATCAAGGCTGAGCACGTGCTTCAAGGAGGTTATCTGCAATTTTTCATTCCCGTGTCAACTATAGGGGTAAGCCAATCTTGTTTCATTTCATGAAAAACTGTCAGATGGATTGTTGTGTCTTCTTTTCGCAAGGCTATCACAGATTTTTCTCGAATTGTAGGACGTAGTAGTAGATATAGGACCTAGTTACTTTCAATCTGAAATAACGACAATTCTCGTTGAAATATCAAATTCGAATGAAAGAAGTGACAAGTTCATTAATTTTAGGTACCTGTCAGGTGAGCTTAGCCAGTTCAGCTACTTGATTCAAATATTTTAAAGCATTCTCTGTTAGTTCTTGCAAAATCATCAAAATTCAATATATTCCCAAATTATTTCGGAACTATAAGACATGGGTTTAGTACATGTTTATACAATTCCATCTGAAATTCGACGCTTCATCTGATGACGATATAAAAATTGGCACGTGCAATTTGAAAAAATCGAGTTATTGCTGTTCGAAAAAGGCCAAATTGAAAAAATTATACAAAACAACGCAATAATTATTTGACATGTGTAGATAGCATGAAAAATTCCTTGATCCTTCTTCTATCCACACAAGCAAAAATTGTGTCTGTAGTGCAAAAGATATAAGAGCTACAATGTTTTTAAATGTTCCTCAAAAATTGAGTTTATAACAAAAACAATTGAATCTGTCAAAAGTTTTGACAGATAAGTGTTAACAACTTGGGTATTTTATGCCTTGCTCAAATGTCGGTTCTAGAAGTATAATAAGAAAGGTAGATTGCCATTTCAAATAACAAAAGTGACCCACTTCCGGTATAACCGGAAATGATTTCACTTCAATCGCTTGTTATGGCCGCGTATAAGATTTCAGCTTGGAACTCAAAAAGTTTTTAACGGCCGGTCCCTGTATATTAATTCTTCTTCATAAACTGCAAAGAGTAAGATCGCCAAGAAATATCACTAGGTGGTTGAATAGTACAAAAGAAAATCCGAAAATGCATTGATTCAGATACCCCAACTGAAATGGACAGAGTAGTAGCCATGAATCATCATACAATGAAAAATTTCTCAATTAAAACTTTGATATAAAAGATGATAATGAAAGAGCGGAACTTGAGATTAATTTTTAACGTTAATCTGCTATATTGCGAAGCTTTATAATCTGAAACGTAGTATAAATCCGTGTTAGCGAAAGATAGAATGCAAGAATAATTCAGAAGTATCAAGATTTGCAACATCACAGCCATTAATTAATTCAGCCAAGAAATCTTATTATTCAGACAAATAAACATTAGGAACGAAACTCTCAAACGACGTAACACAATGTAGAACTCACAAACACACGCATTTAGGCACACAGAGACACTAAATTAACTCAGGTTTTACCCCCGAAAATCTGATGTAACAGCTTCATTGATGCGCTAAACAGCTGCTAGATGACTTGAATAAACTATGAGATACCGACTCCCAGACGGGCTTTCCAAACTTAGATGCTCGACGACGAGGAACGTTCACCGACACGTTAGTTTGTAAAATAAACGTGCGAAAATTCTGGAGTGAGGATGCTGATTTAGGATAACCAACAACATCGTGTCTGAAATGTTGATGGTGAAGCGGAACGCTAGGTTTGATGTTTGGCAAGAGAGAAAGTGAATAAACTGCGAAAAATATTTCATAATGAAATTTTAAAATACCAGGGCCGACTGAAAAATTGTTTGAATTCCGCTGAAGATGTACCCAATTTTGCATAGTTGTTCCGTGAATATTTCATTTCAAATAATTTTATGACTTATTGCTCAGTTAGTTTACGGCGTGGCTTTTCAGAAAATATAGGGAATCAATTACTACTTGAACAGAACAACTCTAAATCAATGAAGAAATGAGTGCGTTATAAAAAAAAACAAGATACTACGCAAACTCATTCGAAATGTATACAAGACAAACTGAGATACACTCTTCACATGTAGAATGATCGCCATGAATAAAGTTAAACTGCAAATTAGTATCAGATCACAGAAAGGATATAGGAAGCTACACAAAAAATTATCTAAACTTACCAGAACAGGAGAAATTAATACGTCGATTTAGTAAGGCCGTAGAGCAGGGGTGCTCAAACTTGAACTGCTGGTAATCTACCTCAATATTTTTAGACTACTTACGATCGACTCTGAGAGGTTGCAAGTATGTATGATGCAGTGTTGTCGTACATACACGATACACCCTACATACCAACGTACCTAGGTGACGTGTACCGTATATACATTATTTTAGTCAAGGTTTGGGTTAGGTTCAGTTAGGTTCTTCTCTATAATATCAATAAAACATTTCATAATTATTCAGAATTGCGAGTTGATTAGTTGTTACAAAACAGAGTTACATCTGGTGTTAAACTTTACTGTGTTCTCAGCATACTTTTCATATGATGGTACGTCAGTTAGTCGATTCCGATATTTTGACTTAATTATCTTCATTTCTGAAAATGCAGACTCGCACAAGTAAGTTGACCCCAACATTGCCATCAGTTGAAAGGCGATTTACCTTACATTCGGATATTTATATTCAGATATAAAACACCACAAATTTGTATCAGATGCTGTAGCTTTGAGATTTATATCTGATATAATCTGCACCAACTCATTTTCAACAAAACATGAGTTCATATTGAACCGACTTCCTATTTCAGTAGCTAATTCCTCAATGTTTTCACATGAAAAAGAATAACTCATAAATGATGCTATATTTGCCAGTTTACTACAATCATAACAAAGCATTTCGATTTGTCCCAAAATATTTGATGACTCAGCCTCATACGTATCATAATTCAACTGGGAGATCCTTGCTTTCAAAGACAGAAAATGTTCAGATTTCAGTTGCAATTTTCTTTTGAATGCATTGACTGCGATAGCTTTTCCTTCACCGTGAAGCTCCAAGTACATTGTGATGTCAGACAAAAATGCCAAATCAATCAGCCATTTTTCTTTTTTTCAACACCTGAGTGTCATCACCTCTTTCGTCTAGAAAAGCTGTTATTTCGGGAAATTATTCCTGAAACCTTTCTAGGAATTTTCCGCGATTCAACCACCTGATGTCCGTGTGAAGAATTAAATCAGTGTGTTCAGCTGACTCCTTATCTTCCTACTGCAACTTAAGGAGCCGCCGTTGCAAGCTACGTGCACGGATGGAATTCACAATTTTTGTTGGAATGTCTATAATTTCCTCCGTGTTTAAAACTTTCGAACCCAAAACTTGTTCATGTATAATGCAATGGAATGACAAATATCAAGGGAAATCATTAGCTCGACATATTGCCACACGACCGTTTTTGTTTCCAGTTATTGCTGGTACTCCATCGGTTGTAATGCACACTAATTCATATATTGGTAGCTAAGAGTTTTTCACAAAATTGAAGAAAACGTCACATATATCTTCGTCACAAGTCTTACGCTTCAAAGGAATGATTGTCAAAAATTCTTCCTTAGCCAATATGTCATTGAATACCATTCGAATAAAAATACACAGCTGGGCAGTATCTGTCATATCGATGAATTCGTCGAACTGTAAAGAAAAGTATGTAAATTTCATGATATCATGTTTTAGTTTATCTGCCATGTCCTGACTCATGACTTCAATACGCCTTGTTACAGTCGGACGAGATAACTGAAGTTCTCTAATAGCAGACATAATTTCTGTTTTATTTTTAAAATCTCCAATTATAGTCTCACCCGCTTCAATAAATGCTCCCTTCCGAACTGATCCATCTTCGAACGATTTCAAATGACGCGATCGTAGCAGCTATTGATTGTTTGGCTAGTCTTGTTAACATGGTTTGTTCTTTTTCAAAGAAGATATCAAATCACATGCTTCCCGTTTTCTCAATTCACTCTGTGGCGGAAAATCCTTTTCATAGTTTTTATGAACCGTTTTATGATACCTCTCTAAGTTACTACGCTTAGGTATTGCAACTGACGCACGACAATAAGACAAATGCACTTATCCTTCACCGTACAAAAAAAATTCTTCCTCCCAACCGTTATTATGATGATGAGTTTTAAATATCTTCGCTGCACTCATTTTGTACTATTCTTTAATAAACTTTGTCTCGACGTAGTATTGACTTCAAATTACAATTCAGAATGACTCCAATTCCTGCAGGCGAAACATTTATATCGGCGTGAACGAAAGTCTTGAATGTTCCCGTCAAACGCGCCGCCCGAAATTTCTAGAAAAGCGGCAAGAATAAAAAACGCGGTTTTTATTTGACAAGTACCGCACGTTCCTTTAATAAAGCCGTCTTTAGCCGCTAGCAGAGTGTTATTTTATTATGTAATAAATTTTTGTAGTTTAGTTACCTACTTATTAGAAAAATGTTTTTCTCGAGATCTACTCAAAAAGCACTCGGCGACTGGGCAAACGCGATCGACTTTTTGACCACCCCTGCCGTAGAATTATAAATATCTAAGTGACAGGATGGTTATAGGCGCGCCATTGATTATATTCTTGTCAAATATTCTAATCCGAGGTAAAAACTTACCTCGAATTAGATTGTTTTGCTATTATGGCAATTCAGGTGGGTTTCATCTCCATTTTTCTCAATAACTCGTAAGCACGCAGTTGAATCCCACTATTTGATATGAAAACTGTTTTCATCTTACGCAATAACCTGTATTTGAGATCATTATAGATGTAATTATGATGAGTTTTTCTTATCATGCATGATTTAAAGTGAACAAAACAGTTTTGATTACTCAAAAGTACACAGGTACCACCTCCCGAATTTAATTCCAAGAAAGGTAATTATTACATAGATATATTAAGAAGAGTTTTTGAAGTAGTTTAATCATTTGTATACTTCAGTTAGTGGTTGGTGAAAGTGTTTTGTTCATTTAACTAGTTATTGAAAAAAATTAGAATTTTATCCCTGTCAAACGTGCTGAAAATATATCACTTTCCCAAAGTGAAAATTTAAATATATTGATTCTATACGATGCTTTAAGGCATCAAGGCCTTTTACCTTCAATCGATGAAATTGTTAAAACGTGTTCTGAGATGACGTGAATCGGACAGTCCACTATATACAAACTCCTCAAGGAAAGAAAATCAGAAGATGGATTTATGGTGAAACCTCCAAAAACCTCTCCAGGTAGGCCCCAAATGCTTATTGATTAGGAATACTATTCGAAGAACTGTTCATTCTTTCCATTTTCGGAAAGATACTCCCACTATGTGAAAAATACACGCCGTGCTCGTAGAAGATCAGGACTCGCCTTAAATATCGAAAAACAAATTGTGGCAAGTTTTGCATGCTTTGAATTTCTCGTATGAAAAGAAAAAACAACAGGAAGTCAGTTTTAATAGATAAAGATGAAAAGGTTTGCTGGAGATAAACTGGCTAAGAGCAATTGAAAAATCTATCGTTCTCAAAGTAAGAAAAAAATTTATCTGGATGAAACTTGGGTTAATCAAGGTTACACGGTTCAAAGAACTTGAAATGATAACAACATAAAAGAATTGTCTACAGAATTCCAGGCTCTGTCAGGAAAAAGACGACGTATAATAATAACGCATAGAGGTAGGGTCTACGGTTTCGTACATGGCAGGTTAACATAATTATCATTTGAAAGTAATAGTACTGCAGTCTACCATAAGGTTATAATTGCGGATATATTCGAAGAATATTTTGAACAGTTGTTGAATTTGATTCCACTACGATCTGCTATAGTAATGGATAACGAAAGCTGCCATTCGTAGCAGATTAAAAATCATAAATTTATATGAAAAAGTTTAATGATAAGCACGTCTAACTTCAACTGTGGAGAAAATGAAGCTGCTGAGCAGAAAAATTTTTGGTACTCTTTTTGTACACACTACACTAACACAACATAAACAGACAAGCTATTGCTAGTGCAATGGCGACAGGAGAACGAGTTTTTTCTACAGGTTTTTCCACTCGTTTATTGAATCATACGCAAGATAGTATGGTTCCCCTGTTACATTTCCTGTACTCACACTTTGAGGGCAATCTTAGGAGACATGATGCGACTTTGAATGTCTGCTAAAGGAACTGGTATGGTCTGTTTTTTTCCCGCTGGTATTCTATTTATTCGCTTGTTTTTTACGATTGGGTTTTTCTAATACACACCAAAATCATAGATACAAGCATTTATTGTAAATACAATTATTCGAATTTTTGTAAAAATATTTTATGAAAATATTGATGCTTAAAATATATATGAGCTTTTTGACAATAATCGATTTTATTTTTTTATGATTTTGAAGTGAAGAAAGAAATTGAATTTAAAACTTGACGTTTTAGTAATTCATGAAATTATTTATAAACATTGTTTAATATTCTGTAAGGTAATGTTAAAACTCCTGTGGAGAATTCGGCTTAAGTCAACTATATTATGAAATAAATGTTCATTTCCATAATTTACTGAAATTATTGAGTTATCTGAAATATCATAAACATTATTTAATTATTATATATTCTATCTTTAAGAAATAAGCGTAAGTTGAGTTGGCATGAAATTCATGTAATAATTATTTTTGGTTAACGTAATGAAGTGAGCAGTAGAGAATGGTTTGAAAGAACACGAAAATATGTATTTGTATACAATTTTGGAGTTAACACAAATGACTACGATCTCTTTTTTTTGCCACATATCACTACGAAGAGAGTTTATTTCAATTCAAGGACCTCGTCCAAATTATCAAATAAGCTATTTAACTCATCTCGAAAAGTCGTTTTAAATATTTCTTCATTATGAAATTAGCACAGCGCACTGAATTATTTTGTCTATAAAACTAACTATTGGACTTCGAATATCCAAAAATGTGCCAAAAACGCTGTTTCTGAAATAGTACTAGCCACATGACAACTGACGTCACACACATATAAACAAGTTGAATAACTTGTATAGCTGAAATAAAATTCCATATTTCAGTCGATTTCATTGGATAAATAGGTGTGTGACTTGTCTGCATTTCCACAAATACAAATTCGTCTATGTAGTAGGCACAAGTTTTTCTTTCCCTTTCGATGAATCAGAAAAGATGAAAATTGTGGTTACAATTAGCTCGAACAGGCGCAAGCAGCATTTTATCGGATTCAAATGTTTTTATGTGTGAAGAACCCTTTGTAAGTGGAAAGCGAGGTACATTCAGATAGTGGCTATATCTAGATCTTACTGATGTTTGAGTGTCTGTACACTCTCATATGCAGCTCTTCTCTTGCAGTTACGCGGGAGAGATCTCCAAACAAACGACGAAGCAGAATGAAATGTGTTCTAGCGCTCCGTGAGTTGTTTCTTTTCATTACGCCATTCGTTCCATTTTTGTTGGGGAACAATACAAATATTAGTTTACATGAACAACGGAAATTTTTGAACTCATATCTGTATTGATATTTCGATCATTTTTTCAAAATTGTTGAAGTTTTAGTGTAGATTTTTTAGAATTGTTCTTAAGGTGGTGTCGCGCATACTTTTTTACGAATGTACCACTTGCTCTCTTATTGCATGAATAGGTTTGCAATTTCAAACAAATTTTGGAAGGAGAGGAATGATGAAATTAAAGAGTAAGCCATTGTTTTTCTGCTGTAGAAGGCGCTTGATGCAATAGTTGGAGTAAAATGTACACTGTGTCCCATTTTCGATGTTTCAGTAGGGCATTTATGAGAAATACTGGGAATAGAAAATCCGTCCTTGATTGTTGAGGAAAACTCATTGGTGAAAAAAATAGATTTAATCTTTTTGTGTGATCCAGTTATTCCCGGTTTTCCGGGATGTCGACATATGCAAATATCTCGGTTCCTATTAGAGTCAAATGAAAACTATTTTGACAATCTACAAGTAATTTTTTGAGTAAACTGCAGAGATATATTCGAAGTCTTCCTTTTTCAATAGTTTTCGGATTATAATATGAACTATAGTTTTCAATATACAGGCTGCTTTATGGATTTGGTCGAATTTTCTAATAGCAATACCTCTTGAACGCATGAACCGATTTCCTCTACATTTCGTATCACAAATAACATGAAATCAACAATACTGTTTGGAGGTGAAATTTAATTCCAGGAACGGTATGGAAACTGAACTAAGCAGACACCTCCACATACTTTTGTGAGAACACTTGCACACGATCTTAATCAGCAAATATTGCTCTAAGAAATGATCATACTTATTTATTGAGGTATGATTATGAGGAAAATTCCGTTAATTTTGTTTCGAAAAAATTTTGCGAACACCAGCTGTAACTTACCGTTCCCCTTACGATTCAGCATTGGGTATTTATTGTTTTGTCCCGGGAATAGTGGATCGAGGGACTTGTTGTTACAGGGGTCAGTAATAACAGAGGTAAGCAGTAACAGGAAATAGTAGTAATAGGAGTAAGTAGTAACAGGGGTAAATAGTAACAGGGGTATGTATTAACAGGGATGAATAGTAACAGTAACAGGAGTAGGTAGTAACAGGGGTAAGTAGTAACAGGAGTAGGTAGCAACAGGGATAAGTAGTAACAGGAGTAGGTAGAAACAGGCTTTTATCAACAGGATCTTAAACTTTATTCATTTATTTATTTGACTCGATTTGACTTCTAAACCATGCCGCATCATGATTCCATAGCCAGTGTCCCGCTGGCCAACGCAGTGAGCGGAAGTTTGCGCGCGTTTTATTTTTGCAAGATATTATGAAATTGTACTGTTGTGAAATTTCTGTTTGCGTTATAATTATCAACTAATTTTACATTTCCTTTATCTTATTTACATTCAAATTTATCTATCTCTGATAATGTGTTTTTGAGATTGCTAAATTGTTTAAGTAGTTATCTTGATAAATGTTGAATATGGTACTGTTTGTAATTTTCGAAACCACTTGACTCCTCTTCTTAGAGCTGTTGAGTAAGACTTCATTTGATATGATAGATCTATGAATGCTTTAGAATTATTGTAATCTACTATTATCTCTAGGTTCCCTTTATCGTTTTTCAGTGTGTTTATGTTGTCAGTGTGAGTTTTGCTCTAAACTAAGATGTAGCTTTTGTCTTGCCATTTCCGAATAACCACCGCCGTGCTACTCTCATGCAAATTGTTGACTTTTTACTAATTTTGCGATTGTTACTTCTTTGGGGTTTAGTTTTCTTTCACTTCGTAGGGTCCCCACAAAGTGTGTCAACCTTTTTTGAAGTTCATGAGATAGCTGGACACTGGTATAGTTGTTGTCCATGTATAAGATTCTTCCTAGATCTAGTAAACCTTCCTTCAGGCACATTACGATAGAAGTTGATACAGTTATTCCTGGAGTAGCTTCTTTTCCACAATACATTTTGATATTGTGAGTGTAGCCGTCTTTCACACATAGTTTGAGCAACTTATTTTCAAATTTATAACGCTTATCCTTCATATATTGCTTCCACGACAATCGTTCCTGAAATGGAACAAAGTTTCATCAATACATATCTCTTTATCATAAACCATGGCATTGTGGAATCTTACTACCAGTAAGTCAACAAGTGGCAGAATCTTGAAAAGTCGATCATTTGGAGGACATTTTTCATTGTCTGAAATGTGCCACATTCGTAAAAATAGTTCGAATTTATTCCTGGACTTCACATTTTTCACTTCATTTCTATACAAGATATTTTTCGACCCTTAATCTGATAGTTTTAGCATTTTATTCAAACCCGTCCATAATAATATTCCCAAGAACTCTTCAATTTCCAAGAAGTCAATATTTTTCCATTTTTTACACGCGATTTCATAGAAAAATTTTCATTTTTCATGACTACTATCATTTTGATTACGTTATCTGTTTTCAAATAATAATAATATATAATAATAATTTTATTTATACCAATTATAGATGAAATTACAGCAGTTGCATACATTTTGTGGGGGCGGCGTGACATAATATCCGCTCACAAAGTTGATCACGTAAGTACGAATAAAATCATGAATGCCATGAAAGCAAAACTCTGTATATGGCTTTTTCCAACTACTAATATTACGTAACTAATGCATATTACCAATAATAACAACTGTATATTCAAAATAACAAGAAGTATATCCAAAAATGAAAAAGACAAAAAAAAACAAGAAATACACAGAAATGAAAAATGATACACGAATGAAGGGAAAAACAGAAACGAAAAGAATCAGGCAGATACCCATTCATATCGGCAATGAATTCTTTAAAGAAGGACCGAGGGAGATACAGCAGCCACCACCTCACTCTCCTCTTGAACAACTTGATTGAGTTTATATTTTTTATTTCAGCAGGTTAAAGATTGAATGTTCTAGGTGCTAAGTACTAGAATGATCTCTGACCAACCGTTTTACGCATTCTGGGCGGATGATAATTACTTATGGCATGTCTTGTCTCACGACTGCATGAGACCAAATTCTCACAGGTTTTGTTCTTGAATTGTGAAACCAGAATCCGCAAACAATACAGCTACCTCAAGTCCCATCAGAAGGATATGTAGCCTCCCCTCCGAAGTTAATTTTTATAAATCGCTTCTGTAAGACCCCTATCTTCTTCAGGTGAGTACTCTATTTTATCCTTCAAAATTTTTTCGAAAACTTTACCGACAGTGGAAATAATAAAAATAGGCCTATAATCAGATGGTAGATAGAAATCGTAAGGCGTCCGCTCAAGTCATCAATAGCTTGGGGCGTCACTCCTTTATTTGCACAACTAAAAGAAAACAATTTCATTCTGCTTCCATCGACACTATACCAGATGACCACATTATTGTCGTTGTTGTGGATGTTCTCAGAATCATCATCAGAACTAGAACTATCTGAACTACGTTGAACTGTTTCATTTTCTTTATTAGGTCGGATAGTATCATTTTCTAACCTAACCTAAATTCTGAGTTTTTTCAGATTTGTGACAGCTTCATCGTGATCAGATTCTTCTGAACCACTTTCGCTTTCAATATATTCATCATCTGAATCATCTTCATATGGATCAGATAAATCCTCATCACTCATGTCGAAATTTTTATCGAATAAGGCTTGTAACCTCTTTTGTAGCTCTTCATATGATATTTTTCAATTCTTTTTTAATTTATTTCCACAACAAATTATTCGTTACTGACCGCGAGACTAAATGTGTGCATTCATCTCGCACCTAGAAACAATACTACCTGACCTACCCGATAGCGAAATAGCCAGAATCGCAAGCTGAGACACGTTCAAGTCGTGAGACATATATGATGCACGTGGTGGTGATCCACGAGCGCCGCGAGGGTTACTAATGATGCACCGGGGTTAATCGAAAATAAAAGTCATTTTTCGCCAGCAATGGGTTCTTTTATTCAAATTTATATTTACTTTTAGGGTAATACACTTAGAAAAGTACTACGGCCCTAGCGAACAATTTTTATCAATGCACTACGGCAGTCAACGTATTGATCGTTATTCTTTAAATACATACTCTCCGCCAACTCTTTCTGACGACGGCATAACAAATTGAAGCAAATTAAATCAATTTCTTTTTAGCCGATAGCAAATTATTAAGTTGATTAAGTGCTTTCTTAATATAAGCTATAACTCGTAAACGAGATTTGTTGAAAAACAAATGGGGGTATAATTAGAATCAGAACGTCAAATTAGTTAACATTGCGCGGTCACTCATTCAAACTGACGAAAGAAAATCTTAAGACAAATAAACGCCAGAATTTCTTTTCGAATAGAATTTTCGACTTGTGGAATCGTCTATCTATTTCGGTGGTGGGTGCAAATACAGTACATCAGTTTAAAAGTAGATTTCACGCTAGGAAAATGACTCAGTGATTGGGAAATGTCAAGTGCGCGCTTGATTACGACCATATTGTATAGCTTAGTCTTATATATCTTTTTTCAGTTTATAGGATTTTCCTCAACTCTTGTTCGAAATAATTCAAAAAATTAATAAATCAAGAAATATAAGTCATTCATCTCGCGAAAAGTGCAATTTTGTTGTCTAGTGAAATTACTCGAACATCATTAGATCAAAAATGATTGTAAAATTTCGGAGGCTTAACATGACAAGTTCCTATATGCAATCTTCATGAATAAATTATCAAAGTCGAATTCAGATATTGACGTTGATGTTCCTTGGGTTTACTTTCAGGACATCTAAGCGGCGCCAACGCGTATACGTTTACAAAGGACGGGCTTTGAGATACCAATTATAGTTCACCGGATCACACGTGACACTGACGTGTTCTCAACTAGAATTAATCTGCGAACTGCAGTAAGTCCATCCAATTACATCCAATTAGTAATTAGACCCATTAGTTCTGAAGAATGGGATGCTCTAGGGAGTGTTAACATTCATTGTCGTTGATATACGCTATATTAATGATGAAATAATATTTACATATCCAATAATTTACTATCGCCTGTTTTTCTTCTGTCGACAGAGATCTTGATGACAGAGGTAAAACCCCTAACTTCGATTTAGTTGATCATGAACGACACGGGGTATAGGCGATTAAGTAGAGCTGTTGACAATCAGTTTTGCGATTCAAGAAGCTCGAACTTGACATGACTTGAATTCTGGGAACGAAAGCTAGACTTGAGCTTGACTTGATTTCAATTCAACAAAAGCAGAGAAGAAAGTTATCACAAAGTTTCTCAAATAATAAATCATACATGAAAGGTAGGAAATAATGCTTAATTCTATCAATGGGTGACAATCTTCAAAAGATTTCATTTTTTTATTTGATGAGTAAAATTTTCCCAAACCACGCTTGAATTAAAAAAATAAATGAAAACTTAGTTTTTGCTTTTTTTGTTCAAGGTTTTTATCTGGATAAACGTTTGTTTACTGATGAGATTGAAATTTTGAAAATAATTAAGATGTACACAAGAACGTTTTGAGCTGATAAGCCTTCATTATTACCTAGTTCTATTCGTACAAATTTAAATTAACTCATGAATCAAATTATGCTGCAGGAGTTTTGCGAAACTATGGCCGAGCGTATCAACAATAACCTGTACAACGTTGGATTTTCTGACATGTGTACTAATTTACTTGATGAACAGGTTAACGGCATAGATTTTATACCGATACGAATCCTCATATATTTCGATAAACTCAGACTCAACATCCGGAATAAATGAAAATTTGTTCACAATATATATTCATCTAGCAATGAATGAATCGATTGATATTTTCAATTAACGGTTCACTAAATAATATCAGTCAGAACATATATGTCACCAAATAATTTTAAATCTGCTATCTACCACACTGTATGACGTATCGACGTTCCTTAAAAACATTCAGGAAATTTAAAACAGAAAGAAAAGGCGAATGAGGAAGTTCAATAATGAGTTTTTCTTGAAAAAAACAAGTAGACGGAGGTGAAATTTCTTATTTCTTTGAATAATTTTACGCAAATCTGAATTTACACTCGTTTCGATTTTTGCCGTGTTCTTAGCACTCAATATATTGTTTTCTTTATATATGTACGTATATAATATATATATATATATATATATATATATATATATATATATATATGGGGTCGTAAACAAACCAACTACCTTTTTTTCAGTCTCGAGTAAAAAATGTTAGTTTATGATGTTTTAAGATCCACTTCCAAAGGACAAGTCAACAAAAATGATTAGAATGGCCAAAAATTGAATTTTTCCTGATTATAACTTCTTTGTTGTTATGACATAATTTTAACGAAGAAAAAAGTTTCTGGAAATTTCAACAAGTTTTAATTTTATAAAGTCACTCAGAATTTTTAAATTTATAAGTGCATTATTATCAATTTTTACGACCATTGAATATTAAAATTACAGTTCCATATATATTTTTCTCTTATTCAGTCAAATAATCGATAAAAATTCACTAGGAGATGTACTAAAATCTAGGAAATAGCAGAATTAACAATTTCTTTTTTATTTCGATTAAAAAATTCAGTTTTGACAATTTCTGAATAGTTAAAAAGTTTGAGCGACTTTAAAAAAATTTTCTGACCTGTCCTTTGAACGTGGCTCTTAAAACATGAAAAGCTAACTTTTCTACTCAAGACCAAGAAATAAACAATAGTCGGGTTTTTGCGCCACCCTATTATATATATATATATATATATATATATATATATATATATATATATATATATATATATATATATATATATACCGGTGTAACTGGAAACAGGCTCGCCCTATAATTTTTTCCTGTCCAATATTTTTCAATGAAATTTTCTGAACTTAATTAAAAATTTATTTCAACTTGAATGGCACTGACAATTTATCTGAAACGTTTCCGGTTTCCAAGGGAAATTAGGCAAAGTTTCGATTTTCAAATGGCTCACCCTGTATATTTTTTGAGAAATCGAATCAAACTCTCTTTGCCTATACATTCAGCATATCTTAAGATGAATTTGCTGAATTCTTAATTTTTTTTTGATAAATTTGTTTTCAAGTCAAGGTGTTTATGACGACAAAGAAACTGCGTGATTTTTCGACCGAAATCGAGTACATTTGGATTCATCACTGAAACTGTAGAGTTCCTTCTGTTATTGGCTTCGTTACATTCCAAACATTGTTTCTTAAAGAAAATCTTTTTTCCGCAAGGTATAATAGAGGCTCATTAGCACTATAATACGCAGAATATTTTTACGAATATTTTGATACAAAATTGATAATTTTTCGTAGAAAATTTCCATTCGTAATCCTGGACATAGTATAATACTCGTTTTTCAACTCATTATCTGAAGTGCTTTGGAAATGCATTGAAATCCTATATAGATAGATCACAGATCATAGAATTTTTTGTATTCAATTTTGAATGTCATAAGATTAGATTGCGTTGCATCTGAATCGGTGAGTTGGTATAAATTGTTCAGAGTTTTTGAATTTTCACTGCAGAAAAACAGACGAAATGCTGTATACACAAAATAAAAAAGTAGGTATGCTACTCATTTATGGCGAATGCCGAAAAACTCTACAGCATCAGCAATTTTATACGCTGAACGCTATCCAAAACGGCAACATCCTTCAAGGCACTATTTTCCAAAACTGGAGGTGGAGTTTCGTC
Organism: Cryptolaemus montrouzieri; assembly: GCA_013387265.2. NCBI lineage: Eukaryota > Metazoa > Arthropoda > Insecta > Coleoptera > Coccinellidae > Cryptolaemus > Cryptolaemus montrouzieri. The sequence goes on from JABFTP020000103.1 coordinate 67,279,129, forward strand.
AGCAACTGGTTGTTGTAAGTGAAAATTCTGAAATTGATGTATTAGCGTACATTAATTTGAATTGTACGGCATCTACCAGAGAAATCGCACAGGAAATAAGGATAAGTCATCAGAGTGTTTGGAGAATTCTTAAGAAGCATAAATTTCTCTCGTTCAAATACAATCTTCATCAACATCTTTATGAAAATGATAATTGCCGAAGATTAGAATATTGCAACCAAATTCTTCGAAAGATGGAAATGGATCCAAGGTATCCTCATAAAATTTTATATTCAGATGAATCCCGATTTACTAACAACGGAATGTTCAATAGAAACAATACGCGCTAATGGGCCCACGAAAATGAGCATTTAAAACGTGAGGGTGATTTCCAATAGCGATTTTGGTTTAATTTATGGATGGTAATGGTAGGGCTACATCTCATAGGTCCAATCATTTTTGATGGACCATTAATAGGGGAAAGATATTTAGGATTTTTACAAAACGAAATAAGCGATCTGATTGATGGTTTACCACTGGCTGTTGCTAATAACTTAATTTTCCTACAAGATGGAGTACCAGCGCACAACTGCAGGGAAGTTGTTCAATACCAAAATAGTAATTTAAATGAAAGGTGGATAGGCACCAACGGCCCGACAAGAGGGCCAGCTCGATCGCCCGACTTGTCTCCATTAGATTTTTTTTGTGGCCCCATGTGGAAAATCGTGTTTATAGAACTGCTTCAGAAAATCGGGAGGATTTAGAGAATAGAGTTCGGGGAGCAATAAATGAAATTTTTCCAAATCGAATGGATATTGTAGTACGGGCTACCATTCGCCGCAATAGGCTGTGTCAGGCGCAGAATGGGAGTCTCTACGAAAACCTGTAGTGAAGTTATGCTCAATTGATTTGATGACATTCCATCTATGGTCCATTTGTGTATTTTTGGATAGGAAAAAGTTTTAGGGCGAGCCTCTTTCCAGTTACACCCGGTAATATATATATATATATATATATATATATATATATATATATATATATATATATATATATATATATATATATATATATATATATATATATATATATGCAGTTTTTGAGACATTCAGTCCAAATTTGGAATGCAAGCTACTTCTTACAGCCTCCATCATTACACGTCCTGAATTTTAAATAAAATCTACAAGGTGTTTTCCTTTCAGGAGCCATGTCTTTCTACTTTTACCCTCTCACGTTTTTTTGCAGTACGCCACTGATCAACGTACAATCAATTTTCGTAGTTCTCGTTCAATGTAGAAAATTTTTTGACACTTCTTATTTTTTCGTATCTCCAACCGTTCTCGAGCTGAAAATTATTAAACGATTGTATCCATTTGTATTGTATGCAGAATTGAAATCAGTACTAATAAGAAAAATGACCAGTAGGCTTTGATTTTCTTCATTTATTTATCGATTTTGTCAGTTGCTAAAGTTTAACCAGTGTCTTCTCGAATTGTTTATTAAAATGACGATCTGTTTTAAGACTCTTGAAGTTATTGCTGTAAGAAAAAAATGGCTAATTTTACTAACGCAGAATTGGCTGATATCCATTACATGTACGGTCTGGATGACGGAAACACAACAGAAGCTAGGCGATTATATCAGGTGCGCTATTCGAATCGAGTAACATCAGACAGGCGAATATTTTCAAATATCCACAGAAGGTTGAGAGAAACAGGTACTTTAACTGTAAATAATCATTTAAAAGGTGCAACTCAAACTATAAGAGCCCCAGATATTTATGAAGCAGTTTTGCAATATATTGATCTGAATCGTCATGTGAGTAAAAGAAAAATGGGAAATCAGTTGATTATTTCACATGTTCTAGTTTGGAGGATTCTCCACGACTTTTAATCGTACCCGTTTCATATTCAACGCGACCAAATCCAACTTCCTCGAGATTTTCCTTAAAAACTGAATTTCTGCCGATGGTTCTTAGATAAAATTAGAGAAAATGCTCATTTTGTTAGTGAAATAATGTTCACAGTCGAAGCTATCTTTTCGAGAACTGCTATCATAAATTTTCAAATTAATCATTATTGGTCTGAGGAAAACCGCCATTTGATTGAAGAATCTCATCCTCAAGAACAATTCCCACTAATCTATTTCATTGGGCCATTTTTTTGGCTAACAGAATAAACGGTCCCGCTAATCGGCAATTTTTTGAGGAGGAGTTACTTTTATTGCACGAGGATGTGCCACATTTGGTGAGAAACATAATGTGGTTCATGCATGATGGGGCACCAGCACATTTTACTGGAGAAGCTAGGGAATTCTTGGATAATATATTCAACAACTGATGGATGGGTAGGGGTGGGCCTGAAACGTGGCCACCTAGGTCCCCAGACTCAAATAATTCAGACTTTTTCTTATAGGGATATTTCAAAGTTTAGTTTATACCACTCCATTGAACACTGTAGAAGAGTTGAGAAATCGAATAATAACCTCTAGTGACACGATAAGAAATACCCCAGAAATATTTCAAGGAGTGCGTGATAATATTCGAAGAAGGACAGAGGCTAGTATTCTTGCAGGTGAAGGACACTTCCTGCAATTTATTAAGTTTTTAATTGTTCTTTTATTTTAATTTTGATATTGAATAACTATAAGTTGAGTCTCATAAGACGAGCTACCAAAATAGAATCAAATTTTGGGCATACCTATCTAGTACTTCTATTATTTTCTCAAAATTGCACGTATATTCACCCCCTAAAGGTATGACGTACTCTCATGTAACACCCGTATATATAACTATGTATATTATAACTAACGACTACTAGACACTACTCAATTATAGCAGAAAAAAAGTTTTAGGGAATACATTCGAATACAAATATATTTTAGTAGTAAATGTCTCCTATTCGTGTGATTTTTGTTTGGGGGACAATTAGCCAAGAACAACCCCCTATATTAAAAAATATCAATATAAAATTGGCCGACTAATCAAATGCAACCTAGAATAGCTTACTCCGAAACTCTAAGGAAAAAACTAACATGATTGATAAAAGAGGCATATATGGAGTAAGTTGTAAAGTTTTTGAAGAAAGATGAACTGAAAGATCAATCAAAACCAGATTAAAAGAACATGAAACACATTTAACATACGGATGTACACGAAAAGCTAGCGTTCCCCAGTATACTTGCGAATAGACCTGATAGAGTAAATTTGATAAAAAATGATGAGAATGCGAATATACTGAATACTTTCGGAAGTATCCTCATCATGAAATACAAATATCTACTAAACAAGGACAAAGTTCCGATTCTATCTCTGACATTTGAAAGAAACTTTCAAGTCATCATCTCTCTCACTAATTTTTCACAAGGAACTCAACTAACATACTTTTACGCATGCGTGAATCATTCTACAATTTTTTATTAAATGGAAACCAGATTCTCTATTGCAGATTCAAATTCTACGCAAAACTTGAAATATTTGAAATTCGACTTTCAAAGTAGCCTTCATACAGAAGGAGTACTCAGTTGAATTTAGTGGTGTATACAGATGTTCCAGACAAACATTAACGAGCCAATAATATGATGGATCTATTCATATAAAACAGAATATGATTGTGAGCTTTGATTTTCTTTTCAAATGAAGATAGGACCTACAAAATATCACAGTTCGACAGTTTTTCGACCAGTTCTCAATGGTGGCTCAACACTTCACAATAGCTTCATGTCAACTACATCATGCACCTCATTTTTGCCTTCATCGAAGCCGGAATGTCGAACGTCATCCGTATTCGATCGTTCACTTTAAGCATCGTTAGCGTTATCGTCTATACGTGTGAGTCAATAAGGTGAGGAACTTCTATATCTCAGAAACAAGTTGAGATGGAAGCGAAATTTTTTCTGATTATTATTTTATAAGTATGTGTGCATTCCTTAAAACTATTTTCGTACATATAGGATGTTCCATTTTTGCTCCAGAGACAAACAAATTTTCTTTGAATGGCACGCCCTGTATTTTTTATCTTATTCTGATTAAAATTTGGATGCTCTCTTCAACGATATCTGTTTTGTGCCCAAACAACTATCGGTAAATTTTAAATCAATTAAAATATCGATAATTTCGGGAATTTGGAAGTTCTGAAATGCCCCATTTCGCATAATTTACGCATGATATTTTTTTCTTGGGGTAAAAGTGTTACCTTATTATTAAATGAAGAAAAAAAAAATTTTTATTCCGAGTGTTCCTAGTAACCCGGCGAAAATAAATTTTTCAAACATGAAAAACTTTTTTTTTTCAAATATAACACCCTGTATCTTTTTCTCGTGTTTTGTTTCCACTCAAATGAGCTTTACAACGATACCTTTATCTCAAAAATCCGATGGAGATTTCCTAGAAAATTTCAAAATTAGTGTGAGGTTTAGGTATTTCTTGCTATAAACATGCTGTTGATAAAATTCAGACATTGAAATATGCAAATTTTAACACAAAATTAGATTCTTTGCTGTTCAATGAAACTTAAATATCGAAACTCTCAAGGTGTATCGAAATTTCTTCACCAGAAAAGATTCATTTGCGATATTATCATTTGTGCTCAGAGCTAAGTCTTCACTTAATTGAAATTACTCAGTTCGAAATTATCTCAATAAATGTTCAAAAATTCAAAATATCATAAAGATCGTGAATTTGAAAGTTTTTTCAGAACTTCTCACAATCTTCATTCCGTATCATTTGACTGTGGCAATAATTATTCTCTGAAGAAAATATGTTCCTCATCATCGAAGTAAGAGATCAACTGTTTTTCCATAACCAGTGTTCTTGGTGATCCAATGAAAATATAATATTTCGAGATAAAAGAACTTTTTTCGAAATGTAACACCCTGTTCTTTTCACTGAACTTGTAATACTTTTACAAGGGCCCAAAATATTCCGGAATTATCATTAAGAAACAAAATTGAACTGCTTGTCGTGAATGAAACATCCACTGAAAAAAATGCAAATCAAAATCATAAACACCAATTTGATTCTATTTCAATAAGTTTTCAAATCAAATTAGATGTTCGAAATGTCCCACATTTCGACGAATACATTCTCGAACACGATTATTAAATGATTCAGTCACTCTCTGGAGAACATTCGGCGTTATACTCCTGAATGCTTCTGTAATTCTCTACATCATATTTTCCCTGGTGGTTGGAGGGTCTTGATATACCCTCTCCTTTACAGACCTCCACAAATAAAAAACAATTTATTCAATTCCTGAGACCTAGGAGGCCATTCTACAGGACCTCCACGGCCTATCCAATTGCCCTGAAAACTAACATTTAAAAAATCGCGGACATTGCCGCTGTGCTGTGCTGGTGCCCCATCGTGTTAGAACCACATATTGTTTTTTATGTTTTGGGGAACATTAATAAGTAAAGGCTCCAGATCATGCTGCAAGAAATTCAAATAACGTTCGCCGTTCAAATGATCTTCCAAAAAAAAGGGTCCGATCATATAATCATCAATTTTACCACCCCAGACATTTAGAGACCAACGATGTGGTGGTCAACAGTTCTCATGAAATGAGGATTTTGAGTATCATAATAATGAAAATTATGTCGGTTCACCAATCCATTCTTATGAAAGGTGGCCTCATCAGAAAAAAGTATCCCACTGAAAAAATTCGGTTGGTCTGCTTTTTTATTTAAAGACCATCTACAAAAATCCAATCTCCGTCCGAAGTCCAGGGGCTCCAACTGTTGGTGGATTCGAAAATGAAAAGAATGGAACTTTTCCTTCCTCAAAATTCTTCATACAGATGTCTGACTAATGCCCAAGTCTCGACTAACATCTCTATTACTAACATGAGGATTCTCTACTGCGCTCAAAACAACCTGCATGCTATTCTCTTCATTGAATACACGCTCAGCTCTCTCATTCTTCTCATATCCAACTTTGTCCTCATATGACGTTGCAATTATCCAATTCAAAACTGTCAAATCTTGGGGCATTGTGAGTAAACCATAGAAATGAGTCTTCTATGGGCACAGGTGGTTTGAACCACAGACTATCGAACAATATTTTCTATCTTCATGTGGTATGCCCATAGAAGTCATACTTATCTCTATGGTTTAATCACAAGTTGGATATGAGAAGAATGAAAGAGCTAAGCGTGTACTCAATGAAGATAATAGCATGCGGGTTGTTTTGAGCGCACTAGACTTTTTGATCATCTATTAAAGATTTCGATTAAGTGAAGACTTAGCTCTGAGCACAACTGATAAAATCGCAAATAAATCCTTTCTTGTGAAGAAATTTCGATACACCTTCAGAGTTCTGATGTTTAAGTTTAATTGAACAGCAAAGAATCTAATTTCTTGTTGAAATTTGCATATTTCAATGTCTGAATTTTATCAACAGCATGTATATTGCAAGAAATACCTAATCCTCACACTAATTTCGAAATTTTCTAGGAAATCTCCATCGGATTTTCGAGAAAGAAAGTATCGTTGTAAAGCTCATTCGAGTGGGAACAAAACACGTAAAAAATAAACGGGGTGTTATATTGGAAAAAAAAACAAGTTCTTCATGTTTGAAAAATTTAATTTTCGCTGGGTTATTAGGAACACTCGGTATGAGACATTTTTTAGCCATTTAATGATAAGGTACAACACTTCTACCTCGAGGAAAAAAATATCATGCGTAAATTATGCGAAATGAGGCATTTGAGAATTTAAGAAAAACTTCCAAATTCTTGAAAGAATCGATATTTCAATTAATTTAAAATCTACCAATAGTTGTTTGGGCACAAGACAGATATCGTTGAAGGGAGCATCCAAATTGTAATCAGGATATGATAAAAAATACAGGGCGTGCCATATAAAAAAATCTATGTTTGTCCCTGGAGTAAAACTGGAACAACCTGTATGTACGAAAATAATTTCAAGAAATGCACACGTACTTATAAAACAATCATAAGAGAAAATTTTGCTTCTATCTCAAATAGTTTCTGAGATATAGAAGTTCCTCTCCTTATTGACTCACCCGGTATACTACAATGAGAAGATGTTTGGCTACATCGTCCAATCCAACTCAATAAAAACTGACGATTGCCTTTGACGTCGGAAAAACGAATAACAACAGAAAATGTATGACATTTGATTCCAGCTGATTAGGCGGACATACAGAAAAGGTTTCCTTCGTGTATTTCTCAAATCTGTGATTTTCGGTTTTTGCCATTACAACAGTACGTGATGCCTCAGGATAGAGTGTTTGTTGAAGTCTGTTGCTTCTGAAACTATCAGCCAATTTCTGAAAGACTATCGAGCTGTGTTACTATCGTTTGAATGCCCAGATTTCTGCTTCAATACATCGACAACATTAACCAGTTTCCCTCTCAAGATAAACGCCTCAAAAAAGTCTAGGGAACACTTACCAATATCTTTTAAATATGAATTCGATGATTCGAATTCATTGAAATCTTTCAGTTTTTGTTAGCATGTATTGTATATAATGTATTCTCAAAAAAACAAAATAATATTTGACTTCTCCAAAGCACCTACTATACAAAAAAATTTGAAATTTGAAAATGACGAAATTTGGTAAAACACAAAAAAAAATCCTGAACTAATATTTTCGAAACGATATGGAAGCACTTATATTTTTCAGTAACCAGAAGGTCCACCTCTGTTATCAATGATACTTTGGCATCGTCGCGGCATGCTCAATATTAAATTGTCTATTACATTCTGGCCTAAGTCATTCCAAGCCTTCTGAACTGCTAAACGAAGTTCCTGTTCATGATGGAAGACGTTTTGACGAAGGAGATTTTTTTTTTTGGTGTCCCACACATGCTCGATGGGATTCAGATCCGAGGAGTAGGATGGTCACTGTAGAAGATCGATATCATTCTCTTCAAGAAAGTAAAAGACAACTCTCGCACGATGAGGAAGGGGCATTATCTTGTTAGAAGAGTGGATTTTGACCCATTGTTTGGAGATACGGTACCACTACAGGTAAAACTATCTCATTTGCTTAAGAACTTCCCGTGAGGTTGTTCTGTATGAAAACGAGATCGATTCATCCACCAAGGCGCATACCTCCCCAAAACATCACTGATCCGCCTCCCTGTCTAACAACTTCTCGAGTATGCTGGAGACGGTTTTGCTTTCCAGGTTCCCTCCATATCCAAATTCTTCCCGAATCGGGATAATAACTAAATCTAGATTCATCACGGAAGAGAATTGTGGCCCACCTCTCTTGATCCCAGTTTACGTGTTCTTCTCTCCAAGTTAAACGAGCAGCGCGATTTCCATGGGTCAATTGTGGAACTCTTAAAGGACGTCTGGAGTAGAGTTGACCTTTGTGCAGTCGATTTCTCACAGTTTGGTCGGAAATTGGTACATTATAAACTCGTGATTGCTCTTGAGCTAATTGAGATGCTGTGGTAGTACGATCTCTGCTGGCTTGTAAAACCAAATTCGGTCTTGGGCGAATGTAGTAATCCTGTAACGACTTGTTTGACGTTCTTCTACGCTACCTGTTCCATTGAAAGGCAACCATAAACGGTTTATGACACTTAGGCTACTTCCCAGAACCCAGGATACTTCTTGTTGTAAGCTCCCAGCTTGGAGCATGCCAACGGCTAGTAACATCTCTTCTCTAGTCAAATGTCGTCTTTCCATGGTCGAATCACAAAACTTGAGTATTTTATTTGTGCTTACAACAGAAACAAGGTGCCAACTAACTGATTTCAAACACTGAATACATGAAATGATTATAAAGCAGCGTCGCATCTGCTGCATTTTCAGTATTTTATAAAAAAAAATGAGATCTGTTGCGGCACTCTACATAATTTGGTGAGAAATTGATACAGGTGTTCATTTGCTAAAAAGAATCATCCATATTGATCGTTCTGGATACGATATATCGATATTCAGAAGTGTTCCCTAGACTTTTGGAGGTGTTTATGAACATATTGATTTGTTGAATAATAATACCGTTCCGCGCAAAGAGGGGAGAGATCTGATAAGAAAATCGTTTTCACAGGCTGTTGCGAAAATCTAACTCGTTCCTTTCTTCTGGCTTCCTTCACCGTGATCAAAAGTGACTTGGTTGAAAATCTCAACTATGATATTTTTGGAAGTTTAATACATTGTTTTCTTCACCCCCAATAAGAAGGAGGGTAAGCTTCTTGATAATTTCAACACGCTTGTTGGCTTTATTTCTGTTCTGGTATTAGGTATATTTTTTCCTTTTAGCGTTACTATTGAAGGATTTTTTTCTTCTCTTGTCACACACGCCTTTATGATTACACCTTGCCTAATGTTATTTGATGCTCAAATTTTCCACATGATTGATTAAAATAAGAAGAAACCATCATTTCTACGTCATACATGGTTCATTTTCAAGAAACACTTCTTCGGAATAATTTTTGGCAGGTTATAGCTAAGTAGGTATTTGATAGACATTGTTTTTTGCTGGCTTCATTTTCATATAGTTTTTTTTATGGTTCTGCGCATGTTATCTAACTTTCATCCATCATTCATTCACATCATCTTTTCTAACATGTGTTTCAGGGTATAGGCAGCACTTTGTTACAAGTTTAAGTATCCCATGTTTTTATTACTTAGTTTTTTCATTGTATATTTATATAACTACGTAGTTTTTCTTATCATACACGTGCAGACTATTCGCTGAGACATAGTGTGAGCTTAGAGGCATAATATTGACATCTTATTTTCAGCCTATAGATCTGGCTGAAATTCCTTAAAATTTGAGGAAACATTTTGCTCTTTGACTTGGATACCTTCTCCTTTATTAAAGGAGTGTATTTCCGGAGCAACTGGAGTTGATGTTTTCTCGATATATGACAACCTACCATTCCTCAAGATGTATAGATATTTCCTGTAGCTGATGTATGATGTTGGAGTGAAAGTACAGTTTAGCAGGGATTCACCTACTCATACGAAGATGAGTCATTGCCTTTAACTAAAAGAAAAAGTCTCTCATTTTCTCGACTGTTCATAATTCTTTGTCGACATAAAGCCAACTTTTTTACTGTGCGTGATTGAAATCATAATTTTTGTCTTGTTTCTGATTACATAAAGCCATTCTATATTATTATTTTCTTATTGCACTTGGTATTCCTGATATTTCTGAGAATATTATTTTTATCATCTTTGACTATAAATGTTCAGCCTGTAAATCCATTTTGAATACAGAATATGTCTATAATGCAATAATATTTGCACAGATCTTTTTGTTGTTGGGGGTAATAAATTGTGGGTTTTTCACATAGTTTTTTTTATCTCCAAACGTTCCAAAAAATTCATCTCTCTCCCTTTGTAACATTCATGAAGGATTTTAAGATTGTTCAGTGATATCGAGCGGTTAGTTGATTTTATGTGTTCAAATATTGGCGAATTTTTATCTGAGGAAATATGTTCCTAAAATCTAGCTTCAAAACTTCTCCCTGTTTGTCCGACATAGGCTACCAGACATTCATTGCATTTGATTTTATAAATTGGGGCTGCTTGAGAATGAAGTAGTTATGTTCAAGTTGGAAAAGTAGTTATTGATTTTGTTAGAGAGTTCGCCGGTGTATCTGAGACTAGTGTATCTTTTTTTCCCGGGTTTTTACGAAGCTATATATTAATTGGGAGGTAATACGTTGTTGTTTGCGTTTGAAGATTGTATTTAGAAAATGTTGAGGTATATTGTTATTTGAGGTAATTTTTCTGATGATATAAATGATAAAATAAATAAATCATCAATACTATCAAATACTTGATTCTATTATATTTCCAGTTGAACTTCCTTGCTTGTTTGTCTTGTCCTTATAATCCAACAGTGTGATAGATGATAGAATTTTAGGGTCTCATGCCACTTTAATTTCACACCTTTTTTAACTAGAGCTAGTCAGGGTAGAGCACCGTAATTCCAGAGGGTTTTGGGGTTACAAAATCATTCTGAATTTCTCGTAGCTAAGGCCAAGATGTTTGAATGAACACTACGGTTCGACCATTCATTACAACCCTACTTCTAGGACCAAGTCAGATTTGGGTTTGATGGTTTAAGACCAGAATTTAACGAGGATAACAATTTGAATGCTGTCAAATCCAATATATTCGGAAGGGAAAATGCGAAATTTGCTATCAGAATTCCAAAGTTGAGGGTAATACTCGTTTTTTGCCTCCAAAAATTGGTTATACAGGGGACATACTTTACGTTGTTCCTTGATCGAGGAGAATCATTTCGTTACGACGTTTGGCTAGCCCCATATCAATATACAGGGATATCCACCGGGAACGTCCGTTAAAAAACGAGTTCCAATTACAAAATCAAGCTGAAATTTTGTATGCGGCCATAACCAGCGATTTCTAATTGGAGTGAAATATTTTCGAAGTGATACCATTTCCGGTTATACCGAAAGTGGGTCATCACTTTGTTATTTTCAAATGGCAATCTACCTTTTCTATTAAACATCTAGAACCGACATTTGAGCAAGGCATAAAATACCGAAGTTGCTGGCACTTATCTGTCAAAACTTGTGGCAGATTTAATTATTTTTGCTATAAACTCGATTTTCGAGGAACATTCAAAAAAATTGTAGATCGTAGATCTTTTGCACTACAGACACAATTTTTGCTTGGGTGGATAGAATAAGGATCAAGGAATTTTTTAAGCGATCTACACATGTCAAATGTTTATTGCGTTGTTCTGTATGAGTTTTTCAATTTTGCCTTTTTCAAACAGCAATAACTCAATTTTTTCAAATTGCACGAGCCAATTTTTATATCGCCATCAGATGAAGCGTCAAATTTCAGATGGAATTGTATAAGCATCTCCTGTAGTTCCGAAATGATTTGGGAATATATTGAATTTTGATGATTTAACAAGAAGTAACAGGGAATGCTTTGAAATACCCATCTCATATAGTTCCGAATAATTTGCGAATATATTGAATTTTGATGATTTTACAAGAACTAACAGAGAATGCTTGGAAATATTTGAATCAAGTAGCTGAACTGGCTACGCTCACCTGACAGATGCCTAAAATTAATGTACTTGTCACTTCGTTCATTCGAATTTGATATTTCAACAAGAATTGCCGTTATTTCAGATTGAAAATATTCAAAAAATACAACACATTTGGAATAAAACTACTGGTTATTCAAACGAAAATATATTTAATCTTCTTTTAATTCATTTTAGAATATCAAAAAGTAGTGGGTAGAAATTGCAGGCAATTCAATAACCAATTTCCAAATTTACCGTCTATGAGTAAAATAAAATTTCCAAGCATTACAAGCCATTTTCTATAATTCGGATGAATAAAAATTGTAGGAACTAAGCGAAAACCAATCATCGAAGATAACTACATTAATACGAATAAATGATAGCAAACATCATAGGAGAAAACTAATTTACGATCTGAGTAAATGTTCAATATGGTCCCCATTTTGCTCGATACACTTAACAGCTCGTATACGAACATGATGAGTTGCCCTCCTAGTTTCCTCAGGATCAATGTTACGAAAAGGATTAAGAATGCGCTCTAAACACTCTTCTTTACTTCTTACAGGAATGAGATACACTTCACTCTTGATTTTGCCACATAAATAAAAATCAAGGGGCGTCAGGTCCGGAGATTGCGGAGGCCATAAATTTGGTCCTTGATTATCCCACCATCTATCTTCGAACATTTCTGTTAGCTGCCGATCTACAGCTCGTGTTTTATGTGCTGCTGCACCATCCATTCGGTAATAGCAATCCCTCAGAATGTTAAGGGGTAATCCATCCAAAAAGTTTGCTAATGTTCCTCTCAAAATTTCCAGGTATCTTTGTCTATTAAGATTTTCCTCATAAATGTGATAAGCCAACAAATCATTCATTAAAATTGCAAAAACGTTCACGCTGAATTCATTTTGGAAATCAATAACCTCAATGAAATGTGGATTTTCTGTGGCCCTAAATATCTATTTCTCCTGTTGGTCATTCCACTTTCATTGAACTTGGCTTCATCGGACCATATAATTTTTTGCACTATTATCTCATATTCTTGAAGCCGAATTAATAAATTTTCACAGAAATTCAGCCGCTTGGGAAGGTCAGTTGGTTTCAATTTTGTAGTCTGGTAAAAGAATACGGGTGCATGTTATGTTTCTTAAGGATCCTTTGAATGGAAGTATGACTCAATCCAATATCCATTGATGCTGACTTAATGGACGCATGTGGATTGGCACGAGAATACGCTAGCGTATTAATTTGATTTTCGTCGTCCTCGAGAATTGGTTTTCTGATAGTTTCTATGTATTTTACTCCTTCTAATCCTTCGAAATTTTGTTTTACTCATAGGCGCCAAATTTGGAAATTGGTTATTGAATTGCCTGCAAGTTCTATTCTCCACTTTTCGACATTCGCCTTGAATTAAAAAGAGATTAAACATATCCTCGTTTGAATAATCAGCCATTTTATTATCAATCTGGTGTTTTTCAAAAATTCTCACTTCAAATTACCAACAATTCTTGTTGGAATATCAAATTCGTATGAACGAAGTGACAAGTACATTAATTTTAGGCACCTGTCAGGTGAGCGTAGCCAGTTCATCTAATTGATTCAAATATTTCAAAGAATTCTCTGTTAGTTCTAGAAAAATCATCAAAATTCAATGTATTTGCAAATTATTTCGGAACTATAAGAGATAGGTATAGTACATGCTGATACAATTTCATCTGAAATTTGACTAAAAATTGGCACGTGCCATTTGAAAAAATTGATTTATTGCTGTTTGAAAAAAGGCCAAATTGAAAAAATCATACGAAACAACACAATGAACATTTGACATGTTTAGACTGTTTGAAAAATTCCTTGATTCTTCTTCTATTCACCCAAGCAAAAATTGTGTTGGTACTGCAAGAGATTTACGAGCTACAATTTTTTTAAATGTACCTCAAAAATCGAGTTTATAGCAAAAATAAGTGAATCTGTCAAAAGTTCTAACAGATAAGTGCCAAAAACTTGGGTATTTTATGCCTTGCTCAAATGTCGGTTCTAGATGTATAATAAAAAAGGTAGATTGCCATTCTAAATAACAAAGTGATTACCCACTTCCGGTATAAACGGAAAAGGTATCACTTCGAAAATATTTCACTTCAATTGGGAATCGCTAGTTATGGCCGCCTATAAAATTTCAGCTTGACATTGTAATTGGAATTCAAAAAGTTTTAAACGGACGGTCCCGCTGGCTATCCCTGTATAATGCTAACGCATCCTTGTTGGTGAGTGAAGTTCAAGAACTATGTTTAACCTTGAAATTGTTATGTGACGAATCGCTAACGGCATCAGCAAAACGTTTTTTCCGGCTAGAACGAATAGCAAACTGCAGCTTGGCTTTAAAGAACTTTTACCTCAGGAGTTAAGCCCTTCGTCCTTGAAAGCTTTCACTCGAACTTGATAAACTTCTTGTGGTTAGTGACCAGAAGAAGTATTGGTGTTCTTTCAGAAAATACTGCTTGAGACAAAAATTCTTCCTCTAAAATCTCTATTCTGTCCCCACTTTTTCTTAAATGCTTTAAAAACAGTTACATTCAGCTGTCGTTAGAGTAAATTGTTGTGCTCTTGGAAAATTGAAAATGGATACGCCAGGTAGTTCTCCAAACAAGATATACCTCCCCCAACTTCAACAAACATTCTACGAGGTTTTTTTCCAACGGATGTTCGACATCTCACAAGTTGGTACTTACTGAGACACTACGCATGAATGTCAAATGACGAACAGTGACCTGGCTCCCTATTTTTTTTGTATTTCATAGGTGACAACCTAGTCCACAGTTGTTTACATAGCGGAAACGGGGATCTTTTGGATCAAGTTTCCTTAGTTCGTTGAACTTTGAATTCTAAAGTCGCAGGACTTTCTATGCTAGCCCAATCATAAAAGGTAAAATGATGAGTCAACATCGGAATGAAAGATAATAAGCTGTAATTTGGTATAAACCTTTGCTTTTTCGTCCTAAAACATTGAAGGTCGAAGGTCGTTAAGATTGCTGGAATGAAATTTATGAATGAGAATGAGTCTTGTATGACCTAATGCAGGTCAGGCGTGAGTAACGGTTATCAGTACGTTGTATGAATTCAATTATTCACTAAAAACTGTTATTAGTGAAAAATCCCAAATTGGATAAACAGATGGAAGTATCTCATTAAGGAAACTACCTCTTACAAACCTTCCTTGAAAAAGGAGTGCTCATCTTGTAGGTATTATTCAATGCTCCAAAATCTGAGGACAACATTGATCATTTCTGTTACAAGCAATTCATCAAATTTATGAACCTGAACCTGTACAATCATCAACGTTTTCACGAATAAGTATAGCAGCTCATCAACATATAAATCGTGTCTACTACCAGATTCAGGTTCGGAAGGACGCATAGCATACACTAATGCAAACTGCAGCTTGCTTGTACAGAACTTTTACCTCAGGAGTTAGGCCCTTCGTCATTGAAACCTTTCACTCAAATTTGATAAACTTCTTGTGGTTAGTGACCAGAAGAAAAAATGGTGTTCTTTCAGAAGAGACTGCTTGAGACCGAAATTCTTCTTCTAAAATCTCTGTTGTGTCCCCACTTTTTCTTAAATTCTCTAAAAACAGTTACATTCAGCTGTCGTTAGAGTAAATTGCTGGGCTCGTGGAAAATTGAAAATGGATACGCGAAGTAGTTCTTCAAACACGATAGACCTCCCCTCCCAAATTCAACAAACATTCTACGATGTTTTTTTGAACGGATGTTCGACATCTCATATTTTGGTACTTACTAAGACACAACGCATAAATGTCAAATGTGGAACAGTGACCAGGCTCTCTATTTTTTTTATATTTCCTTGGTGACAACCTAGTCCATAGTTGATTACATAGCGGGATCGTTGGATCAAGTTTTCTTAGTTCGTTGAGCTTAGGATTCTAAAGTTGCAGGACTTTCTATGCTAGCCCAATCATATAAGGTAAAACGATGAGTCAACCTCGGAATGAAAGATAATAAGCTGTAAATTGGTACACATCTTTGCTTTATCGTCCTAAAACATTGAAGCTCGAAGGTCGTTAAAATTGCTGGAATGAAATGAATGAATAAGAATGAGTCTTGTATGGCCTAATGCAAGGTCAAGCGTGAGTAACGGTTATCAGTACGTTGTATGAAGTCGATTATTCACTAAAAACTGTTATTAATGAAAAATCCCAAGTTAGATAAACAGATGGAAGTATCTCAACAAGAAAACTACCCCTTACAAACCTTACTTGAAAAAGGAGTGCTCATCTTGTTGGTATTATGTAATGCTCCAAAATCTGACGACAACATTGATCTTTTCTGTTACAAGCAATTCATCAAATTTATGAAATTGAACCTGTACAATCATCAACACTTTCACCAATAAGTGTAGCAGCTCATCAACATATAAATCGTGTCTACTACCAGATGCAAACGTGGTTCGAGAAGGACTTAAAACCTCAAGAATAGGGCTGAATGCTTGAACCAGAACCACCAGACACCAGAAACTACTGAACATAATATCTTGCAATTGCCAAAATGGCTATAGTTCCTGCTGTGGATGCAGAAAATCAGGGCTACTGTATTATTTAGCAACGATCCACTATATTGAAATAATCCCGAGAAGGAAAGTACATGCGATCCTGAAATCTTGAAGGTTTGGAGATGAATACGACAAATAATGAGGATGACGACAATGAATTGAACCTTTTTAACGGACAACAAGAAGAAGACGACGAAGAAGAAGATAACTAAACACCATGCACAATTTCATTATAATTAAATTCAACGAAAATTCTTTTAACCTTTAAACTCAAATTTAAATTAATGTATAATATGCAATATTTCATGATGTGTAAAATATATTTCTTTTTTGTCTACTGTCTTACTGTCTGTTATCTATTCAATATTTAATCCTGAATTCATAATATACTATAATTAAATATAAATAATTAATAATTGCTACTAGAATAATGGACTTTGTTTAATAATTAAAAATTTTCAGTATATAATTGGTATTCTACAACGTACTGATAACCGAAACACACGTTTTACCTTGCATTAAGCCATATATGACTGTACACTGCGAACTATTCGCCCTCTACCCCAAAAACGGTTGATCGTAGAACAAACAAATTTCCATAAAAATGGAAGAGAATTTTATTCTCTACAATTTTCATTGAAGGTTCAAATTTCATTCAAGCAATAGGAAGCGAGATATTCGCAAAAAAACGGTTTTTACGAACTTCAACCTTCAATATCTTAAGACGCGGTTACAATATCATTTGTAACTTTTGAAAGAACATTTAGAAGGAGGAAACACAGGTTCATACGAATTTGCAGCTTATTATTTTCCATTCCATGGTGAAACCCCTAGTATGACTGGGCTATGCCGTTATTTCTGTTCTTAGGAAGTTTCTAAGCTCAAAATTTAGGGTGTACACTGATATAATAATAAGAAACAAGTACTGTGTTTTAAGGAATTGCACTTAATAACTGCGATTCGTAACGCGTTTCACTACACCGTTGCTTCTTCAGACGAATGAATATACAGAAAAAATATAAATGAGAATATAACTATAAATGCTGTTGAGTATTTAAAAGCTTATTAGGTTGCTTCTTCTTAAGTGGTTATTTATGACAGGTATATCCAATAAAATTAAGGAATAGATTGCTCCCCGAAGAGATTCAATAGAGGTGAAGGGCTTAAATCGACTTGTTCATTGATGAGTCTACCTGAGTGTTTGTATTTATTGATTTCTGAAGTTTCCCAAAGATCTACCTTCCAATATTTATTATCTGTATGCAAAATTTTAAACTGTGGGTCGAAAGAGTGATAAATTTTCGGTCAGAAATTCATACGAACTTATTGCCAATATCAAAGATACCAGTATACCACCTAATTCCAAACTCATTTCTCTCGACGTTAAGAATCTATTTCCCAACATTCCTCCGAAAGATACGTATTACTTAGTTGAAGAATTATTGGAAAAGAATCATGTCAATACTATCATTAAATCAGATGTTCTTTCATTATTACACATTTGTTTAAATCAAAATTATTTCCATTTCAATAACAAATATTATACTATTCAAGACGGCTTGATTATGGGCAATCCGTTAAGTCCTTTGTTAGCAGAAATATTCATGAATAACTTAGAGAAATTAATTCATAATCATCCACTCAGTATATATTGTTTATACTGGTTCGCTATGTAGACGATATCATTATTTGCTTCACAGGAACAGATACACAGTTGAAAATTTTCGAAAATTATATAAATTTATTACATCCAAAAATTTCATTCACAACCGAGATAGAAAGCAATAATTCGATAAATTCCTTAGACGTAACAATTTCGAATGAAAATGGAAAACATGTTTTCGCAATTTACCATAAGCCGTCACTCACAGATATTATAATACATAACTCGTCGTGTCATCCATATCAACATAAAATGTCAGCATTCAATAGTTTTATTCATAGATTGATTAACATCTCGTTATCACCAGAAAATTTCAACAAAGAACTAAATTTGATTAAACAAATAGCCAAAAATAATGGTTAATATCCCAAACTAATAAATAATATTTTAAATAAAAACAAAGTAGAATCGCATTGAATGAAGTTTACCCTGTCGATAAATTGAAACAAAAATTCAACACTTTAACCTACGTTGGCATTACAAGTGAGAAACTAAAATCATTCTTGAGTAACAATAATTTCAACATAGCTTTCCAAACTAATAATAATTTAGGCAAATATTTTAAAAATAATAAAACCAAACCAGGTAAAAACAATAAATCAGGTGTTTATAGATTGAATTGCAATGACTGTGATAATTTCTACATTGGTAGAACACATAGAAATTTTAATATTAGAATATCGGAACATAAACGCAGTTTTTCAAATAAAAATCAGATTCAAATTACACGAACCATCCCTTAGAAAATAATCATTCTTTCGACCCACAGTTTGAAATTTTTCATACATATAATAAATATTGGAAGGTAGATCTTTGGGAAACTTTAGAAATCAATAAATACAAACACTCAGGTAGACTAATCAATGAACAAGTCGATTTAAGCCCTTCACCTCTATTGAATCTCTTCGGGGAGCAATCTATTCCTTAATTTTATTGGATATACCTGTCATAAATAACCACTTAAGAAGAAGCAACCCAATAAGCTTTTAATTACTCAAGAGCATTTATAATTATATTCTCATTTATATTTTTTCTGTATATTCATTCGTCTGAAGAAGCTACGGTGTAGTGAAACGCGTTACGAATCGCAATTATTAAGTAAAATTCCTTAAAACACAGTACTTGTTTCTTATTATTATATCAGTGTACACCCTAAATTTTGAGCTTAGAAACTTCCTAAGAACAGAAATAACGGCATAGCCCAGTCATACTAGGCGTTTCACCATGGAATTGAAAATAATAAGCTTTTTTTATTATAGATAATGGAATTTTACCAAGTAAAAGCCTCCCAAATTCAAATGTACACTGATACACAAGAACTTTCCGTTCAAAGCAATTCGGACACAGACAAATTTGTCAATATTTCCATTACTTCTTTCTCAATATCGACTTCACATTGGGGAAAAATTGTATCTCCCTTGACGTCATATTCAATCAAGAAAAAATTTCTCCAACCAACTCCGGTCGGAAATTGATTAATAAATACCTGATAATTTTTGATCTTTCCACATTTTCGTTATTATAACGATTATTGACGTTCCTCAAATCATTGTTGGCGCCTTGAAACTAAAGAATCATTTCCCTGGGAAGTTATAAACACGTATTTGAGGTCGACAAGGTGGGTGAAAGCGGTAGATAGTATTTTAAGTGTGCCTAGAGCACCTCGCAGTCGAAAAAGTAAATTTTTCCTGGAAAAATATACAGAATACTTCCCGACGGTAAAATATCCTAATATTCGAATTCGGAGGAAGGTTCTTCACTGCAGGGGCAATAAGATTCGTGAAACTTTTAGCAGCTTGTTTGCAAACAAGAATCAGCAATGGAAATGAGGTAAATTGTGGAAGTGAGACAGATTTTCCCAGCGTTGGCCTCGGAATGAAAATGCTAATTTCCAGATTCGTTTTCACAGCTTGTACGTAGAATGCATTCATAGCTAGATGAATACTCGTTTGATATTAATCTCTCAATTCGTGACACCTGATATTCTTCGTTTTACACTGTAATAAGGTTGGATGATGAAAGATAAGTTTTCAAGGGTTAACGCAAAGTTCCGGAGCTGAGATGAGAACTCCAAATAGCTTTTCTAATAAATAAAATTCCACTTTTTCATCCGACGAATATTTCCACATCTTAGAGGATAGATATTCTGTATTTTTTATAGCAAATTGAATAATTTCATGAGAAATTACTACGCTGTTTTGACTAATGATATTGTAGATGGAATTATTTGATGAAAATTCATTTTAATAAAAATGGAATGAAACACTTTTGTCTGATTTCCACACAACCGACAGTTATTTTCAAGTGTCTGGTGTTAATTATAATGAGAAAATATATGGTAATTATACCTACACACAACCAAATTTATATAAAATCAATCGGTATTTCACATTATTTATTGTTTTTAACCATGGATCTTTGACTACTTGTGAAGAATAAAATTTTTTGTTGTATAAAACTGGATAGTATAATAAGAAATGTTGAATTATCATCACATGTTCGCGATATTGTACTCAGTCGTCACTGAGATTTGAAACTGTGAATTTCAAGATTCAAAAAAGCCTATACGCAGGGAGCACGACGAAAGCGACATCTGATGGTAGCGTAAAATCATGCTCGGCAATGGTATGACATGTGAAAGATCCGTACAAATAACAGTGAATTGTTTCAAAAAATTAATTTAAAAATGAATATGTGTCATAAAAATCTGTGATTGTGTTTTTTAAATTGAAAAAACTCATTACGATGGAAAAAGTGAGTATAAAAAAAATTAAGGAAAAAAAATTCTTTGAAAACAAGCTTCATTTCAAATTTAACACATTTGATACAATTTATATGTTATAATATAAAAGCTTGTCGCGAGATATAAGTACTCGTATTTACTTTATCAGTTTGAAATTTTAACAGGTATGCATAAAATAAATTGTGTCAAATGTCTTAAATTCGAAATGACGTTACAAGTTAACAGTAAAAGATTTAGTGTGAAGGTTAATTTTTTCTATTCAGCGCATTTAAATGAAAGTTTGTTTTAAAGAATTTTTCTAAACTTAATTTTATTTTCTAGTTATTCTTGGCAAGCTTTCATTTGGTACCCATATTGTAGGAAAGAAAAAAAGAAAATTATCCGCCATTTCGTTTTGCATTAAGAATAATTGGTCCACCATCCTGGGTACGCCGCTATGTTGGATTTAGAATGACGTCACACAGTTGATCATGCACTGTCATCCAAACTAAACGTGTATACAAAATTTCAGCTCAATCGGTTGAGACCAAGTGCCTTGAAATTTAGTTGTGAGATTTCACCCGAACATACAAAAATACATACATTGCAAGTTAAATAAAAGGTTGTAAAAACGTTTATAAATAACTAAAAGAAGTTTTTAGAATCCCATGGGGTTAACCAGTGAAATGTCAACAAATTTAATACATGACAACTGCAATAATAAAAATTACAAAAATAGTTGATTATTAATATGATTTTCAGAAATAAAATAAAAAATTAATGGCAATGTAATTGCGAATCGTAATTTGAACATACATTACCCAAGTTGCCTTGTTACTGAATAATGTTACACACTTTTTGTTTTTTCTTTCAACATCATTTATCCATGCATTTCTTTTATCCATTTATTTCTTTCATCCATTTATTTCCACTTGGCCACTGGAAATGTGTAAAATTAACATTTATTGTTTCTACCTGAATTTTTGCAATCAACAACACAACAACTATTATGGATCATTTTTTATTTAATGTTAACGTGTTTATTTATGATAAAAGCATGATTTAACGATAATTTGACCACATCGAGCGCTGTGATCGATTCAGCTGTCCCTACTATATACTCCACCCCCTGCCAATAATCATAATTGAAAGTGCCTTACGTTGGACTGTTCGATGTGCAGAGGGGTCGAATAATTGCTCTCGTTGAAGAAGGGGTGACACAGAGGGATATAGCGGCCACAATAGGGTCTCTTCTTGCAAAGTCGGTGATTTAAAAAACCTACGCCCGATACGTGGAGCTACAACCTCTGCAAAATAGGCCAGGAAGAAGTCGTTGGAAAATCACTTCTAAACAAGAAAACCGCTTTTTGTGCCAAATTGCAAGAAGAGTCCCTAGTGCGTCGCATTCCATACTCCAAAGGCAATTTCTGGGAGCAACAGGCATCAGTGTATCAGTCGAAACAAAGTTGCAAAGACTTCGTTCAAGCGGTTTATACAGCAGAAGACCCTTAATAGTTCCAGAGCTAACCAGAAAAGAAAAATTAACAGACTTAATTGGTTTATTGAGCACCGAAATTGGAATATTGAGAGTTGACGAACGAAATGTTCTTCTCTTGGATGTGACCAAAATTGTTGTTCAATCAGAGGACCGCCGGATTCGGGTTTCAAAGAGTCATGGAGGACAAGCTAGACTTCGAGCAGCAAGACAAATTCCAAAATACCAAGAGGGCAGTGTGATGTTTTGGGGTAGCATTATGCTAGGAGGCAAAACAAATTTGATTTCGTTTTCTGTTAGAGTAACAGTTAGAAATTACGTAGAATTAGTGCTGGTGCTCATAGTGAAACTCTGGCGCGGTATCAACGGTAAAAATTTCACTTCTATGAAAGATAATGCTCCTCCTCATACCAGCATCCTCGCGCGACTTTATCTTGCAACAGAGGGAATCGCTATTTTAGACTGACCAGCTTGCTCTACAGATCTAGATCCTATTGAAAATTTATGGGATAATCTCTAAAAGAAGATTAGATGACGCCAAAATAATACAAGAACCCAACAACAGCTCATCAAAGCCGCCACAGAAGAGTGGCAAGATATCACCTCAGAGAAAGTAGAAAACTTAATCCGAAGCATGCCAAGATTGATTTAGGCTTGTATCAGGGCGAAAGGAGGTAATACAAGCTACTGAGGTCGACCAAAAAACACCTACTCTATAAGAAAACAATCTTCAATTCTTCTACTACATGCGGAAAGAGTCTCTTATTTTCGTTTATTTGTTTCTTTCATAAAATAGACCTTTATTCATTTCTTTTTAAATTGAAATATCTCAAAAAGATCAATTTTATAAATCCTTCGAAATGTCCAAAATCCCTGAAGTAATATTCAAAATATCCGGTGATTCCATATAAATTTGGCTGTGTGTATTTCAAATATTGAGTAGTTTGGGTTGATTTAATTCTATTTGAGTGGTGGGTATTGGTATTTAAAAAGTTTGTTAAAATGAAAATTTTTCACCAGATTTATCGTCATTCTTTCATTACATTTGTGAATAAGGATTAATTTATCTCATGTTATTATGTGATTTATTGATTTGAGATGTTGAAAAACTGCGTATTTGTTTTCTGAGCAGGGATGTGCTTTGAATCAGGATTCATAATTTCGACCTGTTCATCCTACGTGAACTGTTGAGCATTCCTTGAATTCAATTCTATATATTCCAGACTATTGAATTTATTAGTTTTTTGCTTAGCATTGTTTAATGTATTAGAAGTTTTGATATATATCACTTGACCTGCGTGTCATCATCTGAAATAAGATATCAAAGGAATCTTGTGAAATTGCCATCTGTGCATTGGAGATTAGGTATGAAAATCGTATTAAATAAGTTCAACACGAAATTGACTATTATTCAAAACATCACAAATAATTTGGCTAGGGGTCAAAAGTAAATGAAACTGAGCAATTCAAGAGTCAAAGTGAATGTGAAAAATGCCACAAAATTCAGGAGCCGACGACGCCAACCATGTGCAACAAAGCAGCATCATTGGCCAGCTGAGAGAAGTTCACCTCAATATTACAAACTGAAATATTTATATGGCAAGATTAATAATAATATTTTATTGGATATGCTTGATGAAGAATCTTAGAAACTAATATTCAACATCTGTTGTCTAGCACGTTCGGATATTAAATAATTCGATGAACTGATTAATTCGATTCGCATTTCACATCAAGGAATCTGTCTTAGCGGAATAAATCAAGGAATGGGCATGATTGCGGAGTTTGGCTGTTTCCTGCGAATTTGGAGCTGAACTTGATACGTCTCTCCGTGATAGATTCATATGTAATTTGGTGAAGGTGCAATTTTGGATCGACTAGTAGAAAAGGAAGGATTGAACATTAATGGATGCAATCGATGTCGAGGAAAACAAAATGGCTTCCACAGAGCTACCAGATCACCACGGCGCCAGTGAAATCGCGGTTGGTTCAACACATGCGCAGTTCAAGTGATGGCCGGCTAATATACCGGACAGATCGTCATCAGGAGATTGGAAGAACGAAGATGACACAAGATGGGCGCGCCTGTTAAGTTTGCGGAAAGATGGATGGACATGCGAAAGATAAGTATCGTTTCAGATCTTACTTGTGTAATTTTCGTGAAATACAGAATCATTTATCGGCACTATACCGAAAAAATAGTTAAAAATTTTAATTCTCCAGGAACATCGACTCATAATTATTTAGAAAATGTTGATTTGGGTGAATCATTAGATGAAAAGAATTTATATTCTCTGAAGGAACAATTCTAGCATTTCATTTAGTCTTAGTATTGAAATCGAATCAAAACAAGTGAAATTTCAGATAGATTCTGGTGCAAGTATTTCTTTTTATCAGAGAAATTCTATTTTGAAAACTTTCGGAATCTAGAGCTTATAGCTCCAGATAAATCACTTCATTTTATAATGGAAACAAAAGTTGATTGGAACATCAAACTCAAAAATCAAGAAAATAAAAATTAAAATTTTAACGTTATGAAAACTGGAGTACCCTAACTAGTTGGTAATATCTACAATATTCGTTTTTGAAATATAAATTTTGAATGTTATGAAGGTGGTGTTAGTCATGTCCAATGTTCGATCAAAAATACCCTTTTCCCCTTTCCCAGGGTGACAGAAGATAAAGAAATGGCAGTTGTAGCGAGCATGGTTGAAAATCCAACTACTAGTTAGCGAAAGACTGTCTATGAAACGGGGAGAAGTAGAGAGAGTATAACCAGAATCTTAGGAAATCAGATTCCAACCGTACATGTTCAGATCCACCAGGGGCTATCGGAAGGGGAATGTAAACATCGTGTTGAGATTTATGAATGAAAATTTTGCAGCCTGAAATATGATGTTCTGAGATGAATGCACTTTCCACAACACCCTAGTGACTTTTGTTATTACGAAGATTAGAATCGTCAGTTGTACACGCATAATCGATTGGCGGTTGATACTTGGGGCACAATCATGGCCCTGCATGTTATCGGGCCATTTTTCGTTGTTAAGCACGGAAATATATTATTGAGGTTTCTTCGTGATCATCTACGAGGATTGCTAGAATGTGGATCCAATTGCAAGGAGTTCTTGCACATTTCACTGCCAATGTGCGGAATTTCAATGACAAACACTTTCCTAATAAATGGATCAGCAGAGGTGGATTCCAAAATTAGCCTGCAAGATCACCTGATCTATTCGCCTTGACTTTTTTCTATAGGGTTGCGTAAGGGATATTATATTTCGAACTCCTCCAACGACGACTGACGATAAGATAAGAGAAGCATTTCGATCGGTAACACCAGACATGCTGAGTAACGTTAGAAGATCATTCTAAGACATGTTAACTTTGTGTATCGTTCCAGATGGAGGTTATCCATTGAAATGCTATAATTTAGTAGTCGAGTATTGCATTTTTAGAGGACATAATTTTATTGTTGGGACCTTTGGGGGACGATAGAAGCTTTATTTCATGTTTGTGAGGTTGCAGCCCTTGTTCCCCGGCCGCCATCTTGAAAAAAGGTTGCGAATATATTTCCTGTGATATCTCGGAAACTATAAATCCCATCGAAAAAATTTTTAATATGATTTATCAAATCGCTTTCACAACAAATAAACTTTTTGCCGTAAATGAAAACTCTATAAAAAGTTATAAGCAAAAAAGTGAAAAAATTCTTATAAAAATATTCTTTTTTGAACAATAACTTTTAATTTTTTCATTTTATCGAAAAATTATACCAGGCCAATCTTGTAGAGCGTCTTTCGAAGAACATTTTTACATATTTTTCTTTAATTTCATTTATTTTCAATTCTGTCACAGCACTCCAAAGTTGACTGTGTTAGTCAATTCTCAAGAGAATCCGGTCAAAACGAAATGAATCACTTAGTTTGATCATTTTTTTATAATCCCTACATACTAATAATTTTTTTCACATCAATACCTACAACTCAACTAATTTATTCATAAATCTTTTCTTTTACTATACAACTTATAGAATCATTGCTTTTTATAATTTCGTACAAGAGTGTACATTCTTGAGAATGTTAAGCAATTAAGAAAAGATCCGAGTGACTGTTAAGTTACAAAAGAACATCTGCCTACTACGACTGTTATTATTATTTGTAGTTCTCGAAGATTCAGCTGTTTTTATTCTTTTAGTTGTGCTACATATTTTGACACGTGTAGTAGTATTGTGTAGTATTGAAAATTATCGATTTTACTTCTATTTATTATTTTTTCAAATCCTTGGTAATGAGAACACAAATGGATCTTTATTAATTTACTTTAAATTGCTCTCACATAAGTAGGTTTCCTCTTCGATCAAGCTGAATCAGATGCAATATCAATCATCGTCTCTGCTGCGCTTAGTGCTCCCAATTTCATGATTATGTCATTATTGTGGCAGAGCACATCGACATTGCTATATTGTTCACGGCATCAGGAACAACACAGCCAAACATTTTTTTTAACCTTCTAAAGGACGCACATGTGGTGCTCCCTTTAGAACTTGTTTTTTATTCATGCTTTCTCTAGTTGTGATACAACATCAGCTGCCCATAGTATGAGGATCTACTATGTCTCAGCTTTTTCCACCAAAATCAGTCCATCTTGAGACAAGGTGAGTGGTGAATTTCAGTTGGAACACATTGTATACAATCCATTTGTAGAAACGGTGTCAAAGTAACCATACGCTTGGCATCTTGGACATTACTTCATCTTGAAGAAATGCCAAAGAAACCCCATTGTCGACTTTGCTTTGACATTTTCTTGAAAAACAAAACTAAAAACTAATGGGCAGATTAAAAAGTTCCTTGAATAAATATAACAGCCGAAGAACGATTCGATCTGTTGAAACAAAAAATGACATTTCAAAAAGTGAAATATAAGTTATTAGAAGAACATCTCGAGAACCTGTATAAAGAAGCGCCTCGTTTTATGGTAAAACATCTGTTAGAAACATGTTCACAGACATTTTTTCGCTATCGAATAATTTGTTGATTAAGTTAAGGATCAACCAAGATGAAAAAGACCTTAATGGAAAAAGAGAAAACTGCTCATTCGTATTACAGATAACAAGCAAACTGAACAAGTCACTGCAATGAATTGAAACCATGCCCACCACTGCCAAATTTCGTATACGAGCAGAATCATCACCTGCAAATGATACTTGAAAAAATTCAATCGAAAACATCGAAGAGGCGGCGTCGTCCAATTTATTTCCCCATTTATTTCTACATTCGACCGCAAAGCCTCCTGTATCGCATTTGGAAATCTATAAATTCTACGCTGTACTCTATTGTCTCTCGATAATGGCCTGATAGGTAATGCCTGTATTTGACTGCGTTGACAACCCTGTCATATTTTGTGGGTTAACGTTCTAATCGCTCGCAATTTTGCACCACAAATCGTTCGGTTAACACATTCAGGGTTTCGTGGAATTACTGGGATGTCGGAAAATTTGAAATTATGTTTTTCATTCATGTTTTATTGATTACACTGATAAATATTACTACTTACCCGCTTACAAACCTCATCCTTAGTTCTTTTCAATCACCCTTAGTTTTCATAAAACATCGACTTATTAGATAACTCGAATTTTGCTTACCGAAGTATGTTGCCGAATAAATTAAAGAAAAAATTGAAACAGTTTTCTTCTTGAGATTAGTGTTAAACATTATACTTATATGCCGAGAGTGCCGAGAGAGAACTAAACCTCTACTGACGAAATGTCAAGTCGTTACAGAAGGTTGTAAACAAATTGAAGGGCGAAAACCAATGTTTCAACAAGAAAATACTAAAATTTCCGACTATTCTTGAAAGTCAAACAACACTCAGAGGTCTACGAACAGAAATGGTTGACTTTTCTATAGCTGCAAATATGGCCAAATATGATATCTTAATCTTGACTGAAACCTGGTTAACAGAAGGATCCATCAATGCAGAGCTTGGACTGAATGAATATTCAGTTTATCGTTGTGATGAAACCAATAAATCAAGCATTAAAACAATGGGAGGAGGGGTTCTAATCGCTGTCAATAAGAATCTTTCCTCATATGAAATTAAAAATCCAAGTACGAACCTTGAGCAGGTATTTGTTGTGATCACTATCAATAAAAATAAACTCCTAATTACTAAGGTCTACATCCCGCCTAATTGTGAACATGAAACCTACGAAAATCATTGTGAAGATGTTGAACAATTAATGGACGAATATCAGGACGTGGAGTTACTTAGCTGTGGAAATTACATTTGCCCAGTATAGAATGGCAGAAGAACGATGATGATGTGATTACTGTGATTTCCTTAGCACGGAGATTGGTATGTGAATGCTTTTCTATAATGCTGGTTGCACAACAATTCAACACTATAAAAATGCTAGAAATGGTTTGTCAGATTTAACTTTTCTACTCTAAAAAATCTCAAAATATATGCAGCTGAAGAAATTTTGGTGAAACCAGATGCTTATCACCCAGAATTGTGCTTCTGTCTCGATTTTGAAGGTTCTTCTCAGTCTCGTGATGCCTCCTATGGGATTTTCGATCTCAGGAATGTAGACTACTGCGCTATTAGTGAATATCTGAGCGAAAAGTGCTGGGATACCATTTTTGAATGTCGAGATATCAATAATGTTGTTGATGGCTTTTATAATTTCATCTCTGAGGTTGTAGAACGGTTCGTACCAAAATTATCAACAAGATTTTTTAAATTCCCAAAATAATATCTAGGTAAATTGAAACAGTTGATTTCAGAAAATAAAACTCTGCACAAGAAATATAAATATCTTTAGATGTTAATGATTATTTAAGATTTAGCAGTTAGAGAAAAGAATGCAAAAATTTGGCTCACGCTTTCTATCTGGATTATTTTGAAAGTGTAGAGGATAATACCAAATTAAACACTCGATATTTCTTCAAATTTACCAATGACAAAAGAGAAGATATTCTAACCTAGATGTATGCTACTTGATGGAGAGTACTCAGATAGCCCTGAATTATAGCTGGTTTCTTCAGAGAATACTTTTGCCTATATATATATATATATATATATATATATATATATATATATATATATATATATATATATATATATATATATATATATATATATATATATATATATATATATATATATATATATATATATATATATATATATATATATATATATATATATATATATATATATAGTTTTCAAATCAAATTAGATGTTCGAAATGGATATATATATATATATATATATATATATATATATATATATATATATATATATATATATAATATATATATACATATTGTTTTCAAATCAAATTAGATGTTCGAAATGTTCCCCATTTTGACGAATGCATTCTCGAACACGATTAAATGATTCGGTCACTCTCTGGAGAACATTCGGCGTTATACTCCTAAATGCTTCTGTAATTCTCTCCATCATATTTTCCCTGGTTGTTGGTGGGGTCTAAATATATCCTCTCTTTAACATACCCCCACAAATGAAAAACAATTTATTCAAGTCCGGAGACCTAGGAGGCCATTCTACAGGACCTTCACGGCCTATCCAATTGCCCTCAAACCTATCATTTAAAAAATCGCGGACATTGCCGCTGGAATGTGCAGGTGCCAGATCATGCTGCAAAAAATTTAAATAACGTTCGCCGTTCAAACTTTTTTGGGAAAAAAAGGGTCCGATCACATAATCATCAATTTTACCACCCCAGACATTTAGAGACCAAAGATGTTGGTGGTCAACAGTTCTCATTGAATGAGGATTTTGAGTATCATAATAATAAAAATTATGCCGGTTCACAAATCCATTCTTATGAAAGGTGGCATCATCTGAGAAAAGTACCCGACTAAAGAAATTCGGTGGCTATTTTATTTAAAGTCCATCTACAAAAATCAAATCTCCGCCCGAAGTCCAGGGGCTCCAACTGTTGGTGGAGTTGAACATGAAAAGGAAGGAACTTTTCCTTCCTCAAAATTCTTGATACAGATGTCTGACTAATGCCCAAGTCTCGACTAACATCTCTTGTACTAACATGAGGATTCTCTACTGCGCTCAAAACAACCTGCATGCTATTCTCTTCATTGAGTTCACGCTTAGCTCTCTCTTTTTTCTCATATCCAACTTGTCCAGTTCTTTCAAACCTTTCCCTCAATCTCTCCAATGCCTCTTTCCTCTCACCTTCTCCCAAACAATAAATCATATTAATTAACTCTTCTTGGGTTAAATTCATTGTTGCAATAATATTATGTATTTCTCAATTAGACTCACTCATATGACATTGGAATTATCCAATTCAAAACTGTCAAATATTGGGGCATTGTAAGTAAACCATAGAAATAAGTCTTCTATGGGTACAGGTGGTTTAAACCACAGCCTATCGAATAATATTTTCTATCTAATTTTGTGTTGAAATTTGCATATTTCAATGTCTGAATTTTATCAACAGCATGTTTATTGCAAGAAATACTTAAACTTCACACTAATTTCGAAATTATCTGGGAAATCTCCATCGCATTTTTGAAGAAAAGGTATCGTTGTAAAGCTTATTTGAGTGAGAACAAAACACGTGAAAAAGATACAGGGTGTTCCATTTGAAAAAAAGAAGTTCTTCATGTTTGAAAAATTTTATTTTCGTGGGGTTACAAGGAACACTCGGTATAAAAAAATTTTCTTTCTTTCATTTGATAATAAGGTACAACACTTTTACCCCAAGAAAAAAAATATCATGCGTAAATTATGCGAAATGAGGCATCTGAGAACTTTTGAAAAAACTTCCAAATTCCAGAAATGATCGATATTTTAATTTATTTAAAATCTACCGATATTGTTTGAGCACACAACAGATATCGTTGAAGAGAGCATCTAAATTGTAATCAGAATATGATATGAAATATAGGGCGTGCCATTCAAAAAAAATCTAAGTTTGTCCCTGGAGCAAAAATGGAATGGCCTATATGTACGAAAATAATTTTAAAGAATGCATACATACTCATAAAACAATAATCAGGCAACATTTGGCTTCTATCTCAAATAGTTAATAGTCAATGTATATATGTGTGTATTTATGTATGTGTATATATGCAAATCTGTTGAACTAAAATGGCTAAGTGGTAAATTTAGTAATAAATAATGAATAAATGAATAAACACTATCTCCAAGCTCCCCTTTCTCAATTTTCAAAGTGCATTCACTCTTGATGAGATTTTCTTCCTTCTTTTTCTGAGCGCTACTAAAATTTCAATAACGGGCGATTAAAACTTGGAAAATCGTTATGCTGTTATTAAAACTTGAAGGGAGGCAATAAATTGAAATTATGGAAAAAACATAAATAAAGGAAACGGTTTACTGATTTCAAATCTACAATAACCATAGTTTGAAATTACTCTTGTAATCTAACTATCATACAGATTCACTCTACGCTATCTATTGAACCACTCTGTATACTTGAATACTCATAACGTACCAGTACATCATCATAACACGTTTACACGGGGCGCAAGATGTGAAAATACTCACAAGAAAATATCAATAATTAACAGGCGACAAAGTCAGTTCAAGCGCTTAAGACCTACTCCACCGTTAAAAGAAATTAATATCTAACTTCACAAAATTATATACCATGAATGATTCTCAATATTCACTGATTGTTAAAAGTCAACATCGTAGTTTGACACCATTATTTCAGAACTGTTATTTTGATTATTTTCGTTTTCCGGCGCGAAATTTGAACAAAACCTGGACTACTAGTGTATGCTGTACACAGTGTGTCACTTTATTAACATCATCGGCTAAAGCAGGGGTGCTCAAACTTGAACTGCTGGCGATATAGTTCAATATTTTTGGACTAATTACGATCGACTCTGAGAGGCTGCAAGTGTGTGTGATGCAGGGTTGTCGTACATACACGATACACCCTACCTACTTACCTACCTAGGTAGGGTGTACCGTAGCATATATAGATATTAGCTTTCCGCACAATATATATTATTTTAGTCAAGGTTTGGGGAAGGTTTAGTTAGGTTCTCCTCTATAATATCAATGAAAATCTCATAGTTATTCAATATTGCGAGTTTATTGGTTGGTACAAAACAAAAAAGTTACATATGTTGTTAAAATTAACTAAGGAGTGACTTTGTATGTTGAAACTTGGCTCTTTATGTCCTCAGCATACTTTTCATAAGATGATAAGTAATCACTGAGTGCTAATGGCAAGCATGATGACATATGATCCTCAGTTAATCGATTGCTATATTTTGGCTAGATAATCTTCATTTCAGAAAATGCAGACTCGCACAAGTAAGTTGACCCAAACATTGCCGTCAGTTGATGGGCGATTTGGCTTGAATTCGGATATTTATCTTCAGATATAAAACACCAGAAATTTTCATCAGCTCAGTTTTTCGACATCTGAGTGTCATGACCTCTTTCTTCTAGAAAAGCTGTTATTTCGGGCAACAATTCATGAGACCTTCCGCGACTCAACCACCTGACGTCCGTGTGAAGAACTAAATCAGTTTTGGCCAACAACAACAGACTTTTTGGACGAGACTGTATTTTAACGAAAATACTCTTTTTCGAAGAGGCTGTATTTTAACGAATACGTTCTGGGAGAGGCTGTATTTTGACGGGCAAATACTCTTTTTGGGAGGAGCTGTATTTTAACCAGAATACTTTTTTTGGAAAATGCTGTATTTCATCGAACCAAAATTCTTATTGCTAGAAGCTGTATTGCACCCAAATATACTGTTTGGAAGAGGCTTATTTTAACGAAAATACTCTTTTTGGAAGATGCTGTGTTCTAGAGCCCAATACCACCATTATAAGCATCTCCACGCTCTATATGAGTGATTGTAGTATTTTACATGTTTTTTTATTGATTTTAATATTTAAACCTTTTGTGAAATATTTATCAGCCTTGTAACATTAAAATTCATTTTGTACATATGAACATATAACATTACAAGTTAAACGTTTTAAAATAGTTTCAGAGAGTCGACTCGTCAGTTTTTGCTTTAAATTGTAATTAATTTTTGTTCAACTTTTGTGTGAAGGAAATAGACTTAATATATTCATTCATTTTTAGTGTGTGTTTTCTTGTGAACGTGTTGTCTGCTCTTGAGTTCCAATAATAGTTCTTTTACTGGGCAAATTGACCATCTCTCACGCTCATCTATTGTAACCTGATCTTCGGTTGGTTACTGAAGAATAATTTGCAATCGAAGCGGACTAACTTGTTTTAGTTACAAGATTTGAAACTGTGAATTTCAAAATTCAAAAAAGTATATAATTATAATTGAAAATGCCTTACGTTGGATTGTCCGATGTACAGAGGGGTCGAATAATTGCTCTCGTTGAAGAAGGGGTGACACAGAGGGATATGGCGGCCACGATGGGGGTATCACAGGGGATGATTTCAAAAACCTACGCCCGATACGTGGAGTTACAATCTCTGCAAAATAGGCCTAGAAGAAGTCGTTCTAAGACCAAGACCGCTTTTCGTGCCAAATTTCAAGAAGGGACCCTAAAGCGTCGCAGCCCATAATCCAAAAGCAATTTCGTGTAGCAACATACATCAGTGTATCAATCAAAACGATACGTCAAAGACATCGTTCAAGGTTTTTATACATCAGAAGGCCCTTAAGAGTTCCAGAGCTAACCAGACAACAAAAAATTAACAGACTTAATTGGTGTTTCGAGCCCCTAATTGGAATTATGAGAATTGACGAAATGTTATTTTTTCGGACGTGCCAGAATAGGTGTTCGAATATATGACTGCCAAGTTCGGATTTTAAGGAGTAGTGGAAGACAAGTTAGACTCCGAGCAGCAGGAAATATTCCGAAACACAAGGCGCAGTGTGATGTTTTGGGATGGAATTATGCTAGGAGGCAAAACAGATTTGATTTCGATTCCTGCTAGTGTAACAGCTAGAAATTACGTGGAACTAGTCCTGGAGCCCATAGTTATGCAAGAATGTGCTTCTCTGCATACCAGCAACCTCGCGAGACATTATCTTTAAACAAAGAAAATCGCAATTTTGGAATGGAAAGCTTGCTCTCCAGACCTTAATCCTATCGAAATTTTATGGGATAATCTCAAAAGGAACATTAGACCACGCCAGGATTATACAATAACCCCATCACAGCTCATCCAAGCCGCCACATAAGAGTGGCAGAATATCACCCCAGAAGAGGATGAAAACCTAATCCAAATCATGCCATACAGGCTTGTATCAGGGTGGGAGGAGGTAATACAAAGTACTAAGGTAGAGAAAAAAAAACCTACTCCGTGAGAAAATTATCTTTCATTTTGTTACTACATGCGGAAAGAGTCTCTCATTTTCCTTTAGATGAGTCTTTCTTGAAATAAACCTTAATTTATTTCTTTTTTCAATCGAACTATCTCGAAAAGGATAAATTCTTACAATTCGAAATCCGAAATTTCCAAAATCCCTGAGGTAATATTCAAAATATCGAGTGATTCCAAATAAATTTGGTTGTGTGTACACGTGCATGAGTGATACACTGCATTCAGCAGAGACCGAGATGTGGTGGAAGATTTGCCCCACTCATGTAGGCCTTCAACATTTTCAACTGAAGTTAACATCTATAAATTGAAAGAAATGGTAATTGAAACTCACCATTTAAGTTTGGGAGAGATAGGCAATGAACCTTTCGTCTCGCACGAACCAGTTCGTACCCTTCCAAACTATTTTTTGGGCATAGACACGCGTTCCGACTCAACTTGTTAGAAAAGACATGAACTTTCTCCAAAAATTGAAGCGCATAAAGCTACCTGAAGACATTCTTAAACGAGTCAATTCCGAACCCACATTTATCAAACGCATTGTAAATGGTGATGAGACATGGGTTCATGAGATAGATAGATATTATTATTTGAGTGAGGACTGCCTAGCAGCCCTGCCACTGCAATCCAGTGGTCTATTGTGGCACATTCTGTCCTAAATATCGTCCACGAGCTCCGTCCTTCTCTTAAAGGATACGAGTTTTGTGGGTGAGAGCTTTGCAAGATCCAAGTTCCTTCATCCTGATCCTGTCCCCAGCAGGGCACTCGCACATAAAATGTTCCATCGATTCTATATCTTCTTCACATAGCCTACATGAAGGATCATCAATCAAGCTCAATTTATTTGGGTGTTTCTTAAGGCGACAGTGCCCTGTTAGTATGGAAGTAAAATCTTTCAGTTCCAACCTAGAGAATTTAAGCTAGGCCTTGGCTTTTGCAGTGGAAGTTCCACTGATGGCACGTCGAGCGTATCTGATACCTGGGAGGCTCATCCAATGCTCACGTACCCTAAAGTGCAGCCATCGGTTGTTTTCCATCCTTGCAGTTTTCAGGGGAAATTCCGAGCTTAGGTTCCGGTCCTATAAACTCCATGTTAGTTCCTTGAGCGGCCAA
The DNA here is from genome assembly GCA_013387265.2 of Cryptolaemus montrouzieri. NCBI lineage: Eukaryota > Metazoa > Arthropoda > Insecta > Coleoptera > Coccinellidae > Cryptolaemus > Cryptolaemus montrouzieri. Next base: position 67,315,008 of record JABFTP020000103.1, read on the forward strand.
TGTATCCGCCTTCTCATTTCCTTCAATGTCAGAATGACTAGCAACTCATATTAGACGGATCCCGCTCCACTCTCCTAGTGACAAAGGTGGAGGGACATTCCTGCACCATAAGTGACGTACATGTATCGGATGCCAATGCTTTCAGTGCAGCTTGGCTATCGGTAAGGATCTTAATTAATCTAGTTGTCAGTCCCTCCGCAAGAACGAGGTTAGCACAGTGGTCAATGGCGAATATTTCTGCTTGAAAGACAGTTGCATGCCCACCAAGACAGATCAACTGTTCCTTGGCGGCACCTCGACCGTAGGCACCTCTCCAACACCTTTCGCAGTTTTTGAGCCATCTGTGTACCAACAGGGACCCTCAAGTAGACAGTCCTTGGAGCTGTTGGAGCTGGTCAATTCCTGTCTATCGGGAATGATGATCTGGAATGGCCTCTCCATGTTGATTTTAGGTGTTTCTATGTCCGACTTCATACTCAGCACTTCATTGTCCTCGATTTCAGACTGTAAGGCGCCAGGCACAAAGCCGAAATTACCCGCTTCATTACGGGAAAGATGATGGAATCTGTAGTAAGCCATTCTAGAAACTCCTCTCATCACCAAATGAAGGCGGAATATCAGTTCCATGGTCGCAGTGTAAAGCAAAAGGCTCCAGTAATCGTGATGCAGGCTGTTCTCTGTAATTTAGAGAGCTTGAGGTGGCATTGCTTCTTAAGACTGCGCTCCCACCAAGCAATGCAGCCGTACATAATATGTGGTCTAACCCCCATCATATATAGCCACTGAAGTTGCTTTGGGGCAAGACCCCAGTTTTTTCCACAGGTCGTATGACATGCCCATAGGGAATGTCTAGCCTTGTGTATTGTGTTTTCCAGGTGCGAATTTCAAGTGAGTTCATGGGTTTATGAGTTTTACATACAAATCAGTTAACGAGCTTCAGTATAGCATCTCCGAAACAGAAAAAAACACGTCAAAGTCATGAATTACGCAACACTATAATGTACCATCTCAAAAGGCTATCATGTGAATGAAGTTCTGACTAAAAATTCAACAAAAACTATCGAACAACCACCGTATTCACCTGATATGGCTCTGGCCGACTTTTTCTTTTTACTAAACTCGATCGATAGAAGATATGAAAGATAATTCGCGGTGAGAACTGAAGTCGATTCTAGAAAAAGCGTTTGAAGAATGTTTTGATAATTAGATTATTTGTTGGCGCAAATGTATTATTTCAGAAGAATCCTACTTTGAGGGTGATGATAAATTTGGTCGACAAATAAATATTTTGTCTTCGATTGACCTATTTCCAATACTCTTTGACAGAATGTATAAGAAAATCTAAGGCTGTCTTATTTTATTTGCCTTATACAAACTGCATATATCAAAAAAGTGGTTTTATAATTAATAATCTCGGATCATTTTCATGGTCTTCTGATGGCGGTGAGTGCGGCTTCAACAGTGATATTGTTCGCGGTGAAGCATATTCCTCGTTCAGGGTTTTTTCTTATAATTCCCTTAATCAGTTCAATTGTATCACTAACCATTATAATAAAATCTTGGATTTGATTTTGATGAATTCTACTGATGTGCCATCATCTGTTCGATGTTGTACGCCTTTCGTTCCAGAGGACCGTCACCATCCCGCCTTAGAAATGTATGCAAATTTTCTTTTGATAAAACTCCTAGCAAATCTAGATCGATGAACAAATTTTTTAAAGCGGACTATGCAGCGATAAATTTGGCACTGTCAAATTTGAATTGGAAAACTTTCTTATATTCTACCGATGTGAAAGAATGTGTTGATTCATTTTATTCTGCTTTGAATAAAGTTATTGATAAGTATGTACCTCATAGATCTGTTAAGTATAATTAATTCCTTTCGTGGTTTGGTAAAGACACTACTAAAATCATTGACGATCAAACTAACTTACATCAGAGATTTAAAAAATTCGAAGACCGTTTTCTGTATGAAATTTTTTGGATTTTGCGTAGACAATGTAAATTCTTAATTGAAACAGATCATAAAAAACACTTTGCTTCTGTAGACGGTGGAATTGTGAGAAATCCTAAGCCCTTTTGGTCTTACGTCGGCGAGTTGAGAGATAGCCAAAGGATGCCTCAATCTATGTGTCATGGTGAAAAAATCTTAGAAAATAGTTCGGATATATCTAATGCTTTTTCTGAGTACTTTTCTAGTGTTTATGAAGATCCGCATAAACCTGTTCTTTATCAAACTAATTATAAATCTTCTTCATCGATTACATTTAACACGATAGATCTGAAGGATGTCAAAGCTAAAATCGAGGGACTGAATGTCACGAAGAGTCCAGGTCCGGACTCCATCCCACCATTTTTTAATAAAATCTTGTTCTGCTAGTTTGGCGACTCCACTTCAAATTATTTTCAACAAGTCTTTAGCACAGGGTGTCTTTCTAGATGAGTGGAAGGCGGCAAAGATCGACATATTTTCAAAGGTGGTGAGAAAAATGATTAAGTAATTACCGACGCATCTCTATTCTAAGTTATTTCGGAAAAATTTTTGAAGCAATAGTAACTGATAAATTTTTTCATTCATCCAGTTCCAAATTGGTTCAATCTCAACATGAGTTTTTCAAAGGTAAGTCGGTTAACTAATTTAACTCCTTACATTCATTTCATAAGTAGTATGTTGAGGGTTCTAAAGGACTTCGGTGTGATGGGGTCCTCACTGAAATGGATAAAGTCGTATCTGTCGGATAGACTGCAGTATGTTGCACTTAATGGCACTCATTCTGGTTTCGTTCGTATCACCTCTGGTGTTCGTCAAGGGTCACATTTGGGGCCCTTTTTATTTTCAAGTTACACTAATGATATTTCGGAATGTTTTCTTTATACAAATGATGATTTATATGCCGACGATTTTAGAGTATACAGTACTATTCGGTCCTATGATCATATTTTGCGGATTCAGAGTGATCTTGACAGACTTTTCTCTCTTTGATAGAGAAGGTATTTTCAATTAATAATTGATACCTGTGAGCATATAAGGTTTACGAAAACTGTCAATGTCTTCGATGCTATTTTTTTGTTGGTGGGCTTGTAATTGGGAGGGTAAACCAAATTGAGGATCTTGGTATATATCTTGATTCTAAGTTGTCCTTTCAGTATCATATTGACTATATAGCTGCTAAGGCTTCCAGAATGTTGGGTTTCCTTCTAATAAAAACTAAAAGTTTCAGCGATTCGAGGTCTTTAAAAATGCTATATTTCTCGTTGGTGAGGAGTAATTTGGAATATGCTGTACCTGTTTGGTCCCACACTATTATTGACAAAATTGAACGAGTCCAGAGAAAGTTTTTCGAACGCTTCAACTTTAGATTTCTCAGTCCTAACCATGATTATCAATTGAGTTTGCGTCATCACAAAATTTCAAGCCTGGATCAGAGGAGAGTCCTTTACGACACTGTATTTCTTTATCGAAATTTAAGTCATTATTTCAGTTGACTATCTCATTCTCAATGTTCCCGTATACCTTAGTCGTTGAAATGCACTCTTTTATGTTCCATGGGCTCGTACTAGTTTATTTTTCTTCATTCTGTATTCTTGCGAATTATGCGTCTGTACAATTGGCATATTGCCAGTATAGATATTTTTCATGATTTTTCATTTCTTCTTTGAAGAATAATGTTATTGCATATCTCAATAGAACTGAATCATTCTCATTGTTGTGGTGTTTAGTGTTCATGATATTTTGCTTGATTCTGTAATCTTTAGTATTTTTTTTCTCTCCAGAATTTTTATGAAAATTATAATTTTTATTTCGAATGACAGTTTCACTTCCGTTTATTTTTCTGTGATCATTTTTGTGAATCCCTATGTTTTGTAACAATAAATAAATAAATGAATAAATAATTAATTTCTTTTAGAAGAAACTCTCTACCGAGGAGTGGGTCCTTCTCCATCTAATGTTCCCCTTGTTTCCTTTGTATTGACAGAAATGAAAAATAGAACGAAAACCTGTTTCGTAAACCCCTCAAAAAGATAATCAATTATGCTTATCACTTCGATTTAAAATCTGCGTTTCCATGAGCAAAAATAAATAGTAATGGCAAAAATATATATTCTTTCTTTGAGCATATCATATCATATCATACACTCAGGAATATATGATGCTGAAATGAATTTCTAAGTCGTTGCATATTCAAAATAAAAAAAATTTATATTCGAGGAATTTCCATGAATCATTTTTTCCCGTATTCGCATTGAGCGAATCAGGATCTTGCATGTTTCTAATGATATCTCTACGAATACCAAACCTTTCCCCAGGAAGTTAAATATGCTCTAAAAGGTTCCATTTTCATCTGACGAATTCAGGGATAAATTAGAAACGATATACGTTGGGAAATGCTTTGGTATTCGAGAAGTATGTTTACAGTCGATTACGTTTACCGTTGGAACGAAACAACTACATCTGTTCAGATACAATCATTTTAGTTCCTTCATTTTGAATGTCGGAATGAACAAAACTCATCCGCCGTATAACAAAGCTTTAGTTTCGAGAAATCTAAACGTTTAGTTATTGATGTTGCTTTGAAATTATTATTATTATCTTTAGCGGTGCGTCTCTTCTTGAATGACTGAATATTATTTACCTATTGCGATATTGAGCACAAAATGATATAGTGGGCTTCTAGGAATTCAAATTGAATCCTTCGTCGAGAAAATTCCTAGATCCAATTTCCATTCGAATTAAAAACAGTAGTTCACCTCCTATATACACGGTGGGACGTAATAGAAAGGCGTTTTTGAAATGACAATAACTCAGCTGGTTTTCAACGTAAAACATTTTAAATTACGTAAAATGAAAATGACATGAGGCAGATGACGTCCGCAATGCATCGCTCTTGTCGATTCTCAAAGATCTGCATCACCTGATCTAACAAATCGGTGTCGGTTGCACTAACTTCTCTTGTGATGGCTCCTTTCTTAGGTTACCCCACAAAAATAATCACAAGTAGGGAGAATCGGGGAACGAATGGGACCACGACACATCACCAAAACAAGAGACATGACAGGGAAAATACGAATCATAACTTTCATTGAGGCTCTACCTATATGTGCCCTGGCACCATCCTGTTAGAACCATACATTTCTTCTGTTCATTTTTCATCGTCGCAATTCTAGGATAAAATAGTTCTCTAGCATGAAAAAATATCGCTCAGAGTTTTCAGTTACGGTTGCTTTCAAAATAAAAATATATCGCTTTCCCAATTGAATTGTGACTCACTTTCCTCAATAAACCAAAATGGTCACTCACTGATATGAAACCTTTTTCACCCAAATTTCACGGACTTATTGAAACGCACAAAGAAAATGCACCCTTCCGTCCAATGGTCTCTCACACTAGTTCTTCAACGTACCAACTTTCAAAAGAGCTGAATTACATTTTCAAAGAAATTACAATTTTTATCCCCAAATATTACATAAAAACTCCCGGAACACCCTGCCTACAGATGCCTTTCTACTTTCCTTAAACGTCGACGTACTTTATTATCCCCGGAGATGAGTGTCTACCATTGATTTCCAATATTTTCGACCGTTCACATATCAATCCGATTATTCACAACAATTTTATTTTTCTTCTCAACGTTTGTCTTCAACATAACTGTTCCAATTGGATAACAAATTTTTTAACAAACTGGTGACCTTGCTATTGGCTCTTTTAAGTCCACTTCGTGCTGATATATTCATAAGTTATATAGAACAGAAAAATTCTCAAAATTCCAGAGCTTCACGAATAATTATTTGGTATCGTTATGTTAATGATATTTACTAAAGTGCTTCATTGGTCCAAATATCAATTACAAGTTAGAAATAGAAACGAACAACCTTATAAACTTTTTCGACTTAACCATTTACCGAAGAAATAACTCTTTTTCATTTGATATATTTCGAAAACCAACTTTGACAGAGCTTTGCATGCCCCATCTCTCTTCTCTACCCTTCCAACATAAACTAGACGTATTCAAATCAATGGTTCATAGAGCATTTTCATCGTCATTCTCTATTGAAAATCTCAACAAAGAAATTTATGTCATAAAAACTATCGCCAGTAATAACGGTTACCCCCCAACAAAAGTGGACAAAATAGTTCTTGAAGAAGAAACACAGTCAGCTTACAATAGTACATACCCCCATGTTAAACCTAATATCGATATTCACAAATTCTTTGCCCTTACTTATTTTGGTCCAATTTCACAGCAGGTTGCAAATGTAATGTCAATTCACAACGTAAAAATTGCCTTCAAACATACATGTAAATTATCACAATTATTTTTCAATGCCAAAGACGAAACTCACAAATAACACAGTTCAGGAGTATACGGACTGTGTCTCCCTGACTGTAACAGTGTACACATAGGCCCGACAAGAAGATCTTTCAGCATTAGATACAAAGAGCATCATCCTTCCTTTTGTGAAAACAAAAGCGACTCCACCTTCACACAACATTGCCCAGATAACAACGACCATTTTCCTAGTATAGATAATCTTAGAGTCATGTAGAAATAGATTTAGTGTGCTATCATTTCCTGACGATGCCAACTTAGTTGGCGAAACGCGCGTCGAGTATTCGAAATAATGTTTTGGTGTAGTGGTATACAGTGTTTTATAGTGTTCCCCAATTTAATCCTCTGTTACTTAATTTGTTTCAAACCATTTAGATTAGTTTTTATGAGGTTTTACTCACTTTTATTCCATTGTTGTAAATCATGCATTCTGTTAAGAAGTACCGAGAATTGATTGTTTGAGAAATCTGCTCAAAACGATTGTCTACATTTTTGTTGTTGCTAAGTTGGCACATACTGACGCAAAGTTCTGTACTGACGCGAAGTGTAAACGCGATCTGTTATTCAGTTTGTTTAAAATGCCTCGATTTTGCCAGTTCTCACAAGTGTGTTTTGTGATATTTACTATAGATAAGATTATCGAAGTAACAACTTGTCCCAAATTTCGTATTTCTAAAGGAATTTCATTTGTCGATTCGCTGAACCTGTAACAGAAGGCCCTCGGTAAATCGTGCATATGAGTGGTGAAGTGCATTCAACTTCGGTCGAGATGATGTGGAAGATTTGCCCCACTCAGGTCGGCCAGCCACACCTTCAACTGAACGTAACATTGATGAAGCGAAGAAAATAGTAATTGAAAATCATCATTCTAGCTTGGGAGTAATAGGAATTGAATTTCGCGTGTCTCACAAATCAATTCGTACCATTTTAAACGTGCATTTTGGCATGAAATACGTTGCCATTCGACTAGATCCAAAATACCTTAATTTTTTTGAAAACTTGAGTCGTGTTATGGGCCTCAAAAACATGCCAGAACGATTCAATTTTGACCCCACATTATTAAAACGTGTTGTAACTGGTGACGAGACATGGGTTTATAAATTTGACATACAAACCAGTCAAACCGCTTTGAAATTTTTAATATTATTATTAATACATGGTGATTGTTCAGATACCTATAAATTCAAGCATAAAAATTAACATAGATATTTGAAAAAAACAAAAAAAGCTAAGAAGTGAGTACACATCGTGCAAGACTAGGGTTCAGAATAGAGAGAAGAAATAAACATATAGAGAAATGAAGCGAATTCAAACTAGTATTATTGTTTAGATTCTAGCCAAGAGTCCAGAGCATTCTAGAAGGAATTCACTGTTTCCGAACTTATCTCCTCCGCGGGCAGGGCGTTCCAAGTTCCAAATATCATGTTGCTCAGGCAACTCTCCCGACATGAGACTTTGTAGTTTTCTTTGCGCAACTTCAAATGGTGGCCGCGTAGACGTTCGTCGGTATTTAAAATAATAAGTCGTCACGTTTCACACTGAACAGGCAACGTAGAGCACGTTAAGTGATTATGAGATACCCACGGAGACGTCAATCAAAAAACGAGGATAGATTTAGCAGGCGATAGATAGATAGATATTATTTTTGAGTGAGGGCTGCCTAGCAGCCCAGCCACTGTATATCTACAGTGACCCTCAAGTAGACGGTCCTTGGAGCTGATCCATTCCTGTCTATCGGAAATGATGATCTGGAATGGTCTCTCCATGTTGGTTTTAGGTGTTGCTATGTCCGACCTCATACTCAGTACTTCATTGTCCTCAATTTCAGACTGTATGGCTCCAGGCACAAAACCGAAGTTACCCGCTTCATTACATGAAAGATGATGGAATCAGTAGAAAGCCATTCTAGCCACTTCTCTTATCAAAAGATGAAGAGGGGCAAGGCCCAATAGCAGTTCTATGGCCGCGCTGGTTGTTGAGCGAAAGGCTCCTGTAATCATCATGCAGGCTATTCTTTGTAATTTAGAGAGCTTGAGGTGGCATGGCTTCTCAAGACTGCACTCTCACCAAGAAATGCAGCCGTAAGTAATACGTGGTCTAACCACCATCACATATAGCCACTAAACTTGCTTAGGGGCAAGACCCCACTTTTTTCCACAGGTGCGTTGACATGCCCATAGGGAATGTCTAGCCTTGTGTATTGTGTTTTCTAGGTGCGAATTCTACGTGAGTTTATTATCCAGGGTCATCCCTAGATATTTCGCTTCTTCCACAACCGGAATAAACACCCCGCCCAGGGTCGGGGGTGAAACAAATATCCCCCTCTTCCAGGTGAACGGTACCATAAGGCTTTTGTAAGGGTTTATGCTAAGTTTCTCTGCTTCATACCACCCCTGAATTGCAGACATAGCCTCCTGTAGTCTGTCGGAAACATCGCTATAATCTCCGACAGCCAGAATGACTATATCATCAGCGTATGCTTGTACATAAATATCCAGTGCGCCAATTATTGCCAGAAGGTCACCAACTAGCAGAGACCACAGCAGAGGGGATAGTACTCCTCCCTGTGGGCAGCCCCTGCCAGCCACAAAAGTGACTATTTCTCCTTTCAGTGAAGTGTTGATCACTCTGGCATTTAGCATGTTACTACTCCATTCCGCCATAATATTTGGTACTCATCTGGCTCTCACAGCCCCACACAGTGAGTCAGTGGGGCCGCTTTAAGCGCATCTTCAATATCCATGAAGGCTGCAGCTGCAGTCTCCTTGCGGTCCAGAGACTGTGTAATCCTCCCGCCGCGTAGACGTTCGTCGGTATTTAAAATGAATAAGTCGTCGAGTTTCACACTGAACAGGTTACGTAGAGCACGATAAGTGATTATGAGATCCCCACGGAGACGTCGATCAGAAAACGAGGATAGATTTAGCAGGCGAAGTCTCTCCATAGAATTTGGTCGTCTAACACCATAAGGCATCCTAGTTGCGAGCCGCTGTACACTCTCCGAGCACTGGACATCACGAATAAGAGTCGTACTCCAGACAGGTCCGGCGAACTCTATTATAGGGCGAATGTAAGTTTTGTACAAAGTGCTGCAAGTAGCGAGATCACAGCCAGAGAACGATCTTTGAATCATATAGTTCATTACTTCGCTTTGGAGGTTAATTGATCTATATGTTCCGGCCAAGTTAGGTCATCGGAAACGAGTACTCACAGATCTGAATGGACTTTAGTAGTGCTGATGTTTTGGCAAAAATACTATATGAATGACGCGGGTTGTTTTGACCCATGTGGGAACTCGACACCTCAGAGTAGTTAAGTGGCAGGGGCCAATCTCCGGACCAGTTGAGTATAAAGTAGAGGTCACGTTGAAGGAAAGCGGTGCCCGAGAGTGGTTTGCAGTACAACTTGGTGTCATCTGCAGAGATTGAACACTCAGATTTTACTAGTGATGGTAGATCAGAGGTGAAGAGAAGAAGTAGAAGAGGGCCGAGGACTGATCATTGTGGTACCCTACTGCAAACTGACTGTGTAGAAGATAGTGTTTTTCCCATTCCCAAAATTGCGGTTAGAGAACTTGTAAAGAAGCTGATGGTGAGAGACACGATCAAATGTTTTGCTGAAATCCAGGTAGATAAATAAATGACGCCTTCCATCTGAACCGAAACCGAAAACACCACGTCAATGTCGATCAACATTCAAGGCAATGTTGACTGTTTCCTTTGATTATCGCGGAGTTGGACACTCATTATTCATGGCAGAAGGTCAGACGGTATATAGAAAATATTTCTTCAGCACTACGAGAAGTTTGTGACAGCAGATTTATCGATAAAGGCCACATTTGCGGGAAGAGAACTCATGGATTTAGCACCACGATAATGCATTACTTCACAAGGCTACCATTTCGAATCAAACTCTGACCTAAAGCTCACTAAATACCATCAACAACCACCGACTTTTTTCTCTTCCCACAACTCTGATTAGCACTTCGAGGTACCCGTTTTGAATCGATAGAAGACATAGAAGATCGCGGCGAGAACTGATGTCAATTCCGGAAAAAGCGTTTAAAAAATGTTTTGATGATTGGATTATTCATTGGCGTTAATGTATCGTTTCGGAAGGGGCTTACTTTGAAGACAATACAGCAAATTTGGATGAGTAATCAATATTTCGTTTTTCATTCCCATATTCTTGGTAATTGTGTGACGAAATGTGTATAATTTGTAAATGAGATAAAAAAACACAAGGTTTAACTTTAATCTACACTTTATTTGATTTTCCTGTTATTCATCCAACTTGTTCTACGATTTGTTTTTAGTACCATACTCTTCATTCTGTTTTTCATTCTTGATAAAGCTGCTGTGTCAGCGAAACGTCATCGAATTTTTTCAAATAAAGTGTAGATTAAAGTTAAACCTTGTGTTTTTTATCTCATTTATATCATGGATCTACATCAAGTAACGGCCTCCACAATTCAAATGTATAATTTGTTTTAAATACATTTAGTTTTCATTTTGTATCTATCTGATAGAGGAGTTGTGTCGTCAAAACGCGTTACAAATAAAGTAAATGAGTGCAAAACAAACTTTCTTTTAGTTGTTATTTGAAATGGTTTTGCATCAAGTAAGGGCCACAATTATTCAAAGTTGAAAATAGGGAAGTTGGTATTAACCAACGTTATATGACACACCCCGTATAAAAATGTGCGAATAATAGTGTCAGTTCTCGAAAGTCTTTTCGAACACGCTTCCACTTGTTTTTTGTTGAATTTATTCCATTAAGCTAATACACATTGCATGAATTCAAAGCAGTTTTTCGAATGATTCCATTTAGAATCGCGTCTTTCTTGATTGAGTGTTTTATCACAAGCATTTAAAATCTGCGTTTCCATGAGCAAAAGAAATGAAGTAATGACAAACAGATATGCTCTCTTTGATCATTTTATATCTTATTATACATTCTGGAATATATGGCGCTGAAATGAATTTCTAAATCGTAGCATATTTATAGTGAAGAGAAATATTTATATTCGAGGAATTTGCACCAACCATTTTTTCTCCTACTCGCATTGGACGAATCAGGATCTTGTATATTTCTAATGATACCGCTACGAATACCAAACCTTTCGCCAGGAAGTTCAATATGCTCTAACGGGTTCCATTTTCATCCGAAGAATTCAGGGATAAATTAGAAACGATATACACCAGGAAATGCTTTGGTAGTCGGGAAATATGTTTACAGTCGATTAAGTTCACCATTGGAATGAAATAACTACATAGGTCAAGATACAATCAAAGTTTTTGGACCTATTGCAAAAGAAATAACCGGGACTGCTTCCTGCATTTTGAATGTCTAAATGAACTCAACTTATCAGCTGTATAACAAAGCTTCAGTTACGAGATATCTGAACATTCAGCTAGTGATGTTAGCATTATTCGGAGATGTTGATTTGAAATTATTGTTATTATCATAAGTGGTGCATCACCATCCGTCTCTTCATGGTTGACTGAATCTTATTTAGCTAACGAGAGCGATATTGAACACTAAATTATGCAGTGCGCTTCAAGAGAATCTAATTGAATCGTTTGTTGGGAAACTTACTCGGTCTAATTTACATTCAAATTGAAAGTAGTAGTTCTCATCCTTTCTAGATATGTTAGTCTTCAATAAAACAAATCATTAATATTTTCGTAACCCAGAAGAAAATAGTTGGTAACCATGTCACATTTAATCTATTTTAAGGCGCATGTACCATAGTATTGTTCCGCCACTGCGATAATATTTCAGATCAAGGAAACGTTGAAGAACGGAAACTACCTTAAAATCAACTGATTGTCGGTAGATGTCATATGAGTTCACTCTTCCGTATTTATTCGAATTTGTTCTGTTTGCTTCTGGAAAGAATTTTTTTCTGTCCTAAAAACATCTGTACGTCGAATCCGTTTTCAAGCATGCATTCCAGTTTAGCTAGAGTTTTTCTTTTACGAGGATCTAGAAAGTTACCTTATATTTTCATTCTCACTAAGCGGATTCTAATCCTGTAAAATTATTGAGTGTCTATAGTTATACGTATTTGTGAAATATCTATACCCTCATTCTACCTGATCACAAGTTTGTTATTGGCTTTGCCGGATTCAGACAATTCTGTGAAAACTCCTTCATCTGTCGCCGCTGAACATCTCATATGTTTTTGAATCTTTCTTTCCTTTGGTTTGCATTTGTTTGTTTTTTTCTACTTGCAGAAGGCCTCATTTCCTTTTCTTTTGAACCTTATTATGTTGGTACTTTATAGAACCGATTTGGAATTTCATCAATTTTGGGTTTCTGGTCCACTCGAATCAAGAAAAGTACGATTTGGACCCTCAACATTTGTACTGGATTTCGGCTGTTTCCTTGACATGTGACTTGAACACGAGCAGAACCCAAGAATACCTACCATCTAGTATCCAAATTAGAGACCCAGAGCTCGAAATCGCCGTATTGTACCATCTCAAATCAAGGTCAGATCCATTTCTTGATTTTCCAATACACATTGCATGTATTTGAAGCAATTTTTGAGTGTTTCATTTAGAATCGCGTCTTTTTTGATTCAGTGTTCTATTTATTTATTTGTATTGACTAAAATGTGATTGAAATGGAAAATTTGTTTTGTTAACCCTGAAAATATAATCAATTATATTATCACATGCACTTAAAATCTGCCTTTCCAAGTGCAAAAGGAATGAAGTAATGACAAAATATATATTCTCTCTTTGATCATATTATATCTTAATATACATTCTGGAATATATGGCGCTGAAATGAATTACTAAATCGTAGCATATTTACAGTGAATAGAAATAATTATATTCGAGGAATTTCCACCAACCATTTTTTCTCATACTCGCATTGGACGAATCAGGATCTTGAATATTTCTAATGATACCGCTACGAATACCAAACCTTTCGCCAGAAAGTTCAATATGCTCTAACGGGTTCCATTTTTATCCGAATAATTCAGGGATAAATTAGAAACGATAGACGTCGGAAAATGCTTTGGTAGTCGGGAAATATGTTAACACTCGATTAAGTTTATCATTGGAACGAAAGAACTACATATGTCCAGATACAATCAAAGTTTTTGGACCTTACGCGAAAGATATAACCGGGATTGCTACAGGCATTCTGAATGTCCACATAAACTCAACTTTTCAGCTGTATGACAAAGCTTCAGTTACGACATGTTTGAACATTCAGCTATTGATGTTAGCATTATTCGGAGATGTTGATTTGAAATAATTATTATTATCATAAGTGGTGCATCAGCATTCGTATCGTCATGGTAGTCTGAGTCTTATTTAGCTAACGAGAGCGATATTGAACACTAAATTATGCAGTGCGCTTGAAGGAAATCTAATTGAATCGTTTGTTGGGAAACTTCCTCGGTCTAATTTACATTCGAATTGAAAGTAGTAGTTCTCGTCCTTTTCTAGATATGTTAGTCTTCAATAAAACAAATCATTAATATTTTCGTAACCCAGAAGAAATAGTTGGTAACCTTGTCACATTTAATCTATTTTAAGGCGCATGTACCATATTATATGTTCCGCCACTGCGATAATAATTCAGATTAAGGAAACGGTGAAGAACGGCAACTACCTTAAAATCAACTGATTGTCGGTTGATGTCATATGAGTTCACTATTTCGTATTTATTCGAATTTGTTCTGTTTGCTTCTGGAAAGAATTTTTTTGTCCCAAAAACATCTGTACGTCGAATCAGGTTTCAAGCGCGCCTTCCAGTTTAGCTAGAGTTTTTCTTCTACGAGGATCTAGAAAGTTACCTTATAATTTCATTTTCACTAAGCGGATTCTAATCCTGTAAAATCATCGAGTGTCTATAGTTATACGTATTTGTGAAATACCTATACCTTTATTCTACCTGATAACAAGTTTGTTATCGGCTTTGCCGGATTCAGACAATTCTGTGAAAACTCCTTCATCTGAGGCCGCTCAACTTCTCATAAGTTTTTGAATCTTCCTTTTCTTTGGTTTGCATTTGTTTCTTTTTTCCTACTTGCAGAAGGCCTCCTTTCTCTTTCTTTTGAACCTTATTATGTTATTACCTTATAGAACCGATTTGGAATTTCTTCAATTTTGGGTTTCGGGTCCACTCGAATCAAGAAAAGTACGATTTGGACCCTCAACTTTAGTACTGAATTTCGGCCGTTTCCTTAACGTGTGACTTAAACAGGAGCAGAACCCAAGAATACCTACCATCTAGTATCCAAATTAGGAAGCCAGAGCTCGAAATCGCCGTATTCTACCATCTCAAATCAAGGTCAGATACATTTCTTGAATTTAATATTGGAATTGAAGACTTCATTTTCGGAAAAGTGCATGCGCCAGGACAAGCCTACCCTTTATCCCTGTATGACCTAACCATTTTTCTCTTACTTTTGTAACAGTCCGATTTCTCGAATCAATCATTTATATCTTTAAAACTCAGTTTTCATAATTTTATAGATAATTCAATCTCATTTCATCAAGTTAAACATTCAAACAGTTTGAAATTCGAATCAAGAATCTACAGGTAATGATACTCAATAAAAATTATAGTGATATCCGTAAGGTGTCGCTGGTATTGATCTAGGTTGTTCACCGGTTAATTGTGAAGTCAGTATTTGAGAGAAGATCGTTTTCTCGTTTCTGTGGGAGAACGGAAAGCAGTACCCATTCAATATTTCATTTCCATTTTATTGCTGTTACGGAAATAGTTGCGCTTTTTATAATTTTTTTTTTGAAAATCTATAGTTTTTTTATAAAACCGAGTCTATATAAGTTGGGAATTCATTAGATTCACCCTTTTTCCATTTAGAAATCTTCGGAATCGTTTGTAATTCTATTGGAGCTGTGTTGTAGCGATTGGAATGAATAAGTTTCAGTAATAGGAATTAAGTATTCTTTGATTTTCTAAATAAATTCCAATCGTCTGAGGCGTTATAAGTACTCGGTAATTTTGCCGGATTTCCTCGACAGCCAATTCAGTTAGAGAGTGGAGAGTATTCCAATTTTCTCTTGTTATATTAACCTAGATCGATATCTGCTATTCCAAGGATTTTTTTTTCACCGTCAAGATATTCCATGAGTTTTCATCTTTATGCACAACATTGATATCTTACGACTGGGGTAACCACGTTTTTAGTTTAGGGAACTAGTCTTGCCACCTAGGGCAGTCACCTCCGAACGATATTTAGCCAATGAAGTAACCTGTGAGCTGTAAGATACAGGAATACCAGAAAACTGATGTGAAACACCAAATCCAATAATCGTGGGAATTTAATCTCAACACTAAAAAGCTTTTTTTATTTATTTGTATTGACTGAAATGTGATTGAAATGGAAAATTTGTTTCGTAAACCCTGAAAATATAATCAATTGTTTTATCACATGTACTTAAAATCTGAAGCAATAAATACATAAACATAATCAAAGAACTAACTAACTCTAATAAGACGAAAGTAAAAACTACACGGGGACTTACAAGCGACATCAAAATTAACGCAGGCATTAGACAAGGCGACAGCCTCAGCCCATGTCTATTTAATTTAATCATGAATTAAATAATAGCAGGTGTTAACCAAATGAACCAAGGCTATAGGATGGGTAACAAAACTATGAGAATACTGTGCTACGCAGATGATGCTTTACTAATAGCCGAGAATGAGGACGACCTACAACGCCTACTTCAAAAGTTCAAAGTAACAGCAGAAAAATGTAACATGGTAATATCAACAAAGAAAACCCAATCGATGGTAATAGCGAAACATCCAATTAGATGCAAACTAGTAGTGAACGACCATATAATAGAGCAAGTTTCACACTTTAAATACCTAGGAGTAGAAGTATCGAGCGATAAGCAACTATTACAAGAAGCAAAACAGCAGACAATGAAAGCATCGAGAATATCTGGCTTCCTGAGAGATGCAATCTGGCGGAATAAGTACATAAACACAGAAAGCAAAGTCCGAATCTATAAAACTTGTGTGAGACCCGTGATGACATATGCGGTTGAGACAAGAGCTGAGACAACAAAAACAAAACAACTAATGAGGACAACAGAGATGAGAACACTAAGAGCTATAAGAGGTATTACACGCAGAGATAGAATAAGGAATGAGTAGACGCTAAGGGAGCTAGGTGTCCAGGATGTGGTGAGGTGGACAAGAGCACGTCGACGCCTATGGAGAGATCACGTAGACAGAATGGGCCCCGAACGTATGGCGAAGTGGGCAAATACACAAAACCCAACACTAGAAGACCCATAGGAAGGCCGAAAAAGCATGAGTGCTGGAGCTCCGGTTCGCAGCAGGGGCTGTAACAGAAAAACAGGACATCGTCCTATTTAAAGAAGGAGAAGAAGAGGAGAAGACTTAAAATCTGCGTTTCCAAGAGCAAAAGGAATGAAGTAATGACAGAAATATATATTCTTTCTTTGATCATATTATATCTTATTATACATTCTGGAATATATGGCGCTGAAATGAATTTCAAAATCGTAGCATATTTACAGTGAATAGAAATATTTATATTCCAGGAATTTCCACCAACCATTTTTTCTCTTACTCGCATTGGACGAATCAGGATCTTGTATATTTCTAATGATAACGCTACGAATACCAAACCTTTCGCCAGGAAGTTCAATATGCTCTAACGGGTTCCATTCTCATCCGAATAATTCAGGGATAAATTAGAAACGATATACGTCGGAAAATGCTTTGGTAGTCGAGAAATATGTTTACAGTCGATTAAGTTTACCATTGGAACGAAATAGCTACATATGTCAAGATACAATCAAAGTTTTTGGAATTAATGCGAAAGATATAAGTGGGATTGCTTCCTGCATTTTGAATGTCTAAATGAACTCAACTTATCAGCCGTATATCAAAGCTTCAGTTACGAGATATCTGAACATTCAGCTAATGATGTTAGCAATATTCGGAGATGTTGATTTGAAATAATTATTATTATCAAGATTGGTGCATCATGGTTGACTGAATCTTATTAAGCTAACCAGAGCGATAGTGAACAATAAATTATACAGTGCGCTTCAAGAAAATCAAATTGAATCGTTTGTTGGGAAACTTCCTCGGTCTAATTTACATACGAATTGAAAATAGTAGTTCTCATCCTCTCTAGATATGTTATTCTTCAACAAAACAAATCATTAATATTGTCGTATCCTAAAAGTAAATAGTAGGTAACCCTTAATGGGTTTTTTCAGTATTCTCCAGGAACACGCATACGTATAGTTTTGAAATTGATATGAAAAACTCAGGTCTGCAACCCTTGAAAACTGTGAAAGAATCAGAGTTTTCAGTCAACATAACATCAAAATTCAGCCGTTTATGTCGCATATAGTAATACTTTTTGGAAAACAAAACTAATAGATATATCCTATCGACCTAGAGCAGCAGTTTTCAGACTTTTTTGGTGCCGGAACCCTTTTGGAAAGCGAAATAGTTGATGGAACCCTACAATAGTTTTCAAAAATGCATTCTGTATTAATAAGTATAATATAAGTGCAATAAAACAGTTACTAATTATTACTTACTTTATCACATGGCAAGTATAATATCAGAAGATATCAAAAAAGAAAAAATCTAACTAATGGAAGGTGTGAAACTTTTTATTCATTTTTCATCAATTGGTTGATATCAGGTTTGATAGAAGACAGTTGAAGTCTCGGCGTCCAGTCTATTGCGATATTTTGCTTTCGTGGCTGCATAAGTTGAGAATCCTGTTTCGCACAAATATGTTGTTGGGAACGGGAGAAGAATATTCAGAGCCATTTTGCCAAGCATTGGATATTCACCATGGATTCTGCACAAAAATCGTTAGGAGGCGTTGTTTTGAACAGTGACTCCATACTTGTGTCTGATGGCATTTCTAGAAGGGATTCATATACCTCGTTTGACATACTTTGAGGCTTTTGCAAGTTAGGTAAAAAAAACATTATGAATCCATCAATTCAGTTTTATTCTTGTATTCTGTTCTACGGGAAAATCCTTTTCAAAACATGCGTGCATCGAAGTGAGATATTGGACCAATTCTTCTTTCTGAGTCGTTATCACTAACAAACTCACTGAGTGACGTAAAGCTTTCTATTTCTCTCACCAACGCCAATAACCCAAAAATCTCATTGTCTTTTGAAGGCAGTTATTTTGTTATAAGCCTGGAACACTGTTGTATGTTTACCCTGCAATGATAAATTCAATTCGTTCAGTTTTTGAAAGATATCCGCCATAAATGACAATCGGAACAAATAAGATTCATCATACAAACGGTCTTTCAAATTAAAAGAAGTATCTACTAAGAGAAATATTTCTAACTTGGCTCTAAGTTCAAATAGCCTTGTTAAAAATCAACTCCGAGACAGCCTTCGCACTTCTGTATGGAACAGCAGTGTTTATGTTTGCTGCATAATCTTCACACAATAATGAGTACAATCAGAGTTGTAGTGGTCGTGATATCATAAAATCAATTATTAATTAATTTTAAATTTAACGGCATTTGCTTCATCGCAAGTGCTTGTCTATGCAGAATATTGGAACTACAATCAGGCGCTTTGTTTTTTATTCGTGACACTGCTCCTGATGTTTTACCTGTCATCGCCTTGGCCCCATCTGTACAAATGTCAATGCAATCGTTCCAACTAAGATTATTTTCCTCAAAAATATGTTTATTTTATTAAAATTTCTACCCCGGTAGTGTTTGTGGGCAGCGGTGAACACCTCAGCATGTCTTCTTCAAAAGAACTTTCATATGAATATCTCACGGTAACCAGCAAGATAGCCATACCAGGGACATCAGTTAACTCCAGTTAACTCATCCATTTGCAATTCGCATCGTGTTTTTGTAGACGTGTAACTAGTTCTTGTTTAACGTAGCTTGCCAGAACATGGATTCGCCGTGAAATGGTATCGTTTGATAGCGGCACAGTAGAAGATGCTTTGCAGATTTCTCATCGAGCACACATCTTGTTAAGTCTAACACACACATGGCTTTATTAAATTCTCAGCGATAGTGTGCGGTTCACCTGCTTGTGCAATGCGATAGCTAACTAAATATGATGCCTCTGTGGCCTTTTCATTTATAGTTTGTATTACATGCATCATATTTTTTTGACTTTCCAATAACTGTTGTTTTTTACGAACAAAACATTTTTTATTCTTGTCTTTAGACTCGGGGTGTACAGTAGGGTGTATCGTTTTTGACTTTTCTTCGAAATTCAAAAAAGTATAGTGCGGAAATGTTTCATTTGGAGGCACTGAGCATCTGTGATTTTTTTCAGAATTTTTTAACAATACCTAGGGGTCGCGCAATGCCCTTAAAGTTTCTTCTGTTGTATATAGGCAACCCGCAGATCAATTTCGCGATTTCAATTGTTTTCAGAGGACTTAAGTCGAATTTCTTGCAGTTTGTTTATGTGTATTTGTTGTCTTTGTGGTATAAAGGAATAAAAGACTACGATGTAACGAATTAGAGGAAGAAAACAAGAAATTATAAATAGCAGAGTGCTATTTTCCTCGTATTTGGTTCGGTAAGTTTCTTTATACTAAGTGCGTCAAGCAGGAACAGGCTACTCTTTTCTTATTAAATTTCAAGCATTGGCAACACTAGGAGTGGGGTAGCTGCATCGTGCAACAATGTTCGAGGCGAAGAGAGAAGAAAGGAAGTCGATTTTATCGCAAAGACGAGACTGAGGAACATGTATGCTTAGTACAAGAACCAGGGTCGAAGTTTCTTGACCATGTTTCACCTTCATCAGGGTCCGCTGATGATATCGTCAAAAGTATGCGATTTTTTTTAAACAACAGAAAATCGATATTTCTAAATTAACAGTGCTGGGATGTGACGGCACTAACGTCAATACTGGTCGGATCCAAGGTGTGATGCGACTCATAGAGATAGCTATCAACGCTCCTGTGCAGCATGTTGTTTGTCAACTCCATTTGAACGAGCTACCTTTCCGACATCTCATGCGATATTTAGACGGAGAAACTAAAAATCCACAAGCAACCAGTGGACCCATCGGAGAAGCTATTTTACAATGCGGAAATCGACGAGTGACGAAGTTTGACGCCATCCCCGTTGATTGGATAGAAGACACGGAAGGTTTGACAGATATTAGCACCGATCAGAAATACCTCCTACGTTTATGTACCGCTGTCTCAAGTGGACATTGTCCGAAAGAACTCAGCGAGCAGAAAACAGGCCCTGTTGTACAATCTAGGTGGTTAAAAACAGCTAGTAGAGTATTACGATTATACATTAGTACCGAAAAGCCTTCGGAGGCGCTTCGCCAGTTAGCTTCGTATGTAATGAAAGTTTACGCTCCCGTTTGGTACTCAGTAAAAAAAGAACCCTCGATTGCCCAGGGTCCAATACATTTATTGAAGTTGATTCGACTGTCACGCTACCTGCCTCTCAAACTGCAGAATATTGTGGACAAGGTTATTCAGAACAATGCCTATTTTGGACACCCTGAGAATGTACTGATCGCTATGATCAACGATGCAATCCCGACACGAGAGCTCTTGCTTGGAGAAGAATAAAAAAGGCAAGATCGACGAAAACAACACGGAAGGGAATACGCTCCTTCGAATTGCCCAAATTAAAGTTCAACGCTGAGCACTACTACGATCTCATATACTGGTCTTCGCACCCTGTGACCGAGCCCCCTCTAACCCGATCACTATCACCCGAAGAAATAGAAGAAAATATTAGGAGCCGAGCATTCTGTGATAAGGAATTAACCGCTTTCCCCTGCCACAGTCAGGCTGTCGAAAGGCTGGTAAAATTAGTAACAGAAGCTTCTTCCTCTGTTTTTGGGCCACAATCTCGTGACGCGTACGTGAAAGCAGAACTGGAGTCCAGACAACGGATACCATCTCTACATACCAAAAAGGACTACGCCGTTGTACAAGAAGAGCGGAAGCGTCCACAGGAAATTCTGATTTTCAAAATTTAATTTTACCAAAGCTGCATTAACGTTAAATTGTATCCATGCTTTATTAACACTTGTTTGTAACAATATTCAATTGGATTTAATTGTATTAATCTTCCATTATCATTTAATCCCAACAAAGCAAATATTCTAATTAAAATTTTAATTTAT
Organism: Cryptolaemus montrouzieri; assembly: GCA_013387265.2. Classification (NCBI taxonomy): domain Eukaryota; kingdom Metazoa; phylum Arthropoda; class Insecta; order Coleoptera; family Coccinellidae; genus Cryptolaemus; species Cryptolaemus montrouzieri. The sequence goes on from JABFTP020000103.1 coordinate 67,336,492, forward strand.
AATGAAAAGAAATCCTTCTTTCATTTATACTTCATAAAAAAAATAACGAGAAATAAGAGAAAGAGTTCAGAAATAAGACTTTAGAACCCTAAAACAGCTTGAAAACGCAAGATTGTTGTGCGGGTTGCCTATACACAACATAAGAAATTTTGAGGGCATTGCGCGACCCCTAGGCATTGTTCAAAAATTCTGAAAAAAAATCACAGATGCTCGGTGCCACCAAATGCAACTTTTCCGCACTATACTTTTTCGAATTTCGAAAAAAAGTCAAAAACGATACACCCTAGTGTTCAGTTTCTAAATGTCGGCGCAATTTGTCAGGTGCCATGGAACTATTAGGAAGCCGTGTACTACATAGCATGCAGATAGGTGAGCTGTTGGAATCAACAAATCCGAAATTGATATATGATTCATCATAATTTCTTTTTTCGTCTTTGAAACCATGGAGTTTGACGTCGTGGCATCATCGTCTGGATTGGTAATTGCTGTATTCTCCGCGAGTAATGCTTTTGAACATTCAGTGTCATTAGAAGATGTTGCAACACGTTTAACTCCTTCGAGCTAACGTTCCATTCTTCTTTATTAATAAAACTACACGTCAAAATGGTGGCGACAGAATAATGCACAATCGTTATTGCGTATAAGACACTAAGTTTGGTCCAAAGAAGAAATGTACAAAACTGATACAATCAGAATACAACAGGCAGTAGAAGAATGAACACTAGTTTTCATACGTGAAAACAACTGTATAGATAATATTTTCTGAAATTTTTCCCCACCGGACTTCAGTTCTGAAGTTTGGTCATGCGAATTTTCGGATCATAGGGCACAACAGAAGTTTTTCGGTATTCGCGATTTGAGGGGGTCACCGTGCAAGGGTAGCTCTCGCCCCCTGACGAAAAGTGGTTTCAATTCAATACTGGAACAACTAAATTGGGATATCATTGATGACAGGAATATTGGGGCTAATGTAGCTTTCAATACATTTCATGATAATTTTGTAGATGCCTACAACACCGCTTTTCCTATTAAAGAACCGACAAGTGGGAGTAATGGTGCGATATCGCGGGGGTCGTACTTACACTGGTTCACTGATCAGCTAAGAGAAATGTGTGATAATCTGAGGCTTTTATCAGAACTTTACGGAAGATATGGAACTGGCTAGCTCAGGTCGCGCAGAAATAGTTTGAGACTAAGCTACCGATTAGAGTTTGAAAGGTCAAAAATAAAATACAATGATTCTATTATTCAAAGATCATGTAATAAAAGTAAAACCATGTGGAATATGATCAATAATAAGAGAAATATCAAAGTCAGAACAGCAAACCGTCAAATTGAACCACGCCTATTCAACAAATACTTCACCTCGATTCCTCATGATATTGCAAATTCGATTCCCAAACAAAATAAGACCTTCAACTAATTTTTTCTGAAAGATGATCCCGAAAACATTAAGTTCTCTTAATGAAGTCTCCTACAATGAGATAAGAGAAATAGTTCGTAATTTGAAGAATATCAAATCGGGGGACTTTTATGATTTATCCACAGTCCTTATTAAGAATAGAATAGAATATAAGAGATTTATTGCGTGCTTGCACTGGTTTCACAAAGTAGTTTGCACATGTAACAAGCTACAAATAATTAGTGTAAAAATAAATGAAGTATAGACAACACAAATACAATTGAAAATTACAACTCAAAAGAGTTCACTGTAAGCGGACAATTTAAAAATTCAACAGTGGAGTAGAAGGGATTCACAAGCAAAAACTGTTTAAGGTTTTCTTGAAATTATCGAATGAAAGTGATCGTATAGTTACCGGCAACTTGTTAAGAAATACCTTATTATAATATTTTCTACTAAACCTACTCGATTCCAGGCGTAGAAAGTCTCCACGTATGTCACAGCCTCTCGTGGTAGGATAATCATGAAAATCTCTATTTAATGAATAGCTATTATCTCTTTTCTCTCCAATAAACATTGTAATATATACAATGAAGGAAATGTCATGATTTTGAGAGAGACGAAAGTGTCTCTAACATCGTCTTGGTATTGTTTATTTGAAATAATTCGTATGACTTTGCATTGTGAACCAAAAATTCTACTAGCATGTGTTGAATGGCCCCAGCTTGTCAAAGGATAACATATGTAGGACTGAGTTAGTGAAGAATAGGCAGAACGAATCACATCTCCCGGGAGCATCGTAATCAGGTTTAGAAGCAGAGAAATGCCTCCAGAAATCCGAGGCGCTAAGCAATCGACATGCTGCTCCCAGCTCAATGTGGAATCGAGTCTTACCCCAAGGAACTTAACGCTTGGTGGACTAACAAAATTGACTTTCCTGTGGGTAAATTAAATATTAGAGGTCTTATCAATGTTGACACTTAGTTCGTTAGCAAAAAACCAATCAAAAAAAGTGGCTTGAGTGGTGTTCATTTTAGATAAAAGTTCAATCTTACTAGAGTCTTTCTCGATCACGGTAGTGTCATCCGCGAACAACAGAAAATCTGCAGCGCCCACAGATTCTACTGTCATTAATGAAAATAATGAATAAAGAGGGACCCAATACAGATCCCTGCGGGACGCCGCTGACGACCTCACCGAGCTCGGATGCGATCCCATTAACCAACGTGTACTGTACTCTGTTAGTGAGAATATAATAAATTAGATCGGAACTGCATGTACTGAAATTGTAGTGACCCTGTTTTTTGGTAAGAATGGATTCGCTCATTAGATCAGAGGCTTTTCTCAGGTCATAGAATTAACTACCCACAACGAACCCCTTCTCCATGCCGCGTTTTATGTACTAAAGTTTATTGCATCACACGTAGATTTAGACTTCCGGAAACCAAACTGATACACAAAAAAGAGCCCAGATAATTCGAAATATTCAGTTATTCGAATCTTGAGACATGTTTCATATATTTTGGAAAACACAGGAACCAACGCAATAGGTCTGAAGTTATTCAGATCAGTTTTTGGGCCCTCTTTGTAATGATCCTAAAATCTTTAAGGAATCAGGAAACACTCCATCGTCAATGCAATAATTAATCCACTTTGTAAGCGGATATATGATGAAATTCAGAACAAGTTTGATCAAACCTATATTCAAGTTGTAATGATCTGTGCTACTCTTATTTTTCATTTGATTGATTGAATATACGAAAAGTGATTGAATGAGAACTGAGGTCCATCGGGAATGTGGAAGTTACACAAATTATCTGAGAATTCCTTACCGCAAGTTGGAATTTCTTTTCTAATTTTTGTGGGAATTTCAATAAAGAAAGAATTGATCCAATTAGGGTCAAGTTCGGATTTAAATGACTTTTTTCTATTCGCGTTGAGTGTGTCCCAACAAGCCTTATTTTTGTTACCACTGTTTACAATATGTCGTTCGTAAGCCAGAGACTTTGCCTTGTGCAGATCATTCTTATATGAATTTTTATGATGGGCTAGTGCCATCTTAATATTGTAATCGTTAGGATAATTCCTCTTCATTTCACTGAGGGGATGTAAACTCTCCCTTTATTCTCTAAGTTTATCATGGAACCAGCCAAAGCGCAAGTTGGAGTTCAAGTTGGAGACTTTTTTTATTTTTCCGAAAAAGACACATCAACAGCCCTGGCAAAGCCGTCTAGAAAGAAGCGAAACTTGGAAGCAACATCCAGGTTTGGTAGATTTACGAAACTCCAATCCACCACCCTGATAACATTGAATAATTTTTTCTTTCCGGAAAGAGAAATAGGCCAACTCACCAGCTCAGTTTTATACTGAAATATTTGATTTGAATCAACCACGATGTCCACTGCCTCATGATCCGACAAGCCGGACTCAACCACACAGCTATTAAAACCTCGAAAATTCTTGAAAGTGATCAAAATATTGTCTAAGCAATTGGTTAAGAGAAATATAAACACTATAATATATTCACTAATTAAATAAATAAACGAAATTATATCAGAAAACATCTTTCCCGTTTGCTCAAAAGTTTCTAAAACAATTCCCCTCTACAAGAAAGGTGATTATAGTGATATTTCCAATTACCGCCCAATATCCTCGGTTCCAGTTTTCTCCAAAGATTTTGAGAAAGTTTTATCCTCGCAAATTGTAGACTATTTCGAAACTAGTTTGCTCCTTAATTGCAGTCAATTTGGTTTCAAGAAGAGTAGAATAACCACAGATGCAATCATTGAATTTGTAAACAGCACCCTACACAGTTTTTAATTAGACCTTTATTCGCTTTCTCTTTATTTGGACTTGTCGAAGGCTTTCGACTGTGTCTCTCACTCGATTCTTCTGCTGAAACTGGAACGTTATAGGTACGACAGTGACAGTAGAGCTCTCATTAAGTTTTTTTTTTTTAACATATAGATACCAAGAGGTTTTTGCTAATGGACAGTGGTCGAATAAGAACAAGATAACAATTGGTGTGCCTAAGGGCTCAATTATGGGTCCCATTCTCTTTTTAGTATTCATAAATGATCTACCCGAATATCTATCAGACTGCCTAACTGTTTTGTTTGCTTATGACTCTGATGTGTCTGTGGCTCGCGATGTTCTGGAAGAGGCGAAGGCGGCGATTGGGAGAACAGGGTCGAGGGCCGTGAAGTGGTTCTTGGGTAACGGATTGAATGTAAATCGTGAAAAAAATTGGACGTGGACGAATATTTCTTAGCACACTTCAAGTTGAGCCTTTCAATGTAAAATTTCTCGGTATTCATTCAGACACCAAACTCACCTGGGTGGATTATGTTCGGCATCTCTCGTCTAGACTGTCTAGAAATACTTTTGTACTCAAAAGTCTCGCGTCATCTGTTTCTTCTATGGTTCTGAGAACTGCTTACTTTGCCCCGTGCGATTCCCATTTGAAATATGGATTCCTGGCATGGGGTAATTGCTCTGATTTCGACAAGATCTTCAGATGACAGAGAAGGGCAGTAAGAATAGTCGATAACATTGACTGTAGAGCTGATTTTAGGACTTCTTTCAGAAAGTTGAAAATCATGACGATTCCGGGCCTGTATATTTTTGAATGTTTATTATATGCACATAAAAATGTGATGTCTTGTAAATTGCATGGTGACTTCCACACGTATAATACTCGACTCGAACGCAGAAGGTTCGAGTTTATACATCTATCAAATATTTTGATGAGTTACCTCTTCATTTTCGCACCTTGCCCTTCAAAACATTTAAACTGAAACTCTAGGATTTTTTAAATGAAAACATATTTTATACCAGAGATGAGTTCCTCAATTTTAATTTCTTATCGTGATGTTCTAGGTATCTTGTATTAATTTTAGAACTTTACAAAGATGAGATCCAAGATGGAAATTCACTAGTTCCCTAATATTTTGCTACTTTCCCGTTACCCCGTTTTCCATTTGGTTCATTTTTTCTGTGTATTTTGACAACTATAAGTATATAAATGTATAGTAGACAATTAAGAATTTGAATTTGAATTTGAATATCACGTTTAGACTCCTCAATTCGCTAGCAGCTTGTATGTAGGTAGGTAGGAACTTATCGCACCGAACGCTAATCGTCAACTGACTGACGAGGCGCGACACGCGATCGCCGCTTTTATATTTAGTCCTAGACTCGATCTCGAACATTCTCAAAAATACTCGAGCCGGCGTCTTTGATAAACAAAAAGCGGAAATAAAAATATAAAGGCAAACAATGTGTTGTAAGCAATCTCGACTTTATGTTTTGAAGTTAGAGCCGAAAGTCGCTTGTTCACAACTATAGCGTATAATTCACAGGCGGCTTTCATCAAAGGAACTGTGCACTCACAGGTATAAGCGCGGCGGGCAGAGCGAAAAAGTTGGACCAGAGAGAGGTGGTTGATTTTTCTTTAATTCTTACGGAACCCCTACAGCGGTATCGCGGAACCCACTTAGGGTATAGCTGACCTAGAGAATAGAAGTTTAACAGGAAACAATAGAGGCAAATTTGTAGTAACTTCACTAATAAAAATTAAGTCTGAAGTGTGGTGACAAAACAATCTATAACATTTTCATTAGGTTATGTGAAACGATACCCCAAATATGATAATAATAGTCAAGTTTTCTAGAAATGTACCCATTAAAAAATAAGTACAATTTTCGAATAAAATTACAACTAAACGAGCATTTATCGAAATAAAAAGGTGTTGTACTTTTATTCGAATTAATCACAAAAGAATATGAATCTTATATCATATAAAAATGAAAAACTATGAAAAGATTTTATTAAATTCACATAATATTGAAAATAAATGTTCGCAAATACTAGTAAACGACGATTTCTATTAAAATATATTAATAAATGCTCGACGCATTTCGATACACAATATCTTTTCAAGAGCAAACGAATACTACAAATATATTTATATATATATATATATATATATATATATATATATATATATATATATATATATATATATATATATATATATATATATATATATATATATATATATATATATATATATATATATATATATATATATATATATATATATATATATATATATATATATATATATATATATATATATATATATATATATATATATATATATATATATATATATATATATATAGATGATTTTCAAAAATTTGAATAATTGTATTTACAATAAATGCTTATATCTATAATTTTGGCGTGTGTCAGAAAAACACAATCGTAAAAACAAGCGAAGAAATTTCAAGCGAAGAAATTTAATACTATCAGAAAAAACAGACCATGTCCGTTCCTTAATCAGGCATCTAAACTCGCATCATGTCTCCTACGATTGCCCCTGAAGTGTGAGCACAGGAAATGTAACAGGGGAACCCTACTATCTTGCGTATGATTCAATAAACGAGTGAAAAAACCTAACATATGATGATGATAAGAAATTAAACCTATTGTTACGTGTAATAAAAACTAGCTTAACTTGTTCTTGTTGCTGTACTTCGAAATAACAAGAAATATATGGTTTCCTTGGTGAAATCTTCAATTTTGAATCATTATACTAAATCTGATGGTTAAAATCCTGAAAATAAATCGAAACATAATATCCAAATTACTTCTGAAACATAGGAAAGGTTTTCCTGTCAATTGTCATAAGTTTGGAATAAAGAGAAAAGAAAAGTTGGTTGTTAGCCAAACGCACTTTGGCGGATTTATTTCTCTAGAAATCTTCAAAATCGTTTCAAAAATTGAAGCCTGATTATAGCTTTTAACTAGGCGTCACAAACTTTGAGGATTTATGTTGGTATTTTTGAAGATTTCGATCAAACGAGTGAGAAACCTCACATTACACTTTAGGCGCCACAACATCTAAGGTGAGTCAAATATCAGAACTTATGGCAAACAACCAGCTGGTTACCTATTTCAGGCCTCTCATACTTGAGTATAGTACTTATTCAGTTCATCTGGAATCGCCCTTATTTTGGATTGGAAAGATCCTGGTCGAGGAAATCCAGTGCTCTACTATCACCGTTGTGGTTGTTCATTGATCCTCACTCGATTTCATAATATCCAAGATACCTTGAAGGGTTCCCGTGCCAAGAGGGAAATGAGAATTCATTAACAGCCTGCAGATAAGTTCAGACTTATAAAAGACATATACGACTTATATATCTTACCTGTTTCATTCACACTACGTTCACAATTCCAGTTCATTCTGCAATTTAGTTATTTGTGGCCTATATCAAATTACCATCACTTACCATTTAGGATTATTACACATATTTAACTCGATTCGTTTCTCATTCACTCCAGGTTCGTGTGTATTGTTCATTTCAATATCAGTAAATCTACATATTTTGTACCAGTTGCGTTTATAGCGCATTCTTTATTATCTTATTGAATATACTAATGTGAAGAACTTCTGTGAAGGGAGATAAACGTTTATTTTCTTACGTATCACCTATTAAAAGCCCTGGTTGAGGGAAACTGTAATATTAATAATCCGTTCAGATATATAGTATTATGAACACTATAATTGGAACAACATCTATTATATTCTGAAGTTTGGGATCTAACTAAGGAACTCGTTTTATTTCGATACCAGGCCCTGAGATCAAATAAAAAAGAAACAAAATTACAACTTGTGAGAATTTCTCCTAGCCACCTTCAAATCGAAGTAGCACTATGTATTATACTATCACAAGAGATTTTATTGAAAATCGGGTTTGCAATTTCGATCTCTCGACCATCTTCAGCTGCGAACAAGTATTGAACTAAAGCTGAAAATACATACATATATGAATCGGTAGGTCAATTAACTATTTACTAACATATAATTATGTATATATTAAAGAGGCATTCCACTCAGAGCTATCTGTATTTGAACTAGTGTTTAGGAAAAATCATAACATCATCAAATTTAGGTTCGTCCATCAAAAATTAAAAGTCTCCAATTAATAAAGAAAATAAATCAGGTGTTTATTGATTGGAATGTGCATATTGTAATTGTTTTTATATAAGTAGAACAGAAAGATATTTTAATCTTAGAATCTCACAACATAAACGCAGTTTCATAAAATGAAAACCCGATTGAAATTTCTTTCAAACCATCATAGGGACAATAGTTATTCTTTCAATTTAGAATTTAAAATCCTGCATTCTAAGAATAGAGGTATAAAACTCAACCTTCAGGAAGTACTTGAAATTAACAGATTTAGATATTCATATGAAATTCCTGATGATCAGGTAGACATAAATAACTCACCCTTATTAAATTTGTTTCCTTAACACTAATTCAAATAGAGATAGTTCTTAATCGATTGCCTCTTTATTATATAAATATATGTTAGTAAGATATATTTGTAGTATTCATTAGCTCTTGACAAAGATACTCTGTACCGAAACGCGTCGAGCATTTATTTAATTAAGTTAGTAGAAATCATCGTTCACTTGTATTTGGGAAAATGTATTTCTATCAGGTAAAAGCCTCGTCTATTGAAAATAAATGTTATTTACTCCATTAATTAAATAATGTTTACAAATAGTCATACATCTTTAAGTTTTATAGAACTCAGTCAATTTTGGTATGCATTGATAGGTACATAGATAATTTAAGAGAGTTGTCAGATAGTAAAATTTATTCTTAATAACAAAGGAAAATTCATTTTGATAAACATAAGTGAATACTCTCATCCAGAGGTGCTCAAATGGTCGATCGCGACCAACCAGTCGATTGCGAGTGCTTTTTGAGTAGATCTCGAGGAGAATTTTTTTTTTAATAAGTAGGTTACTAAACTAAAAAAAATTATTACGTAATAAAATAACACTCTGCCAGCGGCAAAACGCGACTTTATCAGAGGAACGCGCGGTACATGTCAAAGGAAAGCCGCGTTTTTTATTCTTGCCGCTTTTCTAGAAATTTCGGACGGGAACTTTCGTGACAGTCGTTCACGCCGATATAAATGTTGCGCCTGCAGGGATTGGAGTCATTCTGAATTTTAACTTGAAGGAATACAACATCGATACAAAGTTTATTATTGAATTGTACGAAATGAGTGCAGCGAAGAAATCTGAAACGTATTATTTTAATATCGATTTGGAGGAAGAATTTCTCTTTTGTATGGTGAAGGATAAGTGCTCTTGTCTTATTCGTCGTGCGTCAGTTGCAATACTTAAGCTTGGTAACTTAGAGAGGCATCATAAAACGGTTTATAAAACTATGAAAAGGATTTTCCGCCACAAAGTGAACTGAGAAAACGAAAGGTACGTGAAATAAGAACAAACCATGTTCACAAGACCAGCCAAACAATCAAAAGCTGCGCATCATTTCAAATATCTCATATGTTGGCGAAACACAAGAAACCATTCAAAGGTGGATCGGTTGTGAAGGAAGTATTTATTGACACGGGTAAGACTCTATTTGGAGGTTTTAAAATGAAACAGAAATCATGTCTGCTATTAGAGAACTTCAGTTAACTAGTCCGACAGTCACAAGGCGTATTGATGTCATTAGTCAGGACATGGCGGATAAACTAAAACATGATATCATGAAATGTACATACTTTTCTTTACTGTTCTACGAATCTACCGATACCGCAGACACTACCCAGTTGACTATTTTTATTCGGATGGTATTGAATGACATGTTGGCTAGGAAAAAAAAATTAAAATTGACAATCATTCCTCTGAAGAGGAATGCCCGCGACGAAGATATATATGACGTTTTCTTCAATTTTATAAAAAAAACTACAAGCTACCAGTATATAAATTAGTGTGCATTACAACCGATGGAGCCCCAGTAATGACTGAAATCGAAAAAGGTTTTGTGACATTGTGTCGAGCTAATAAAAATTCTCCTTAATTTTTGTCATTCCATTGCATCATACACCAACAAGTTTTGTGTTATAAGTTTTAACCACGGAGGAAATTAAGGGCTTTGCAACGAAAATTGTGAATTCCATCCGTACACGTAGCATGCAACGGCGGCTCGTTAAGTTGCAGTTGGAAGATAGAGAGTCAGCTGAACACGATGATTTAGTTTTTCATACGTACGTCAGGTGGTTGAGTCGCGGAAAATTCCTAGAAAAATTTCAAGAATTATTGCCCGAAATAACAGCTTTTCTAAACGAAAGAGATGATGACACTCGGATGCTGAAAAGCGAAAAATGGCTGACTGGTTTGGCATTTTTGACTGATATCTCAATGCACTTAAACACCATTAACCTGGAGCTTCAAGGTAAAGGAAAAACTATTATTGAGATGATTAGCGCAGAAAACGCCTTCAAAAGTAATTTGCAACTTATGATAGATCAACTGAATAGAATTGATCTGAAACATTTTCCGTCTTTGAAAGCAAGAATTCCTCAGTTGAATTATGATACGTAAGGAGCTGAATTATCAAAAATTTTGGGACAATTCGAAATGTGTTTTTATGATTGTAGTAAACTGGTAAATATAGCCATCATAAGCTATCCTTTTTCATGTGAAAACATTGAGGAATTAGCTACTGAAACAGCAAGTCAGTAATATGAACTAATGATCTGTTGAAAATGAGTTGGTGCAGATTATATCAGATATACATCCCAAAGCTGCAGCATCTGATACAAATTTCTGTTGTTTCATATCTGAAGATAAATATCCGAATCTGGGGCAAATCGCTTTTTAACTGACTGCAATGTTTGGGTAATAATAAGGAAATAGAACGAGTTGATCAGTTCAAATATTTGGGGGTTATTATGGATCCCCAACTTGTCTTCACTTCTCATGCCGAGTTCGTATGCCAAAAGTTGGGAAAGAAGATTGGTTTCTTCAGAAGAATTTCGAAACACTTGTCTCAGTGGACTAGGTTGTTAATATATAACACAATTATTCATCCTCATTTTAATTATTGCATTTCTCTACTCTTGTCAACTTCGAAAGAGCCAATTCGTCGACTACAAATGTTACAGAATAAATGCATGCGTATAATTTTGAACTGCAACGTCTACACTCCCCTAAGCGGTATGCTTAATCAGTTAGACTGGTAGTCGGTGGAGCAGAACATTCAGAGAGCAAATCTTGTTATCGTGCACAAAATGGTGAGAAAAGAGGTACCTGCAACATGATGCATACAAGTTTAGAAGTTCATACGCACTCTCTGCGCTCCAGTAACAATTTGATCATTGGTTTTGTGTCAAAAACTTACTTGATGAGTTCACTTTTGTCTGAGGGTTTTCGGCTGTACAACGCTTTGCCAGATAGCGTCAAGAGGACGACGAATTCGAAAATATTTAATAAAAATCTTTGTAATTATCCAAAGAACACTCAAATTCCAATTTTAGAATTCTAAAAGCTTGTACTTATTGTGAAAATCTATATTTTTTGTTGTGGTGACTAGCTATAGCTAAAATAAATAACCTTTCTATTCTATATTCTATTCTATTTTACTTGTGCGAGTGTGTATTTTCTGAAATATAGATAATTAAGTCTAAATATCGCAGTCGACTAACTGACGATCGTATTTCATCATGCTTGCGATTAGCACTCAAAGATAACTTACCATCTTATGAGAAGTATGCTGAGGACATGCAGTGCCAGCTTCAACATCCAAAGTCACTCCTTAGTTTAGTATAACACCATACTATTTTGTTTTGTAACAACCAATAAAGTCGCACATTTGAATAACTATGAGTTTTTTCATTAATATTATAGAGAAGATCCTAACATAACCTAACTGAAACCTTTACTAAGATAGTGTATATTGTGCGAAAAACTATATATATATATATATATATATATATATATATATATATATATATATATATATATATATATATATATATATATATATGCTACCTAGGTAGGTAGGGGTATCGTGTATGTACGACAACCCTGCACATAGTTGTAGCCTCTCAGAGTCGATCGTAAGTAGTCTAAAAATATTGAGATAGAAGTTGGAGCACCCCTGATAAAGAGTATGCCATTTGAGAAAAAACACTGAAATGAGATTTGAATGAGTCCCAACTGAGGTATGTGGTATGTGACCTGCAACTGCATGTATAACCCAATAAAAACTATACATATTTCGAGAATAATGATAATCTATCCGAACAATAAAAAGGATGTTGGAAAAAGCATCTCAGTACTGTAGATAAACTTGTAATTGATTATGGTACTTTGAATAAAGAATATTCATACAGCTCCCATTGGTAACCAAAAGGCTTTTGATAGTTCTCCTTATTCTTGGCTTCAATAAATCTCAGATAGTGAGTGATGAAACACTTTGTCCGGAAATATTTTAGAACCAATCCCCAGTTGAATATTTTCAATCAAATTGTTAACATCGGAAGTCGTTCCAAACAGAAGAGGCATTTTTCAAGTAGATTCTTTGAATGCTCTTCAATTTTGTTTTTGCCTCAACCGATTTTCTCATGAATTTAATGCTTCTAATTCTGACTTTAAATTTAAAAGTCTATCATAAAATAATATGCTGGAATTTGATTTCATGAAGTCTACTTGCGATAACTTTGAACTTCTCCAAGGATAATCAAAATGGCTTCCAAAATGTGAAAAACTATCTATTGAAAAAAAGAGGTTTCTCGGCAACAAGTTGCCTGTATCTCTGTTAAAGAAAAGGATTTCCGCAAATTACTCGAAATTCATATATACAAAAAAATTGAATAAGAAAAATAATTCTGAGCAGTATTAGTTGAAAAAATTTGACTCCACCTCTTACCATGAAGACTTTTATTGAATGAAGAATTTGAGAGAAGACTACTCAAACGTGAGATGTCTACCACAACAATACTTGTATATATATATATATATATATATATATATATATATATATATATATATATATATATATATATATATTTACAAAAATTTGAATAACTGTATTTACAATAAATGCTTATATCTATAATTTTGGTGTGTGTCAGAAAAAAACAGAAGTGTGAGCTCAGGAAATCTAACCTAACCTAACCATACTATCTTGTATATGATTCAATAAACGAGTGAAAAAACCTGAGGAAAAAACTTGTTTCCCTGTCGCTATTGCACTAGCAATAGCTTGTCTGTTTATGTTGTGTTAGTGTCGTGTGTACATAAAGAGTCCCAAAGATTTTTCTGCTTAGCCGCTTAATTCTCTCTTGCATTTCATGATTTCCATTTACCCACAATGAAACATTATTCAAAAATTTTTCAACTTTTGTGGGAATCAAATCAGTCGGATGAATCACAAGCAAATATTGAGGAACAATTAAGGATAGAATGATTTTGACCTACGAATGAGTATGCATATTAGGCATCATAAAGAACGTTTCAGAAATTACGCTTTGAAGACAAAACAACTGTTCAAATTCAGTTTCCCCGCGATTATTCCTGGCACGTGGTAGCTGTAGATATCTTTATATTGAATTTCTTTTTCATGAAAATCATGTGAGCTTGTTTCCGTATATCTCTTCGTATATGAAAATATTGCTAGAATGAACCAACACAATGAATTGTCAGTTATAACACTTACATTCACCTTCTATGTCTCGTCGTTTTTTTCATTTTCCAACACCTTTTCATTCCGACCTGTCGCCTGGATATATAGGACTCACCTCCCTATGGACATCTTTGTTATCTCGCCGGGTTCTTCGCGTCTATTTCTTTCTCCGTCTTTTTAGGGTCGTTTGAAATCTTCGAAATCGTATGTTACAGTAACTTCCTTACGGAATATTTGAAAGAATAATTCTAGAAAAAAATACTGTAAACGAGTAGTCTCAGGAGTAAACGAACAATCACTCGAAAGGTTAATTTCTTGTCAGTTACGATCATCATGAGTCCAAGCTATTGTACATTTCAGCTCGATTTTGCTGTTTCATAGCACAGAACATGATGAATATTTGAAGTGTTGTTGTTAGTTTACTTAATGTTGCCACGTATGAAAAATCAGATTGAAATATTTGTATCTGAACGGATTAACAATGATGTGAGAAAGATGTTTTCATAATTAGCTGTTAGCACTGATCTTTTTAGGTTACTTTAGATCACACAACAGGCCATCGTCAGTAGACTACACTTTCGTGTTCCTTCTCACTAAATCGTGTTTCGTCATCAGGCAGTCGAAAGTTTTTAGTCTATTTGAACAAGAGACGTTGAAATCCCGTTAATTCTTTCAAAACCCTTCGAAAGGTTCTGAGGTTCACTTTATTCCTATTGAGTACTACTTCTAACCCTTTTGGTTTAGAGTATAGTAGAGCTTTACATAGTCTCAATCCTATAAGGGGTTATACACGCTGTCCGTAAATTGCGTGTACAACGCTATACGACAGATTCTTCAGCTCGAAATTAGTCGGTTAAGGCCAACTCACCTATATGAAAAGTTTCTTTGTTTGGCCGCTAGAGAACGCCTAATCCAAAGGTTTTTCTTCTTATTTTTCAAATAATTCGAGAACGACTCGATTGATAGAAAACATATTTGGTATGCGTGATCAGATGCGTTATTCACGTCTTTTAGTGATTCACTCAATGACCTTTACGTTTTTTACAAGTGTCCCTAAGAACTCGAACGTGTTTTTAATCAACTATAATTTTTCAACTGTCTGCGTCTGAGCAAAACTGTTTCAGAAATTGAAATCGACGTATGGATTTCAGTAATTGACAAAAAAGTTGAACTCAACGTATGGATTTCAGTAATTGACGATTTCATCATGGTCCAGTAGTGATTCCAGATAGATTAAACAGAAACGCATATTTCAATATTTTGCAAAGAACTTTGCCGGTTTTGTTGGAAGATATTTCAGTATTACTGCGTGCAGAAATGTGGTTTATGCACGCAGTGCATCTACTCACTTCACTTACATGAACATTATGCAAATCGTTGGATCGGAAGGGGAGCTGATGCTCCAACAAGTTGGCTAACACGATCTCCTGACTTGACACCGTCCGACGTCTTTCTTTGGGGTACTTCAAAATCTAGAGTTTACTCTTTTCCAATTGACACCCAAAAACATATGAGAATTTTAAATGCGGGCAACTCCTTCAAAAATGACTCTGAAGTAATGCCAAGGGTCCAATTCAATTTCTTAAAGTGGATTAACTCCAGTATTCAGCAAAATCATGGAATTTTTGAACATTTACTATAGTTGAATGAAATTTTGGGTGTAAACTAATTAATCGTTATTGTGAAGTGATTTGTTTTTGCTTATTTAGTTTCCAACTGGCAAACCTGTTTTCATATTTTTGAATAGTCATTGTGAAAAACTTATTAAATTTTTTCTTCGAATTGTTCAATTTTTCTACTACTGACCATTGAATTTTCTATTTGCTTGATCCGATATAGCAACCTAGACAACATCATTCTGTCAATAAGAGGTTGTCAATCATAATAAAATGACAATCTGCCAGCCTACAGAAACATATCCAAAGCCAACATGGTCAATATGTGATATTTTCGACTTGCTAGGTGGTTGAAGAAATGAAATCATGAAACTGAAATCCTGTTTTCTGTGACTGAATAGCTCATTTTATCGAAATTTCTCAAGATACAAAAAAGTTTGACGATAAGTCTAGCTACTCAATGTCTAAAACAGTTTTGCTCAAACGCAGACAGTTGAAAAATTATGGTTGATTAAAAACACGTTCGAGTATTTAGGGACACTTGTAGAACGTCAAGGTCATTGAGTGGACTACTGAAAAAACGTGAATAACGCACCCGAATACGCATACCAAATATGGTTTCTATCGATCGAGTCGTTTTCGAAATACTTGAACAATAAGAAAAAATCTTTGGTTTCAGCGACCTCCAGCGGCCAAACGAAGAAACTTTCCATATAGGCAAGTTGGCCTAAATCGACATATTTCGAGCTGAAAATTCTGTGGTATACCGTTGTATACAAAATTCACGGACACTTTGTATACAGTTAAAATTTTCAGAGAATCGATTTTTTTCATTTCATTTTCTTATTTACATATATTTAAAAATTGACACAGAAAACTTCATATATGTGGCGGAGGAGGTCTCGTAAAACGTTGCGATGAATTAAGCAGGAAGGGGGTCTTTATTATAAAACGTTACGTAACATTGTTTTTTTTTAATGAAAAAATAGCGAATTGAAACTCCCAAATTGGCAACCTTTTTCGTTTCAGTGTTACGGCGAATCCCTTGATTGTATTAGTCTGTTCGTCGTTTTTAATTTGTTCTCGCAAGTTGGCAAAACTTTTCTTTAATATTTCACGGGGAATCCCTAGGTTGTATTGTGCGTCATTCAATGTTGTTTTCGATGTCAGTATTCGTTAATGATTGTGTTGAAGCACATTGCTGTAGTCGGTGTTATTAAAGTGAGTTCATAGTGTTCATACTGTAATGTCCTCAAAAGATGGAGATTTCTATCATCACCAGTTCTTGACCTATAAAGACTCTCATGCTGACTTGACAGCAAAACTGTGTCAAAAAAATGCCAACGAAATTTGGAAAATGGACAAAGAGAAACTAAAAAATAAAGAAAAGCTCATAGAACATATTAATGATTTTATATGAGAGTTGAAGGTGAAGCCACGAAGAAGGAAGCAACATTGCTTAGTTATTTGACACAGGTAAGTTTACTGCTAAAATGTAATAATGACATAAGTATCATAATATATAATGCAAACCATGATTTTCTATAAGAGAACTGGTCATAAGTATTATATGTTTCTATTTGCTTATGAAAACATCAAGCACGCCGGCAATACTTAGGGCCTTCGCATTTTTTTATCGCATGTGTCAATAATACCTATTCTTAATTTATTCACTCTTGGTTTCTATAGGATTCGGATGTTGTAGCTTCATCCACATGTTCATCTGTTATGGATTCGATTGTCGCAGCCACTAGAGAAGAAAGCACTGCTGTCAAACGACAGATAAGCGATACCCACGATGAGCAAAGTCAGAATACTGATGAGGAAACTGTGGATACACCGTTTACGGAACCACACACGTCTTTGATTGATTCAGGCATCACTAAAAATGTTCCAGACAAAGCGGCTCAAGATACTCAAGAAAATTGGTGTACTGCAACAAAAGAGTAAATGTTCTTACTGAAACAGGTGACACTGGTATAGCCAAAGATGATGTTCACGACGAAATGAAAAAGCTATGCAAAGAGTTGAACGAAGAAGAGAAATATTTAAACAAAAAAAAGGGACTCTGCTAAGCGTGCAAAAAAATTTCGAGCCAAAGAAAAACTGGAGAAAACTGAACGTCAGTGAAACAATCCTGCTACACTACCACCTCGAACGGACTCTGGACAGCCCCCTTTAGTTAACTCATAACCAGCTCTCCTAGAGACCATAATCAATATTGCCATTCACGGCAGCGAAGTTGATGAACGACGCTGAACATAGAGGTATGAGAGGCTGTTGTTGATAAGATTCCAAGATTCGAAGCGGCACATATCATCACTTACTTCCACGCGTTTCTAACACTCAAGAGGGAAGAAGGAACGTACGTACCGTACCCGTAAAGTTAGCAATTCCACAGACCAAGATGCACAAAAAACACAAGGGCGGGAAATTGTGCCCTGCTACAATCAGGTCATTGGAATCTCTCGCGTCGCTTCTGGGACCACAGCAAGTATTCGTTCTCTGACAAGACGATAAGGCACGTGTACCAATATGTTCACCGGCAGTGAAGGGTCAGAGCCCTATTTTAATGCTCAAATGTTTACCTGATCATGACTGGGTCGTGGCTGGGAGGTACAAACTTATTCCTTCTGTAAACGCCGGGGTCAACGTGGAGCTAACAATTTCGGTAAGGAAGAAGCTGTTGGGTACAACGAGCCGACCTACATATCTACAAGGAGCGGGAAACACATACCCTCCACAGCGGATTCCCATGCTTATGATATACAATCACTTTTATCAATACCTTCATTCAAACCCTTAATAATGACAAAATAAAATGCTGTGAAGCCAGTGATCATCATCTTTGTAGATGGTGGACCGGACAAAAACCCGCGTTATCGCAAAGTAGAGAATTTTGTGATTGGACACTTTAAGAAATACAACCTGGACGCCCTGCTTATAGAGACTAATGCTCGTGGGCAGAGCGCATAAAACTGAGTTGAGCGTCGCATGGCTCCCCTCAGCAAACGACTGGCAGGCGTCATTTTGCTACATGAACAATTTTCAGCAGGGTGGGGAAACACTTGCAGAAGTGTGTAGAGGAATGAAAATTGATAATTACGACGTTCTGACGGAATATAGACAACCCGAAGATTGCATGCTGGATCCAGCAGAACCAAATCTGGCGTGATAAAGCGTTCAAGTCCGTGAATCGCAATATTTCTTATAGGTTATAAAATGCGCGGATGAATGCTGCTGTTCACCAACGAGGAGAGCATGTAAATCTGTGTTTGCGGATACTTTAATGCCGCCACCTTTCCCAATACTTCAAACACAAAGCAAGCTCATAGTATCCAGTTTGCTAGACAAAGGAACATCCAAGTTTTCACTACGTCTTGTGAGGTAGTCCGTTGATTTGTCACCTCCTCTAGATGGGTTTAGGCAGATGTCTTACGAGATTTTTTGCCCATCTGTACAATCCGTCCTAAAAAAATATAAATGAGATAAAAAACACAAGGTTTAACTTTAATCTACACTCTATTTGAAAAAATTCGACTACGTTTCGCTGACACAGCAGCTTTATCAAGAATGAAAAACAGAATGAAGAGTATGGTATTATAAACAAATCGTAGAACAAGTTGGATGAATAACAGGAAAATCCACACCGAGCCATTGTACAGTTAGTATGAAAGGTAATAAAAACTAATTAAACAAGTTAAGTGGGGGTGAGTAATTCACATCTACCTGTTCATTCAAAAGCTTGTCCGAATGTTTGTATCTATTTATTTCTAATGCTTATAGGAGATCTAATTTTGAACTTTTTGATTTTATATGTAATATGTCAAAGTTTTTATTGAATTAATGGTTTTCTTTCATTAGGTGGTGTGAATAATTTACATCAGATTTATTTTTATCGAAGCTACGTTTATGTTCAGATGTTCTTATGCCAAAACTCCTATAGGTCCTACCGATATAAATTTTATCACAAGAACCGCAATTGAGTTTATAGATTCCTGATTTACTTGATTTTTCAACACGAGATTTATTATATTTAATATGTTTTCCTAAGTTATTAGAAGTTTTGAAAGTTATAATAAGATTTTGTTTGAAGAGAAAGGATTTAATATTTGTACTTGCAGAACCGCAGAATGTTAAACTGTTGAATATTTTATAGTCTTTATGTATAGGATATACTTCATTTATTGCTTTCTGATACAGTTTTTACGAATGATTAGATCTATCATATCCGGATTATATGAATTATTAATGGCTATCTGTTTGATGATGTTTAACTCTTTATTATAATCTTCTACTGATAAAATTGTATCAGTATGTGTTGGTTTACGAAAGACCGAAAAACATGATTATTATTTTGTTTAGTGATTTATAAGTCCAAAAATTAATGGAATCGTTCTGTTCAATTTCTATCGTGAATTTAATGTTCAAATGGATGGAATTAATGAAATTAAGAAATAAGTCTAATTGACGAGTAGTTCCAATGAAACATACTAAGATGTCGTCAACATCACCAATAAAGAAATTTGGAAATGAGTGGATGTGTATGAATTTTCTGTTCAATATTATTCATAAAAATCTCTGCTAAAAGTGGACTCAAAGGATTTCCCATGATCAAACCATTTTCACTACTGTAATAGATGTTGTTGAAAGAAAAATAATTTTGTTCAATGCAAACGTCCAACAGATTCAATATTTCTGATTTAATTATGTGGTTAACATGATTCTAATTCAACATGTTTTCGACTAATATTTTGACATCACCTGGAGGAACACTTGGGTATAAATTTATACAAGCTTTTGAATGAACAGGTAGATGTGAATTACTCACCCCTACTTAACTTGTTTAATTAGTTTTTATTACCTTTCATACTAACTGTACAATGGCTTGGTGTGGATTTTCCTGTTATTCATCCAACTTGTTCTACGATTTGTTCATAATACCATACTCTTCATTCTGTTTTTCATTCTTGATAAAGCTGCTGTGTCAGCGAAACGTCGTCGAATTTTTTCAAATAAAGTGTAGATTAAAGTTAAACCTTGTGTTTTTTATCTCATTTATATCATGGATCTACATCAAGTAACGGACTCCACAATTTAAATGAAAAAATATGTATGTCCAGGATGGTGCTTTGAGAAGACCCGGATCAGCTATAAGAATCTTGTTGAATAATCTAACCGTCGTCACTAGGACGACAAAATGAAATTTACTTAATATAATTTTTTAGGTGACATTGAGATCCCTTAGATCACGGCTCAGAAGCCAAAATTATACTTTTTTCCCAATCAAACCAACAAGAGATGTAAAGCAAATAGTTGTAGAACTGGTACTTGAATAAAAAATATGTTAAAGTCAAAGTCAAAAGTCATTTAAGATTACTCTTTGTCTGACTATGAGCGAAAGCTCGAAACTGCAATAACAGTGTTTTATTTGTATATATTGGTAGTAAAACGTAGCAATGTAATCGCGTTGTTTTCAAATGGTGAAGAAATCAACTAGCAGTCATTTCACTAATATAAGAAATTCAACAACTCAACAAAATACTGATGTCGTCTACAACAACAGCAATAGATTTCTGTTAGATATTGAATAGATTGAAAAAAAAAAAGATTCTTTCCCAAGTTTTTCGTATAATTCTTCGAAAACTGAATATTCCTTGTGAAAATAAATAGAAAACTAAATGAAATTTATAAAGTGTTGTCACCTAGAGGCCCGAAGGGTAAGTATAATAATCTTTCGATTAAGCATGACTACATTTGGTGATATTCAGCAGAACCCTTCTGAGAATAACTGAATCCCCGAGAAACGAGATTCAATGATGATTCTCGGATAACCGAGAGTCGTGGCAATCCTAGAAATTTCACGAAACGCGTAGGAATAAAAAATATACAGGGTGTCACATAATAGTATGTCACAACTTGAGAGGGTAGATCTACGTGCAATTTTAAGAAAAAAAGTTAATATGAACATAGGTCCGCAAAAGCTTCGAAACGGAGCTACAGGATGTCGAAATTTCCGAAAAATTGTTTTTCTCTTTAAAGCTCCTGCAGTTTTCAAGATATTAAGCCTAAATTTGGAATGCGAGGTATTTTTTATATCTTCCATCATTACACGTCCTAAATTTTAACTAGAATTTACAAGGTGTTCTCGTTTCGCGAGCCATGTCTTACTTCGCCCTTTCAAACTTTTTCGGGATACGCCACTGATCAGCGTACAATCAATTTTCGTCATATCTGTTCAATTTACAAACTTTTTTGTGACTTGTAATTTTTTTGCATCTCCAACAGTTCTCGAGCAAAAATTTATTAAACGATTGTATGCATTTGCTGAATTGAAAGCCCTTCTAATTAAAAAAATGACTAGGAGACTTTGATTGTTTTCATTTATTTATTTATTTTGACAATTGCTAAAGTTGAACCAGTGTCTGGTCGAATTCCTTATGAAAATAACGTTTAGTTTTAAGACCTTTGAAGTTATTGCTGTAAGAAAAAATTGCTAATTTTACTAAAGCCGAATTGGCTGATATCCATTACATGTACGGTCTGGTTGACGGAAACACAACAGAAGCTAGGCGATTATATCAGGTACGCTTTTCAAATCGAGTAACACCAGACAAGCGAACATTATCAAATATCTACAGAAGGTTGAGGAAAACAGGTTCTTTTACTGCAAATAATCATGTAAAAGGTACAATTCAAACTATGAGAACTTCAGATATTGAGAAAGCAGTTTTGAGTTGTATTGATCTGAATCCTTATGTGAATACAAGAAAAATTGTAAATCAGTTGAATATTTCCCTTTCTGTAATTCTCTACTTCCTCGTGATTTTCCTTCAAAACTGAATTTCGGCCGATGGTTATTAGGTAAAATTAGAGAAAATGCTCATTTTGATAGAGAAATAATGTTCACAGACGAAGCTATCTTTTCGAGAACTGCTTTCACAAATTTTCACAATAATCATTATTAGGCTGAGGAAAACCCCCATTTAATTGAAGAATCTCATCATCAAGAACAATTCTCACTAAATGTCTGGGTCGGAATAATTGGATATTATTCGATTTGGCCTTTTTTTGCCTAACAGACTAAACAGTCCCTCTTATCGGCAATTTCTTGAGGAGGAACTACCTTTATTGCTCGAGGATGTGCTACTTTTGATGAAAAACATAATGTGGTTCATGTATGACGCGGCACCAGTACATTTCAGTGGAGAAGATAGAGAATTCTTGAATAATACATTCATCTCCTAGGTTTCCAGATTTAAATGGTTTAGACTTTTTTTATCGGGATATCTCAGAAGTTTAGTTCATACCACTTCAGTAGACACTGTAGAAGAATTGAGAAATCGAATAATAACCTCTTGTGATACGAGAAGAAATACCCCAGAAATATTTCAGAGTTCACGATAATATGCGAAGGACACAGGCCTGTATTCTTGCAGGTGAAGGAAACTTCCAGCAATTTATTTATATTTTAATTGTTCTTTTTTTTGGTTGATATTGAATGAGTATAAGTTGAGTCTCAGAAGCGAGCTGTCGAAATATAAGCAATTTTAAGCATACCTATCGTGTATTTCTATTATTTTTTCTTTATTTAGCGAATAATATACAATTCAAATGAATCAAATTCAATCATTTTTCACTCGAAAACGGTTGGAGATACGAAATAATTACATACGTCAAAAAAGTTTCTAAATTAAACGAAGATGACAAAAATTGATTGTACGCTGATCAGTGGCGTACAGCCACTGATAGGGAAGAAAGTGACATGGCAGACTGCAGTAGTTTTGATAACCATTTTTTCTGGAAATTTCAACATCCTGTAGCTCCGACACGAAGCTTTTGCGGACCTATATGTATATACACTTCTTTTCTTAAAATTGCACGTAGATTTACCGCCTCAAGTTGTGACATACTGTTTTGTAACACCCTCTATATAGCTATTCGAAAAAAATTATATGTAAAAAATTTCTTGGATCAACAGCAGTGAACTATCAACACTCAGATAAGGTGAGAATGTAGATTCGCTTGTTTTTATAGTAAAATGCAATGTAGGTATATCTTTACTTTTTAAAGAAGTTTAATTCAGTTGTTTCATAGAAAATTTATTTATGTTGCTTTTGTGATACTGGGGCTCTGTTTCATTCGATGATATTCGTTTAACTTTCTCTCTTGTTCTTTTTCTGTACTTGTCTTTCTTTCAACCACTTGAACCGTTATCCATTTCATTGCGATTATATTCTGATTGCAGATTTCATGTTTTGCGATTCGCGAAGCTTGAATTTTCTAGCTTATGTAAAAAGATACTTAACTTGACTCGAATTCTGAGAACGAAATCTTGACTTGAATTCATATCAAGTCAAGTCGAGCAGCTTGATTTTCAAAATGAGTTGTGAATCCCTACTAAAAGTAGTCGATTTTCGAAGGTAAATTTCAACAACCGACATGATACTCCAAAAAACGTACCTTTTTTAGATTTATGACTCTTTTATTATTTTTCTAAGCGAGGTTAATTCACAAATAAGCTTTCACAAGAATTCAGAACATCCTAACTGATATGTCATGCTTCCATTAAACAGAAATTTCTAATTTCTCGGCTAAAGTTCCATCTACTATTAATATTCAATGTTACCTAAAGCAAACTTGACTCCTGTCCAAGCTTCCCTGACGTAATTTATGAACCTCCGGTACAGAGGTCTACGAGAAGTCGGTCTCTCTTTTTCCAACTCCTCTTCGTTCTCGTCGGGGGTATGCTCCAACTGTTGAAGCTGTTGATGATGCTGCTGTTGTTGATTATGCGGCTGCTGATTATGCTGTAGCTGTTGCTGCACCATGGGATACATCATGAGTCCGGCATCGTAGGGCCGGGACGCGCCCGCTCGCGCCGCACCTCTTCGCACCGTTTTCGCGCGTGTTACATATTTTCAACCGTTTCGATATAATTCAAATTAAGCTGCTAATGCAGAAGCTGTTAAAGTGTTAGTACTTCAGGCTGTAGCTAGGTTGTTATGGAGAAATCTGAAAAGAAATTAACCAGTTAGATTGCTTTAAACATAAAAGATAGGCTGTGCAAAGTTATACAGCTCATTGTATAAAGCGATGTTGAGTTCTATGTCAGTTGACAACGAATCAACTCTAGCAATAAGTTAACACTGAATCAATTTCAGTTAGGTTGTATAAAGCTTTGTTTATTTTGTCAGCTGAGATGAAGTTAACATAAAGTTGACATAAAACTTCAGCGACTCATAATTCACAAACGTGTGATCGATACTAATATTTGATTACAAAATGGCAATGTCATTTAAATGTCGTTTCAGAACCTCAAATTTCTATATCCAACGGAAATTGTAGGCAAAAAGGATATAAAGTATATTTTTAATTCAGTCGAAAATAAGCTGAGGGTGGAGATGCGCACTTTTCACTGTGAGAGAGAAGCAAATTTCTAATCGTATTGTACACAAGTAACGTATTCATTATAGCCCATTTTTTGATACTGAAGAAACTGCAACTTTTAGTCTGAACGTTGGCTAATTTTTCATGATTCCCCTTCCAATGTTTTCCCTTCTATTCATTTCCTAGTGCTAATCTATTCCTCCATTTCTTTATAGATACAAGAATTTAATAGGATGCAAGAGTACATATTGCCTAATAATTGATGAAAACACAACTCGGGAAAAGATCGCAGATGAATTCTATGCGAAATGAGATATTCGAGAACTTCCAAGCATCTTCGCATTCCTTATACAAATCTAACAAAAGGAATAAGAAAAGTTGTTGCTGAAGAACACGTAGAGGTGAATTGTAATTGTCCTATTTCTCTACTCATACTGCTTGCAGAAGTGGCAGCAGATGAGAAAGAGAGCTTCAGAAAACTTTTCCCAAACTATTGTAGATGTGATAAATATTTGAAATTAATGTCAGCTTTTTGAACATTTTTGTTGATTTCGGTACCATATTTGGTGCAAGCTGATATTTCCTCCTCTTCGAAAAGTGTTCCATAATCTGAACTTGCTATAGAAGTTGTTCATGAAACCTAAAATGCCTTAGCCCATCCCTAACACAGATATGATAAATCGGCCCAACCCTAAAACTAAATCTTCATGAAACTCCTTGTTTTGAATTGAACTCAAAATATTTCTCCATAATTCAGGGGTCAAACTAAAGAAATAACAATTAGAGCTTTCAAAATAAACGTTTAACGGAATATATGCTTTTATTATTAATTTTTGTTTCCAACCTGTACTAGAATTCTATCACAATTTCAGGACAAAAAGTGTTCACTCCAGTACATAAACTGAATTTATCATAGCTGTGCGAACTGCTACATTTTCATTCATTTTCATTGTCTTCCTTATGCAAATCTGGTTTTTCTTCGAGTAACGCATTTACATCGTCATCATGATATTCATCGTTCTGTTGGATGCAAATGTTATGTAGCAATGAGCAGGCAACTATAACGTGAAGAGTCTTCCTAGCCTTTTAGACAAACAGGGAATTCGTCTCTTTAAAACACCAATACAACGTTCAATTGCGTTCCTCGTAGATATGTGTACTACATTTCATGCTATTTCCCTTGCATTAGTTGTAGTTAAAACTGGTGAAAACAAGTACCTCCTGGAGGCATAGCCTATGCCTCTTGATAAATTTACAGTGTCACAGTGCTGTCCTGTCAGCCGTTTTCTACCCTCTGGGTATAGGCCTCCCTTCTACTCCTCAACAATTCTCTACCCTTTGCTACTTGGTACCAGTTTAGACGTGCAGTTCTCTTGAGGTCGTCACTTCATCTCATTTGAGGTCGTCCTTTTCCTCTATTCTGATCCCACGGCCTCCATTTTATTATTTTCCGGGTGTCTAGCCACATGTCCAGCCTATTTCCATTTCGAGTTGGCAGACCTCCTCAACACGTCCTCTACACCTGTCATATCTCTTATTCAATTGTTCATTTTACGATCACTCAATATGATTCATAAGATTTTTCTCTCTATCACCCATAGGTTTTGTCTCATTTCCTCGAGGATGACTTTTGTGAAAACCCACGTTTCTGCGCCGTATGTTGTTACAGGTAACAGGCACTGGTTGTAGAGATCAACTTTCAGACGTAGCGGAATACGCATCTGAATCACATCTTTTATTTTTGAGTAAACTGTCCAGGTCATTCTTATTCGTTCATCAATTTCGAGTTCTTGATTTGCTTTTCCAATAGTGATTTTTGGACTAGATATTTGAAATACTCTACTTTCTCTTTCTCGTTGTTATTCATTATAAGATGTTGCTCAGGTTCTTCTTGGTTTGACGTATATTTAGTCTTATCATAATTGATTTCCAAACCCACCCTTTCTGTTGTTCTAAGAATATTATCTATAAGTGTACTCAGTTCTTCCTTGGTCTGAACAATCACAACAATGTCATCTGCGTAAGGTGTTAGTTTTTCTCCATTGATGTTTAAACCTCTGTCGCCCCACTCTACGCTCTTCAACGCATCTTCGAGAACCGTAATGAAAAGTTTAGGTGACAGAGTATCTCCCTGCCTCACCCCTCTCTCTATGTTCACTTTATTGGAACTATCATGAAGTTGTTCTTGTAGGGTGGCTCGCTCGTAGATTATTTTAATGAGGCTTGTGTATTGGTGGTTAACTCTTGAGTTTTAGAGCTAGGTCTGTTGCCCATAATTCAGTTGTATTAAATGCTTTCTTGTTATCAAGAAAAGCCATTTAAAGAGGGATATTATATTCAGTACATTTCTCAATGAGACTTCTCACAGTTTGAAAATGCTCATTGGTGCTATTCTTTCTGAAGCCGGGCCGTTCTATTGGCTGACAAAACTAAAATTTTGGTGTTAAGCAGTTCACTATGCTTTTGGAGAATGTTTTGTATATTTAAGACAATAAACTAATGGGCCTATAATTTGCTAGTTGCCCTGTGTCTCCCTCCTTGTGGCATAGAGTAATTAGCGCATTTGTCTAGTCGGTTGGTACGTCTTCTTCATCCAGGCATTTGTTGAAAAGTGTCTCTAGATCATTTAGAAGCTTTTCGCCACCGTGCTTTTACATTTCACTTATATGCCATCTGGTCCTAGCGCTTTGTTGTTTTTAGACTGACCGATCGCTTGTTCGATTTCAACTCTTATTGGCGGGATATCTTCAGAACCGACATTGAATACTCCAACATCTTTTTCTTGTTGAGTCAGGTCACTGGACCTTTTCGAGGTGTAGAGATCTTTATACAATTCTTATACAGTCTTGAGTATTTACTTCCTGTTCTCCGTTATTGTGCCATTTGATCTTTTGAGTCATCTTTCTTCTGAATACTTTTATGCCTTTGAATCCTTCAATAGCACGTAGTGGTATTCTCTCAGTATGCAACTGTATATCCTCCCTTGCTTTTTTTTCGTGCAGCTTCATTTACTTCTTTTTTTCAAAAAATTGGGACACCCTGTTTACTGCAAAATAAATTGCCGGAGTAGATTCTTACTTTCTAAATACAAAACCGTTCGAACAAAAATGAAATATACAAGAGTGTAGGAGCTACAGAGCACTGGTGAATCATTCAGTATATGAAATTGACACAGTTGACGAATTGTCAGGCTGAACATTTTTCAGTAACTTTATATAACCAGGCGAATTTCAGAAAAGTTTATAGCAAATCGAGTTTCACTATTTAA
Organism: Cryptolaemus montrouzieri; assembly: GCA_013387265.2. Classification (NCBI taxonomy): domain Eukaryota; kingdom Metazoa; phylum Arthropoda; class Insecta; order Coleoptera; family Coccinellidae; genus Cryptolaemus; species Cryptolaemus montrouzieri. The sequence goes on from JABFTP020000103.1 coordinate 67,364,676, forward strand.
GCGTTCAATAGGAGTACAGTGTCAAAGATAACACAACAGAAAATAAACAGATATTTATACTAGTACGAACCTACTACAAATATTTTATATATCGAGAATAGAATTCATTATTTATGGTGCTCATTTCCCACCGATATTGTTGCAAGTTGTGGGTGGACCAGAAAAATTAAATCCATTCGACAACTATGAGTCAGTTTATCTCTTCACAACCTAATATATAATTCCATATAAGTTCGGAAGGAATACAAATATTTGAATTTAAATTTTACTGCTTGTATCTGCGCTGGTGTTATTGTTCAGCACATGACTTGTAGTATTTTGAGAAGTAAATGAATCAACCAGTTGAAAAGTACTTTGAATCATTCTAAAATATTTAAGATATAAATTTATTTCTTTTGGGGCTGATTGTCAGCTACTTCTACATCTAATTCGTTAATTATGTTTATTTGACAAGGGTAAAGTTTGTAATTTATTTATTGGAAAACATAATCGTTCAAAATAAACCTTATACAGGGATATCCACCAGGACAATCTGTTAAAAACTTTTTAAGTTCCAATTACAATATCAAGTTGAAATTTTATACGCGGTCAATGCTAGAGATTTCCAATTGAAGTGAAATATTTTCGAAGTGATACCATTTCCGGTTATACCGGAAGTGGGTCATCACTTTGTTATTTCAAATGGCAATCTACCTTTTTTATTATACATCTAGAACCGACATTTGAGCAAGGCATAAAATACTAAAGTTGTTGGCACCTATCTGTCAAAACTTTTGACAGATTTAATTATTTTTGTTATAAACTCGATTTTTGGGGAGTATTTAAAAATATTGTAGCTCGTAGATCTTTTGTACTACAGACACAATTTTTGCTGGGGTGGATAGAAGAAGGATCAAGGAATTTTTTAAGTAATCAACACATGTCAAATGTTTATTGTGTTGTTTTGTACGATTTTTTTCAATTTGGCCTTCTTCAAACAGCAATAACTCAATTTTTTCAAATTGCACGTGCCAATTTTTATATCGCCATCAGATGAAGCGTCCAATTTCAGATGGAATTGTATAAGCATGTACTATACTCATCTCTTATAGTTCCGAAATAATTTGGGAATATATTGAAGGTTGATGATTTTGCAAGAACTAACAGAGAATGCTTTGAAATATTTGAATCAAGTAGCTGAACTGGCTACGCTCACCTGACAGGTGCCTAAAATTAATGTACTTCGCTCATTCGAATTTGATATTTCAACAAGATTTGTCGTTATTTCAGATTGAAAATATCCAAAAAATACAACACATTTGGAATAAAACCACTGGTTATTCAAACGAAAAAAAATATATTTAATCATTTTTTAATGCATTTTAGAATGTCAAAAAGTAGTGGGTAGAAATTGCAGGCAATTCAATAACCAATTTCCAAATTTACCGTCTATGAGTAAAATAAAATTTGGAAGCATTAGAAGCAGATTTCTACAATTCGGATGAATAAAAATTGTAGTAACTAAGCGAAAACCAATCATCGAAGATAATTACATTAATACAAATAAATGATAGCAAACATCATAGGAGAAAACTAATTTACGATCTGAATAAATGTTCAATATGGGCCCCATTTTGATAAACTTGACAGCTCGTATACGAACATGATGAGTTGCCCTCCTAGTTTCCTCAGGAGATTATTATATTATATGACGAAAAGCATTATGGATGCGCTCTTTTTTACTCTCTTTACTCTTCTTTATTTCTTACTGGAATAAGATACACTTCACTCTTGATTTTGCCCCATAAATAAAAATCAAGGGGAGTCAGGTCCGGAGAACGAGGAGGCCATAAATTTGGTCCTTGATTACCCCACCATCTATTCTCGAACATTTCTGTTAGCTGCCGATGTACAGCTCGTGTTTTGTGTGCACCATCCAATTCGTAATAGCAATCCCTCAGAATGTTAAGGGGTAATCCATCTATAAAATTTGCTAATGTTCTTGTCAACATTTTCAAGTATCTTTGTATATTAGGATTTTCCTCATAAATGTGATAAGCCAACAAATCATTCATTAAACTTTCAAAAACGTTCACGCTGAATTTATTTTGGAAATCAATAACCTCAGAAAGCGTGGATTTTCTGTGGCCCAAAAATGTCGATTTCTCCTGTTGGTTATTCCACTTTCATTGAACTTGGCTTCATCAGACCATATAATTTTTTGCAGAATTGTCACATCTTCTTGAAGCCGAATTAATAAATTTTCACAGAAATTTAGACGCTTGGGAAGGTCAGTTGTTTTCAATTTTTGTAGTCTGATAAAAGAATATGGGTGCATGTTATGTTTCTTAAGGATCCTTTGAATGGAAGTATAACTGAATCCAATATCCATTGATGCTGACTTAATGGACGTATGTAGATTGGCACGAAAATACGCTAGCTTGTTAATTTGATTGTCGTTGTCCTCGAGAATTGGTTTTCTTCTAGTTTCTATGTATTTTGTTCCTCCAAATTGCAGAAAATTGCTTCTAATCCTTCGAAATTTTGTTTTACCTATAGCCGCCACCTTTGGAAATTGGTTATTGAATTGCCCGCAAGTTCTATCCACCACTTTTTGACATTCCCATGAATTAAAAAGAGATTAAACATATCCCTGTCTGAATAATCAGCCATTTTATTATCAATCTGGCGTTTTTCAAAAATTTTCACTTCAAATTACCAACAATTCTTGTTGAAATATCAAATTCGAATGAACGAAGTGACAAGTACATTAATTTTAGGCACCTGTCAGGTGAGCGTAGCCAGTTCAGCTACTTGAATCAAATATTTCAAAGCATTCTCTGTTAGTTCTTGCAAAATCATCAAAATTCAATATATTCCCAAATTATTTCGGAACTATAAGAGATGGGTATAGTACATGCTGATACAATTCCATCTGAAATTTGATGCTTCATCTGATGGCGATAAAAAAATTGGCACGTGCCATTTGAAAAATTGGTTTATTGCTGTTTGAAAAAGGCTAAATTGAAAAAATCATCCAAAAAAACGCAATAAACATTTTACATGTGTAGACTACTTAAAAAATTCCTTGATCCTTCTTCTATCCACACAAGCAAAAATTGTGTATCTAGTGCAAAAATCTACGAGCTACAATTTTTCCAATGTTCCTCAAAAGTCGAGTTCATAACAAAAATAATTGAATCTGTCAAGAGTTTTGACAGATAAGTGCCAACAACTTGGGTATTTTATACCTTGCTCAAATGTCGGTTCTACATGTATAATAAAAAAGGTAGATTGCCATTTGGAATAACAAAGTGATGACCCACTTCCGATATAACTGGAAATGGTATCACTTCGAAAATATTTCACTCCAATTGGAAATCGCTAGTTATGGCCGCGTATAAAATTTCAGCTTGATATTATTATTGGAACTTGAAAGCTTTTAACGGACGGTCCCAGTGGATATCCCTGTATATTTTCTTACAAAATTGATTAATACTTATCGCATATACTTAAAACTATGGCACATAACTCAGGGAGGAATCTTGAATACTGATTAAATTAGGAATTGTTTTTGGAAATTAAGGTTTTTCAATACGTTTGTTCCCAATGTATTAGTCGCGGGTCATCTTGATTTCTTTGGTTTTTCCGGAAAACTTTTCATTTCGGAAAACTTCAGGAATTGTTCACGGGACGTAAATGACATTTATATACATAGCGCAAGCATACGTACTGCTATATCTCGCAATTTCTGCATTTCAGATGATGGAAATTCTTTTGATTCATGATAATATTCTGTTTTTCACTTCAGATATCTATTAGTTATTTCCAATAATTTCTTATTCAACTTGTTTCTATTTTGAATTAATTATCTCAGGATTGTATAGTTATTAACATCATTGACTTCTAAGATAAAATTTGAAATATCTGAGATTGAAAAATATCTCTCCACTTCAGTTCGAATTTATGGCAAAATTTTCAAGCATCCCTACATTGTACTCAGAAAAGTGTAACAATTATTTTTTACGTTACTTTAATAGGAACTGGATAGGAGAGTTCGCCCCATAACAAAGGGCTCTGTCTGATTCAGTTTTGGTCGTTCACTCTGTATAAAAAGAAACCCTTGTTGGCCCCATTTCTCATAATTATACCATATCGCACTAATTATCAATCTACAGCCATAGTAGGAAGAAGCGGTCCGTTGAGAATTTGTTCCAAAACGTTTTATGACCGAAGTCTTATCTGAGAAAACACTCGCGCACTTAATGTTGCGATAACAATGGAAACAGTATTATTCAATAATATACAACGTGCGATGGTGGTGTAATGGTCAGCATAGTTGCCTTCCAAGCAGTTGATCCGGGTTCGATTCCCGGCCATCGCATAACGTTTTATAACCACGATTAGTATATCAGAATTTCCGAAAATTAAACCTAACATGACATAGACCTAACATGACATAGTTCAACAAAAGAATTTACGGAAGCGGAACGAAAGTGCCTACCTTTCAATTGGCGTGAGATATTTGTTAATATTTTGTCCAATGCACTTCTCGTTATAAACAAGACAAGGTCGTGAAGGTGGGGTCGAAATATACCAAATTCTGAAGACACTGTCAACATATGTACACAAAATATTATAGAAATGTTTCTGATTTTATTTAAATTCTGCCTACCTTTCAATTGGCGTGAGATATTTGTAAATATTTTGTCCAATGCACTTCTCGTTATAAACAAGACAAGGTCGTGAAGGTGGGGTCGAAATATACCAAATTCTGAAGACACTGTCAACATATGTACACAAAATATTATAGAAATGTTTTTGATTTTATTTAAATTCTGCACATCTCTTCAGTGATTCAAGAAATAGGAAACGATGTTGAAATAGTTATTGCAGGTATTTGTACAGTGTGAAAAATATGTATTTATCCTAATAATTAGGTTTTCAGTTTAATAAAAAATGCTTGAACAGGTTTATCTTCAAACATGCCATAACCTCAATTTTAATATATTTCTTGAGGCGAATCTCGTGACATATTATGCCCAAAGAATATTCTTAACACACTTGTTTAGACATTTACACTCAAAATTAGATAATACGGTTCTGACTTTTTCTAGTTTGCAGTACTAACACTATCACTGAGCATGTCTGACATTGGTACATTGCTCAGCAACGATTTTAAAGTGTTAAAAGAAGTTGAAATTGTGAAAACTGATTTTAGGGTATACGTGAATTTGCTGGCGGTGGTCACTGCTTGTGAGACCACTTTTATAATACGTACCTCAGGAGTTTGCACCATAATAAAGGCTGTATAAAAAGCAACCCCGTCATTATTATACCATTTCGCACTAATTATCATTCTACAGCCATAGTAGGGAGGAGTGGTTCGTTGAGAAATTCTTTCAAAACGTTTTATGACCGTAGTCTTATAAGGGAAATCTCTCGCGCACTTAATGTTGCGATAACAATGGAGACAGTATTATTTACTTAAATACAACGTGCGATGGTGGTGTAATGGTCAGCATAGTTGCCTTCCAAGCAGTTGATCCGGGTTCGATTCCCGGCCATCGCATAACGTTTTATAACCACGACTATTATATCAGAATTTCCGAAAATGAAACCTAACATGAGATAGTTCAACAAAAGAATTTTTAGAAGCGGAACGAAAGTGCCTGCCTACCTTCCAACAACATGACAAGGTCGTGAAGGTGTGGTCGTAATATAGTAAACTCTGAAGACACTGTATCTCAACATTTGTACACAAAATATTATGGAATTGTTTTTCATTATATTTAAATTCTGCACAACTCTTCAATGATTTAGGAAATAGGAAACTATGTTGAAAGAGTTATTGCAGCTATTCGCTCAGTGTAGAAGAAGTATTGAAAAAGGTTTGAACAGGTTTATTTTTAAATATGCCATAACCTCAATTTTGATATATTTGTTGATTTTTAGACATCTACACTCAAAATGAGATAATCCTGTACTGACCTTTTTTACTTTGCATTACTAACGCAAGCACTGAGCATGTCTGTCGTTTGTACATTACTCAGCAACGATTATAAGGTGGTTGAAAAGTTAAAATTGTGGAAACTAATTTTAATGTACACGGGAATTTGCTGGAGTTGGTCACTGCTTGTGAAACCACTTTTATAATACGTACCACAGGGCTGGAGAATCTTTCATTTAAGTAATATAAGGAAGTACCATTTCGACACAAAAAGAGACTTGAATTTAACATGTTACTCAATTAATATTTCATCAACGTTTAAGATTATTTCCACAACTGTCTTTCAAAGATAATCTGTATTTTTGTTGCAGCTGATGAAAACGATCGAAAGAAAATTTTATTCTCGTAAAAAGAAATTATATTCTTCATCGATAACACTTTCATAGTGTTATAAACTATCTTAACGTATATCTATTCTATAACCCCGCAACGCAAAATGCATAGAATGTGTATGTGTTGGTAAGTGTAATGAATTTACTCTCATAGTTACATTACTTGGATTGAATTGAAAAATTCCAAGGCAATATAATTTCCAAAGTTTTCAGCGAGTTGAGAATATATTTCAGTTCATTTATACATATATTGAACCTTCACAGCTACGCTAACTTCTATTACTATATAAATATCGAATACGTCCATACGGTTCGTGTCTCTCGAACTCATAATCATCGTGCGATGGTGGTGTAATGGTCAGCATAGTTGCCTTCCAAGCAGTTGATCCGGGTTCGATTCCCGGCCATCGCATACAATTTTATAATTCAGCTTTTTATATTAGAATTTCAGGAAATTATACTTATGAATTATATGAAATTGTTCTACAGTAGAATTCACAAAGGTAATGTAGTTAACAAGTAAATATCCATGATTCAGTAGAAGTGTAGGTTATTAGAAATCTTTAGCAGAACCAATCTGTATACCAGTTATGGGGCATGACGAGTTTATTATTTTGTTCTATTACATTTCTCATTGTAAACAACACAATGATCGTGAAGGTAGAGTCTCAATATTCCAAAACTGTGAAGACACTGTCAACATTTGTACACAAAATCTATGAAAATGATCAAGATGTTATGTTAAATCATTCATTACATTTGTTCAGTGTTTTGATTTATAGGAAACGATGTTGAAATTGTTATTGCAGCTATTATATCCAAATAATCAGGAAGTTTCCAAGATCTATGGAAAACTTGCCATAACTTTCATTTTATATATTTGTTGAAGTGAAACTCATCAGATTTCTATTATATCCAAAGAATATTCTGAACATTCAATTTTAGATATTTACAGTTTGAATGAGATAATCCGACCCTGGACTTTTCTCGTTTGGTGTACTAACACTGGATATGTCTGACGCTGGTACATTCCTCATGTATTAAGAAATCGGAAATCCTGAAATGGAATTTCAATATACTAATGAATTTGCTCTAGTTGACCCACAGCTTAAAATTACTTCACCAATATAATACCTAGCACAGGGCTTGAGAATTTTTCAGTCGAGTAATATGAGGAAGTATCATTTCGACACTATATTTAACATGTCAGTCTATCAACATTTCATCAACGTTTTATGTTATTCCACAACTGTCTTTCCGGAAAACTATTCACAGATTACTTGATTCTATTTTTTGTTGGTCTCAGCTCTGAACAAGATAGAATGAAATTTTGATTTGCGTAAAAGGAAAATCTCTTCATCAATTACAATTTCATAGTATTATAACTATACTATGATAAGGTAAATTCTATTCTTCTGCAATGCTAAATGTTTGAGAAAGAGTTGAAAGCAATGGAATCACTCTTAAACTTATATGACTTGTATTGAATTGAAAATTCAAAATTTCCAGTGAATTAAGAATATATTTCAATTTACTTGTATGTATATACAGAACCTTTATAGTTACCCAAACTTTCATTATGATACACTATTATAAATATCATAGGCGTACAGTATATCACTGCTCCTCATAATAAGTCACCGTGCGATGGTGGTGTAATGGTCAGCATAGTTGCCTTCCAAGCAGTTGATCCGGGTTCGATTCCCGGCCATCGCATGTAATATTTTATCGCACTAAAATTAAGCAAATGTGTTATTTTTAACATATCATACTGCATGTGCAACTTCTCGCTGTCAATTATTCTTTTGCCACAGCAAAACACAAGGGGTATAATATAAGTCAGCGGTCAGGGAACTTTTTTAATCATTACCCCAAAATATATTTTTATGTTAGTTGATATTACCCCATGGCGAAAATTAAAAAAAAAACGAGATCACCTCTTTTTAGCATCTTTCATATTATAGCCCCCCCCCATGATAATTTTGAAAAGAAAACAATAACTAAAAACGCAATTTAAACATCATTTATTCAATTCATCGATGTAATACCTAGTATTACATAACGGTAATAATGGTAATATAAGTAATATATACAACATATTGAAACCCATTGAGGTACACTTGAGGGTTGACAATTTGGGGTACTGTTACAAATTATAGTAATAATAATAACAATGCTCAATAGAACAGGATACGGATTTAGGATAGAAACAGATAGGAATTATCATACAATCTCCCACCTGCTGTATATGGGTGACATTAAGTTATACGCATCGAACAAGAAGCGATTGGATGATTTGCTGAAAACTGTCAGTGAGTTCTCGGCAGATGTTCATATGAAATTCGGGATTGAAAAATGTAAGACCCTGAACATTCAAATGGGAAAGTCATAGATGGTGAAACACAACTTCCAAACGGTGATATTATACAGTGCATGAAGAGTGGCGAAACATACAAATATCTAGGATACCAACAAGCCAGATTGCTAGACCAAAAACAATCGATGGAGAAGATTCGTTCAGAATACAGTCAGCATCTGAACACTTTGCTGAAATCAATGTTGAACTCGGGGAATCTAGTCAAGGCAATTAACACCTCCGCCATTCCAGTGTTGCTTTACTCATTTGAAATATTCAGATGGACTAACAGAATGATATTCAAAAGCAGACCCAACGATGCTGACAAAGTACAACAATCATCATCCAAAATCATCTGTGATAGGAACAACTTTGAAGCGAAAAGAAGAATGATGCGAATTAATGAATGTTGTCAATTTACACACCGAACGGATAAAAAATCTCAGAGAATTCTTCTCTGCAAAAGCTCTCACTTCTGACCTCCATAGAGTGGTATCGTTGGCTGATAAGGAATATAAACCTCTAAATCTTGCTACCAGAGATGACCTTCTGAATCTCCCAATCCTATCAGATACTGAAAAACAAGAGCAATGGTCAAGAAATGAATTGCATGGACGACATCACCATAAGATTAATCAACCACAAATCGACAAAGAAGCCTCCAACAAATGGTTGATGAAAGGAGAATTATTCGCGGAAACAGAAGGATTCCTTACGGTCGTCCCAGACCAAGTGATCGCAACAAACAACTACAAAAAGAGACTATACAACATATTTCGTCAGGCTGCGAACAACTGGTCAATAAGGACTATCTTCACAGGCATAATCAAGTGTGCAACATTATCCATCAGAAACTTGCACACCAGTACGGACTTCTGAATACCTTCCAGCCATATTACAAGTATCAACCGGTAGAAAATGACTCTATCAGATCATACTACGATAGGCCTGTTATCACTGACAGCATGGTGACGAATAATAGGCCGGACATAGTGGCGTATGATAAGAGAGCCAGAGCAGCAATGCTGGTGAATGTCGCCATATCGAATAATAACAACGTGCTTTTTTTTCCAGGAGAAAAAGTCCAAATACACAGACCTTTGCTATTGAGATCCAGCAGATGTGGCACCTCGAGAAAATAGATATTGTTTCTGTCATCGTATCCTCGACTGGGTTAATACTCAAAACTTTGCATGATAGTATTAAGAAATTAAAATTGCATAAGAATACCTATTTAGAAATGTAAAAAGCTGTAATTCTTAATACATGTAGGATAGTTAGGAAATTTATGTCAAGTATATTGCAATCGAGCCTATTCCCTTTGATTGCTAAATCTGGGAAGGGTAAATTATATTCAGCTAACAGCTGAGACAGTGCATAAGTCCACGATAATAAATAATAATAATATTGGTGGTACAAACAAAAATTAGAATTGAAAAAATTAGAAAAAAAAAAGATTAATTGAAAACATTCTTCCTTCACGTTTTGGAGAAATGATGTTGATTCATGTTCAATACAATTGCTTCGAAATTAGGATTTGATGTAAGAGAGATTTGAATACAGTCTTCGGCGTTCAATCGATTTCTGTTTTTCGTTTTTATGTTCATCAGAGTAGAAAAGCCTTGTTCGCACAAATATGTTATTCCAAATGGCAGCAATTTTTTAACCGCCTCTTCATGTGCAATTTGGAAAGCCTTTGCAGCTTTTGAAATCCAAAAAGACGTCAGATTTGGTTTACTCTCAAATTGAATACGTTCTTCAGTATTACATCAAAGTTCAAGAATTGCTTCTGCCAAACCTGAAGGTTCTTCTGGTATCATAGAAATTTTACATTTAAAAGGATCTACAATCGAATTGATAGTACGTGTATCAAGATCTGGAAAGTAATTTGAAAACCGCTCTCTGAGTTTGATAAGATGTCTTACAATTGCATCTTTGATATCAGCAGAAGTAATATTTTCACAATCTTCCAAAAACAAAGCTGACCTTGCAAAAGAAGCTATCTTGTTCTGTTCTATTTTTTCTCTCTAATATTGCAGCTTTAATCCAAACGCTGACACTATTTCTCTCGCTGAAATGATATTAATATTCTTTCCTTACAATTCTTTGTTTAATATATTTATACTCTCAAAAATGTCCGCTAAATATGCGAGATATGCAACCCAGGAAGAGTTTTTAAATTTATCTGCGAGAATATTTTTTTGATCAACCATAAATATTTCGACTTCAGTTTTGGGAGTCCATACTCGATTTAGTACATTTTCGCGAGAGAGCCACCTTACTTCTGTATAATGAAGTAGGTCCGTATACTCAGCTTCACCGTCCTGACATAATTAACGAAATAGCGGCGTGTTTAGTGCATGTCCCTTGATAAAATTTACAATCTTGATGACATAATGCATGAAGGCTTTCAGTGTAGGTTCTAAACATTTGACCATAAGGGCCTGGCGATGGATCATACAGTGAGTAACTTCAATATCTGGGTTATTTTCTTCTACGAAAGCCGAAAAACCATTAATATGACCCAGCATAGATGAACCTCCATCCGAAGATACAGAAATACAGTTTTCCTATTTTAAATTTTGCGCATTGAAGTATTCATTTACTTTATTGTAGACATCAACTCCGCAAGATCTCTACTCGAGAGGAAAACAAAACAGTAGTTCCTCTTAAAAAGTATCTGCACCTTTGTAGCGAATATATACCATTAGCTGTGAATAGCTACGAGAATCAGTTGTCTCATCAAGCTGAATAACAAAATATTCAGCCTGTTTTATTGCGAAAATAACGTGTTCCTTTCCATTTTCTGCTAATATAGAAATTCGTTGTTTCACAATTCTCGCAAACAAGATCACTGAATTCAGTTTCCGATTCTTTTTGACCACGCATGATCCCTGCCATTTTTACAGCAGCTGGTTTAACCAAATCTTCGCCAGTGTATGGTTTCTTATTTCGAGCAATCAACCAACTACTTCAAATCGAGCCCTTGATTCTGAACGGTGATCGAATGTACCAAACAAGTTGCTATTCAATCTTTGTCGTTTAACAGACATTTCTAAATTTGCAAAGTACTCTCGCGGTTTGGAAGACAGGTGTGAATGCAAATTATCTAAAAGTTTCTTCAATTGACTTTTTTTTTAAAGATTCTGAAGTCAGTACCTTCATTCATACAACACAGGGTGGTTTCATTGTCCCATTGTCTTCTATTTGTGTGAAACCGCAATTAAGGAATTCGTCTTGGTATGTTCTTTTTCTTTTTGCTGCCATCTGAAGGCAGACAGAAAATAATATATGTAAATTACTTAATTTAAATTTCTCAATTGCGGCTTACCTTGATGATATATCGATGATTAATGATAAAATGGTGGTCTTGTCAGCAACTAACTAGTAAGAACTCGCCCTCTGACTCGTCAATGTATTTGTATCTTGACGGCATGACATGGACTGAGCAGGTAACCGGGGCTGTGCTTTACTGTGCAAATATATAACTCGAGAATACTCTAGTGGTTGGTAGTGAGAAGGCGTGGCCGGCATTTTTACCCCATTTGGGGAAACTAACATCTGCTGTATTTCGCAGGTTCTTGTTTTAGTCTGTTATCGCGTACGGGCCATTTTTACTGGTTAGTATGGTAGTATTCAATGGTGAGATGTTGTGTGGAATAAATAAATTTTTAAGGTGGGTGAAGAAACGACGAGCAATTTACAGCATGGAATTGAAGGAATACTCTGATAAAATTCTTGAATCTATGCACATAAATATTCGAGAAGTTTGCCGTTTAATGACCTGATCTTACGTCGGAAAAGGGAGCAGAAATATCCATGGGTTATTACTATATTAACAAACAATAATGACCAAAATTCTGGAAATTGTACAGTTTTTATTCTTTGGTTACTGTTTTTCAGCAACTTTCGTCCAATTGTCATTTCCTATTGAAATTACGTTTGTACTCTGCAATTTTATGTTTCAGCTACATATTCTGTATTTTTGGTATTTTTACCTCATCTTTGTTGTTTGAATCAGTGCTCATTAATAGGGAGGGGTCGTCATCTTGAAAAATCATCAAATAATAAAAGAAAAAAACAATAGAATAAAATGTGAAATATTCTTGAAAATGACATACCTATATCTCGTAAGAAAAAATTCATGTTGTGTTATATAAAAATAATACTTATTTCCACAATTTTGAGAACTAGTAGAGGTACATCTAGCAAGAAATTTTACATTTGTCTCTCAACACACTAGGTGTTTGGATATCGAATAACATAAGCAATCATATTTCTATATGAGTGAAAAATATAATTATAAATATTGGAAGGCAGCGTTCGTTGCAGGCAACACTTCAGTTGCCCTTGGCTGTGTGTAATGATCAATGGCAACTTTTGAATCAAATATATTATGTCCATCATGGGACAATCTCTGCACTTCCAACGAGTACCATGTGAAACCAACATTGTTAAACGAAAATATCAATTTTAGATAAGGGAAAGCGGGGAAATTACGCGAACCTAAGGAAAAAGGTTCGGTGAAATTTATCTGAGCGTAGAAAAATCTTCAAATTTTTTCCAGATTAGGATACATATTTCCTTCATTTGTTACACTACTAGAGAAAAAATTACAGCTAACGACATAAAAAGTACAAGACATAACTCATTAGTACCCGATTATACGGAATTACCCCACATGTTGAATAATACCGCGCAGGCCATGGGGTAATTCTGCGCAGATGAGAAAAATTTGAAACGACCACAAAATACAAAGTTTTATTAAGAGAAACGAAAAATACAAATTTTCTGAAAGAGACAACTGAAAAAGAAATGATGCTTGAAAAAAGATTTTTAATGTTCAGCCATTTTCAATTTTTTTTGTCCTAATTTCAGACACAAATCACATGTGTAGTTGACAGCTGATTCCCAACCACTACATTCTGCGTGATACAGCGATACCAAATTTCCCTGTCACGTACGAATTCACCACAAACGATGTAAACATTTAAATCATGGGATGGATCGGCATCAATATCATCGAGTTCATTTTCGTCACAGAATTGACTTTCATCACAACATTCAGATTCCGATTCATCAAATTGAAGTTTTCTCACACCTGTTTTTTATTTTAGGGTGTTTTTATTTTAGTACAATCGGTTTTTGCACTCTTTCAGACTTTTTCTTTCCATTCTTTTCCTCTTTTATTTCTTCAGCTTCTTTCTTCAGATTTCTTTCCTCCTGTTTTTTCTCTAATACCGATTTCAGAGGTGTAGATGTAAATATCTCTGAATGTTGATTTGCACGTGATTTGTTAGTTTGATTTGTTTTCAATATTGGAAATGGTACTGGAGTTTCTATAGGCACATCTCATACTTGATATGTTTACGATGATCCAGGTATCAAATCAACTGGAGTTTCAATATTGACTTTTCGTTCCGTTTACGTTTCGTTCAAATTGATAGGTATTTCGATCGCTGTAGAATCAGAAGGTTCATTCGGACCAAAGTCATCTTCAGAAAATTTGTTCGGTTCGAAGGGCCATATTCCTGCAGTACGAAAGCCAGATATCGCTTTATGTATTGTTGCAACTTTCACATATGCTTCATCAAAAATAGCAGCAAGTTCATAATGGGTAATTTTTTCATGGCCATGAGTTCTGAGGTATAAGTCACATTCTCGGTTGAAAGCATTTTTTAGTGGCCCGAAAAAGGGAAAGTCGAGTGGTTGCAACTTGTGGGATATATGGGGAGGTAGGGATACCATGACTTCTGCAAAAGTTGTTTATATCTAAGGAAATATGGCTCCCGTGGTTATCCAAGATAAGGAGCACGGGATCATCCTCCGTGGCTTTTACGTGAAGTTTAAAATTTTGCATCCACTCAAAAAACAAATCTTCGTTAATCCAGCCATTTTTTGAGCATCTGTATATTGCTTCAATAGGTCCATTTCTCATTAGCTGGGCATTCATACGAGCCCTTGGAAATATAAACATCAGTGGGATGAACTGCCCTACTGTACTAACAGCACGACCACTGTTACATTTTGCCATTTCTCTCAAGACATAACAGAGCCTACCTGCTTCTGTCCTTTTGGCGCCAAAATTTTCGCTGGCTTCTGTACAGTTGAGATTCCCGTTTCGTCAAGGTTAAACATTCGCCCTTGACGGAATTTAAACTTTTCAATAATTGACAGCAGATTGCTGAAAAATTTATGAACCTCAGGCCTATTGGATGCAGCAATACGATTTAGGCTGGATATACTTTTTACTCACAAAAGTTTGCCTTTAGGTTTTCGGAGGCTCATTTGTGGATAACGTTTCAAAAGTAGATCAAGCCAATCTTCACCAGCCATTTTTTTCTCATGGCTGAAACGGTGTTTCATTTTGTTCATTTCAGCAAACCGGTATGCTAACCGCCTTTTTTCGGTTGGCGTAATTCCAAAAAAGACTATTAGCTAATTTTATGACATGATTAGCTATAGCGTTTTCTTGTTCCTCATTGAAAACAGGCTTCCTTCCCATTCGCAATTTGTTACTCTGATTCGCTTTCAATTTGTCCCGAAAAGTGTTTTCTGGTATATTCAAAGAACGACCTACATCCCTCACTTTTCGGCCAGATCGCACAGCAGTGAATGCTTCTTGCAGTATGGATTCCAGCCATTCGTTCTTGTCCGATTTTCTGATGTACTCACTAGGTATATTATTCAATCTAGAACAAACACTTGATGATGATTCGTTAAAATAAAATTATTTGCTTGGGGTAACATCGCGCAGCACCGGTCTGCGCTGTATTACCTCTACGTAAATCCGTTGTATAACCCCAAACAGCATCGAATCACATAACGTATTCATAGTCGATAACAAACTTATTAAATTTGAATATAAATAGCAGGCTAAATATTTAGATATAACAAGTGAAATCTGTATGCGAAATTTATAATAAAACACAATTAATATTGGACACTTACCTCTTATTTAAGTTTGAATCTAAATTACATGCAAACGGAAAACACACGACTAGTATATATATATATATATATATATATATATATATATATATATATATATATATATATATATATATATATATACATACATAAACACCTCAAAAAGTCTAGGGAACACTTCTGCATATCGATATATCGTATCCACAATGAACAATATGGATGATTATTTTTAAGAAATGAACACCTGCATCAATTTCCCACCAAATTATGTAGTGCCGCAACAAATTTCAGTTTTTTTTATGAAAAACTAAAAATGCAGCAGATGCGACGCTGCTTTATAATCATTTCATGTATTCAGTGTTTGAAATCAGTTAGTTGGCACTTTGTTTCTGTTGTAAGTACAAATAAAGGTTCAAATTTTGTGATTCGATCATGGAAAGACATTTGACTAGAGAAGAGATATTACGAGCCGTTGGCATGCTCCAAGCTGGGAGCTCACAACGGAAAGTATCCAGGGTTCTGGGAAGTAGCCCAAGTGTTATAAACCGTTTATGGTCGCGTTTCAATGAAACAGGTAGTATAGAAGAACGCCATACAGGTCGTTTCAGGATTACTACAGTCGCCCAAGACCGATTTTTGGTTTTACGAGCCAGAAGAGATCGTACTACCACAGCATCTCAATTAGCTCAAGAGCTATCACTAGTTCATAATGTACAAATTTCCGACCAAACTGTGAGAAATCGACTGCACGAAGGTCAACTCCACTCCAGACGTCCTTTAAGAGTTCCACAACTGACCCATGGAAATCGCGCTGCTCGTTTAGCTTGGTGCCAAGAACACGTAAACTGGGATCAAGAGAGGTGGGCCACAGTTATCTTCAGTGATGAATCCAAATTTAGATATCATCCCGATTCGGGAAGAATTCGAACCTGGAAAGCAAAACAGTCTCCAGCATGCTCGAGAAGTTGTTAGACAGAGAGGCGGATCAGTGATGTTTTGGGGAGGTATACGCCTTGGTGGAAGAACTGACCTCGTTTTCATACAGAACAACCTCACGGGAAATTCTTACGCAAATGAGATAGTTTTACCTGTAGTGGTACCGTATCGCCAAACAATGGGTCAAAATCCACTCTTCCAACAAAATAATGCCCCTCCTCATCGCGCAAGAGTTGTCCTGAACGATCTTGAAGAGAATGATATCGATCTTCTACCGTGGCCATCCTGCTCCCCAGATCTGAATCTCATCGAGCATGTGTGGGACACCCTGAAAGCAAATCTCCTGCATCAAAACGTCTTCCATCATGAACAGGAGCTTCTATTAGCAGTTCAGAGGGCTTGGAGTGTCATTAATAACAGAGGTGGACCTTCTGGGTACTGAAAAATATAAGTGCTTCCATATCGTTTCGAAAATATTAGTTCAGGATTTTTTTTGTGTTTTACCAAATTTCGTCATTTTTAAATTTCAAATTTTTTTTTATAATAGGTGCTTTGGAGAAGTCAAATATTATTTTGTTTTCTTGAGAATACATGATATACAATACATCCCAACAAAAACCGAAAGAGTTCTACAAATTCGAATCATCGAATTCATATTTCAAAGATATTGGTAAGTGTTCCCCAGACTTTTATATATATATATATATATATATATATATATATATATATATATATATATATATATATATATATATATATATATATATATATATATATATATATATATATATATATATATATATATATATATATATATATATATATATATATATATATATATATATATATATATATATAAATATATAGGTGTCTTAGTAATTGGAATAACGGGTGTTATCAAACCAGTCATCACTATATAGGTATTCTGTATTAAATAAAAAATAAAATAAAATAAGTCGAATGCACTTCCGGTATAACCGGAAGTGCCTTTGAGGTGAAAATATTTTAGAGATACAGTTCCGGACCAACTGAATAAACTTCCAAAATTTCAGAAAGATAGAGCGTCATTAGTTCTTCATTAACATCTAGTAGGCCATCCAACTTGGGATACCTATATATATATATATATATATATATATATATATATATATATATATATATATATATATATATATATATATATATATTTTAAGAGATTTTACGAGATTTTAGATCTAGACGTATTGAAGTCCACAAATTGCCCTGAAACAGAATATTTCAACTTTTATCTCACACGTTAGGACTCATATATTTTTCAGCATATTTGAAGGAATACGTCCATGGTTTTTACGGCTAGTTAGTACCTACATTTACCATACAAAAGATTGACATGCTTCATTCAGCGGGGTATTTCTAGTAATTCGGAGATGACTTTTCTGACAAGTAACTGATGTAATCGAGAATACCTACTTGAAAAGAAGGAAAACGAGATGTCCGATTCAATCCACTTCAATAGTAATTGATTTCGCACTTTTTCTCCCGGAATTCTGACCAGAATTACTTAGATAAAGACTCTGAGTTGGGTCTCGTATTAAGAAATCGAAATGCATTATTTGAAAGATTTCCGGTCAAATAATCTACGAATTTCAGGGAATCGTAAGTTTTGGGATAATATCGCAAATAACTAGGACTCGATGCATTTAGGTATAGGGAAATCTATTACATTTCGATGCTTATTAATATAAAGAGTTAAATTGTGTGTGCAAAAATAGGTAGTCTTATTTGAAAATCGGACTTTTGTACCCTTGAGTGTATTACTATTTGCCACATGCTTTGGAAACACCCTGTATACTGTGAGTACTCTAAATGCATGGAATTCTGATGAATCAGCCTATTTACTTACAACGAGCTAGAAATATTTGATATTGAACGATCTTTAGCATTTTTGTGATTCCTTCTAAACAACCAAATATCTCAAAATTCCGATTGAAAACGTCATATCTTCCTTTCGGTTGATTTCAGGGGGCAATGGTATGAAAAATAAATTGTTCACAATTTAATTTTCTACGAAAAAAACAATAGAAACATACATTATGCCATTTGAAATAACAAAGATGGTGTCAACTTCCGTTATAACCGGAAGTGCCATATCATTGAAATTTTTTCGGAACTTAGTTCGAATAATATTCAAGACGTTAGAAGATAGATGGATTGGAAAAATTGGTCCGTCTTTGTGACTTTCAATATCACCTGACAAATGCGTCGATTAGAAAAATGTCTAGAAGTGAAAGGCCATCACTTTGAACAATTATTATGAAATTCAGGAAATAGAGTTTAATTCGTCTTTTTATTTTTAATTTGGGAACTATCTATGCCTGTGCAATAATCTAAGCCGGCTTTGCCAACTGTAGGTATGTACGTAAAGTTCGATTTTTCGCAATAACTTGAGAATTTGAAATCTCAGATACAAGGTATGTATGGGAAACTTCTTTTAGTTTTTACGGTGGATCTAACGAATAAGAAAAACTATGGGTTACTATTTGGAAAAGAGTACTTTTCGATGTTTGTTCGTTTCGACATAAAAGGCGGATATGAGTTATGTCTCGCATGGTTTTTGTTTGCAAAACACCTTTCACTATTTTGGTAGCTCACGTCTTCGTCGAGATACATCAATTTTTTCAAAAAGTAAAAAATTGATAACTTCCGAGTAAAACTAGGATATTTCATGAACGAAATAATCTAGACTTATGTATGTTAGGTGTGTTTGTAATTGGAATAACGAGTGTTATCGAACCAGTCATCAATATATAGGGTATTCTGTATTAAATAACAAAGTCGACATGCACTTCCGGTATAACCGGAAGTGCCATTGAGGTGAAAATATTTTAGAAATACAGTTCCGGACCAACTGAATAAACTTCCAAAATTTCAGAACGATAGAGTATCATTAGTTTTCATTAACATATATATATATATATATATATATATATATATATATATATATATATATATATATATATATATATATATATATATATATATATATATATATATATATATATATATATATATATATATATATATATATATATATATATATATATATATATATATATATATATATATATATATATATATATATATATATATATATATATATATATATATATATATATATATATATATATATATATATATATATATATATATATATTTATATATATTCAATTCAATTCAATTCAAATTAGTCCAATTCAGCGTAATTTGAATAATTATATTATATATATATATAATATATATACAGAGTGCTACAACGAAAACTTAATAGAGGCTATATCCACCAAGATATTCATTTCCGATCAAACCGCAAAAACAGGTCAATTTCTGTTTCAAGGAGGACATCTTTTAGAGTACAAAAATTGCCTGAAATATCAACGCCCTAAGCGGGGGTTGAAATCCTTGAACATTTTGAATAGGGAAGATAGGTCGAGTGATAACTCCAAAGAAAGGTGGTATCTTTGTCTACATTGCCTCGAAAGAATTTCTATTTATAATTGAAATTTGTGAAAGATACAGGGTGAGCAACTGAAAGATAGGGAAGACTATTTCCCTGAGACTATTCAAGTTTCAGTGGGTTGAAATGGAACAGATCCGTGCTGATCAATCAAAGATACCAACTTTCTTTTGAGTCATCACTCGACCCATCTTACCTATTCGAAATGTTCAAGGATTGCAAAGATGTCCCCCTTGAAACAAAAATTGTCCTGTTTCTGCGTTTTGATCATATATAGTATATATATGATATATATATATATATATATATATATATATATATATATATATATATATATATATATATATATAGGGGTTTTACCCCGATGAGTTGCCCATATATCTGTTCATGCAATCAAACTGATTTCATGAAAAATATAAATCCACTACCCGGTAATTAATACCATTGCCAGGCAATGATTATAATCAAAACATATCCTGGAATAATTATATATTAGGATAACCTTAAATATTATGAGAATATATCAATCTACCAGAATATATACATACTATAGCATCATCAGACAATGATATCAATGTACCAACGAGTAGTGTCAGAGGCTTTCTCCCCGGAAAAATTTAAGTGTACGGACCTTAGTCAAGTAACACTGAATGTAACTCATTAATAGTTTCCTTTGTGTGAAGTGGTGAACGATCGAATAGAATACTGCTCTGAATATAAATATGACAGAATTGTCAAATAATTATATTACATTTATATAAACAAATAAATAAAATATGAAATGAGATTCTGAGCAGTATGAACTAAAGGAAAACCTGTGACTCTACCTCATTATTTTTTTGGAAAGAAACCTACGAAGAATATTACAAGATTTGATGACTGTTATCTTTTGTAACTGTTTAAACAAATATTTCTTCAGACCCAAAATCTCAATACTTTTGTGAAGATTTCTAGGAATAACACCTGTTGTGGAAATCATAATCGGTAGAATAAATATTTTTTCATTTTCCACATTTTTTAATCTCGTCGCCAAGCATCATATATTTAGAAATTTTTTCATTGTATTTATTTTGTATATTATGTGTGTCGGGTATAGCAATATCAATTATATATGTTATTTGATTCTGTTTATCATTAAGAATGATATCTGGTCTATTGTCTTTTACAGCTCTGTGGTAAAGAATTGTTTATCAAAATAAAGTTTATATTTGTCATTTTCACAAATAATCTCAGGTTCATATTTGTGAAATTTTGTTCTTTTGGGAATTAGGTCATGTTTAATTCCTAGATTAAAATGAATAATATTAGCGACGGCATTATGTCTTTCTAAATAATCTGTTGAAGCAAGGACTGAGCAAGATGATAATATATGAAAAACTGTTTCTGAAGAACAGAAACATCTACGGCAAGAATGATCTATATTTTGTTTGATGATGTGTTTTCTATAATTCCTCGTGAAAACAACCTGATCCTGGATCGCAATTGCCAAGCCTTCTGTTTCAGCAAGCAATTCCCCAGATACTAACCATTTATTCGATGCGATTTCATCAATATTATCATTTTTCGATTCTTTAGGGTGCTTTCCGTGTAATTCCTTCTGCATCCAACTTTCTCTTTTAGAATTATCATCAAATATATCAAAATCTACCTTTTGCATTGTCAAGTTCAGAGGTGTAAGATTATATTCTGAAGCAACAACAATATCATGTAATTTAGACGTTCTCTGTTTATCATGAAAATGGGAACGTAGATGAAAAATCTGTTTACTATGAAGATTATTCAAATTAGTTAATCCACGACCTCCAAGATGTCTAGGTAGTGTAACTCTCTGAACAGCTGACTTTGGGTGGTGCTTATGATATTTACAGAGCATTTTCCTCGTTTGACATTGTAATTCATTTAGATCAGTTTTAGACTATTTAATAATTCCAAAAGAAGATGTAAGAATAGGAACTGCATAGGAGTTGATAGCTCTGAAAAAGGTTTTACTAGTTAACTGACTCTAGATGATAATTCTAAGTCTTTTGTAATATGAACTTCTAATATTTTCTTTAGTGCTGCTATGGTTAATTGTCTTCTCTTGACAAAATCCAAGATATTTATATGTATCTCCTTGATGCATTGGCTCGATTTCGATATTGGAGATCTTTATATAATCAGAGGTGATCTTTCTTTTTTCAATAGAAAGATTTTTACATTTTGGAAGCCCAAATTTCATATGAATATCATTGGAATAGTTGAAAGTAATCTCAAGTGGACTTTTTAAATGAGATCTGGTTCCGGCATGTAATTCAATATCATCTAAATAAACTAAGTGACTTAATTTGAATTCAGTTGATAGACTCTTTATTTTGAAGCCGAAACTAGTAGCATTTAATTTATGAGATAATGGATTAAGGCAAAGACAAAACCAAAGAGCACTTAAAGAATCACCTTGAAAAATGCCTCCTCTGATTGGAATTACTTCGGATTTTAACGATTGTTTTGAAATATTTAAATGAAGATTGGTTCTCCAATTTTTCATCACAAACTCAAGAAAAAGACGAAGTGTTTTATCAAATTTATAAATTTCCAAAATTTCTTGAAGCCATGAATGGGGAGAACTATCAAAAGCCTTTTGGTAATCAATGAAGGTTGTATGAATATTTCTCTTCTTAGTTTGAGCTTGATTCAACGCAACAGACTAATTTGAATTTCTGTAGTTCTTTCTCGGTGAGGAATGTCCCCGAGACGACGACAATGAATAATTGAAAGAAAAAGGATTATGATAGCGAAATGTGACAAAGATATAATAAGGCGCTGGCACAATTATAATCGATTGTAATTACTATGAAAGCGACAATATTGACTATATTTTCGGTTCTATAAATAGACGCCAGAAATTTTTCTGATGCAGGTGTTAAATTTAAATAATCCGTACCAGCGTTATTATTAGATCCATTTATAACGCAAGGAAAGGCCATCAACCATTCGATTAAGTATTTTATCCTTTCCAATAAATCCAAATGTTTGATAAACATTGAAAAATGGTGATCCCATAATTGTCATCCGACAAATGCAGGGTCGTGGAACACTAATGAGTTTAGATATATATCTCTGTATTACGTCACATTTCCGAAACGACAGTCGGCTGTTGTTTTCTATTGTGTTAATCATCTGATAACGCAGAAATCATATGTCACCCGTGTCGAACGACGGAAATTTGCGAAAATAATGGGCTGTTGGAGCGAAGCATTCACAGTTTTTCATTATGTTCCGCTCGATGATTTATTATACCTATACTTGTACTTTTCAGCTTTGTTGTGAGGTGAAGAATGGCTAGTAGCTGATGCGACACATTATTGGTAATTTTAGCGTTGAAAAAATAGCTATTCCAGTGTGTTCATTATTGTGTAACGATAATAACTTCAGAACTGCAGTGTTTTCCCGCATTAAGTGTCATACTCTTAATTTTTTGCATAGGAATATATATATATATATATATAAATAACTCGTTAATCACATGGTATTTTAACTAAATGATGACAAAATTGAGGTAAAACACTAGACTTAAGTTTCACAAAATTTAACTAATAAAATGTGTTTGATAAATATTTCGAGTTTTATCCCATATTCAAGAACTAAGACTAAATTAGTGTATTACAATGTCATTTATACCCAAAAACCGATGAGAGAAATGGACATAAACGGAAATCAATCTGAGAGTTAATGATAGACAATATTTGTGAGCTGGTAACATTTTTAAGAATCAAAATATTCCAATAACTAACAATTGGCTTGATTTCCGTCCATATATTCATTTGTGTTCATATAGATAGAAACGAAAAACTTTCTCAAACGATCCAACTGTAAAATCTCAAAAATTTATTGAAGAAACCATCGAAAACTGTTCTCGCAAACGGTGATGCATCCTAGAATTCTACTTTTTGCTCTTACCAAAATGCTTACAGAAGGTTTTCCATTTGTTTCATATTAAAAGTGTCCCAAATTTAACGCAAGACGTGAAATGAATAGAAAACACAGTTATTAGTCTTTCGATTAAAAGTTTTTCATTAAATCATTAAGTACATAGAATAGTATTATTTATGGAATAATACATCGGGCAAATGCTCTCCACGGCTTTGCTAACACAGATGTACTCGTTTGTTAAAAGCTAAGTTGAATCTAACCTAACCTAACCCATCTA
The DNA here is from genome assembly GCA_013387265.2 of Cryptolaemus montrouzieri. Classification (NCBI taxonomy): domain Eukaryota; kingdom Metazoa; phylum Arthropoda; class Insecta; order Coleoptera; family Coccinellidae; genus Cryptolaemus; species Cryptolaemus montrouzieri. The sequence goes on from JABFTP020000103.1 coordinate 67,388,898, forward strand.
CCCTCTTCCAAATTTTCAAGGCTGGTCACCCCTGCTCTAGAGGTTGAAATTTGAGATGTTAATGGTATTTCGGAAGATGGCAGCCTTTGATTTGGAATGAATCTGTTCCATTTTTTGCACTTGAATAGCTCAGGGCGATAGATAGTATCCTCTATTTTTCAGTAGCTCACTTTGTATCTTCTACAGTTTTCAATCAAAAATGAAAATTCGTTCACGGGGATGCAGACAAAGACAATACCTTTCTTTCGAGGTATCACTCGACCCATCTAACCTCTTCCAAATTTTCAAGGGTGGTCACCCCTGCTCTAGGGGTGATTTCGAAATCAGTGTGAGGTTTAGGTATTTCTTGCAATGAACATGCTGTTGATAAAATTCAGACAATGAAATAAGCAAATTTCAACACAAAATTAGATTCTTTGCTGTTCAATGAAACTTAAACATCAAAACTCTCAAGGTGTATCGAAATTTCTTCACAAGAAAATCTGCGATGTTGTCAGTTGTTCTCACAGCTAAGTCTTCACTAAATCGAAATTACTCAGTTCGAAATCTTCAATAGATGTTCAAAAAGTCTACTGCGCTCAACACAACATGCATGCTATTCTCCTCATTGAGTACACGCTTAGCTCTTTCATTATTCCCATATCCAACTTGTTATTAAACCATAGAGATAAGTATGACTTCTATGGGCATACCACATGAAAATAGAAAATTTTGTTCGATAGTCTCCTGTGCCCATAGAAGACTTATTTCTATGGTTTACTCACAATCCCCAAGATTTGACAGTTTCGAATTGGATAATTCCAACATCATATGAGTGAGTCTAAGTGAGAAATTTCCATGATCATTCTGTTTCAATGTGGCTGAATTTCATTGAAGCAGCGTTGATTCTCTTCCTCTAATACACGACGCATTAGTGGACTTGTTGACATAGACCTGTTATTTCAAATAAACCCATAAAAATAAATGTAATAGTGTTAAATCACATGATCAAGGAGGCCAATCCTGATCTCCGAAACGAGAGAGTACATGACCTGGGAATGTCTCATGCAGTAATTGAAGTTTTTCAGGGGTTATATGGCATGTGGCACCGTCTCGTTAAATTTCGTCGAAAAGAAGTGTCTCATCATGTCTCTGCTTGATTACCTTAATTTTAAAAAAGGTATTGTTCCATTATGCCTTCAGCCTAAAATCAACATCAAAGAGTAGCACGGTATAGATGCATTTGTTTTTTGCATATCATATCATATCATATTTTGGTTGTAAAAGCCACAGTTTTGCGAACGACAGTAGACTCCACGTAACCTTCTGGTCGAGAAAACCTCTTTCATCCCAAGTTACAGAATACGTCTGCATCACTGTGCTGAAATCAAGAGTGAGTTGAAGGTAATTCTCGATTGGGGCTCTGCGAACCTGGTGGAGATATATTAATGAACAACGAAACTATCTCACTCACTTCCTCCATAAGAATGTTTGGGGTAACCATCGGACATAGTTTGTCATGGCACGACCATGTTGTGAACACTGCTAAGTCAGCATCTCAAAAACTGTGTTTTCTGTATCGTGCCAGAAGATTCCGACTCCGACTCAACTCCCAATTCTCTATAAATCTCAAATTCTTCCCGTTTTAGAGTATGGTTCCCACGTGTGGGGTTCTGACCCTAAACACACCTTGAAACTCCTGGATTTCATACAGAAGAGCGATTCGGTTGATCGGTGACTGTGCTCTTACAGATTCAATTCTTATACCGGAACATCGCAGGAAAGTGGGTGAACTCTCTCTTTTTTACAGGTATTTTCATGGAAGATGCTCTGAGGAGATTTCTACGCTTGTTCCTCTGCTCATTTCTGTTTCAAAGTCAACTTGCCAACCTAATGCCAACCATCCTTACGTGGTTAAAATTAAGACACCTAGAACGTCTTTATATCAGAAGGCCTTTTTCCACAGAACAGCTCAACTTTGGAACTCTCTTCCACGTAACGTGTTTCCCCATGACTTCAATCTGCTAGCCTTCAAGCGAAATATTAACCATCTCTCCTTTTCAGGTATTCGCGGTGTCGTCAAGACATAATAGGATTCAGTTTTCTTACGCGAGTATTTCTAATATAAAAAAACCATATGGGTTCTCAGTACCCAAAAAGAAGCTGCAATTTTGGTGATTTTCAAACCCATCAGGTTCAGATAGATAAAAACTTAATGAGGGTGAAAACAAGAGGTAATAAATGAGTTATGATAAAAGAACGTATTATATCCATATATATGAAGATATCAAATTTGGCCATACTGGTCGTTCAGAAGATTATCCTTATAGCGAGTTTGTTGGAGTTTGATGGATTCTAAGAAATCCGACTTTCCTCCTTTAGGTATTCTATGAATAATTAGTAGTTGATCTATGGATGGAAAATGATGGCCATTTTTGATGCAATGTAGAGCGAAAATGGAATCGTCGGTTCTCTGGTTATTATAATCTGAATGATGCTCTTGGTATCTTGTTTTGAATGAACGACAAGTCTGACCAATATAGACGCATCCACAATCCACACAGGCCAACTTTTAAACTCCAGTGTTGTACTTACCTTTTCTATTGAAAAATTCTTGGAAGTGGTTTTGAAAGCTAATTTTTTATGCTGTTTTGAAATGACATTTGCAGTTTTTTCGCGAATTGGGCCAGAATATGTTGGTGAAGAATATTTTTCTGTATTAGTTGATTCTATATATGGTTAAATATCATGATTTGCTACTTATGATTATTTCTTTCTCATCATTGATCAAGATTAGTACTTTGTGGTATGAATATGTAGACAATATAAAGGGTGAGCAATTCAGGATTTAAAATTTCATTCCGCTATAAAAATAATACTAGTAGATATTTTATCGAAATTATTTCTTATTATCAAGACCCATTCTTTGACATTCATCAATGAAACACAACATTGTTAAGATGTCTGCCCCGGCTTGCCCTACAGTACCCCATTCGATCTACCCAATTTTCAGTACATTTTCGAGTGTTGAGGCCTCTATTTCTTCAATGGCAGCTTGTATTTCGTAGTATAAGTCCGCAATAGAATCTAACGGTGTCCAATCACAGCTGCGAGGTGGCCAATTGACTTCCCAATTTCGGCTGATTATGCGGTTTTCGAACGAAAATGCCATAATTGCATTATATGATCATGAGTCTTCAGTTTTGGCACCAATTGAACTTTCAAGTCTTCATACTAAGGCCTTCATGCAAAATTCGGCGTAAAGACGTGCGTGAATATTCAATTGTTGCGAACGGTGACGAGTAGTTATTGATGGCTGTTCGACCACACTTTGAGCAAAAGCTGAATTATTTTCCTCCGATTGCACTGGACGAAAACGTACGCGAGTTGCTTTTTCCAATATCGATCCCTAAACTGAATTGATGGCACTTTATTTTTAGCGAAAATGTTTCGAAGATTGTTCACAGTTTGAGACAAAGTCTCAGAACTTTGGAAATATGTTTTCAATATTTCCCAACTTTCTTCAAGTACATGTCAAACCTTTTACTAAAAATAGGTCACTTCATAAGTGTCAAATCGGCCTTCAGTTTCAAAATAAGTATGAGTTCAAATTCCAAACGATAGATGGCCCACCTGGTACTAGCATGTTTTATAGGAACCGCTTGACAACTAGATCAATTTTTCATTTACATCAATAGCATTCATCCCAAGATTGAATTCAAAATAGAGAGAGGAATCGATAATCAGATTCACTCTTTAGACCTAACAATCACTCATAAAAATAACACACTAATTTTCCATATAGCAAAAACACACCTTAACTGATATTTGCATCCTCAACACGTTAACAAGTTTTATGAATACGTTTCGTTTAATTCATTGGGTCATATGGCTTTCTTTCTGCCATTATACGAAGAATGTACGTCCTGGGAGTAATGATTATTCCTCAAATATAATAAAAAAAAGAAAGAAAAAAACACAAATAGCAGATCATAATATTTACTCATGTGTAGAATCAACTAATACAAATAAGTTCATTTCACTAATATATTTTGGCCCTATCAGCATAAAGATTGCAAATGTCATTTCAATACTGCATAAAAAGTAGCTTTCAAAACCCACATGCAACTGTCCCAAAAATTTTTCAATAGTACAGATGAAACTGATAGATTTGACAATACTGGAGTTTACAAAGAGTCCTGTGTGGATTGTGTATTTCATATAGGTCACACTTGTCGTTCATTAAAAACTAGATACAAAGTGCATCAATAAGATTGAAATCGCTTTGGATTGTATCAAAAATGACCTTCATTTTCCACCCAAAGATCAACTTCAAATTATTCACAGAATACCTAAGAGACGAAAATTAGGTTAGAAATCAAACTACAACAAACTCCCCATAGAGATAACCTTCTGAATAACCAGTTTGGGCCAGCTTATTCGTCTTCATTTGATATGTTTAAATAATACCTGCTTCTTTCATATTTCTTTTGGTACATCTTGTATGCACACTTATTAATTTTGTATCTACGTTGTTTATGTTTATGTTTATCTCACCTTACCTAACCAAACCCTAAACTACAAGCTGTCGATTTGATTTCTGAGGATTGTCAACATTTTATTGCATAAATGACAGCGAATTCAAATCTTGGGTTAATTTTGGACACCCTTCACCAGTGCACATGTCACAAAACCTTGAAAACATCTCGACAGAATAATACAAAATTCAACTGAACATAACTTGTGACAAAAATTCTCATCAACTAACAGGAAGGTTGAAAATTCTCATTATTTCCTCTGATATTAATAATAATGGATTAATAATAATAATAATATAAAATAATTAATAAAAAGAAAACATCCACTACTACAACCAATAACCATCATGTAAAAATTGAAATAGAAAATTTATGAAACACTCAAATTAATTCATTCAATTAATACAAAAATATGTATACCAGGAGAGGAGCTAAAGGAATAAATTAATCTTAATATAAATTGAAATATTGATAAGTCTTAAACTTTGTTTCAAATCCCTCAAAAATTGATAATTTTTATTTCAACTGAATGTTCTAGGTCCTAAATAATATTAAATTACCTGAAACTTTGCATTTATAACTTTTGGTACACAAAAAGAACTATACCTGTACTGTGTGCTCCCACTATGAGACATAATTTCAGGATTCTGAATATTAGTTTTGATTGTATTGAATTGAAGAACAAGAATGCTGTCATGTCAAGAACTGAGATCAGTTCATAGAGCAGTTCCGAAGGAAAAAATGATATTCTTCTTGTGCAAAATTCTAAGTATGTATCCGATGGACACTAGTTTTGCTGAATTTATTATTATAGTCACCGCCGGTTGGTTTCACCCTTAAAAGTTCATCCACTTGATCCAACATAAGATGAAAATACTCCACAAGTCGTCTAATCAACAATTCGACGACCCGTGACGGGAAATATGGAATGAAATTTTTCAAGCTAGCGTCTGATGGATTTCTCTTGCAAACGAACCACGCGCGGAACTCGGAGCAGCGACATCAATTTATTACGTCATGGAATAATCAGTATATAAGTAAACTTAAATTGTAGAATAAACCATCACAAAATATCTATATTCCATTCAAGTCGTCACTCATCCCAAATTATTACTGAATCTTAGTGTCTCATCGTAGATTAAGATTTTCTACAATTTCATCCATCTTAGTCTCCTACCGTAGACTAAGATAATTCACAACTACTCAATAATTCAATATTAGGGAAAGAAATTCAAAATTCCACCGCCTCTTGCAATAATCCTATTACCAGGGGATCAATGACCTTGCCCCAGCTGCACTAATTCAAAAGGTCTTATCTAAAGACCATTCGAATGCACTTGGCCTCATTTAGTAGCCTGGGGGAGAGTATTCTAAAGATTTCGGCGGAAGCTTGAGGGTACTTCTAAATACCCACTTCCCGGACTCAAAAATACTCCCCATCAATAACACCCACCAACGGGAGCTAGAACTGTAAAGCTCCAGTAGGGAAAGCAGAAGTCTACATACCCCAGTCATGGAGGAAAGTTAAAGTATTATTTATACCGAAAATGGGCAAGAAGTCTCCAGATGAGCCTAAATCATATCGCCCGATAACCTCCTTTCTCCTAAAATCAATGGAGAAAATTCCCGACGACCACTTGAGAAGTTTCATAACACTTTATAAGAAACAATTTGCCTACCAACCTGGCAAGTCTACAATTGATGTCCTACACGCTCAAGTCAAAGAAGTGGAAGGATGTGATTCCACTAATACGTGATGAATTTTCATAATGCTTTGTATTCAAAACCGTAGTGAGATATATTGCTATGATTTATGAACAACAGTTTCACCATGGGCATTCCAATTTCAAAACGAGTCCAATCACACCGAGATATTGTCATTCATAGGAGGATGGTACTTCAAATGAAGCATTTTTGACCGGAATAATTAACGGTGAATCATTAGAAAGATACCTCATGTGTATAACAGAAGTAATGTACTTGGTTTTTGTGAAATTGTGATCAAATATTTCACCATCCTGTCAATGATGATCACAAAATATAACTCGAGCAATCTTTTGAGACCCCTCCAGTTTTCTTTAGATTTGAAATCAGCTTTATCCTCAACGGAACTGATAATACAAAGAAATTTTTCCACCCATTCTTTGTCACGAAAGACTTATCGTAGTAGAAAAAGGTGATTCGCGTCAGTTCTTGATTGGAGAGGATCCAATTTATTTCTTAGTTAGTTCAGAGCATGCGAAATCAACCATGTATGCAAACTTCCTTGATAGGTGGAGTGACAAAGGAGGAACAGTTGTGTGGCCATCCCGGTCATCTAATTTGGGTCCATTTGATTTATTCCTATGAGCTTATCTTAGATCAAGAGTTTATGCTTTTCAACCTAAAAGTTTTGAAGAGTTGCGGAGAAAAATTGTCACTGAATGCAGACTTTTGACACCAGATGTGTTAGAGGAGAATTCGAGAATTGTTTGTATCATTATATGGAGATAGGATGAGGTAATTTGAGAATTCAATTGGATTTTTGGCATTGTCAAATTTTCGATGCAATGCAATCTCTATTCTATTTTTGAATGGGCAATTAACCTGGCGTTGGTGTGGTGAACTTATGTTACATGTTTGGTGTTGTGGGGTGAAATTCATCCTATTTGGTTTTTGTGTGAAAACTTCATTTTCACATTTTGTTTCGGGAATTTGATAACTGACTGCGTTAACAGACAATAAATTCATTCAGAAAAAAAAGTGCATTTGATTTATCCATCTACATATTGAAAGATAACAATTTTACAGTGTGCTCTATTGTTAGCAATTTTGATATAAAATAAGACTATGCTCCAGACACAAAAAACTTCAGATTTGGCACACTTCTTTTAGCACTTCCTATCTTTACCCCTGGGGCGCATTCAACATCTTCCAGGAGTTTTCTGGCGTTTTGGCTCTCTTTCATTCCGTTCTAATTCGTTCCCATTCAATGAAGATTTGGTTGAATTTTTCTATTGCTTAGGCAACCTCTCATTATCTCTACGAGAAAGAAGATGCTTTTGCACAAGCTGCAAGCCCAAATCTGAAAGGAATTCTCTTCTCTTTCGAATACTCTTAGTGTTGCTTTTATATGTTATTCTAGCATTGATAGCCCCGACGTTCATCATTTGGAAAATGAAATGGATAGTGGCCATCTTCTATTGTTACGTGATACGTCATAATTTCCGCATAGTTCGCAAACCACATTTACTCTGCATTTGGTGAAATCTATTATCTCAGTTTTTTTCGCTTCTCCAGTTCTTTCAGCTACTTTATCGTCGTGGTGAAGCGTGGAGGCAACGAGTACTACTTTTTTCTTCTTCGATATATATGATAATAAAGTAGTGTCCTTTTGAAAACCAAATTTGGTAGAAAATACTTCTCGATTTCTTGTATCTACAAACGCAGTTGGAAGCTCAGCTTAATTTTTTTTATGGTGCCAACGGAAGTAAGTTTGTGATTTTTCAACGGACTCGAAAAGGACATCGACCACGAAATGCAGGCAGCTGTTCATCTATGGCGACTTACTCGCTAGGAGAATAAGCGCCTTGGCAGTTTTCAACAAACTTGGTGAACAATGCTCTATTGTGGGTGAATTTATCAATTTGAAGCCTAATTTGTCTGTTTTCCTTGTTATCAAAATGCAAGCATCTGAGTAGTAATTGGAATCTTTGCAAAGACATAATTCTTCTGAATATATCAATACTCAAACCATAAGTTTTCCATAGGTCCTCTAGATTCAAACCATTTGTTTTGTACACCCCAGGTAAGAAAAAGAGACCCAAAAAAGCAAGAAGGTCGGTAGCATCCACTCCTTTGACGACATATTTGTGCTGATCATCATAAAGATCCCGAATAGTAGCCTGACGCTGATTGTTATATCTTATAATACTAGTAGTAATTACCTCATCAAAAAAACTATTGAAGCATTCCTCACCTGTTTTGCGGTTCCTTGCAGCAGGCCGTACTACTGAGAGTTCACCCCGAATGGTTCGTGCTGCTCGGTTGGGACAAATGTTTGACCACATAGTTTTCTTATCTCTTCCGATGAAACAATTTTCTGATGACGTTGTATCAGATGATATTGTTTGATTATCATCTAGTTCATCTTCTGAATGAACGCCTCCGTACTCGTCAACTTGTACCGAATAATCTTCCTGTTCAGATTCAGAATCATTTGCACTTTCTTGAACTATAACTTCATTTTCAGAATCGCTCGAATCGATAAAGTCTTCATCATTTTCCAGATCATGCCATAAGGCGAAGAGCTTCCTTTGTTGTTCCTCGTAACTCATTTCTCTAAATAACTAACGAAAAGATTAATACTACCTAAACACTAACCCCACATCACAAAACGTACATGTATGACTTGAAAAAAAAAGTGTGGTGGGGTGATTATCAACAAATTTGTCTTTAATCGATAACGTCAGTGGTGTTGTGGGTGAAAATCACCAAGGCTAACCTCGCACTCAAATAACAAAGATGTTTACTCACTTAGAGGTAAGAGGCAACTGAGACAGCAATATTCAGTTCAACATTTGAAGGTACTGAAGAGGTGGGGGCGCTGAATGTCTCCGTGTTTTTGTGATACGCAATTGAACCACCACACCAACGCCGAGTTAAAAGACGTAACCAAAGTTATGTCATTTCCCAGTTTCCTCAGCTCTTTTAGCTGTAATCAGTTCATAAAGGGGATGGAAAATTTTCGTTGGAATACACTGTATATCACATTGATTTTAAACAAAATGACCTATTCAAATTGTGGTGCCCAAAACCATTCAATCAATTGCATATATTTCACTACAGACCTCCCTATTCACCCCTTACTAACCAGTAAGAGGTTGCTTTCAGGTAGCACTCAACTGCTTTCTGTCTGAAAAGTAGTTCTCGGGAATTGCAAGGCAATTCTTTCAAAATACAAAAATTTCTTCAACAATTCTATCAAAATCCTATAATCTAAATCATCGAACATCTTCGCTAATTCAATTAAACTGCACAGAATAACTTTTCTCCCATTGAAGGTTCTTCAATTTTTTTTTAAATCATCAATTGTATCCTGTGTAGAATTTTTACCCGAATCCACATTATTGGTTCGACAAAATATTATGTTTATTTTTGTTTTGTTTGTTTGTTATTCCTCTAACGTGCCCTAGTTCCGCCTTTCGGCCGGGGAACTGTCACCTCACTAACCCGGGAATTTTGCGGAACCCCTCTCGTGTCGAGAGGGGCGATCTTTAATGTCCAACGCATCTCTGTTTGACAGGACCGACGGCTTTACATCTCCTCTGAGAGATGGGTACTCAAGCGATTCCCAGATTCCGAAGAAATCGCACCGACTTTGTGGGGATTGAACCCAGGTAACTCTGCGCAGGAGACAAGCATGAGATCTCCTACGCCACAGAGCTGGTTATTATGTTCATTTATTTTCAGATGGATCACTGAAATTTACTCTTTTCTGCAGGGAACTTAATGACCTATCCTATTTTATATCAGGTCTATAAGTTCTCTGTAGAATAGATTGAATTTCAATGAGAGAAAAGTTATCCTGTCCATTTTAATCGAATAAGTGAAGATAATATATATATATATATATATATATATATATATATATATATATATATATATATATATATATATAATATAATTTAAATTATAGTATTTTGATAGAATTGTTTAAATATTTATGCTGGAATAGGCCTCGAGTTGAATATCAGATACTCAGGTCTGAAATTCATTGAATCAGAGAAAAACTCTAATCCTCCAGTGGATATGATATATCTTGCTGTAGCTCATCCGGAACTCTCGATGCAAGTCCTACTTGCACTTCGCGGATTTTTTTCCTAACAACTCTTTATGTTGAACCGTTACATATAAAATCGTAGACAGAAATGAGCATTTGCACCTTTAGAAATATAAGTTAAGATAAGGACTGTAATTGTAACTTTTTTCCTCATTTTCCGTTCCGTCGGTTACTCTCTCGATTTCCATATTTCATTTGTTCATTTATTCATCGAATGGATGAAGAGATAACTACATATCAAAAATCACACAAAGCTTTATTCCTTCATGTCAAATTTTGAGGAGAGTCAAGAACACGATCGAGAAGAATCACAGTATATATAAGGAGTAATTGTTCAAAACACTCTAAGCCTCCCACGATCACTCCTCAAACTTTGGAAAATAAGGAGAAAAGGGTGATTCAAGGCAACAGGGAGAAAATAATCTGAGAACAAAAACTGTCTTAGCTGATGCTGATGCATCATTGAGAGTCTGTAAATGTATTGTGAATAAAAAGTGGAAACAAAACGATTTCTGTATGTGGAGGTATAGTAGAAATCTGAAAAATAAAAAGAATAGAAGCAGAAAAACATCGTACCAGTAGCCAGTAGTTCTGAATGGTGTTTTTATGTTTCAACCCAAACAAGGAAATAATCTGATACCATAAATATCTGTTGTAAACCATCTACAAATCGAGATATATGAAAGTTGGGAATTAACATAGGCACCATAGCCAGTTTATTTATAGCATTCTTGTAGTGAGCTTGTGGCTCACTTTATTGATCTGTGATTTAAATTATAACGAGAATTCCAGTGTGAGAATAAGATATTTTTAATATAATTTATGATTCAATGTAGAAAAATTGAAAAATACCCCCAATTGAGTAACCTTTTGATTATTCAGATAAAAACGAGATACCTCAATTTTGGAATGATAAGGGAATAAACCACATTTGAAGAGCTTGATCTGAATTTCCAGATCATGACTCTGTCAATAGCATCAAAGTTATTGTGAGAAAGAAAGAGCAATATCATTGGCAGAAGTCAATTTATTAGAAGAAGTTGTAGAAATATCACTCATATACAATTCGAATAACGAAGGTGCAAAAACAGATCCCTGTAGAAGACTATTATTAAGATTTCGAAAACGACAGCTTTTCTCCATAGAGCCTTTGGCCAGATAACATTCTCTCGATTAGCTTGAAAGTGGTACTACACTGAACAATTTATGCAATTTTTAATCAGATCGTATTTCCACTATCGCATGGTATGCTGCGAGAAACAACAATACAATACCTGCTGTCAATTCATTCTGAAATCCCGACTCAAAAACGTTGTTAGACTAAGAACTTGATCTGAACAACTGAAGTTATTTCTGAAACCACTTTCGTCCTCCTTATCTTGAACAAATAAGTCTCTCTGATATGTTGAAACGAAAAACTAGACCAATTGGTGAAATTTAGCTGGTTTCCGAATCAAAAAACCTTAGCTATTCTAAAACAACAACTTTAGCTTTTCTAAAATCTGCAGGAATATCTCCTGGAACGAGTAAATCATCATAAAGAGATGGTTTGAAAAATCCAGCAGCTTTAAGCAATTTCATGGATTTCAAAAGACGTTTCAGCTCCTCCAATATAAATGATATAGATAAGCTCACATCAGAAGGCAGATTTTTTCGTTGTTTATGAAGAATTGATTCAGTACGCTTGATTTCAATTGCATTCACCTGAGCGTAATTTGAAGCACTCACAAGTTTAGAATATATTGAATTGGTATTGATGATGGATGGACTTGCATTACTTAATTTCCTCAACATATCCCACTTCAACTGAAATGGCAGAAATCCATGTTAGTTATCAAATTATTTCAATCATTCTTCCAACCAAAATTTTTGGAATTAAGAAAACATCAGCGTTTTCTTTGTATGGATTTAGTAATGTAGAGTATCAGAGTCTAACCTAACCAACCAGGTCTAAAGTTTCTGGGAAATCCTCTAGGACAACTTCATTTTAAATATTCCCAAAAAATCTTGAATAATACCCGCAAAATATATGAATTCATCTCTGGAACCAGCTACATATTTGAAAATATCTAACGTTATCAGCTTTGTTGAAACTCAATCCTACCTTCTCCAGCAAAGTCAGCCCAGGAAGCTGAAAACAAAACCACAATAAAACATAGCTATGCTAAGCAAAATTCAAGAGGACTTAACGATTGACAGAAAGTGGTGGCATTTACATATTACCCACATGAATGGTGGTGTTGATTGAATTCGCCAGAATAAAAACCAGGAAGAGGAAGATCAATATAAAAATTAACTGACCCGATAAGCCCAGAAGGTTTATATATATTGATGATAGAAATGTCAGACACTTCGATAGCTATGAAGAAAGTACGCTCTAAATACCCTTTCGTACTATCCGAAAATAATTAAAACAAGAATTTTCAAAGTACCATGTAAGACCATACACATAACCGAGAAGATAATCAAATAAAATATTACCTGCCATATCCTACCTCTCACAGAGCTGATCTTCAGTCATAGTAAGTGCGGCTTGTACATCTACATCCTCTCCAAGGTATCTTGCTAATTTCGAAACATAATATTTTTTGTGCTTCGAAATATCTTCAATAATCGAACTAAACAACACAAAATTCTCACCAGTCAATTGGAAGGGCCTTGAGGATTTGGTCTGTTCTTCCAAGTTATCACATTCAATCAATTTTTTTCCCAGATGTCATGGAAATTCAAGTCGGTAACAAGTATCAACATTCTGAAATCAAAAGTTGCCAAACCAGTCTCGACCTTCTAATGCGTTGCAACAGCATTGTATTCTCATTCATGTAGATATAGAATACAGAGTTCTCTTAGCCACTGATGAAAATTGGTTCTTCAAAGCAGAGTTTTATTTATTGTTATTTTTCAAAAAATGGGTCGTCATAGTATATATTTAAATAAACCAACCCTTCATCACGCCAATCGTCGATATCCGAAGTCGATACTTCCTTATAACTCCATGGGAGAAAAGGGGATGATTTGGGTTTGACAAACTCATAGTAAGTCTTCCCGAGATAGAAATACGATCAAGCACAAGTGTTGAAACGATTGACATCGATGCTTTAGTAATTTACGAGCGGACTCTTTCCTCAATTCAATTTACTGTAGTGGTCAAACCTTTGTTACAAGACGTGACAGAGGTTGAATAAGTTAGCTTCGGACCGGATAAATTCTGTAGCGGTTGAAACCTGAATTTATCGGGCATAAATTCAGTCTGTTATTTCATCGTCAAAGACACATCGATTTATTGAGTTAATTTAAAGGTTGAGTGTCAAGATTACGCTGAACAGGTTTTTCAATGACGTACTCAAGTTAACCTTTCGAAAGTTTATATTTACTTATTTATTCTAGCGTAACTCAGCTCTCTTTGATTATCAAAAATATATTTGAATCATAATAAATGAATATTTTGATATAATTCAATAATGATAATAATAATAATAGATTTTTTGAGAACTTCTACCTCAACAAATAACTCGAATTCTTTTAATAATTAGACCTATATAATTATCAACACCTTATGTTACTTGAATTACTCTTGTACGTAAACATAAACAAAATTTCTTTTCTTATATCATCAACAAAAATCAGAACAAAATTTTTCCTTTTTTTATCTCGATTTCTTCCTTTTATATTCTTTTTCACGAAGAACAGCGCTTTACTAATGTCGTCATTATTCAAGATGAACATTTTATATTTTTCATAAGCAACTTGGGACTATATATGAATTTTTAATATTTTTGTGGACAGCTTTAGAACATTGCATTGTACGGCTTTTTGCTTTATTGAGAATGATCTATAATATATATATATATATATATATATATATATATATATATATATATATATATATATATATATATATATATATATATATATATATATATATATATATATATATATATATATATATATATATATATATATATATATATATATATATATATATATATATATATATATATATATATATATATATATATATATATATATATATATATATATATATATATATATATATATATATATATATATATATATATATATATATATATATATATATATATTTGGTTTCTCAATAAATACAATATTTCATATTGAAGATTGCAACATTTTATTCATTGAACTGCGATAATTTCTATTGTTCAAATATTCAAATGTCTGGAATATTCGCTTCATAATCCTAGTCTAATGAATTTGTGAATAGTATTCCTACCTTCACCTCAACAGACGGAAATTCAATAGTTCTTCTCAGAATTTCATAATTTTATGAAATTTATTAACATCAGACCGAATCTCAACCATAAAACTTCGGATTATGCAGTATAAAGAAGAAGAAAGGTCTTACATTTGAATTCCTTAATTACATTTCCAGGAACTTTCAGAGAGAACTAGTTCTTTTGTCACTTGAAATAAAATGAAAGTTTCATCTTTCGGTATCACTACAAGTATGCTGAAAGTAGGTCAACGTGCTGTGTTCTCCCTTGGGTAACTCCGCAATTATTAAACCCTGAAACGCTAGTTGAATTAGAACACGAATAATTTAATTAATACAACATATCTTCACGTTGGATGGAAGGAATTATCGAAGAATTACTTGATGATATAAATAGGAAAAGACTCTACTAACTCAATAATTCTAAAAAACATGAATTGGGAAAACCGAAATGGGGTAAATTAACGATTTCAATAAGTAATATCACATAAATGAACTGGAAATAATGCATTGTTAATGTCAAATTCAATTTAGTTGAAAAATGTGACTTTTAACCCTCCGTCTGGCGCAATGCATCTGAGAGATCAGGTAATGAAATCTGATACAATTTCTATTTTATTCGAGAGAATAATTGGCAGAATACTTATTTGAACACCATATTCAATTGACAAGAAACACAGACTTGTTAATAATCACAATAAATTGACATATAGAAAATTTTACAATTAATATGACAAAAAATCTTCAAGAGTAATAAAATATTACAGAAAAGTAATGAAGTAACAAATAAAATGCTGCAAGGCAAAAAAACAAAGTTACTGAATAACTTCTTCATCATCTTGACTCTTCGCAAGTTCATAAAAACAATTTTCAAAAACCATTTTGGCATGCTCCAAACAAAAATAAGATTCTACACATTTAAGGCAATGATATTTTCTAAGATGCCGTTTCCTAGCAGTTGTTTTGCACGTCCTACAATATTTCATGCTGTTCAGTGGCTGTTGGAATTTTTCAGCTGATGTTGATCGGGTTGGTTTATATAATGGACAAAATTGACTCTTTTCAGGGTGACATAAAAGGGGTAGAAATTCGTAGTTTATTCATTTATTCTATTAATTTATTGGCCCAAACTATTACATAATCACATGCAAATACTCCATAGAAAGGAATAAAACTCTATGCGTTGTGAGGCATGAAAACTGCAGAAAAATAAGGCTGAAGAGTCAAACATAACTGAAATTAAAATAATAAATTAACTGAACGTACTTCAATACTGACTTAACTATCTACTTCAGACAGTTAAGAAAAATCCAAGAACCCCTATACTAATAATTTTAAATTTTATAAATTTTAAAATCATTTCCCATATTGAAACAGAAAAGTCCCCCAGACTTCAAAACCCAATTCTTTCTCTCTTTGTTACACAGATACAAATTTCTCAATATATTTTTTCAATTTTTCTTATAAGAACCTATCGTGGTTTTAGACCCTTTAAATCATCAGGAAGATCATAAAATAGATTAAGAGCCTTGATATAACTATCCTTGAATCGTATTGTCTTGTTTATTTTAGGTAGGGTTATATTCCTATTTCTAGTTCTTGTGCCAAAGAGGTATTTTTGTTTGAATGTTTCATAATGGTATTGAAGTGACTCTCACGCAAAAATTTGTCTAATGTTCAATATATTTTCAGAAGAAACAACTGATTTTTTTTAATTTCTTTCAATAATTGATGCTGTAGTGACTCTAACAAAGACAGACAAGTGCTGTACGCACCTCCCCAAGCAATACTACCATATGTGATAATACTATTTAAAAAAGCATGATTAATAAATTCAAGCGTTGCACTGGACAAAAATCGAGCAATCCTTCGAAAAACGAAAACCAAGTATTTCGTTTTGTTGACGATGTATTCAATATGTTTATTCCATTTTAAGTTGTAGTCAAAAACAATCCCCAAATATTCACAGTGTTCAACTCTTCTCAAAGACCTACTCTCAATTTTTATATCTACCTCCCTCGGGACACTATCACAATAGTTTCCTAAAGATATACAGACTTCTCAATATTCAATGACAATTTATTCAGTTTTAACCAAATGGCGACTTTTTCAAGTTTCTTATTCAAATTATTTTGCCTTTCTGACCATGTGCTTTCAGCTGATATAATAGCTGTGTCATCAGCATAGGATAGTATTGATTCGTCGGATTGACTAGTTAACAGATCGTTTACGTAAAGAACGAACAAAAGTGGTCCCAATATTGTACCTTGTGGTACACCCATCTTAACATATTTACTATTACTTTCAGTACCATTCACTCTCACTTTTTGTTCTCTACCATTAAGATAACCTTTCAACAAGTCAAGCATTGTCCGCTCAGTCCAGCAGAAATTTGTGATCAACTGAATTAAACGCTTTGGCCAAATCTAAGAAAGCTATCATGACAGGTTTACTCTGATCAAGTTTTTTATATAATATACTTGTAATGAAATGCAACGCATCTTTGGTGCCTCTTCGCTTAACAAATCGTTAATCGTAACAATTTTCTCCAGGATCTTTGCAATATTTGAAATAAGAGAGATTGGCCTATAATTAGTGACGATGCTCTTGATGCCTGATTTATGAATTGGTATTATATCAGCTCTTTTGAGTACTTTTGACCAAACTGCCCCTCCTATACAGAAATTAAAAATATGAGTTAATGGATCAACTATAAACTCTGCTAATATTTTCAGTGTTTCTGTATCAATCATATCTAAACCTCCTTTTTTAGGTTTCATATTTTTTATTATAGATCCTACTTCTGAACTGCTGGTTGGCTTAAGAAACAATGTATCAGAAACCATGCTTGGCACTTGAATTTGTCTTCCGAATGGCTGTATAATCGAATCACCTAACTTTGCCCCAACCTCGTTAAAATAATTGTTCATTTTATTTGATATCTCAAAATTATCTGTAATCTTAGTTCTGATTTCATCAATTAAAAATTTTCCATTAATACTGTTGTCTGGTTTTCCATTAATTTTGTTGCTTATTATCTGCCATAACTTCCTAAGATTAGTGATATCAGACTCAATGTTTCTTTTATCAAAGTTATTTTTGCTTCAAAAATTACTTTGTTCAATACCTATGAGATAATTTTTGTATTGATTTTTCAAAACTTCAGAGCCCTTGTTTGTTGCCTACATATTATATAAAGTTTCCTTAGTTTCACATGACTTTATAATACCAGCAGTGATCCATTTTTGTTAGATCTTCTAGATTTCTTTTTAATGAAACTAACCCTATCTACACAATATCTTATCTGACCAATTAATGTATTGAGAGCTATGTTTGGATCCTGAATTAACAATAACGAATACCAGTTGTTATATTCAGCTACGTTACTCAGTTTACTATAATTAATAGTTCTACAACTGTCCTGATTTATACCTGATAGTGTTAATTTTTTAATTTGAACTAAAAGTGTGCAATAGTCTGTGATCAAGTTCTTTAATGATGTACACATTTCACTTTCGATGGCTGCAGTTTAATGGAATACATTGTCAATACACGTTCCTCGCGAATTATTTTCGGCTGCTCTAGTAACTTCCCGAAAGCGTTGCCTATAACCACGCTCCAAACAGACACACAATAGTTCTTAACTATTCACATCGTTAGTGAGTAGATCTATGTTGAAATCACCAACCATTATATTGGTTCTTAGTAAATTTTTTCTTCACGAGATAAGATTTGAAGTCCTCTATAAAATCAAACTTACCCAAGTCATGAGACCTATATAATGAAGAGATCTCGAGATTCTGTTCATCATTCATAATTATACAAGTGTTAATTATGCTAAGATTTCCACACCTCACAACCTCGGTATCCTCCTGTATATCAGCGCGAACGTAAGAAACAACACCATCCGCTATGTTTAGTCTACTATTGTTATAATACATTTTATAACCAGGAATAAGGAAATATCTATAATGTTCTAAATTCCAGGATTCAGCACAAACGATATAAATAGGTTTAACTTTTAAACTATCAACAAAAGTTAACAGTTTTAATTAATTGGCATTAAGGCTTTTTATATTCAAGTATGAAAACCTTGCATTGTTTAGCATTTCGCAATTTATGTTGAAATCCATGCCAATTTTATCCGTTAGCATTAGATTGACTCCTTCAAGATCTTCTAATCTACAACAAGACACTATCACTGTTCTATCACTTCTTTTGATAACACTTTTAATTGTTTTTTTAAAATCATTTTGTAAACTATTTGCCACTTTCATAAATGTCTCATTGTTAAAAATACTGTGTAAATACATATTCAATGTGACGCCACTGACCACCCCCTACCCTTGCGCTTCTGTAAATACGGCCTCAATAGCCTCTAACAACTACCTGACTACTCATTGGCATAAGAAACTGTTGTAAGACCAGCCGCTAAAATTTCTTGTAATTCTTTCGTTAATAAAATATAAAAAACCACAAGAAAATATTCCTTTTCTTGAATAGAACAACCTAAAAAATAAATAACATAAAATTTGGTCCTTCGAGCCGGATAGTTTACGCTAGTGATATCGAACATCATCAATAAATGAGTCGATAAGTGTTAATCCGTAATCTTTCCGTAAGAATAGTGTGTTTCAAAAATACCATCTTCAAGATTGCGAGCAGAGACGGCCAACTACAGCAACCCGAAACCGGTGTCTATTTCCGGCACCTCACGGTGAAGGTCGAGCGGGCAAAGTGGTAAGTGTTCCTTTCCGAATCCCTTCAATACTTTTCGAATTGTTTGAAACTTGTATTTCACGAGTTTATGCAACTAAGTTAGTAGCTTGGGTCTGCCAGGTAGTATTTTCTACAGTATCTTGGAATTTCCCTCTGCTGGTTTTACAGTCAAACAAACAAAATAAATTTATTACTTTAATTAGTATTTAAAAATTTATTGAGAATACATTACTTTTTTCTCAAAACTTGCAACATGACGACTCGTACGAAAGTATCGGCTGAGCAATTAAAAATGATTGGAACTGAACTGGAAAATTTAAATTCACAGTTAATCGAATTCGATACATTTGTCAAGACTCAAGATCCAGCTACTTGCGATCGCCTAATAATAAAACGTTTAACAAAACTTTGCAATACAGCTGAAGATAATCTTAAAAGCTATAAAAGATTAATGTTGGAATTGAATGTCCTAGATCCAGAGAATCAAGGCTATCTAATTTACGCCAAATATCATTTTAATACAATAGAAATAACTTCGAGGGCAGAACTTATAATAGAAAATGTTCCGATGAAGAAAGAACCGGTCCGTCAAACATTTGTTTCGACGAGTTATTCATGTCCCTTGTGTGGTGATAATCACTTTTTAACTCAGTGCGTTGTTTTTTTGAATTTGAACCCTAAGGAAAGTTTCGAAAAGGTGAATACGTACGAAGTCAACACTGAAACTTACGGCACTTCCTCCGCGAGTTATTTATCTACAAAATCACTCAATTATATCGCAGAAGAAAATAGAGAAAAATTTCCTATAGCTTCACGGGTAATAAAAGATAATTTTTATATGGACGATTTGTTAGTTTCCCGCGAAACCACGGAAGGAATTCTCCTTCTGAAAAACAATATAACTTCGATACTACAAAGATATTGCATACCAATTAGAAAATTTTTGTCGACTTATAATGAAGTTACCAGTTCGTCGAATAATTCTGAAGCCTCGCTATCGGCAATACCAATCGAGGACAGATCAGATACTAAAACATTGGGAATGTTGTGGGATTCTTTAACTGATAGCTTGTACTGCAATATAAATTTGACAACATCTGATGTATATAGTAAACGTTGTGTACTATCAGATATTGCTAAAATTTTAGACCCACTAGGTCTATTAGCCCCCATTGTCGTTGTAGCGAAAATTTTCATGCAGCGTCTTTGGGTAATAAAGCTCGGATGGGATGACCCAATTCCAGATGAATTATTAAGTAAATGGATCGATTATAAAAGTCAATTGAAATCCATTTTCGACATTAAAATACCTAGGTGTTTGTTTATGACAAACTCAATAACTATCGAAATTCACGGATTCTCGGATAGTAGTTTACTTGCATACGGCGCTTGCATTTATGCTAGGTGTATTACATCCGATAACAAAATATTTTGCTACATTGGATTAATTCTGCGCCAAATAAATACAAAACATTCGTTGCCAATCGAATTGCAGTAATTCAAGAGATATCAGACATAAAATTTTGGCATCATGCGCCCAGTAATTTGAATCCTGCTGGCTTGATTTCACGAGGCAGTACCGTGAGTGATTTAGCTCAAAATACACTTTGGTGGAACGGCCCTGCGTTTTTAACCGGTTCTCCTGAGATATCGCTTATAGTAAATCCTCAATGGAATTGTAAAATGAATCAAGTAATCCCTTCGACTGAAGAAGTTGAGCAGGAAATAGCCCTTATAGTAACGAAAATAATTGATTTCGATTTATTCAATAAATACTCATCTCTCTTGAAACTTAAAAGAGTAGTAGCTTATGTAAAGAGATATATTAATAATTTCATTTGGAAATATGGTAAATCAAAATCCGAATACGTCACTTCACTGACAAAAACCCAAATAATCGATTGACTCCTATAGAGCTCAGAGATTCATTAACAAAATTGCTCAAACTTTGTCAAATGCAAGTATTTTTTGAAGAGATCAAGGCTCTCGAGTCTGGAAAAAATATAAATATTAAATCTCAAATTTTATCTTTAACCCCTTTTCTAGATGAAGACGGTTTGATTCGGGTTGGTGGGCGCCTTAGAAATACTGATTTCTCCTACAGAAGAAAATTTCCTATATTATTGCCGAAGGGACATAAATTAATCAAACTTATCGATCATTACCATGTATCTCATTTGCATTGTGGTTCGCAACAATTGCTGGCCTGTTTACGAGAAAGATACTGGGTAATCTCTGGAAGAAATACTTGTAAACAAATCATACGCAACTGCGTAAAATGTTTTCGAGCGAAACCATCGTTTCAGCACCCTTTTATGAGCGATTTACCTACATGCAGATTAGCAATATCCTTTCCTGCCTTTACGAATGTGGGTATTGATTACGCCGGCCCTATTCTATTGAAAGAGAAAAGATATAGAAATAAAAAATTTATTAAAGGTTATATTTGTCTGTTCGTCTGTTTGACTACCAGAGCGATTCACCTAGATATTGTAACTGATCTGAGCACTGACCAATTCTTGAACACGTTGAAAAGGTTCATTGCTAGACGCGATAGACCAACCCTCATAATGTTCGACAATGCTACAAACTTCATTGGTGCAAATAACCATTTGAAGGAACTGTATAAATTTTTAAGAACCGAAAATTTCAAGTCAAGTGTTGAAAATAATTTAATGAAAGAAGGCATCGCGTGGAAATTCCTAACACCACGGTCACCTCATCAAGGTGGTATTAGGGAAAATGGTGTAAAATCAACAAAATTTCACCTTAAGCGTATAGTTGGAAATTCTCAACTTGTTTATGAGGATATGCAAACTGTTTTAACTCAAATCGAATCAGTATTGAATTCCCGTCCTCTCTCCTACATATCCAATGATCCCGAGGATCCTACCCCCTTGACTCCTGGACATTTCCTAATAGGTCGTCCCTTAACTGCTTTGCCTGAGCAAGATGTTTCCGATGTCAAGGTCAATCGACTGAACTCCTACCAGAAATCTCAACAACTGGTTCAACATTTTTGGCGTCGCTGGCAAAGAGAAGTGGTTCCTGAACTTCAGCGTCGAACAAAGTGGTTCAGGAAATTACCTGATCTCATAAAAAAGGACTCAGTTGTCCTAATCCAAGAAGACAATACTCCCCCAAATGTGTGGCCCTTAGGTAAAGTTGACGAGATCCACCGCTCATCCGACGGTGTCATACGTTCTGCAACGTTGAAACTACCTGGGGGTCGTTCAGTTCGACGCACTGTGCACAAAATCTGTGTGTTACCTGTGCCGGAAAAGTGATTCGGTATGTGTGTCGTAACCAAAAACTATACCCCTTTTCTCATGTGACTGATTTTGTGAATAACTGTTAACAAGTGAACGATAACTTTGTAAATAACTAATTAAAACCGAAATTAAATCTTTCAAACAACTAATAAAAGCTAATTACCGATATTGTAAATAATTGATTATAGAAAATGATGTTTCATATGTTTAGGCTTATATAAACTCTTAGTTTTTTCTTTTACATCTTGAAATTTAAATTATTATGTTAAGTTAATCTTAAATCTTAAAGTTTTGCACATCTGTCAACTTAGAACATTTCTCAATTCAAAATAATTTTCTTAAATTTTTTGAAAATTGATCTAACTGTGTTGGATCCCTGGAGTGTCCAAGGCCGGGGGCTATGTTAAAAATACTGTGTAAATACATATTCAATGTGAGGCCACTGACCACCCCCTACCCTTGCGCTTCTGTAAATACGGCCTCAATAGCCTCTAACAACTACCTGACTACTCATTGGCATAAGAAACTGTTGTAAGACCAGTCGCTAAAATTTCTTGTAATTCTTTCGTTAATAAAATATAAAAAACCACAAGAAAATATTCCTTTTCTTGAATAGAACAACCTAAAAAATAAATAACACTCATCTCATAAATTCTTTTTGCTTCTGTATTTGATTTAATTTTGATGGTGGGCATGCGAAATTTCTCATCATTTGAATTTTCACATTTTGTTATCTCGGCATATGATGCTCCTGTTGTTCTCAATTTCTTTTCAGTACATAGCATATCTTTCAACATAGTAATTTTGTCATCTAGTTCATGATTAATTTTTCTCAACAATTCATTTTCCGTGTTTCTGTATTCACAGAAATCGCAATTCACATATATGATATCACTATAAGATCTATTTTCTGTCTTATTGTTCGATTCCATCATCCGATGCCATTTCAGCAGGTTTTTTTTTTTAATTTCTCAACCTGAATATATCTCAGATGTGCAACAGATGTCTACTTTTCACATCAAGAAGTTCTTCATCAAGTTTCAGTGTTAAGTCCAAGTCTGTATGTTCATTGAATATCACAAAAATTTCACCAAGAATTCTGGTAGCAGACAATCTCCTGAAGTCACTTAAGTGGAAAACATTCTCACACACTAGACAAACAACAAAATTTACATCCTGTTTGAGATGACATCTGAACGTCGTTTGTGCTTTAATTTTATCTTTTTCTTTCTCCGGTGGCTCTTCTTTCGTCATTTTTGATAAGTCACGACTCAACATAAAATAGTGTGTGGATACCTTAGATCTATGGGTACCTTTAACAGCGTGTAACCTCTCTATCACAATATCGCAATCGCAATGCAACTTTTAGCTTGTAAACATTTTTTTAGCTTGTTATCTGTTCTTTTCAGTTTCCTACTGCATGTTTTTTCACTTTCATGTAAGTTTGAGTGAATGGGATATACAGGATGCTTCAACGAAAACTAAACAGAGGCTATATCTACCAAGATATTCATTTTCTGATCAAAGCGCTAAAACAGATCAATTTTTGTTTCGAAGGGGACATCTTTTGGGGTACAAAACTTGCCTGAAATATTAAACCCCTAAGCGGGGGTTGCAATCTTTGAACATTTTGAAGAGGGAAGATGGGTCGAGTGATGACTCAGAAGAAAGGTGGTATCTTTGTCTACATGGCCTTGAACGAATTTCCATTTTTAGTTGAAAACTGTAAAATATACAGGGTGAGCAACTGAAAGATGGGGAAGACTATTTCCTGAGACAATTCAAGTTTCAGTGAGGTAAAATGGAACAGATCTATGTTGATCAATGGTTGTCATCATCAAGTACCATCCTCATCTCGAATTTTAACCCCTGGAGCAGGGGTAATAAACCTTGAGAATTTGGAAGAGGGTAGATGGGTCGAGTGATAACTCGAAAGAAAGAGTTTTAATTTATTATTGAAAACTGTAGAAGATACAGAGTGAGCCACTTAAATATAGAGAAGACTATCGCCCCAAGACTATTGGAGTATTAGTGCGAAAAACTAGAAAAGATTCATTTAAATCTAAACAGATCTAACAGCCTTTGATCTGGAATGAATTTGTTCGATTTTTTTGCACTAATACCTGAATAGCTCAAGGGGATAGAAGGTCTCCTCTATTTTTCAGTAGCTCACTCTGTCTCTTCTACAGTTTTCAATCAAAAAAGAAAATTCGTTCACAGGGACGCAGACGAAGATAATACCTTTCTTTTGAGGTATCTCTCGACCCATCTACCCTCTTCCAAATTTTCAAGAGTGGTCACCCTTGCTACAAGGGTTGGAATTCGAGATGAGGATGGTACTTGATGATGACTGCCATTGACCATTCTATTTTACTTCACTGAAACTTGAATATTCTCAGGGAAATAGTCTTCCCAATCTTTCAGTTGCTCAACCTGTATCTTTTATATTTTTCAATTAAAAAGGGAAATTCTTTCGAGGCGATGCAGATAAAGATACCACCTTACTTTTGAGTCATCACCTGACTCATCTTCGCAATTCAAAATATTCAAGGATTGCAACCCCCGCTTAGGGGATTGATATTTGAGGCAAGTTTTGTACCCTAAAAGATAACCCCCATAAAACAAAAATTGACCTGTTTTTGCGTTTTGATCAGAAATGAATATCTTGGTAAATATAGCCTCTGTTTATTTCTCGTTGAAGCACCCTGTAGATTTAGTCATGGCAAAATATTTATTCTGGAACTATTTCATTTCAAATACGTATTAAAATGGACGATAAAAATGAAAATGGTCTACAATCGTTGACCATGCGAGTAAATATGTTGAAAAGAGGGCTCGAATAGCCGATGGTTAACTAATTTCTGTTAGTGTTCATCCATATCGTTGTCCGAAACTTCTCTTACAGCATTAACAAATGATACATTTTCTCCAGGATCTTCCAAAATAACAATTTGCAGATTTGAAGGTAAATTTGCATTATGAGGAACAGGTAGCATAACAGATCGTCACCATCATAGTTTACACAGTAGTTTGCTGCTATGACCATGTGACAGTCATTGCTAAATTTGCTTCTTCTAACCTGAATTCTCTTTTCAGAGCTAATCAATACTTCACTTTATCACTTCTGATACTTTCATACAAGGCACAGGTTCGACCTGGTCTGGAATACTGTTCTATTCTGTATGGCTCCACACCCAAGTATTCATTATTTCTATTGGATAGTATCCAGAAGAAAGCAGTGACCACCCGGAGATCACGCCTGATCTCCAACTTCTCGCTCAAAGGTCACTGATCTTTCTCTTTTCTAAAAATACTTCCATGGTCAATGCTCTACATCCACGTGCCTCTCCCGGTAATTTTTTTGTTTACAGGTGGAGGAATTCGCCTTCTTCAGGAAGCGGGTGAATACACACATAAGCCATCTAAAAAAAAAGACAAACAATATGAGCAAAATGCTACTTTTGGTGGAAGTCGTATGCGTTCTGACACATTTTCATGCAAGAGTTGGTCCACTTGTCATCGTAAGAAAACCTCTACACTGACATAATTTTCTGTAGAAATTTAATGATATTGCCATTCAGATGTATGGTTCAAAATTGTCATCCTTCGTCAAACTGTTGACGTCATCTAAAGATAAAACTATGTTTTCCGGGAATTTCGTTTTATTTCGTAAAATTCCAATGAAGCATTATCGAAGCGTGAATAATACCAATATATCCATGGCAGATAAAATTTTATGAGTAATTTTATTTGAATGTTTCAGATAGAATATATGCACCTATATACCTAGAAATGGAATGTTCCTCCATCAAAACGAAAATAGAAATTACAGCCCGTTTTCTGATATAGTGAAATAACCATTTTTATCATCGTTCGATATTTGCTAAAGGTTTGCAGCATTACCATTGTACTATCCTCGTATCAATGTTGAATACAAATACGAACTGATATGAGTTAATTACGTATCTCTTTGATATCGTACGAAAGCAGAATCATACAAATCAAATAAACCTAATCGGTTCGTGCTTTGAAGTATTGGGAAATAATTGGAAGATTATCTATAGCGAATAAAGAACAATAGTAAATGTACATTCTGGTAATTTTTATGAGAATGCACTCTCGTTGGTTCATGAAAGAAAAATAACGGAAAAAAGGAGTATTGTGTTTTCTGCAGAACATGAAAAGACCATCCTTATGTAAACTGTAACTGTTTAGATACAATATTTAGAGTGTTGGTTGGTAGTATTGTTCAATATTCCGAAATTTTTAGTTCGAGCGAATTCAATGATATTAAACGAAATCAATATTCTATAACAAAATAACCTGATTAAAATAAATGCTTTTCATCTTCATCAAGCTAGGAAAATTTATTAGAATTTCAATACTTCTTGTATTGTTCGCTATTGCACAAACAGGGTTGTCTTGATATAATAGGCAATTACTAGTACTTGAAAACAACTGATGTTACGTCGCAGTACAAGAAGATGAAACAGTGCTTTGATGGAATGAATCGTATACAATATGCAAGCATAAAAATGGGCCAATACTAGTCCTGTGATGATAAGAATATTTTTAATAGGTCATTTTAAATATTTGAATATAATAATTTCATGTAATGTTTTGGAAAAGTCATTTAATTATACTGGCCGACTAGATTTTCGTAACACAAAGCAATTCTATATGTTTTCAATGGAAGTACCCTTCGAATGGAAGGAAAAATATTCCTGAAGCCCTAACAACTACCACTTTTCAATAGCTCAATAAGATCATTTTACATTTGCAGCGAGTAAATGTAATGAGGGGTCGGTTAGCTGACTAGAAAAGCACATTCCAAGCCAAATTAGCACTTCAATCTCTTCCTCGTTTTATAAGTTGAAACATTAGAACTCTTCTAGAGTTACTCACATAAATGTTTTTAGTAAGTTTTCGTTTTATTATCTGACTACTTTCTACTAATCATTGATTTGGTTTAGATAAAGTTGAATAAAACCAAACACAATAAATACACTCCTCACAAAAATTGTCGCATAACCCTACTTTTACGACATTACTATATAAACTTTTACGTTGGTCATTCAAGAGTCGCTCAGTAACTTTCAGAAGTGTAAAATAAGAAGATATCATTTGAAACGGATGAGTTTATGATGGAAATTATGAACAATTTTCGAATTAATGAAAAATTGAAAAATTCTACCATCTTCAAACATTCGCAATCAACTAGCATCGAATGGTTACTAATCATTTTCAAAATCAAGTGTTCCCTCCCTAGGCCCTAATTATTGCCAGTATACGACTCGGAAGCCTTTCAAACAAATTTTGGATGTACTCTTGAGTCACTGAGTTCCAAATTTCAGGAAGCAGATTTTCTGGTTGTTGGAGTGATCTACAAGGCATCCTACGTTGCCGAATTTGCCACATCGTGTTGTCCTAAACATGTTCTATGGTATTCAAGTCGGGACTTCTGGCTGGCCATCTTAAAATATCAATTTCGACATTTTCAGAAATTCTGTAACTACTTTAGCTGCATGAGGCCGAAAATTATCATGCATATAAATGAAGTTTTTGCCAATCAGTGAGCCAAAGGGTACAACATGGGGTTCAATTATATTTGCGATGTATCTGGCCGTTGTCATTTTTCCATTATTCACTAGGACTCACGCAGTTCGACCATGGAAAGAAATGCCTCCCCACACCACTACTGAGCCCCCTCCGAAGTTTTCGATTTGCCGAATATTGCATTGCTGATACCGTTCCCCAGGTCGTCTGTATACAGGGATGCGTTTATAATTTGATACTAGACAGAACCTGGACTCGTCGGAAAACAGAACATTCCACCATTCTGGAATACCCCAATTTGCATGTTCCCTCGCAAACTGAAGTCTTGCAACTCGATGGTCTCTGGTAAGACGTGGGCCAGTAAAAACCATCTATCGTCTTCTCTTAGCCTGTTCCTAACAGTTTGCAATAAATATGCACATTTCTGGAAAGTGCAAATTCATTTTGTAGCATTATAGCCGTAGAGTGCCGAACTCTTAGTAAAGTTAAACGAAGCCAACGATCATCAACTGGTGTTGTTATCCGATTTCTTCCCTGTCCGACCCTTCTGCCAAATTCCCCTGTTTCGTGGTACCGATTAATTGCTCTTGAAATAGTGCTTTGGTTAACATTCAACAAGTTAACCACGTAACGTTGGTTTCGCCGCTCCTCTAGAAGTGTTACAATTCTTACCACTTCATGATCACTCAAATAGCGTCTAGGACATTCAGTAGCCATTACAATAAATTCAAAGATTCGAAATTCAACAAGATACACAGAAAATTTGCATTAATTTAGCTAAATACTGAAGAGAAATAGAATGAATACTGATAGTCAAATAAACTGAAAGATGGGGAAGACTATTTCCTGAGACTATTCAAGTTTCAGTGTGGTCAAATGTCCAAAAACATATGTTGACAAAGAAACTGCGATCGAGCTGCTTAATCGATTGTATAATTCAGAATACTAGGTGATGCGACAATTTTTGTGGGGTGTGTATGATTTCATCGTTTACACATAACACACTTACCGATTATCTGATGTTGATTTTTTTCTGTTCACCTGAAACTCGATATAGATTTCATATTGTTCATTCGTTTCTCCCAATTGGTCTGACCGTACAGAAGATCAATGTGCATGTTTTCCAATACTTTTCAACTATCTCATGCATACAGATAAATAACTTAATTGATGATTTGAATCTTAAGAAAAAAATTTAAACTCAGTGTTATATTCCATAGCAGTTAAATTGGAAACATTATGTATTTTTCGCCCAATCGCAACGAAAATATTTCCTACGATTTTTATCAATTTGTATTGTGAAAACACATGCGTAAAAGAAATAAAGTATCAGAGAAAAACGGTAGAATGAATACGATACGTGGCCACGTTTCAATTTTCTGAAGAGAGTTTAATAAGAAGTAAAAACAAAGGCAATATAAGCAAGTTCGAATTTTCCACAAGATATCGAGTGTATGTGAATGTTAACAATCAACTGAACAGAACATCTCGTTAACCCATTTCGATCACTCAATCCGATTGCTTGGCTTCCTAGTTCAGACTTGAGCAACCCAACATTTCCCTTAATCTCGATACCGTGTCCAATAAATTCTATCCCATATACTTAGAAAACATAAGTTTTTCTGTTGAAGTGAAATCAATTCGTTGAATATACATAAATACCTCAAATTATGTTGTGCGAATCCGATTTATGTTCTATTCAATTTCAGAAATTACGAAATGTTATTGCTCGACGAGCGAATTTCATCGGAGTTTATCTGCCAAGTTTACTGGATTTTCCGAAATTACTGTAGACATTTAATTGTAAAGCTAAATTTATTTAATCAACTGCAGTTGTTCATTAGTCAGGTGTGAAGTTGACATTTCTTGCATTCTAATTGTGTTCTCGCATATCGAAATTAATTATAAAGTTTTATACGGAAATTACTTATAAACATCATATCTAGCCTTTTCTGCCGATTTGTTGTGAGTCACCTTTATTGAAGTTGTAGTTTTAATCGCAAATGATATTTTAAGTGGTAGCGAATCAAGCCCATTTTCCGCCTACATACATCAATTACAAAGTTATAGCAACACCTGAGTTTATGGTTAGTATGACGATTTTTCGAGTAAATACAGGGTGTTTCAACCAAAATTTGGCACTCCGTCTGACTCAGAAGAAAGCAGCGTCTGCAATACTGACAGAAATCGATTCTTGTTTCGAGGGGAACCATTGTTTATGCTAATTATGAACAAACTAGAGAAGTATGTCGAATATCTCTATAAATTGATTATTTTTCGAGTTAAATT
The DNA here is from genome assembly GCA_013387265.2 of Cryptolaemus montrouzieri. NCBI lineage: Eukaryota > Metazoa > Arthropoda > Insecta > Coleoptera > Coccinellidae > Cryptolaemus > Cryptolaemus montrouzieri. The sequence goes on from JABFTP020000103.1 coordinate 67,419,324, forward strand.
TTGAAGCAGGGTGTTTCAACTACGAAAAGATATTATCTCAGTTATTTCGAACGACCCTTTGAACCCTTTGTATTTGGAATATATAAGAGTACATATTGATTTCAAATTAGGGAGGAATAAGTCGGAAAAATTTGATGCTACCAAAGGACTTCGACAGGGGTGCTGCCTGTCCCTCACGCTGTTCAATATATATCTGAACCAAGCACTAAAAAAATGGAGGAGGTCATGTAGCGAAATGGGTTTTCATCTAGATGATTACAACAATCTCTACACTCTGCACTTCACAGATGACCAGCATGTCATAGCCAAAGACAAAGAAGATCTGGAATTCATGGCAAAGCTTCTCTTCAAGAAATATGAAGACTGAGGGATGACAGTAAACCAGACAAAAACGAAATACTTGTGCGTTGGAGGAGAAAAAGAAGACTTGCAGTTAGAAGATGGAAAAAATATAAGAGCTTGCGATGACTTTGTTCACCTGGAAACCAAGATGAAAAGAAGTGGACGAACAAAAAGAGAAATAGAGGAGCGGAGTGTGAGGGGAAAACAAGTAATAGGTCGCCTGAACTCAATTTTGTGGTCTAAGAGCATATCTCGAGAAAAGAAACGACTCCTCTTCAATTCGGTTTTCAGAGGTGTAGTGTTGTACGGATGTGATACTTGGCAAATCAATCAAAAATTAGATAGACGACTTTTGGCATCAGAAATGGACTTCTGGCGAAGATCTGGTGGCAAATCTAGACTCGGCAGATTCACCAACACTCGAATGAAAGAAATTATGCAGATCGATACAATAATTATAGAAGAAACCCAAAGACGGCAACTGGTCTGGTATGGTCATGTCGAAAGAATGGGTAATGACCAAATCCCAAACAAATAATGAAGTGGTCCTCAAACAAGAAGGAAAAGAGGAAGACCAAAGACTACATGGATCGGCGGGATAAAGAAAGCCATGTCAGAAAGAAATTTAGGACCAGGAGATTGGCAAGACCGAAGAGGCTGAAATTTGGGAACCGTAAGGCAAAAGACGCTAGAAAAAACGGAACATTACAATATATACAAATTGATATCAGTATTGCAGAAGGTGTTTTAGCATGATGATTTAAAAGAGTAGTGAGCAACTCTCTATCCTCAGCATCCCCCAATCCTGTCTGGAATAATATTTTAATCATTCTCATCATACAATTATCACTCAGTTGTTGATACTTATGATAAAATTCAGAATGATGTGATCAGTTCATGAAGAAGCTGAAATCGTGAAACTTTAATTTCAAAACAACGGTAGCAAAAATTGAGCCGCAAAAGTGTTTGACCTTAATCATCCAGAGGAAGAACTGAGTCGAAAAAATGTTAAATTGCAGACCTAACCTAATCTCATAAAATGAGAATATCCTAGTTTTTTGCAGCCAGGATATTTTCAACGTCGATTCGATTTTTATAAAAGTGTTTGACCCAAATCATCCAGAGGAAGAACTGAGTCGAAAAAATGTTAAATTGCAGACCTAACCTAATCTCATAAAATGAGAATATCCTAGTTTTTTGCAGCCAGGATATTTTCAACGTCGATTCGATTTTTATAACTGGATTCTGCAGTAATCAGTTTTTGAATCCAGTTACTACTTTTGTATGAATATATTCTGTCCAAAAAGTACTGGAAATTCATTATTTGAAAATTCTGCTTGAAACGATTGTCAAAATTTTTGATTTTGCTAAGTTGTTACAACACAATTGTTTTTTACAGGGTGTTACATGAAAGTATGTCAAAACTTGAGGGGGTAGATCTCTGTGCAATTTTGAGAAAAAAAGTTTATATAAACATAGATCCGCAAAAGCTTCGTTACGGAGCTACAGGGTGCTTAAATTTCCAGAAAAAAATTGGCTTTCTTCGACACTCCTGCAGTTTCTGAGATATTCAGCCCAAATTTGGAATGCAAGCTATTTCTCAAAGCTTCCATCATTACGCGTCCTAGATTTCAACTGAAATTCACAAGGTCATTTCTTTCCCGAGGCCATGTCTCCTTTTGCCCTTTCAAAGTTTTTTGCAGTACACCACTAATCAGCGTACAATCAATTTTCGTCATCTTAGTTCAATTTAGAAACTTTTTTGACAGTTGCTGTTTTTTCGTATCTCCAACTGTTTTCGAGTAAAAAATTATTGAATTGGAACTATCTGAATTGTATGTTATTCGCTAATTAAAAAAATTATAATAAAAATACTCGATTGGTATGCCCAAAATTTGCTTTTTATTTTGATAGCTCGTTATCTCTGTTCTTCTTCGCATATTATAACGCACTCTTTGAAATATTCCTTGGGTATTTCTTATTGTGTCACAAGAGGTTATTATTCGATTCCCCAATTCTTCTACAGTATTCACTGGATTGGTATAAACTGAACTTTTGAGATATTTCCATAAAAAATAGTCTAAACTATTTAAGTCTGGGGACCTAGGAGGCCATGGTTCTTGCATACCTCGACCTATCCATCGGTTGTTGAATATATTTTTCATGAATTCACTAGCTTCTCCACTGAAATTTGCCCCGTCATGCATGAAATACATTATGTTTTTCACCAAAGGTGGGGTACATCCTCGAGCAATAAAGGTAACTCCTCCTCAAGAAACTGCCAATAAGCGGGACTGTTCAGTCTGTTAGGCAAAAAAAATGGCCCAAACAAATAATTCCCAATTATTCCGACTCAGACATTTAGTGAGAATTATTCTTGATGATGAGTTTCATCAATCTAATGGGGGTTTTCCTCAGCCCAATAATGATTATAGTGGAAATTTGTGATAGCAGTTCTCGAAAAGTTTCGTCTGTTAACATTATTTCCTTACCAAAATTATCATTTTCTCTAATTATAACTAAGAACCATCGGTAGTTCAATCTTGAAGTAAAATCTCGAGGAAGTAGAGTTTGGACGCGTTGAATATGAAACGGGTACAATAAAAAGTCGTGGAGAATCCTCCAAACTAGAACATATGAAATATTCAACAAAGTTTCAATTTTTCTTGTCCTCACATGAGGATTCAAATCAATACAATTCAAAACTGCTTCCTCAATATCTGGAGCTCTCATAGTTTGAGTTGCACCTTTCAAATGATTATTTGCAGTAAAAGTACTAGTTTCCCTAAATCTTCTGTGGATATTGGAAAATGTTCTCCTGTCTGGTGTTACTCGATTTGGAAAGCGCACCTGATATAGTTTGTATCGTTTCAAATGGCCACTCATTGCCAACTTGCTCCATTTTTTTCGCAATAATTCAGTCGGACGTATGTTCTACATACTACATGATTTCGTAGAAGGAAGAAGATTATTTGTCATACACTTCTGTGGTGCTGCTGGCTATTATATTATAACTTCAAAAATTTATATCCACTTCGTTGAGGAATACGTAGATTTCCAATGATTTTAGTGAGGAAAATAACGATAAAAGATAAAATAACTTACTACCAAATACAACCAGACATAAAATAGGAAATTGTACCCTTTTTCGATCCATTAATTCTTGATTCGTAAGAGCAAATAAGAAATTACAGAACTATGTTATTTCGAAACTGAAGTATTGCAAACTCAAATTTGAACGAATATCAAACAGTTACGATCGTAATAAATTACTTTCGAGCGCCAATTTCAGCGCAAGAGCACAACAGATGCAGCTTCTATGCTGTCAGACTTGTATGAGCCAAGATTCGATGTGCCGTGTTATGTCAAATTTTTACTTTCATTTTATTTGGTAGGAGAGAGTGTGATGTACTGAGTGGCCCTTTGAAATGGTGCAAACTATATAATCGCCTAGCTTCTGTTGCGTTTTCATCATCCTGACCGTACATGTAATGGATATCAGCCAATTCAGCGTTGGTAAAATTATCCATTTTTACTTACAGCAATAACTTCAAGTCTTAAAACTAATCGTTAACTTAATGAACAATTCGAGCAGACACTGGCTCAACTTTATTAACTGTCAAAATGAATAAATAAATAAAAAAAATTGAAGCCTACTAGTAATTTTTTTAATTAGAAATGCTTTCAATTCAGTGAACGCATACAGTCGTTTGATAATTTTTTGCTTGAGAAAGTTTGGGGATACGAAAAAAATTAATGTGTCAAAAAAGTTTCTAAATTGAACGAAGATGACGAAGATTGAATGTACGTTGATCAGTGCGTACGGCAAAAAATTATGAAAGGGCCAAAGAAGACATGATTCCGGAAAACAAAACACCTTGTAGATTCTAGTTAAAATTCCGGACGTGTAATGATGAAGACTGTAAGAAATAGCTTGTATTCCGAATTTGGGCAGAATATCTCAAAAATGGAGTTTTGAAGAAAAGAAGAAAAAACCAATTTTTCTCCGGGAATTTCAACACCCTGTAGCTCCGTAACGGAGATTTGCAGAACCATTTTCATATAAACTTTTTTCTTAAAATTGCACGTAGACGTACCCCACTTAAGTTGTGACATAATATTATGTAACACCCTGTATACTGACACGGAGTTTCAGGTCGATTTGTCTTTCAGATTGTCTTTCAGTTCACGGTTTTGTTAGTTATCACAAGTGTGTTTTGCGATTTTTACAATGTATAAAATACCGAACAAAAAATTTGTCTCAAATGGAATTATGTGTTCTGAACAGCTGAAAAGGATACGAAATTCTCACAGTGAATTGACTTTTTCGAAAACACTCGCATATGAGTGGTACAGTGCATTCAGCAGCGGCAGAGATGTGGTGGAAGATTTGCCCCGCTCTGGTCGGCCATCAATATATTCAACTGAAGTTAACTTCGATAAAGCTAAGGAAATGGTTATAGAAGATAGCCATTCGAGTTTAAGAAAGATGAACAATAAAATTCCTGTGTTTAACAAATCAATTCGTACCATTTTAAACGATTGTATAGATATTAAACGCTTTGCCGCTAGACCATTCCAAATGACCTGAATCTTCTACGGAAATTTAATCGCGTAAAGGTCGCAGAAGACATCCTAGAAAAAAATAAATTCTGACCCAACATACATAAAACGCGTTGCAGCTGGTGATGAGACATTGGATTATGACTTTGACATGTAAACAATGTAAAGTCGATCAAAAGATAATGTTGACTCTTTTCTTTCATTATAGCGGTGTTCGGCAATCAGCTTTCTTACCAGAAGGTCAGACGGTAAATAGAAATTTTACCTGAGCGTTGTTCGACGTTTGAGAGTGCAAATTCGTAGAAAATGGTTGCATATTATTCGAAATCCATTCCAAATTATTCCTCTACTACGGCTCCTTGAAGTTTTAAACTTCTTCGAAAAGGTCAAATTTTCCGTTGGATCAAATCTTGTGAGGCAACATTTCAAAAATTGAAAACTGTAGTCCACGTGTATTAGTTCCATATCATCCAGTTTTACCACATATGTTGACTACAGATGCAGTCCAGATGGAGTGGTTGCAGTTTTGAGTAATGAAATTTATGGACATGAGCGGCCAATTGCTTTTGCTTCCAGGTCATTATCAACAGCTGTACAAAATTACAGTCAATTCGATCGTGAAGCTTTAGCCATCAATTTTGCAGTACATTACTTTTACAATAACCTTTTTGGCCAACATTTCATCTTGGTAACTGATAATCAACCATTATAACAGATTTTTCATTCTAACGAAGCATTATTACGTTACGCCTCTTTTGTAGCTGGTTTCAACTACACTGTTCGTTTCAAGAGAGGTAAACAGTCCGAAAATGTTGACTGCTTATCTCGTGCTCCCTTATTATTTCCGATACATGTAGAGGGGAGGAAGTTGATAGTATTCTTCAAGACCAAGTTTTTCAAATATCCAGCGAGAGTATCATGGGTTGTTCACAGAATTGAAATCTTACTCTTCTAACACACCGTTCACGTTGGCGAACAATATTATTTTCCGAAACGATCGTGTTGTAGTACCTAAATCATTACATAAGCTTTTCTCAACGAAATTCATTCAACACATATTGGTATCACAAAAATGAAACAACTGGCATGTCGATATATTTACTCGAAAGGTATCGATCAAGACATCGAATCCCTGGTTTGGTCATGTGAAAATTGTGCTAAGGTCAAATCTTCACCTCCAAAAGTTCCATTTCATCCTTGGGATGTTCCAGATAAAAATTGGGAAAGAGTGCATATTGATTATGCAGGCCCATTAAATGGACATCATTTATCGCTGTGTATAGATTCGAGATCGAAATGGTCTGGAATTAAAGTTATTTCGGAAGCTCCTACAACAAATTCGACTATCAAATTTTTCGACGAAATTTTCTCAGTACATTGATATCCACAGTGTATTGTTTCTTATAATGCCTCCATATTTACAAACACTGAATTCTGTTCATACTGTTCCAGTCGTGGTATCTTTTAGAAATTCATTGCCCCAGGACATCCTGCGACCAATAGATTAGCTGAACGAAATGTACAATCTTCTAAGCGAAAATTGTATGCATGGGAGAATGTACCGAGAATATTTTATAAGAAATTGCAGAAAATACTATTCAGATTCCGGGCAACTCCATTGGCTTGTGGAAAGTCGCCAGCTGAAATGTACTTAGGACAGCGGATTCGAATAAAAGTTGATGCATTATTTTCTCATGTTCAAGACGGTTCTTCAAATTCAACCCAGCCAAAGAGAACTTTTCTAGTGGGGAAGAGAGTTCAAGCATCGGTATGGAAAAACAATCGACAGTGTTGGGAATTTGGAAATATACAGAAGAAAATTGATGAGTATCATTATATACTCAAACTAGATTCGGAAAGATGTTTCAAACGGCACATCAACCAATTACAGAAAACGTTGGTTCGTAAAAACGAAAGACATGTGACTTTTGGTCCAACCCAGTCATTTCTAATTCCAAAATGTGAACAGCGATCCTGAACCTAAGCTACGTATCTCTGATCGGAGGCCTGTAGAAATTTCAGTTCCACTTCGTCGATCCAGCCGAGTGAAGCAACCCACTGTGCGTTTTCAAAATTAAAATAGTTATTGTTTCATTCGGTTTTATTTACATGATGCATTTTTGTATGTTAGTATCATTCAAGTGGGGAAGACTTAAATCTAGTTACATAGTTAGTTATATCCTAGCAACAGTTGTTCCTGATTGTAATTATTCAATATTTAATTTTTACGAAATAGTACTTATATTTCAGTTCAATATGTCTTTTCCATTATAACAATATATATATATATATATATATATATATATATATATATATATATATATATATATATATATATATATATATATATATATATATATATATATATATATATATATATATATATATATATATATATATATATATATATATATATATATATATATATATATATATATATATATATATATATATAGATTTGAGACAAGACGAATTATTCAAAAATCCGTAGATCAATGAATAATCCCTCCTGACAAAAGCTATTTCCCAAATCTGCCCGCCATGCATGCAGCCGCCAAGCGCCATAATAGTGCAACTAAGCAGCATGCCGAGAAACGCAGCGGCAGACTGCAGTTTCGCCCTTATTAGGAGCTCATCAGTGTCGCATATCGCTTCTCAGCATCCTACCAAGCTACATCGGGGTACCCTATCAATTCCAGAAAGGACGCACCTCGTACATACGTACGAGAGCCGCCCTCCATGGACCGACACGGTGAACCCGCTACCGGACTTCGAGAAAGATTCGAACAATATTCGTATCTTTCTGTGTGTGTCTGTATCAATTTATCAATTTAAGAGTTTCCCAACGATGGTTACTCAGGAATAGAGTAGTAGTAACATAATTTTTGCAGAACCACAATCGGAAAGTCACAACGAGAGAAGAAAAAAAAATCCAGAAAAGTCATCAAGTTTTCTGATATCAAATTTTTCGAAAATCATTAAACTTAGTTATAGTGAATATTGATTGATGCTGGAAAAAATATGTAAGTTTCAACTACGCTGGTCCTCGCTGAAATAAATGGAGCAACTATTTTTCCAAATTAGAAATAACCTCATCTTTCTCAAGTAGTCTGAACTTGAGCAAATGATTATTAAATACTAAACATAAAACAGACAAATTCAGAAAATCAAAGTTTACAAAATTGTTTCCAATGAGTGTACTGTGCAGCTTATTTTGGGCCGACTTAAAGAACACGTATATATATATATATATATATATATATATATATATATATATATATATATATATATATATATATATATATATATATATATATATATATATATATATATATATATATATATATATATATATATATATATATATATATATATATATATATATATATATATATATATATATATATATATATATATATATATATATATATATATATATATATATATATATATATATATATATATATATGAATATATAAAACCACAAAACATTCAATGACATTAAATAATATCGAAACTCTTCATAATTGCGACATGAAAAGAAAAACGAATTTGTTGCATTATTTGGAAATCAATGAACTTTGTGAAAACCCAAGCGAAATCACCTTCGATAGCCAGCTAGACATTAATACCTCCCAACGACTTAATATCAAATTAGGCTAGTATAGCCTGTTTACGTTAAGTTTAAAGAGACGTCATAGCTAGGGATGTCTCGTTGGAAAAGATTGCAATGGACAAGAACAAAATAACTAGTCTCGAGCAAAGGAACTACTAGTAACATATGGTTACATTTGGTTATAACAGTTGGCATGGAAATGCGGCGTTGACGTATTTTTATTATTTATTTTAGTTCGCTTTCTTGTGCTGAATGAGATTGGATTGAAGTATTTTCCTAGAAATAATGATAATAATTGAATCATTATTTTAAAATCAGTTTTCTTCAGAACTCAGTGTTTCGAATATTTATTCTACATAAATAGTGAAAATGCCAAGAACTTTCTTGATCCAAGCCCAAAAAAATGATCGCATCAGTATGGGTTGCCTCTTCTCCCCCTTAGAGCTGTAAGAGATGTAAGCACCACTAAAATTTATAAGGGACGGGGCCTTCCACCCTTAAAAAAGAAATACTATGATACAACTTAACTTGTTCATCTGCTGGTTTCCAAATTGTCTACACATCTACATACCATGAACTTTTTTGCTTACAGAGCATAGCGAGTGCTTTACTAGTAAGCATTTCATCCACTGATAATACTATGACAATGACAAAGAGTGGTGATCAACTGAAAAGCCCAAGAAAAAAATGAATCTTGAGTAACCTGTAGTACATATTGATTATCTATGACAAGTTCCAGAACAGTAAGTAGTCATTAAAACCTTCAACTAAATCAAGTTTTATATTATATTCTTTGTAGAGGAACATATTACGTTGTCTGCATTAAAAGAGAAGCTCCACGAAAGTGATATTCTCAATGGGTGTAAGACATCTCTGTGGAAAATTGTATAAAACATTGGATTTAAGTATTCCAAAGATAATCCAAGAAGAGGTTTGATGGAACTACCTCATATTGAATTGAAGCGTATCCATTTTCTGCAATCATATATTCGTATAAAAAATGAAGGATTACGTGAATTTGTCTATCTTGACGAAACATGGATTTTCAAGGATGGTACTATCGATCGTTCGTGGCAAGTTTCAGATTCATTGTACTCCATGCAGGTAACAGGCATGGTTTCATTCCTGGTGCAGAAGTTGTTTTTTCCACAAAAATTTTGGACAGTTATTACCACGAGGAAAAAAATCAAGAAAACTTCAAGCATTGGTTTGTACACCAACTATTGTTGAATTTGGAAAAGCCTTCAAAAATTATACTCGATATTGCAGGTTATAATACAACTATTTTGAACAAAGCCCTCCACAACAGCAACTAAAATGATTGAGATTCAAGAATGGTTAATAAACAATAATATTGCTTATCGAGAAAGTAATTTGAAACCACAATTATTGAGTCTAGTTTAAAAATTCAAGTACTGAATTCAAAAAGGATTGTATTTCAATGAGTAGTAGTGTTTTCAATTTGAATATGTTTTACAGGAATAAGCCAAAACCAATATATGAGATCAATAATCTAGCTGAAGAATATGGACACGAAGTATTACGTCTTCCTTCCAACCACTGCATTCTCAACTCAATTGAAAATATTTGGGCTATAATCAGAAACTATTATCGGGACCATGTAGAGAAGGAAGCGAGTTCCGCTCAACAATCTCTTTCTGCATGGAAAAAAGCTCTTCAGAAAATTACTCCAGAGGTATGTAATCCAACTATTGAGCATACAGAAAAAGAAATTCATTTTTGGTGGGAACGCGAACTTCATTTTGATGTTGAAGATGTTCCCCTTCTGATAATAAATATGGACGGGAATGACAGTGACATTGAAACATTTTTAGACGAACTTTCAGAATAAAATAGAGTATTTATTTTTCAATTAATTTCAACTTTTCAACGTTTAATTTGTAACATTATCATTAGATAAATGATTTTGTTATTTTCTCTTATTAGATTTTACCTGTGCTCCTTATTTGAATCTGCAAGTGCCAAGTAGACTAAATTCTAGTTTCTGTTGAAAGATTGAAATATTTCGAAAATAATTATTATATCATAACCTAGTGAAAATAATTTTTCATCAGTCAAAAAGTAACGTTTTGATTTGAGTTTTGGACTTATTCAAAAACCTGATTTTCTCTAAAACCTTATTCATTTCCATTGTATTTCAAATTCAATGAGATGGCCAGTGCTCAAAACCTTCATTGAACAAAGTGCATAATGAAAATTTCTTCTTTCTTCTGTTTTTATATTAAAGAAAGGTGAACACAGTTGAATTGAATTATGCCTTTACAGATAAGTTCTAGTATTCTGAAGATCAATTATGATCATCAAGTCAATTTTTATTTTCAATTCGAAGTATTTCGGCTGAAAAAAATTTTTGTTTTTCTTAAATTCTTCGAAAAGTACAAATATTACTTTTCTGAATGTTTTGATACCACACAATAGGGGTCTGACATGCGTATTTTTTGATATACATGACGCTCCATTCAAGAGATATTGATATGAATGATTTTTGAAAAATTTCTTTTCGTGAAAGGAAGGTCGCGAATTAACTTTTTACCCATCAAATTGACATCAGACAAAGTTTTCTCAAGAAAAGCGCCGATTTGACAGAATTTGTTCTGAGAGAAATTCATACCTTTACCTCTTGAATGAAACAGCCTGTATTTCAGAAAATACGCATATCAGACCCATACGATGGGTATCAGAACACTCAGAAAAATATTCTTTGTAGAATAATGATGAAAAATTATGGGTTGTAGTTTAAAAAAAACGGTCGATGACGTCATATCTTGCGAATTGCAAAATATTTTTTTCTTCCAAATAATTTCGAGTTTAATATAAAAATCGACCTGTCTGACCGTTTTGCACGAAAATCAAATACAAAGAAATTATGGATTTTTTTCCATACTTTACAGTCGCACTGAATAAGAATTTTGGGCAACATTGGCAACATCCGAGAAAACTAGTTGATGACGTCACTTTAAACTCAACGTGAACAGACTATAACTATATACTCTGTGATAAAAAAGTATCCGGAAATTTGAAATAAAACGCAAAAATCTTAATCTATTTCAATATTCATTGAATCTCCTTGAAAATGTGCTCCATTTGAAGCGAAACTCATGTGCCGCCGTTTCTTCCAATCATCGAAACATATTTTATAGGCACTTTCAGGGATGACTTTCTGCACCTTTCCGAATTTTCTTTTATGACGTCTATGGAATCTGGTTCCCGAAACGGAAATTTCAGTCTGCAGGATAGAAAAAAGTCACACGGAGCTATATCAGGCGAATAAGGTGGCTGCTCGATGTTATTTATCGAGTGGTTGGTCCTAATGTCGTTAATAATCGTGGCTCGATGAGATGGTGCGTTACTATCATGCAAAATCCACGAATTGTTTTGTCACAAATTCGGCCATTTACGGCGCATATTTTAAGGCAAACATCTCAGAACGTTTGAACGAAAGTCCTTTTTGACCGTTCGACCTTGCAGAACAAATTCAGGATGAACCACACCACGAATATCGAAGAAAATAATCAGCATCGTCTCGATTCTCAAACGAATTTGGCGAAGTTTCTTCGGTTTTGCCATATTTTTTCCCACTTATTCCGACGATGTTTTGTCACCAGTTATGATCCATCTCATAAACGTGGAATCAGAATTCGCAGGTTCTAGCATGTCTGCAGCTACCTGCATCTGGTAGTGTTTTTGAAGAAATTCAGCTTGCCCAATTGTTCACCAAAATCAAACGAGCGGTTTTACGAGAGATGTTGAGATCACGAGCTATCTCTCTAACATGACGATGTTTGAGCGCCATGTTTCTGATTTTTCGGACGTTATCGTCGAATGAAAAGGTCAAAGGTCGTCCGGAACGAGGCAAATTTTCGACGTTCTCCCGACCGCCTTTAAAGGCTTCGTACCACTCGTATATACGCTCTTTCCAGCATTCGCAACGATTCAGAGCACGGAACTTTGTTCAGAACACAAAATTTGAGACTAACGCTTTGTTCAATATTTTTATCCATTGTAAAATTCGCAGAGTACCACTGAGGTCGATTGGTTTCAACAGCCGTCGTAAAAACTAGTTAATAGATCGTGCTCATGTTTGGCATAGTAATTGAGGACATTCCTACCAACATACAGAAATTTAAAATACTTAAAAATACTCAACGCGGGCAATTCAAATGAGAATTTTCGGATACTTTCTTGCCACAGAATAAATAAGTTTGTTTCCTGTAGTTGACCACTTGCAAATGACTCGAAGGTAGAAACGGGTCGTATTTGTGAAAATAAAATTGTGGAAAGTATAAAATATATTTAGCTTCATCTTTTTACACTCTACATGCAAAGGTTCAACATGTTAACATTTTTGGTTAAATATTGCTGCAGTTTTTTTGGCACAACTGTTATCTTGAAAATGAATGGCAAGAATTTTTACTTTGTGTTCTGTAAATTACATTTTTTCGAGTTCTTTCTGCTTGGAATACAGTATCTGAATTTGAATTAATCGACCGAATGTACTAACCTAACCTAGCTAACGGAATGAATTCCTCGGTTTGAACACACTATATACACACAAAGTGTTGAACAAATTCGTTCAGAGCATCAAAAGACCTTTCCAATGTGGCAATACTTATTGCGATTGAAATTCTCAAGTTTAACGAAACCTAGGTTAGGGGGTAGATCCTTATACCATCTAATACAACAGCCTTCCTCAATACTGATATAAATCTGTAAAACTATTTAATCAAAAGACATTGGCTTTAAAGGCTTGTTCAATTATTATATGATAATATCTTTTTGTAGTTGAAATTTTTATTCGAACAACCTGTATATTACGCTCAATCATTATTTTACTCGTATTCACGTGAATCATGCATTCGAGGGGATCAATGATCTTACCCCATCAGCACGAATTCAAAAGGTTTTAGCGAAAGACCATTCGAATGCACTTGGTCTCATTAAGGAGCCTGAAGGAGAGTATTCTAAAGACTAAAAACGGCGGAAGCTTGAGGGTACTTTTAAATACCCACTTCCCGGACTCGAAAATACTCCCCATTAATAAAACCCAACAAAAGGAGCTAGAACTGTATAGCTCCAGTAGGGAAAGCAGAAATCTAGCGGGCCGAATCTTCACCCTAGATGGGATAAAGGGGGCCACCAAAAGCTTCAAACCCTACAAATCACTAGGGGCGGACGGAATCAATCCGGTTATGTTGCAAAGAGGCAACACATATACAGCCCCGTGTCTGAGAGCTATATACAAAGCCAGCTACTCACTGGGACACATACCGTAGTCATGGAGGATATTAAAAGTATTATTTATACCGAAAATGGGCAAGAGGTCTCCAGATGAGTCTAAATCATATCGCCCGATAAGCTTAACCTCCTTTCTCCTAAAATCAATGGACAAAATTCTCGACAACCATATGAGAAGTTTCATGCAACTTCATTAAAAACTATTTTCCTGCCAACCGGGCAAGTCTACATTTGATGCCCTACACGATCTAGTCAAAGAAGTGGATAGAGCACTAGAGGCTGAAGAAATAGCCTTAGTTCTATTTGGAGACATTGAAGGAGCCTTCGATAATACCTCCTATACATCCATTAGCAATGGTGCAAGCAATGAGGGTGTCAAAACACCCACCATCAAATGGATCAAAGAAATGTCGGATTATAACAGCCACTTTTGGAGACACCAAAATATCGGTGAAAAAATGCCCTCATGAAGGTGTCCCATCTCTACTACTATAGTCAGTAGTGGTTGAAGGCCTCTTTGAAAGACTGAACAACGCTATCTTCAACGAACAAGGCTATGCTGATGGTCTAGTCATCATCATCAGGGGAAAGCATGATGGAATCTTATCGAACCTGACGCAAGAAGCCCTTAACATCGTAAATGAATGGTGTGCTGAAGAGGGGCTCCGCATCCATCCAGACAAAACCATTCTTATTCCATTCACGAGGCGTAGAAAGTTGAACTTAAAGTCCCCCTTTCGGAATGGACATACTCTGAAATTTTCGGAATGGACATACTTTGAAATTTTCGGAACAGGCTGAGTATCTAGGGTTAACCCTAGATCAGAGACTCAACTGGAATTTACACATTGACAAAACTCTTTCCAAGGCAACATCGTGCCTATGGGCATGCCGTAGATTCTCCGGAAAGACCTGGGGGCTTCAGCCAAAAATAATCCGCTGGTTATACACAGCGGTTATAAGACCCATTGTCACATATGCATCGTTAGTATGGTGGACGAAAACATCAGAAATGACTTCGCAAAACAAGCTGCAAAACTGCAGCGACTAGCGTGCGTGGGCATAACAGGTGCTATGAGAAGCACCCCGACTATTGCCCTGAAGGTAATCCTTAATCTCCCTCCTCTTCATATAAAATTGGAAAAAGGAGGCGTTGATGGCGGTATTACGGCTCAAAACACATAAAAAATTTTACCTGGTGATCTGAAGGGACACCTAGGGATTCTGGGTTACATAGCGCCCGAAATCTTATCACAACCATCGGATATAATGCCACTTAAGTTTGATTTTCACATACCCTTCGAAGTGGTCATAGAAGACCGCACCATCGTAAAGGGAAAAATGAATCAATTAGACCAAAAATCCTCCATTTGGTACACGGACGTATCAAAAACGATTGATGGAACAGGAGCAGGCATATATGGAACCAAGTACTGTTCATCAGTGCCTCTGGGCTTTACTCCCACAATCATGCAAGCAGAAAGACTTGCTGTAAACCTTTGCTTCCAGGAGGGACTACGAAGGAAACTCAAAGGTGCAAAGATTTACATTTTAACGGACAGTCAGGCAGTGATAAAAGCTCTAAACTCTTACAGTTATCGGAGCATCTCTGTCTGGGAATGCCGTCAATCCTTGAAGCAACTTGCTGAGGGGAACAAACTTTTCCTGTGGTTGGTGCCTGGCCACGAAGGCATACGAGGAAATGAAGCCGCTGAAGGACTGGCCAAATCAGCTGCTGGAATCCCATCCATCGGACCTGAACCGTTCTGCGGTCTAACTATGGCAGTTGCATCGCAACTGTCCGTCAAAGACATATACACTTCGGTAGCGACAAATTATTGCCACACGAAGTAAAAGCGAAAGCTCCCAGGGAGATTCTTGATTTTGTAAGGAATTTAGACCTATAGGGAAATTAATAAGAAGGGTTACGAACAAAAGACCAATTTGGCCGCAGTTCGGAAAAGCTTGCAAAGCCAATCGACCCCCACGAATGTAATGTAATGTAATGTAGATGATGCATTCGTGTCGGCCACCCAATCACATTCTTTTTCTTGGAATATAATTGAACCTGTCATTTTCAATATTCTCGAATATTGAGAAAAAATAGAAACTGCTAAAATTATAAAATCAAGGCTTTGTGATTACAAGCGTATCCATATGCAAAACATCGAGCTTTTCCAGCTGTGCTGCAGACCTTTTCCCAATATTAGAAAGCTTTTTCCATGCCAATTTCCACATTTCATGAATATTTCTACATTGGAAATCATTCATTGAATCAAATTACTTCTGAAAGATTAGTACCGATTTTGATGTGTCCTGTTTCGAGTTTGATCCTTTCATTTGGTTCCGCTTTGTCCATTTTCATTCCGTGAATATTTAACGAATAGATCAGTGTTTCGTTATTAGAGGGGAACCATTTTGTTTCATTCGAGAATGTTATCGGAAACTAACGAGTTCGTAAAATTTTTTTACGGAACGTATACCTATCAGCTGTTCTAAATAGTTGGAAGATTTATGGGTTGGTTAATGAAGTTTCTATGTTCAGTTTGGTTGAAACTTGTAAGACTATTTACGTCATATAGTCGAGAATGTGAAGATTTGAACTTTATGAGCTCAGTCTAGTTGTAAATGTTTTTTATATTGATGAATTGACCAGTGAAATGTGCCTGCTCCAATGAGCTAGGCATAAGGACGAGTCTGCTTGAAACAGACATTTTTTAAGTATAATACGAAATTGTACTATAATATTTCTGGTAGTAGCGAAACCAATTTTTACTGCTGAAGTTCAACCGCGAAGATATCTTTTCATCCTCATCTACTACTTTGCAATATTCTTTACATTTGCAGTTTTTCCTATCTTCTGTTTCTAATTATTTTCTTCTATTTATTCTCGCTTGTCTGTTTTCTCATTTTTATTTTACAATCTCTTTTTTAGCAAATTCCTTTCCTACCATTTGTTTTATTGGCAGATAATTTTTTCTCAAATAACAACCCCTCGCTGTCAACTCTTCGTTTTCTTTAAGGAGGCGGAACTTCGGCTAAAAAGATTTTCAATTTAGGATAATCAATGCCATTTTTAATATTTTACAAACTTTTATTCAACTTGCAATGTATGTATGTTTGTATGTTCGGGTGAAATCTTACAACTCAATTTTAAGGCACTTTTCCTCAACCGATTGAGCTGAAATTTTGTACACACGTTTAGTTTGGATGACTATGCATGATTAACTGAGTGACGTCATTCTCAATCCAACATGGCGGCGTACTCAAGATTGCAGACCAATTATTTTCAATGCTCTCCAACAAAATGGGTATCAAATAAAAGGGCTTGCCTGTAATAACTAGAAAAATAATGTGACGTCACTCTTAATCCAATATGGCGGAACACCAAAAATGGCTGATAATTTTCTTTTATTCGTTCTTACAATATGACTATCAAATGAAAGAGCTTGCCAAGAATAACTAGAAAATGCAATTTAGATAAAAAAATCCTTTAAAAACATGCTTATATTTAAATGCGCTGAAAAGAAAAAATAATCTTTCACACTATACTTTCACTGTTAATTCATAACGTCATTTCAAATTTAACACTTTTGACACAATTTATATGTTATAATATAAAAGCTCGTATCGAGATATAAGAATCCATATTTACTTGCTGACTATTAAAATTTTAAAACTAAGAAAGTAAATACGAGTACTTACATCTCGCGACAAACTTTCATATTATAACATATGAATTGTGTCAAATGTGTTATCAGTAGAAGTTTCAGTGTAAGAGTTTATTTGTTTCTTTTAGCGAATTTGAATAGTTTTTAAAGAATTTTCTTTTAATTTTTATTCTCTTATAATTTTCTCCTAAGATATTTTCATTGTCATCTATTCTGAAATCATTTTAATTTTTCTCAAACTGACATTCACATTCAAATATTTAGGATGGCATTTCATTCAATAAATCATCAAGATTACGTTTGCCTATCATAGTGGAAAGAGCATTAAATTTGGTTATGTAAAGAGTTTACATTTTTATCAACGTTGTGAATCTATTTTTCTAGATTTGTTCCAAAATCTATTTGGTTTAGAGTCCATGGTTATGAAACATATGCTTTCAAACCACTTTTAATAGTCTTTGGTTACAGCAATTCTTATACTTTTTAACGAATTTTACCTAATTGTTCCTTTCCTCGTTTGATTTTTGTAACATTGTAACGATTTTTATCTGGCTTTATCCTGAAATCTGTTTGATTTGGAATCCATGGTCAAAGAAACACATGCCTTAAAACCAAGCTCAAGCGATTACAATGCTATTTTGAGAACTCACCTATTTGTTCGTTCCTTTGTTAGATTTTTTTCAAAGTTATGATTCACTTTTTTTTTCTGGCTATGTCTTTCTCTTATGCGGATATCTCAAAAGTTTAATTTATACCACTCCAGTGAAGACTGAAGAAAAGTTGAGAAATCTTATAATAACCTCTTGTGACACGATACGAAATACCCCAAGAATATTTCGAAGAGTGCGTGATAATATACGAAGAATGAGGACACTTACAGCAATTTATTTAGATTTTAATTTTTTTTTTTTGGTTTGATATTATTATTGTTGTTGAATCTCAGAAGATTATTCGTTTTTATTCAGGGAATAACATACCATTTAAATAATTCAAATTCAATGATTTTTCACTTGAAAACGGTTGAAGATATGAAGAAATTATCATCAGAAAAGTTTTTAAATTGAACGAAGATGACGAAAATAGATTGTACGCTGATCCATGGCGTACTGCAGAACAGTTTCTAAAGGTAAAAGGAGATATGGGCTTGGAAAAGAAAACACCTTGTAAAATCTGAAGTAAAATTCAGTTACAGAAGATACCACTCATCAAATCTTGTAATATGCTTCGTGGGTTTCTTTTCGAAAGAAATAATGAGAAATACAAGTAAATGATGATTTCTACTGAAATATATTATTAAATGCTCGACACGTTTCGATATACAGTATCTTTCTCAGAAGCTAATGAATACTAGTATTCATTCGCTCTTGACAAAGATACTGTGTATCGAAACGCGTCGAGCATTCAATAATATATTCTAGTAGAAATCATCGTTTACTTATATTTGTGAAAATGGATTTCTATCAAGTAAAAGCCTCGTCAATTGAAGAAATAATGGGGTAGAGTCATAATTTTTCTCTTTAGTTTATACTGCTCAGAATCTTATTTCATATTATATTTATTTGTATATATAAATGTGATATAATAACCCGAAAATTTAATAATTTTTTTCGAAGCAGTATTCTATTCGATCATTTATCTCTTGACACAAAGCAAACAATGAATAGCATTTAGTGTCACTTGGCTAAGGTCCGTACACTGGATTTTTACGGAGAGAAGGCCTCTGATACTACCCGTTGGTGCATTGATGTCATTGGCTGATAATGCTATATTTTATGTATATTCTGGTAGATTGCTTCATTGTCATAACATCTTAACGTTATCCTAATATACAATCTTTTTTATTATAATCATTGTCTGGCAGTGGTATTAATTACCGGATGACGGATTTATATGTTTTCATGAAATCGCTTGAATGAGAGGATATATGAGCAATTCGTCGGGATGATTAAACCTCTTTTATATATTTATATATATATATATATATATATATATATATATATATATATATATATATATGTATACTACTTCGAACGTAGAATCATGCGCAATAGGTTTATTCAACGTAGATGGAATCACGAATTATTTTGAGATTATATATGGTGTACTGAATCTGGCCAGAGTGTATCAAATTGAAACAAGATTGCCTATAAATGACACTGAGAATCATTGTGTGGCCTTACTATAAGTGCCCGATTGGTTGGTTAACAATGACATTACCAGCTTGCTGGTTTGTAGTCAACACTTAATCTCTCAAAGCTTTTTCCGATCAAAAAACTGAATTGAAAATAAATTTTTTCGCCACATTATTTCAGAAAAGAATAGAAAATATAATATGAAGATTTATGGGAAGCTAAATCAATGATATTGCTGCATAAAACTGGTAATAAGAAGCCGTTCACTGACCCGAGTAATGAGTATCAATTTTCGATTTTGAGGATCTGTCAATTATATGTGTAAAATTATCACGTTTTCCTCTATTGTTAAGTTAAGTCGCATAATGATTTGCGATACTAATGAATAAAAAGTATAAAGTCTAGAATCTATCGTTCCATGCTGAGTGTCATGTTGAACCGTATCGCTACAATTGATGCTCTTGCCCCCTACATCTTAGATACTATACCCTCTAATGTCAATCATCATTTGATAATTCATAAATAACCGAATGACTGCTGTTGATAAAATTTTATTGATGAACTCTTTCCTCTGAGTAAAATGGCCAAGATTCTTCATATTTTATGTTTATAAGCTTGAAGAATATCATGTCATTTTCTCGGCAGATGTTGATCATAACTTTCATATGCGTCATCAAATTCTTTTTATGACTATCCCATGATAGATGGAAAGCTTCTTTTATGGCAAATTTCAAGTGAGTATATCGAAGAAAAAAACCGATTTCTATTATTCCCAGGTAGAAGAGGTAAAATATAAGAATTCCCGAAGTAGGGACATATCTATTACATATACGCGATGTGGAAATGAAACACCGTTGAACCCTGGAGCGTGAAAGACCGTCCACTCCATTACCGAAGAAGCTACGTATCTGTTGTATCGTTAGAAAATACGGGAATCCTTCGGTGAATAAAATGAAAATGGCAATTCACGAGTGGTGTTTGGATCATTTCCAGACAAATGGCTTTCTTTTCTACATGCACTTCAATTCCCAAATGATTCTTTTTACTGTACTCGTATAGATGTAATAATGTCTATATACAAAGCATTAAAGGAGAAAAAGTGAATAAAAGTTGGTGTTATTTTGTTTACAGTATGGTCATCGCGAATCTCTCTAGCTGTTGGAGAAATTCTGTGATGTTACCAGTGTAAATAAGCATATTTCATGAAAACTTAAACGTAAACAGAAATATGTACGGGGAGACATATTTCTGTGCAAGCTCCCTTCAAAAATAACGTTTAAAACTGTTCGAGGAATGCACTAGCGGCTTGCTTCAAAAGGCAACGGAAATACCAATGAGTTACGCAAATCTTCGATCGAACTACTAATTAATAAAACTGAAATAAAAGAAACACATCCACTCGCTAATGTTGGAAACTAGGGGACTAGCTTCACTGAACAGCTTTTAACTACTATCACTATTAATAGGTACGATGGACTTGGGATATTGGTGTTTTCAGGAGGAAGCCAAAAGAGTTCGGTTGTATGGAGGTGGGAGACGTGCCGCAGAAGCCGCGATTTGGAACAGATAGAATATGGTTTCGCTGTATTGAGTTTTCCTTATTTCCTTTCAATTCATTACATGTAAATGAAATAACCAAACAGCTCTATCCTAAGCTTGCTGTTTCGCTGAGTAAAATGTTCATAAATGATTATAGTGGTGTGCATAAACTCGTTGCAAATTTCATTTGCGTGGTGTTTGAATTGTGCTTGAGTAGAGATCAGAAAGATCAGAATATAGCAAGCGTAGTGAGATATACCTACAAATATCAAGAAAGACTTTACAAGTCTACAAGTCAGTGCTTATAAAATTAGATTGTAAAACAAGAATTGTGATAAAATTGACAAATAAACCTTCAACAAGGCTTCAATAAACTAAAAGAACGAGCGTATATTTAAATGTTGCGTAAATAACTGATGTCAAAATGACAACTAAGAAAAAATATCTAATTCACCACAATCACTTCCATCCTTAAACGAATGGTGTTCATAACCTTCAAGATAAGCAGGAGTTCTTCGAGGTCTAGAACTTCGTTGGATGAATGGAGACTTTCTTGGATCAGTAGTTTGATTAATTAAATTGGTTATATTGCCCTCAACGGATTCATAGATAATACCATCTGAAATTGATTCATCATTTTCTTAACTTGTAATCTTATCTTGGGGTTCAGATAATTCTGCATTTGTCATAGTTGAATCTGGGAGAGTCTCCTCTTTATCTTTTCGCATTGGAGCGAGATGCCAAGTTGAAACAGTAGATTCTTTTCCGTCATGATGTTTGATGTGAGCGTACTCAGCACTTCCTTCTAAGAGCATTACTTCCTTTACAAACGAATCAAATTTTGAATTTCTAACTGGGCATCGTAAATAAACAGGGCCAGGTTCAAGTAATCAGGAAAATGCTCACTGACCATTACTAGATCGTCTAGGATAGCGGAACATTCTTTCATGAGGAGTCTCATTTGTTGCAGTACATAATGAGGATATGATTGAGTGGAGAGCATCAGAGACTACAGTTTCCCAATTCTTTATTTGTTTTGCTTCTGACTAGAAGGCAAGCTCTATAGTCTTCCATATTATGCCATTATACCTTTCAACCTGTCCGTTTCCTTGAGAATTATAGGGTGTTATTCTACTAGTTGCAACACCATTCGAATTATGAAAAGTTGTGAGTTCGTGGGACTTAATTGAAGTTCCCCTTTCCGAGTGAATGTAAGCTGGAGTTCCGAACAGCGAAAATATATTCGTCAAAGAAGAAAAAAAACTGTTTGTGATGTCATATGTGGACATGCTATAGCAAAAGGATACCGTGAATATTCATCTACTCCATTGTGTAGGAACCGATTATTGGAAGAGGTCGGCAAAAGGCCTTTGAAATCTATATTCAGGCGTTCGAATGCAGATGTGGCCTTCATGAGTGTGTCTATATGTTTTAAGAATCTAGGTTTCAGTTCAGAGCGTACTGTGCAGCGTGAAATTACTTGGTTCATATCTCCAACCGAAAATGGTAAATTTCTACTACGAACCCAATGATACATTCGGGTGTTTCCGGGATGACATTGAGAATCATGAAGTTGTGCAAGGCGGTTTTTTTCTGATATCGTTGCTGAGCAAATCTGTGAGAAAGCATCAGCTGCTCCATTTTATTTTCCATGTCTGTAGATAATATCGCAGCTGAAACATGGTAATTCTAACTTCCATCGCAAAATTTTCTTTTTTTAATATTGACTAGAGCTCTTGCCGTCAAATATAAATGCGACAAATCTGTGATCAGTGATGAGACGAAAGTGGCGCCCACAAGATAATGGCGCCATTTTCGTCTAGCTTCAACTACAGCATATGCTTCCTTCTCTACAGATGAGTGTCGACATTCAGATTCAGATAGCGTTCTTGAAAGAAATGCCACAGGCCTATATAATTGACAGAGTATTGCACCTATCGCATTTTCAGATGCATCTGTTTCGACCGTTAATATGGCATCTTCATTGATAGGAGCAAGTGCAGCATTCTCTATGTCTTGCTTTAGTGCATGAAAAGTTTCAATTGCTTCCACTGAGAGGGGAAATGAAGTGCGTGAGAGTATCGCTATCTTCTGAAAAAATCTTGGAATACTAGTTGAAAAATGTGCGAACATACCTACAGCTCTTTTGAGAGACGCTGCATCACCTTGAGGAGGCAGCTGCCGTAAAGACTTAATCCCCTCTAGATCTGGTTTTATAGTCTTATTTAAGATGGAATAGCCAAACGAATTGAATGATCGCAGTGAGAAAGAACTTTTTTGATTATTTAGAGTTGAATTGGCGGGCAGCTTCCATGAAACGCTTCGTATTTTTGTCATGCTTCTTTTGATATCTTCAACATATGGTCACATCATCTAAATTGGAATAAGTATGAGTCCCTCACTTTGTATTATACCATCAATTCCTCTTTGAAAAACTGTTACAACGTTAGTCACACCAAATGGAATTCTTCAGATTTGATATAATTTACCACATGCTTCAAATGCGGTATAGAGTTTGTCCTCCTCTTTAATAGGAAACTGGTAGTAAGCACTTTCCAAATCATAAGTACTGAAAACTTTATATTTCGCTACTCTATTGATTATGTCTTCTATACGTGGTAGCGGATAAGCATCTAATTGTGTGAATCTACTGATTATTCTCCAGTAATCAATGACCATTCGTTTTTTTTATTTGTCGAAGAAGTAATCAGTAGCTGGGCCCTCCAAGGTGAATAACTTGTTTCATTAATATCTTCAAATAGTAGTCGTTCAATCTCCGCTTCTATAAATTTCACGTCACTATCTGTTTGTCTTCAGGATTTCATAGCAATTGGCTAACAGAAGGGAGAAAAATTTTCAAAAAGAGCATGTTCACAACATTATGGTGCTTCGGCAGCTAAAGAAAATCGTGCGAATCCCACACAGGAAATGTGCGAACATATCAACCAATGTCAAAGTTCTTTGAGACGCGACATGGGAAGGCCGCCGAGATCATCAGATCTGAGCCTTTGCGATTTTTTTCGATGAAGCTACCTCAAATTGAAGGTTTTTAATCATCCTCACAATTTGGAAAAACTGATGTTAGTATTATGTAGGAAATCGCCGCAATTCCGATCAATATATGCTAGAAGTTTAATACTTCAGCAGTGATCAATGGATCGTCCCTGGTAGATAGCATTTTACTCATGTGAACTTTAAAAGTTCGATAAGAAAAACTGGGGTGTTGTGCCATTTTTTTCGAAATTGTCCTTTTCATATATGCCATATACAATTCCATATCATATGGTATATGGCACTGAAATTTTGAATATTTAATTTTAAACTAATGTATTTTAAAAGATGAAGTTTATGTATTCACAGTTAATACCTATAATAGTGCTATCGTCATTTTTCTATCATACTTTTGTATTCTTGATCCACAAAGAGAATGACACAGATGCTTAAACTAAGATAAAATTCTTGAATAATATATTCAACAACCGATGGATAGGTCGGAGTGTGCCAGAACCATGGCCTCCTAGGTCCCCAGTTTTAAATAGTTCAGACTTTTTCTTATGCAGATATCTCAAAAGTTTAGTTTATACCACTCTTGTGAACACGGAAGAAAAATTGAGAAATCTAATAATAACCTCTTGTGATACGATAAGAAACACCCCAGGAATATTTCAAAGAGTGTGTGATAATATGCGAAGAAGGACTGAGGCCTGTATTTTTGCAGGTGGAGGACACTTCCAGCAATTTATTTAGGTTTCAATTGTTCATTTTTTTGGTTTGATATAATTGTTGTTGTTGAGTCTCAGAAGAGCAAATTTAGGGCATACCGATTCAGTATTTCCAATTTTTTTTATTTAGCGAACAACATACAATTCAAATAATTCAAATTCAATAATTTTTCATTCGAAAACGGTTTGAGATATGAAAAAATTACAGGTGCCACAAATGTTTTTAAATGGAACGAAGATGACGAAAATAGATTGTACGCTGATCAGTGGCGTACTGCAGAAAAGTTTGAAAGGGTAAAAGTAGACATGGCTTCGGAAAAGAAAACACCTTGTGAAATTCAGTTGAAATCTGGGACATGTTATGATGGAAGCTGTCAAAAATAGCTTGCATTCCAAATTTGGACTGAATATTCCAAAAACTGCAGGAGTTTTGAAGGAGAAACCAATTTTTTCCGGAAATTTCAACAGCCTTTATCTCCATAACGAAGCTTTTGCGGACCTATGTTTAAATGAACTTCTTTCTTGAAATTGCACGTAGATTTACCCCCTCAAGTTTTGACATACTATTATGTAACACCGTGTATATATATAAATGTTTTTTAATTTTCCACATTATTTTTATCTCTCTCGTCGGGCAAGCATCATATATATTACATATGACGCTATATATATATATATATATATATATATATATATATATATATATATATATATATATATATATATACAAACATGTAAGCTTGAGACAAGAAAAATTACTCCGAAATACGTAGATCAATGAATAATCCGTCCTGACAAGAACCATTCGTTTTTTCCATTTGTCGAAGAAGTAATTAGTACTGGGGCCGCCCAAGGTGAATTACTTGTTTCATTAATATCTTCAAATAGTAGTCGTTCAATCTCCGCTCCTATAAATTTCGCGTCACTATCTGTTTGTTTTCAGGATTTTATAGCAATTGGCTTACAGTCGGGAGAAAAATTTTCAAAAAGAACATGTTCAAAAAATTATGGTGCTTCGGGAGTTGATGCCATCAGGTAAAGAAAAACGTGTGAATCCCACCCAGGAAATATGAAAACATATCACACTAATGTCACGGTTCTTTGAGACGCGACATGGGGTGGCCGCCGAGATCATCAGATCTGAGCCTTTGCGATTTTTTCCGCTGGAGCTACCTCGAATGAAAGGTTTTTTAATCATCCTCATAATTTGCAAAAACTGATGATTAGTATTATGTAGGAAATCGCCGCAATTCCGATCAATATATGCTATAAGTTCAATACTTTAGCAGTGATCAATGGATCGTCCCTGGTAGACAGCATTTTACTCATGTGAACTTCAAAAGTTCGATAAGAAGAACTGGGGTGTTGTGCCATTTTTTCGAAACTGTCCTTTTCATATATGCCATATACAAATTCCATATCATATGGAATTTGTATGTGGCACTAAAATTTTAAATATTTAATTTTAAATTAATGTATTTTAAAAGATGATTGCATTTTTTATTCACAGTTAATACCTATAATAGTGCTATCGTTATTTTTATATCATATTTGTATTCTAGATCCACAAAGAGAATGACACAGATGCTTAGACTAAGATAAAATTTTGCTACCATCGCCTTTCAGGTCTTTTAAATTAAATTATGAAATTAGTTTTACAATTTTCTCTAAGTAACACGCGAGAAAAGAATTAAAGATAATCTCTTTGGATATATAATTTCTCACTGTAATGTTCCACCTGTTGCTGAAACTCTATTCGTTTCAGGCGTTAAACTTATGAGCTTATCACCGTCTTCCTAACTTTAGGCCCCCCTCGATCATTTCATCTCAGTAAACAATTCCTGCAAACAATGTCAACTGCTTATGACTACCTATAATTATATTGCCAAATGGGAATTATTGCGTGCCTCACTTCATGAATTATTCAATAATAATACTAAATTGAGGTGAGCAATATCATATTGTTGTTCTCGAACGTAGAATTAGAATATGTTTTATAATATAATTCTGTAATTTGCAACTGATCCTACCCCCATATGTGGATTCTTTGATTGAATTGATTTTATTTATTTTCCAAAAAGTGTATATTAAAATCGTGAAATAAATTGGGTTCTCACATATTTTGGGCATTCTATGCTAATTATTTACATTCTCATTGAGTTTATTCGATCATCAAAACCAAATATTTCGGGTGTCCAGATAGTGTACAGAGTGTTTAAAATAGACACGGCAATATTTGACGAGGTGATTGCTGAAGTCATTTCATGAAAGAAGTTAATGTAAACATATGTCCGTGAAAACTTCGTTATCGTTTTACACAGTGTTGAAGTTAAAGAAAGATACATTTGAATTTGAATTTTTCTCAAACAGCTTAAGATCTTAGGGTGAAATTTCGAGGGTATCGAAAACTTTCAACACAAAACAATCCTTAGGCGATCGTATAGGCACAACGGAGGTTATTCTTGAACAGAAAACTATGACGCTACTGACTTTTTGGAAAATGAAAAATATTTTCGAATTTTTCAATTATTTTACATGAAAAAGGCTCTCTTGACAATTTTCTCTATGACGTCTAGTTGTTGAGTAAACAAATATTGAAAAATTTTCTAGGATAATACCCGTTCTATGACCAGTCATAGATGTGTTCAAAAAGGATTTGAATTTGAATTTCGAGTTGTCTATTATGAATCGTTATACGAATGCTGGGAAGACAGATATGCAATTCATGTATAGACGTGCTGACGGAAATGCATTAGAAGCTCGGCGGTTGTACATTGAAAGATTTGTAAACCGTAATGTGCAAGATAGAAAAACTTTTGGAAGCATTCATCGACGACTATATAAAAAAGGTACATCAAGACGATATAAAGGGCCAAGAGAAGTAAGAAAAGTAGAGCAGGAAAATGGGTTTCTTTCAATAATTCAAGACGATTCTGATACCACCTTGAAGAATTGCTGATGCTTTAGGTGGCAGCAATAGAACCTTTAGCAAATTCTTCATGAAAATTTGTTGTATCCATTCCACCTACATTGCGTAAAAGCACCTCCTACCGATTTTGATGCCCGTATTGCGTATTGTCAATGCATAAGTTGATTCAAATTTCCCAATTTTTTATGCTGATTCTATTCACTGATGAGGCAAGTTTTCCAAAAAACTCCTTAAAGAATTTTCATAATAATCGTATGTGGTGTGAAGAAACTCCACATCGAACATATGAAGATCAGTTCTTGTTGAACGTTTGGATCGACTTTGTGGGTGACTGCCTAATGGGACCAGTATTTCTGCAGGGGAAGTGTACAAACATTTTTTCGAATACATGAACTTTTGGAAGATGTACCTTTGGCAATAAGACAAAAGATACGATTTATCCACAATGGAGCACCTGTTCATTCTACTCAGCTTGCTCGTGAGTTTTTAGCCAAGATTATGGAAATCGCTGAATTGGTCAAGGTATACCTAAATTTAGCCTGCACGGTCCCCAGACTTAAACCCCTCGATTTATTCCTGTAGGGTCATTTGAAGTCTGTTTACATATCTACCGTGGCAAGTATTGAGGATTTAAGAAAAAGAATCATCGCTGGGCGCAACTCGATAATAACAGATCCTGGTGTTTTGGGAAAAGTTCGCCAATCAATGAGAAAAAGACTGTCATCTAGCAGCCGAGCTGTACGAAGTCACTTTGAACAGCTTTTGTAATTTTTGAAGAGTTTTTGGTAACATTCAAAGTCTTTGTTTTGCCCTTGAATCAAACTTTTAATTTATACCCATAGGTTATTTAATGATAAAAATAAATATACTATGATGGTTCTTTCAATTGAAAATTAAGTGTCGTACAATGAAATGTATAAACTTCATTTCTTATTTCTTTCAACATCTTTTCACTCAAAAATTTGGTGTCGAAGAAAAAATTTCGAGATAATATTTTTCTTAAAAATAATTGCAAATATTTTTTATATCCAAAAAATTCAGTAGCTTCCTACTTTTTCTTCAAGAATATCCAGCATTATACCCATATGTCCTCCTCTGGCGAGTACAAAATATCGGTTTGTATTGCAAATTAGGCGTTTTAGAAAGTTATCGACACCCCTATAATTTCACCTCAATATCTCAAGCGGTTTACGAAAACTTCAAGTTCAACTGCATCTTTCGATTGAATTTAACACCCTGTGAATCGGTAACAATGTATTTGCAGACCTATGTTTATGTATCTTTTCTTCATGAAATGACTTCAGCAAGCAACTCCTTGAAAATAGCCATGACTTGTTTGAACACCCTGAATATAAAGTGAAAATTTGAAGGTGTATGTTAAATTATTTATAATTATTCGTAATTGAGCAAGGCCCAATCTCAGTTCCATGGCCTCAGTGAGTGCAGAGCGAAAAGCTCCAGTAATCATCATGCAGGCCGTTCTCTGCAATTTAGAGAGCTTGAGTTGGGATTGCTTCTTAAGACTGCAATCCTATCAAGCAATGTAGTCGTATGTGATACGTGGTCTCACTACTATCACATATGGCCACTGAAGTTGCTTTGATGCAAGACGCCATTTCTTTCTACAGGTCATTGGACATGCCATAAGGAATATCTAGCCTTGTGTATTGTGTTTTTCTAGTGCAAATTCCACGTGAATCTACTATCCAAGGTATCCAAGGTATCCAAGGTAACGATCAGAAATTCAGCTTTCGCCGCAATAAATAAATAATATAATAATATATAATATATTACTCCGCCTAGGGTCGCGGGAGAAACAACTATCTCTACTTTAGTTAATAGTAGCATAAGGGTTTTGTGGGGGTTTATGCTAAGTTTCTCTACCTCACACCACCTTGAATAGCTGACATAGCCTCTGATGGAGGCATCGCAGTAGTCTCCGACATTCAGAATGAAATATCATCAGCGTACACTTGTACATGAATATCCAGAGCGGCAAATATTGCCTGAAAGTTATCAACCATTAGAGACCACAACAGAGGAGATTATAATACTTCCTGAGGGCAGCCCCTACCAGCTACAAAACTGAATCCACTGTTGACCACTCTGGCATTTAGCATTTTAATAATCCTTTCCGCAATAATATTTGGTACTCCTCTTGCTCTCGCAGTACCACATAGTAAACTAGTTGGTCCGCATTAAACGCAACTTGCAAGTCCACGCAGTCTCCTTGCGGTCCTAAGACTGAATGATCCTGACGACTGAGTTGTTAAGTGCCAGATCGGTTGATTTCTGTTTTTGTAAAGCATATTGTTCACTGAAAGCCCTCAGCGATGACACCTCGGTCCTGATGTATCCATCTAACAACTTCTCTAGGGTTTTCAGAACGAATATAAAACTTAGGTCAAAACTTTTCAGATTGTGATTTCGATTCACCCACCTTAAGGATGTAGACAACCCTTACCTTCCGCCAGCTGGCTGGGACAAAATTCCAGGCCAGAATCGACTGAAAGAGCCTAATGATATATGGAAGGACATCTAATCCTTGCTGTAGCAAGGCACGCATGATGCCATCCTCCCCAGGTGCCTTAAATAGCTCAAATAGGAATATTGCTCACTTAACTGCTCTGCGCTTGATGATAGTTCTTTCGTTTTCCAATTATCATTTTTTGGCTATTTAGTAAGGCCCTTCACGACGATGGTGTCACAGATGCCACTGATTTCAAGAAATCGACAATCTGGGAAGTGTGTTCTCGCAAGAATCTCTAGCGTCTCTATTCCAGAGTCCATGTACTGTCCATTCGGGCCTTCTACAGATCCAGTGAGCAGCACCGGACCTCTAGCGAAAACCCGGTGCAGCCTTGCACTAATGGAGTATTTTCAGCCTCCCAGCAGAATCTGTGCCAGGATTCCCATTTTGCCCTCCCTACTTCATAATCATAATGTGGAGCATACCACGGTAAAATAACTGGCGATTGAGAATCTTAATGTGTTAACTGTAGCGTTACCGATAAATTAAGAATTGATAAGTGGCGTTGCAAACGATAGCAAACAGATGTAGTTGCCGAAAGGGCTTGAAAATGACGTCCTCGTTGAATCCAAAAGTATATTTAACAAGTGAGTACATTTAGATTAGCAATTATCAAATGTACTTTAGAGAGACATATTTTTGTCTGAACAAGAAAGAGTGATAGGTATTAACAGCTGCTGAGCGGTTTACGAATGGTTTGTGCTGGTTAATATTTTGGGGTAAGAACATATTCAGATTCAGAAACGCCATAAAATCGGCGAAAACTTATCCAGGAGCTGATGTTTCATCGGACCACAACCCAGTTGTGTGCAAACTAGAGGTTAAACTAAAAAGTCTCGAAAAACAGAACAAAATAAATAGAATGAACATCAAGAAGCTTTCTGATTCAGCTATCAGAGAGCAGGTACAGAAAGTACTGAAAAACGAATTAGAGGAAATCAGTGAAACAGTGAAACAGTGAACTGAAAAGATGGAAAAAAATAACAACAGCTATGCAAGAAACATGCTTAAAATTCCTGAAGCAAAACAATTCAGAAGAAGGAGTGGATGACTCAAGAAATACTCGATCTGATGGGAAAAAAGGCGACTGCATAATAACAAGAAGTACCGACAAATACATAATTCAATAGGGAGGAAAATCAGAGGGGCGAAGGAGAAATGGTTGTCCGAAAAATGTAGGGAAATTGAGGAATGTAAAAGAAAATTTGACTCGTACAATCTATATGAAGGGATAAAAGAGTTGGCAAAACGAAAGAAGAACAGATTGAGCATATGCATAATGGATACAGGCGGCAACATAATAACAGATCCTGTAAAATAGGAGTAGTCTGGAAATCATATGTCGAGACTCTATTCGATTCTCAACGTCGAGAAGAATTTTCAGTCACAGAAAACATAGTGACTGGACCTCCTATCCTGAAATCCGAGGTAGAGAAAGCCATCAACTCCCTCAAGAATAATAAAGCACCCGGTCCGGACAACATTCATGCTAAAATACTGAAGCTTATATGTACGACTAGTGATCAATTCCTTCAAACTCTCACAGTTTCATTCAATAACACATACAATAAAGGTGAAGTTCCCAAAGACTGGCTGCGCTCTACCTTCAAAACAATACCAAGAGAAGCCGAATACTAAAATATGTGACCAACATCGGCTTGTCAGTTTGTCAGTCAAGAACGAAGTCCTTCACCAGAATCATCCAATCCAGAATTTTTAACAAATGCGAAGCGAACATCAGTGAGTCACAGTTTGGGTTCCGTAGCGCCATAGGAACGAGTGAAGCTATTTTCAGTCTTCAAGTGCTTATTTAACGCTGCAGGGATATGAATATGGATGTATACATATGTTTCATTGATTTTATCAAAGCATTCGATAAAGTTCTTCATGAGCAGCTACTTGAGATCCTCCAAAGTGCTGGAATAGATGACAAAGATATCCGCGTTGTTGCAAATTTGTATTGGGGTCAGTGCTCTAGGGTGAAGGTTGGTCACTCATACACTGATGATATCGAGATCCGAAAAGGCGTTCGTCAGGTTTGTGTATTGTCTCCTCTCCTTTTCAATTTATATTCAGAGGAAATTTGA
Source organism: Cryptolaemus montrouzieri (assembly GCA_013387265.2). Classification (NCBI taxonomy): domain Eukaryota; kingdom Metazoa; phylum Arthropoda; class Insecta; order Coleoptera; family Coccinellidae; genus Cryptolaemus; species Cryptolaemus montrouzieri. Next base: position 67,451,711 of record JABFTP020000103.1, read on the forward strand.
AGGAAGAATTAGAAGATACAACAGCGGGTGTATCAATAAACGGGGAGATAGTAAACAACATAAGATACGCTGACGATACGGTAATACTTGCAAGCAGCATTGAAAAACTTCAGGATCTGATGAACCGAATACATTCAGTTACTCAGGAGTACGGTTTGGAACTCAATGCATCTAAAACTGAATGGATGGTGATAAGTAAGAATAGACAACCACCACACAGCTCTCACTTAACAACAAAAATAGAGAGAAGGTTGAATCATATAATTACCTAGGAACAGGCGTGGATGCTAGATGGGACCAGTCTGTCAAAATAAGGGCAAATATTGAAAAGGCTCATGCTTCTATCAATAAAATCAAAAAACTACTAGTCAGTTACGACTTATCGCTGTCACTTAAGATACGAATGATACGCTGCTACGTATTTCCTGTTTTACTGTATGTACTGGGGGCCTGGACGGTGAGTGAGTCGATGATGAGGACACTCGAAGCATTTGAGATGTAGGTGTACAGACGCATGCTGTGGGTGTCTTGAACATACCATGTTACCAATGTGGAAATTTTACGAAGAATTTATGAAGGAAAAGAAGTCGTGAACATATTGAAAAAGCGGAAACTAGAATATCTTAGTCACCTGATGAGACTCTGCAATTGATTATAGAAGGTAGAGTGAACAGCAAAAGAGGCCCTGGGAGAAGAAGACGCTCGTGGCTATATAATCTGCATTTATGGTTCGGGCTCAATTCAGTAGAGCTGTTCAGAAGTGCCGTTAGCAAAGTGCAGATTGCCATGTTGATTGCCAATGTTCGCAATGGATAGGGCACATTGAGAAGAAAGAAGTAAGCACATATTAAGTTATTTGTTGGCTGGGATATGGGAACATAGAATATTATACTAAATCTAAACTAAAGGAGATGACAACGATCACCATGATCATATGCTGCAACTTCTGAACGTTATTCAGATTTGGATTCCATCGAACATTCGTAGGATTAGCACAAACGAGCTATTCGTTACCATCAGCAGATCAAAAAATACGGAGAAGTAGGCAGATGTACTCTGATTATCATGTTCTACAGAAAAGCGGAAACGTCCTTATTGGTGGTATTCCAAATAGAGTTGATTATGTTTTTATAGTAAAAGGTACTAATACTATCGAATAATGATTATCTCTTCGCCATATTTTTTTTATAATCTATTGTTGTGTGTTTGATTTTATTTTATTTTGATTCTATGAATTGTCAATTGATAATTTAATTCTCCTGAACAATCTGAGTTTTCACTTATAAATATGAAATATGTACCATAACTTTTTCATGAAATACTTTAATATCCCTAACTATTCTTGCAGTGTATTATATCCATTCCGTACATTGTACGATTAATGCGTCTTTGTCTTAATCGATCCATGCTGGGTCTGAACCAGATATAATAAAGGTCATGTTTATTAACCCCATCCATATTGTCCAGTCATTCAACCCAAATTACTAGAATTAGTGCGTCTACAAGAGAGTAAACAATATTTCCTATGTGTAATTTATAAATCTTAAGTGTTACTCTGTGTACACGGCTGATTATAAAGTGTCCAGACAGCGAATGTCTAGTGTTGTAGGGAAACATAATAATTAAAGGAAATTACAAAGCTCAAATATGTGAACAATGTATACTAGACATTTCTGCTCGACAAGCTCTAATTTGAAATCCTTTGAGTATAATTTTATGGGTATTTCATCCTTTCGAGAACTAATGTACAGAGGTGATTATCTCAACGATTTGATTTCCGGCCTTCAGTAGGACTCGATGATAATCAATTTTCGATATATGGATTATGGTTTTAAATAATTCATATAGTGAATGGATCCAATATATTCAAATTAATCAAACAGCTAAAGAAAGAGTACTACGCTCAAGTTTCACAAAATATAAATCAAAGAAATATGTTTGACAAATGTTCGTGTTTCGCCCAATTTTGAAAAACTAAAAGTTAATTAAAATATTGCAAAGTTAATAATCCTGCCTTTGTTCGTGGTCGATACACGAGCATTAACCCGACCTAAGGTGCACCAGGGACCCTTTAGGTTATTCTTGGCAGGTGCGTCCACGTCGTGGGGGTGGGCCCGATTTGACTTAATCAGGGCTGAGTTCTGCTGAGGCCCCAGTATTGCGGGGATAAGGCTTTACTCGTGCCCAGGGCTACGGGCGAAGATCACAACGGTAGTGATGGTGGAGAAGACAGTCTTCTGTACGGCAGATCTAGCGGAAGAGGCAACCCAGCTTTGGAAGAATTACAAAGCACCTGTAGCGTCTTACCCAGAGTGGGCGGCTCAAACAGCGATGGTTTCCAGAATGGGCGGCTGCATCACACACTCACTCGCCAACACGCAGGGCAAGCGCGGCGTTTCAATGCGAAAACCTCCGTATTTAAACTAGAAATGTCAAAACCTGAAACACTATTACCCCAGGTGAGTAGAGCTATAAGCTCACAATCTCACACTGACAGACCAGTCAGCCCCATGGATTCTGGGGGGGGGGTGTAGGGCAAAGTCTTCACTAGAAAAAATGAGAATATGAAACACCGCATATTTGTTGCCACATATAACATACGCACAATGAGAACGGAAGAACATCTTGTTGAATCAAACGTGAACTGGAACAAATAAAAAAGAATGTTATTGGACTGTCGGAAATATTACAACGCTAAAGTCAGATCATATACTTTATCAGAAAAACTCCGATATCAATAATCATACTGGAGGAGTAGGTTTCCTTGTAAACGAGAACACAAGTATCCAAATTCTGCGCTGTTCCTGATCGAGTCATATATCTTATATTGTACTTAAACAAGCGTTATGCAGTACAAATAATTAAAATAAATGCTCCAACAAGTAAATCGGTAGATGAAGGGGTAGAACAGCTATATGAAGAGATAATGATTGCAAGACGAGCAAAAAATGCATACTTCACGATCATAACTGGGGATTTCAACGCCAAAATCGGCAAGAAGACGCAAAATGATACAGAAAACATCGGTGAACACGGCCTTAGAATGAGGAACGATAGAGGGAAAATGCTCGTGAACTTTCTCTTGAAAGAGAACCTTCACTGTCTAAATACATTTTTTGAAAAACCTCGTCAACGCAAATGGACCTGGAGAAGCATGAATAATTCCACAAAAAATGAGATCGATTACATACTTCCAGATAACCGAAAGAACTGTAGTGATGTGTCCGTTCTCAATAAAGTAGAGACAGGAAGTGACCACAGAGTAGTTCGAGCTTGCTTCCGGTTCGATATCAAACAAGAGAGAAAAAAGTTCATTACAAAAACCTAGTTTCCTGACAATCAGTCACACCAGAGCAAGGAATGCCGAATATCAAGCAGAAATAGCAGGAAGGTAACAACCAGAAGAAACACTTATAAGGATGGATATTGAACACAAGGATGAAAAACAAATAAGGAATAATTGTTTTCAACATAGAACAAATATTTCACATAATAGAAGAGTTTTACACCGACCTCTACACATCCAAGTCCCCAAACGTTATTGACACATTGAGTTCAGTATTGAATGTGGGATCAGAGGACCTGCCAGATATATGCCCCAGTAAAATTAGTAGTGCACTTAAAGGTATGAAAATTGGTTAATGTCCAGGGGAGGAACATGTCACTGCTGAAATGCTCAAACTTGGTGGAGGACGCATGGAAAAACTCATTCATATTCTATCGAACAAATGTCTGCAAGAATGTAAGCTTCCAGAAGAATGATACAATGCAGAAGTCGTGCTGCTATTCAAGAAAAGAGACATCAGTCACACCGAGAATCATCGCCCTATTAGTCTGTTATCACACCTCTATAAATTTTTCATGAAAACCCTAATAAAACGCCTCCCGAAGAAAGTAGATTTCTATCAGCTACCAGAACAGGCTGGCTTTAGGAGTGGTTACAGCACCCTAGACCTTCTGCAGACATTGCATATACTATTGGCAAAAACAACTGGGTACAATATACCTATATATTTGCCATTTGTAGACTACTATAAAGCGTTCGATTCGATAGAGATATGGTCCTTTCTAAATGCTACGAATAATACTAGAATTCACTCTAAGTACAGTGCAGTTAAAGGGAATTTATACCAGAGAGCAACTATGCATGTCAAAATTGATGATGATACAAGTACTGCAAGAATTGATCTTAAACCTGGGGTACGCCAAGGTGATACGATATCATCTAAACTCTTCACCCTGGCTCTAGAAGACGTATTCAATAAATTGGAATGGCAAGAAAAGGCATCAAAATCGAAGGCTCGTACATTAATCATCTGCGCTTTGCGGATGACATCGTCCTAATCGCTGGAAACACAGATGAATTAGAAGAGATTTCAGTTCAGCTGAATGAAGCGTATATGATTGAAAATGAACATAGGCAAAACCAAGGTCATGTGCCCCAACAACGTTTCAATCCATTGAGGGAATCAAGTCATCCAAAATAAAAACGAGTATGTTTATCTGGATCACGGCATCGAACTAGGACAAGAAATCCAGAAGAATTGGGTTAACCTGAGCCGCCTTCGGGAAACTTTAACATATCCTGAAAAACACCGATATCCCAATTGACTTGAGGAGAAGAGTTTACGACTCCTGTACCTTACCTGTGGCTACATACGGACTTGAAGCGATTACAATAACGAAGCATAGAGCCAATCGCAATCGGACTACTCAAAGAGCCATGGAGCGTGCAATGCTGGGAATATCCTTAAAGGACCGAGTAAGGAACGACGAAATCAGGCGAAGAACGCGAGTCTCAGACATGACATTATTAAAAGAATAGCCCAGTTGAAATGGAGATGGATGGGTCACGTTGCAAGGCAGAACAGAGAGAATGTACCCTGAGGTTTATTCAATGAAGGCCTATAGAGACCAAGCGAAGTAGAGGCAGGCCGAAAAGACGTTGGATCGACGATATAAAAGACGAAGTCAGGGACAGTGGTTTAGAATAGCACAAGACAGACATGAATGGAAGTGACACGGAGAGGCTTACGTTCAGAAGTAAACGGAAGAAGGCTGACAAAGAAGGAGAAGAAGAATATTCCTGAGAATAATATGAGAGAAGACGGAATGAACGGAAATCAGGCTGATTGTTTGTTATTGGTAGATAATGTTTGTGAGCTTTTACGAATGCTCATCATCTAATCTCTTAATTTTGATACCTACATGTGAAATCTGTCTTATTTTTATGTGTATTATTGATGATTTATGCTCGACTACTTTACTATCGAAAAATAACCAGTTAATATAGTGAGAAATAGTTGATTGATTCCACCGTACCTACGTGATAGTTGATCATGATGGTAATAAGAAATGAAACTATGTATAATACTATCACAAGAGATTTAATGAAAATCAGGATTGCAATTTCGGTCTCTCGACCATCTTTAGGTGACTTCAAAGTATTGAATAGTTCAATACTACTTGTCAGTTTCAATAGTGAATGATCATTATGTGAGGCCGGGGTGAAAGTTCTCGGGGCACTTTGTTACGACAGTTATGACATATCTATACTCGTAAAGTGCGTCGTGTAATCATCAGGTGACGCGCCTCGCTGGCGGCCATCTCAGTTGCTCTGACGGCGGCGGACGAGGGGCTGTGAGCACAGCGCTATTAAAACACCACATGAGTAAATTCTTTTTGTATTTATAGTTTTGGTCTATTTTCCTTCATCATTGAACGATTTATGTGAATCTTTATAATTTTAGAGTGGCATTAGTTAGATATCTTATAGCTTGAATGTGGTTTCAATTGAATTTATTAATTTGCTAGCATGTTTTATACAAAAATTTAATTTGGGGTTATAAGTTTCCTCCCAAAGGGGCTGGTTGTTCGCCGTAACAGCTAACCCCAATCGATCTTTAAAATTACTATACATAATATATTTTTAATTTTTTTAGAATCGTACATACCTACAAACGGAAAACTGAGAGAGGGAAAACATCCAAATCGTTATCACGCAAAGCTGCCAATGCTGGATTGCTGCTGATGGAATAAAAGTAAAAATGGTAGCCAAAGAACTGGAAATTTGTCACATGATATTACGTCGATTTTTAAAAAAAATTAGAGCTGGTAAAGATTCTACCGTAGGTTATAAAACAGATCAGTGTTCACCACGGAACAAAAGAGCTGGTTAACACTATTTTGAATTGTTCATCAATATACTTCGGTTTGCTGCCAGGAGAGATGCAAAAACTGGTGTATGAAGGTGCAGTTAAATTTTATTTGGGAAACATTCCTCCTACGTGGCATAGCAATCGAGAAACTGAGGTGGATTGGTTAACTGGATTTATAAAAAGAAACCCAGTATTGTTTATCTGAACACCAGAAGCGACCAGTGCAGGACGTGCATTTGCACTCAAAAAACAGAGTGCAGATGAATTTTTCACAAAGCTCGGTGATATTCTACTCAAATATAAGTTATCACCTTCCAGAATATGGAACCTGGACGAGACAGGAGTCACGACTGAAGACGAAGAAGATAGTAATTCAAAAAGGCACAAAACAGGTCAGTGCTATAGTTTCTGCTAAGCATGGGACTTTAGTTACTGTAGAGCAGCAAGTGCTGCAGGAAACACGATTCCATAAATATTTGTATTTCCTGGTTTAAAATTTAAAGACTTGTTTTTAAGAGATGGGCCCTCTGAGTCAATTGGAGCTGATAATAAATCCAGATGGATGATTGCCACTGAATTCCTTACATATATGGATCACTTTATCAAGTTCACGAAACCAACTTCAGAAGAACCAGTGCTACTTTCATTAGACAACCACTCTTCACACATAGACATCAACGTAGTTGAGAAAGCTAAAGCAAACTCAATGATAATGCTGTCATTCCCACCTCACTACACATAGGCTACAGTCACTAGACGTGGCATCTATGGGCCTTTCAAATCGTATTGTGCTAAAGCTCAAAACAACTGGCTACGAAATCACCCGTGAAAAACAATGTCCATTTATGAAATTCCCGGAATTGTTAAATCGGCATGACCTCAACACTCTGCCACAGATCAGGGTGAATATCTCAGGCTACCTCTTGTGACCATTAATAGTGCCCAAAAACTTTCAATTAACAGCAGTAAAGACAAATGTTTCAATTGTGTTTAATCTTGAGATTGTAAAACCTTTACCAAGATTGCAGACGGCTACTAAACAAGACGGATGTTTTGACTGCATTAGCTGAAGAACAGGTGAACAAGAAAGCAAGGAAAGATGAAGCCATTAGAAACAAGAGAAAGGAAAACAACAATAATAAAAGAAAACGTGAAGGAAAGGGAAAAGGAAATGGAAAAGCTCCAGTAAAAGCTAAACGAAGAGTATTACAAGAAAGCGAGAGTGATAGTGATGATAAGGATATGGTACTGAATAATTTGTTGTAATTCATATTCAAATTCTCTCCGAAGAGAATAGTGGATAGAATGTAGCATATGTGAAAATTGGGAACATGTTAAATGTACAAATGAAACTGACAATATCACTTATGTCTGTCTCAACTGTGAGTCAGATGAAGATTTTAACGATGAATAAAAATAAAAGTTGCCAAAGTTGATTACGACTGATAATTTACCTTCATTGTAATTTTATTTCACTTAATATAAAGTATTGGAAAACTTCAATATGGTAAATAATATTGACTTTAGCAGTTTCGTTCTGTTATTTGATTATAATTGTAAGTTTTATCTCACTTTCCTTTACTTCCTTTACTTGTTGTATTATGTAGTTAACATAAGTGCAGTTATGTTTGTGGTAAGGTTTTTACTTGGTGAATCTCTGTTATAGTTGAATTGATAAAAGAAAATTCATCTGAAGATTTAATGTTATACCCTCCCACAAAAATTGTCGCATCATCCTACTTTTACGACAATATTATACATATAAAGTTGTAGGTTGGTTATTCAAGAGTCGTTTGGTAACTTTCAGAAGTGTAAAATAGGAAGATATCATTCAAAAGAGATGAGTTTATGATAAAAAATATCAACAATTTTCGAGTTAATGAAAATTAAAAAATTATACCATCATCAATCATTCGAGAAGAAACCAAAAAACTAGCATCGAATGGTTACTAATTAATTTCAAAATCGAATATTTCCTCCCCGCACCCTAATTACTGCCAGTATACGTCTCGGAAGCCCCTCCAACAAATTTTGGATGTATTCTTGAATCACTGAGTTCCAAATTTCAGGAAGCAGATTTTCTATTTGTTGGAGTACTCTACGTTGCTGAATTTGCGACCCCATGTTGTCCCAAACATGTCCTATTGGATTCAAGTCGGGACTTCTGGCTGGCCATCTTGAAATATCAATTTCGGCATTTTGCAGAAATTCTGTAACTACTCTAGCTGCATGAGGCCGAGCATTATCATCATGCATACAACTGAAGTTTTGTCCATCAATGGGCCAAAGGGTACAACATGAGGTTCAAGGATATCTGCGATGTATCTGGCCGCAGCCACTCTTTCATTATTTACTAGGACTAACTCAGTTGGAAAGAAATGCCTCCACACACAATTACTGAGCCCCTCCGAAATTTTTGATGTGCCGGATATTGCATTGCTGATACCGTTCCCCCGGTCGTCTGTATACAGGCATGCGTCTATCATTTGATTACTAGACAGAAACTGGACACGTCGGAAAAGAGAACATTGAACTATTCTGGAATATCCCAATTTGCACGTTCCCTCTCAAACTGAGGTCTTGCAACTCCATGCTCTCTGGTGAGACGCGGGTCGGTAGAACCCACTCTTGGTCTGATATCGTCTTCTCTGAGCCCGTTACTAACAGTTTACAATGAAATATGTACATTTCTGAAGAGAGCAAGTTCATTTTGTAGCATTCTAGCCGTACAGTGCCAAACTCTTAGTGCAGTTAAACGAAGCCAACGATCATCAACTGGTGTTGTTATTCGATTTCTTCCCTGTCCAGCCTTCTTCCATATTCCCCTGTTTCGTGGTACCGATTAATTCCTCTGGAAATAGTGCTTTGGTCAACATTCAACAAGTTATCCACGTAACATTGGCCTTGCCCCTCCTCTAGAAGTGTTACAATTCTCACCACTTTATGGTCACTCAAAGAGCGTCCAGGATGTTAAGCAGCCATTAGAATTAATTCAAACATTCGAAAATCAACAAGATACTCTGAAAACTTGCCTTAATTTAGCGTGAAAACTGAAGAAAAATTGAATAAATACTAATAGTCAAATAAACTCATTCTTGATTCAGACGTGTTTGGGATCATATGGAAACAAATTTTACTACACAGATAAGATTTTTCCCCTCATATGTCCAAAAACATATGTTGACGAAGAAACTGTGATCGAGCAGCTTAATCGATTGTGGAATTCAGAATACCAGATGATGCGACAATTTTTGTGGTGTGTATATTTTGTTTTCTTTTCTAAAGTTCTGTTATGGAAGTGCCAAAAATTCTGTTTATGTGTTTATGTCAGGTATTTTCACCAGCAGGTAACATTTTTCGTATGCTTAAATATGTACATAGCAAGATTTATAGCATTGCATGACAACTGAATACTGTCTTTTCAAAAGAATAAATATAAATGTATATATATATATATATATATATATATATATATATATATATATATATATATATATATATATATATATATATATATATATATATATATATATATATATATATATATATATATATATTTATTCTTTTGAAAAGACAGGATTCGCAAATACTTGAATAATTGTATTTACAATGAATGCTTATATTTATAACTACTATACTACTATCTTGTATACGATTCAATAAACGAGTGAAAAAACTTGAGGAAAAATCTCGTTTCGCTGGCGCTATTACACTAGCAATAGCTTGTCTCTTTATGCTGTGTTTGTGTCATGTGTAGATGAATAGTACCAAAGATTTTTCTGCTTAGTCGCTTCATTCTCTCTTGCATTTCATGATTTCCAAACGAAGACTAGGGTGAAAGGAAGAGGGTTTGGGACAGGAATATGTAACAATGAAAAAAGAAAACCAACAGAAATATATTTCAACAATCATACTTCTTATATGTCTAAACAAATCTAAGAAAAGATTTTACATAGTAAGCAAGGTAATGAAAAGGACTAAGGAGATAACATAAGAATACATAACCTGCGATATTTCCTCAAATTCCCTCTCTGTTTGACCGAGAGAGCCCCGATGGCTAGGTTCAGTCTTCTAAGTGATGCCGATTATAAACTATAGATGTTTTAGAATCATTATGAACCCAATAATCTGGGTTGACATCGCCCATATATTATTTCTTCGGGAACTTGTTTAATTTAAAGAAAAATTTTCGAAAAAATTTTGACAGCCGTTTGCAATTTATGACAAATGGTATAATTTGCCCCACATATGGAATAACTCGCCACAAAGTGGGGTTGAATGTTCCGTTCCGAAATTTCGCAAAAATATGCCTGTACATAAAATATATTGAAAAACTAACAGAAATGACTTCACTATAACAGGGATCGATTAAGACTTTTAATAAGATCAAATATTAAAATTTAAATCTCATCATTTTCACCGTAAAATTTCATGTTAATTGAAATTCTGAACTACCCTCCAATATTTAGCTGTTTTCACCTGTATCAAGTTCGATGTTCGTGATTATAGATTTATCTTTTCGTACATATCGTGCTTTTTTTTCTGTTTCAATATATAATATAATTTAGTACTTACTTGTGGGACGTGTTATATTTTCATATTTACTGAACCTGAAGGGTGGGGTAAATCGAGGATAGTAATAATTATTTTTTTTTATTTTAATAACTTGTCTGTGATCTCATTGTCGTACTCGTCCTTTCCCGATAAAGAAGAACCGTGAGTATTTTGAGCACAAATCTATGAAACGCGGACATCTTGATTTTATGCGGATAGAAAGCACTATCACGGATTAAGGTATCGGTGAACGTTGGTTCATTGATACCTCAATCTATAACTGTTCTCATCTGCATGAATTTAAGACCTCTGCTTTCATAGATTTATGCAGAGATTTTTCACTGGTCTTATCAAGAAAAAACCTTGGAAAATAGTTTAAGAACATCAAAAATAAATTAATCCCTGAAAAAGTTAATATACCCACTGAATCTTCTCATAGCATTACATCTGCTATCGGAGCAAATCTTTTAGTAAGTGCCAAATAGTTATCCACTGAGAGCATTTTTACTACCCTCATCAGAATTTCAATACCATCATACTGTTAATTTTATCAGGTGTTGAATTTATAGACGATAAGTTAAGATTGGCGACTAAAAATTTGACTCGTCGGAAAACTCAATAAAAAACTGCAATATGGTTAGAGTTTCCCTTGGACGGTTGGAATTTCGTCTCTATTGGAATCATATTATGCTCCAAATTGGTTTTGTTCCATTCGAATTATACGTGCTTTTCGTGGGTTTTTCCTTCTTTGGGGCTACCAGAGTTGCCAGTCAAACCGTTTCTGAACAATCAATCCATCCAACGAAGACTGTCCAGTGTTTGATGAATTTGATTCTTTTTCTGACCAAAGTAGAATATTAACCTTCCTTTTTGCGTAGAAATTCTCGAAGGGTTTTCAAAGAAAAAGCCAGAATCGTTCTCGATAAAATGGTTTTGGCATCAATCTATTGGATTGGAAGCTTTTCAGAATGAGACTGCATTTCTCCCCAATAATGGGAAAAATATTACCATTACACCAAAGTTATAATGTGTGTAACAATTTAGTTGCAGAGCTGTTCAATTTTCTCATGAAAAATACAATACATATTTTTTCCTTAAACCGGAAGAGAAACTTTTTTTTTTCAATGTTCTGCAATATTCATTATATGTACAATAAAGATTTTGCATTGAAATTATTTTCTCTCATCCTAAAAACTGAATCTTGTGCGGTTCAATGGTCAAAAGCCTAAGAGTACCGTAGAAACAATAGCAATACAAGACTCCGTGAATGAAGTCATCTCTAAAAATTCAACTAATATCGATATAAAAAGAATGTGAATAATTATTTTTTGTAATAGTAAATGCACACAACCAACAATATTTAGAATATTACCCCAGGGTTTTTTGAAATTTCGAAGGATTGTTAAAATTGATTCTTTTGAGATGTTTCAATTGAAAAAGAAATAAATTAAGGTTCATTTGAAGAAAGAAACAAATAAAAGAAAATGAGAGACTCTTTCCTCATGTGGTAAAGAAATTGAAAATTGTTTTCTCAAGGAGTAGGTGTTTTTTCCCGACCTTAGTAGCTTGTATTACCTGTCCTGATACAAGCCTGAATCCATCTAAGCATGCTTTGGATTAGGTTTTCGATCTCCTCTATGATGATATTCTGCCACTCTTCTGTGGCGGCTTGGATGAGTTGTGGGGTCCTAGATTATCCTGGCACGATTCAATTTTCATTTTGAATTTATACCATCAATGGTCAATAGGATTTAGGTCTGAAGAGCAAGCTGGCTATTCCAAAATAGCAGTACCCTTGGTTTCAAGATAATGTCGGGCGAGGTTGCTGGTATGCGGAGGAGCATTATCTTGCATCAAAGTGAAATTCTCACCGTATGTCTCACTATGGGCTCCAGCACAAGGCCAACGCAATTTCTAGCCGCTACACCCGCAGTAAACGAAATCAAATCTGTTTTCCACCCAGCATAATGCCACCTCAAAACATCACAGTGCCTCCTTGGTATTTCCAAATTTGTCTTGCTGCTCGGAGTCCAGCTTGTCTTCCATGACCCCTTAAAACCCGAATCTGGCGGTCATCTGATCGAACACCAATTCTGGTCTCATCCGAAAGAAGAACATCTCTCCAATTCTCAATCCACCAATTAAGTCTGTTAACTTTTTTTTCTGATTAGCTCAGAAAAAAGGGCCGTCTACTGTATAAACCCCTTGAACGAAGTTTTTGAAGTATTGTTTCGACTGATACACTGATGCCTATTGCTTCCACACATTGCCTTTAGAGTATGGGGTGCGACACACTAGGGTCTCTTCTTGCAATTTGGCACAAAAAAGCGGTTTTGTTCTTCAGAAGTGATCTTTCTACGACTTCTTCTAGGCCTATTTTACAGAGATTGTAGCTCCACGTATCGGGCGTAGGTTTTTGAAATCACACCCTGTGATACCATCATTGTGGCCGCTACATCTGTCTGTGTCACACCTTACTCAACGAGAGCAATGATTCGACTCCTCTTCATATCAGATAATCCAACATAAGTCATTTTCAATTATGATTATAGGATTTTTAAAATTTTGAAATTCACAGTTTCAAATCTCAATGAAGAATGAGTACAATATTCTAAACATGTGGTGATAATTCAACATTTCTTATCATACTATCGAGGGTTTTACAACGAAAACTTCATTCTTCAGAAGTAGTCAAAGATCCATAGACAAAAACAATCAATAATGTGAAATACCGAGTGATTCCATATAAATTTGGTTGTGTAAAGTCCAGTCTAATCCAATACTTTACAATTTTTCTAAGTAAATCATCACGCCTTAGAAATTTTATTCCATGATACACTGCAATAAAATGGATCTGAAAATAGCACGATATTCATTCTAACTATAGGAATATGAACATTAAGAAGGAACGTCTCAACGAAATTTTGCTGGAATGTTCTTCACCATTAGTTCATTATGAATTAAAACAAAGGTACGTTTTTCCAGAATAATAAGAAATAGCTATGCTAGATAATATATGTCGAAGAAATTAATATTTGCATAATATTACAGAAATTGCTAGGCTAGATAAGAATGTCCGGGAATTAATATTTTCATAATATCACAGCAAACAGGATTAAAAGTAGCCTTTCAGTTGAGCACGGTAATGAATCATCTGTGTATCATGTTTAGTCCAAATTTATTCAGTAGTTTCATTGTGATTCAGTTACAAATGTCTAGAATCACAAACTCCCTCACGTATGATATTATCGAAAGCATACTGAACTTGGTAAGTACACAACGTGATTTTTTTATCAGGATATAACAATTAGTACATTCAAAAATAACCCTTCTAAGCTCTCAACAATTAATCATTTATATGGATCCACTCAAAATATCAGAATATATTTCCTCCATTAGATTAACATGTTCATGCTGATATTATCTTGATGGATTTAAAAATAATTTTTCATCCAGGACGAATACTGAGAATGAGAGAGAAAAAACAAAATTACATTATATTTTCATGAAAATATCGGCCATATTCAACCTTCTGGGGTTCATAAAACACAATTATAAAAACGAATGATGAAACTGGATGTAATTTTGTTCGCTAAATTAATTAGAGAAAACATTATCAGCAACCATACAATTTGCTTGATTAATAGTCTGTGCTTCCAGAGAAAACAAGAATCAATACTGAATTTTCAAGAGCGAATCATTGAATAAAACATACAATGAGGGCATGGTAAGAGTATCGCAGAATGGCGGATCACTTTCCCTTTCAGTTACTGGAATATATTTTTTTTAGATAGCACTCATTCTTGAAATCCATTTTCAGACCCTCGTGTATTATCAGCTGCGTAAAATGTGAATATGGAAATCGCTAATGTCAACTGAATTTAAAGAAAACGAAGTTATTTGCAACCAAGGTAATCTGCTTGATCTACACTCTTATCCTTAAACTGTTACCATATTAGTAATTAAGTGGACCAATATCCAGGGAAAGTCGGGTAGCCTCAACCACATAAGTAAAACTTATTATTTTGTAAAGATTACAGAAAAAAAACTCTAAGAAAAAAAGATCTATTTTCAATCTTTATAATAAACAAAACATATTCCTCTCATACTAATGAAATTAGAAATGAAAATTTTCATTTGTATAACTGTAATGAAGTTTAAAAGGCACTGTCACAATCATTTGTGACAATCATTTCTGGAGCATCCCCCGGACACAAAAAAAGATGACTATGTCGATTTGCAAACATCACAATAGTAGAAAGATGACGATGGATCAATATCCACACATTCTTCATGAGCCCATTTTTTGCACTTGTGGCACTGAATCCAGTCTTCATCGAAGGTTTCCCTACAAATAATGCATTCTGCATCATGATCTGTTTCTTCCCTAGTTGAACTGTGGATAATTTTCCTAAATCTGATTTGACTGACGATTGCTTTTGTACTATCAGTTGCAGCTTTGGATTTATTGGCTACAGTCTTGTTTGCTACCAGCGCATCTTTTAATGGAGAGAATGTCAAAATCTCACTTTTTGGGGTTTTTCGAGAAAAGGCTGCAAGACGCTTCCTTGAGGCGTTAGGGAGAGGGGACAATTCTTTAAGCAATGCATTCAAACTAGGAGATGCAACTGGCTCTGCAGTATATTTCACAGTAGGTGGCTGCGTGCTGCCACTTGTTGATGGTTGTGATGCCTGAGTAGTGTTCACATTTGTTATTATGTCTATTCCAAGGAAATGATCTGCCTTCAAATCACCTTTTTCTCATTTAGATGGTATAACGAAAGAACCCAATGAGTTTAAGCGCGAAATAGGTCTACAAGTACAGTCTATCAAGTAAGAGCATAGTTATTATTGTGAAAAGATTAAAAAACAAAATGCAAAAATTCTTTGAAATATTTTTTTATTTGTTCGTAAACGTTCAAACAGAAACATTAATAGCAGGTCTAATCGTCTTCGACGGCAATATTAGCCTATCATCTTCTAGGTATGCTTTCCACGAGATTATTGGCGTATTCTTGTGGAAACGACTTGCAAATCTTTTTAACACGCCAAACAAGCTGCTTCAAATTACAAGGTCGGTTCTTCACAAGCTTCATCTTCATTTGAGCACGAACGTTTTCAATGGGATTAGCATCGGGCAACTAAAACGGCCAATCCAAAGTCAGGACACCCTTTTCAGTCTTCCACGAGCGTCAAGCCTTGCTCCGGTGTTATGGGTCGTTGTCCTCCTGGATAATCCAAATCCTTCTTTTCTTCTCGTACCTTTCTTAAGCAAACGGCGATGAAGGTTTTTCGTAAATTTGGTTCATTTTCTGGTTGTTTAAGTTATCCATAAACGCACAACGTACAATCCTTTTTCATAGATGCATCCCAGAACATGAATTTTCCAGAGTGTTTAACGGTCCTTTGGATCAATCTGTTGGTGGGTGTTGTCCAGACATGCTTAATTATTGAAAATGCCCTAAAAGATGATTCATCTGTGAAAATAACATTGCCTAAATCACGATCCAAATGTTCCCTTGCCCATTCGAGACGTTTTTCAATGTGTTTTAAACTCAGCATTGGCTTTTGCACAGTACTTCGAAGTGCAAAGCAACTTGCAAGCAAATACTAATGAACAGTTTTTGCGATATTATCAAACCCTTTTTTGATAATTTCACAACCTTCACGCAGAGACAATGTTGGATTCTACAAAAACAGAACACAGATCTTTTTTTGTCTTTTTCTGACACTACGCCAACCAAACTGCGATTTGGGAAATCACACATATTTTTTTCGACTTTATAACGGTTAACACACTTGCTGACGAACTGTTCCAAGTTTTGCATGCACATTGCAGCAACCGTTTGTGTCATTTGTGGTCCTTTGGAGTGCAAGCACAAAAAACTGCTTCAAAGCGCGACGCGTAAGCGGTACTCAATTTTCCGAAAATGATAGGTTAGAATTAGAAACAATATTTATCTGATTTTACTTCATAAAGCATTTCTCTGCGCGATAGATAGTCTCCTCTATTTTTCAGTAGCTCACTCTGTATCTTCTACAGTTTTCAATCAAAAATGAAAACTCGTTCACTTAGATGCAGACAAAGATAATACCTTCCTTTCGAGGTATCACTCGACCCATCTACCCTCTTCCAAATTTTCAAAGGTGGTTACCTCTGCTCTAGGGGTTGAAATTCGAGATGAGAATGGTACTTGATACTGACTGCCATTGATCAGCATGGATCTGTTCCATTTTACTTCACTGAAGGTTGAATAGTCTCAGGAAATAGTCTTCCCTATCTTTCAGTTGCTCACCCTGTATCTTTTACAGTTTTCAATTGAAAATGAAAATTCGTTCAAGGCAATGTAGACAAAGATACCACATTTCTTTTGAGTTATCACTCGACCCATCTTTCCTATTCTAAATGTTCAAGGATTACAACTCCCGCTTAGGGGGTTGATATTTCAGGAAAGTTTTGTACCATAAAAGATGTGTCCCTTGAAACAAAAATTGACCTGTTTTTGCGTTTTGATCAGAAATGAATATCTTGGTAGATATAACTTCTGTATAGTTTTCGTTGAAGCACCTTGTATTAACAAAGCTATGACCGGTTTCACCACACTGTGGCTTCATCAGATAGATTCAAACTAATGAACAGGGTTATTCCTTAGATATTAGTCTTATTTCCTACTTAATGTTACAATAGGTACAAGTAAAAGGGGTATGTTGGGAAACCCATCGGAGTTGCTTACTTTGTAAATTGAAGAGATTGGGTTTTTGGATTTAGATCTAATTGACTACTAAGCAACCTACCTGAGTTCTTTTCTTCGTTAATCTCTACAATAGTTTTTCTCTATTATTTTCATTGTGTAAAATTCTGAAATTATCATTCAAGTTATGGTTCTCTTCGAGTAAGTTATTAGAATAATGGGACTCTGATTTATGATAATTAAAACTAAGTTTGTACTCGGATAATCTAACTTTGAATATTCTGAAAGTTCTACCAATATAAATTTTATTACAATCTCCGCAAGACAGTTTATAAACACTGGTGTGTAATTTATATTTCTGTTGGTTTTTTTTTTATTAACCTCTCACACCATGAAAAAGATTTTAAATTATCAGCTGAGTGGCACTTTTTTCGACTTCACATGGAAAAGGGCCATGTGATGGACTTGGGGGTACTTTAAAAAGACTTGCAGCTAGAGTTAACCTGCAGGGTAAATAACTCTATCCGTACACCGAAAGAGTTATTTAGCTGGGCAACAGAAGCATTGCCGAATAAAACGTGTTAATGAAGTTAATGAATACAAATAAGAAGAAAAACAATTGTGAGAACGTTTCTAAAATGCTTTTACAATAAAAGGAACTTTAAAATATCATTCTATTAATGCGATTTCTCTACAACAATTGGATAACGGTTTTCATCTTGCGAAACAAAGGATATTGTGAAAATTTTAAACAGTAAATGTGACATTGTTTTATTTTTAAATGTTCTATTTGTTATTATATTCCAAATATTGTTTTTATTAACTAATGCATCATTGAAATCTTAATAAAAAAATTATTTTCAACAATATTTTTATTTATTTCATTTATGTATTTTTTCCATTTTTCCCATCTTCTTGGCTAATGCAATATGTTTTAATTTAAAAAATGAAACAATTATTTGTATTCAAGAGATAAACGGTGTAAAACGAGAATATGAGCCGTAGAATGTGACCCACGCGTCGATATGACGTACCACGCAAAATTATTATATTTTTTCTCATAGTAAAAATAACTTCTCCATTGTTTTTGAAAGCGTTTTCGATAGAAAATTTGACGCAGAATACGATAAATAAAGTAAAAAGTTGATTCATGGGTGGGACACTTTCGAAAACCGATTTAAACATTCAAATAGTTAATAACAATTTGAATTTTTTGACAATTTGTTTTGTGAGTATGTTTTTCTTGAAGCATGTTTTTTACCTTCAAAATAAAAAAATGGATTTCTTAGGTCAAATAGAACCGCAGTCATGAATCTTTGAAAAATAGGCTATTATCGAAAAATCATCAAATTCACGAATATTCGATCTTGTTTTTTTTTTCAAAATATCGAAAATAAAAAAAACTCCTCTTACACGTATCCCTTTTTTGTCGATATAGAACCCGTAAAAAAAGTTTCAGTTAAATCTAAAATGTGTAGGTCAGAAATGTGTTCGAATGACCCATATACAGAAATCACTTCTTTCCAAATGTGCCAATCATTAGGCAAATGTAGGTATAAATGTATAGGTCTAGAATATTATTACCTTAGACATCTAAAATTTTCCGGTTTATCTCGTCTTTTAATGAAAATTCCAAATGTTAGATTGAACAATCATTTACGATTTACAACCTGCTTCATACCAATTTGTGATATTAGTATAATTTCAAGGCTGATTAATGAGAAGTTATAGATACTATTTTGTTCAATTATCAAAATAGTTTTTAAAGCAAATTCTGAGATACATTTCAACCAGCAGGAAAATAATACAA
Organism: Cryptolaemus montrouzieri; assembly: GCA_013387265.2. NCBI lineage: Eukaryota > Metazoa > Arthropoda > Insecta > Coleoptera > Coccinellidae > Cryptolaemus > Cryptolaemus montrouzieri. The sequence continues at coordinate 67,470,925 of JABFTP020000103.1, forward strand.
CTTTTATTGCAAATACGATAAATCAAACGCCTTAAAGTAAAACAATAAACTTTGAGTCTCCAAAAATATTTCAAAAATATATCTGCTCTATAAGGACATCCGTTCTCACACAGTATCGAATTTTGTGTTCTTTGAAGGACATAAATCGACAAAACTATATTGTAATATAGTTTAACTATAATATTTCATTGTCTCAATGAATTGCGGAACAGTAGAATTAAATGGAGCATAAATCATTATTTCTTGATTTATACCGCTATATTCTAACATTTCTACGCGAATGGACATATTCATTTATCATAATTCCTTCTTGGGAACCCCTGTATATCAAGCTGAAAGTCGAGAGCAGTTTCACTTTAACTCTGATTTAAGGGTATTCGATTTCTTTGAATTGCGTCGGTGCTCAAATCTGACGTAGAAAAGCTTTCAACCTTTCCCCCAAGTTCCGCGTAAAGCGCCAATGAATAATATATCCTCGTAATGTATGATTGCCATCATGGTCTAAGTCACCTGTTGCTACAAGCTTTGAAGCTCTTGTTATTGACTTCTGAATATGTCGAAATGGGAATAAAAGCCTAATGCTTTGCAAGATATCTAACTGAACAAAGAGGGTATTCAGTTGAAAATTCCCTTAATCATCAGTTGCTTCAATTTCTGCATGTCTGAGATATCTTAAGGAATTACACTTTTGTCACTCATTAATCACTGAAATGTACAAGGTTTGACTAAAACTAAGCGATTCATTATATACAACAAGTCCTTCTACTCATCTCTGTCTGACAAACAGGAAACGAGACCATTGCATAGGAAGACAGACAATGATCATGATTTGGCTTTATTGCTGAGGCAGTCATTAGAAGTTCATATAATTACTGCTGCAGATATAAACACCTCAAAAAAGTCTGGGGAACACTTACCAATATCTTTAAAATATGAATTTGATGATTCAAATTTATAGAAATCTTTCGGTTTTTGTTAGGTTGTATTGTATATAATGTATTCTCAAGAAAACAAAATAATATTTCAGTTCTCCAAAGCATCTATTATAAAAAAAAATTCGAAATTTGAAAATGACGAAATTTGGTAAAACAAAAAAAATCCTGAACTAATATTTTCGAAACGATATGGAAGCAGTTATATTTTTCAGTACCCAGAAGGTCCACCTCTGTTATTAATGACACTTTGGCATCATCGCGGCATGCTCAATATTAAATTGTCTATTACATTTTGGCCTAAGTCATTTCAAGACTCTGAACTGCTAATCGAAGCTCCTGTTCATGATGGAAGACGTTTTGACGTAGGAGATTTCTTTGTATGGTGTCCCACACATGCTCGATGGGATTTAGATCTTGGGAGCAGGATGGCCACGGCAGAAGATCGATATCATTCTCTTCAAGAACGTTCAAGACAACTCTTGTACGATGAGGAGGGGCATCATCTTGTTGGAAGAGTGGATTTTGACCCATTGGTTGTAGATACGGTACCACTACAGGTAAAACTATCTAATTTGCGTAAGAATTTCCCGTGAGGTTGTTCTGTATGAAAACGAGGTCAGTTCTTCCACCAAGGCGTATACCTCCCCAAAACATCACTGATCCGCCTCCCTGTCTAACAACTTCTCGAGCATGCTGGAGATGGTTTTGCTTTCCAGGATCCCTCCATATTCGAATTCTTCCCGAATCGGGATGATAACTAAATCTAGATTCATCACTGAAGAGAACTGTGGACCACCTCTCTCGATCCCAGTTTACGTGTTCTTGGCACCAAGCTAAACGAGCAGCGCGATTTTCATGGATCAGTTGTGGAACTCTCAAAGGACATCTGGGGTGGAGTTGACCTTTGTGCAGTCGATTTCTCACAGTTTGGTCGGAAATTTCTACATTATGAACTCGTGATAGCTCTTGAGCTAATTGAGATGCTGTGATAGAACGATCTCCTCTGGCTTGTAAAACCACAAAACGGTCTTGAGCGACTGTAGTAATCCTGAAACGACCTGTATGGCGTTCTTCCATGCTACCTGATGCATTGAAACGCGGCCATAAACGGTTTATGACACTTGGGCTACTTTCCAGAACCCTGGGTACTTCCCGTTGTGAACTCCCAGCTTGGTGCATGCCAACGGCTCGTAGCATCTCTTCTATAGTCAAATGTCGTCTTTCCATGGTCGAATAACCAAACTTGAATATTTTTTTTGTGCTTACAATAGAAACAAAGTGCCAACTAACTGAATTCAAGTACTGAATACATGAAATGATTATAAAGCAGCGTCGCATCTGCTGCATTTTTAGTTTTTTATAAAAAAAAACTGAAATCTGTTGCGGCACTCTACATAATTTGGTGAGAAATTGGTGCAGGTGTTCATTTCTAAAAAAAACTTGGATACAATATATCGATATTCAGAAGTATTCCCTAGACTTTTTTGAGGTGTTAAGATAAAGAATCTTCTCTGTCGTCAAGAAGGAATATATTGGTGGTATTATTCTATCTCCTCTAACTCAATGGAAAACAATCAATCAGATGTAAAGTTTTCTATATAGTCTTCTACATCGTATATTTTGACTGTGATGAATAGTCGTTTATATCACTTGAAAAGTTCTTCGTGAACAATTTCACACAAATAATATTTTCTATTGGATCTACATAATTTTGGTTTTGTATACTAATGAAAGCATTCAAATGAAAACGAAAGGCCATTATAATTACAGCTGAAAGCAAAAATGAACAAGGATATACATTTTACTGATGAAAGTTTCTAGCAACATTGTAATTGAAATTCTGTGTATATTTCAATCATTGTGTTAACAATCAGAGCATTATTGACAGACAAATTAAAAGCAACATTCAATAGTTCCCTGGAAACTTCGCTATCATTTTGGATGAAATATATATTGATTACCAAAAGGCTTTTGATAGTTCTCCTATTCATGGCTTCAAGAAATTTTGGAAATTTATAAAATTGATAAGACACTTCGTCTTTTTCTTGAATTTGTAATGAAAAATTGGAGAACCAATCTTCATTTAAATATTTCAAAACAATCGTTAAAATCCGAAGTATTTCCAATCAAAAGAGGCATTTTTCAAGATGATTCTTTAAGTGCTCTTTGGTTTTGTCTTTGCCTTAATCCATTATCTCATGAATTAAATGCTACTAGTTTCGGCTTCAAAATAAAGAGTCTATCAACTTGATTCAAATTAGGTCACTAAATTTATTTAGATGATATTAAATTATATGCCGGAACCAGATCTCATTTAAAAAGTCTACTTGAGATTACTTTCAACTATTCCAATGATATTCATATGAAATTTGGGCTTCCAAAATGTAAAAATCTTTCTATTGAAAAAGGAAAATCACCTCTGATTATTTAAAGAATTCCAATATTGAAATCGAGCCAATGCATCAAGAAGATAAATATAAATATCTTGGATTCTGTCAAGAGAAGACAATTAACCATAGCAGCACTAAAGAAAATATTAGAAGTTCATATTACAAAAGACTTAGAATTATCACCAAGAGTCATTTAACTAGTAAAAACCTTTTCAGAGCTATCAACTCCTATGCAGTTCCTATTCTTACATCTTCTTTTTAAATTATTAAATGGTCTAAAACTGATCTAAATGAATTACAATGTCAAACGAGGAAAATGCTCTGTAAATATCATAAGCATCACCCAAAGTCAGCTGTTCAGAGAGTTAGACTACCAAGACATCTTGGAGGTCGTGGATTAACTGATTTCAATAATCTACATAGTAAACAGACTTTTCATCTACGTTCCCATTCTCATGATAAACAGAGAACGCCTAAATTACATGATATTGTTGTTGCTTCAGATTATAATCTTACACCTCTGAACTTGACAATGCAAAAGGTAGATTTTGATATATTTGATGATAATTCTAAAATCGCATCGAATAAATGGTTAGTATCTGGAGAATTGTTTGCTGAAACAGAAGGCTCGGCAATTGCGATCCAGGATCAGGTTGTTTTCACGATGAATTATAGAAAACACATCATCAAACAAAATATAGATGATTCTTGCCGTAGATGTTTCTGTTCTTCAGAAACAGTTTTTCATATATTATCATCTTGCTCAGACCTTGCTTCAACAGATAATTTAGAAAAGACATATTGCCGTCGCTAATATTATTCATTTTAATCTAGGAATTAAACATGATCTAATTCCCAAAAGAAAAAATTTCACGAATATGAACCTGAGATTATTTGTGAAAATGACAAATATAAACTTTATTTTGATAAAACAATTGTTTACAACAGAGCTGTAAAACACAATAGACCAGATATCATTCTAAATGATAAACAGAATCAAATAACATATATAATTGATATTGCTATACCCGACACACATAATATACAAAATAAATACAATGAAAAATTTCTAAATATATGATGCTTGGCGACGAGATTAAAAAATGTGGAAAATGAAACACCTATTTATTCTGCCGATTATTATTTCCACAACAGGTGTTATTTCTAGAAATCTTCACAAAAGTATTGAGATTTTGGGTCTGAAGAAAAATTTGTTTGAACAGTTACACTAGATAACAGTCATCAAATCTTGTAATATTCTTCGTAGGTTTCTTTCCGAAAAAATAATGAGGTAGAGTCATAGGTTTTCTCTTTAGTTTATACTGTTCAGATTCTCATTTCATATTTTACTTATTTGTTTATATAAATGTAATATAATTAGCTGACAATTTTGTCATATTTATATTCAGAGCAGTATTCTATTCGATCGGTCAACACTTCACACAAAGGAAACTATTAATGAGTAACATTCTGTATTACTTGACTAAGATCCGTACACTGGATTTTTCCGGGGAGAAAGCCTCTAACACTACTCGTTGGTACATTGATATCATTGTCTGACGATGATATAGTATGTAAATATTTTGGTAGATTGATATATTCTCATAACATTTAACGTTATCCTAATATATAATTATTCCAGGATATGTTTTGATTATAATCATTGCCTGGCAATGGTATTAATTACCGGGTGGTGGATTTATATTTTTCATGAAATCAGTTTGATTGCATGAACAGATGTATGAGCAACTCGTCGGGGTAAAACCCCTATATATATATATATATATATATATATATATATATATATATATATATATATATATATATATATATACTCATTTTATGATCTTTTCGACTTCTGGTATCTTTGATCACAACAGGAGTGCATTAATGAACGTGCTACGACATAGGTGATGCCCCCTCATTACCTTAACGCTACCAGCATTTCACAGTGGCCAGAACGTAAACGACTTTAATCGTAGCTACAATTCATTACCTATGTTTGGAGATCTTGAAAGTCGTCCAAAATCAGCGATTGTATCAAAAAAACTGAGAGCTGATATTGGAAGGTCATTATGTGGTTTATCGTGAGATAGAGTGATTTATTGATGTGTTCAGTATTCTTTATAACCATAGATTGCTTAAGGCTACTTCGACCAAGCTTAGCATAGAACGTGCTATGTATCAACTTGCGTCAGGGTGTAAATGTCCGGTCATTTCTTAGACTCACTGTTTTTTCCTTCGAAGCCTGCATCGACGACAGGTTGTTTCCGTAGATCGTCTACAATATACGTTACCACGAGTCGAATCAACAAGCAACCCACGTGGTCCAAGTGTTATATATATATATATATATATATATATATATATATATATATATATATATATATATATATATATATATATATATATATATATATATATATATATATATATATATATATATATATATATATATATATATATATATATATATATATATATATATATATATATATATATATATATATATATATATATATATATATATATATATATATATATATATATATATATATATATATATATATATATATATATATATATATATTGTCACATTTGTTTTTCGAACGATTGTCAAAATTTTTTCGCAAATTTTTTTAAATTGAACAAGTTCCACGAAGAAATAATATATGGGCGTCAACCCAAATTATTGGGTCCATAATGATTCTAAAACATCTATAGATCATAATCGGCATCACTTGGAAAACTGAACCTGGCCATCGGGGTTCTCTCGGTCAAAGAGAGAGAGAATTTGGGGAAATATCGCAGGTTATGTATTTTTTTATTATCTCCTTAATCCTTTTCATGACCTTGCTTGCTATGTAAAATCTTTTCTTAGATTTGTTTAGACATATAAGAAGTATGATTGTTGAAATATTTTTCTGCTGGTCTTTCTTTTTCCATTGTTACAGATTCCTGTCCCAAATCCCCTTTTTTTCACCCTTGTCTTTGGAAATCATGAATCATGAAATTCCAGAGAGAGAATTAAGTGGCTAAGGAGAAAAATCTCTGGTACTCTTTATGTACACACGACACTAACTCAACATAAACAGACAAGCTATTGCTAATGCAATAGCGACAGGGAAACGAGTTTTTTCCTCAGGTTTTTTCACTCGTTTATTGAATTATATACAAGATAGTATGGTTCCCCTATTACATTTCCTGAGCTCACACTTGAGTTTTTTTTTTCTGACACACACCAATATTATAGATATAAGCATTTATTTTAAATACAAATATTCAAATTTCTGTAAATCCTTTCTTTTCAAAAGCATATATATATATATATATATATATATATATATATATATATATATATATATATATATATATATATATATAGGGGTTTTACCCCGACGAGTTGCCCATATATCTGTTCATGCAATCAAACTGATTTCATGAAAAAATATAAATCCAACACCCGGTAATTAATACCATTGCCAGGCAATGATTATAATCAAAACATATCCTGGAGTAATTATATATTAGGATAACGTTAAATGTTATGAGAATATATCAATCTACTAGAATATATACATACTATAGCATCATCAGACAATGATATTAATGTACCAACGAGTAGTGTCAGAGGCTTTCTCCCCGGAAAAATCCAGTGTACGGACCTTAGTCAAGTAACACTGAATGTTACTCATTATTAGTTTCCTTTGTGTGAAGTGGTGAACGATCGAATAGAATACTGCTCTGAATATAAATATGACAAAATTGTCAGTTAATTATATTACATTTATATAAACAAATAAATAAAATATGAAATGAGATTCTGAGCAGTATAAACTAAAGAGAAACCTATGACTCTACCTCATTATTATTTTCGGAAAGAAACCTACGAAGAATATTACAAGATTTGATGACTGTTATCTTTTGTAACTGTTCAAACGAATTTTCTTCAGACCAAAAATCTCAATACTTTTGTGAAGATTTCTAGGAATAACGCCTGATGTAGAAATAATAATAGGTAGAATAAATATTTTCTTCATTTTCCACATTTTTAATCTCGTCGCCAAGCATCATATATTTAGAAATTTTTTCATTGTATTTATTTTGTATATTATGTGTCGGGTATAGCAATATCAATTATATATGTTATTTGATTCTATTTATCATTAAGAACGATATCTGGTCTATTGTGTTTTACAGCTCTGTTGCACAGAATTGTTTTATCAAAATAAAGTTTATATTTGTCATTTTCACAAATAATCTCAGGTTCATATTGTTGAAATTTTTTCTTTTGGGAATTAGGTCATGTTTAATTCCTAGTTTGAAGTGATTAATATTAGCGACGGCATTATGTCTTTCTAAATAATCTGTTGAAGCAAGGGCTGAGCAAGATGATAATATATGAAGAACTGTTTCTGAAGAACAGAAACATCTACGGCAAGAATCATCTATATTTTGTTTGATGATATTTTTCTATAATTCCTTGTGAAAACAACCTGATCCTGGATCGCAATTGCCAAGCCTTCTGTTTCAGCAAACAATTCTCCAGATACTAACCATTTATTCGATGCAATTTCATCAATATAATCATTTTTCAATTCTTTAGGTGCTTTCCGTGTAATTCCTTCTGCATCCAACTTTCTCTTTTAGAATTATCATCAAATATATCAAAATCTACCTTTTGCATTGTCAAGTTCAGAGGTGTAAGATTATAATCTGAAGCAACAACAATATCATGTAATTTAGACGTTCTCTGTTTATCATGAAAATGGGAACGTAGATGAAAAATCTGTTTACTATGAAGATTATTCAAATCAATTAATCCACGACCTCCAAGATGTCTAGGTAGTGTAACTCTCTGAACAGCTGATTTTGGGTGGTGCTTATGATATTTACAGAGCATTTTCCTCGTTTGACATTGTAATTCATTTAGATCAGTTTTAGACCATTTAATAATTCCAAAAGAAGATGTAAGAATAGGAACAGCATAGGAGTTGATAGCTCTGAAAAGGTTTTTACTAGTTAAATAACTCTTGATGATAATTTTAAGTCTTTTGTAATATGAACTTCTAATATTTTCTTCAGTGCTGCTATGGTTAATTGTCTTCTCGTGACAAAATCCAAGATATTTATATGTATCTCCTTGATGCATTGGCTCGATTTCGATATTGGAAATCTTTATATAATCAGAGGTGATCTTTCCTTTTCAATAGAAAGATTTTTAAAAAAAAGTACTGTGTTTTAAGAATTTTACTTAATAATTGCGATTCGTAACGCGTTTCACTCACCGTAAGCTTCTTCAGACGAATGATTATGCATAATCATTCGTCTGAAGAAGCTACGGTGTAGTGAAACGCGTTACGAATCGCAATTATTAAGTAAAATTCCTTAAAACACAGTACTTGTTTTTATTATTGATAATGGAATTTTACCAAGTAAAAGCCTCCCAAATTCAAATGAGAAAGATTTTTACATTTTGGAAGCCCAAATTTCATATGAATATCATTGGAATAGTTGAAAGTAATCTCAAGTAGACTTTTAAATGAGATCTGGTTCCGGCATATAATTTAATATCATCTAAATAAATTAAGTGACCTAATTTGAATCAAGTTGATAGACTCTTTATTTTGAAGCCGAAACTAGTAGCATTTAATTCATGAGATAATGGATTGAGGCAAAGACAAAACCAAAGAGCACTTAAAGAATCACCTTGAAAAATGCCTCTTTTGATTGGAATTACTTCGGATTTTAACGATTGTTTTGAAATATTTAAATGAAGATTTGTTCTCCAATTTTTCATTACAAATTCAAGAAAATGACGAAGTGTCTTATCAATTTTATAAATTTCCAAAATTTCTTGAAGCGATGAATGGGGAGAATTATCAAAAGCCTTCTGGTAATCAATGAAGGCTGTATGAATATTTCTCTTTTTAGTTTAAGCTTGATTCAAAGCAACAGAATCAATTACAAGTTGCTCTTTAGTACCAAGGTGTTTTTTTCTACATCCTTTTTGATGTTCGGAAAGAATATTATAATTCTCCAAATGTGCATAAATTTTTTGGGTAATACATGCAGTTAGAATTTTATATATTGTTGGAAGGCAAGTAATTGGTCTATATTGAGACGGATCAATAGTATTATCACTTTTCGGTTTTAAATAAGTAATTCCTTGTGTGAAAAATAAAGGAGTAGCTGAGGGGTTCTTTATTATAAATGAAAAATATTCAGCCAATTTTTCATGAACGCAAGAGAATTTCTTGAACCAAAAGTTATGAATACCATCAACACCTGGAGATTTCCAATTTTTTGTGTGTTTAATAACTGATGTTATATCTTCGTTTGAAAATTTTTCAAATTGCATGCATTCTATTTCAGAAAATCGGGACCTTTCATTTAAAATCCAACTTGCATTCGAATTGTGTTGCCTTGGCACTGCCCAAATTGAAGACCAATAATCATTTAAAATATCAATTTTAGGAACTCCATTTCCAGAAATATTTTCATTTGAACCTGAAATAAATTTGTAAAATGTTTTTCATTATTTTTGAATAGTTTGTTTTGGAATTTTCTATCTGAATTTATTTTATATTCACGTAGTCTAATGGAGTATACTGAAAGTTTTGTTTTAAAGTATCGATGTATTCTATCAATTGTCCATTACTTATCTCATTATTTTTATGGGTTTTATATTTGAGGAATATTTTTCTAATATGTGCCATAAGTTTTTTGATCGATTACCTCTGGAATATTGAGTCAATCTTCCTAAATCACATCTGATAGAAGAAATTTTACCTTCTAACCTTTTTTGCCATGAAGGTTTTTTCTTGATATTATAATTAGATCCAAAATTTTCTAATTTGTATCCAGAATGTTTAACTACTGTAATAGCGGCACAATATATAATCAGATGAAGTGTATAGATATGCATTACTTTAACAAGTTGCGTTGGAAGAATATTCTCATTAAGCTCGTTTATACAATCGAAAATTTTCTTTGAATAATGAATTTTAGGAAGTTTAGGTCTTAAAGTTGGGTCAATATTTTCAAATAAATTCATTTGATTGAGAAATAAATTTCCTATATCTTTGTTATCATTATTTTTAGATGAATTTTCTGATTTATTTTCGATGCTTTTCATGAATGGGACTAGGTTTCCATCTGAAACTTCAAAATTTAAATGTTCTTCTTGTTGAATGTTGTTTCTAATTGATTTTAATTCTGATTCAGATATAAAGTTTCTATTTTCAATATACCGTCTTTGATTCGCAATGCTTTGTTCTGAAATACAGCAATTGGGGAATTTTTCTTTGAACATATTATATAGTTTAGACATATACCTTTTTTATTTGTTCCATTATTTGTTATTTTCTAATAACAAAACATAATGAATTTATTCATTTCATACGTCCATTTCATGCGTTTTTTTTTCATTAATTTTGTGAAGATCTGAATTAGGTGATGAAGTTATGATAAGATTAGAGGAACAAGGTGATTCTACATGATTTTGAAAACAGTCATCAAAACTTTTGTTGTTCGAAGAATAGACAGAACAAGTAGAAATGTCAGAACCCTTAGATTTACTTCGTGTATGATATGAATGTATAGTTTTAAAATATTATTCCTACCTTCATTTAAGTTGTTTACCTTATCATCATATATATATATATATATATATATATATATATATATATATATATATATATATATATATATATATATATATATATATATATATATATATCATATTTACGTTTCGAAGGGGCGTTTGTGTAAACCATCGAGGTTTTCTTCGAGTGTGTGATCCCCATCCTGGTAGCAAGGGAGCCCAACGTGCGCTTTCGGGCATGTTTTCTCTGTTGAGAGGAAGAATCCGATCCGTCACCGACTAAGTTGGCCGATGAATGGTAATAACGAGATGCCAAGTAAAGAATTCCACTACATTCGCACACGAGGTAAAGCCGACTCAAGTGGTATGATCAACGCCAGCAATAGAAGTGAGGCACGTGTATAAAAGGCTGAATATGGAGAATTTCGGCACGTTATTACTACTAAAATCGGTTAACCTTTTGAAACCTGCGGATCATCCGGAGTTCCATAGATTCAGAGACAAGTTCCCTACAGAAAATTCTCGATCGCTTTATATAACACATACTAGTGCAAGGTAAAGCTTCTAACCTGATTTGGTTTTATTATTTTTTAAATATTTGCCTAAATTATTATTAGTTTGGAAAGCTATGTTGAAATTATTGAAACTCAAGAATGATTTCAGTTTCTCACTTGTAATGCCAACGTAGGTTCAGGTGTCGACTTTTTGTTTCAATTTATCGACAGGGTAAACTTCATTCAATGCGATTCTACTTTGTTTTTATTTGAAATATATATTAGTTTGGGATTGTAACCATTATTTTTGGCTATTTGTTTAATCGAATTTAATTCTTTGTTGAAATTTTCTGGTGATAACGAGATGTTAATCAATCTATGAATAAAACTATTGAATACTGACATTTTATGTTGATACGGATGACACGACGAGTTATGTATTATAATATCTGTATGTGACGGCTTATGGTAAATTGCGATAACTTGTTTTCCATTTTCATTCGAAATTGTTACGTCTAAGAAATTTATCGAATTATTGCTTTCTATTTCGGTTGTGAATCCAATTTTGGATGTAATGAATTTATATGATTTTCGAAAATTTTAACTTTCTATCTGTTCCTGTGAAGCAAATAATGATATCGTCTACATAGCGATATCAGTATAAACAAGATTTACTGAGTGAATGATTATGAATTAATTTCTCTAAATTATTCATGAATATTACTGCTAACAAAGGACTTAGCGGATTGCACATAATCAAGCCGTCTTCAATAAGATAATATTTGTTATTGAAATGGGAACAATTTTGATCTAAACAAATTTGTAATAATGAAGGAATATCTGATTCAATGATAGTATTGACATGATTCTTTTCTAATAATTCTTCAACTAAGTAGTACGTATCTTTCGGAGGAATGTTGGTTAATAGATTCTTAACATCGAAAGAAATGAGTTTGGAATTAGGTGGTATAATGGTATCTTTGATATTGGCAATTAGTTCGTTTTGGACCGAGAATTTTGATTTGAAATTGCAATGTTTCATTAGCAAGTTGTTAAGGAATTTTGAAAGATTGAAAGAAGGTGCCGTTACATAAGAAACAACAGGTCTAATAGGGTAATTAGGTTTATGAAGTTTTATCAAAGAATATAATTCGGGGGATTGTGGATTGGAGTTATTGAATTTATATTTTTCGAGGTATGTAATTAATGATTTTGCTGTAGAAATTATGCTTTTAACTTCTTTCTGAAATTTTGCGGTAGGATCCTTAGTTGATGTTATATAGTTTCCGGCTGTTAAGAATTCTTCAGTTTTTGAAATATAATCGGTTTTACTAATCGCGATGACGGTGTTTCCTTTATCTGCTTTAGTGAATACTATATCGTTCTTGGTACTATTTTCACGAATTGTTTTTATTATTTCATAATCGGAATTGCAATGAGGTGATAATTTCGAAAAGTCTTCCTTGATGATTTTTGCTGTTTGATGATTGGCTAAAATATTAGCTTTGGAGTTTTCGAGAATGATTTCGGAGTCAATGTCTAACTGTTTAAAATTAGTTTTATTATGTTTTGTATGTAAATTATGTTTGAATCCTTTTCTAATAGATCTTTTTGTGGTTGTGAAAAATCGGTATCAGCTAAATTAGTGAATGTGTCAAAAAAATTATGGTCTGAAAGTTCATCAGTTGAAGGTTTGGGTGGAGAAGTTTTGAATTTAAGAAACTCAACAGGGTGCAATCTAATCAATAATTCCGTATGGATTACTTTCAAATATATGCTGGCAACGTCCCTCCTGTTGTCCTCTTCGATCCATATGCGTTGACCTTTCTCGATTGCTCTTCTTGCTGGTCTACTGTTGTTATGTGTCTTCAACCGTATGTAGTTGGGAGTCAAACTTTTTTCAAGCACATTGAGTAGAACCATATATTCTGAGAATGAACTGCACATCTTAGTATTATTTCGAAAGACCACAAAGCCTAAAGCCCATATCAGCTTTCTTTATAATTTGAATTTGCGAGGCTTTTACTTGATAAAATACAATAATAAAAACAAGTAATGTGTTTTTGAATTTAACTTAATAATTATGATTCGTAACACGTTTCATTACACCGTAGCTTCTTCAGACTAAGGAATGTACATAAAATAAGAATGAGAATATAATTACAAATGTTCTTGAATAATTAAAAGCTCATTGGGCAGATTCTTCTTAAGTGGTTATTTATGACAGGTATATCCAATAAAATTAAGGAATAGATTGCTCCCCGAAGAGATTCTATAGAGGTGAAGGGCAACTTGTTCATTGATGTGTCTACATGCGTGTTTGTATTTGTTGATTTCTAAAGTTTCCCAGAGAACCACATTCTAATATTTATTATCTTCATGCAAAATTTCAAAATGTGGGTCGAAAAAGTGATTATTTTCTGAGAGATGATTCGCGTAATTTGAATTTGACTTCATATTAGAAAAACTGCGTTTATGTTCCGATATTCTAATATTATAATTTCTATGTGTTCTACGAATTTAGAAATTATCACAGTCATTCAATTAAATCTATAAACACCTGATATATTGTGTTTACCTTATTTGGTTTTATTATTTTTTATATATGTGCCTAAGTTATTATTAGTTTGGAAAGCTACGTTGAAATTATTGCTACTTAAAAATGATTTCAGTTTCTCACTTGTAATGCCTACGTAGGTTGAGGTGTTGAATTTTTGTTTTAATTTATCGACAGGGTCGATTAGAAACATTCGCAATTTACCATAAGCCGCCACATACAGATATTATAATACATAACTCGTCGTGACATCCTTATCAACATAAAATGTCAGCATTCAATAGTTTTATTCATAGATTGATTAACATCCCGATATCACCAGAAAATTTCAACAAAGAATTAAATTTCATTAAACAAATAGCCAAAAAAATGGTTAAAATCCCAAACTAATAAATAATATTTTAAATAAAAATAAAGTAGTATCGCATTGAATGAAGTTTACCCTGTCGATAAATTGAAACAGAAATTCAACTCCTTAACCTGCGTTGGCATTACAAGTGAGAAACTGAAATCATTCTTGAGTAGCAATAATTTCAACATAGCTTTCCAAAGTAATAATAATTTAGGAAATATATAAAATATAATAAAACCAAATCAGGTAAAAACAATAAATCAGGTGTTTATAGATTGAATTGCAATGACTGTGATAATTTCTACATTGGTAGAACACATAGAAATTTTAATATTAGAATATCGGAACATAAACGCAGTTTTTCAAATAAAAAATCAGATTCAAATTACGCGAATCATCGTTTAGAAAATAATCACTCTTCCGACCCACAGTTTGAAATTTTGCATACATATAATAAATATTGGAAGGTAGATCTTTGGGAAACTTTAGAAATCAATAAATTCAAACACACAGGTAGACTCATCAATGAACAAGTCGATTTAAGCCCTTCGCCTCTATTGAATCTCTTCGGAGAGCAATCTATTCCTTAATTTTATTGGATATACCTGTCATAAATAACCACTTAAGAAGAATCAACCGAATAAGCTTTTAATTACTTGAGAACATTTATATTTATATTCTCATTCTTATTTTCTGTACATTAATTCGTCTGAATAAGCTACGGTGTAGCGAAACGTGTTACGAATCATAATTATCAAGTAAAATTCCAAAAAACACATTACTTGATTTTATTATTGATAATGGAATTTCATCAAGTAAAAGCCTCCCAAAGTCAAAAATCATTCTTCGCTTATAACTGATTTCCATATACTACAGTTGGCGACGAGGATGGGATTGCTTGAAAATTACGAATTTCATTAGTTTTGAGGACACACCATCTATAAATTTTTCTTTTGTTTCGTCATCTAAGTTGTCGAAACCGCATTTTGGTCCCATTTTCCTCAATTCAATAACGTAATTTTTTATGCTTTCGTTCTGTAACGGATTTCTTTTCCTAAATATTACTCGTTCTGAAAAAGGAGATTGCTTTCGAGCATATTTTTCTTTCAGTTTATCGCATAGTTCTTTGTAAGTGAGATCAATCGGTTTGTCAGGACCACACAAGCATGTCAATGTTTTAAATACTCTTGGTGATAGCTCAGTTATAAGAAGGGGTACCTTATTTTCCTCAGGAATGTCATTCAGAGCCGCAACGCAGTCTAATTGTTCTTCGAATACCTCCCAACCCTCACCGTCAAATTTTTCAATGTCGTAACCACAAGCCATTGTTCTTACTTGCTTTGCTTGAAGTGTTAAGTTACCTGAAGGCTCTAGAGAATCCTCCAGTTTTGGGAGGTCTGATGGAAGCGTATTCTCTTAAACTAATTTTTTTTTTTAATTCGTTCAAAATGCGTTGTATTTCTTCCTTCGTTTGTTCGTAAATCTAGGACCAAAATCGCGAAATCGCGCGTTCTAATTTCTGGGGACCTAACTTAGATCATGAAATAGAGCAAATAACAAAAAATTGTTTGATATGTTTGAATCATTTCGAAAATCCATCAAAAATATAAGAAGACATGGCCTGTGTCCCCCTCCACTTAGTATAGAGTTCACGCATATTTTGCTGGTCCATTTTACAATAAAATGTTCTTGATAATTGTCGACAGTTATTAGAAATTGCCGGAGGTTTTTGAAATGAACAATAATACTGCAATTCGAACAATCGAAATTTTCATATATCTAATTGCGAGATTTGGTTTTCTCGTTAAATTAGTTACTGACAATGGATCTACCTTCACAAGTACAGATTTCGGAAATTTTTGTAAATCTGACGACATCAAACATACCTTTTCGCCCCCATACTATCCAGCAACGAACGGAGCCACGGAAAGATTTGTAGAGACATTCAAGTCACATGTCACAAAAATTAAAGAAAGTGGTCATTCTGCAATTTACAGGGGTAACCCCTGCAAAATTAATGTTGGGGAGGGAATTAAGAACTAGATTCTCCTTGTTGGGGCCACCATCTATCTATAAAAAATGTCAGGAAATGTTGGAAAAACAGAAAGAAAATTATTCAGGAAATAGAAACGTTACTCTTTCATTTGGATAAAAACTAATGGTCAGGGACTACCGTAAGGGGCATGGCCATGGGTTCGGGGCGTGATAGTTGATGAGTCGATTCCAGGTGCAACTTTTGTAATTGATGTAAATGGTTTCAGTTGGAAGCGACACATTAATCAAATGATAAAATGCGGTGATAGTTTTTGGGAAATAGATTTTATGTAGAACTAGGTTTCTGGTTGTAACTTTTAAGAGAGGTGAACCATTATTTAATAAATTCTATAACTGAGAGTTGAAATTATTTTTAGTATTTCTTTTAAGTTCAAAACTGACAGTTAATGCATAAGTTGTCATGCAAAACTAGGCAACATAGCTTTGTTATTGTGTGAGAGAGTATGAGAGCGTACTGTGATTGCATCAAGTAACGCTACCTTATGTTTCTCACCCCCCCTCTCTTTCTTAGGAGAGTATTCAAAATTAATGTGTCGATCTGTACGGTTATGATTTGTGGGAACGAAATAAATTAACAATTATTCTTCGCGTATAAATCATTTCCATATACAACACTTCCAAACTCCACCTGTATAACATTTCGGCTAATTCTGAGACCGCAGAATCCACCACAGCAGCCTTGAAGGAAACATCCGGTTCGTGGATAGAAGACAACAACAAGTGGCGCCCAAGACCCCCTGAAGCAACGCCACCATGCTCTGTGGATATGCTGAATGTGACGACGAGTGTGTGAGAGTAGTGTTTGAAGACTACCTGTGCTGGTGAACCTAGCATGATGAACTCATCATTTGTCTTAGGCTAGTCAATTGTGTTTCTTCCAGGCCTTTTCATATTTTTCTGGTACTTTTAATCTCTCTAAGTTTCATATAACTGACTGATTCAAAATAGTTAAGATTCACTTCTTCCCATTCAGGTTTTGTTATTGTACATATCTTAGATTTGAACAGAACCTTGCACCACGCCCTCACCTCGTAAGTAGCTAGACCATAGAACTTACAGAGGTAAAATTATATTTTCTGTGGTTTCCCTGATCATCATCCCATTAATGCCAAATGGTACGTAAGATAATAAGACGGCCACAGACGCACAGTACACAGAGTCGTATTAGATTTAAGTAGGATAACTAAATAAAACTTTCTTCTTTTTTTTTTGATTTTCAATGGTATGATGTACACGTTTGCACATTTCTCAAATGAAGATACAACATTTTATTACCCGTTATGGTAATACGAAGGCGTCTCACCGCGAACTTCAGAGGACGGCCCTGTTCCGATGTTTAATATGCTTTCTAATCATATATCATTCCAAGCCCCTCCGACCAAGCCGAACACAGAACGTGTCGACTCTACAGACAACCCACGCCGTCTGCCTATTACGAAACCGCCTTTGCCTTCTAGCGAACCAAGTTTTTCATTCAATTCTATATTTACGTTCACAATGGGCGTAGCAGATCCTTTTAATTATTTTATTAGAGAAGAGCATCAATGGGATAGTTCATAAACATTTAGCTGTCAGAGTTGTTCGTGTCAATTGGTGTGAAAAAAGCTCTAAGAGTACAATCGTGGTGGATTAAAAGCTGTGTATATCATCTTCACAGATTATAAATTTAAGATCCATGCGTATGTGGCCGAAACAAAATAGGAATCTCGTGTATAGATCTTCCAGTACGAGCTAATTCTGTCAAAAACTATTCATGCTCAAAGTACTTTGAAACAATTGATCTCATGTTTTTCTGTAATATCTAGGCATGTATTAACATTGCCTGAGAGCCACGAGATAATAGTGCATTACAAATGGTATACAACAGTTTGTTGTCCAAAAAACGGCAGTGAAATACGATTCATGATAATGACAATGATAGCTTTCGCATGTTGGCTGAAACATCTACCTAATTCACAGTCCAAAATGTCAAATTGAAAGGCCATCCTATATACAGCTCTGATTTGGCACCAAAAATTGAAGTCGTTGATGCATTCAATAACTATGTTTTTGAGGTACTTCAATCATAGTTAAAAAGAAGTAAAGAATTTTGGAGCACATGAAAAAGTATATTGGTCATTATATGACTTTGACTACTTTGAAAAATGAGAAAGCCATTTTTGATTTTCGAAAATTTAACTTTCCTATAATTTTAGATGTAGAGTTCACCAAGAAAGAAAAAATACGATTAAGCCACCTTCAATGTTGGAGGAGAACAAATTGAACCAGGAAAGACGCTTGAATGCCTTAATACGCATCACCCTCTATGAAGATGCCATTTTATGAAAGTTGCTGACTACTCCAATAGTAGTTGGTGAGGAAGTATGTGAAGGGAGAGTCTCAAACAAGTTCGTGCACTATATCATGCTTAGCTGTGCTCTGTTATGTGATAGCGCGATTAGAGAATACTAAGACTATACGACATCAACAGAAAGCAGGATAGCCTGAATCTTAAGTATAAAATAATCAGAAAATAAAAAGGAGCTTTGACTGATGCTTTTATCATAGAGCCCAGCATAATACCTATAGCGATAGTCATAGAAAAAGAAGCACTCGTTTCCTACTAAAAAAAAGAAACAATAATAAGAAAATAAATTCTGAAGAAATAGCAAAGAATGAGGGATGCAATGAAGGATGAAAAGTGGTCACACAGACAAATGTCACATTAGAAGTATCAAAAAAATATGAGGCATAGGCAGGTAGACTAACAACGGAGCATTTGTGTTTGAAAGTGTATCTTTCTCATATTGGCTGAACAAAAATACTGTGAACTGTACATAACTCACCGATTTCAGTTGTCCAACTAACGAAAATAGAACAAGGTCAAGGACGGGCTGGAAGGAAAATTCATTCTGACGTCATAGTAAACTATACGCTGAAACTAAAAGAAAAATGGAGAATGATAGCAAAATACTTAATCATAAAGAGGTGAAGCAATGAATGAAATAACTCAAAGAATATAAGATTGGAAGTTGAGAAACCCAACAGTGTAAAGACTCCCAACCAGTAATGTTATTTCAGTTAGGGGAGAAAAGTAATATGAGAGGAAAGAAGATTACCGATTTAAGATAACTCAAATCGAGTCATCAGCTACTCGAAGAACTAGGTAGCGGAAATTGAGGTTTCTTAGGAGATTGCCCGAAACATCTTTGAAAAAATCACGAAGATTATTTAAAGATACCATTCTCTTACTATGGACCAGGATGTAACATAACTGTCATAGAGGTTCAGATTCTGATCAAAGATCAAACTTCTTTAGTGTACTCAAATGATGAACCTGATAACTTGCCACTATACAGAGTGTTACATAATAGTATGTCACAAATTGAGGCAGTAAATCTATGTGCAATTTTAGACAAAAAGTTCATATAAAACATAGGTCCGCAAAAGCTTCGTTACAGAGCTACAGGGTATTTAAATTTTCGGGAAAAATTGGTTTTTTCCTCGAAACTCTTACAGTTCTTGAGATATTCTATTCAAATTGGAAACGCAAGCTATTTTTTACAGACTCCAAATCGAGTAACACCAGACAGGCGAACATTTTCAAATACTCACAGAAGGTTGAGAGAAACTGGTACTTTTACTGCAAATAATCATTTAAAAGGTGCAACTCAAAGTATGAGAACTCCAGATATTGGAAAAGCGGTTTTGAATTGTATTGATTTGAATCCTCATGTGAGTACAAGAAAAATTGAAAATCAGTTGAATATTTCACATGTTCTAGTTTGGAGGATTCTTCACGACTTTTTACTGTACCCGTTTCATATTCAACGCGTCCAAACTCTACTTCCTCGAGATTTTCCTTCAATACTGAATTTCTGCCGATGGTTCTTAGATAAAATTAGAGAAAATGCTCATTTCGATACTGAAATAATGTTCACAGACGAAGCTAACTTTTTGAGAATTGCTATCACAAATTTTAGCATAACGAAATAATTGGGAATTATATGATTGGGCCATTTTTGTTTCCTAATAGACTAAACGGTGCGGCTTATCAGCAGTTTATTGAGGAGGAGTTACTTTTATTGTTCGAGGATGTACCATTTCTGGTGAGAATAATAATGTGAATCATGCATGACGGAGCACCAGCACATTTTAGTGGATATGCTAGGGAACTCTTGAATAATACATTCAACAATCGATGGATAGGTCAGGGTGGGCCAGAACCATGGCCTCCTAGGTCCCCAGACTTGAAAAGTTTAGACTTTTGCTCATGGGGATAACTCAGAAGTTCAGTTTATACCACTCCAGTGAACACTGTAGAAGAATTGTAAATCGAATAATAACCTCTTGTGAGACGATGAGAAAAACCCCTGGAATATTTCATAGAGTGCGTGATAATATGCGAAGAAGGACAGAGGACTGTATTCTTGCAGATGGAGGACACTTCCAGCAATTTATTCAGTTTTTAATTGACCTGTTTTTTAGTTTGATATTGAGTAAGTATAAGTTGAGTCTCAGAAGACAAGCTATCAAAATAAAAGCAAATTCTCTATCTAACCTATCCTATTATTTTTTTTTCATTTAGCGAACAACATACAATTCATATAATTCAAATCAAATTCTGTCTGGTGTTACTCGATTTGGAGAGCGCATCTGATATAATCGCCTAGCTTCTGTTGTGTTTCCGTCAGCCAGACCGTACATGTAATGGATATCAGCCAATTTAGCAAAATTAGTAAAATAAGCCATTTTTTCTTACAGCAATTACTTCAAAAGTCTTAAAACTAATCGTTAATTTAATGAACAATTCGAGCAGACACTGGTTCAACTTCAGCAACTGTCAAAATAAATAAATAAATTAATGAAAAAAATCAAAGCCTAGTCATTTTTTTAATTAGAAGTGCTTTCAATTCAGCGAATGCATATAATCGTTCAATTATTTTTTGCTCGAGAACGGTTGGAGACACGAAAAAATTACAAATGTCGAAAAAGTTTTTGAATTGAATGAAGATGACGATAATTGATAGTAGGCTGATCAGTGGTGTACTGCAATAAGTTTGAAAGGGCAAAAGAAGACATGGCCTCGGAAAAGAGAACACCTTGTAAAATTCAGTTAAAATTTAGGTCGTGTATTGATAGAAGCTGTGAAAAATAGCTTGCATCTCAAATTTGGGCTGAATATCTCAAAAAATGCAGGAATTTTGAAGAAAACTCCAATTTTT
This sequence comes from Cryptolaemus montrouzieri, assembly GCA_013387265.2. Taxonomy (NCBI): domain Eukaryota; kingdom Metazoa; phylum Arthropoda; class Insecta; order Coleoptera; family Coccinellidae; genus Cryptolaemus; species Cryptolaemus montrouzieri. Next base: position 67,492,518 of record JABFTP020000103.1, read on the forward strand.
TTTCAGAAATTTCAACACCCTGTAGCTCTGTAACGAAACTTTTGTGGACCTATGATTATATAAACTTTTTTTCTTAAAACTGCACGTAGATTTACCACCTAGAGGTCTGACATATTATTATGTTACACCCTGTATAGGACCAGTTATTGAGTTATAGGGGTAAATAATATGAGTAATAAAACTATCCACCAAAATAGTAGAGAATAAAACTTTTCGATAATAAAAGTTAATATACAGATAATGCTAGTCATCTGTCAGTTGTAATTTATATTAACAAATTTAATTTTTATGTAAACCTGTTAATGAATAAGTAGTTACTAAATTTCCACCCTTGGTTAATCTATTCAGATAAAGAGTGGAAGCCGAAATAATAACCCAAAGTGGATTTCCAAGTTATGAGGTAACATTTATTACACCTCCCTTTTCTTTCTTCTGTTAAATATTTACACGAAAATGAAGGCCGGTTTTCAGGTTAACGAGGGTTACAAATAATACGTCATTGGATTCCCACAATTTTAGGCCTACCTGACCTTTATATGTCAACTAGCCGAAACCCGCGGCAACAATCTCTTGCTACGACAAAAGGCGGCCAACCGAAGAGGCATTTACTCGTAAAGTGTTTTATAATTTTACTTTTCAAACTGATCTTTCAAGTAGATAATATTGGTTTGATTAATAATATTTTATGTTGTTTAATACCAAAAAGTACTCGTATAAATAAATATGGTAAGACATAGTTTTTTTCACTCTGTACCTAAGATTTTGAACAAAAATTGTTATGTCGCCATATCCTTTGCAGTGAACATCTAAATCACCACTTTTTATACTCAAACTATAAAATAGAGATGAAATCACATGTACAGGCTGGGCAATGTGTATGTATTTGTACGGCAGCTATGTGAAATATTGCATATAGAGAAAAATGAACCTCCCTCTCTCGATCTTATTTTCAGGGACTAGTTTAGTGGTGCCAAAATTTGGCTGATATATCTTTCCGTTCTCGACTTATTCAGAATTTCTTGAATTTTGGGAAAATCGTAGTTCGTGGATATCCCGATCATCATCAAAATTACATAAAAATAAGTTTGAGGCACTTTTTCGAGTGCTGTGTGAAATTTTTCTTCAACACAGCGGTTTTTGGTTATTGTTTAGATTGCACCCTGTTGAGTTTGATATTTTAGACTCTGAATCCAGATACGATGTCAAAATTTTAATTCATAAAAAGGTTCAGCAACAACAGAAAAAGTTGAATTCACTTAAATTCAAAACTTCTCCACCCAAACCTTCAACTGATAAATTTTCAGACTATAAATTTTTCGATAGATTCACTAATTTAACTGATACCGACTTTACACAACCACAAAAAGATCTATTAGAAAAAGGATTCAAACATAATTTACATCCAAAACATAATAGAACTAATTTTGAACAGTTAGGCATAGACTCCGAAATCATTCTCGAAAACTCCGAAGATAATATTTTAGCCAAACATCAAACAGTAAAAATCATCAAAGAAGACTTTTCGAAATTATCACCTCATTCCAATTCCGATTATAAGATAATAAAAAAAATTCATGAAAATAGTACCAAGAACGATTTAGTATTCACTGAAGCAGATAAAGGTAAACTGTCATCGCGATTAGTAAAACCGATTATATTTCTAAAACTGAAGAATTCTTAACAGCCGGAATCTATAGAACATCTACAAAGGATCCTACCGCAAAATTTTAGAAAGAGGTTAAAAACATAATTTCGACAGCAAAATCATTAATTACAGACCACGAAAAATATAAATTCATTAACTCCAATCCACAATCCCCCGAATTATATTCGTTGATAAAACTTCATAAACCTAATTACCCTATTAGATCTATTGTTTCTTATGTAACGGCACCTTCTTTCAAACTTTCAAAATTCCTCAACGACTTGCGAATGAAACATTGCAATTTTAAATCTGAATTTTCGGTCAAAAATTCATACGAACTAATTGCCAATATCAAAGATACCATTATACCACCTAATTCCAAACTCATTTCTTTCGATGTTTAGAATCTATTATCCAACATTCCTCCGAAAGATACATATTACTTAGTTGAAGAATTATTAGAAAAGAATCATGTAAATACTATCATTAAATCAGATATTGTTTCATTATTACAAATTTGTTTAGATCAAAATTATTTCCATTTCAATAACAAATATTATACTACTGAAGACGGCTTGATTATGGGCAATCCGTTAAGTCCTTTGTTAGCAGAAATATTCATGAATAACTTAGAGAAATTAATTCAAAATCATCCACTCAGTAAATGTTGTTTATACTGGTATCGCTATGTAGACGATATCATTATTTGCTTCACAGGAACAGATAGATAGTTAAAAATTTTCGAAAATCATATAAATTCATTACATCCAAAAATTGGATCCACAACCGAAATAGAAAGCAATAATTCGATAAATTTCTTAGACATAACAATTTCGAATGAAAATGGAAAACAAGTATTCGCAATTTACCAAAAGCCGTCACATACAAATATTATAATACATAACTCGTCGTGTTATCCAGATCAACATAAAATGTCAGCATTCAATAGTTTTATTCATAGATTGATTAACATCCCGTTATCACCAGAAAATTCCAACAAAGAATTGAATTTAATTAAACAAATAGCCAAAATAATGGTTACAATCCCAAACTAATAAATAATATTTCAAATAAAACAAAGTAGAATCGCATTGAATGAAGTTTACCCTGTCGATAAATTGAAACAAAAATTCAACACCTTAACCTACATAAATGAGATAAAAACACAAGGTTTAACTTTGATCTACACTTTATTTGAAAAAATTCGACGACGTTTCGCTGACACAGCAGCTTTATCAAGAATGAAAAATAGAATGAAGAGTATGGTATTATAAACAAATCGTAGAACAAGTTGGATGAATAACAGGAAAATCCACACCGAGCCATTGTACAGTTAGTATGAAAGGTAATAAAAACTAATTGAACAAGTTAAGTAGGGGTGAGTAATTCAAATCTACCTGTTCATTCAAAAGCTTGTCCGAATGTTTGTATCTATTTATTTCTAATGCTTCTAGGAGATCTAATTTTGAACTTTTTGATTTTATATGTAATATGTCAAAGTTTTTATTGAATGAATGGTTTTCTTTTATTAGGTGGTTTGAATAATTTGAATCAGATTTATTTTTGTCGAAGCTACGTTTATGTTCAGATGTTCTTATGCCAAAACTCCTATAGGTCCTACCGATATAAATTTTATCACAAGAACCGCAATTGAGTTTATAGATTCCTGATTTACTTGATTTTTCAACACGAGATTTATTATTTTTAATATGTTTACCTAAGTTATTAGAAGTTTTGAAAGCTATATTAAGATTTTGTTTGACGAGAAAGGATTTAATATTCGTACTTGCAGAACCGCAGAATGTTAAACTGTTGAATATTTTATAGTCTTTATGAATAGGATATACTTCATTTATTGCTTTTGATAGAGTTTTTACGAATGATTAGGTCTATCATATCCGGATTATATGAATTATTAATGGCTATCTGTTTGATGATGTTTAACTCTTTATTATAATCTTCTACTGATAAAGGTAAATTGAGTAACCGATGTACCATGCTGTTCAAAGCTGCAACTTTGTGTTGAATGGGATGTAATGAGTAGTTATGTATAATTGTATCAGTATGTGTTGGTTTACGAAAGACCGAAAAACATGATTATTATTTTGTTTAGTGATTTTAGGTCCAAAAATTTATGGAATCGTTCTGTTCAATTTCTATCGTGAATTTAATGTTCAAATGGATGGAATTAATGAAATTAACAAATAAGTCTAATTGACGAGTAGTTCCAATGAAACATACTAAGATGTCGTCAACATATCTATACCAATAAAGAAATTTGGAAATGAGTGGATGTGTATGAATTTTCTGTTCAATATTATTCATAAAAATCTCTGCTAAAAGTGGACTCAAAGGATTTCCCATGATCAAACCATTTTCACTACTGTAATAGATGTTGTTGAAAGAAAAATAATTTTGTTCAATGCAAACGTCCAACAGATTCAATATTTCTGATTTGATTATGTGGTTAACATGATTCGAATTCAACATGTTTTCGATTAATATTCTGACATCACCTGGAGGAACACTTGGGTATAAATTCTCAACATCAAACGAAATAAGTTTTGCGTTAGGTGGTAGGTTAACGTTTTTTATGTTATTTATCAATTCGAATGAATTTTTTATAGAAAATTTTGATTTGAATGAACAATAATTTTTAATACTATCTATAAGGTAGTGCGACAATTTCACGGCTGGGGCTGTAACGTAAGATACGACTGGTCTAACGGGGTTATTTACTTTATGCAATTTAATGAGTGAATACAGTTGAGGTGGTTGAGGTTTGGTAAAATTAATTTGTATTTATCTATTGCTTTAATTAAAGATTTTGCGTCATTTATTGCAATTTTAATATTTTCTGGAATTTAATAGTTGGATCTTTGTTTAAAATTGTATAGTTTCCGGTCGAAATGAAATTTAGAGTTTTAAATAGGTAGTCATTTTTATTTAACGCAATAACAGTATTACCCTTATCTGCTTTTGTAAAAATAACTTCATTTAGTTGAGATTTTTGTTTGATGGCCTTTAAAATATTTTGTTCTTTACTCGGTTTAAAGTCAGCTAATGATTCATTTTTATAATGTTAGATGCTGAATATTTAAGGTGAGTGTTATTAGGAATATTTTTCAGAGAAATTTCAGTATCTATGCCAAGTTCCTCTAAATCAGATTTTATCTTGTTTGATTTAATATTGTGTTTGAAACCTTTCTCCAAGAGATTAGTTTCATCAGTTGTGAAATTAGTATCAGAAAGGTTAACGAATCTATCAAAAATTGATGGTCAGAAAATTTAGTTTTACGTGGAGTAGGTTTCGGTTTTCGTGACACGAGAAACTTTAATTTGCGGTATTGGATGGTATATTTATTATGTATTATTGATCTAATTTTGAATCTATTATTGTAATCTAATGAATCGAATTCAAGTGGATGAAGTCTGTACAATAACTCGGTATGAATTACCTTGAGATAAATATTGTAGATGTCTCGCTTGTGGAACAAAATCTTGCATTCTGATTTGATCGGTGTTGATTTTCCTGTTATTCATCCAACTTGTTCTACGATTTGTTTATAATACCATACTCTTCATTCTATTTTTCATTCTTGATAAAGCTGCTGTGTCAGCGAAACGTCGTCGAATTTTTTCAAATAAAGTGTAGATCAAAGTTAAACCTTGTGTTTTTATCTCATTTATATCATGGATCTACATCAAGTAACGGCCTCCACAATTCAAATGTTGAAGAAAGCGAATACAAGCTTTTTGGCCCTTTGGTATTTTAAGTTGTTACTTAAAATGCTATAACATCCCAAAACCTGTGGTTTTAACCACGTGTTTGAAGAGTGAAGTGTGTCCTAAGTACATCAAACTCAAGACCAACAACAACAGTTACGCAGCTCGAAGAGCAGTTATCTCTGGACAGAAGATATGGATCAAATCAGAATGCAAGATTTTGTTCCACAAGCGAGACATCTACAATATTTATCTCAAGGTAATTCATACCGAGTTATTGTACAGACTTCATCCACTTGAAATCGATTCATTAGATTACAATAATAGATTCAAAATTAGATCAATAATACATAATAAATATACCATCCAATACCGCAAATTAAAGTTTCTCGTGTCACGAAAACCGAAACCTACTCCACGTAAAACTAAATTTTCTGACCATCAAGTTTTTGATAGATTCGTTAACCTTTCTGATACTAATTTCACAACTGATGAAACTAATCTCTTGGAGAAAGGTTTCAAACACAATATTAAATCAAACAAGATAAAATCTGATTTAGAGGAACTTGGCATAGATACTGAAATTTCTCTGAAAAATATTCCTAATAACACTCACCTTAAATATTTAGCATCTAACATTATAAAAAATGAATCATTAGCTGACTTTAAACCGAGTAAAGAACAAAATATTTTAAAGGCCATCAAACAAAAATCTCAACTAAATGAAGTTATTTTTACAAAAGCAGATAAGGGTAATACTGTTATTGCGTTAAATAAAAATGACTACCTATTTAAAACTCTAAATTTCATTTCGACCGGAAACTATACAATTTTAAACAAAGATGCAACTATTAAATTCCAGAAAAATATTAAAATTGCAATAAATGACGCAAAATCTTTAATTAAAGCAATAGATAAATACAAATTAATTTTACCAAACCCTCAACCACCTCAACTGTATTCACTCATTAAATTGCATAAAGTAAATAACCCCGTTAGACCAGTCGTATCTTACGTTACAGCCCCAGCCGTGAAATTGTCGCACTACCTTATAGATATTATTAAAATTATTGTTCATTCAAATCAAAATTTTCTATAAAAATTCATTCGAATTGATAAATAACATAAAAACGTTAACCTACCACCTAACGCAAAACTTATTTCGTTTGATGTTGAGAATTTATACCCAAGTGTTCCTCCAGGTGATGTCAGAATATTAATCGAAAACATGTTGAATTCGAATCATGTTAACCACATAATCAAATCAGAAATATTGAATCTGTTGGACGTTTGCATTGAACAAAATTATTTTTCTTTCAACAACATCTATTACAGTAGTGAAAATGGTTTGATCATGGGAAATCCTTTGAGTCCACTTTTAGCAGAGATTTTTATGAATAATATTGAACAGAAAATTCATACACATCCACTCATTTCCAAATTTCTTTATTGGTATAGATATGTTGACGACATCTTAGTATGTTTCATTGGAACTACTCGTCAATTAGACTTATTTGTTAATTTCATTAATTCCATCCATTTGAACAATAAATTCACGATAGAAATTGAACAGAACGATTCCATAAATTTTTGGACTTAAAATCACTAAACAAAATAATAATCATGTTTTTCGGTCTTTCGTAAACCAACACATACTGATACAATTATACATAACTACTCATTACATCCCATTCAACACAAAGTTGCAGCTTTGAACAGCATGGTACATCGGTTACTCAATTTACCTTTATCAGTAGAAGATTATAATAAAGAGTTAAACATCATCAAACAGATAGCCATTAATAATTCATATAATCCGGATATGATAGACCTAATCATTCGTAAAAAACTCTATCAAAAAGCAATAAATGAAGTATATCCTATTCATAAAGACTATAAAATATTCAACAGTTTAACATTCTGCGGTTCTGCAAGTACGAATATTAAATCCCTCTCGTCAAACAAAATCTTAATATAGCTTTCAAAACTTCTAATAACTTAGGTAAACATATTAAAAATAATAAATCTCGTGTTGAAAAATCAAGTAAATCAGGAATCTATAAACTCAATTGCGGTTCTTGTGATAAAATTTATATCGGTAGGACCTATAGGAGTTTTGGCATAAGAACATCTGAACATAAACGTAGCTTCGACAAAAATAAATCTGATTCAAATTATTCAAACCACCTAATAAAAGAAAACCATTCATTCAATAAAACTTTGACATATTACATATAAAATCAAAAGTTCAAAATTAGATCTCCTAGAAGCATTAGAAATAAATAGATACAAACATTCGGACAAGCTTTTGAATGAACAGGTAGATTTGAATTACTCACCCCTACTTAACTTGTTCAATTAGTTTTTATTACCTTTCATACTAACTGTACAATGGCTCGGTGTGGATTTTCCTGTTATTCATCCAACTTGTTCTACGATTTGTTTATAATACCATACTCTTCATTCTATTTTTCATTCTTGATAAAGCTGCTGTGTCAGCGAAACGTCGTCGAATTTTTTCAAATAAAGTGTAGATCAAAGTTAAACCTTGTGTTTTTATCTCATTTATATCATGGATCTACATCAAGTAACGGCCTCCACAATTCAAACCTTAACCTACGTTGGCATTACAAGTGAGAAACAGAAACCATTCTTGAGTAGCAGTAATTTCAACATAGCTTTCCAAAGTAATAATAATTTAGGCAAATATATAAAAATAATAAAACAATAAATCAGGTGTTTATAGATTGAATTGCAATGACTGTGATAATTTCTACATTGGTAGAACACATAGAAATTTTGATATTAGAATATCCGAACATAAACGCAGTTTTTCAAATGAAAAATCAGATTCAAATTACGCGAATCATCTCTTAGAAAATAATCACTCTTTCGACCCACAGTTTGAAATTTTGCATGCAGATAATAAATATTGGAAGGTAGATCTTTGGGAAACTTTAGAAATCAATAAATACAAACACTCAGGTAGACTCATCACTGAACAAGTCGAGTTAAGCCCTTCACCTCTATTGAATCTCTTCGGGGAGCAATCTATTCCTTAATTTTATTGGATATACCTGTCATGAATAACCACTTAAGAAGAAGCAACCCAATAAGTTTTTAATTACTCAAGAACATTTATATTTATATTTTCTGTACATTCATTCGTCTGAAGAAGCTACGGTGTAGTGAAACGCATTACGAATCACAATTATTAAGTAAAATTCCTTAAAACACAGTACTTGTTTTTTATTATTCATCCTATTGTACAGATTTCAGCTATTCTAGAAAATTTGAATCATAAGGAGGAAACAATAGTACTCATTATGAACCTTCAGCTAGAAAGATTCCTGACTAGAAAATTTCCTGTAGTCTTACTGGTATTGAGTCTGTGACTTACTTCTTTGTAATTGAAATAAAAATGATCGAGTAAATTGAAATGTCATATGCTATATAATTCTCAAAAGGCCCTGATAGCAATTTGAAATTACATTGCAGAACGTATTATTCATCCTTCTTCCTTCGCTTTCTATCTCTTTTGTTTTTTGCTTATCTTATAAGAATCTTAACCGCACAGATATTCTCGTCGACTTGTGCTGCAATACCAACTATAATTTTTGCAGTGGTATATCAATTCATTTAAAATGTCATGGGTTGTCATATATTTGACATTTAATCCTGATTTTAAATTAATTTATTCTTTCGCTTAGAGGAAAGTTAATTATTGGATATTATATTTTTTCATCATTCCCTCAGTATTTCTGAAGGATTTCTTTGTTGTTCTTAATCAATTTAAACTTAACATCGCTCATAGGCATCCAAGGATTTAATTCCTGGGGTCCCTCTAGTGACGAGAAAAGCTGAGCAGTAATTTATTTCAATGGTAACTTCATATTTCATTTGGAAATGGACCCTGGGCGTATTAAATTCTCATGATGATATTCACTGTGCCACAATAGCTTCATACCTGATCACAATATGATTATTGACGATTACATGAGTGAAAATGAAAACAGTGTAGATTAAAGAAAAATGGTTTTTCAGGTTTTTCAGGAAGATATGTGAAATTTATGTAGTAACAGTGTAACAATTGTTGTTCCATGTGGGTCGAAAGGAATTCTCCTATCAATTGGTCTGATAAAGAAGAAATTATTACCTACAGAAGAGCAGTACAGAATACACAGGGATACTCTTCAGAAGTTTTCAAAATAAGAAACTTTACAGGGTCGCCGAGATATGATTAAGTCCCATCAAAATATGTGCGATGAAGGTAAATTTAAATTTATTGCGGATGATTTCAATACTGTGACTAGAGAATTTTCAAATTCTCAATCGAGAAAAGGTAACGGAAATCAACAGCTAAAAGGTAATCTAGTCAAGACAGATACAGCTCTAGCTTCCTGGTTTCTGAAAGCTGAATCTTATTTGACAATAAGATTGAGTTTTGGTCTAATATCCTCATAGAAATTTCGTACTGAAAATTGAAAGAGAAAGGAAATTATAAAGGTGTTACATGTCAATATCAATTTTCGAAGGGTAGGCAGACAACCATAAGATCCATCATATACCTTTGGAATCAGTTGGAAAGAAAGTGTTTAAATATTTATTTTTGAGGTCGTTCAGTCAGAATCTATTAGAGAACTTGTTTTGGTTAGAAAATACTAATCCTACTTGACATCAATTTGTAACTGCACTCAAAACAGCAGTTATCAAATGTGTAACATCTCCCATTAATAATGGAAACTTGGAAACTGATGACTTTTTTTTTTACATATCTAGCATGATGTTGGTGATCATTACGAATAAATAAAGGGATAAATATACAGGGTATTACATAATGGTATGACACAACTCGAGGGGTGAATATACGTACAATTTTAAGAAAAAAATTTCATATAAATATAGGTCCGCAGAAGTTTCGTTACGGAGCTGCAGGGAATTCCGGAAAAAATTGGTTCTTTCTTCAAAACGCCTGCAGTTTTTCAAATACTCTGCCCAAATTTGGAATGCAAGCTATTTTTCACAGCTTCCATCATTACACGTTCTAAATTTTAACTAGAATCCACAAGATGTTTTCTTTTCCGGAGCTATGTCTTCTTGTGCCCTTGCAAACTTTTTTTCAGTACGCCACTGATCACCGCACAATTGATTTTCGTCATCTTCGTTCAATTTGGAAACTTTTTTGACACTTGTGATTTTCTCGTATCTCCAACTGTTCTCGAGCAAAAAATTGTAAACGATCGTACGCATTCGCTGAATTGGAAGCACTTCTAATTAAAAAAATGACTAGTATGCTTTGATTTTTTTCATTTATTTATTTATTTGACAGTTGCTGAAGTTGAACCAGAGTCTTCTCGAATTGTTTATTAAATTAACAATTAGTTTTAAGACTTTTGAAGTTTCTGTAAGAAAAAATGGCTAATCTTACTAACGCCGAATTGGCTGATATCCATTACATGTACAGTGTGACTGACGGAAGCACAACAAAAGCCAGGCGATAAAATCAGGTATGCTTTCCAAATCGAGTAAAAGCAGACAGGCGAACATTTTCAAATATTCACAGAAGGTTTAAGAAAACTGGTACTTTTACTGCAAATAATCGTTCAATAGGTGCAACTCAAACTATGAGAACTCCAGATATTTAGGAAGCAGTTTTGAATTGTATTGGTTTGAATCCTCATGTGAGTAAGAGAAAAATAAGAAATCATTTGAATATTTCACATTCTCTAGTTTGGAGGATTCTCCACGACTTTTATTGTACCCGTTTCATATTCAAAGCGTCCTAACTCTACTTCCTTGAGATTTTCCTTCAAGACTGAATTTCTGCCGATGATTCTTGAATAAAATGAGAGAAAATGCTCATTTTGATAGTGAAATAATGTTCATAGGCGAAGCTAGCTTTTCGAGAATTGCTATCACAAATTTTTACAATAATCATTAATGGGCTGAGAAAAACCTCCATTTGAATGAAGAATCTCATCATCAAGAACGATTCTCACTAAATGTCTGGGTCGGAATAATTGGAAATTATTTGATTGGTCATTTTCTTTTCCTAACAGACTGAAAGATTCCGCTCATCGGCAGTTTCTAGAGGATGAGTAATCTTTATTGCTCGAGGATGCTACTTTTGGTGGGAAACATAATGTGATTCATGCATGACGGGGCACCAGCACATTTCAGTGGAGATGCTAGGGAATTCTTGAATAAAACATTCAACAACCGATGGATAGGTCGAAATGGGCCAGAACCATGGCTTCCAAGGTGCCCAGACTTAAATATTTCAGTTTTTCTTATGGGAAAATCTCAAAAGTTTAGTTCATACCACTCCAGTGGAAATTATAGAAAAATTGAGAAAACGAATAATAACCCCTTGTGAAACGATAAGAAATACCCCAGTAATATTTCAAAGAGTGCGTGATAATATGCGAAGAAAAACAGAGGCCTGTATTCTTGCAGGTTGAGGACACTTCCAGTAATTTATTTAGTTTTTACTTGTTCTTTTTTTTAGTTTGATTTTGAGTGAGTATAAATGGAGTCACAGAAGACGAGTTATCAAAATAAAAGCAAATTTTGGGAATACCCATCGAGTATTTATATTACTTTTTATATTTGGTGAATAACATACAATTCAAATAATTCAAATTCAATAATTTTTCACTCGAAAACGGTTGGAGAAACGAAAAAATTACACGTATCAAAACAATTTTTGAATAAGACGAAGATGACGAAAATTAATTGTATATACGCTGATCAGTAGCGTACTGCAAAAAAGTTTGAAAGGGCAGAAGGAGACATGGCCTCGCAAAAGAAAACACCTTGTGAATTTTAGTTGAAATCTGATACGTGTAATGATGGAGGCTGTAAAAAATAAATTGCATTTCAAATTTGGGCTGAATATCTCAGAAACTGCACGAGTTTCGAAGAAGATACCAATTTATTCCGGAAATTTCAACACCCTGTAGCTCCGTAACGAAGCTTCTACGGACCTGTGTTTATATAAAATTTTTTTCTTGAAATTTCACGTAGATTTACCCTCACAAGTTGAGGCATACTATTATGTAACACCCTGTAGAGGGAGCTCCTTTAATACAAAAATCTACTTTTATTGGTTCTGAATATCACGCACATCCATCCAAGCAAATGGAGTATGATAAGATCTTAGGAAGTCAGTTTGACAGTTTAACCGATTAACTTGCTGAATATCAAATACATGTTTCAGGATGTGAAATTTGTAGGAATGAGCTCTAAAGTGATCATTGTTTAGATGAGCATAATTTCGTTTCTTTTAAAGAATATGTTGAACACAATAACTAAGAATATGCATCAACCAAAATTCGTCTTCTCAGAGCTAATCCATGAAAAGTTGTACTCTTTTCTGAATCATCATGGAATCCGAATGGATGTTTCTCGAAAAATATTCTTCAGCCTTTCAATTTTGCAGTGTACTCAATATTGGAGATGCTTTGAACTTGCAATTCACCTAATGATTTTTGAAAATTTTCAAAGACAAAAATGAATGGTCTCACACTTCTGAAATGTATCTAAAATGAAATTCAGATGCAAGTAAATAGCATTTAGTTTTTTTATTTTGTTCTAATTATTTATTTTGTGATATATGACAATAGAACCTCTATACCCAGATATTGAAATTTTAATATTCTTTTATCAGGAGTGTTCTACACTCCGAATAAATGAATTATAATTAATCTTATTATGGGTTTTAACACCCATAGGTATATGTTATACCATACATAATATATATATTTAATATTGTTTGCTCTGACGGACCTTCTACATTCTGTCATTCAATACGCTCTACTGGTACAGCCTTTGTTAGTATTTATTCATTTATTATATAATTGTTAAATATGTTGACATTACCATCGTAATTCTATATGCAAATCTTGTTTTCAACATATTATTTGTGGTTTCATTATATATGATGTCCTCGAATCAAAAATTTGATATACTCCTGAATGTAGAGTAGTGTTTCTGATATATGCTTCAATTTCGATTCTTACTTACGTTTATATTCAACGAAGTATATGGCAACCAGCAAGAATGAACTCGAATGGATGGAATTATTTTTATTGAGATCCTATATTGTACATATATTTAATATTGTTTGCTCTGACGGACCTTCTACATTCTGTCATTCAATACGCTCTACTGGTACAGCCTTTGTTAGTATTTATTCATTTATTATATAATTGTTAAATATGTTGACATTACCATCGTAATTCTATATGCAAATCTTGTTTTCAACATATTATTTGTGGTTTCATTATATATGATGTCCTCGAATCAAAAATTTGATATACTCCTGAATGTAGAGTAGTGTTTCTGATATATGCTTCAATTTCGATTCTTACTTACGTTTATATTCAACGAAGTATATGGCAACCAGCAAGAATGAACTCTTGGAAAAGAAAAATAAAGAAAGTTAAAATTTGCCTAAAAATCATTTATTTCTTATCGATAGATATATTTATAATTATTCAGTTTATCATGTTTTTATGAAGTGATAATTGTTCGTTTTAATATTCTTTATTTCATTCAGAAAACTGTTTATTTTCATTTATAGGTAGTTTTATAACAGTTTAGTTCACTTGGTTTTTCAGGATGTGATACGCGTTACTTTTTAATGTTTTTCATATTGTTCATATGTCTATTGTTCAAACAAGCTTTCTCTTTATACTATATGTATATTTTTTATAATTCAGCTCATAAAATCTGATATTTCTGAAATTAGTTTGTCGCAATTATTCTTCTTTCATATTATTTATATAGTTAATGAAATATATTCATTGTTTAGCCATTGTCTTTCTTTTTATATTAAAACTAGATATTAATTGATTTCGATGTGATTGAGTCGAATTAAATGTCTCAATGATTATCTCTTTAAATTCGAACAATTGATCAATTCAAGTGAATCTCAACTGCGTCTGATGCCGTTCAAATTCCAGGCTATTCCTGCTGCTCCACTCGGGGGCACCACTTCTGCTACGCTACCATACAGTTTGTATTTCTCTTTGAGGGCTTTTATGTACCATGACAGTTTGGAAGTGAACGTGCAGAGGGGATGATGGGCTTCCTTAAACACTCTCTCTCACAAATTTCTCTTATTCGTTATCTCTTTGGAAGTTTCTCCTTTTTTCTCGTCTACCGTGCAGCACGCGCGAATATCCTCATTATATTATACAACAATATTATTAAAACAATCAATTCTTTCTATGTTTGTCACGATAACATTTTTAGAACTATAATATCGAAAAGAAATCTATGACGAAAGCAATTTAGCGTCATAAATAGTCCGTGCCGCTTTTTAACACTCTACTCTCGACAAGCGCCGCTTATGGAACCAGCACTGTTAATGTACACAGACAACAACATCATACTGTTAGATGACATTCGTCATCGAAACAGTGTGGCGATGTAAACAGAGTAAAATCGCAGTTTTCTATTTTCAATTCTTCACTTGGTATTCTTAATATATGTTTCCATTTCGAATGTTGGTACCTTCTCGATGTAGATATGTCAAATTATTTGGTCAGCGTAATATAGTTAAAATAATATGGTACATAAACAATTCTTTTGTAAGCAGATACAATAAAAATATAAGCTACATATCCAAGTCTCAATATTTCCGTATAACAAATAGTCAATCCAACACCCAACACATCAGTTTTATCAATTACATTACGTGTTATAAATGTAACAATCCAACTTACTGGTATACATCAGTTTGATGGAAAATCACTTAGACAATATTTAGTGCCCAACTCCGCATATATCGACACAAACGAGAACATTGTAGCACGATATCCGAACACGCGACACTACTAGATCGAGTATTTAAAATATTATTTCGACAACGCAAATAATGTAATGTTGTACGAATCTGCCAACTTTTATCTATTAAATTCCAAGCCGATCTAAATGCAATGTGATTCCAACCTTGGCGTCCGTTCAAATTTGAGTATTTGGTCTAGAATTGTATTTTTATTGTAATTGGAAATTACAGAAATATGTGCATGGCGATTTGTAAATATTGATTGTTCGATCAGAGGTTACAGACGTGGACTTCCTGTGGCTGGTGGTAAGGATAATAATAGAAATAACCTGAATCATTACTAGGAAGGTGCCCCACTAAGTTTATTTATATGCCGACGCGTCTAATGCTTGTTTGAATAAAATTATATGACTGTTGTTGAATGAACAGGTGGGAAAGTAAAAACGGAAACCACTGAGTTAATTTCCATTCACTGGAATAAGTAAACAACTAAACTATATTCAAATTTTTGTTCTATGAGAGTTTAATTACTTACGACGTGTAAATGATTTGAGGAGTATATATATATATATATATATATATATATATATATATATATATATATATATATATATATATATATATATATATATATATATATATATTTTTTTTTTAATTAATTTAATTATATAATCATAATTGAAAAATTAACAGATTTAATTGGTGTATCGAGCACCAAAATTGGAATATTGAAAATTGGTGAAATGTTCTTTCTTCGGTTTAGACCAGAATTGGGGTTCGATCAGATGATTGCCGGATTCGGATTTAAAGGGGTCGTCGAAGACAAGCTAGACCTCTAGCAGCAAGACAAATTCCTTAATACCAAGAGGGCAGTGTGATGTCTCAGTGTGGCATTATGATGGGAGGCAAAACAAATTTGAGTTCAATTCATTTGATTCGCCGTAGAAAACGAATGAAATTCCCATACATACCCTGTACCTGAGATATCAAGTTCTCAAGTTATGGCAAAAAAACGAATATTATATACTTACCTAAAGTTGGCAAAGGCTGCTTAGATTCCTGCACGTGCCTATACATATCCCAGAACACAGACAAGCTCCTGAGCATAGATAACAAACCATTATTGTTTTAACTGTCAGTCGAATTAATTTGAACAGAATGGCTTGCTGCACAAATGATCAAATACTTAATTTATTTTTCATTCATGGGGAAGAGATACGGAATTAGACTTGTAGGAGAATTAACCAAATATACCCAAATATTCCGTCTATGACAGCTAAAAATGCAATGAAATTGCCGTTCTAGCTTATTTTGATTTTAATCTATGTCCATTTGAATTCACCTCATAGTAGTATTCACACAATTAAAAGGAAAACAAACTGCTCCCCTATGAATTTTCATTAGTCCAAACTTCACAAGCAGACACTCAGCTTCGAATAGAACTGTGTGAGATTTTTCTTCTCAGAACAAAAGAGGATCCTGATTTTCTCAAATGGATTATCTAGATGGATAGGCCCAATTTTCTAATGAGGTGGTTTTCAACAAGAATACCTCACACTTTTGGGCCAACCAAATCCTCAGGGGAAGAAATCTTCGAAATAAATTTAGTTTTAATGTGTTTTCACTTTTGAAGGACAACAGATATTCGTATTTTGTGTTTGCTGAAAACTTAAATGGTGAACTTTATGTTGAGATTTTCAGGACGGTAGTAACTGACTTCGTTGACACTTAGCAGTAGGTGAATCAAGGCGTTGTTGGTACCAACTCAAAGGGGCACCTGCTCAACACACAACTGAAAATGTTTGAAGTTGAATGGATTGGAACGAACCGTCAATCTTTGTGGCCTCCAAGGTGACCTGACCTAACGGATTTGGATTCTTTTCTTTGGGGAACGCTGAAAGATGAAATTTATTCTGAACCTTTGACTTCGCGATATGATTTGCATGATAGACTGCAGAATACTTTCATGGAGTTGGATGTGGAGGAACTGAGGCCTAAAGGTGAATGGTCTCTGAACAATTATTATGAAATATAGGAAAATAGATTTTGAGTCATATTGATATTTTTTAATTTGACTTCGGAAATTCGACAACTGCATTCTTTTCCTTAAATTATAAATTATCAATGACAAAAAGGACAGTTATTCATTAATGCTCTAGAAACTATTTATGCACGTCCAGGAATCTAAGTGCCTTTGCCAATTTTAGGTAGGTACGTTTATTCACCATAACTTGAAAACTTGAAATCCCTGATTCAGGGAGTGTATGGGGAACTTTATTTAGTTTTTTTACGGCGAAACTAATGAATTGAAAAGAGAACATGGGTTACAATTGGAAAAAAACGTAGTTTTCGATGTTTCTCTCTTTGGAAATGTCAGGCGGAAAAAAGAACACTTTTTATACTGACTGAGATTGAGTCGGATATGAGTTATGTCGCGCATGGTTTTTTGTTTGCAAAACACATTTCTTTATTTTGGTAGCTCACGCCGTTCTCTATATATATAAATTTTTCAAATAGCAAATAATAGATAATTTTCAAATAAAAATAGGATATTTCATGAACGAAACAAGCTAGACTTATGTCTTAGGTATTTATATATATATATATATATATATATATATATATATATATATATATATATATATATATATATATATATATATATATATATATATATATATATATATATATATATATATATATATATATATATATATATATATATATATATATATATATATATACCAGGTGACACAGGCTTATGGTACACCCTCTTGTTTCTATATTTCTGTAGGTAATTTATTGAAATTTTGTGATTCTTATGATAAGCCACCTTTTGACATTTGAAACAATTTTTACCACCTCCGGTGTCGCCGGAAAAACCTTCAATGAAGATTTTTACATGGAACATCCTGTATATATATATATATATATATATATATATATATATATATATATATATATATATATATATATATATATATATATATATATATATATTCGATATTAAATTTTCACGGAAGTATCGAAGTATCTATGACTTGATGTGTTAAGGGTTTTCTTCCGCGCTCCATTTTGATTTTGGCGAAGTTTCGACAAGTTTGTCCCTTGCCATCTTCAGGCGTTTGGTTGACAATATCTTGAGCGTAAGAGTAGTTATTATATACCTAATTTATTTAGATGATATTAAATTATATGCCGGTACTTGATCTCAATCGGAAAGTCTACTTGAGATTACTTTCAACTTTTCAAATTATAGTCATATGGAATTTGGGCTTCCTAAATGTAAAAATCTTTCTATTGAATAGGAAAAGATCACCTCCGATTATATACAGATTTCCAATATCGACATCGAGCCAACGCATCAAGGAGATACATAAAAATGTCTAGGATTTGTTCGAGAGAAGACAATCAACCATAGTAGCACTAAAGAAAATATCAGAAGTTTATATTATAACAGAATTATTATCAAGAGTCATTTAACTAGTAAAAACCTTTTCAAAGCTATCAACTCCTATGCAGTTTCTATGCTTACATCTTCTTTTGGAATTAATAAATGGTCTAAAACTGATCTAAATGAATTACAATGTCAAACGAGGAAAATGCTTTGTAAATATCATAAGCACCACACAAAGTCAGCAATTCAAAGAGTTACACTACCTAGACATCTTGGAGGTCGTGGACTTACTAACTTGAACAATCTTCATAGTGAACAAATTTTTCCGCTACGTTCCCATTTTCATGATAAACAGAGAACGTCCAAATTACATGATATTGTTGTTACCCCAGATTATAATCTTACACCTCTGAACTTGACACTTCAGAAGATAGATTTTGATATATTTGATAATAATTCTAAAAGAGAAAGTTGGATGCAGAAGAAATTACATTGAAAGCACCCTAAATTATTGTTGAAATCGCATCAAATAGATGGTTAGTATCTGCAGAATTGTTAGCTGAAACAGAAGGCTTCGCAAATGCGATCCAAGATCAGGTTGTTTTCACAAGAAATTATAGAAAACACATCATCAACCAAAATATATATGATTCTTGCCTTAGATGTTTTTGTTCTTCAGAAACAGTTTTTCATATATTATCATCTTGCTCAGTACTTGCGTCAACAGAATATTCAGAAAGACATAATTCCGTCGCAAATACTATCCATTCTAATTTAGAAATAAATTATGACCTCATTTCCAAGGGAAAAGATGTTTCAAATATAAACCTGAGATTATTTGTGAAAACGACAAATATAGACTTAATTTTGATAAAACAATTTTATGCAACAGAGCTGTAAATCACATATATCATTCTTACGGATAAACAGAATCGAATAACATAAATATTTAATATTGCTATACCCGACACACATAACATAAAAATAAATACAATGAACAAACTTCTAAATATACGATGCTTGGCGACGAGATTAAAAAATGTGGAAAATGAAGAAAATAGATATATATATATATATATATATATATATATATATATATATATATATATATATATATATATATATATATATAAATTTCCATGTCACAATGTTAGTGAGTTACTGTACTCCTCCGAAACGGCTTAACCGATTTTTACCAAATTTTATATTACATATAACTCTAAATTTTTGTCTTTCTATGATCAACCCTACTTTTCAATAGTTAATTTGATCATTTTTCATCGATATAAAATTTCATAAAAATCAGTTAAGCCATTTTGGAGGAGTATGGTAACAAACATTGTGACACAAGAACTTCATATAAAAGATTCAGTTGGTCTGAGAATCGGATACTATCTCTTTTTCATACCCCTAAGTGAGTTGTCCACCCTTAACATATTATTTTTATTTTTTGGACAAATTTTCAGTTTTTTATAATGTGGCATTGAAAAATACATATAAACCTAAATATTCACTCTTCTATCCCCAAGCCCTATTTTTAATAGGTAATTTAATCATTTTTCATCCAGCTCGATAACTGATCAATTATCGTCTTTTCATGAATGTATTTCACTCTTATACGATTAAAATTTCCCTGATCCCACGGCAAAACTAAATTCAAATACTTTTTAAATTTTCCGCGCTTTTTTGTGGATCAACACTCATTTATCAGATTATACGGGTGTCACTTCCCAGTAAACAGCGCGGAGTAGGGATGGGGCACAACAAGTCTTCTCTCACTACTCCCACAGTTTTCGTCCATTATTATTGTTTATGCGTCGAGTGTAGTAGTAACGTTTACAATTATCATTTTTCTACCTCAGTGTATCTCTCATATTAACTATATTCTCAAGTAATTATTCCTATCATGATTAGTTAATTAACTGATTTACATAACCTTAGAAGTACTCAAACATTTTACGAGCTCCGCCAACAACAGCTATTGTGTTTTTTTTTATTGAAGATGTTGTTGGAAATGGTGAAAAAATTCAGTGAAAGTTAGATTTTCATCTTTAGACTAAATTTCCTAGAAAAATTTATATGTCACAATAACGATGTATATATATATATATATATATATATATATATATATATATATATATATATATATATATATATATATATATATATATATATATATATATATATATATATATATATATATATATATATATATATATATATATATATATATATATATATATATATATATATATATATATATATATATATATATATATATATATATATATATATATATATATATATAT
Organism: Cryptolaemus montrouzieri; assembly: GCA_013387265.2. NCBI lineage: Eukaryota > Metazoa > Arthropoda > Insecta > Coleoptera > Coccinellidae > Cryptolaemus > Cryptolaemus montrouzieri. The sequence continues at coordinate 67,513,388 of JABFTP020000103.1, forward strand.
ATATATATATATATATATATATATATATATATATATATATATATATATATATATATATATATATATATATATCCATATTTATATATATATTTTGGTGCGAACATATTATATTATTCTCTTTGTTATTTTCCTCTCCCAGAGAGAGAATATTCAAGGTCATCCATTTGGGAAATGATCTATGAATTTTCATGTTTCGTTATACCGCGTACTAGGAAAATATGAAGTCAACAGTTTTTCCGCAACAATTTCCATTTTACCTGATGTGCATGATTTTCGCTACAAACATGTTGTTCTCTATAATATTTTGCCCACTACAGAGAAGAAATTTTTGGATGTTGAGTAGGACCGATCTATAATTTAATTTATTTTGGTTATCGATATTAAGAGTTCGGCACGTAACGTGGGACGCACGACATTATTTAATTATTTACGAGAGAACTCAAGCATCATGAGCCGACTAAGATTAGTGAATATAAATAGATTACATATTTTCCAAAGAAAACGAGTGAAATTGTTTTCAGTTCATCTGATTTTCCTTTGGAGTACGATCAATACTTGGCTTACCACTGGTTCGACCTGGCCGATCTTGCCTCAATTCATATCACATCTAAGGTTCATGTTGCCGAAAATGACATTATTTAAAGTTGTTACAGAACCAATTGGTTCACAGATCAAAATTAATCAAGAATTATTAAAACATCGTCTAAACAGAAATAGTGATAATGATAAATATTCGTTTTGTATCTTATTCCAGGAAAATAAATAGCAACAATAATTCAGGGTTAAGTATAGAAACGAAACAATTTTTAATATCTACATTCCTCTGTGAAATGTCTTCAATTCTCAACTAAAAATATACGAATAATATTGCATTGTTCTACTTAAATGAATATCATCCCCTTAAATTATCGTCCATATAAAATTGAGGGTGCTAAGAAACAAGAAAATTGAATAAAAGTACTACATAAATTCTGGATCATGAATACAACATTATCCAGTTTAGGAAAGATTAATGCCGATGTAATTAGAGCAACACCCCCCAGACCGTTTATCCCGTTTATTGTGGCCCTCCTACTATCCAAACCTGCTGCGTCAACTAATTCGTTTTTATTTTTCTCACAGATAAAAATGTGGGCCACGTTATTTATTTCCTGGTGTCGGAATACAGTTTATTTATTAGTACAGAAAACGGGACACGCATGCAATGAGAAAACGGCTCATTCAGTCTATATAATATAAAAAAATGAGGTTATCTCCATTACACCGACAATTCATCTGAAAACTTAATGATGCATGTGAGAAATAAGCTTGGTGATTCAGTTTCGTTTCACTCTGGAATTTTCTAGTTTTGGTGAGGGTGTTTAAATGGCTCTGATAAATAAGTGTTTCCTCCTTATGGGACCTGAAAGAACGTGCTTCGCTAGACACAATTTATATTTATAAATGTGTTTAATCACCTGAATTAAGGACTGAGGTTACACGAGAGACGACAATGTTCGAAAAAATTTATTGAATGATGAGTGGCCACTTCGATCGATCAATACACCTTTTCGTTTTTGTAGAATGCACTTTTCAAAAAGCAGAAGTTTTTAAATTGGACAAAGCATTTCTTCAAAAGAATCCATAACATAACAAAGAAATCATTGATGCAATAAAGCACAAAAATATGCCTTACTATCGATTTTTTACGCAGTAAGACGGAATTTCAATTTTTAAATAAGTCGGGCCAAACTGGTCCCTCAGAAGATAATCTTTATGAAGAGTGTGCTGGAGTTTGAAAATTTTGATTGATTCTAACAATTCTTACATTCGTCCTTTTAGGTATTCTGTGATAAAAAGTAGATCTATGGGTAAAAAATTATGGCTATTTGCGATACAATCTAAAGCGAAAGTAGATTCATCGGTTCCCTCGTTATTGTAATCAAATTGATAGTCTTTGTATAAAATTTTGAATGAACGACCAGTCTGACCTATATAAATGCCTTCATAATACATACAGGACTTCTAGTGAACTCTAGTTTTGCCAAATGTATCAGTTTCATCTTTACTATTGAAAAATTCTTAAGTGAGCTTTATGTGGGTTTTAAAATCAAATTTTTTATGCTGCTTGAAATGACATTTGCAGTCGTTACGCTAATAGAACTGAAATATGTTAATGAATTGTTTTCATCTGTATTAGTTGATTCTGTAGTGGTACAAAATTATGATATGCTATTTGTGTTTGATTCTTTCTGATCAATCCGTTTATCACATTTGAGGAGATAGCCATTATTCTTATTAGTTGACACTTCCCTGAATATATTTTGTCCGGACAATGGTAGGGAGAAAGCTCTAAGAATCTTTGAATTTAGCGCAATGTATTTATGAGATTATCAGTGTGTTGAGTAATAAGGAATGAAAATATCAGTAAAGGTGGGCTATCGAAAACAAACTTTATGAACAACCTCACGGTCTACCGATGGAATCCCCATTGAGCCCTTTACTAGCTGACATTTTCATAGCGTATATTGAATGGAGCTCTCATTTAGCTTGTATTATCAAAATTGTCGTGGTTTGAGAACCAAAACAAAAACTTTTAAATTTCCTCTTTGAACAGTACTTTTGACTTAATTTGTGTTACTAAATCCTGGCGTAACCATAATGTTGTCAGCTCTGAATTTATTAGCGATAATTATAACATCTTTCGTCGCGATAGGAGCGATTCCCATAGTGTTAAGGGTGGGGGTGAGGGTGTATTCGTAGGCGTCAACAGAAAAATTAAAGCTGATGGTGTATCACTAAGAAATTTGCCATTAAAGGAGGATTTATGGGTGAAGGTGTCAATTACAGTAAATAGGAAACTATTCTTGGGTGTTCGTTACTTTCCGCCAGATATAAAAAATGAAGACTTTATCGTCTTCTTTGAAAGTGTGACATCTCTCATGGGGTCGCACCCCAATGATATCTTCATGATAGTTGGGGATTTCAATCTCGGATCATTTTTCGTGGTCTTCAGATGACAGTGAGTGCGGCTTCATCAGTGATGTTGTTCACGGTGATGCGTATTCCTCGTTCTTCTTATAATTCCCTTAATCAGTTCAATGGTATCACCAATCATTATATTAAAATCTTGGATTTGATTTTGTCAAATTCTACTGATGTGTTCTCTTCGATGTTGTACGCCTTTCGTTCCAGAGGACCGGTATCATCCCGCCTTAGAAGTATATGCAAACTTTTCTTTGGATAAAACTCTTACCAAATCTAGATCGATGTACAAATTTTTCAACGCGGACTATGTAGCGATAAATTCGGCACTGTCAAGTTTGAATTGGAAAACTCTGTTATGTTCTACCGATGTGAATGAATGTGTTGATTCATTTTATTCTGCTTTGAATATAGTTATTGATAAGTGTGTACCTCGTAGATCTTTTAAAAGTGATAAATTCCCTTCGAGGATTGGTAAAGGCACTATTAAATGCATTAAGGATAAAACTAACTCACATCAAAGATTTAACAAATTCAAAGACCATTTTCTGTATGAAAATTCATTTATTTTGTGTAAACAATGTAAAATCTTAATTGAAAGAGTTCATAAGAAACATATTACTTCTGTAGAGGGCGGAATTGTGAAGAATCCTAAGCTCTTTTGGTCTTATGTGGGCGAGTTAAGAGATAGCTAGAGGATGCCTCAATCTATGTGTCATGGTGAAAAAATCTTAGAAAATAGTTTGGCTATATCTAATGCTTGTAGGAGTACTTTTCTAGTGTTTATGAAGATCCGCATAAACCTGTTCTTTACCAAAGTAGATATAAATCTTCTTCATCGATTACATTTAACACGATAGATCTGAAGGACGTCACAGCTAAAATCGAGGGACTGAATGTCACGAAGGGTCCAGGTCCGGGCTCTATCCCACCAGTTTTTTTATAAAATCGTGTTCCGCTAGTTTGACGACTCCACGTCAAATTATTTTCAACAAATCTTTAGTACAAGGTGTCTCTCTACATAAGTGGAAGGCGTCAAAGATCGTATCTATTTTCAAAAGTGGTGAGAAAAATGAAATAAGTAATTAACAACCTGTCTCTATTCTAAAATATTTCGGTAAAATTTTTGAAGCAATAGTAACTGATTAATTTTTTAATTCATCCGGTTCCAAGTTGATTCAACCTCAACATGCGGTTTTCAAAGGTAGGTTGGTGTTAACTAATTTAAATTACGTTCAGTTCATAAGTAGTAGTTTCGATGATGGTATTCAAGTTGATGCCGTCTACACAGATCTGGCTAAGGCCTTCGATAAGGTACATCATGCAAATTTGTTGTGGGTTCTAGAGGACTTTGGTGTGGTGGGGTCCTCACTGAAATGGATAGAATCGTATCTGTCTGATAGACTGCCGTATGTTGCACTCAATGGCACTCATTCCGGTTTCGTTCGTGCCACCTCTGGTGTTCCTCAAGGGTCACATCTGGGTCCCACTTTATTTTCAATTTACATTCATGATATTTCGGAATGTTTTCTTCATACAAAACATGATTTATATGCCGACGATCTTAGAGTGTACAGTGCTATGCGGTCCTATGATGATATTTTGCGGTTTCAGAGTGATCTTGACAGACTTTCCTCTTTTGATCAAAGTAGGTAATTTCAATTAAATATTGATAAGTGTAAGCATATAAGGTTTACAAAGAATGTCAATGTCTTCGATGCTATTTTGTCTGTTGATGGGCTTGTAATAGGAAGGGTAAACCAAATTCAGGATCTTGGTAAATATCTTGATTCTAAGTTGTCCTTTGAGTATCATATTGATTATAAAGTTTTAAGGCTTTGAAAATGTTGGGTTTCGTTCTAAAAATTACTAAAAGTTTCAGTGATCGAAAGTCTTTAAGAATGCTATATTTCCTGTTGGTGAGGAGTAATTTGGCATATACTGTACATGTTTGGTCCCCTCACTATTACAAGTATATTGATAGAATTGAGCGACTCCAGAGAATGTTTGTCAAAAGTTACAACTTTAGATTTTTCAGTGCTAACGATAATTATCAATTAAGTTTGCGTCATCACAAAATTTTAAGCCTGGAGCAGAGGAGAGTCTTTTTTTACACTGTATTTCTTCATCGAATTTTAAATCATTCTTTTAGTTTTCCGCTTGTTAATTATATCACTTTCAATGTTCCCGTGTATCCTAGTCGTCGAAATGCACTCTTCTATGTTTCGAAGGCCCGTACTAGTTTATTTTTTCATTCTGTTTTTTTGTGAATTATGCGTCCGTAAGTGGCTTATTGCCAGTATAGATATTTTTCATGAATCTCTTTCTTCTTCAAAAAAAAATGTAATTGCATATCTCATTAGATCTGAATCATGCTCATTGTAGTAGTTTTTAGTTTTCATGATATTTTACTTGATTCTGCAGTCTTGGGTGAGTCTTCTTTTCTCTCCTGAATTTTTATGAAAGTTATATATTTTATTTCGTATGACAGTTTCACTTCTGTTTATTTTTCTGTTATCATTTTTGTGAACCCGGTAATTGGGTCTATCATGTAGGAGTTCTTATGTTTTGTAACAATAAATAAATAAATAAATATTGTTGAGAATTGATCAACATTGTTTTTATTGTAAAATGTATAAATAAAAATAGGTTATATGTATATGCTATTGTATATTTTATTTCTGAATACAACCCTGTACAGTAACGCTAAGCCGCTCGTGAATCATTGGATTTTTCTATTGCTCTAAATCAGTTCATATTCCTTTGTAAATAGTTATTATAGCGATATAGTCTGTTACTAGAAAGGTACTACCCTGCATAAAGCAGTAAATATGTTCTTCGGGTTATAACTATAACCATTATACCAGCGGGGTATACCTTTCTAACAAGTTCAATTATCCGTTTTATTGATGTAATTGTCACGTATTGGTAATATGTTCTGACCCTTTTTAGGAGGTATTAAATTGAGAGATCTTACATCTAGGCCGTGACCTGTTTCTGCAGTTGTCTTTAATAAGGTCAACACAAGGCATAAAAGAAACTTCAACTGACCAGCAGCGAGCAGCCGTCCAGAGAAGTCGTCCCATGAGCTCTAGCGGATACCCAACTGCGGAGATCATCACGAAGCGGGACTAGGTATCTGCAGGTGCACTCCTCGTTGGAAGCTTTCCTGAGAAGACCGTCCACCAGCGTCAGCGGATGTCTGTTCAGCATGGCTTGCACTCCCAGTTCAGCGAGACTAGAGACGACGCTGACGTCGGCTGAATCAAGTGGACCACAGCGTCAATTGAGGAAATTTGCACTTTTCAGTGCTATAATTGAAGATTAGATGCGAGCCTTGATGTTTCAGGGTATTCGTCCAGCCAACCCATGCATCCGCCCAGCCTTCTCTTCGAACATCCCATTCAAGTTTTCCTTTTTCTCTAACAGGAGGTTTTTAGTCGGTAGACATCCGACATTAGCCCCGTCTCCAGGGTGCATCTTTTCGAAGATTTTCCTCATCTTTGTCTAGAAAAATAACCAGCAGAGGCAATATCATTCAGTTTTTTTATAAATATCAGTAACAGATTGTCTCTTGAACCATCAAGATAATTCTTTGTACTTGTGATCACACAGATCAATAATTATAACCTAAATATTGTAAATAATTAGTTTTTTGAAATACTTATTTCATTTTTGAGTTTATGAAAATAATTACTTTAGCTTAAGAGGGAAGATGTAGGATATGAATACTATTGTAAATAATTTAGTATTGAGATATATAATGAGAGCCGGCAACATTGTACATAAACTACTTGAATAAGGTATCGCGGCTGCTCTCGCGCTCTTCTCAGCTTGACCACGGTGATGTATAGTTCGATAAGAAATAAACATTCAGTTAGGGAGATTGAATTTTCATTTACTTAAGTAAATATGATATTAAAAATATAGTCCACAGAAGTGAAATCACTCATTTTTAATTTTGTTTTAATACTCTAGATAATGGGCTTACAACCCGGAACATATGTAGAGAATTTTAATAAATATTTGTGAAACCTTCGCCAAGTGATAAACCAATCATTTACTCATTATGTTTCACCAAGTGATAAGCGAGGATTCCATACATATTAAACATTGAATTTTGTTGACTCCAAAGTTTAATTTTTTTATTGCATCAAGAAGTTGCCGACCTGAGTACTTGAAAATATGTGATCCTGAGACAAGTATCCTAGCAAACATATAGACAGACTGACGGACGGGCAGGCGGATATCGAACTGATCCTATAAGACTTCCTTATTGCATTTGTAGTAATGAACTAAGGAACCAATCTGACCTTAAAAATCGGTGATTCAAAGAAAATCATGAAAAATATAAAGGTAGCCAAACCACAGGAGAATAAATATCTTATTCAACATGGCAATGATTCACTGAAAACGTGAGTCCTAATTATTGGATTTGATTGTGGTTTCATGTGGAATATTTGAAATATGAAAATTATTCGAATTAATGTGGAAAATTTGAGTTGAGAAATTAATTTTTTGGCTTTCTGTCTGATGGTAAAATTATGCCCACTTACTGATTCAGAGAATGAAAGTAGCTTCCTGAAGATAAATTTCTAACTGTATCTAAATGAAAACCATTCACTAATTAAATAAAAGACTATTCAAGCATTCTCCTCCTGAAAGTGTGTAAATTAGTTAAATAAATCCCCAACTGCATTGTTATCTCAAAATCATTCTTCCCTTTCTTTCCATTTAATCCCTGAAACAAATAATTTGAACAAGTCTACACACCAGGAACAACCAGTCTATTATTTTCTATTTCACCAGACCTCTACTTCCGCAGGTATGAAACGAACAATTAAGCTTTGATCCGTTTCAATCGAAGGGACTCATTCTGTAGAAACACGTCTCTTGGTAATGAAACATTGTTGTTTTTTTATTAGTTCATTCGTTTCCGAGTAGAGGATCTACTGACCGTCATTCATCTAACGAATGGGATATTCGTTTCGAGGGCTATGTGAGTATTTAAAGGAAATTCTACTCTAGGGTCTAGTGTTTTCCAAACCGAATTATTTAATTGAAATTATGTGGAGAATCTTTTTAATCAATGCTTTCTTTATATAAGTTGTCTTTTATCATTACAGCACTCAATATATATCGGACATTCCACTCAATTCAGATAAAATAGTATTATTTATTGACATCAATATGTATTTGGATGAAATGAATTATATTAATTAAGGTTAGTTAGCTGGTGAAATCTATCGACGACAGAAAATGTAGGCACAATTAATAGCTGAAAATTATCAAATATGTACAAATTTTATTGTACCAAATACACAGTTCGTTTAACATCACCTCGAGTACATACAATAAATGGAATTCTTATATTATAGAGACAGACAAATGCTATCCCAAAAACGACCTATAAATAAACTTACACGCTCAATTCTTAAGATTGCCAACAAAAACTCTAGATGTGGAATACGCGGATAGTAGTAAGCTGTTAGATCCAATTGAAGGAAACTGAATGCATCGGCTTCAAAGACATTTTCCGTATAAATGAATAAATGACGCTATTTTGGCAGGAGTTGGAATGAAAAATACACATCACGATTGGAGATCACATGAAAAAATAAGCTCCAGATTGTTTATCATGCTTGAGAAAATCACAAAACCAATTAAAATGATGAGTGATTCAGAAGAGAAGCAAGTATATAATAATTATTGATAACTGATAATAGTAGAAGATCCAAACCTAAATCGACCTACACCGATCTGAAAATAGAACATAGATATATATATATATATATATATATATATATATATATATATATATATATATATATATATATATATATATATATATTCACCCCGACGAGTTGCCCATATATCTGTTCATGCAATCAAACTGATTTCATGAAAAATATAAATCCACCACCCGGTAATTAATTCCATTGCCAGGCAATGTATATAATTAAAACAAATCCTGGAATAATTATATATTAGGATAACGTTAAATGTTATGAGAATATATCAATCTACCAGAATATATACACACTATAGCATCATCAGACAATGATATCAATGTAGCAACGAGTAGTGTCAGAGGCTTCATTTCCGGAAAAATCCAGTGTACGGACCTTAGTCAAGTAACACTGAATGTTACACATTAATAGTTTCCCTTGTATTAAGTGGTGAACGATAGAATAGAATACTGCTCTGAATATAAATATGACAAAATTGTTAATTATATTACATTTATATAAACAAATAAATAAAATATGAAATGAGATTCTGAGCAGTATAAACTAAAGAGAAAACCTATGACTCTACTCATTATTCTTTTCGGAAAGAAACCTACCAAGAATATTACAAGATTTGATGACTGTTATCTTTTGTAACTGTTCAAACAAATTTTCTTCAGACCCAAAATCTCAATACTTTTGTGAGGATTCGTAGGAATAACACCTTTTGTGGAAATAATAATCGATAGAATAGACATTTTTTCATTTTCCACATTTTTAATCTCGTCACCAAGCATCATATATTTAGAAAATTTTTCATTGTATTTATTTTGTATATTATGTGTGTCGGGTATAGCAATATCAATTATATATGTTATTTGATTCTGTTTATCAGTAAGAATGATATCTGTTCTATTATGTTTCACAGCTCTGTAGCAAAGAATTGTTTTATCAAAATAAAGTTAATATTTGTCATTTTCACAAATAATCTCGTTTATATTTGTGAAATTTTTTTCTTTGGGAATTAGGTCATGTTTAATTCCTAGATTAAAATGAATAATATTAGCGACGGCATTATGTCTTTTTGAATAATCTGTTGAAGCAAGGACTGAGCAAGATGATAATATATAAAAAACTGTTTCTGAAAAACAGAACATCTACGGCGAGAATCATCTATATTTTGTTTGATGATGTGTTTTCTATAATTCCTCGTGAAAACAACGTGATCCTGGATCGCAATTGCCAAGCCTTCTGTTTCAGCAAACAATTCTCCAGAAAATAACCATTTATTCGATGCGATTTCATCAATATCATCAGTTTTCAATTCTTTAGGGTGCTTTCCGTGTAATTCCTTGTGCATCCAACTTTCTCTTTTAGAATTATCATCAAATATATCAAAATCTACCTTTTGCATTGTCAAGTTCAGAGGTGTAAGATTAAAATCTGAAACAACAACAATATCATGTAATTTAGACGTTCTCTGTTTATCATGAAAATGGGAACGTAGATGAAAAATCTGTTTACTATGAAGATTATTCAAATCAGTCAATCCACGACCTCTAAGATGTCTAGGTAGAGTAACTTTCTGAACAGCTGACTTTGGGTGGTGCTTATGATATTTACAAAACATTTTCCTCGTTTGACATTGTAATTCATTTAGATCGGTTTTAGACCATTTAATAATTCCAAAAGAAGATGTAACAATAGGAACTGCATAGGAGTTGAAAGCTCTGAAAAGGTTTTTACTAGGTAAATGACTCTTGATGATAATTCTAAGTCTTTTTCAATATGAACTTCTAATAGTTTCTTTAGTTATGCTATAGTTAATTGTCTTCTTTTGACAAAATCCAAGATATTCATATGTATCTCCTTGATGCATTGGCTCGATTTCGATATTGGAAATCTTTATATAATCAGAGGTGATCTTTCTTCTTTCAATAGAAAGATTTTTACATTTTGGAAGCCCAAATTTCATATGAATAACATTGGAATAGTTGAAAGTAATCTCAAGTAGACTTTTTAAATGAGATTTGGTTCCGGCATATAATTTAATATCATCTAAATAAATTAAGTGACTCAATTTTAATTCAGTTGTTAGACTCTTCATTTTGAAGCCGAAACTAGTAGCATTTAATTCATGAGATAATGGATTAAGGCAAAGACAAAACCAAAGAGCACTTAAAGAATCACCTTGAAAAATGCCTCTTTTGATTGGAATTACTTCGGATTTTAACGATTGTTTTGAAATATTTAAATGAAGATTGGTTGTCCAATTTTTCATTACAAATACAAGAAAAAGACGAAGTGTCTTATGAATTTTATAAATTTCCAAAATTTCTTGAAGCTATGAATGGGGAGAACTATCAAAAGAATTTTGGTAATCAATGAAGGCTGTATGAATATTTCTCTTCTCAGTTTGAGCTTGATTCAAAGTAACAGAATCAATTACAAAATGCTCTTTAGTACCAAGGTGTTTTTTTTCTACATCCCTTTTGTTGTTCGGAAAGAATATCATAATTTTCCAAATGTGCATAAATTATTTGGGTAATACATGCAGTTAGAATTTTATATATTGTTGGAAGGCAAGTTATTGGTCTATATTGAGACGGATCAATAGTATTAGCACTTTTCGGTTTTAAATAAGTAATTCCTTGTGTGAAAAATAAAGCTGTACCTCAGAGGTTCTTCAATATAAATGAAAAATATTAAGCCAATTTTTCATGAACGCAAGAGAATTTCTATATATATATATATATATATATATATATATATATATATATATATATATATATATATATATATATATATATATATATATATATATTTTATGAATATATAATCTACATGATCAAATCACATAGATATCTATGAGAATCTATAAAAAAATATAAATAGGGTGGTACTCTTTCAGAGGTACCTCTCATTTCTACCCCATAAACTTTCTTCAGTACGCTCCGGGTAATTTGAAGATACTACATATGCATTTTCCATTATTTTAATTAGTTGCATTCTTTTCCGTATCTGGCACAGTTTTCGTGTGAAGAATCGATGAATTTCATGTGTATGGTGGAAACATAAAAATCGCTCGGTGATTTATTTCACTAGTACACAGCTGTCATGTTGATTTTTTCCACTGACAACTCACTTCAATTCATTCGTTGAAGCTCATCATCAGTATTGGAATAATTGAAGATCACCTAATTGGTCCTCATTTCCTTCCACCTAGATTGAATGGAGATTCATGCATTCGGTTTTTAACCGAAGAGCTACTGAATCTACCTGATCCTAGTCCTATAGCTGACAGAGCCGGAATTTGGTATGTGAACGATTGTACTCGTGCCCATTTTAATATAGAAGCACGTCTATATTTGAACGAATCATATCCAGATGAACCTACACATGGTCCGTCCATTATACAAGAGTAGTTGAGGAAACAAAGTAGTAAATAATAGCACCCATTACGTGAAAGAGTGCAAAGCTTAGATAAAAAGAAATTTAGGGAATTTATTTCCTTTTAACTGAGGAATTTCATTACGGTTTTCTAATTGCAAGATCTAGTCATCGCAGAATATATAGCTATAGTCGTAAGCTTAAATTTTCATGGCTACCTCATAATAGCCAAATAAATTTTTCTCGACCACTTTATATATGGCTATAAATTGAAACTAGTCGTGTACATTAGATGAGGAAGAATATTTATATCTATTCAGCAAACGACAAATAGGATTATGGGAGATTAAAATTTACCATTTTCATCTGTTAATTTTTATTTAGGAATGTGTTTCGAAGATAATTTCCTTTTTTCCAATAAAGAATTTAACTGTATTTTCATAGCCGATTTTACGGTTCATCCACGTTCATTTATACCATTATACATTCAAAGTTACTGATGCCAGACTTGCTTATTAAAAAATTTGTTTGATTTTGCACAGAAATATTTGATTCGTCACTAATTGAGTGCCTAAAGTATTTTTGTTACATCACAACGTTTGAAAGGGATAAATTGCTAGGAAAACACATTAATGTTTGTATGACACAATTGAATAGTGTAATTTCTTTTCGACAATGTTGATGTTGAACTTGCATCATATTTTGCAAGGATTTTTGAAGGTGATATAGATAAAATGAAGGTATCGTCTGAACCAGTGCGTCGAGACAATAAATTGCGAGACTGTTAAAATAGTGAGTATGTGTGATGCAGGGTTGTCGTGCATACACGATTCACCCTACATATCTACCTATATAGGTTGGGTGTAATAGGAAATATATATATATATATATATATATATATATATATATATATATATATATATATATATATATATATATATATATATATATATATATATATATATATATATATATATTTTTTTTTCAAACAGCAATAACTCAATTTTATACCCATCTCTTATTTTTCGAAAATAATTTCGGAATATATTGAATTTTGATGATTTTGCAAGAACTAACAGAGAATATTTTGAAATATTTGAATCAAGTAGCTGAACTGGCTACGCTCTCCTGACAGGTTCCTCAAATTAATGTACTTGTCACTTCGTTCATTCGAAATTGATATCTCAACGAGAATTTTCGTTATTTCAGATTGGAAATATCCAAAAAATTCAGCACATTTGGAATAAAACCACTGGTTATTCAAACAATCTTTTTTAATTCATTTTAGAATAACAAAAGTAGTGGGAAAAAATTGCAGGCAATTTAGTAACCAATTTCCAAATTAACCATCTATGAGTGAAATAATATTTCGAAGCATTAGAAGCAATTTTCTACAATTAAGATGAATAAAAATTGTAGGAACTAAGCGAAAACCAATCATCGAAGATAATTACGTTAATACGAATAAATGACAGCAAACATCATAAGAGAAAACTAATTTACGATCTGAATAAATGTTCAATATGGGCCCTGTTTTGCTCGATATACTTGAGAGCTCGTATACGAACATGATGAGTTGCCCTCCTAGTCTCCTCAGGATCAATATCACGAAAAGCATTATGAATGCGCTCTAGTAACTCTTCTTTACTTCTCACAGGAATAAGATACACTTCACTCTTTATTTTGCCCCATAAATGAAAATCAAGGGTCGTCAGATCCGGAGAACGCGGAGGCCATTAATTTGGCCCTTGATTGCCCCACCATCTATCCTCGAATATTTCTGTTAGCTGCCGATCTACAGCTCGTGTTTTATATCCATTTGGTAATAGCAAGCCCTCAAAACGTTTAGGGGTAATACTTCTGAAAAAATCTGCTAATGTTTCTCTCAAAATTTCCAGGTATCTTTGACTATTGAGATTTTCCTCATAAACGTTATAAGCCAACAAATCATTCATAAAAATTGGAAAAACGTTTACGTTTAATATATTTTGGAAATCAAAATCCTCAACGAAATGTGGATTTTCTGTGGCCGAAAATTGTCGATTTCTCCTGTTGGTTTTTCTACTTTCAATGAGCTTGGTTCCATTAGACCCTATAATATTCTGCAGAATTGTCTCTTCTTCTTGAAGCCGAATTCATAAATTTTCACAGAAATTTAGCCACTTGGGAAGGTCAGTTGGTTTCAATTTTTGTAGTGGTGATAAAAGAATACGGGTTTATGATATGTTTCTTAAGAATCCTTTGAATGGAAGTATAACTCAATCCAATATTCGTTGATGCTGACTTAATGGACGCATGTGGATTGGCACGGAAATACGCTAGAGTATTAATTCGATTGTCGTCGTCCTCGAGAATTGGGTTTCTTTTAGTTTCTATGAATTTTGTTCCTTTAAATTGCAGAAAGTTGATTCGAATCCTTCGAAATTTTGTTTTACTCATAGGCGCCAAATTTGGAAATTGGTTATTGAATTGCCTGCAAGTTCTATCCACTACTTTTTGACATTCCCATGAATGAAAAAGAGATTAAACATATCCTCGCTTGAATAATCAGCCATTTTATTATCAATCTGGTGTTTTTCAAAAATTTTCACTTCCAATTACCAACAATTCTTGTTGAAATATCAAATTCGAATGAACGAAGAGACGAGTATTTTAGGCACCTGCCAGGTGAGTGTAGCCAGTTCATCTACTTGATTCAAATATTTCAAAGCATTCTCTGTTAGTTCTTGCAAAATCATCAAAATTCAATATGTTCCCAAATTATTTCGGAACTATGAGAGATGGGTATGGTACATGCTTATACAATTCCATCTGAAATTTGACGATTCATTGATGGCGATATAAAAATTGGCACATGCATTTTGAAAGAATTGAGTTTTTGCTGTTTGAAAAAGGCCAAGTTGAAAAAATCATACAAAACAAAACCTTGAACATTTGACATGTGTAGACTGCTTAAAATACTCCTTGATCCTTCTTCTATCCACCCAAGTGAAAATTTTGTCTGTAGCGCAAAAGATCTACGAGCTTCAATTTTTTTAAATGTTCCTCAAAAATAATTAAATCTGTCAAAAACTTTTGACAGATAAGTGCCAACAAGCCAACAACTTGGGTATTCTATGCCTTGCTCAAATGTTGGTTCTAGATGTATAATAAAAACTGATGACCCACTTCCGGTATAACCTGAAATGTATGGCCGCGTATAAAATTTCAGCTCGATATTTTAATTGGAACTCGAAGAGTTTTTAACGGACGGTCGGTGGATCTACCTGTATATATATATATATATATATATATATATATATATATATATATATATATATATATATATATATATATATATATATATATATATATATATATATATATATATATATATATATATTTGTATCGACGTAGTATTGCCTTCAAGTTACAATTCATAATGACTCCAATTCCTGCAGGCGCAAAATTTATATCGGCGTGAACGAAAGTCTCCAACCTTCCCGTCAAACGTGTCGCCCGAAATTTCTAGAAAAGCAGCAAGAATAAAAAACGCGACTCATCGATCGCGATCGACCGTTTGAGCACCTCTACTCTAGCGACTTTGTATATTTCGGAAATTTGTATATTGTACATTTCAATTGTCTTGACTTGATCATATATTCATTAAAGGAAAAATTACACTAAATAGCTTCTACTCAAACGTTTGGCGAACCACCAGTATAACAGATCATAATTCTGTTGTCCTAATTATATCAATCCCAAGAATCAGAGTAAATACTTTTTCTATTGGATGTAGATTAAAACGAAATCATCAGAAGAAAGAATTTGGATGACGAAGGGACTCCTGAAATCAGTAGCAGCTAAGAATCTCTCATACGGTGGATGCCTAAGGGATACCGAAAACCTAGAAATGAGAAATAAGTATAAAATCTATCGGAGATTAAATTATTTGATCAAAGACGAAAATTAATTATTCAATATTGCATGTGGCAAAAAACAGAAATAATTTAAAACGTTCGTGGAAAAGCGTTAAGGGACGAACTACTGTCAATAAAAGTGACTTTCACAATTTTGCTATGAGTGATGACTCTACCAACTATATCGAATAAATAATAAAAATTCTTAAATGCAGAAAATCTCAAGTTAATGATGGAATAAATGCAGACACTTAAGAGGAAAAAGCTGATCTTATATCTGATCCTTTGTCAATAATTGTTAGTAGATGCTCTAGAAGGGAGAATTTCTTTCAAACCTTAGAAAGCTAATAATGAAGCCGATTTACAAATCCTGCGACAAACTGTCACTATCAAATTACTGACCAATATCGATTATTTCCACACTCGGAAAAATTTTTGAAAAGCTATTAATTGAAAAAATTAGTTATCTAGAGAAGTTTGAAATTCCATTTGAAAAACAATACGGCTTCAGAACAGCAAAATATACGAATGCCTTATGTAGATTAATATCAAAAATATATAAAGCCGTCAATGAAGGTGTTCCAATTATGTGTTTTTTGTGGATGTATCCAAAACGTTCGTTACGGTGCCTCTTTGAAATTGATGGATAACTACTTGAAAAATAGATAGATAGACGAAACGCATAGTGAAAAAAAATTTTTGAGATACGTTGTACCTCTTTTAACAGTGCTGGATCCAGCACTTTTTTGAATCAACATAAATGACCTGTATAAATCTAAGGCAGGAGGCGTTCTTTCGTGTGGAGGAAGTGGAATCGCAGAGATTCCAGATTCATCGGGGCGTCAGGCAGGGATGTGTATTGTCCCCGCTGCTTTTTAATGTTTATTCTGAAAAACTGTTTCGGGAAGCTCTTGGCGAGATTGAGGACGGCATTTCCTTGAATGGTGTTTGGATCAAAAATCTGAGAAACGCGGACAATACGGTTCTTATGGCAAGCACAAGTGCAAAGGCTCATTGAAAGCGTGGTATACATTTGCGAGAAATGCAACATGCAGCTTAATACGAACAAAACGAAAGTTATGATAATAAGCAAACAAAACCAACCTCACGTACAATTTTATGCCGGAGGTACTCCCATTGAAACAGTTACAATCATAGAGTATCTGGTTGCGCATCTGAATAATAACTCGGAACAGATTAGAGAGATCAAAATACGTATTGAGAAAGCCAGAGCCTACTTCAACAACATGAGAGCTATTTTTTGTTATCTTAAGTTTAATTCACAAATAAAAAACTGGTCTATTGAGGTGCTATGCGTTTTCTATATTGCTGTATGGTGTGGAGTCTTGGACGTTGACTGATGTTGCTCGTAGGAGGATGGAAGCCTTCGATATGTAGTGCTACCGTCGCATATCTTGGGTACACCATGTGACGACTAGAATAGTTCTGGAACGCATGGACAAAGATAGAGAGGTTTTGGGAACTATTGAAGAGATGAAACTCGCATACATATATATGCGGAATAATGAGTATGAAATGGTCCGTCTGGTCATGCAGGGAAAGATGGACGGTAAGAGGGAACCTGGAAGACGACGAATCTCATGGCTAGCTAATCTTGAGCAATTGACTAGGAAAAAATCTCAGAAATTATTTCGAGCTGCAGTGAATAGAGTGATATGGGCCGAAATGATCGCCAACGTCTAGTAAAGATAAGGCATAGTAAGAAGAAGAATAAATCTTGTAGTCACATCACATATTTTACGGATGATACTGTTGCATTATGTGAAAGCCCTACTTGAATGTCCTTGAAGTGTGGAATCGAGGAAGCTTTTCATCTAATTTTAGATTATTTAAGTGCTACGATGCTTTCAATCAATTATAAGAAAACATATTGTACCTCATTTGCAAGTTTTACTTCTAACTTACTCAATTATATTCATCTTTCTACTCGAGTGAAAGTTAAAACAGTTCAAATTAAACCGACTCTTTTTAAAAAGTATTTAGGAGTAACATTAGATTCGCATCTTTGTTGGAACCCTCGAGCGCAAATGATTATACAAAATTTTCGAACAATATTACTACTCGAAATTTGCATAGGTTTTTCGCGGTAAAACGAAGCTGAAAGTTCGTTATTTTGCATAATTTTAATCGGCTGTTGAATCGGAATGTTGATTTGGGAAGAGATGGAGAATACTAATCTAAATAACTAGAAATATACCAAAAAGCTTTATAAGAATCTTATTAGGAAGGAAATTAACCTACTTTTAAGAAAAACTCTAAAACAAATCAGTCTATTGGATCTCAGACAGCAGTTTTGTGTAAAAATTATGACATGGCTACACAAATATGGATTGAATCACGACGTGATTTCTCGTTGCTATGAGATACGTTTTATTTTAAACAGCAACCGGGTGCCAAATATGAAAAAAACAGTTTTCCAAAGATGCTATATATTTTTTGATCCTCGCACTTACAACATCTTGCCTGGCGAACTTCAAGGGTTCAAGGGAAGATCAAGGGTTTAGCTCATTTAAGAAAAAACATATAAATTAGCAGTCCAGGCAGGGTCGTTCATTTGCAGCTGTTGTAATTGATTTAGAGAAAGCTGCAAATATATAAATGCAAACCTTATTCAATTTGTTGGATCTTTTTTTGTGCTATGCTAAAACTGCTTTTGTTATTCTCATCATCTGAAACTTTAGCAATGTTTCTTTGATTGTTATAAGAATGAGAATTTGAATTATCTTGTTAAGAATGTGTCATTTTTTCTTCATATTAGTAATTTATTTCATGAGCTTTCTTACTGCTTACTTCGATTGTTTTCTGTAGTTTTTCTTGCAATTTAATTTTCCTGACTTACTGGGTGATTCACCAGTGGCGCGGTGCTCTGTAGCTCGTACACTCTTGAAGATTTCAGTTTTGTTTGAACGGTATTGTATTCAGAAAGTAAAAATCTACTTCAGTAATTTATTTTGAAGTAAACAGGGTGTCCCAATTTTCCATAAGAAAATCTTGGGAGGTTTTTCAGATTGAAAGACCACTTTTTTGTTGGAGATTCAAGAGCATCCTAAACTCTGCTATAATGTCTTCAAATGATAAGTTTTTTTGGTGAGTAGTTTCGTCACAATATTCTCATTCTGAAAAAATTCATGAAAATAGGCTCTCACATCATCGCATGCTCCTTCGGCCAGAGAGGATGAATACTTCTTTCCTTTCGTTTTCTCATTGCCCAAGGATAGCTTTATGAATTGAAATAGAGTATCCTCATTTTATACAGGACTGACTCAAAAAAATTATTGAATATTGTAATTTTAAAAATATCATGACTTGTTTTTTCAAATGGAACATCCTGTATTTCATTATTCACGTCAACGTATAAAATATTGTGCCATATTTTTGCAAAAGTAACATTATTTTTATCTTAGACCATTTTCAATAACCAACTAACCAACAAAATAAAATAATAGAATCAGAGGTTGCGAGAGAAGAGTTTATTAGTACATATTATATTTGATCGGAGAAATAGAGATATCTTAAGATAGTCGTGTATGAAACACCTAATAGATTGATTTTTGGTGGGATGATCTACAAGGTGTTGAACTATTTCAATAAGTGTTCGAAATGTTGCCCGCTTCTTTGTAGACACAACTGAATCCTTCTGAGGAAAGACCGTTGAACTCTCGACAACATTTGTGAATTAACTGACTAAAAGCAGTCGACTATTCTCTGTCTCATATCCAACTGTGTTATAGAAGAAATCTGTTAAACGATGCCCTTACTATAACCCCACAAGAAAAATTCTAGACTTGTGAGGTCCGGATACCTAGCTAGCCATCTTACAGGACCACCACGTCCTTTCCATTTGTTTGCAGATACATGATTCAAATGCTCCCTAACCTGATGTGAGTAATGTGCCAGTGCTCTATCCTGTTGAAACCACAAATCTTGTCTTATATGCTCTAGTACATCGGCAAGTAGCATTGGTAGATGATTTTGCAGAAAATCTAAATACAATTCACTATTGAGGTGCCCGTCGAAAAAGTGCGACCCAATTAGATATCCTACTACTATAGCGGCCCATACATTCAAGGAATAATGATGCTGGTGATCTATTTGGCTCATGAGGTTTGAATTTTCCGTGGCGTAATAATGAAAGTTGTGCCTGTTAACGAGACCATTCTTGTAGTTAGTTGCCTCGTCCGAGAAAAGAACTCTGCTGAACATATTTTGATTTTCCGCTACTTTTTCACTTGCCGAATTGCAAAAAATTGATTCGATTTTCATAGTCTTGATTGTTCAGTTCCTGGTGCAGCTGTACATGATATGCATTAAAATTATTCAGTTTCAAGATTCTCTGGACGGTAGTTTGACTTATATCTGTTAACTGAGAAATCTCTCTTTGGCTTTTATATGGGTCCTCTGTCACTGTCAACAAAACTGATAACTGTTTGTCTTCAGCTGTAGCAGTTGTTGGTTCTTCATGTTTTTTGTAAGGGATATTACCCGCTTCGATAAATCTAATTAGAAGTTTTTCAAAGCATCTTGCATCAGGATGCCTCTTATCAGGAAACCTTTGTGCATAAACTCTACTTGCCAACAAAGAATTTCTATCACACTCACCCAGAATGAAAATTATATCATTCATTTCTTCTTTGGAGAACTTCATGGCAGTCAATTGAGAGAATTGGGTTCCAACCTCACTATAACAATGTTTAATAATGAAACACTGATAAGTTCACCATGTAAAATGCAGAATATGTCACCTGACCGAAGGTACCAATCAAAAAAAATGTCAACACATACCTCGATTTACGTTTTAATCATCTTGATTGTATCATTCGTTAAAAGAATAATCTTGTTTAGGTTTAATTTTTCACTACTTGAATCATTACAGATAAAAAATATTATGACGAAACTACTCACCAAAAAAAACTTATTACTTAGATACATTAAAGCAGAGTTTAGGCATCTCCTAAATCTTGAACAAGAAAGTTGTCTTCCAATCTGAAGAAACCAACCAAGATATTTTTATAGAAAATTGGGACACCCTGTGTACTGAAAATAAAATGCTGCAGTACATTTTTACTTTTTGAATACAATACCGTTCGAACCAATATGAAATCTTTAAGAGTGTACGAGCTGCAGAGCACCGCGCCACTGGTGAATCAACCAGTATATCATTTCTTTGTTCTATTGTAATTGTTTCTTTATATTAGTTTAATTATAATAATCTGTAAAGCCTTGGAATAGAGCAATGCTTTTTTCAATGCGATGCCTGTGATTACAGCAACGTAAAGCACCATTTGGGATGGAAATTTCTGAATTAGGTTGTGTTGAATAATGTTAAATGCTAGAGAACCAGTTCAAATAAAGTAAGCATTTCTAAAAAGTAAACGTTGTGTCTAAAATTCAGTTCAACGTTTTTTTTGACTTTCTATCAGATAATTTCACAACTCTACAGTTCTATCGCTCGAATTCAGATTTTTCCCCATCCCCATAGACTACCTGTGTAAAAGTAAAACTCGGTTACTTGGTGATCGGATCATTGATTTACCATCAAATGGAGCATTGGAACTTCTAGGTATAACTCCTTCTCTTGACATTTTTGACATATGGAGGAGGTTGTTACTATTATATGACTTTACTCAACTGGCATAAAACCAGGTTTTAAATGTGCTGAAAGGTGGAGCAAGATTGGCTAGGACGCCATTAGTGCAATTCAACTTTGAAAAAGCAGCAATTGATGATATATTTTTTTTGATCCTCTAACTTGCTCTATTTTTGCCATTCGGATAATGACTCACTGGAAAATTCGGTCGCCTCTCTAACCGGGGAATTTTGCCCTCCTCTCGTGTTAAGGGGAGGGGATTTTTAATGTCCAACTCATCTCTGTTAGACAGGACCGACGTCCTTACATTTTATCCGGAAGATGGACACTCAAGCGATTTTCACTATCCGAAAAATCGCACCGACTTTGTGGGGAATTGAACCCAGATAGTTCTGTGCATGGAACGAACGACATGTCGTCCACACCACCGAGCCGGCTATTTGATGATTTCAAAACTAAGAAACGCTAAGAATGAGAAATATTTTCAAGGTCGTTGAACCTAAGTATTAGATGTGTAAAAATGCCAACAGATACTAAATGGATGTTAAAAAGAAACAAGAAAAAATTCAAAAATATACAGTGTCTCATACAAGAGGTATTTTCTCAGATGAATCTTGAATGTTAGACATATATGCATGAAGAGGTTAATCAAATTACTATGGACTTCATAGCAAAAAGTATGGTAGGACGCTGTCGGATTCAGAATAACATTGTTCAGCATTGTAATCTTGAAAAATGAATTTCCTCATTGGTTACTGAAGCAAAGAAATTAGGAGAAATTTGTTTACTCTGTTCATTATTGGTTTGTCCATCAAACAAAGTTTTGATAAACTTGCAGAAGGAAAAAAATTCTACATGATCGAATCTGGTGAACGAGATGTCATCACACTGAACCTTCGTTTTTATCCATTTTTCACTGTAAGACTGGTTTAAAAGTTCTGAGATATTTTTTGTCTGGTATTGAGGAAGTACTGATATACTGAAAATACAATAAATAACTTTGAGCAGAGGGAATTTCATCAAAAAACCCTCCACCATTTTCTTATCGTTTATATCACTATAAATTTACCACGAAGATGGTCGACAATAATGACGTACGCCTGAACAAAGTGAAAAATAAAAACAAGTAAGGTGTTTTGAGGAATTTTACTTAGTAGTTGTGATTCGTAACGCGTTTCACTACACCGTAGCTTCTTCAGAAGAATGAATGTACAGAAAATAAGAATGAGAATATAAAAATAAATGTTCCTAAGTAATTAAAAGCTTAATGGGTTGCTCCTTCTTAGGTGGTTATTGATGACAGGTATATCCAATAAAATTAAGGAATGAATTGCTCCCTGAAGAGATTCAATAGAGGTGGGGGGCTTAAATCGACTTGTTCATTGATAAGTCTACCTGAGTGTCTGTGTTTCTTGATTTCTGAATTTTCCCAAAGATCTATCTCCAAATATTCATTATCTGTATGCAAAATTTCAAACTGTGGATAGAAAGATTGACTATTTTCTAGGAGATGATTCGCGTAATTTGAATCTAATTTTTCATTTGAAAAACTGCGTTTATGTTCCGATATTCTAATGTTAAAATTTCTGTGTCCTACCAAGGAAGAAATTATCACAGTCATTGCAATTCAATCTATGAACACCTGATTCATTGTTTTTATCTGATTTGGTTCTATTATTTTTTATATATCTGCCTATACTATTATTAGTTTGGAGAGCTATGTTGAAATCATTGCAACTCAAGAATGATTTCAGTTTTTCACTAGTAACGCCAACGTAGGTAGATGTGTTGAATCTTTGTTTCAATTTGTCAACAGGATAAATTTCATTCAATGCGATTCTCTTTTGTTTTTATTTAAAATATTATCTATTAGTTTGGGATTATAACCATTACTTTTAGCTATTTGTTTAATCAAATTCAATTCTTTGTAGAAATTTTCTGTTGATAACGAAATGTTAATCAATCTATGCATGAAACTATTGAATGCTGACATTTTATGTTGATACGGATGACACGACGAGTTATGTATTATTATATCTGTATGTGACGGCTTATGTTAAATTGCGAAAACATGTTTTCCATTTTCATTCGAAAGTACGTCTAAGAAATTTATTGAATTATAGCTTTCTATTTCAGTTGTGAATCCAATTTTGTATGTAATGAATTTATATGATTTTCAAAATTTTTAACTGTCTATCTGTTCCTGTTAAGCAAATAATGATATCGTCTACATAGCGATACCAGTATAAACAATATTTACTGAGTGCATGTTTATGAATCAATTTCTTTAAATTATTGATGAATATTTCCGCTAACAAAGGACTTAACGGATTGCCCATCATCAAGCCGTCTTCATTAGTATAAAATTTGTTATTGAAATAGAACAAAGTGGTTCATAATGGCGTATCAAGCATCTACATTTCCTTCCGACTGGGATTGACGCCGGACCAGTTATGTTCATTACTGCGATTGAATGATCCGTCACTAGTCACCTTCACTTCATCAGTCTGGTACACTGGTATTATTTGGGATTTTCTCTACACTTTTCCAAATTTCATCTTCAAAATTCTAGCCGTCGCGTCGCTTATAATTTCATTAAAGACACTGTGATTTTCTGATCTTATAATGTTGATACAAATTTATTCTGGTTTTGGTTTTGTATTCTTAATCACTTCAAGGTACCTACATGGAATTGGAAAGATCATAGAGCTCCCAAATCCTTCATTCTAACTTCTACATCTTGTTTGTTGTAGCTTGTTTCTCCGAGAGCTTTGACAGAACCGGTTTTCATGATAATCTGTTTTTATTTTTAAAATATAAACTTGTTCGCTGATCTGGGAACATAAAGAAAACAATTTCCTGGATCTGCATCAGAATCATACCTATTCATCACGAACAATTCTAATATGTCGAATCATTCGATTCTTTCAAAATTCACGAACATTCTTCAATCGACCAATTTTTCATCGAATAATTGGTGAACTAACAATGTGAATTGAATAATGGATTGATTTTGGCAAGTATTGTTCTAAGCTCTGAATTGAAAACTAGTGGGATGTTTTGTGTAAATTTCGAACCAGCATTATAAATGAAACGAATGTTCAATGAATTTTCATCTCTGGAAAAGTTCACATTTTTGGGTAAATTTGTTGGGTATGTTATATATTATGAGAATTGCGAGTATCACTGAGTGGATAATATCACTGCTTAAGATAGAAAAGTTTATTCAATGTTAAAGCTATGTCGGTCTTTCGCTCGTCATTAGACAAGTATGTGTTCTAAACTAAATTACAAAGTTAGTAATTTTCTTATATATAAGTACACAGAAATAAGTTAATAGAACAGGTGAAATATATAGGTTGTGCCAAAGAAAACTGGACAATTTTATTTCCGTTATAAATTTCGCAATTTTGGAGCTTCATCATTCGTTCAAGCTTAATTGGGAAGCCAAAGGACTAGGTTTTTCAGGAATTGTATCGTTGGAACGTTTTTATTTCACTAAAATTCTAACTTTTATGAAAAATTCTAAACAATTTGACAAATTGATCCTAGAAAATATTCCAAGAATTGGTAAAAAAGTAGCGTGAAGAATTTTTTGATTCTGATTTTCAGCTGAAATCGAAATTGGCACTCCTGAAGTTGTTGTGTGATCCATGGATGTTCTAGGAAGACAAAGAACCAGTTTTTACTGAAACCTACCCAAACTTTGATTTCTGTTCGAATTTAAAATGGCCGACTTCCTCAAATATTAACAATTTTCCCCGCGCATTAAAAAAGTTTCCGCGGTCGTAATGAATCAACTGCGTAATTCAATCACTAGATTGAACCTTTCCCATCATTTTGAGGGGTCGAACTCGAATATCGTCAATGATGTTTCTCTGTTCCACCATCATAAATACAAAATAAGTACAATCTATGAACTTGAGGAAAAATTTCGGACAACAGGGTCAATAGGAAGAAGACCAGGTACTGGTACAGTTAGAACTGTTAGAACACATGTACTGGCCTTTTTCATAATGTGTTTCAAGCATGAGCTCTACATATTTTGTATTACAAACTCAATTGACAATTTCAGGATAACAACCAGTGAATTTCTGCATTAGCAGTCAGCCCTATCAGAATTCCAGGAACCTGGTTGACTGTTTCCCAAATGTCTCAGAGATGCCAAATCTCAAAAACTTATGTAAGAAGAATAATAGGACACGATTTGTGTCTCAAGTATTTTTGGAGGCACTATAATTTTCAATTGACTCAAGCTGTCAAAGAGAGCAGATTCCAGGGATGCAGAAATTTATTAAATAGATTTAGAACACGTAGACAAATTGAAAATATCTGGTTCACAGACGAAAAAACTTTTTGTGTTGCCCCATCAAAAAACAGCCAAAATAAGAGAATTTGTTTTCCGACGAATAAAATCAAGAGTAATGTGCCCTTAATTTGTTTGCAGAGGCAAAGACAAAAATTTTCCAGGCATATAATGGTCTCTTCCGTTATTTAGAGGAACTTTAAATTAAATATCATTTTTATAGAACAAGGCATAAGATTATATTCGGAAAATTATTGTCACATAATTCTCGATCATATGTTACCACCTATTGATGCGTCAACTCCTCAGTTCACTTTCATGCAGGTGAATGGTTGCTGTTTTTTGTATGACAAGAATGAGTACAGTTGCCACCAGCTGAAAATGAATGGTTCAGAAAATGAGTAGCTTTTTGGATGATTTTTATTATTTCAAATCTTCTTTGGAATTCTACAATTTTTTTCAAATTCTTCTGACAACATTTGTCAAAGAAATGAACAACCAGTACTTTATCACAAAAAACGCCATTTACTTTCAACTGGCCGTTAGTGTACAACGTGTCCCAAATTAGATGTATCTAAATGAAATCTATTTCAATTGATATCATACCATTCACTAAACTATGGATTATCTAAGACGCATAGACGATATCATCGAACCAGAACAATGGCCCCCTAATAGTCCGGATCTTAATCCGTGCGACTATTTTCTGTGAGGTCATTTTGAATAAATGGTGTAACGAAATGGTATTATTTTCAATAATTGCGTACTCAGGCAAAAATTCAAGAATGTTGAAACAATATTGATCAAGAAGTAATTTCGAGATCCATAGGAAGCAGATGGTTGTGGATGCCAATAGAGGTCGTATTCCATTCTAAGTACTTGATTCTTTTTGTCGAATTCCTTTACTCATGTAATTTGTTGAACAAAATAATGTCGTATTATAATTCTCGCAGATGTTTTTAAGAGTAGGCATCTGTGAGATATTGGGGGAACAGTCTGACCCTGTTGTCCGAAATTTTTCCTCAAGATCATAGATTGTACTTCTTTTGTAATTAGAGGCTGGAAGTTGGCGTAATATTAGCCTAGCAGTATAGCCAGGCACAAATAAACATTCAATGAAACGCTTATCCTCATTTGTTAAAACCATTGTAAACAATTTCAAACGTCAAAAACAAGCAACATCAAGATAAAATTCGAGTTCAAATTAGATGTCGTCTAAACTCGATGAGATTTCATTATTTTTTGTTTATCATAGAGTTAATGCGTGCAGTGTATGTTCAGAGGTTTCACAACGGGAGGTGGATATTATTGAGAAGAAGAGAAACATTATTGACGACAAATGGCACAATTCTGAATCAATATTCGAGTACCCCTCAAAATGATGGGAAAGATTCAATCAAGTGATTGAATCACGCAGTTGATTAATTTCGACCGCGAAAATTTTTTTAATGTACAAGGAAAATTAACATTTGAGGAAATCAGGCATTTTGAATTCGAAAGGAAATCAAATTTTAGGTTAGTTTTAGGCTTCTTTGCTTCTCAGAACATCCATGACTAGCACAACAACTTCAGGAGTGCCAACGCTATGAGGTGGACAAAATACTTCGATTTCAGCTGAAAATCAGAATGAAAAAAATTTTTCACGCTACTTTTTCACCAATTCATGGAATATTTTCAGGATCAATATGTCAAATTGTTCAGAAAAGACTGAATTACCGATTGAATGCCCCATTCGATTTTTTCAGTGAAAAAAACGTTCCAGCGAGTTTAAAATATTGCTCATTTTCGAAGGAGTCAGCCAGATTGGATTTCACCGTAAGTGAAATTTCGATTCAATTTCTGAAAAATGTATACCTTTGGCTTTCCAACGAAGTTAGAACGAATGATCTAGCTTTAAAATTACGAAAGTTATAACGGAAATAAAATTGTCCGGTGGTCTCAGGCGCACCCTATATATTGAAAATTAATGTACTAATATATATTTGAAAACCACCTGACAATCTCGAATATTGGGGAGTAACATAAATCATTCAGGTCGTTAAGTAATGTTTGGTGCTTTGTTTGTTATTCCTTTAACGAGCTCTATTTCTGCCTTTCGGCCAATGACACGCCGGGGAGTTCTGTCGCCTCACTAACCCGGGAATTTTGCCGAACCGCTTTCGTATCGAGGGAAGGGATCTTTAATGTCCAACACAGCTCTGTTAGACAGGAACGACGGCTTTACATCTCCTCCAAAAGATGGATACTCAAGCGATTCCCAGAATCCGAAAAATCGCATCGACTTTGTGGGGATTGAACCCAGGTAACTCTGCGAAGGAGACGAGCATCATATTCCCTACGCCACCGAGCCGGTTTAAGTAATATTTGATTATTGTCTGTATTTTGTTTGGCTTTGAATATTCCTAAGACTTCGATATAATTCTGTTTTATACCTTTTTTCGATTGGTATAGGATATATAAATTGTCTATTGAGGAAAAAATAGACTTGTTTCTCAGTAATGTTTTATATATATTCTTTGAAAAGAGAGGATTCACAAGAATTCGAATAATTGTATATACAATAAATGCTTATATCTATAATTTTGGTGTGTGTCACAAAAAGCACAAGTGTGAGCTCAGGAAATGTAACAGGAGAACCATATTATCTTGCGTATGATTCAATAAACGAGTGAAAAAACCTGAGGAAAAAAACTCGTTTTCCTGTCGCTATTGCACTAGTGATAGCTTGTCTATTTATGTTGTTTTAGTATCGTGTGTACATAAAGAGTACCAACGATTTTCTGCTTAGCCGCTTCATTCTCTCTTGCACTCCATGATTTCCAGACGAAGGCAAGGGTGAAAGGAAGGGGGTTTGGGACAGGAATCTGTTACAATGGCAAAAAAAAACCAGCCAAAAAATATTTCAAAAATCATACCTATTATATGTCTGAAAAAATCTAAGAAAAAATTTTACATAGCAAGCAAGGCCAAAGTGGAATGTGATTTGTTTTACGAAAATGAATGATATTCCGTATATCTAAATCTAAGCGATCTGCCTGTTTTGCCAACATAAATTCCGTTACAATTGGGACATATTAGTTTATACACTTCTGCGTTATCTAATTTTCTACTTTTATTTTTGACATTGAAAAATATATAAAAGTCTTTTCTATTATTTGCAATATTATCTAGAACGATGCTATCACTTATAATGAAATTATCCAATCAAAATCTCGTTCTCATATCACATTGTCATGATATTATTTCAATTATTCTATTCTGAAGAATATTTTTTAACTGTAAGAAAACAGCACCCAGAAATTTCAGATCTTTTCTGTGAATGAATAAATGGTTTTTTGCTTGGAGAAAATGATCACCAACGTTATAATCTCAATAGGAGAATTGGGTTAAGTGTTACCTTATAATAGAGGGTTTCGATTGAATTTCAGAATTCATTTCATCTGTCCCTTTCGAGAAATTAAACGCTTGTGCTAAAGCGTCAGGTTTTAGTGTATGTCAAACCGGGAGATAAATGTTATCGGCCAGCCTTATCATATCACTTCAAGAGAGACCACTCCGTTTATATGATTCAGGTGGGACTGGTTGTGGATAAAAACCTTCTAGAGAGATGGAGTTGGGGAAAAGATCTCTTTCATTTTATTAATTTAAAGAATCTGTAGATCTAAATGACGTCTTCTTTGATCGCATCTGGCTATACCCACCACTTCTTTTGATGATGCCTATGGAATTCTCTCTGATGTGCCTATTCTGTCTAGAGCCTGAGGTCTTTGGAATGCCAAGATTTGACATACAAATTAAACGTGTTCCTTTATTTCATTCTACATGTCACACCATTAGTATAATCGGTCTTCTTGAATTCAGTAAGATTGCACGTGGGCCTTAAATCAATTCCGAAATGTTCCGAATATTTTACATTATTAAAATAAAGAATATAATGTTTTTTCCTCATTTTTGTTTCTTCAAAACTCAACCGGATTCGACCGACAGGTCATTATCAAGTGACTAATCTACATTTGTGAATCTACTGAAATGTATGTTATTTACCTAAGCTGAAGTTCAGTAAGGGTGAGGAATTGATGTTTAGCTTGCTATCAAGGGAAGTATTTACTATTTGGTTTCTTACAAAGTTTACTATTTCCGAACCTTCCAACAGCTTTAATTTCTTTTGTTGTAGTTATGAATAATTTGGGAATTGTCTAAAGTGAATTGATGTCAACAAAATATATATATTTTTCGATACCTGTTAACATAAGCAACTGATCATCACACCGCCCCCCCCAGATTGCTCAGATTGAGACCATTAGAAAAGAGATTATTATGTTGAATTAGGAGAATAAGTTACTTATGTCGTTGGAGAGAGGAGAGCTAAGATGAAGCTAGCGTATCTTCTTTTGGATGCGTCATTTATAGGATGTAAAAATCGTTCTTCTTCTTCCTTACGTTGGATATTTTTCTCTATAAAAAGAGGCTGAATACCAATTAAAGCAATTTTTCCGGTACTATAGCTTTCGGTATGGAAATACCTACACTGGTCCGATGAGATATTGACGTCAGAGGTGTGTCTGGTACGCTCTGGTTGGCTCGACTTGATCATGTATTGCGAGGAGTCTTCACTCTTCCCCCTTATCCTGAAGTGAGATGAGTGAGTGACTCTGGTTCATCAACTTCATTACTTTTCAGTTTGTTGGGGTAACGACCGTGCAGCACTTTCGACATTCGTTCTTCCTTGAGTCCATCAGGTGTGCAGGATTTCAATTGAATTTCTACCCTCTAAAGTTCCGAAGGCATGATGTCATCAACATCCCGAAAAAACTCATAGAGAGGTGAGGTTTTTGTTTTGAAATATTTCCTCAAGCTGCGTACTTCTTTATCATAACTGCTTTCTATTGATGTTTTGCCCTACCACCTTCGCACCTTGGTAGGTACAGTCGGTTAATTGATGCATGGGTGTGTGGTATTCCATATATATCTATCGCATGTAATCTGGAGAAAACGAAGAGAAAAACTCATCACACAGTGTGTCCAAATTTTTCATTCAGAAGTCAATATTCCTGTCAGCCACATAAAGTTTCATGGCTGCCCAAACATTTTCAATCGGGTTTAAGTAATGATGATATGGGGAAGTCTAAGTACATCGTGGCTCTGACCATTCAAGAATTTGTCAATAGCATACGTTTTATATCGTTGTGCAATTTAATCAGATTATAAACTTCTGCTTTGAGAATCCCATCTGCGAAGGCAATATTTCGACGTTGCAGCCATTTCTTCTTTTTGGGAAGCCATGTTGAGGTGTTTTGCTGTTTGTACAGTGTGATATGGCGCGTCATCGATCACCAACACACTGTTTGGTGGTAAATTGGGAATTAGTTTTTCTCTCAACTATTTTTCGTAGTTTGCGAAATTTATATCATCGTGATAATGACCGGTTTTACAACTCGACTTAAAGGCTAGATATGCTTTTCGTACGAATCGTACCGCCCTTCAAAATTCATTTTTGGTCCTTTTGAAATAGGCTGACGTAAGTTGTCGTTTGTCACTTCTGGTGTGTATGAGAGGAATGAATATATATTTCGTCCATGTAAATTATTTGTCTCTTTCCTTGACGGTATCGTTTGATGCTCCTTAAATAATTCAAATATAGTTGCTTTATTTCAGGTTTTTCCATAAGTAGCTTCCTATTCGTTTTCGTCTCAATCTCACTGAACCCCATTCCTCTCAAAACTTTTCGAATGCTCTCTCGTGATCCTGCATATTCATTCATTCTCATCGACAAACTCTTGATGGATTCGCTTTAATGTGGGTACGATTATATACACGACATAATATTTCACGACAAACCCACAGAGTAGAACTTTATCGGAGTCATCGAGAACTGTTTTCTCCGCTGATATTCTTTTCTTTTTATAGGGTGTTGAAAAACTGTTATCTTCGTCATCTTCAATCATCTCCATTCGGCTCAAACATCTAGGTATTATAGGCCACTCACTGGACTGGTTGAGAGCATTACTCAGCGACAGAACTTTTCGTATCAGAGCAGGAGATGCAATTTCGACAACTGAATGGACTGGGAGTAGTGGTGTTTCTCAGGGTTCAGTTCTCGGTCCCATCATTTTCTTCTTGTATACTTCAGACATCCTTGCCTTGTTCAAGTTAAATTGTGCCCTCTTTGCCGATGACACGAAAATATACAATGTCCCAACAACAGACGATCTTACCCTACAAAATGACCTAGATCGCATCAAACGCTGATCGCATGAGTGGCTTCTCCCTTTGAACTTGGAGACATGTGTAGTTCTGCATATAGGTAAATCGAACCCGAAACTACCATACTCAATTGGTGGGCATCCTCTAAAAACTGTATCTGACCACGTAGATCTCGGACTGATAATATCTGATGACCTATCATGGTCTAAGCACACCTAGGCCGTCACTTCAAAGTCTCGGAGAATTATTTAATGCCTTCACCGTAGTTTCAAGGGCTGCAACATACAGACCTCAAAACTTCTTTATCAAACCTATGTCCGAACAATTATGGAGTATACTGGTCCGGCTTGGTGGCTCACCTTCAGAAGCGATGAGTTTGCCCTCGAGGCCGTGCAACTTTGGAGCACAAGACTTCTTTTTAGCAGGATATAATGATCGACTCTCCATTTTCCGACTCACCTCTTTCCAAGATCGCCGAACGCGAAGCGACCTAATCTTCACCTACTCATCTGTGCGGGAAGTCCTCGGGCCGGATATCAGAGACCTGTTTCCGTTGAACGACAATCATCTTCGTTGGCATCGCTTTAAACTTGTCAAGGAAAACTTCAAAACAAATCAGCGCCAGCAATTCTTTTCTAACCGCATTTTCGCCTTATGGAATCGCCTGCTAGATTCAATAGTGAGCTCCGAAAACCTTAACCTATTCAAAAACCGTTTAGATGCATGGATATCATCTAACAATTAGAACAATTCTCGATTTCGCCGCTGTACTCTTTCTGTACACATCGTCGTTGATTTTTATTTTCTTTTTATATTTGAATTTATATTATTTTGAGTCTATAAGCTAAAGCCTTAACTCTTGTATTTTCTAATAATAATAATAATAATAATAATAAATATGGATCACGAATGAAAAAGAACGCCTTGATATCAGACATATGGACTTCGATGGAATAACGGAGGGAGAAATCACAACAGTAGTTAGAGCGACCAACAATTGGAAGGCCACAGGTATGGATAATATCCACAACTACTGGTACAAGAAGTTTGATAAGCTCCATGGAGCCCTAGCGAAACAGCTCACGTATATTCTTCAACATCCCAAGAAAACACCCACTTTCCTAACGCAAGGCTTAACATATATGCTACCTAAGAGCGATAGAACACAGGATCCGTCCCAATATAGCCCAATCACTTGCCTGCCAACACCACGGGTGCAAGGAACAACTCATCATCGATTCTGTGATAATGAAACAGGCACACGTAGGGCATTGCAATGTTCATTCAGCTTTTCTCGATTATCTGAAGGCATTCGATATTACCGCCCACTCTTGGCTTGTTGAAGTATTGCAGATATACAAAATTCACCCAGCCCTGGTAGAGTTCTTGAAGACAACAATGACACACTGGCGCACGTCTCTGCAGGTCAGCATGAACAATAAATCAATTAAAACTGACGAGATACCCATACGTCGTGGAATTTTTCAAGGAGACTCTCTGAGTCCACTATGGTTCTGTTTAGCAATGAACCCATTGTCCTCAATGCTCAATAGAACAGGATACGGATTTAGGATAAAAGCAGAAAGGAATTATCGTACAATCTCCCACTTGCTGTATATGGATGACATCAAATTATATGCTTCGAACAAGAAGCAATTGGATGATTTGCTGAAAACTGTCAGTGAATTCTCGGCAGATGTTCATATGAAATTCGGGATTGAAAAATGTAAGACCCTGAACATTCAAAGAGGGAAAGTCATAGATAGTGAAACACAACTTCCAAACGGTGATATTATACAGTGGATGAGAGATGGCGAAACATACAAATATCTGGGATACCAACAAGCCAGATTGCTAGACCAAAAACAATCAAAGGAGAAGATTCGTTCAGAATACAGTCAGCGTCTTAAGTCTGTGCTGAAATCAATGTTTAATTCGGGAAATTTAGTCAAAGCAATTAACACCTACGCCATTCCAGTGTTGCTTTACTCATTTGGAATAATCAGATGGACTAAGACAGAACTGGATGATATTCAAAGGCAGACCCGAACGATGCTGACAAAGTACAACAATCATCATCCTAAATCGTCTGTGATACGAACAACTTTGAAGCGGAAAGAAGGAGGACGCGGATTAATAGATGGTGTCAATTTACACACCGAACAGATAAAAAATCTCAGAGAATTCTTCTCTGCAAAAGCTGTCACTTCTGACCTCCATAGAGTGGTATCGTTGGCCGATAGGGGATATACACCAGTAAATCTTGCTACCAGAGATGACCTGCTGAATCTACCGTTCCTATCAGATACTGAAAAACAAGAGCAATGGTCAAGAAAGGAATTTCATGGACGACATCACCATGAGATTAATCAACCACACATCGACAAACAAGCCTCCAACAAATGGTTGATGAAAGGAGAATTATTCGCAGAAACAGAAGGATTCCTTATGGCCATCCAAGACCAAGTGATCGCTACAAATAATTACAATAAATTTATTATGAAGGACGGAACATTACAAACAGATAAGTGCAGAAAATGCCATATAAGATCGGAGACTATCCAGCATATTACGTCCGGATGCGAACAACTGGCCAATACGGAGTATCTTCACAGGCATAATCAAGTGTGCAGCATTATCCACCAGAAACTTGCACACAAATACGGACTTCTGGACACCTTCCAGCCATATTACAAGTATCAACCGGCACCCGTATTGGAAAATGACTCTATCAGATTTTACTACGATAGGCCTGATATCACTGACAGAATGGTGACGAATAATAGGCCGGACATAGTGGTGTATGATAAGAGAGCCAGAACAGCAATGCTGGTGGATGTCGCCATACCTAATAATAACAACCTGCTGAATAAGTTCCAGGAGAAAAAGTCCAAATACACTGACCCTGCTATTGAGATCAAGCAGATGTGACACCTCGAGAAAATAGATATTGTTCCTGTCATCGTATCCTCGACTGCGTTAATACCCAAAACTTTGCATGATAGTCTTAAGAAATTAGAATTGTATAAGAATACCTATATAGAAATGCAAAAAGCCGTAATTCTTAATACATGTAGGATAGTTAGGAGATTTATGTGAAGTATATTGTAATCGAGCCTATTCCCTTTGATTGCTGAATCTGGGGAAGGTAAATTATATGCAGCTAACAGCTGAGATAGTGCATAAATCTACGATAAGAATAATAATAATAATTTCCTTGGATTGTTCACTCAATTTTTCTTTTTCGAATTGGAAACGAACTCCATCTTCACCAAAACTTAGAATCATTGAAATTAAATTTGCAAAATTCGATCCTGTTTGGCTATGCTTAAAGCTTCAAAGGTTTGTTGAGACCCAAGCTCTTGGCCAAGTGACCAGCAAAGTTAACGGGCAACGAGGAGGACGGGCTATTATACCCGCACAGATGTTTTTCTCGACCCGCATATGTATTGGAACCCTCCAACAAACCGAAACAGAGACTACCGGAAACTGAAGAAGTAAAGGGTGGAGCAAACAGAAAACTTCAAGGAGCCATATTAGTTCGACTATTCACCGTAACGCTACACACTGTGTCTGCAAGAAGAAGAGGCTCTTGAAAAACTAACGCTCCATATACTTGTCATAAGTGTCAATAATCATAAATGCATCATATATCAACGATGATTATAGAGACTTTTATTGAGGAAACAGTATTCAGTGTTTCCTCATACAAATTACGCATGTTATCATTGCTGATATATGACGTACACTTGGCAAACATTGCGGTATATATTATGGGTTCTCGAAGTTTTCATACATTTCAATACATATTTATGTGTTGATGCTCTCCAACTCATACATATGAGTTGGTTGCAGTTTGACCTGGTGTTGTGAATGGGCGTGTAGTACATACGAGGTCAAATGAAACCGAAACTGCAGTATACTGTTCCTATTCATGACAACCAATCGGACTGTACCACTACTGGTTACCGATGGCTATAAAAAGTGGTTCAGAAAACTAGCTTCTGCAGGGAAATATATTTAACATAAAACGAAAGGTTGAATATTTTTTCCTAATAAAAGTCTTCCAGTGATGATTATATTAGTACGCTTTTCCCAAAAATTTTCGATCATTTCAGTTTGATTTTTTGGGGCACACTGTCTTTGTTGATCTATTTATCCATAGCCCATTTCCCTATACTCACTCGTCAAACTTTAATGAATGATGTGGCCCGGTTTGAAACACCCTGTAAAAAACAATTTTAAAATGTGAATATCATCAAACTATTTCACGTTTGTACTACGATCATTTCCATTCAATACCAGACATTTCAACAATATACAAGTATTTCGTGAGGTATTGAATATAGCTGCGTTGGCATGTATTATATGAGGTTCATATCGTATTAACAAACCACTTCGCTTATTACGTCATAACATCGATTTTCCCTTCAAGTCAATTTATGAGGAGTAAACAACACCACCCTCGGTGATCTCAGTTTCAGGTGCATCACGATTTCAATATATATTTATACACCTCGAACTAATTTCCTCATGTTATCTATTTGCAATCAGCCGCAGGATGTATGAAACATCGCTATTTCTTATGTTGAAATAAGCAATGAAATTTATATTTTCATTTTGTTGAATATTGAAATATTCAATTGAGCAACTACACGCATATCGCAGCTCAATCGTATTTTTAATTTACTAGGTATGTACATATGAAACCGGAATTTGCCCATAGATGGCCCTAACGGTCGATATGGTTACCACAGACCGCGTTATTTATGCCATTTTATTGTTTTGACATCAGACGAAGATTTTCAACCTATAACAGTGCTTGTTTTATACAACAGCATAGTATGTAAAAGTGCTAAACATGTCGAATTGTGTGCCAAATTATGATTTGCGGAGAGCATTAGTTTTCTCTTATCATTTGAATAAAACGGTTGCAGAATCGCATTGAATGCTTGTCGAATCGTACGGTAGGCATGATCTTGCTTTGGCTATGGCTAAAAATAATAGTTTGCAACAATTTCGAAAACTCTAGAATGCCGTTTAGGCTGGGACATATTTGTCCCGTTCATACACTGATGGTCGGATGTATATATACCATCAGACTCAGAATAAATCATTTTTATTGCCAATGATAAGGTGTAAAACAAAGTTTACACAATTAAATATTCCACATTTCGTGTAAAGTAGTGGTTCTTTTTTCTCTTTTGTTCACTAGTTGGCATCTATAGCATATTCTAGTTCCACTTTCGACAGGCATATGATCTTCCACATTTAGGCCAGCATTAGGTTTTCTTTTCTTTGATGTGCTGCTTAATGATGCAGCAGATCCTCTTTTTACCTTAGTATTTTCTCAACCCATAGCAATAAATCCTTCAGCAACTCCAATCAGAACCAGTACAAGTAGAGTTTTCTTTCGATGCAAGTCATCATACAAGACACGAGCATTCACGACAGATATTAAAAGTAGTTTGAATATAACTTTTTTCTTACATTTCGTAAATTTTCGATTGAAGTCGTACAGACCGACCATTTGGTCGGTAAGCTCCACACCACCCATGTGTTGATTATAGAATGGCAGCATTTTAGGACATGAAAATTCTACCATCTTCCATTTAGCGATTGACAGCAACCACATTCGTAGAAACGCAGTTACTTATAGCAACTAGGTCTTTTGTATCTTGCCATCGAGCGAGGACAGTGCCACTATTACTCACTATGAACTAGCTTTCTCTGCCTTGAAGAGATTTGGGGAGTTTTGGGACATTCTTTCTGTTCTTCATTCTGGTATCAACATCAGGAAAGGAAATGGTATTCAACAAATTCACCGAGGAGAAAAACCTGTCGAAATATAGGGTCACATCATTACCCCTTGTAGTATCAGCAAGTTTTCCGACAGTTGTATCTCCTACGCCAACTGTTACTGTGATTGTCCTTACTGCCGTATCAGCCTGTGTATATATTTAGGTCGTAAACATATCCAGATGACGAGTCGCTTTTAACCCAATTTTTTTTTAACCTTTTATGAGTTCCATATGGAGGTACTGCTGCATTGGAGATCTCCCTTTGAATTTCGCCATAGAATCGTCTATACTTTGATGAACTGCTTCTGTACGATATTAGGGGAATGTGTATTTCATACAGTTTACAACTTCCCCCAAGTTCTAAGCTCTTCCGGAATCTTCGGAATTTTTTCGATTTGTTGAAGTGCATTTTAGACAGGAGCAGTTTGTACTGATCTCTTGATATCGCTTTTGCGATGCATTGCCTAGAGATGCATTTTTGACCAATATAAGTTGAAAAAAGGAACCTTTTTATAAGTGACCATATTTTTATGATAGTCAATAGGCTGCCTTTTTCTAGTTGAAGTTCTCTCGAACTGTTTCAATGGAACATTCGTACAATAATCAGCTATAAACATTTGAAGAATTTTTGGGAAAAGTTTAAGGAAATAGCTACTTCCTTCATGTCTCTAGATGAGGTGGTTTTAGTTGTTATTTCATCAGGAACACTAAGTCGGGGAACAAAAATATCATTGTTATTTTGAAACCACAAGTAGTCAGCAACTTTGTCTGTTTTTCGTCATCGGATTGTGTCTGTTCATTCTAGCCAGAAGTCTCGAGGTTGTCTTCAGCTATATTGCCATCTATTATTGCTTCATCTGCATCACTGAATTCACAGTGTGAGTTATTTTCATCTGGCTCATCATCACTATCATCTGACGAATTATCACTATTGCGAAATGGATCTTAAATAGAATTATTTTCAGAATCGCCACTATCACTATCTAAACTTTGGGCATTTTCTTTATCGACATCTATGTTCTCTGCTTTGGAAACTAACTGTGCATACTTGAGTTTTTCAGAATAAAGTGGTGATTCATCTGAAAGCAATGAAATATGTTGGAATAAATGTATCACACTCAAAATGTCTGATGAGGAAAATGTATCCCGCTATATGTTTTTGAGAATTTTACTATTGTTCGAATGATAAAATGAAATGAATTTATAACTAGTAATAGCAACCTATCTTTATGTTTCATTCACAATTAAAACTGGAATTATTTCATTGTTTTCTACCTACAGAAAATAAATTCAACTACGGAAACCATATGAAACATGAAATAAACAAACCAAAACGCATTCGTCTAATCTTAATTGATTGTGAGCCTATTGAAAAGACTGAAACGAAATTAATGTAGTCCAATTTTATGTATTGAATCTGCAGTGGCTTACATATGTGCCAATAGGCCCGAAAAAGTTAAGAACTGAAAAGAATTAGTATTGGTGACGAATTTCCCATAGCTTCAGTCCAAAATCTATTTTTTCATCAGGTTAAATATCAAAATTGTTATTGAAAGTATGGTTCATTTCAGTGAATTATTTGCATATTGAGAATCTGATATATGCTTCTCAAAACTGTTCGTGTTCGAACATATCAATCAAATTTCTAAAAATTCTGCCAATATAAATTTTATTGCATCTGCATTAAAAGAGATATAATCACATGACCTTTATCCCATATAAATTTTTGATTTACAGTTATCATCATTCAGCCCTGAACTATCCATTGCTGAACATAGGCATCCCTAAGGCAGTAGCCGTCTAGAAATGCACTCCATACAGTGCGCGTTGAAAGACCAAAAAGCTTTCACCTAACTTTGTAAACAACTGAGATATTGGTGTATGTCAAAATCCTTGAAAATTGAAGAATCCAGAACATTTCAAAATTAAACGAAGAACTCTGATCTGTTGTCATCATTGAATTTTCCATGTAAATCGAGGATGAAGATGGGCAGGTAATTTATCTCTACTTGCAGTATTTTACATATCGAGGAACATGTTTCTGACCATTCTGGGCGGAGATTCACATTTCAAATGAATGAGCCTGTTAATCATCATATCAAAAGACAGGTAAGAGTCTTCAACAATAAGTCCATTAAGTCGTTTCTTCAACATCTTTCTGTGATTGATTGGAGTTTCTCAAGGAACTTGCCCAGTGATGGGATTAATCATATGTGGGACTGCTTTGCATCACACTTCGATGAAGTTTTCCAAAGTGCTTTTGATATAAAATCAGCTTCTACCAAGCCTAATTCTAATGATGATTATATGCGTACTCCTCATATTCAATACTTGAAACGTGTCTTGGATAACCTGTATGTTATATCTAGGACTCGTAGTGAATATCTGAGTGCTCATAAAAATGCTAATAAAAAGAATGATTCGGCCATAAGGGATGCTAAGCAGTCACAATCTGGTGGGATTATTCTAAATTCACCTAATGAGTCAAAGGCTTTATGGAGGGTAATTAATCGCCTTACAGGCAAACAGAGGAAGTTCCCCTAACTTACCATCAAATGTGATGATCCGAAAGTGATGTCTGATGATTTTGAAAAATATTTCAGTAGTATAGCGTCTAACCTTTGTAAGCATCTACTCTCACAACCCACTGGCGTTGATAAGATTTAGAGTGTCAAAAAGTCATTCTTTGCTTTTGAGGTTACAGAGTCAGAAATTATATCAACAGTTCGTCAATTAAAAAATCGCTCTTCCTGTGGTTTCGATGAGGTGCCCATAAGTGTGAGCAGAAGATGTGTTAATCTTGTGGCAGCGCCAATTGAGCATATCCTCAACGGCTCTTTTATGGTGTTTTCCCAGAAGCGCTACAGGTAGTTATCCTGGTACCACTATATAAGAAGGGTAGTCCTGATGAGTTAAGGCACTTCAGACCTATTAGCCTGCTCTCTTCGTTTTCTAAAATCTTCGAGGAGATTTTTACTGATCGTCTGATGAGGTTCTTTGCAAAATTTAAGGTAATCTACAAATGTCAGCATGGTTTTGTCCCTCGCAAAAGTACTATGACAGCTGTGTTTGAATTGACTCAGTTTAAAGTGAATGCGCTGGAAAAAGAAAAAGTACCTACTGGTATTTTCCTTGTTCTCTCAAAAGTGTTTGATTGTGTATATCATACTATTTCAATTGAAAAACTTGAACGATATGGGATAATAGACAGCCATCTTCTGATTATCAGGAGTTATTCGACTGAAAAGAGAGTCATTGTTGACGTTAATGGTGTTCGTTATTTTCCTTCTGAGATGACTGTTAACCTTGATGTGCCACCGGGTAGCACCCTGGGGCCATTACTCTTCATATAGTACATTAATGATTTCCCTGATGTTATCTCAGACATTAGGGTGCAGGGACTTTCGGTCGGGTTGGTTGGGTATGCGGATGATGTAAATGTATTGATTGCCTTTCGTTATGTTAAAGATGCTGGGGTGGGTGCTTGTCGTATTATGGATGTGGTTAATGACTGATGTGTTGCTGATAGACTGATTCTTAATGTTCAGAAGACTGAGACTATTCGTTTTGCGGGTGCTTCTCCTCTGGTAGCTTGGCTGGTTGGTGTGTCAGATGAGATTGTGTTCTCGATGAGTGTTAAGTTCTTATGGGTTCAACTTGATGATCAGATCAAATAGAGAATGCATACTGAGCATCTTGTGAAATAATTAAATTCCGTTTTTTTTACTGTTTTGAAATATCAAGTTCCCAAGTTTATACTCAAGATTGTCTACGGTCAACGACTACTTCAATTTTGTATTGACTATAATTATTCAATCGCCAACACTCTGTTCACCCAGCAATCGCAACGTTTATATACTTGGAACTCACCGAACGGACAACATCGTGATCAAATTGATCATTCCAGTTCTAATAATATCTGGTTATCATTTAAAAGTGCACTTTTACTAGCTGCTCAAATATCTCAATCAAAGCGCAGCATACAATCAAAAAATCATGGATTTCCAACCACACATTGTCTGTTCTCGAGGCACGCAGATGCCTAAAGCTTTCCGGTCTGGATTCTGATACAAAACATAATGCGTATAGGCAGCTCTCGCGCGAAATTCAAAGACTTTTCCGGCGAGATAAAAACTTCTATCTGCAAGACCTGTGTAGGAAGTTGCAGACCCATGCCAATACTAATCTTCTGGAATAGATGTTCCTAAAGATTAAACATATTACTCGAGACTTCAAACCTAGAAGAGGTCAAGAATTCCGATGGACAATTAATCACCAGCTTGGATGGGGTGATTGGGGTGTGGCGTACTTATTATCAGAACCTTTAGTTTGATGATGGCATCCTGGCTCCTTTGTTGAATTATGAACATGAGCCTGATATTTTTTTTCCAGAAGTGGAACATGCCCTGAAAAAACTGAAAACGGCTATGCTACAGGCATAGATGCCGTTTCTGCCGAAATTTTAAAATGCTTGGGCAATGACGGCATCTCTTTTTTACAAAGTATTTGTAATAAAGTCTGGTCCTCCGGTGTTTGGCCAGATGAATGGTGCTCGTCTATTTTTGTTCCACTTCATGAACAGGTTCTCCCACAAGCCCGGACAATTATCGTTTACTCTCGTTGGTCTCTCATTCAAGTAAGGTGCTACTATATATTTTACAGTCTCGTTTAGAGAGTTTTATTGGCTGACAAATTTCTCCAGAGCAGGCAGGCTTCGTAAAAGGACGTGGTACGTGCGAAGAGATCTTGAACTTGAGGCAGGTCATTGAGAAAGCCAGGAACATTACTATCCTGTTTATTTGTGATTAGTAGACTACTCCAGGACTTTTGATAAAGTCAAGTGGCATAAACTGTAGGAAATCCTGTGTTCTATGGGACTTCCCTACCATCTAATTTTTCTCATTCAGAAACTGTATATGTCCAACTCAGCTCAAGTAAGAATTGACGGCAATCTGTCTGATCAAATGGCAACCAGAAAAGGAGTACGTCAAGAATGCGTATTATCTCCGATGTTACATCTACTCCGAGTTTGTAATGAGTCATGTACTTGACACCTGGCATGGCGGCATAACTATTGGTGGTAACAAGATTTCTAATGTAGGGTTTGCTGACGGTACTACCCTTATTGCTGCCTCTCAGGAAGAATTTTTAGCTTTGCTGAGTAACCTAGAAAAGCATAGTGCAGCGTATGGTCTTAGTATTAACTATAATGAATCGAAGGTTATGATCGTAGACAGGGAACGTAACAACTATCCTGAAATTGAGTCTTTTGGTCGTTGCCAAGTAGTTCAAAGTTTTGTGTATCTCGGTTCTTGATCGAAAATGCTGGTGGCTGTGGAAATGAGATTAGACGACGTATACAGCAAGCATGGGTGGACATGACGAAGCTCATTAAAATATGGCGTGACAATAATATCACTAAAAGCACCAAAATGTCGTTAGTTCAGACTCTCATTTTCTCTATATTTCTATATGCTTCTGAATCTTGGACTATTAAAAAGCTAGATCGCGCTCAAATTGCTGCATTTAAAATGTGGGCTTGGAGCAGAATGTTGGGAATTCATTATACGGCCCATCGAACTAATGTTTCGATTTTCAATGAACTTGATAATACAAAGCGGCTCTCCTCCATTGTATTCACGCGAATTCTGACATTCTTCGGTCACATTCATAGTTGTCCAAGATCATTCTCCGAATGGGCGACGTCATGGCCGTTCCCCTATATGCTGGGTGGATACAACGAAATAGTTAATGGATGTGAGTGTCACAAAAGCCACCGAGCTAACTCGAAATCGCGAAAGATGGCATGCTACAATTTCGAAAATAATTGATAATCTTCGTATCGGCAGCGTTTCAGCTCCGACTTGATGCATATTACTAGTTCACAACATGTCTGTTAAGATATTGTGACTATGATGATGGTCTACCATGCTAATTTCCAAACCCTGCTGGCGTATGGTATACTTTTCTGGAGCAGTTGTTCGAGCGTGGCGAGGGTTTTTATGAGAGAGAAATATATAATGAGAATAGTTGAGCAACTTGGCTAAAATATTGACAGTTTATGGTTTATATATTTACAGAGTACTATTGTTCGTGAGAAATTATGAAGAATATTTCTGCTCTTGTAAAAACCGTAATGAAACTAGAAGAGTTCAGCAATTTCTTTACCCCCGTCATAGTTTTTTTAGATGGAAATGAGATTGTATAATGAACTCCCGAGTGGGTTATAGAAAATTTCTAATAAAAATTTTTTCAGGATAAGATTATTCAAGCATTTCATAGTTTATGAGCCATATTCCGTCAATGAGTTTCTCAAGTATTGTGTTAAATGTAAATTTGTCGGTTGAATATTTTGGCTATTGTTTTGACGTGTTGTGCTTATTGTCCTATATTCTATATGTGTTTTACAATATTTTGAAACTAATAAACATCAATATTTGAATTGTGTGCCGTTACTTGATGTAGATCCATGATATAAATGAGATAAAAAACACAAGGTTTAACTTTAATCTACACTTTATTTGGAGAAATTCGACGACGTTTCGCTGACACAGCAGCTTTATCAAGAATGACAAACAGAATGAAGAGTATGGTATTATAAACAAATCGTAGAACAAGTTGGATGAATAACAGGAAAAACCCACACCCAGCCATTGTACAGTTAGTATGAAA
This sequence comes from Cryptolaemus montrouzieri, assembly GCA_013387265.2. Lineage (NCBI taxonomy): Eukaryota > Metazoa > Arthropoda > Insecta > Coleoptera > Coccinellidae > Cryptolaemus > Cryptolaemus montrouzieri. The sequence goes on from JABFTP020000103.1 coordinate 67,557,961, forward strand.
GGTAATTAAAAACTAATTAAACAAGTTAAGTAGGGGTGAATAATTCACATCTACTTGCTCATTCAAAAGCTTGTTCGAATAATTGTATTTATTTATTTCTAATGCTTCTAGGAGATCTAATTTTAAACTTTTGATTTTATATGTAATATGTCAAAGTTTTTATTGAATGAATGGTTTTCTTTCATTGAATGGTTTGAATAATTTGAATCAGATTTATTTTTATCGAAGCTACGTTTGTGTTCAGATGTTCTTATGCCAAAACTCCTATAGGTCCTACCGATATAAATTTCATCACAAGAACCGCAATTGAGTTTATAGATTCCTGATTTACTTGATTTTTCAACAAGAGATTTATTATTTTGATATGTTTACCTAAGTTATTAGAAGTTTTGAAAGTTATATTACGATTTCGTTTGACGAGAAAGGATTTAATATTTGTACTTGCAGAACCGCAGAATGTTAAACTGTTGAATATTTTATAGTCTTTATGAATAGGATATACTTCATTTATTGCTTTCTGATACAGTTTTTACGAATGATTAGATCTATCATATCCGGATTATATGAATTATTAATGGCTATCTTCTACTGATAAAGGTAAATTGAGTAACCGATGTACCATGCTGTTTGAAGCAGCAACTTTGTGTTAAATTGGATGTAATGAGAAGTTATGTATAATTGTATCAGTATGTGTTGGTTAACGAAAGACCGAAAAACACATTACACATTATTATTTCGTTTAGTGATTTTCAATTCCAAAAATTAATGGAATCGTTCTGTTCAATTTCTATCCTGAATTTAATGTTCAAATGGATGGAATTAATGAAATCAAGAAATAAGTCTAATTGTCGAGTGATTCCAATGAAACATACTAAGATGTCGTCAACATATCTACACCAATAGAGAAATTTGGAAATGAGTGGATGTGTATAAATTTTCTGTTCAATATAATTCATAAAAATCTCTGCTAAAAATGGACTCAAAGGATTTCCCATGATCAAACAATTTTCACTACTGTAATAGATGTTCTTGAAAGAAAAATAATTTTGTTCAATGCAAACGTTAGACCAGTCGTATCTTACGTTACAGCACCAGTCGTGAAATTGTCGCACTACCTTATAGATATCATTAAGAATTATCGTTCATTCAAATCAAAATTTTCTATAAAAAATTCTTTCGAATTGATAAATAACATAAAAAACGTTAACCTAACACCTAACGCAAAACTTATTACGTTTCATGTTGAGAATTTATACCCAAGTGTTCCTTCAGGTGATGTCTAAATATTAATCGAAAACATGTTGAATTCGAATCATGTTAACCACATAATTAAATCAGAAATATTGAATCTGTTGGACGTTTGCGTTGAACAAAATTTATTTTTCTCTCAACAACATCTATTGCAGTAGTGAAAATAGTTTGATCATGGGAAATCATTTGAGTCCACTTTTAGCAGAGATTTTTATGAATAATATTGAACAGAAAATTCATACACATCCACATCCATTTGAATATTAAGGTCACGATAGAAATTGAACAGAACGATTCTATTAATTTTTTGGACTTGAAAATTACTAAACGAAATAATAATCTCGTTTCCTCGGTCTTTCGTAAACCAACACATACTGATACAATTATACATAACTACTCATTACATCCAATTCAACACAAAATTGCAGCTTTCAACAGCATGGTACATCGGTTACTCAATTTATCTTTATCAGTAGAAGATTATAACAAAGAGTTAAACATCATCAAACAGCCATTAATAATTCATATAATCCGGATAAGATAGATCTAATCATTCGTAAAAACTGTATCAGAAAGCAATAAATGAAGTATATCCTATTCATAAAGACTATAAAATATTCAACAGTTTAACGTTCTGCGGTTCTGCAAGTACAAATATTAAATCCTTCCTCGTCAAAAAAATCTTAATATAACTTTCAAAACTTCTAATAACTTAGGTAAACATATTAAAAATAATAAATCTCGTGTTGAAAAATCAAGTAAATCAGGAATCTATAAACTCAATTGCGGTTCTTGTGAGAAAATTTATATCGGTTGGACCTATAGGAGTTTTGGCATAAGAACATCTGAACATAAACGTAGCTTCGATAAAAATAAATCTGATTCAAATTATTCAAACCACTTAATGAAAGAAAACCATTCATTCAATAAAACTTTGACATATTACATATAAAATCAAAAGTTTAAAATTAGATCTCCTAGAAGCATTAGAAATAAATAAATACAAACATTCGAACAAGCTTTTGAATGAGCAGGTAGATGTGAATTATTCACTCCTACTTAACTTGTTTAATTAGTTTTCAATTACCTTTCATACTAACTGTACAATGGCTGGGTGTGGGTTTTTCCTGTTATTCATCCAATTTGTTCTACGATTTGTTTATAATACTATACTCTTCATTCTGTTTGTCATTCTTGATAAAGCTGCTGTGTCAGCGAAACGCGTCGAATTTGTTCAAATAAAGTATAGGTTAAAGTTAAACCTTGTGTTTTTCATCTCATTCAAAACATCAATATCATTATAATTATCAATTATCATAGCTGATGTAGTGAAACATCAAAAATGACACACGCTGTGCATCAAATTCATCAAAATTTATCGCACTAATTATCAATTCTCGACAAATTTGTTCATCTCTTGATTAAAAAGGAATTCGCGAACAGCTTTTATCACTATCTCGCAACAAATTGCTATATCGATCCGATCAGTATATAAATACTTAAAACCTAATTCTAAAAATGTCACTTTACCGAAGTTGAGTTTTCCTTTGTGGATTGAGTTTCATCGCTGAACGAATGCAGGTGTTACAGCATATAATCCGTAGTTTTTAAGGGAAAAAAAATAGTTGAAAATTGACTTCATCTAATATTTTGTGAAAGTTTAATTCATGATCTTTTGAGTAGGCCTCATTATATTTCAGACTCTGACAAAGAGGAGAGGTTAATTATATAAATATGGTAATGTAGTTATATTAAGTTCACATTATGCTTACCGCAGGTTAGAAAACTGAAAATTGAATCCTTGCCGTCGCCCATTGAAGACTGAAATAATATAGTCCCACGCTAAACTGGACCATTTAGTTTATATGCATACACAGACAAATAAAGCAATCTCCCTCGGAATCTGATTGAACTCATTTAATAGTCCAAGAGTTTACCGTGAGAAAACATGCCAATCCAGTAACAGGATAAATGGTACACAAAAAGTTGATACTTATTATGACCATAATTAAAAACATTGAGTGCAAAGCTGTATCCTTTGTAGAAATTTGGTATATCCTCTCTCCAAGATATTTTGCTTTCCGTTGAGGTATCTATCGAGTAACAGCTAAAAATTATTTTTAACATGTAGTATTTACTATGTCGAAATCAAATTCAATTTAGTTCCTCCTTCAATCATATGCTAAAATCTTGGCAAAACATTTTTTGTTTTTTTTTTGTACCGGTACTGTACCTATCGAGTAAAAGCTTCAAACTAAAATGAAATTATTATGTAGATATTTCCCTACTACCCGGTGAACTCTGTTTCGCCTTAAAGGAAATAAATAAGCAGATTTTGGAATTAATTGATTTTTTTTTAATAAAAAAAAAATACAAAAAAAATGAAGTTCCTACATTATTCATTCATTATTTTTCCTGTATTTTAGTACATAAGTTGCTCTTCACTTAAGTACCTTGTGATAGTCAACATTTTTGTTTTATTATCAGGCGCAAAAAAAAACAACGCAGATGGTCTTTCGACCCGTGGACATGCCACATATAATTGAACATGAGAAAAACGTGAATGTTCTAGATTCAAACCACAAACTTTTGAGGATTGGCCTTGTGATTTGTTGATGCTCATGGCAAATGTAAGACGGATTTTAAATTCAAACGGCATATCAGTTGGGATCATCGGGATCCTCGGAATGAGAACTTCCTCACCTTTGAATTTTTCTTTTAGTATCGTCGAGTAAATTACATTGTCCATCAATTTTCTAACCACCAAACGCGTACCGTTACACAGTTTTGGTTGGTTTATGTTTCGAAGCATGATTACTACGGATCCAACCTTAAGGCGTTAATTGTGCGGTGGTAAGTCAGGCACATCAAATGAGTTTAAGAATTCAATTGGATATCTACATCTTTATTCTTAGCTGCTAAAATTGCTCACTCACTCAACCTTTCAATATTTTTGTAATGAAAAATAAGGTTTGGAAATAAATTGTTGTTCGTCTTTTGTATGACAAAATTACAGAAATTATTTGGAAATTATATAAATCCGCCGGATTCATCGACAGGTACTTGACCATTACCGATAGTCAGCAATTGTTCCGGGAAATCCGCAGCAGATGTATCATTAAGCAATGCAACTCTCATGTTTGTTGTCAGCTTCAGTTTCTTCACATAGCGCCATAGATTCGACGATTCGAGGCAAGCGTCTAATTCGTCGGCAGCCGTAGATCTAGGAGTTACTGGCAGTGTTTGGCGGAAATCGCCAGACAGTAAAATCATTGCTCCTCCAAAACATTTCGAGTCATTGCATAAATTTTTCAATGTACGGTTAAGTGCTTCTATTGCACGTTTATGTGCCATTGAGCATTTGTCTCAGATGATGATTTTCGATGCCGATAAAATTTTGGCCATTGCTGAGTGTTTTGCAATATTACACGTTGGTTCTCCAATAGTTTGAAGATTTAACGGTAATTTTAATGCTGAAGGAGCCGTACGTCATCTTTTTAACAATATGGCTGCTATTCTAGAAGAAGCAACTGCAACCGCTATGTTGGATCTCGCACGAACAGTGGCTAAAATTACTGACATGAGGAATGTCTTACCAGTTCCACCATTTTCATCATCGATTGCCATCATTGAAGTATCATTAACTTCCTTTTTTCCTTTCTTTTTTCATTTTATAAGTCACTACACTTTCTTAATATTGATTTCTTACCGCCTAACTACATCACTAAATTCAACATTGAATCTTTACAAAACGAAAGTACTAAGAATCTATACCAAACACGACTGGAGGGAAAGATCAACCTTAACCCTATAGTAGACACAGACAACATAAACGCCGCATGGAATGAAGTGAAAAACAACATAATTAACAGCGCAAAAGAAGCCATTGTGGAACGAAGAATCAATATAAACAGTCAAAGAAAAGATAAACCATGGTTCACACAGGAAATCAAAGATTTAGCAAAAGAAAAGAAGAACGCATATATCAGATATGTCAATCACAGAACACCAGAAGAGTACCAAAGATATAAAACAGAAAGAAATAGAACAACGAACAAAATTAAACAATTAAAAAAATATATTGGGAAAGATTTACAAATGACATGGAACACGACCTACGAGGGGCACAGAAAAAGGTATGGAACATGTTGAGAAACAGGAAAAAACCAATCACCGAAGAACTGCAGATCAATGTAATAAAACCAGAAGAGTGGGTGAAATATTTCCAGAACTTATACCTGGGAGATAATGATAACGGTAACAATGAGGAACGAGAAATCAAACAACAAAACACACTCTACGAAGAAACAGAAAATGACATTATCAGCCTAGAAGAAGTACAACAAGTAATCCATAAATTAAAAAATAGTAAATCACCCAGCCCGAACAATATAAATAACGAACTAATTAAATATGGGGGAGCAGAAATAACAAAACTATTCCAAAAAATTGAAAACAACAAGGAGATACCAGGAGAATGGAGAGAGAGCATAACAATACCCATATACAAAAAAGACGTGAAGACAAACCCAGCAAATTATAGAGGCATCACACTCCTTAACTCTGCATCGAAACTACTCACTGAAATTCTATCGCAAAATATATATGACAAAGTAGGTGTGTCTGAAGAACAACAGGGATTCCGACCAAATAGATCAACAACGGATGCAATTTTTATATTGCGGCAACTGGTTGAGAAGTCCATAGAGTTTGACAAACCGATGTTTATATGTTTTAAAGATTTGGAAAAGGCATTCGACAGAAGCCGAATGAACGATGTGATCACTATCCTTGGAAATAAAAACTTAAGCAATAAATACATAAACATAATCAAAGAACTAAATAACTCTAATAAGACGAAAGTACGAACTACACAGGGACTTACAAGCGAGATCAAAATTAATGCAGGCATTAGACAAGGTGACAGCCTCAGCCCATGTCTATTTAATTTAATCATGGATGAAATAATAGCAGGTGTTAACCAAATGAACCAAGGCTATAAGATGGGTAACAAAACTATGAGAATACTGTGCTACGCAGATGATGCTGTACTAATAGCATAGAATGAGGACGAACTACAACGCCTACTACAAAAGTTCAAAGTAACAGCAGAAAAATATAACATGGTAATATCAACACAGAAAACCCAATCGATGGTAATAGCGAAAGATCCAATTAGATGCAAACTAGTACTGAACGACCATATAATAGAGCAAGTTTCACACTTTAAATACCTAGGAGAAGAAGAATCGAACGATAGGCAACTATTACAAGAAGCTAAACAGCAGGCAATGAAAGCATCGAGAATATCTGGCTTCCTGATAGATGTAATCTGGCGGAATAAGTACATAAGCACAGAAAGCAAAGTCCGAATCTATAAAACCTGTGTGAGACCCGTGATGACATATGCGGTTGAGACAAGAGCTGAGACAACAAAAACAAAACCACTAATGAGGACAACAGAGATGAGAACACTAAGTGCTATAAGAGGTATTACACGCAGAGATAGAATAAGGAATGAGGACACACTAAGGGAGCTAGGTGTCCAGGATGTGGTGAGGTGGACAAGAGCACGTCGACGCCTATGGAGAGATCACGTAGACAGAATGGGCCCCGAACGTATGGCGAAGTGGACAAAAACACAAAAACCCAACACTAGAAGTCCCATAGGAAGGCCGAAAAAGCGATGGCATGAGTGCTGGAGCTCCGGTTCGCAGCAGGGGCTGTAACAGAAAAACCGGACATCGTCCTATTTAAACAAGAAGAAGAAGACAAAAATCAAATTGTCAATCATACGTCCAAGTCACACGGGAGCGCTGTCGAACGGGATAAACAGTATCCTATGTCCATCTCCTACCCACCATATCTGTACGACCTTTCTTCAGTTATAAATAGTGTAACTAACACGACTTTCTTTTATACTGGGTGATTCACTAGTGGCGTGGTGCTCTGTAGCTCGTACACTCTTGAAGATTTCATTTTTGTTCGAATGGTTATGTAAGTGAAAATCTACTTCAGAAATTTATTTTGAAGTAAACAGGGTGTCCCAATTTTCTATAAAATAATCTTGGCAGTTTTTTCAGATTGGAAGACCACTTTTTTGTTGGAGATTCAAGAGCGTCGTAAACTGCTATAATGCCTTTGAGTAATAAGTTGTTTTGGTAAGTAGTTTCGTCACAATATTTTTTTGCCCCGTCGAAATTCATGAAAATAGACTTTCACATCATCGCACGCTCCTTTTTTGTCAGAAGAAACACAAGTTTGACCTCAGGAAATGTAACAGGGGAACCATACTATCTTGCAGGTTCCCTCTTATAGATATAAGCATTTATTATAATTATTTATTATAAATACAATTACTCAAATTTTTTTTATATATATATATATATATATATATATATATATATATATATATATATATATATATATATATATATATATATATAGGGGTTTTACCCCGACGAGTTGCCCATATATCTGTTCATGCAATCAAACTGATTTCATGAAAAATATAAATCCACCACCCGGTAATTAATACCATTGCCAGGCAATGATTATAATAAAACATATCCTGGAGTAATTATATATTAGGATAACGTTAAATGTTATGAGAATATATCAATCTACCAGAATATATACATACTATAGCATCATTAGACAATGATATCAATGTACCAACGAGTAGTGTCAGAGGCTTTCTCCCCGGAAAAATCCAGTGTACGGACCTTAGTCAAGTAACACTGAATGTTATTCATTAATAGTTTCTTTTGTGTGAAGTGGTGAACGATCGAATAGAATACTGCTCTGAATATAAATATGACAAAATTGTCAGTTAATTATATTACATTTATATAAACAAATAAAAAAAATATGAAATGAGATTCTGAGGGTGGTGCTTATGATATTTACAGAGCATTTTCCTCCTTTGACATTGTAATTCATTTAGATCAGTTTTAGACCATTAAATAATTCCAAAAGAAGATGTGAGAATAGGAACAGCATAGGAGTTGATAGCTCTGAAAAGGTTTTTACTAGTTAAATAACTCTTGATGATAATTCTAAGTCTTTTGTAATATGAACTTCTAATATTTTCTTCAGTGCTGCTATGGTTAATTGTCTTCTCTTGACAAAATCCAAGATATTTATATGTATCTCCTTGATGCATTGGCTCGATTTCGATATTGGAAATCTTTATATAATCAGAGGTGATTTTTCCTTTTTCAATAGAAAGATTTTTACATTTTGGAAGCCCAAATTTCATATGAATATCATTGGAATAGTTGAAAGTAATCTCAAGTAGACTTTTAAATGAGATCTGGTTCCGGCATATAATTTAATATCATCTAAATAAATTAAGTGACTTAATTTGAATTCAGTTAATAGACTCTTTATTTTGAAGCCGAAACTAGTAGCATTTAATTCATGAGATAATGGATTGAGGCAAAGACAAAACCAAAGAGCACTTAAAGAATCACCTTGAAAAATGCCTCTTTTGATTGGAATTACTTCGGATTTTAACGATTGTTTTGAAATATTTAAATGAAGATTGGTTCTTCAATTTTTCATTACAAATTCAAGAAAATGACGAAGTGTCTTATCAATTTTATAAATTTCCAAAATTTCTTGAAGCCATGAATGGGGAGAACTATCAAAAGCCTTTTGGTAATCAATGAAGGCTGTATGAATATTTCTCTTCTTAGTTTGAGCTTGATTCCAAGCAACAGAATCAATTATAAGTTGCTCTTTAGTACCAAGGTGTTTTTTTCTACATCCTGTTTGATGTTCGGAAAGAATATTATAATTCTCCAAATGTGCATAAATTTTTTGGGTAATACATGCAGTTAGAATTTTATATATTGTTGGAAGGCAAGTAATTGGTCTATATTGAGACGGATCAATAGTATTATCACTTTTCGGTTTTAAATAAGTAATTCCTTGTGTGAAAAATGAAGGAGTAGCTGAGGGGTTCTTTATTATAAATGAAAAATATTCAGCCAAGTTTTCATGAACGCAAGAGAATTTCTTGAACCAAAAGTTATGGATACCATCAACACCTGGAGATTACCAATTTTTTGTGTGTTTAATAACTGATGTTATATCTTCGTTTGAAAATTTTTCAAATTGCATGCATTCTATTTTAGAAAATCGAGACCTTTCATTTAAAATCCAATTTGCAATGGAATTGTGTTGCCTTGGCACTGCCCAAATTGAAGACCAATAATCAGTTAAAATATCAATTTTAGGAACTCCATTTCCAGAAATATTTTCATTTGAACCAGAAATAAATTTGTAAAAATGTTTTCATTATTTTTGAATAGTTTGTTTTGGAATTTTCTATCTGAATTTATTTTATATTCACGTAGTCTAATGGAGTATACTGAAAGTTTTTGTTTTAAAGTATCGATGTATTCTATCAATTGTCCATTACTTATCTCATTATTTTTATGGGTTTTATATTTGAGGAATATTTTTCCAATATGTGCCATAAGTTTTTTGATCGATTACCTCTGGAATATTGAGTCAATCTTCCTAAATCACATCTGATAGAAGAAATTTTGCCTTCTATTGCAAAAAAACTATAGAAACTTGTCATATTCTATGTGAATCCGAGAGATTTTCCACATTTTCCTGGACACCCTGTATATCTATCTATTTAGAATATCAAGGACACCGTTTCGAAAAGGCTAAGTTTGAAATATTTGAGATATTTCGCACATCCGTTCCTCTAATATTTAATTCATGCTTTGAACAGAACTCTTAACAGTGAAGAATTGATTACTACATTTGAAAAAAATTTATAGCCCATTTCAAACATAGTGCGCGATCTACTGGGAAACTTATCATGAAGCAAAAGGATTAGGGAAAATACCTCCAAAATTCTTTCAAGATGTTCCCACGTGATGAAACTCTACCTATTTTAGAATCAAGCGTTTCGATGAGTTGTGAAGCGAAATTGCAGTATCAATTAAAAATATGTATATTTAAGGACAAGGTGAATAAAACTTGCAATTATGCAAAGTTCTGAAAATTTTGAAACCTGTAACAGATCTGTAAGCGGAGACAGAAATGAAACGTTCCCTTATATGATTTTGCCCCCATTCTTTCGCCATTAACTGAAAATTTACAGTTCATAAATAAATAAGTCCCACCAATTCCAAAATCATTCGGGAGAATCATTCTTTTGATGCGTACTTAATCTTATTCTGACATTCCCCGAAATTAATTAGTTTTTAGAAGTATTTCAGGTTTAATGAATTATAACTTTTGCGTCAACGCAATGGCAGAATCAAAATCTAATTTTTGAAAAATAAATGAGTATGTAAGGAATATAAAGACATTCTCAATGACATAACACTCATTCCTTATAATGGAGTAAGTAGACGCTGAGGGAAGGGGGATTGGTTTCACATGTTCCAATCAATCCCAAAAACGTTCTGGCCGTCGAACCAAGATAATTGACCTTTTCCAGCGTTTTTCACAAATATCATCCTTTCCAGAGTTGAAAGGAGACAAATGTTTGTTAGAATACATGCTTACAAAGACGTTATTTCAAATACCCTTAATTGTATTTCATTAGTTGGCATGCGATGTTTTCAAATCACAAATCGCATACATTAAAGAGTATCATCTATTTTCCCCTATAGAATATGTTGTTCTAAGTAGTTAGTACAACTACCTTCATCTGGTTTCATAATGTTGAATTTCCATGTACAAGCTTTAAAAATATCATCCGCCAGAAATTTCATATCCCGATCCGTCAAAGTTGACTTTTATTGGATTTTTTGAACGTAGGGCTGGATATAAAACATTTAATATTTAATAAAGTCAGTCCATGTGATTGTATTATACGCTTCATACTATCGTAGCACTATTAATGTAGATTCAATAAGGAAGTAACTTGAATACACATTTAATTTGTTCAGTTAAAACAGAGCATGAATAGCTAGTTATATTGTGCATAGCTTCGAGATGTTAGTATGTTTCATTATGGATTAGTAATAATTGAGAATTTCTATGCCATTTTCGAATCTGGTACATGCTTACTCGAATTGATTTTATAGTTTAAGTGAAGTATGCAGTATATTATAGAATAATAAAAACAACGAGATACACTGCTACATTTCACAACCAATAAATACAAAGAATACACTGTTACTGCAGTTTCGAGCTTCCGCTCATCTTCAGACAGAGTAATCTTGAATGATAAGTACATTTGGTCCATTGAAATGTTACAATTTAGGGACCAAGTAATTGTTGGGACATATGGGGGGGGGTTCAATTGAACTCTAAGTCAAAATTTGTGGGGTTGTAGCCCTTGTCCCCCGGCCGCCATCTTGAAAAAGCGGTGCCAATATACAGGGTGTTTCCGAATAAGATGTCCTAAATGAAGGATGCGACTCCCTGAATGATTTGAGCAAGAAAGTTCGAAGAACCAATGGTCAAAAAATGCTTCCTTGCCGAGATACAGGGTGTTAAAGTTGAGAAAATTTTTCGATTTTCTCTCGATAAAACCTAGACTTCTCAAGATTTCGGGCTCAAATTTTCCACATAAGCTATTAAACACAATCTGAATCACCAGGTGAGGCCAAATTTTGGAACAGTATACAGGGTGATACCTTTTCATGGGCCATGTTCAATTTTTACCCTCGGAACTTTTTTTTGGTACGCCGTTAGCACTAACAAAAAATAAAATCGAATAGACCATTCAATTTGAAATTTTTTTTCACTCCTGCATTTTGATCGTAACTATCACCGTTTCTGAGATATTAATTATTGAAAATAATCCAATAGTTTTCCCATATCGAAGCCATGGAGATATTATCTTAATAACTGATGCAATTTTTCAGGAATTGAGCTAAAATTTACATCAGATATCTCCTTATTGTATGTTTATAACAAAATGAGGCAGAAATTCCTGACAGTATACAGGGTGTTATTTTTTCACGTGCATTTTCCTCTTTTTGCCCCCTGAACTTTTTTGTGGTGCGCTACTGGTATATTCTGAAAACAGAATCAAACAGATTATTCAAAGTGAAAACTTTTCTGTTCCCTGTATTTTTCCGTATCTGCCACCATTTTCGAAAAATTAATCAACAACGCCCGAACAGGCTACCCCTTTGCCTCCGTATATTTTTTCGGTGCACAACTGACGTTTTTCGTAATCAGAAACGGATTTTTCATTCAATTTGGATAATTTTGTGCTGATCTTGATCCTCATGTCTTTCACCGTTTTGAATTGAAAATCATCAGAATTTATCGTGTCTTCCTCATATCAGAACACGTTGGTGATTTCAAAAGGCTTAGTAGGCTCTGATACAATTTTGCAAATGAAATCATAGAAAAAAAACTTGACACTTCAATGATTGTAAGTTTTGTCATTCAGTTTGTTGTGCCTACATTTGAAACAGCTGTAAGTAGTAACCAATAATCTTTGAAATGGTTTTCACTAATGCAGAAATGGCCGATATACATTTCATGTACGGTTGGCTGAAGGAAACGCAGTGCACGCAAGGCGTTTGTATCAAGTACGCTTCCCTAATCGAATCATTCCTGATAGGCGTACGTTTTCTGACATCCACAGAAGATTGAGAGAACGGGGTACATTCAAACCGAATCATGACTTGAAAGGGGCAAATCGGACAATAAGGATCCCGGAAATCGAAGAGGCAGTCCTAAATTGTATAGATGAGGATCCTCAGCTGAGTACAAGAAAAATTGGAAGAGAGTTGAATATCTCATTTGTATTGGTATGGAAAATTCTCCATGATTTCTTGCTTTACCCATACCATATTCAACGCGTCCAAGCTCTACTACCCCGCGATTTTCCTCTGCGACTCAATTTCTGCCGATGGTTCCTTCATAACATTGCTCATAATCCCCTTTTCGATAGCGAAATCATCTTCACAGATGAGGCGTCCTTCTCGAGAAATGCAATCAGGAACTTTCATAATAATCACTATTGGACTGAAGAAAATCCCCATATGATTGAGGAATGTCATCATCAAGAACAATTTTCGGTTAATGTCTGGGTTGGAATAATTAGGGATTTCCTGATCGGGCCATTTTTGTTGCCAGACAGGCTGAATGGAGCCTTATATCGCCACTTTCTAGAAGAGATTTTACCTGTGTTGCTAGAAGATGTGCCGCTGCAAACTAGAAATAGAATGTGGTTTATGCACGACGGAGCACCACCGCACTGCAGCATGGAAGCTAGAGAATATCTGAATATGACATTCAATAACCGCTGGATAGGGCGTGGTAGACCAGAAGCTTGGCCTCCAAGGTCGCCAGATTTAAACAGTTTGGATTTTTTTCTTTGGGGACATCTGAAAACTTTGGTTTATAGGTCTACCGTGAATACACTTGAAGAATTGAGGAATAGAATTACAGCATCATGTGACGTCATCAGAAATACCCAGGAATATTTCAGAGGGTGCGCACTAATATGCGGAGACGAGCAGAAGCATGTATTCTTTCAGGTGGAGGACATTTTCAACATCTTCTTTGATTTGTTCTGTTTGTTCAATTTTGTTTTCATCATTATGAGTTTTTGTTATTGAAATCATTCGCGATTATTTATGTTGTTTATTCATTTACTTCCGATTTATACACTCAATAAAACACAATTTTGAATTCGAATTCAATGATCAGGAAATGATATCACCCTTTATACTTTCTCATAAATCCTACTAATCTAGTGGTGCAGATCTTAAAATGTGAACTTCGTTTGAAATTCGAGCTCAAGGTCTTCACAAATTGCCGAAATAACATGAAAAATATCTTCAAGCTTTCAATACGGAAGGACTATACGATTACTTTTCTTGATTAATATCTCGAAAATGGTGGCAGATACGGAAAAATACAGGAACAGAAAAGTTTTCACTTTGAATAATCTGTTTGATTCTGTTTTCAGAATATACCAGTAGCGCACCACAAAAAAGTTCAGGGGGCCAAAAGAGGAAAATGCACGTGAAAAAATAACACCCTGTATACTGTCAGGAATTTCTGCCTCATTTTGTTATAAACATACAATAAGGAGATATCTGATGTAAATTTTAGCTCAATTCCTGAAAAATTGCATCAGTTATTAAGATAATATCTCCATGGCTTCGATATGGGAAAACTATTGGATTATTTTCAATAATTAATATCTCAGAAACGGTGATAGTTACGATCAAAATGCAAGAGTCAAAAAAAATTTCAAATTGAATGATCTATTCGATTTTATTTTTTGTTAGTGCCAATGGCGTACCAAAAAAAAGTTCCGAGGGTAAAAACGGAACATGGCCCATGAAAAAGTATCACCCTGTATACTGTTTCAAAATTTCTAATCTAATCTAACCTCACCTGGTGATTCAGATTGTGTTTAATAGCTTATGTGGAAAATTTGAGCCCGAAATCTTGAGAAGTCTAGGTTTTATCGAGAGAAAATCGAAAAATTTTCTCAACTTTAACACCCTGTATCTCGGCAACGAAGCATTTTTTGACCATTGGTTCCTCGAACTTTCTTGCTCAAATCATTCAGGGATTCGCATCCTTCATTTATGACATCTTATTCGGAAACACCATGTATTTTCCGCGATATCTCGGAAACTGTAAATCTCATCAAAAAATTCTCATGAACAATTTATAGAAAATTACTCTATCTATAAAAAGTCTCATCATTTTTACCGTAAATGAAAAATTTCTGAAGTTATTATCAAAAAGTAGAAAAATTCTTATAAAAATGTTCTTTTCTGAACAATAACTTTTTAATTTTTCATTCTACCCGAAAATTATCCTAGACTAATTTTGTTGATGTTATTTTCACATATTTTTTAATTTCATTAATTTTAACGCTATTACAGTACTCCAAATTTGACCGGGATCGTCAATTCTCACGAGAATCCTGTCAAAACAAAATTAATCACTCCGTATGATCATATTTTTATAACCCTTTATACTAATAATTTTTTACATTAATACCTCCAACTGAACTTATTTATTTATAAATCTTTTCCTTCGCTATACAACTTACAGAATTATTGTTTACATTAATTCATAATTGGCTCTCCTATTATTTTACAATAGATCAAACTGAATTAATTTGTGTAGCGAATGGAATAGGTGCTTCAGAAATTGTTAATTCTCATCGAGCTTTTCAAACAGGAGAAGGTTTAATAACTATTATCATTAGATTCAATTTCCAAAGACTATCATTTAATAGGAAATCGAAGATTCTACCTCTTAGTGCTATGACGAGCACTTTAGAAGTTGAAAAGTCTCCTGTCGTCATCAATCACTTAGTTTTATTTCAACGCATGTGTATTTCAAGAGAATCAGTTGGCGATATTGAACAATATCTGGCGTATGTATTAGCACCTTTTCCATTATCAATATTAACCTAGGATGGCATGAGAAAAGGTACCAAGGTACCAAGTCGTCTTCATTTAATGCTTTTACATCACTAGGCCAATCTTCTGAAAACATGCACAGAAGTTATTTTGTTGTCGATGGTGGTTTCCTATTACATAAAGAGCTTCGGGGTAACAATTCTACATTAAACAACATTACTGAAGAGTATGTCATGTATGTACAAGAACATTATGGACTATCTACAAGTATAATATTTGATGGTTACTCCGAAGATCCAGATATTGCTAGAACGAAGTGTTAGAAACGTCTGCGTCGCACGAAGAAACATCGATCTGCAGAAATTGAATTTAATGAGAGTACCGTACCAATAATATCTCAAGAGAAATTTCAATCAAAAGAACGAATTTAACTTCATAGATTAACTCAAAATTGCTTTCGCAGAAGTAAGTTTCCTCGTCGATCAAACTGAATCAGATGCAGATTCAATCATCGTCTCTGCTGGGTTTAGTGCATCCCAATCCCATGATTATGTCATTATTGTGGCCGAGGACATCGACATTCTTATATTGCTCAGGCTATTTGGAACAAGACAGCCAAACATTTTCTTTTTACAACCTTCTAAAGGACGCACATGTGGTCAATTGTAGAGATATCATTCTTACAAATAAACATAATCGAATAACATATATAATTGATATTGCCATACTCATATTTTATTTATTTGTATATATAAATATTATAAACTCAACTGATAATCTGTTTAATTCGAAGCAGTATTCTATTCGATCGTTCATCACTTCTTACAAAGAAAAATATGAATGAATAACATTCAGTGTTACTTGACTAAGGTTCGTACACTGGATTTTTCCAGTGGGAGAGCCGCTGACACTACTCGTTGGTACATTGATGTCATTGGCTGATGTTGCTATAGTTTGTATATATTCTGGTAGATTAATATATTTTCATAACATTCAACGTTATCCTACAACATAATCATTCCAGGATGTGTTTTGATTAAAATTATTGCCTGGCAGTGGTATTAATTACCGGGTGAAGGATTTATATTCTTTCATAAATCTCTTTGATTGCATGAATAGGTATATGGGCAACTCGTTGGGGTTAAACCACCTCTTATATATAGATACGAGTATGTTCTTATTTATAGATTATAATATTATCCTTGTTTTGTGTTATAGTTCATTTAACGCTACACTGTGTGTTGGAAATATAAATTTATTACATGGAAGCTCTTCAAATAATGGATTTCCATATAGGTCCCATGAAATCGGTGCGATTTAATTACTGAAATAAAATTTGATTAACAGGGATTTGTACGTTTATTTTTGTTCCATAAATTTTAACCGCTTTCAATTACACATTTGCTGATAAATTATTTATGAATTCGTCAAAGTTAATAGCCTTGTCATACCTACAGTAATTTCGATTATTATAGTATTCAATCAACCTGTACATAATCTGCCAAAATTTGCATCAAATGTCACATCCAGTTGAGAACCGTTCATTAAGTATTCAAATTGTTCTAAATCATCCTTTGATGTATACTAGCGTTTGATTTGATCGCTAACCATGCATGATAATATATTTAACTGTTTCATTTTAGAATTTGTGTATATCATTAAACAATTAGCGTATAGCCATATAGTTTAATTCTTCCTTTCACATTATTGTTTTTTCCTCCAAACAAGACAAATGTTCGATGAAAATAGAGTTGAATTGAAAAATTATGGTCTAATGGACAATATAAATTTTTCATATAATTCACTATTACGCCCCAATTCGAGAGTTGCTACAATCTGGTTGTATTGATTGGGATCGAATAGATGAATAATCATTGGGAAACCAGCCTGATAAATTTAGTAGATGCGGAGACAATTTTAGTCGGAAACGATGGCAATGGGGATGCATGGCCATGTTGATAATATTCCTCCTCGTATTCGATAGTAAAATACAACATTAGTTGGATATAAAATTATTTTTTCCTTAGGTGTTGCTTCGCGAGTTCAATTTTAAATGTTCTCAGGAGTTCACATTCACGAAAATTATACTTTCAGCGATTTATAATTAGCGTTTACAAACTGGGCACGTATCACAATATCATTTTAGGTACATAAAATGTCACGTGAACTTTTCAACTCAAAACCTACCGTTTGACCATGAAATGTAGTAATAAAAAGAATGAAAAGTTAGTAAGTTTGGGTTACAGTTGTGTTGAGCTAAGAAAGATAAATCAAACTAAGAGTTCAAATTTAGTCGGGGAGAAATTAATATTTTTCTTCTATTTCTGAATAAGCTGATAAACTTTTCTATACTTAACCATAATATAGCACACACTAGAACCTATAGTATAATGTGATATATGTACTACAATACAGAAAGTTGAGCGATTAAGCTCAACTGATTGTCGACTTGAATAACTGAATATAACTTCTGAGTAATCATATAGAAACAAAATATTTCCCAAAGATTGGTAAACAGCATTTGTAGTAGCAATATATAAAATATTAGATACAAAATAATATGATAATTAAAAAGGAATCAGTGTAATAATTATTGTAATAATGCTTTATGGACATATAATAAGCTCACTAATGAAAAAATCAAAAACAAAATTGAAGAAAAACAAGCCGGAAGAAAAAAGTTAGCTCAGAAATGGGAGGAACTATTCAAGACCATATATTTACGATTACATTGCTAATAGAAAAGGCATACTCGCTGATCAGACGAATTTGGCTGGCATTTATTGGCAAAATATAGAAATCGATATGGTACTATGGAGAGAATCATGGCTAATATTCAAACCTATAAATTAAAGCATAAAAGGGGAGACTATTCAGGAACATTTATTAAGAGAAAGAAGCAATGAGGAAGACTAAATTCCCGTTAGATAAGCAATAAACTGTGAGGTGGAGCATTAATCCCAACACTATTCATCACGTTTATAAATGAAATTATCAAGAAGAGCAGTGAAGATCTATTGGTTGCACACAAGAAAATACAAAGAATAGAGATATTCATCTGGTGCTTTCGCGGATATCGTAATAATGGTAAACTTTAAAGGTGAACTGCAAAATAACCTGAAAGTATAAAATGGAAAAGAGCAAGTATGGAAATGAATGAAACCAAAACTAAGGTAATGATAGTAGGAGAACAAATGATAGAGAATGACAAACTAGAATAGATGCAAAGCTTTCGATATCTAGTTGTAGAGATCAATTGCGAAATAACAATTGAAACGAAAATAGCAAATGGAATAGTGAAAACAGCAAAAGTATCTAGTAAGCTAGTGTTATTATGGACCATAGGAATGTATTCAGAGAATGAGAACAAAGTATTCATAAGCAAATACTGAGCGGTTTTAACTTTTGGATGTGAGACATGGGTATTATCGCAGAAAGATATATTCAGAATCAGAATATAAATAGCAGCAATGAAACATTTGAGCAGAGCAAGAGGCGTGACCAGACCGAAGACAAATGTAGTGATACGAGTTATGATAATATAATGAATGGTAAAGTACATACCGGATTGGGCAACTAAAACGAAAAAGACTAAATAACTACTAAACTATTCGTTTCTGCACAAAAAGCAGAAATTGATTAATTTTTGTCTGAAGGGGAACATCTTTTAACACTTGGTGATTTTATTTTACATCAGCCCCGTAAGCAGGGGTGCACAAAACTCTTTTTTTTATTAGAGAAGATAGGTCGAGTGATATTTCATTGGGAAGCTCTTTTAATTATCCGAACATGTATAATACTTTATGAGTTTTGACATACTCGGAAGAAGATACAGGCCAGTTCGTCAAAAGACGAGTTATTTTCAGTGATTGCAAAATCTGTCCATTTCAAATGAACATTCACCGAAATACTGTTGCATTTTGGAGGAAAATATCATGAGGCAGTGATGCTTTCACTACACCCTCTTAGACAACCGCTTAGATGAGAGTGTTAACCCCTCAAATCTTCGAACTGATCAATTATTTAGAGTAACAACTCATTAGAAAGATTTTAGAATTTCTAGAATATTAAATTTATTATATCTGATCGTTTCATAGGTCAACTCGGTATCAATAGAATAAATGTTCAAAGTGTTCTCTGCCAACTTCCAAGCACAAATACAGATTTTGCTGGAACCGTTCCCGGACATTACGTAGCATTTCAGGGGTTATACAATTACACTCGACTACAATCCTTTGCCGTAAATCCACCAAATCTGCTGGATCAGTTTTATGATACTGACTTTTTAAGCAGCCCCATAAAAAAATCCAATAGTGACAAGTCGGGAGAACGTGGGGGCCATTCTGTAGGGTCAATTTTTCGATCCATCGATCAAGAAATTCTCGATCTAGATATTGTCGAACAGAAAGTGCGAAAGACGGGGAAGAACCATCCTGCTGCAACACAACATCCTCTTCTAAATAGAAATAATAATAATAGTTAAGTTTAAAGTATGAGCCGCACAAGGTACAAAAAAGGCTTTCGGATTCGCATCAAGAATGCGTTTTTGAAGCCTTACATGTTTTCCCTTCATATTTGTCCCATCATCATAACCGTGATCATTTTCCAAAATTTGAGTTATAGCCGGATTGATTATTTCTTCAAATAGTTGGAGATGTATTTCTCCCGACAGATTTCCTGGTAAGAAACATGGCCCAATCAGAAGATTCCCATAGATGCCAACCCAAACATTTAAATGTTCAGGATATTGAGTTCTCCACGAAAGATTTTGGGATAAGAGTCCGACCAGAACCAGTAGTTTGACGATTTAAAGTGCCATTAGAAGAAGTACATTAATTCGAGAAGCAAATATTGTAGAGAGAGTGAGGATTGTTTGCGATTCGCTCACTCATTATTTCACAGAATTGCATTCTGTGTTTGAAATCATCCTCATTCGATTCCTCGAATATCTTCATTTTATATGGATGGAATTTTTATTGTTTGAAAACTCGTCCAATAGTTCTTCGATTCACATCAATTTCACTTTCCAATTTTTTGTACTCGGAGTGGGATCAATCACTACTTGCCCAAGCAACGCATTTTCCATTTCCTCATTTCGTATGGGTCTGTGGACATGCTCTCTTTTCCTATTCTGAACAGAACCACTTTCTCAAAATTTTTTCACCAACTCGAAAATGGCACTTACATATTTGTCGTCATGGCTTTCATTGAAGATAGCAGCTGCTCTCTTTGCACGAGAATTATTGCTGAAAAAAATTACAAATAATTTCTACTCTTTCAGCTACATTATACTGGTATGAATGCAACCTGTGACTGTGATCAGCAGCTAGATAAACAAAAAAACTAATTCGAATTTCAATCATCAGATACAAGCAATCTGGAAAAAAACAAAACCTGCCGCATCTGTTGTTGAGAAATCTGCATTACAGCTGTGTGATTTCGGATAAATATTTTTCTGTAACGAGAACTTTACTTGAGTTCATTTCATTTCAACCTTGGATACGTTAGAGGCTTTTTTCATAGGACGATTGATTGCGTATGCGTTCGTGAGGCCTGCGGGCCATTACCCCGTCTTCACATGTCTGTGATCCATCAGTCCACCGATGGAGAACATTTTTTGCAATTCAACCGATGATACGGAGCGATCATCGCTTCTTTGTGAAGAGATTCTGTGTATGAATTTCTCCATGATCCACCCTATATCCTCATTGAAATGTAATCGGATTTGAGAAGTCGTTCACTGCAATCAGATGATTCTAAATACCTATCCAATGAGCTATTACTCATACTAACTGATCAATTCGAAGAATTGAGGGGTTGAGCACCACTGCTCAAAGATAATTTTTGCCCAAAAGATTTCGGTGAATGTTCATTCGAAATCGACAGATTTTGCAATCTCTGAAAATAACTCGTCTTTCGACGAACCAGCCTGTATCTTCTTCCGAATATGTCAAAACTCGAAAATTATTACACATTTCTGTTGAAAATCAAAAGAGCTTTTCAATAAAGTATCACTTGACCCATTTTCCTCATTCAGAAAATTGAGTTTTGTACACCCCTGCTTAGGGGGTTGATGTAAAATAAAATCACCGTGTGTTAAAAGATGTGCCTCTCAGACAAAAATTGTTTGGTTTCTGCTTTTTGACCAGAAACAAATAGTTATTGTCGAGTCTCTTTCATCTTAGTTGCCCCACCCGGTATAAACCAGATCACTGAGATTATTGGGTTGTAGGCACAGATTGGAAGAGGGTAAAAGTAAAATAGGCGTGGATGTCATTGACAGGATAGAGCAAACATTGGAAAGCTAACAATTTTTTCCTTTTGACATATTTCCATTATCACCTACAGTATTGCTACAATTACAGTAAGTATAGAGATTGAAATATTGATCCTTGTTATTAGGGGAGAGGAAAGTGAATTCTCCGTCAGAAAAGGAGCATTCGCTTCCTGTCAAAAAACTCCTGTCCTTTGAGAATGTATGATCTATTATCGTATTCATCAAGATGCCTTACACAAGACACACTCTGGCACGTATATATTTCGATCCATAAAAATGTCTACGCTACATTCGATTGATAACCTCCGAATGTTAGTGGTAGCATTTCATAGAATGCTTGACCTGCTCCTTCCTTGGCTAAGTAGGTAAGCCGAAGGTTAGCCAGATCTGATTCTCTTGTTGGGAATCCCAAAATAGAATTTGTGTGCTTTTGCGGATTCTCTCTACATGTCCCATCAACTACTGCGCATTTGTAGCACATTGAAAAACAAAACAGTTCATTTTCCTGCCGCAACACTGATTTCATGGATCACAGATAACGTAAAACAAAGGAAGTCATACTTTTCGACAAGAATTATTGAGTTTGCCTTTTTAGCCAAGGAATTGACAATGCACAAGGGGTGTGCGAATAGTGTTCGAATCGAATCGAATCGAGTAGTGACATTCGATTCGAATTTTGATTCATTCGAATAATTCAAATGGTCCGATAAGTTCGAATGATTCTCACGTTCAAATAATTCGAATATTTCGAATTTTCGCGAATTACGTCTTACGGTCAATTTGACATAAATAAGGTTGGTGGACCATGGAAGGCCATGCTCCTTTGAAGGCCAGCTATAAAAAAAGGTGAGTTTTTATGTGAATAGCATATTATTAGGTTATTATTTTATATTCTTCTTACTGTAAATTGTTATATAAGGATATTTTGTGGTACTTAAGAAAAATATGATAACTTTGCTTCGATTTTAGTTAAAATATCGGTAGTGTTCCTATGAAAGTCGGTGGTTCCTTTTAATGCCAATCGAAAGCCTCACGAAGAACGGGCCCATAAGAAGGTAAAAAAAATTTTGATGATTTCATTGTGAAGCGCATTGAAAACTTATTCGTAATCGATACAATACTCATTGATATCATTTTTATATAATTTCCATTAATATATCCTTAGTTATACGATGGTGTCCAAGAAATGTTCGTTGAGTATTTTTTAAGAAGATTATAATGTGTAAGGCATTCAATTTTTTGACAATGCACAAGGGGTGTGCGAATAGTGTTCAAATCGAATCGAATCGAGTAGTGACATTCGATTCGAATTTTGATTCATTCGAATAATTCAAATGGTCCGATAAGTTCGAATGATTCGCATAGTTCAAATAATTCGAATATTTCGAATTTTCGCGAATTACGTCTTACGGTCAATTTGACATAAATAAGGTTGGTGGACCATGGAAGGCCATGCTCCTTTGAAGGCCAGCTATAAAAAAAGGTGAGTTTTTATGTGAATAGCATATTATTAGGTTATTATTTTTATATTCTTCTTACTGTAAATTGTTATATAAGGATATTTTGTGGTACTTAAGAAAAAATATGATAACTTTGCTTCGATTTTAGTTAAAATATCGGTAGTGTTCCTATGAAAGTCGGTGGTTCCTTTTAAGGCCAATCGAAAGCCTAACGAAGAACGGGCCCATAAGAAGGTAAAAAAAATCTTGATGATTTCATTGTGAAGCGCATTGAAAACTTATTCGTAATCGATACAATACTCATTGATATCATTTTTATATAATTTCCATTAATATATCCTTAGTTATACGATGGTGTCCAAGAAATGTTCGTTGAGTATTTTTTAAGAAGATTATAATGTGTGAGGCATTCAGTTTTTTGACAATGCACAAGGGGTGTGCGAATAGTGTTCGAATCGAATCGAATCGAGTAGTGACATTCGATTCGAATTTTGATTCATTCGAATAATTCAAATGGTCCGATAAGTTCGAATGATTCGCATAGTTCAAATAATTCGAATATTTCGAATTTTCGCGAATTACGTCTTACGGTCAATTTGACATAAATAAGGTTGGTGGACCATGGAAGGCCATGCTCCTTTGAAGGCCAGCTATAAAAAAGGTGAGTTTTATGTGAATAGCATATTATTAGGTTATTATTTTTATATTCTTCTTACTGTAAATTGTTATATAAGGATATTTTGTGGTACTTAAGAAAAATATGATAACTTTGCTTCGATTTTAGTTAAAATATCGGTAGTGTTCCTATGAAAGTCGGTGGTTCCTTTAAAGGCCAATCGAAAGCCTCACGAAGAACGGGCCCATAAGAAGGTAAAAAAACTCTTGATGATTTCATTGTGAAGCGCATTGAAAACTTATTCGTAATCGATACAATACTCATTGATATCATTTTTATATAATTTCCATTAATATATCCTTAGTTATACGATGGTGTCCAAGAAATGTTCGTTGAGTATTTTTTAAGAAGATTATAATGTGTGAGGCATTCAGTTTTTTGACAATGCACAAGGGGTGTGCGAATAGTGTTCGAATCGAATCGAATCGAGTAGTGACATTCGATTCGAATTTTGATTCATTCGAATAATTCAAATGGTCCGATAAGTTCGAATGATTCTCACAGTTCAAATAATTCGAATTTTCGCGAATTACGTCTTACGGTCAATTTGACATAAATAAGGTTGGTGGACCATGGAAGGCCATGCTCCTTCGAAGGCCAGCTATAAAAAAAGGTGAGTTTTTAAGTGAATAACCTATTATTAGGTTATTATTTTTATATTCTTCTTACTGTAAATTGTTATATAAGGATATTTTGTGGTACTTAAGGAAAAATATGATAACTTTGCTTCGATTTTAGTTAAAATATCGGTAGTGTTCCTATGAAAGTCGGTGGTTCCTTTTAAGGCCAATCGAAAGCCTCACGAAGAACGGGCCCATAAGAAGGCAAAAAAAATTTTGATGATTTCATTGTGAAGCGCATTGAAAACTTATTCGTAATCGATAGAATACTCATTGATATCATTTTTATATAATTTCCATTAATATATCCTTAGTTATACGATGGTGTCCAAGAAATGTTCGTTGAGTATTTTTTAAGAAGATTATAATGTGTAAGGCATTCAATTTTTTGACAATGCAAAAGGGGTGTGCGAATAGTGTTCGAATCGAATCGAATCGAGTAGTGACATTCGATTCGAATTTTGATTCATTTGAATAATTCAAATGGTCCGATAAGTTCGAATGATTGGCATAGTTCAAATAATTCGAATATTTCGAATTTTCGCGAATTACGTCTTACGGTCAATTTGACATAAATAAGGTTGGTGGACCATGGAAGGCCATGCTCCTTTGAAGGCCAGCTATAAAAAAAGGTGAGTTTTATGTGAATAACCTATTATTAGGTTATTATTTTTATATTCTTCTTACTGTAAATTGTTATATAAGGATTTTTTGTGGTACTTAAGAAAAAATATGATAACTTTGCTTCGATTTTAGTTAAAATATCGGTAGTGTTCCTATGAAAGTCAGTGGTTCCTTTCAAGGCCAATCGAAAGCCTTACGAAGAACGGACCCATAAGAAGGTAAAAACCATTTTGATGATTTCATTGTGAAGCGCATTGAAAACTTATTCGTAATCGACACAATACTCATTGATATCATTTTTATATAAATTCCATTAATATATCCTTAGTTATACGATGGTGTCCAAGAAATGTTCGTTGAGTATTTTAAAAGAAGATTATAATGTGTAAGACATTCAATTTTTCATCCAAATAAAAGAGTTTTCACTGTGGTTTTAGTAAAAGCGGATATTTTAATTATTACAATTCCATTTTTAAGTTTAACGACTGATTTATAATATTGGTTTTGTATGGAGCCATGTTCCTTACAAGGTCGTTTAGAAGAGCTTTATAAAAGTTTAGTTTAAGAAATAACGATTACATCTAGAATAAAAAAGGATTATATCATAAACAATAAAACAAAGTGTGAAGTAATGATTAGTTACTTTTATTTATCCAGAAAATTAACTAATTAAAACCGTTTATTCGTTAGAGTGACCTTCTATGGTCCACCCACCTTATCTGTTTTTCAGTCCGAGTATTAGATAGATATATTTAATCGAAAATATCTTCGCGAAACTATTTCAGGTATACAATGTGATTCGTTATTCAATCAGACATGATCAGAAAAACGTGATATGAATATTTAGCTGTGTGCGAATATCGTTCGACTTGAATCGAATAGAATAATTCGGTTTTACAAATTGTTCGAAAAATGCATTTTTTTAAATAACTTCTCAATATATCCAATAATCCGTCAAATTTTTCAAATAATTCAAATCTTTTGCGAGATTTGTAAATTCTATTGCATAATGAAAACTCTGACTAATAATGAATTGTTCCAAAATAACGAATTATTCCAAAATGTTCGAATTCTAATAATTAGAAAACATATAATCATTCGATTTGAATTTCGAATATCGGTTATTAAGTTGGAAAATGGAAAGTGGTTGTCATTTGGATACGCCTATATAGTACACCAAGGCAAGAAAACTACAGGCTAAACAACTTGCTTAATCATCTCTACAAGTTGTACACCAGAATTCTTACGAATAGACTAGAATCGAAATTCAAGCTATACCAACCAAGAGAGCAGGCTGGATTTCGAGCTCGTTACCGCACTAAAGACCACCTACAGTGTTTGAAGACGAATTTGACCGAAACTGACTCGAAACACACAATAAACGTTAATGCTCGCGTGGTCTGTAATCGTAGAGCAGTCATATTCAAAAGCAAAGATCTTCAAATACCAGTCGCTAAGGTTGTCAAAATTATACTGATTCACTAAATACTTAAGTTTTCTACAGTTCCTGAAGAGTAAGCGCGCGAAATGAAAGTAGTCTACCAATGAACGTTGTTCAAAATGACGTAGTCTACGATCGTAGACCACGCGAGTAGAGCATGGTTAAAAACTTCTGTTCATCCTTGTTGGTGGCTATACAGGGTATTTTTTGGAAAGTCCCTCTGAAATTCTCAATAATCGATGGAATAGAATGATTCTTGAGACATTATTTGGACTAATCTAATCAAAAATATTTTCGAAAGAAAAATCGGAAATTCCAGGACTAAACCATCCCTACTTTCAGTGTTCAGGCAGAAATAACACCCTAAAGATTCATTAGACGACAAAGTTCTGAAGATTCTTGTTGTTGGCGGCTCTACAGAGTGTTTTCTTGCGAATTGTCAGAAAGTTAGAGTGCTTCTAAAATTCTCAATAATAAATGGGATAGAACGATTTTTAATTAATACATTTCTGGCATTATGCGCATCGAAATTATTACAGAAAAAATAATGTGGAAATTCCAGGACCGGACTGAAACATCCTCATTCTCAATGTTTAGGCAGAAGTACCACCCTATATATTAAATTTTCAACACATGCTTCTAGCAAAAGCACATTGAAAAGTTGAATGATTAGACATAAAATTAAATAGTACAACACTGTTTTTTTATCTTGAGAATATTTCAGAAAAAGAGTAAAACCTGAAAAACACCTTTCTAATTAACTTCGATTAACATTGTGCTGACTAGAAAAAGCGCATCAAGAAGTTGAATGATCAGTAATTAAATCTCATGGTCCACCTACACATTTTTTTATCGGGGGTTGATTTTTTACAAACCCTTCATTTTTAGTCCGAAAATTTGGAGAATATTTCTAGAATAGAATAAAATCAGAAGAGCACATTTTCAATCAACGTCGTTGAACATTTTACTGACTGATACGTTGAATTCCTCATTATATTCGACTAGAAATATCAGAGTTGGACTCATTTGTTTTGAAAATCTTATATTGATGCATAAAGACTATTATCTTCTTCCTTTTTTCGACTAAAGAAATTCCAACATTCATTCCATTAGGAATTCACATTTCTTACAATTTGCACTTCCAAAACGAGCCAATGAGTCGAGTGCTAGACAGCAGATTTAACGAAGAAGAAAACAAAAGCAAATCATGTTGAATTCAAAGAACAATTGAAATTCTGGCGGAACTGGAATATTATGAAACAATAAAGACTGGGATCATAGTACACTGTTGAGAGAAACAGAAGAATAGTAAATGATTGAGAAAAAATCAGAAAAATTGCAGAAACCCATTCAAACTTACTTGAAAATATTATACTCACGTAAATAATTCAAACCAGTGTGAAAAATAACAATGAACTTCAAATTTCACAATGATTGTTCAATATGTCCTTCATCAAAATCAATACATCTTCTGGGCCAAATCTGGAGGTAGTTAATAGATTTTCTGATAACAGGTTAACAAGTTTCGCTATTAGTTTCTTGAGCGATGAATACGCAAACATTATATTCGTTTATGGGCATTGTAATGGTAATGGAAGAGCTGCTGCAAGTGAATACCGGAGGAAGTACCTAAACACCAGAACGCCCAATCATCATTCTCTCCTTCATTTAGATACTTCTCTTCTAGGAAACAAGGGACTAAAAGTAATCCAGCAGTAATTGAAATAGTTAATGAGATTTTCGACATTTTCGAAAATGTACCTGTAATAAGCACAAGAATGATGACCAGATGAATGAAAGTAACTAAAAAACGACTATGCAGTACATTGCGAAAGTGATAGACAAATGTGATCTTGATTTTTCCTTCGATGAATTTGCCGCTTAGCGTGCGAAGCTTTAGCTCGTTTTTGAAATGGAAACTGAAATAAATATGAAATCTGAATGAAATAAACGTCAAAATGTTTTTTGTTGCGAACTCGTAGGATTGTCGAAAACAGCAGGAAAACCACGAACCTTATGATTCGACACCAGATTTTCAGAATCGGAGTCCGACCCTGCATATTTTCGAACCAGATTGAATCTGATGAGGAATGCAACGTAGCAGTCAGTACAGTGTTGAACGACGTTAATTGAGTAGGTTTTTTTTGTTTTCACTCTATTCCAGAGATATTCTCCCAATTTTCGGACGAAAAATGAAGGAAAGTGTGCCCTAGGATGTTAGCACTGACGAATCAATTTCCTACTGTACTTTTTCTAGAAAAACAAGTAATAAGATGTTTTATTGCTGGAATTTCTGAATTTTCTTGCGACAATATTTTTGATGAGATTAATTCAAATAATGCCTTAACCATCATTCTTTTCCATCGATTATTGAGAATTTTAGAAGGAATTCAAGTATATGGCAATTTCCAAAAAACACCCTGTATAGCCACCAACAAGTATCTACATAAGTTTTTATCCCTGTCTTACTCGCGTGGTCTATGATCGTAGGCTACGCCATTTTGAATGACGTTCATTGGTAGACTAATTTTATACTACTTTAAGTATTTAGTGAATCAGTATATTTTTGAGAGCTGACACGAAAACATTGAGCGAAATGCTACAGGTATGCTTGTAAAAATCAATGAAGGAAATATGTGTGAACTGTGCACGTGAACAAAATTGACTCTTTTCAGGAGGACATAAAAGGGGTAAAAATTGATAGTTTTTAGCTTGTAAACGGTGGCCTATGGTTGTGTTATTTGCTCTTATAACATAGACATTGTAAATAGGGGTAATAAGCCAACGTTCATAAATTCGGTTAGGAACGAGGCCCTGGATGTCACCCTTGCCTCGCCATTTATACTACAACTAAGAAGTGGCGCGTAAAGGACGAAATATTTATGTCAGACCACCAAATGATTGGTTTCGAAATTGACTCAGATAAGATTCAAAACGTGGAATATGGAGCTCTAAAACGGGCGGACTGGGATCTTTTTGAAGAGAGGTTATAGCTGAACTGGATGGTCTTGAATATAACATAGCCACACTAGAAGAACTGGAAAATGCTTCTTCTCACTTAATCGGAACGCCAGTATCAGCATTTGAAAAGAGCTGCCCAATGAGGAAAAAACACTTTCCAAGGGATACGCCTTGGTGGAACAAGGAGCTTGCTCAACTCAAAGCTCGAACCAGAAAGGCATTAAATAGAGCGAAAATAACAGGTCAATAGGACGTCTACCGAGAAGCTCTAACTAACTTCAACAAAGAACTCAGGAAATCCAAACGAGAATCATGGAAATCCTATTGCGAGGGGATCAATGATCTTACTTTAGATGCACGAATCCAAAGGGTCTTAGCCAAAGACTATTCGAATGCACTTGGCCTTGTTAGGGAGCCTGAAGGAGAGCACTCTAAAGACTACGGCTGAAGCTTGAGGATACTTCTAAATACCCATCCCCGGACTCGAAAATACTCTACATCAAAAGCACCCAACAACAGGAGCTAGAAATGTATAGCTCCTGTAGGGAAAGCAGAAGTCTAGCGGGCCGACTCTTCATCCTAGATAGGGTGAAGTGGGTACCGAAATCTATCCGGTCATGTTGCAAAAAGACAACACATATACAGCCCCATGTCTGAGAAATATATACAAAGCCAGCTACTCACTTGGTTACATATTCCAGTCATTAAGGAAAGTCAAAGTATGATTTATACCGAAAATGAGCAAGAGATGAGCCTAAATCATATCGTCCGATAAGCTTAACCTCCTTTCACCTAAAATCAATGAGGAAAATTCTCGAAAATCACTTGAGAAGTTTCATAATACTTCATAAAAAACAATTTGTCTACCAACCGGGCAAGTCTACAATTGATGCCCTACACGTTCTAGTTATAGAAGTGGAAAGAGGCTGAAGAAGTAGCCTAAGTTCTATTTGGAGATATAGAAGGACAATACCTCCTATACATCCATTAGCAATGGAGCAAACATCAAAGGTGTCGGAACACCTACCATCAAACGGCCACTTCTGGAGACACTGAAATATCGGTGACAGCAGTGAAAGGATGACCACAAGGAGGCGTCTTGTTGCCGCTACTATGGTCAATAGTTGTTGATGGCCTCTTAGAAAGACTGAAAAACACACAAAGCTATGCTGATGGACTAGTCATAATCATTAGGGGAAAGCATGATGGGATATTTTCCAACCTGATGCATAAATCCCTTAACATCGTGAATGAATGGTGTGCTGAAGAAGGGCTCAGCATCAATCCAGACAAAACCGTTCTAATCCCATTCTCAAGACGTGGAAAGTTGAACTTGAAGCCCCCCCCTTTCTGAAGGGACAAACTTTGAAATTCTTGGGACAGGCGGAGTATCTAGGGTTAAGCCTAGATCAGAGAATCAACTGGAATTCACACATTGACAAATCTCTTTCCAAGGCTACATCGTGCATAGGCATCATATGACAAATGTCATATTTTTCGAACGACTGTCAAAATTTTTTTCACAAATTTTCCTTTAAATTGAACAAGTTCCACGAAGAAGTAATATGGGCGATGCCAACCCAGATTATTGGGTCAATAATGATTCTAAAACATCTATAGATCATAATCGGCATCACTTGGAAGACTGAACCTGGCCATCGGGGCTCTCTCGGTCAAACAGAGATGGAATGTAAGGAAATATCGCAGGTTATGTATTTTTTTATTATCTCCTTAGTCCTTTTCATGACCTCGGTTCCTATGTAAAATCTTTCCTTAGATTTGTTTAGACATATAAGCAGTATGATTGTTGAAATATTTTTCTGCTGGTTTTCTTTTTCCATTGTTACAGATTCCTGTCCCAAACCCCCTTCCTTTCACCCTTGTCTTCGTTTGGTAATCATGGAATGCAGGAGAGAATGAAGCAGCGAATCAGATAAATCTTTGGTACTCTTTATGTACACATGACACTAACATAACATAAGCAGACAAGCTATTGCTAGTGCAATAGCGACAGGGAAACGAGTTTTTTCCTCAGGTTTTTTCACTCGTTTATTGAATCATATAGTAGATAGTATGGTTCCTCTGTTACATTTCATAGAGGAATGCCTTAGACTCTTCGGAAAGACCTGGGGGCTACAGCCAAGAATAACCTACTGGTTATACACAGCGGTTATAAGACCCATTGTCACATATTCATCGTTCGTATGGTGGATGAAACATCAGAAATAACTACGCAAAACAAGCTGCACAAACTGCAGCGGCTATCGTGCGTGGGCATAACAGGTGCTAAGAGGAGCACCCTGACTATTGCCTTGGAGGTAATCCTAAATCTCCCTCCTCGTCACAAAAGAACGATTACCTGGTGATCTGAAGGGACACCTAGAGATTCTGAGTTAAATAGCGCCAGAAATCTTATCACAATCGGATATAATGCCGCTTAAGTTTGATTTTCATACACCCTTCGAAGTGGCCATAGAAGACCGCACTACGTAAAGGGAAAAATACATCAATTAAACCAAAAATCCTCCATGTGGTACATGGACGGATCAAAAACGATTGATGGGACAAGAGCAGGCATGTACACGTCATCATCGCCTCTGGGCTCTACTCCCACAATCATGCATGCAGAAACACTTGCTGTAAATCTACGAAGAAAACTCAAATGCACAGATTTACATTTTATCGGACAGCCAGGCAGTGATTGAAGCTCTAAACTCTTACAGTTATCGGAGCATCTCTGTCTGGGAATGCCTTCAATCCTTGAAGCAACTTGCTGTGGGAAACAAACTTTTCCTGTGGTGGGTGCCTGGTGGCGAAGGCATACAAGGAAATGAAGCCGCTGACGAACTGGCTAGATAAGCTGCTGAAATCCCACCCACCGGACCTGAACCGGTCTGTGGTCTAAGCAAGCCGCACAGACGAGAGAAACTGGAACGGTGGGAAGAATCTAGCAAAAAAGAATACTGGACGAAAACTCCAGGCCCAAGGCAAGCGAGAAAGTTCATTGACTATTCACCAAAGAAGACTAAACAGCTTTTAGACCTCTCTAGAGACGAGCTGGGGACACTGAGACACCATCCCAGTAAATTGGGCAAATCAGAAACGGCAATATGCAGAATGTGTAAAGAGGGGATGAAACTGCCGAACATATTCTTTGCAGTTGCATCGAAACTGACCGTCTAAGACATGTACACTTCGGTAGCGACAAGCTAGAGCCGCACGAAGTAAAATCGAAAGCTCTCAGGGAGATTCTTAATTTTTTAAGGTAACCAGATGTACAGGGAAATGAATAAAGAAGGGTTACGAACAAAAGAACAACTTGGTCGCAGGTTGGAAAGGCATGTAAAGCAAAGTGACCCCTTACAATGTAATGTAATGTAATGCATGGTTGTGTTCTATGACTTACAGAACATTGCAGGCATAAACGTATTACCCGTATTTAAAACTAATCGCCCAGTACAACTAGTATCACTTAATGATTTCCTGGAAAATGTGTTTAGGAACTTATAAAACCTCAAATCGAGTTTAGGCTAACAATAGTACAGTTACCTGCAGAAATGAGGCGCCCCGCTCGACATCTATTAGGCATTAGTTAGGTCGTAACCCCTCCCCCTCAGACGCCAAAAAATTGCTGGATATGTCGTAGAAGTGATAATAAATCGACACGAAATGCTACAGGTATGCTTGTAAAAATCATATGTGTGAACTGTGTAGGTGAACAAAATTGATTCTTTTCAGGGGACAAAAAATTGGTAAAAATGGGAAGTGTTTAGCTTGTAAACATTTTTTCATCAGCTTGTGATCCGTTCTTTTCAGTTTTATATTGCATTTTTTTTCACGTTTAGTATTTTTGAGTAAATGAAAAATATATTGAGTTATGAAAAATAAAGGATTCATTCTGGGACTTTTTGGTTTCATTCGATTCAACAGAGAAAAAATCAATATTTGTCATCGGAACTAAAAAAACTTCAATCACAAATGGTCAAACAAACTATTTCATTTCAAATACGTATTCGAATGGATGATTTTGATATTTTATGTCGAAATGATTATGTCTACAATCGTAGACCACGCTAGTAAATACGTTCGAAAAGAGGGCGCGAGTAACCGAGGGATAAATATCGGATTTTAATACTAAGTTGATTATAATGATTAATAACCTATAGCCGACTTTTTCAATACGGTGTGGAGCACTGAAGAATATCGCTTCTCCAATATTCACATGAGGCTCAGAATTTCTGGTAGTAATGGTAGAATTATGACAAGGCGGATAACAATTATTCATCTTTTTGGCAGAATTGAAATGAATTGGTCCACAATAATTGAATATCGTCGAATTAGAATCACTTTCCATTCGTCTTGTCTTAAATTGTAACTATACAACCAATAGAGAGGGAGTATTGAGATAGTCTTTAGCTGACATTCAAGAAATATTACCCAAGAAGGAAAAAGAGGACCCTCTTAAATAAAGAAATGGGATCCCATCAAAAACATAGATTGCAAAATAATGTCAAGTCTCACGCAATGTTTCCACCGAAAAAAATTGTGAGATCTCATGTAAAACCAAGGCAGTTATTTCAGTTAATATATATAGACGCACCTATTCAAGAATTGCTATCTAATTTATGGCAACATTTATAGTAACCGTATCAATATAAGACATTTTTATTACTATCATAAATAAGACTTGGTAATTGCCGCAGCATATTCTACTATTTGAAATATTTTATCCTTGAGTGCACTGTTCTAATTTAATCGAAACAATACATTTGTGATCATGTTTTCATGCGATCGTCAAGTCAGTATATGAACTAGAAAAATTTAGATCCTTGATGTTGTAGATATTGAATGAAATTTTATGACAAAATTGTTGATGATGTTGAAGATGTTTCATCAAAATAAGTCATTCAGATGTATCAAAATTATAAGAATAATAATGGAAAGATATGTACAGACTTTGAGTTTAAATAAATAAATAAACACGATTTATATTGTCAGTTAATGATTGAAGATAGATAGTGTAGTGTTTTCTGTCCTTGTCTTAGAAATGTTTAAGGTATACCAATAATTTTTATCAAACATGGTTGTTCTTGATGGATTTTATGTGACCATAAATCTGCCAGAGTTCGGAGTAAACAGAAATACTTCAAAGGTTGATGAAGGATCACAAGGCTCACTCGAAATGGACAATTATGTTCGCGATATACAGGCTGTTTTCTGTATGTTGAATAAATTTCAATGAGCCATATCTTTCAAGCCATTGATACGAATAGGTTCAAATATGAGTTATTATTGATATCATGGAAATGCAGAGCGCCGCATCAGACAAACTTCACTTTTATAGCGTTTAATTCATCAGTCCACTCTGTACATCGATATTCAGATTCTAAATTTGTTAAGAAAAACCTACATGTGTGAACAATGGTAGTGATAATGTATCTTCAACCTGTGATTTCTATTGGTTATTTTAGTGCTTGGTGTATACCAGTGTAAGTGCTACTGAGGGTGGACAATTTATATAAGAGGACAGTATTTTTTTGAACCTTTGCTGGTCTGATTCCTTCGTTGTACTTAGAAGAGTCGGTGAAAATTTTCTCGAAACCGTATTACTCAGAATTCAAAATTTCATTGAAGGACGTTTTGATGATGCTAGGGTTCATTTCAGATTTGTCATACTGAGCGAGAGTTATGTGCAAATTGGAATATACAGGGGACGGGGGATGCCTATTGCTGTTCGATAAGATTTCTGGAGAAGTAATGCCAATGTCATTCATTATTAGAAGAATTCTATGGTGGTATCTTTTTCTAAAGTTTGGTGTATATCTGAAGTATATCTTATATCTAGTGTTCGTGTTTTTATACGAATATTTCCTATAAGCAGCTACCCAGGAAGTATAACACAGACACAATATCCGACGCCAAGTGTTCAATGATGGCTCACCTCCGTGTGATTCGAACCATTTTTTAGGTGATTTTACTGATTTTTGTAGAAACAGAATTTAAATATCACGTTGAACTTATTAATCCAGTTCTCGATTTTGTTGCTTAACTCATCAAGTGTTACAAGAAAGTATCCAAGAAAGTATCTGTTTTAGGGTATAAATATTTCAAAACCAACAAGTATTGTCGGAGATTAAACTGCTTCGAGAACTTGGACAATAAAATATTTATATTATTATTTATTTAAATAAGCTAAAAAATCAAATAAATTAAATATATATATATATATATATATATATATATATATATATATATATATATATATATATATATATATATATATATATATATATATATATATATATATATATATATATATATATATATATATATATATATATATATATATATATATATATATATATATATATATATATATATATATATATATATATATATATATATATATATATATATATATATATATATATATATATATATATATATATATATATATATATATATATATATATATATATATATATATATATATATATATATTGATATATATCCGTTAAACTTTTTGAATTCCAATTACAATATCAAGCTGAAATTTTATACGCAGCCATAACTAGCGATTTCCAATAGAAGAGAAATATTCTCGAAGTGATACCATTTCCGGTTATACCGGAAGAGTGTCATCACTTTGTTATTTCAAATGGCAGTTTCATTATAAACCTAGAACTGACATTTGAGCAAGGCATAAAATATCCAAGCTGTTGGCTCTTATTTGTCAAAACTTTTGACAGATTTAATTATGTTTGGTATAAACTAGATTTTTGAGGAACATTTAAAAGAATTGTAGCACGTGAATCTTTTGCACTACGGACACAATTCTTGCTTGGGTGGATAGAAGAAAGATCAAGGAATTTTTTAAGCAGTCTAAACAAGTCGAATGTTTATTCCGTTGTTTTGTATGATTTCTTAAATTTGGCCTTTTTCAAACAGCAATAACTCAAATTTTATATCGACATAAGATGAAGCGTCAAATTTCAGATGGAATTGTATCAGCATGTACTATACCCATCTCTTATAGCTCCGAAATAATTTGGGAATATATTGAATTTTGATGATTTTGCAAAAACTAACAGAGAATGCTTTGAAATATTTGAATCAAGTAGCTGAACTGGCTACGCTCACCTGGCAGGTGCCTGAAATTAATGTACTTGTCACTTCGTTCATTCGAATTTGATATTTCAACAAGAATTGTTGGTAATTTGAAGTGAAAATTTTTGAAAAACACCAGATTGATAATAAAATGGCTAATTATTCAAACGAGGATATGTTTAATCTCTTTTTAATACATGGCGAATGTCGAACAGTGGTGGATAGAACTTGCAGGCAATTCAATAACCAATTTCCAAATTTGGCGCCTATGAGTTAAACAAAATGTTAGAAACAATTTTCAGCTATTAGGAGGAACAAAATACATAGAAACTAGAAGAAAACCAATTCTCGAGAACGACGACAATAAAATTAATACGCTAACCTATTTTCGTGCCAATCCACATGCGTCCATTAAGTCAGCATCAATGGATATTGTTATACTTCTATTCAAAGGATCCTTAAGAAACAAAACATGCACCTGTATTCTTTTATCAGACTATAAAAATTGAAACCATCTGACCTTTTCAAGCGGTTAAATTTCTGTGAAAATTTATTAATTCGGCTTCAAGAAAATGAGACAATTCTGCAAAAAATTATTTAGTCTGATGAAGCCAAGTTCAATGAAAGTGGAATAATCAACAGGAGAAACCAACATTTTTGGGCCACAGAAAATCCAAATTTAATTGAGGTTATTGATTTTCAAAATAAATTCAACGTGAACGTTTTTGCAATTTTATTGAATGATTTGTTGTATTATCACATTTATGTGCAAAATCCTAATGAACCTGGAAATTTCGAGAGGTACATTAGCAAATTTTGTATATGGAATACCTCTTAACATTTTGAGGGATTGCTATTACCAAATGGATGGTGCAGCTGCACACAAAACACAAGCTGTAGATCGGCAGCTAACAGAAATGTTCGAGGATGGATGGTGGGGTAATCAAGAACCAAATTTATGGCCTCCGCGTTCTACGGACCTGACGCCCCTCGATTTTTATTAATGATTATTAATAATCAAGAGTGAAGTGTACTTATTCCTGTGAGAAGTAGAGAAAAGTTACTAGAGCGCATTCATAATGCATTTCGTAATATCGATTCTGAGGAAACTAGAAGGGCAATTCATCATGTTCGAATACGAGCTGTCAAGTGTATCGAACAAAATGGAGCCCATATTGAACATTTATTCAGATCGTAAACTAGTTTTCTCCTTTGATGTTTGCTATCATTTATTCGTATTAATGTAATTATCTTCGATGATTGGTTTTCGCTTAGTTCCTACAATTTTTATTCATCCGAATTGTAGAAAATTGCTTAGAAATTTTATTTTACTCATAAACGGTAAATTTTGGAATTGGTTATCGAATTGTCTGCAATTCCTACCCACTACTTTTGACATTCTAAAATTAATTGAAAAAATATTAAATATATTTTCGTTTCAATAACCAGTGGTTTCATTCCAAATGTGTTGTATTTTTTGAATATTTTCAATCTGAAATAACGGCAATTCTTGTTGAAACATAAAATTCGAATGAACGAAGTGACAAGTACATTAATTTTAGGCACCTGTCAGGTGAGCGTAGCCAGTTCAGCAACTTGATTCAAATATTTCAAAGCACTACCTGTTAGTTCTTGCAAAATTATCAAAATTCAATATATTCCCAAATTATTTCTGAACTATGAGAGATGGGTATAGTACATGCTTATACAATTCCATCTGAAATTTGACGCTTCATCTGATGGCAATATAAAAATTGTCACGTGCAATTTGAAAAAATTGAGTAATTGTTGTTTGAAAAAAGCCTCATTGAAAAAATCATAAAGAGCAAGGCAATAAATATTTGACATGTGAAATGTGTCTGTAGTAAAAGATCTATGAGCTACAATTTTTTGAATGGTTTATGAATAAAACACATCAAATCATTGATACTTCCATGAAATTTTAAAATTTAACATTTACACACACACATATATATATATATATATATATATATATATATATATATATATATATATATATATATATATATATATATATATATATATATATATATATATATATATATATATATATATTGTCATTTTATTCAGCAGTATACAATTGAACAATTGATCATATATACATGAATCAGATATATATATATATATATATATATATATATATATATATATATATATATATATATATATATATATATATATATATATATATATATATATATATATATATATATATATATATATATATATATATATATATATATATATATATATATATATATATATATATATATATATATATATATATATATATATATATATATATATATATATATATATATATATATATATATATATATATATATATATATATATATATATATATATATATATATATATATATATATATATATATATATATATATATATATATATATATATATATATATATATATATATATATATATATATATATATATATATATATATATATATATATATATATATATAAATATATATATATATATATATATATATATATATATATATATATATATATATATATATATATATATATATAAATTGTACGTTAAAGTTAACTTCTCGTAAAAAAATATGAATATCATGACGTTGAATCAATTTATACTGTTCTCGATATTGTTTGATTACCACATATAGGTGCATAATCATTGCCGACTCTTTCAGCAGTATACAATTGAACAATTGATCAAACATGAACTCAGCCCAATACAAGAGAGCTAGCAACAGGTCCATTTCATGTGGCTCACACATTAAGCGAAGTCCAGACTTCAATCGTATCTAACATATCTTGGACATTTTCAATCGAAAATTTAGAAGCCACAAAGCCAACCAGCTTTCGTGAATAAGGTTTGGAACAGACCGATCAAAAGGTAGAACTAAATGGATCAGAATACTATAAACCCATTTATTTTGGAAATGAATGGAAGATGTTAGTAGTAATTCTTGCCAGATTCTTTAGGTTTCTCCGAAAATTTTTACATTTTAACAGCATTGGTATCACCTCATTCTCAGTGATTATCATTTCCAATTTTATCATTTCGTAGTGCTAGTGGATTACTGAAAAAAAGTTCTCAAGCATATCGAATTTCGCTGAATAAATTTGAGTTTTCGGGTTCGTTCCCTAATTTCTTGGCGCAGTATAGTTAATTCTTTCGGATAATGTTTCGAATTGAAACATATACGATTTACAGCAACTGAAGATTTTCTTTGAATTAGAAAATCATTTTCTACAAAATTAAAGATGAGTTTAGATTACTAACCTTTCAATTAACTCAGCTTCATTAGCTTTCCCCAACTTCTTCAAAGTATTTTCCCCTACAAAGCTTATTTTAGAAAGAAACCCAATTTACATTCTGATTCAATAAACTCAGCAAATTTGCCAGGTCTCTTAAACACCAAATGTGTTAATCTCATCAACACAGCACGTTATGCCATTAGACACACTAAATCTTACAAAACACCTCAAAAGACGTACCTGCTTTTCCTGTCTCCATGACAACGTTATATTTTCACCTCCGTGAGGCAATTTTGTTTTTCAGCACAAACGCCTCTTGTAAAATCATTGACGGAGAGTGAAATAGCGAAAAGCCAGAAAAAACTCGGTTTTAAGCCGCAAAATTGAAACGAAGCGCGTTCGGTATGAAAGAGAAACGAAACCATCTTTGGAGGTTTCCCGACTTTTTTCACAAAGCTAAGATAACTCATCTTTCGAAGTGTTTCCGATCTTGTGTTGATTTAACGACGTACTCCTAAGTTATTCCCTTCAGAATCTTTCACGATTCCTTTTTGGTTTCGAAGTATTTCGGATAATTTCTGGGGCGGAAAAGCTTCGGCGATTTGATACGAGCCCGTTGGCATCGAAGCTGGGAATAAATTGAATGTTGTTACGCTTTATACGCGATAGGTGGTAAATGGAGATTTCGGGTTAGAAAGCCGGGAGTTCCTCGCCAAGTTACCTGTGATTATCGCGCCGTTCTTATACGGGAGAATGAATTTATATTTGATTCGAGATCGGAGCTCTTGACTTCCGTTTGAATTCATTTGATACTGTTATGACTTTCTTTGATATTGCAGTTCTAATTATAAGAACCATATGTCAAACGTCAAATATCATAGGTTTTGATTTGTTAATGAAAATCGAAATTAATCTGTCTTCATTCGATAATACCTCACAAATAATTATCGAATTTGAATTAACGGTGATGTTGAATTTATTGAAAAATTTTATTCAAGGAACAATATTCAACCTTCTGTAGAGTGTTAAATATCCTTTCTTGAAGGAGCTGGTTTTCCGATCCACAGCAGTGGTACAGTACGGTCAAATGTCAAGAATAGAAGAAATGGACTTCAGTTTCGGTCTCATTGCATACCCTTTTAGAGCATCAGGCTAGTAAAATTGTAAATTGTTACAGATTCCTGTCCCAAACCCCCTTCGTTTCACCCTTGTCTTCGTCTGGAAATCATGGAGTGCTAGATGAGGATTGAAGCTGCTAAGCAGAGAAATCTTTGGTACTCTTTATGTACACACGGCGTTAACACAACATTGCTAGTGCAATAGCTACAGGGAAATGAGTTTCTTCCTCAGGTTTTTTTTCACTCGTTTATTGAATCATACTCAAAATAGTATGGTTCCCCTGTTACATTTTCCTGAGCTCACACCTATGTTTTTCTGACCCACACCAAAATTATAGATATAAGTATTTATCCTTAAATAGAACTATTCGAATTTTTGTAATTCCTCTCTTTTTCAAATGCATATATATCCCCGATATTCAGAAAAGTACCTCAGCGATTTTAAAAATTTCGGAGGATTGTTGAAATTGATCTTTTTCAGAGATTTCTATTGAAAAAAAATAAATTGAGGTTTATTTTAAGGAAGAAACAAATAAAAGAAAAAAAGAGACTCTTTCCGCATGTGTTAAGAAACTTGAAAATTATTTTTTCGAGGAAAAGGTGT
Organism: Cryptolaemus montrouzieri; assembly: GCA_013387265.2. Classification (NCBI taxonomy): domain Eukaryota; kingdom Metazoa; phylum Arthropoda; class Insecta; order Coleoptera; family Coccinellidae; genus Cryptolaemus; species Cryptolaemus montrouzieri. The sequence goes on from JABFTP020000103.1 coordinate 67,599,710, forward strand.
TTTTTTCCTGTACCTCAGTAGCCTGGATAACCTCTTCTTGCCCTGATACAAGCCTGAATCCGTATAGAAATGCTTTGGATTAGGTTTTCAACCTCCTCTGGAGTGAAATTCTGCCACTCTTCTATGGCAGCTTGGATGAGCTGTTGTGGGGTTCTTGAATTATCCTAGCGCGATCTAAATTTCCTTTTACCATTATCACATGAATTTTTAATAGAATTTAGGTCTGAAGAGCCAGCTGGCTAGTACAAAATAGCGATTTCCTTTGTTGCTAGATAATTTTCCACGAGGTTGCTGGTATGCGGAGGAGCATTGTCTTGCATGAAAGTTAAATTCTCACCGTGGGCACCTCGACAGAGTCTCACTATGGGCTCCTGCACTAGGGCCATGTAATTTCTAGCCTTCCAGTATAATGCCATCTCAAAACATCCCTTTGCCCCTTTGGTATTTCGATATTTGTCTTGCAGCTCGGAGCCTAGCTTGTCTTCCACGACCCATTAAAACCCGAATCCGGCGATCATCTGATCGAACACCCCACCAATTCTGGTCTCATCCGAAAAAAGAACATTTCCCGAATTCTCAATACACCAATTAAGTCTGTTATTTTTTTTTTGTTTGGTTAGCTCTGGAACTCTCAAGGGCCTTCTACTGTTTGAACTCCTTGAACGAAGTCTTTGATGTATCGTTTCGACTGATATACTGATGCCTGTTGCTTCCAGAAATTGCCTTTGGATTATGGAGTGCTACGCACTAGGGTCTCTTCTTGCAATTTGGCACCAAAAGTGATCTTGTCCTTCAGAAGAGATCTTCCTACTTCTTCTTCTAGGCCTATTTTGCAGATATTGTAGCTCCACGTATCGGGCGTAGGTTTTAGAAATCATTCCCTGTGACACCTCCATTGTGACCGTTTTTCCCCCTGTGCCACCCCTTCTTCATCGAAAGCAATGATTCGACCTCTCTGCACGTCGGACAATTCAACGTAAGGCATTTTCAATTATGATTGAATTTTGAAATTCACAGTTTCAAATCTTAGTCACGACTATCCGGAACATGTAGTGAACATTTATTATCATACTATCCAGTTTTCTTACAATAAAAAATTTAACTCTTCACAAGAATTCAAAGTTATAAACATTCAAAAGTGTGAAACACCGAGTGATTCCATATAAATTTGGTTGTTTGTATACGCAAGCTCCGACGTTATTTGCAGCCTGTTCAGGATTTTGTATAGTTTCCCGTCCCAAGTTTTTCTTTGGTGCCCTCTCCTCCGTCATATGACCAAACCACTTCAGTTGGTTCTGTTCAATAACAGCCAAAACCAACTCGACTAGTATTTCTTATCGCATATCCTTGTTTCTCATTCTATCTAATCTCCTCACCCCTTTGTCACCTCTCAAGTACATTTCCAAGGATTGCACACTGTTCTTCTGTTGTTTCGATAGCACCCATGATTTTTATGCAAATAGAAGAATGGATCTATCAGTCGGCTTGAAAACTGAAAATTTATTTTCTTGTAGATATTTTCTTCAGATGATGTTTTCGATTAGGCATCCATATACTTGACATTCTCACTGTTAATTTTCATACCTCTACTTGTGAAGCCTCATTTCAGATATTCAGATTATGTTGCAGTTTTCACCCACTACCAACAAATATCACCAAATCATCTGCATATGCTTATTCTTATCTCCACTCCTCTATGATCCCTTTATCCAAAAAGCAATTTTTTGTTATTCGGTTTCACATCTTCAAGAATTTCATCCATCACTACAATGAGTAATACGGGCTCAGCACGCAACCTTACCTCAATCCCTGTCTCTTTAGAAACTCCTATATCTGGTTCCCAAACAGTTCCCATGTAATTGCCCCTCTTATTCTATCTAAAGCTCTTTCTAAACTACGAACAATAAATAGACTATTGCATTTCATTCTTAAATTTTCTCTACTATTTGCGTCATTGAGAATATATGGTCACACACTGTATCCTTTCTTAAAACCACTTCAACGATCTTCGAGATTCTCAGCGAGAACTTAGTTGCACACCCAATATTTTATCCTCTTCCATCTCATTTTCCTGTCTGCCCAGCTATTTCCCGATATATATTTTACATCAACATGCTAATAATGTCCATAGTATTTAATAGTTCACCATTCTTATCCCTCACCACACTTGTAACCTGTACTTTCTCTCTTGTCGACGATTTGACCATATTGACCTAGAAGTCTAACCAAACAAAAACCCCAAAATTAGCTCACGCTGTTTTTCATACCAGTAACTATCTTCTGAAACTGTTTCTGTTCAAACCTCGAGTAATAATTCTCAATGCTAGCCCTTATACAGGGTGCTTCAACGAAAACGAAACAGAGGCTATATCTACCAAGATATTCATTTCTAATCAAAACGCAAAGACAGGTCAATTTCTGTTTCAAGGAAACATCTTTTGGGGTACGAAACATGCCTGAAATATAAACCCCCTGCATCCTCGTGAACGAATTTTCATTTTTAATTGAAAACTGTAGAAGATACAGAGTGAGCTACTGAAAAATAGAGGAGATTATCTATCGCCCTGAGGTATCACTGGATGAAAATATTACCCCTGCTTTAGGGATTGAAATTCGAGACGAGGCTAATTTCAGAAGATGAAATTTTTGATCTAAAATTAGTCGATTCCACTTTTTCGCACTAATACTCCAATAGTCTTGGGCGATAGTCTTCTCTATTTTTCAGTGGCTCACTCTGTGTCTTCTACAGTTTTCAATCAAAAATGAAAATTCTTTCACGGGAATTCAGACAAAGAAAATACCTTTCTTTTGAGCTATCACTGGACCCATCTTCCTTCTTCCAAACTTTCAAGCGGTGTCACCCCTGCTCTTGGGGTTGAAATTCGAGATGAGGATGGTACTTGATGATGAGTGCCATTGATCAGCATGGATATGTTCCATTCTACCTCACTGAAACTTGAATAGTCTCAGGGAAATAGTCTTCCCTATCTTTCAGTTGCTCACTCTGTATCTTTCACAGATTTTAATCAAAAATAAAAATTCGTTCGAGGCGATGTAGACAAAGATACCACCTTCCTTTTGAGTCATCACTCGACCCATCTTCCCTATTAAAAATGTTCAAGGATTGCAACCCCGCTCATGGGGTTGATATTTCAGGCAAGTTTCGTACCACAAAAGATGTCCCCCTTGAAACAAAAAATGATCTGTTTTTGCGTTTTGATCAGAAATGAATTTCTTGGTAGATATAGCCTATGTTTAGTTTTCGTTGAAGCACCCTGTATAAACTCACCAAAGATAACTGATTTTAGGGTAAGTTCAAAACATACTCGTTAAAAACTCTGGTTAATTCGATTTATATGTAGAATTAATTGTGTACATGCCTGTTTGTACAAACCATAACATGTGGTCTGGTGGAAAGAACACATACTTTCCACTGCACACATGTGGATGGCGGTTTGAATCTGGCAAAGATATGGGTAATGTGAATGTCCATGTGTGTAGAGGTTATTAGCAATGATTAATTGATGGATAATATTAAAAATGACAAATCCAGACTGAAAGTTGTTTTACTTCAGCTTCTGAGAAAAGTGCTCAAACAAGTCAGTTCCTGAATTTAGCCAGAAATGTTGCAGTCAACAATAGTTATCGGCTATTTTCTCAAACCTGAATCTGAACTTCTAATGTTTTCATCGTAAAAAGCCAATTCTTTGAGCTCTGCAATGCTCTATAGTAGTACATATATTGTGTTCTAACCGAGATAAAATTAGGACAATATTATTCGTGATAGAATCAAAAATTAATTACGCTTGGTCACGTAAATATTTGGTTCGCAAAAGTATTCGAAATGAACCTTTCATCGTTCTGAAATCAAATATTTAACAACATATTTTTCTCTCAACCAGATTAACTTCATGCCTCATTCTTATTTTTATATCGCCGAGATCACTTTTTGTGTGGTAGACCCTACTTTTCAAGTATCCTCGTAAGAGGTAGCCGCAGAGATTTAAATCTGGGGACGTGTCGACCATTCCACTCTGCAGGAGAACCCATTAATTTTTTTATGGATCAGGTAAATGATGTTCGCGAATCCACTATGGATTCTCCTTGGCCTTATAATCTGAAACTCTGGCGATTGACATCTCTCTTTAAGGTAAACATTGCTTCTTCACAATAAGCAATTCTGGAAGATGACGTTTTTTATGATGACACGTTTCTATCACTGATACGCAGAATTCAAACCTGTATTCAGGATCTCCTCTATTTTGTTCATGCAAATGAACCATTTCGAATGGTTGTCCTTTTTCTGTATTCAAATATTTTACAACTTATCCTCATCTCGACTAAATTACCATCATGCTGCATTCTTTTCTTTAAATCGTCGGGATTATCACCTTCAGTTCTGTAGACCCTTCATTTTAAGGATCTGCATGAAATATAATCATGGAGTTTCAAATCTGGGAAGCGTGCAGGCCATTTGATTGGTCCGTTTGTGCCAATCTAACATCACTCAGAACTTTGCGCACTAGCAAGGCGGAAAGAGCCTTGTTGGTGAAAACTTTATTAATTCATAAGATATGTCAGGGGTAGAGCACATTAGTGGCAGTAACAGTTCGCTAACAGTAGAATGAGTTATTTGTTGTAAAAGAAAGCATATTGAAAAGCGATCAACTGATCGATCGAGTAAAAACCACTGAACAAATATGAAACCTGCATTCATTGGAAATGAAATTATAGTACAAAATTAATGTACAATAATAATAAAACTTCTCTTTATCCTCTTCGTAATTAATGGCGCAAAAAAATACATCTTGTTGTTGACTCACAATACATTGGGGTGTCATCTACCTTTGGTGGCTATCGAGATTATTAATTTATGTGGTGCAGAAAATAGGAGATTTCCTTCACAACGGATGAGCACCATTATATGGCATTGCAATAATCAGAAAAACATGCTCGTTATGATGAAAAAAGTAAAAGTTCTAATTTGAAAAAAATTAAACATTTTTACTAAACCGAAAAATTTTCAGTTGAATATTAAACTGCCCTGTCCAAGCTTTTGCTCCAACAACTAAAGGGGAAACAATTATTTTTTGTGACAGACTTTCGCTCTGTATTGAGCGTGTATTGTTTTACGGTTTTGCTGCTTTCAGATGCGTACAAGCCATGTTTTCAAACTGAAAGCAAATTTTTTCTTTCATTAGGTAATACAAAAATTTTTTCCAATTTTCTGCTCTCCGTGATATGCCTAAAACCTGATTGCAGTAGTCAGTAAAAGAGATTATTATTCATTTCATTCGAGTAAAACATTCGTTCCCTGTATATTATGAAAAGGAACCCAAAAAAATCATTTGTTCCCTCGACATAAATGAATTTAAAATTATATCATCTCTTTGGACCATCTCATGCAAAAGGATGATTTTATTTGAAAACGTATAATAAAGCCTCATTCAACTTTAATGTTTTTACATTTATATTTCACATTTTCTGAGGAAAATTCAGGTTTTCGCCCTCGTAAATTCCACATAAAACGATTCCATGAATTATTCGTCATTTTCGTTCGTTTCATATCCGAATTATTTCATATCAAAACACCTGACATCTTTCGAGAATGGTAGCTCAAAATTTTATTGTCAGTAGTATTCTGAATTTATATTTAGCTCAGTTGTTATATCATTCTTTATCTTTATTTTCTCTAATTAGGTTCAGTAGATAAAGAAGGGTATGGCGAACGAAAGCACTATATTCGAAGAACTTAAGCTTATCATATATCAATTATATATATATATATATATATATATATATATATATATATATATATATATATATATATATATATATATATATATATATATATATATATATATATATATATATATATATATATATATATATATATATATATATATATATATATACGAACTATTCTGAATCAACATCGTTTCACATATTTCTTTACGCTTCAGAAATTTTTGAATCAGGAGGCTTCTACTTGGTAGAATTCCATTATCAATAACCAAAAACAAGTAATATTTTTTGAGAGCTTTTACTGAATAATCGTGATTCGTAACGCGTTTCACTACACTGTAGCTTCTTCAGAAAAATGAACATATAGACGATATCATTACTTGCTTCACAGCAACACATAGACAGTTGAAAATTTTCGAAAATTATATAAGTTCATCACATCTAAAATTGAATTCACAACCGAAATAGAAAGCGATAATTCAATAAATTTCTTAGACGTAACAATTTCGAATGAAAATGGAAAACATTTTTTCGCAATCTACCGTCACATACAGATATTATTATACATAACTCGTTGTGTCATAGATTGATTACTATTCCGTTATCATCAGGTAATGTTGGCAAAGAATTAAATTTAATTAAACAAATAGCTAAAATAATGGTTATAATCCCAAAATGATAAATAATATTTTGAATAAAAACAAAGTTGAATCGCATTGAATGAAGTTTACCCTGTCGATAAATTGAAACAAAATTCAACACCTCAATCTACGTTTGTTATCACAAGTGGAAAACTGAAATCATTCTTGAGTAGAAATTGTTTCAACATCGCTTTCCGAACTAATAATAGCTTAGGAAAATATATAAAAACAATGAAACCAAATCAGATAAAAATAACAAATCAGGTGTTTATAGATTGAATTGCAATGACTGTGATAATTTTCTTATTGGTAGAACACATAAAAATTTCAATATTAGAATTTTGGAACATAAACCCAGTTATCGAATAAAAAATCAGATTCAAATTACTCGAATCATCTCCTAGAAAATAATCACTCTTTCGACCCACAGTTTGAAATTGTGCATACAGATAATAAATATTGGAAAGAAGATCTTTGGGGAACTTTAGAAATCAACAAAGACAAACACTCTGGTAGACTCATTAATGGACAAGTCGATTTAAGCCTTCACCTCTATTGAATCTCTTCAGAGATCAATCGATTCCTTAATTTTATTGGATATACCTGTCATCAGTACCCACTCAAGAAGAAGTAACTCAATAAGTTTTCAATTACCTAAGAACATTTGTATTTATATTCTCAATTGTATCTATATATAGTTGTTATAATTTCTGTTCATTCATTCGTCTGAAGAAGCTCCGGTGTGGTGAAACGCGTTACGAATCACAATTATTCAGTATTGGTCTGATAACTTCTTAGTTTTACAATTGGTTCAATTACAGATATTACGTTTATATCAATACTTATACTCCTTAATTCCAACGATATGCTGAAAGAATATTTCGAGGAAATTAAATTTTCGTTTCAGCAATCAAATTTAGGTAGAACTTTAGGGGAATTTCCATTTAGAAATGCGGAGGGGCTATTAAGTAATGGCTTATTTCTGTCGCCTGTTATGGGAATTCTCATCGGAATAATTCAGGAATTCCATGGGCTATCATTGAAGGGATGACTTCAACCCCCCACTTTGGCGAATTGGATTTTCCTGTTCTGGGAAAACACATCTCTACTACATTTCAGGATACTATCAATAATAAAAATGAACCACTTCATGATAAATGAGAATATAACCTCATAGGTTAGGTTAGATTTAACCAAAAACTATTTTCTATATTGACGCGGCCATCAAAGTTTAGTGCTATGTTAGCTAACCATTGAACCTTTAATCGAGGGTTATCTTTATCGAACCGGTCTAAATTAGGTTAGATTAAATTTTAATTCCTTATTAGCTAATTAGCTAAACCAGGTTTAAATGTCTCTTTATAAGACCAGCCGATAGTATCGGAGACTATAGAATTCACAAATACGTACAGCTAAAATTTACCACTGAGTAGGTTACAGAGAGATTAGATGAATAATTTTATTTTTCTATGCAATTCCACATGTTTGCGTAAGTATCCTAAATTTTGGTCAGTGTTGTGGATTTGTTTTGTGAACATATATTGTCAAACTCATAGCTTGTATCATCCATATAGGTCAATTGTGACATTTATGATATATAATTTATACAGCTTTGGGGATTACATCAAAGCAGAACAAGATATTAGCATGTTGGTTATCGTTTAGTTCCTGATTGAAATTATGTTTTGTTCTAACGATATTAACCGATTTGTGTACAGTAGGGTATGAACTGTCATTTTATGTTGATGAGGGTTGACCGATTTGTACAGTAACATCGTCATGTGCAGGCCTTGAGATTAATGGAAAAATTTTACGTTTGCTATTCAATTATGTTATACCAGCGTACAAGGAGAAGATTGAACCAATATTCTTCATTAAGTATCGAATTTAGCAATTGCCATTGGTCATGAAGTATAAAGTTGTAACTTCGTTAAATTCAGGATAGAGACCACAAACCCTTGAATTACTATTGTGACAAAAGCATGACTTTCTGGATATCGATTATCGAATATAACATAAGAGTTGTGAAATTTTAATCATTTCAAGGTGCTCTTTTTGAAGGGGGGTTTAAAACAATTATATGAAAGGTTCTAAAGATATCATCCCCTGATAGTTTATTCAGAAAATACCCTGTATAAGAATGACTGATAGATCAAGATCCGGTGGCATAATTAGTATGTGTAGTTAATCATACCTTAATCTAAATACATATGTATAACTAGGTTAATACACTAGAAGGTGCTTGGAAATTAGTTCCAATTGCAATAATAATAATCATTTCAAAATCAGAAAATATGTCGTTCACTTGTTAATCGAATAAAAGGTCACCCATTTCATAGCCAGATGTATGATTAATTCAAGAATCTATGGGTGCTTTCGCCTACTTAGCCGCAAGTTATTCGAATCCAGTTGTAAACAGGTATTATTTAGTTAAATTCTAACGTTCATGATGTACATACATATGTTTAATATGAAATGAAATATGGTTTGTTTTTGTGCATAATGTTAGATGTATGATAAATTCAAGAATCCATGGGTGCTTTCGCCTACTTAGCCGCAAGTCATTCGAATCCAGTTGTAAACAGGTATTATTTAGCTAAATCCTTACGTTCATGATGTACATACATATGTTTAATATGAAATGAAATATGGTTTGTTTTTGTGCATAATGTTACACTGAGGCTGGTGAAAAAGTACCCCCACTAGGGGGTGCTTGCCCTTAGCAGTGTCTGGTTTCATAGATAAAGTGAGAGACAGTTTGCTCGCAACGCCACTGCTCATTCAAGGATGTCGAGTGCACGCTATACGTGATTTTATAGCATTTGCACATGCATTGATAGAATGGGTTCTCAACCAACTGCACAAACAGTAGTAGATGACACTATAAATATCCCAAAATTAGACATATATTGGAAAGTTTTTGTTTTGTTGTTTTGACAGGTATATAAACATTACGCATGTCTCAAGTTGATAGGCTTCTCAACGGAGAAAATGAAATATGTTTGTACCTTAAACGTATTTGTATGTATGGGACTCATTAAACAAAACACTCTTCATTTTAGTATTAATTTATTAAATGTTTATCGAAGTTCAATTTGCTACTCTTACTCTATATATGAAACCTGACATTGATCAGAGTAAGAACCATTTATTTCAGGCATTTACTCCAAGTAACACACGCAGAAAATTATTTGCTCCAGTTTGATACTAAACACAAACATGAAAATGTAACAGAATAATACCTACTAATACCTACATATTCCTGGCTAAAAATAAGTTTTGGCTAAGTATGCAAAAGCAATTATATCTTTTTGATTCCGTTATATATCTGGCTATGAAAATGATGACCTTTTGTTTTATCTATTTTTCAATTAAAATTACTTTTATTCGAAGTATTTGAAGGCAACTTTTGTCCGGCACCTCATTACTAATGTATTTCCCTATTCATTAAAAAATTTTTTCAAATAAGGATTTGGTTTACCACGTGATGAACAAACTAATTCTGTAGTCGGATCAGTACTATGAAAAATTCTGAAAACATGATCTCGCCCTGTCAATCAAAATGCGACTGCAGATGGTACTGTTAGATAACTTCAGCTTGTAACAAACCATTTTCCGTTTTGTATTATTTTCGTTTTAATTCATCGATATTCCAATAGAACGGTTATCAGAATGAACAACATTGCAGCTATACCGAGAGTCACTGACCAGACAGAAATATAAAATAGAAAACAAGGAAAAACAGTATCGAGTAAGTTAACATGATCAAAAGGGTATCGAGTAAGAAGTGGGAGACTTTCGAGTTTAATTGAGTCTACTCATTGTTTCATTTTCGGGAATCACGAAATAATATAAATAGGCGTATTCAGGTCATTTCAAGACAGTGCGTGCTCCACTAATGACCTGACCTGAGTTCCAGACCTAACCAGATTTGTAAAGTGAGAACCACCTTCCAGAAAAATTGTGTGTGAATTCCAGAGACCATCGTTGTACTGAACTGCAGTGTGTTATAATCGGTGGAGTGTTCCTGGTGTGGTCTTCCCGCTCAAGGTATAATAATCTGCTCCCGATTAATTGCTAGTCCTAGTTAGAAATAGATGGACGCTCGGCGCAGTTGTTATGTTATGGTTATGTTATATTATGGTAATTGTACCGGAGACCCTGCTGCTACGTTGACGAGAGATATACCGCCTGATACCAACTTTGATTTATCTGAAGTCACTTTTAATGAAGTGAGGGGTGTTGTCCACAATCCGATGAATAGTAAATCCACGCATTACTATTGTTTTGAAGGAGAGCGTCAACTCCATGATTTGTCTTCTCACTTCACTTGTGAGTCGTCTTTCCTGGATGTCTCAAGGTCTCTAAGGTCATTCCAATTTTCAAAAAGGGGGAGCTAGAGAATGTTGCAAATTATTGGCCTATTTTTTACACTTTTCTCAAAAGTATTAGAAAAACTGACGTGTAACGAAATTGTAATTTTGAGTCAATGAACCTTTTCACAAGTAACCAATTTGGTTTTAGAAAAAGGAGGAGCTCCTGTGTTGCTGTTATGGGTTTCGTCAGTACTGCTGTTGAGTGTCGTGAACTTGGTTTGCACTCATTGACACTTTTCCTTGACCTGTCCAGGGCGTTCGACTGCGTCTCTAACCTGACCTGTGGAAACTTAAAGCCTACGGTTTCAAGGATACAAGCGTTGGTTTCATCTGCTCATTTTTGTGTTGTAAGCAACAAGTTGTCTTCTACAGTGGTGTTTTCTCTAGGAAGAAAACAGTTGAGATAGGTGTTCCACAGGAATGTATAATGGGACCAATACTGTTTCTTATTTTTATAAACGACTTCCCTGATTTCATCTCAGCCGCTTCAAGTACCCTTCATGCGGATGACACAGCGGTCTTAGTGAGCAGTACAGATCTTGCTGAACTACGGGGCTATCGGGGGAGGCGGAGTCGAGTGCCTTGAAATAGTTCAATGGTAATGAACTCTGTTTGAATGTGAATAAAACGCAGAGCTTAGTGATCAATCTGAGACATTGAGGTGGTATGGATCATGATGAGAGGAATGATGTATTTTTCCGGGTGTCCACTTTGATTCCGGTCTTAGAAGGGATAGACATTCTAGTCATTTGTCTTCGAAGGTTAGCAGTAATATATTTGTCCTGAGGAATCTTCCTGTTCCGTTTTACGGAATATCTTTAAGACGGCTTACTTTGCACTGGTTAAGTCTCATCTAAGGTACTGCATATTGGTGTGGGGCAATTGTGCGGAACTTGAGGCCTTGTTCAGATTTCAGTGCCGTGCCATCAGAGTACTGGGGGGCCTTGGCTATAGAGAAGACTGCAAGCATATTTTCAAAAAACTTAATATCTTAACATTGCCGTCTCTATGCAATTTTGAGTGCCTTGTCCATGTGAAGAAAAACTTATACTTATTCAATCACGATGCCCACACTCACACTCATAACACCAAGCATGCTTCTGATATCAGAAACGATTTTCTTAGGCTTAGTAGGTCGCAGGAACTCAACCTTCATGGCTGTGAATTTTTCAATTGATTAACCATTCAAATAAAAAATCTGCCTCTGAAGGAATTTATAATTCAAATCAAGAACGTATTGATGAGTAATGTTTTATATTCTTTTGAAGAATTCAAAACATTAGTTTTCTTTCCTAGTCGCTAGGATGGGTAAATTTTTTAATTTTTAAAATTTTCAAATTTACTTTATCCCCTGTTTAATGTACTATATATTACTGTAGGCACTCCTTGTAGGTACTGACAAAATTTGTTGTTTTTACTGTTTTTAATTGACGATTGGCAAACTACTTGTGATTCGGTTGTGTAATAATGCATCAATAAATAATTGGTCTACAATGGTTTTGTTGCCCTAGATATGTAAATGATTTTGGTTCTATTTATGCACACAATTCGTGAAACCATCAATGATTTTGTAGGATTTGCTCTGATTTCTTTTTAAATCTTTATTTTCATTTTACATAACAAAAATCGTAAAACAAGAAACACAATAACAGATATATTTATAATGTCAGTTATGTTTTGAGAAATTCGGATACATCGAAGTAAATAAAGAGGAAAATATCGAAAATATATTTCATATTTCCATAAAACGCCTTTTATGAGCTTTTCTTCTATAATTTTCAGGGACAATCTCTTTTCAAAGACCAGCAGTAATCTGCCATCATGTGACAATCCCATCGACCTTGATACCTTTCTTCCATCACTTTTAGATCTTGATGAAACCGCTCTCCCTGTTTCTCACTATAATTTCCTAAATTATCCGGAAATTTATCTAGATGATTGCGGAGATAGTGTAACTTAATGCTCATATTTGCTCCTAAAGTCTGAAGGTTTGTCAGCATGTTTTGCACAATTTCTTCATAATTTGCTGCTTTATGGTTACCTAGGAAATTTTCGACAAACAGCACAAAACTTTTCCAAGATTTACTTTCCGGAACAGTCATAACTTTGATAAAATCTGAGTCTTTCATCAATTGCCGTATTTGAGGACCATCAAATATTCCACCTTTCAATTTTTCCAAACTAAGCTTCGGAAATTTTCTGCAAATGTAATTAAAACAATTTCCGTCTTTGTTCAACGCTTTTACAAATTGCTTAGTCATACCTAACTTAATATGTAATGGTGGAAGTATGATTTTGTCTCTGCTCACCAGCGGCTCCCTTATTACGTTGGCTTTACCGACAATGAAGTTGCTTTACTCTACTATCCCACATACAAATAAAGCAAGGGTATTTTGTATATCCACTTTGTTGGCCAAGTAAAAAATTAACCCTTTTTAAATCCACACACATCGGCCATTGATGCTCAGAGTATTTAATTTTCTCTAAAACTAATTTTACATTTTCATATTCTTCTTTGAGTTTCGTTGAATGAGCAATTGGAATTGATGCAAATTTATTTCCATTGTGCAATAAGACGCATTTTAAACTTCTTTTGCAACTATCAATAAAAAGGCGCCATTCAGTAGATTTGTACTCTTTTAAACCCATGTCTATAAGCAGCTTCGCGATATCATTACAATACACTAATCCTTCATTTTCACTAAAAAATTGTAATAACTCTTTTTCTCGCGTTCTGTATGTTGCAATTGTTACTGTTGGTGCCAATAAATTTTTTTCTTTCAATCTTGAGGCTAACATGTTTTGATACATTGAGATCACGTATTAAATCACTTACTTCATTTTGAGAAAATAACTTTGGCGTAGATGTTTCACCTTCCCATTCACTACCACTATTAGATCGTCCCGATTTCTGTGAATTTGGTAACATCATTGTTTCTGAGGGCATGCGAATTACTTTTGAAATGTATATGGGCCGTGGGAGATATTCACTGTGTAGAACCGGACATTTCGTAGACTGTAAGTCTGGGTATCTCCACGTTTGATTTCGATTAAAACCTTTAACATCTACTACGCAAAAATAACAATCATCTAAATGATTCGTAGGCTCCATCCAGATCATAGGAATACCAAAGTCTAATCCAGAACGTTCACCTGTTTTCCACAACCGTAAAGACTCAACACACGACTTACAACCTTTACTAGGAACCCATGGTTTACCTAATTTGTCCATTTTGAAACCAAAATATTCAACATAAGTCTCCTTGACAAAGTCTGTGATATTTCCTTTTTGTTTTTTTGGTATATAAACACCGCAAATATAACAAAATAAATCACTTTCTTCGTGACGAACTCATATTTTAGAATAGAAGACAAATATATAAGAATGGACATTCAGTAATTGAAACAAAATATTAATCCATGACACTTTATTCAGATTTACGTGTATATGTACTTCAATATTGTCAAATAACAGAGATCTCAGCTGTTCTGTGGAGCAAGGGGTCTGAGAGTGGGGATCAGGTGATGTTATTATCTATCTATATATCTATCTATCTATCTATGTCCTGAGCATGATACGGCTACAATTTTTAAAAAGTCTATTTCCTAATCAGGGTATTTAGACGACCTACGCTGTGTCCTATTGTAGAAAACGTCCCATACTTTTATCATACCTAGGAAATGTTGAGAGAGGTGTAGCGTACATACTTATGTCTGCAATTTGTAATTCTCTCACTCTGGACTCTCGCACATTGAATATCTCGGGGCGCGTGGACGGCTTTCCTAGTTGCTGTGTCCTATGTAAGGCACGCTTCTTACCCCAGAGTATTCATGCCATCAGAAATACCTACTGTGAGGAATGATTCAGAGTCGTTCCGTATTTCCTGGTTTATTATATAATAGCATATGAGTTCATTCGAATAAAAATTTAATTTTCATCTGATTTTCCTACTGCTAGCGATCATATCTGCCAGCATATTGGTGCATGCGCAGCATGTGAATGTGTTTTAAATAATTTTAAGTTTGTTATTTTTTCTGTTTATAGGCCAGATACGCTTCCCTTTTCGGATATGGTTCTGTTTCTTGAGATATTTCATCTTGTCCTAGAAATCTCTTGCAGAGAAAATGTAAGTTACAATAATACTGGCGATTTTAACATCAATTTTCTTAAATGAGATAAAAAACACAAGGTTTAACTTCAATCTACACTTTATTTGAAAAAATTCGACGACGTTTCGCTGACACAGCAGCTTTATCAAGAATTAAAAACAGAATGAAGAGTATGGTATTAAAAACAAATCGTAGAACAAGTTGGATGAATAACAGGAAAATCCACACCGAGCCATTGTACAGTTAGTATGAAAGGTAATAAAACTAATTTAACAAGTTAAGTAGGGTGAGTAACTCACATCTACCTGTTCATTCAAAAGCTTGTCCGAATGTTCGTATCTATTTATTTCTAATGCTTCTAGGAGATCTAATTTTGAATTTTTGATTTTATATGTAATATGTCAAAGTTTTCATTGAATGAATGGTTTTCTTTTATTAGGTGGTTTGAATAATTTGAATCAGATTTATTTTCATCGAAGCTACGTTTATGTTCAGATATTCTTATGCCAAAACTCCTATAGGTCCTACCGATATAAATTTTATCACAAGAACCGCAATTGAGTTTATAGATTCCTGATTTACTTGATTTTTCAACACGAGATTTATTATTTTTAATATGTTTACCTAAATTATTAGAAGTTTTGAAAGTTGTATTAAGATTTTGTTTGACGAGAAAGGATTTAATATTTGTATTTGCAGAACCGCAGAATGTTAAACTGTTGAATATTTTATAGTCTTTATGAATAGGATATACTTTATTTATTGCTTTCTGATACAGTTTTTACGAATGATTAGATCTATCATATCCGGATTATATGAATTATTAATGGCTATCTGTTTGATGATGTTTAACTCTTTATTGTAATCTTTTACTGATAAAGGTAAATTGAGTAACCGATGTACCATGCTGTTTAAAGCTGCAACTTTGTGTTGAATTGGATGTAATGAGTAGTTATGTATAATTGTATCAGTATGTGTTGGTTTACGAAAGACCGAAAAACATGATTATTATTTTGTTTAGTGATTTTTGAATCCAAAAATTAATGAAATCGTTCTGTTCAATTTCTATCGTTAATTTAATGTTCAAATGGATGGAATTAATGAAATTAAGAAATAAGTCTAATTGACGAGTAGTTCCAATGAAACATACGAAGATTTCGTCAACATATCTATACCAATAAAGAAATTTGGAAATGAGTGGATGTTAATGAATTTTCTGTTCAATATTATTCATAAAAATCTCTGGTTAAAGTGGACTCAAAGGATTTACCATGATCAAACCATTTTCACTACTGTAATAGATAATGTTGAAAGAAAAATAATTTTGTTCAATGCAAACGTCCAACAGATTCATTATTTCTGATTTAATTATGTGGTTAACATGATTCGAATTCAACATGTTTTCGATTAATATTTTGACATCACCTGGAGGAACACATGGGTATTAATTCTCAACATCAAACGAAATAAGTTTTGCGTTAGGTGGTAGGTTAACGTTATTTATGTTATTTATCAATTCGAAAGAATTTTTTATAGAAAATTTTGAATTGAATGAACAATAATTTTTAATGATATCTATAAGGTAGTGCGACAATTTCACGGCTGGGGCTGTAACGTAAGATACGACTGGTCTAACGGGGTTATTTACTTTATGCAATTTAATGAGTGAATACAGTTGAGGTGGTTGAGGGTTTGGTAAAATTAATTTGTATTTATCTATTGCTTTAATTGAAGATTTTGCGTCATTTATTGCAATTTTAATATTTTTCTGGAATTTAATAGTTGGATCTTTGTTTAAAATTGTATAGTTTCCGGACGAAATGAAATTTAGAGTTTTAAATAGGTAGTCATTTTATTTAACGCAATAACAGTAATACCCTTATCTGCTTTTGTAAAAATAACTTCATTTAGTTGAAATTTTTGTTTGATGGCCTTTAAAATATTTTGTTCTTCACTCGGTTTAAAGTCAGCTAATGATTCATTTTTTATAATGTTAGATGCTAAATATTTAAGGTGAGTGTTATTAGGAATATTTTTCAGAGAAATTTCAGTATCTATGCCAAGTTCCTCAAAATCAGATTTTATCTTGTTTGATTTAATATTGTGTTTGAAACCTTTCTCAAAGAGATTCGTTTCATCAGTTGTGAAATTAGTATCAGAAAGGTTAACGAATCTATCAAAAAATTGATGGTCAGAAAATTTAGTTTTACGTGGAGTAGGTTTCGGTTTTCGTGACACGAGAAACTTTAATTTGCGGTATTGGATGGTATATTTATTATGTATTATTGATCTAATTTTGAATCTATTATTGTAATCTAATGAATCGAATTCAAGTGGATGAAGTCTGTACAATAACTCGGTATGAATAACCTTGAGATAAATATTGTAGATGTCTCGTTTGTGGAACAAAATCTTGCATTCTGATTTGATCCATATCTTCTGTCCAGAGATAACTGCTGTTCGAGCTGCATAACTGTTGTTGTTGGTCTTGAGTTTGACGTATTTAGGACACACTTCACTCTTCAAACACGTGGTTAAAACCACAGGTTTTGGGATGTTATAGCATTTTAAGTAACAACTTAAAATACAAAAGGGCCAAAAAGCTTGTATTCGCTTTCTTCAACATTTGAATTGTGAAGGCCGTTACTTGATGCAGATCCATGATATAAATGAGATAAAAAACACAAGGTTCAACTTTAATCTACACTTTATTTGAAAAAATTCGACGACGTTTCGCTGACACAGCAGCTTTATCAAGAATGAAAAACAGAATGAAGAGTATGGTATTATAAACAAATCGTAGAACAAGTTGGATGAATAACAGGAAAATCCACAATTTTCTTGATCGTTTCAATGTCAAAACTCAAAGTTTCCGTACTATATTGGAAAATTTTGATGTAAAGGTAACAATTGATCGTCTAACCCGGGTTACCTGCAGCTCTGAGTCATGCATTGATAATAATCGAAACAATATTGCAGGTTACACGGCACATACAATACAATGTCATTTTTCAGATCATTATGCTCAGAAGATGACAATTGAAATTGATAATGCACCGGCTTCGACGAATCCTCGTAAGATTAGGTTACGCTGTATCCATTCGGTGAGCGTAAGCAAGCAAAGTAAGACTTTGAAGACAAATTTCGCCTAGTGTTCGAGCTTCATTCTTCTTTATAATTGATTATAACTGAGATAAGAGTTAAAACTTTCTATAAAAAATCAACTAAATTCAATATACTGAAGAATCCCTTGATAAAGTATATATAGTCATCAAATCGCGCCTGGAATTTGAAGATCTGTATAAGACTATAAATAGAAAATTATGACAGAGCAGTTGCTGAAGCAAAACGTAATTTTATTGGTGGTAATATTCGTAATTTAGATAATAAATCCAGAACCTTATGGAATAGAGTAAACAATCTAACTGGTTAAGAGCGGCCCGATAAATGAGTCAAAAATCTCTTTGGATGATCCTTCTAAAACTATAGAGGATCTTAACCAATATCCTATAAATGGTGCCTCTAACTTGTGTGAAAACTTACCACTGGTCACACAAAGGTATACATTGCGTAGTACCAAATATTTATTTCATATGTTTGAAGTGACGGAAAAAGAGGTATGTGATACAGTGAAGACGATGAAAAATGTAGCTTCATGATCAGATACTGATTAAAATCATAAAATAGTCCATTCAACCTATATGCAAACCATTAACTTATGTAATCAACTAATCTTTCATTGAGGGAATATTTTAAATTACTCTACAAGAAAGATGATCCTGAAGATTTTAGCAACTATCGGCCTATAAGTCTTGTATCGTGCTTTTCTGAAATTTTCGAAACATTTTGGCTAGTAGATTTCTGAATTTCTTCAAGAAATTCAACATCCTCATACAATCACAATACGGTTTTTTTGGTTGAAAAAACGTAGAAACTGCAATAATCTAGCTGATCCATAGTATAATGGAGGCCTTGGAATAGGGCAATATTCCAATTGGTGTGTTTTTTGATTTTTCTAAGGCTTAACTCGGTTACCCAATGTATTTGACGGTATCTCTTGCAGACCACTCGTGTTTGCGGATGACAGCAGTTTTGTGGCTTAATCGTCAGAAACAAATTCTTTATTGAATCGATTTGTTGATGGGGTGGCAAGTGCCAAGGCTTGGTGTACTGACAATCGAATATTTTTGAATATGAAAAAGATCGATTGCATTGTGTTCCAGACTGATCTTTCTAAAGCCATTGTATCTGAAAATATGTATAATACAATGACTCGGTTGGCGACATCATGTAAATTTTTAGGAGTGCATATCGACGGCAATCTGAAATGGTTCAATCAAATAGATAATTTGAGGAAACGATTACATTCGGTCATCTACACTTTTAATGCCCTAGAATATCATGTAGATTCTTACGAATTATTTATTTCTCCAATTTTCAATCAATTCTATCATATCGAATACTTTTTTGGAGTGAAGGCAATTATGCCGATCGGATTTTCATAGATCAGAAGTGGGCTTCTAGGGTAATTTGCTCAAAGCGTTCTAGAGAGTCTTGTCGGGGTCTGTTTGATGGAAACAGATTTTTGACACTTATTGGCTTGTACGTTTATAAATTTCGAACTTTATCTGTCAAGTTTGATGAATATTTCACTAAGCATAAAATCCTCGATAACTTTAGGAGAGTACTCCCTTCAGATTTCCAATTTTCAAGCTATCGTTAACACAGCAGCAGGTGGAGTACAAATGCCTGATACCTTTCAATGCTTTGTCGAAAGTTTTTCACCATCCAACAAGACAGAATCCTTTCAGAAAGAAGATTTTCAATTTTATCATGGAATGCGAACCGTACAATTTAAGCGAGTTTTATAATTATTGTAAAAAGTACAAGCGCTGATGTATCTTGAATGTGTTTTATATTTTCAATTGACTTGTTCACAAATTGTGTGGTTTGACTTTTTACATATGTCTGTATATGTTGTTGAAACGCAATTCTTTGAATAAATTGATCTATTTTACTATAATTCAATTCTCACTTTCATTTTCATTTCCTTAACTCTCATTTCAAATGTTCTTTCGCTTCATTCAATCACTTTTACTGGCCTTTCAATTCGATTCTCCATCTCCTTATAATTCAAGCATGTTTCAAATGAGCTTTTAATCATGTCTTATGTCTGGTCATTATTCAATTCCATGAATTAAAGGCTCGGGTACACAGTGAGCGGTGTGCCGTATGGAGGTACCACATAGAACGCGATATCTGTGGAAGCGGTCTCGGGTGCAGTCTGTACTACTACCTTCCAAAGAGTAGGTGTTGCATTTTCATATTGTTATTGAATATGAGTTCGGACTAAGAACAACTCCTCCTTCTGTTAGCATTGTATAATGCGACGAAGAAAAAGGAAAGACGATATTGGGTACATGAAATCAATCAGAAAAGACAATAAACAGGGGAATACCTCCCTTATGCATTGAGCTGGAGTTCCATGCAGATAGATTTTTCAAGAATTTTCGTATGTCGCGAAAATGCTTCGAGAAACTTTATGATCTGATAAAATGGAGGATTGGAAAGTCCACAACGAACTTGAGAAAACCAATTGATACCAGGCAAAGATTAGCAATTTTTTTAAGGTGAGTTATGAAAAACATAGATATACAAACAAAAAATTGTAGGAATGTTCATCATAAAAAGAAAATTAACATAATTTACTAAAGAAACTAACACAAAATAAGAACTAAAGAACAATTAACTATTATAATCAAAATTTGCATACACATCTCGCATTGATTGGATGCATTATCACTACTAGCACTGAGGGCTGATCCTCTACTATATTCCTCTGAAATTTCATAGTTTGTGGTGAATTCACTTGAGAATGAACTTGATAATGATGTCAGTGGTACCTTTTGTTCTTGAATAACCAAAATTTCTGTTTCTGCGAAAAGAGCGGCAAGTTTTAGTTTAAGAATTACCTGAGTCTTTGGTCGGAATGTTTTAAAAGTAGCAGCGTAACTAAAAAATAAATGATCTATTCCGTCCATCTGATTTTCGTTGGGTTTTTCATTTTTTTTAAATTTATTATTTTCTCCACCACATTGGAGTCTTCTGAGGCACTTCGAGACTTCGATGTTTTCTTTGGTGGAGCTGGACGACGCGGAGGTACGCACTGATGAGGGGATGTCATTCTCACTCTGTATGTCCTCGGGTATGTTACTACTATATTGACGATACAGAAATGTATCGCCTATGAAAGACATGTGCCTTCTCCATGGCCACTTGCAGTATCCATTGGCCTGGCCTATTTCACCTTTTGAACCCTTCTTGAATTTCATATAAGAGCCAAGTGACATTAACTGAAACAAATGTTAATTATTTTCATTCTTATTTATTTATTTATTTCCTTTTCGTATTTGTTATTTTCTTATATATTATGTTCCTGAGCACCTGAGGGGCTCAGTAACATTGTTTCTGAGTACGGGCTTAGCGAGCCCGAGGTACCCAAGCTGAACCTGGCAGTAGGTATAAAATACAACTTATCCAATGATGTACAATCTAAGGAACAAACGGGTGAATCGACATTGTACCATCATAACCTCTTGTCGCGTTCAAGATGTAGGAAGAGGGTCTTGTTCGGAAAGTGAGTCACAGTCCCCTCGGTTAGCGACGGAAGCAGCGTGATATCTTGATTTTTCAACGGTGGCGCAAGCCATAGGAAACGCATGAAGTGGACCCAAGAAATGAATGCCTTCATTATGCGTTTCTATTACAAGATCACAAACTTGGAATCGGAAATTGCGGCATGCAGATACGCATTACATCTTGCGTTCGTAGAAAAATATCCGGAATTAGAGCACATATCCGAGCAGAGAATTTTGGATCAACGAATAACAATCATTAAAAACAGGCTACTTTCTTCAAAAATGCTGCAAAGCATACGAAAAGAGGTCATAATGGAACTCAGAAGTGAAGATGATACTAATAACGGTATACCTACCGTCAATTAAAGTGTTGCAGATAACATCGAAGCCATGGTAACGAATATCAACATAGAGCGCCCTCCATAGACGAACCAACAGAACGAATTTATGTATTAAGCACGATCAGAACTCAACAGAGCAATAACTGAACTCAGTGGTAGTAACCCAACTAAACGACCTAAACTGCCCAAGCTCAAGACGAACAAGAACACCTATATCATCCCAGCAAGCATAAACTGAGTGTTTGATGAATACACTGACCAGAACTCCTTGGAGAAAATTCACACTTTGATTTACTGTGGAGCGGTAGCGGTTCTTCGATTACACAAACAACAAATCTCCACAACTCTGATTCGATCTGAGCCGAAAAGCGTCAGAAAACCACCATGCCAAAATGACCGGAGAAGAATATTGACAATATTAGAGCTGAGATCGGTCGACTCATAGAATTCCTGGGGAAAAAACAAACCTCAAGGCGCTTGAAATCCCATATACGCAAAATTCATAGAAAAATTGGTAAGAACACAGAACACCCTGATCACAAACAACATATCGACATGTATATGGACACTTTGAAGCAGAAACTTCAAGTAAAAGCAAAGAGGCTCTAAAGATACATCAATTGTACGGAGAGGAAACATCAAAACCAAAGGTTCCTCCAAAGCGTGGCCAATTTTCATAAGAGAAATAACAAAACTGTGACGCACGATGCTTGACCGATTATTGGTCATCACTATGGTCGAACCCCAAAGAACACAATAAAGGTGCGGAATGGATCAAGAATGAAAAACAACGGTTTGATATCAAGCACATGGACTTCGAAGGAATAACGGAGGAAGAAATCACAACAGTGGTTAGAGCGACCAACAATTGGGAGGCCACAGGTATAGATAATATCCACAATGTCTGGTACAAGAAATTCGATAAGCTCCATGAAGCCCTAGCAAAACAGCTCACGTATGTTCTTCAACATCCCATAAAAACACCCACTTTCCTAACTCAAGGCTTAACATATATGCTACCTAAGAGCCATAGAACACAGGATCCGTCTCAATATAGGCCAATCACTTGCCTGCCAACACTCTACAGAATACTCACCTCATGCATATCCAATCGAATATACCGACACCTTGACGACAACAATATATAAGCAGATGAGCAGAAAGGATGCAGAAAGAAACACCATAGGAGCAAGGAACAACTCATCAACGATTCTGTGATAATGAAACATGCACACGTAGGGCATCGGAATGTTCATGCAGCTTTTCTCGATTATCTGAGGGCATTCGATATTACCGCCTATTCTTGACTTGTTGAAGTATTGCAGATATACAAAATTCATCCAGCCCTGGTAGAATTCTTGAAGACAACAATGACACACTGGCGCACGTCTCTGCAGGTCAACATAAACAATAAATCAATTAAAACCAACGAGATACCCATAACTCCTGGAATTTTTTAAGTAGACTCTTTGAGTCCACTATGGTTCTGTTTAGCTATGAACCCATTGTCCTCAATGCTCATAAGAACAGGGTACGAATTTAGGATAAAAACAGATAGGAATTATTATACAGCCTTCCACCTGCTGTATATGGATGACATCAAATTATATGCTTCGAACAAGAAGCAATTGGATGATTTGCTGAAAACTATCAGTGAGTTATCTGCAGATGTTCATACGAAATTCGGGATTGAAAAATGTACGACCCTGGACATTCAAAGGAGAGAAGTCATAGATGGTGAAACACAACTTCCAAACAATCATTATGCCTACGACCACGAGAGCCGGACTCTATGAAACGCAAAAAGTAAACCCCAGAAATGAATTCCTACATTATGCGTTCCTATTACAAGATTACAAACCACGATAATAATAATAATAATAAAACACAGTAACTTTGTTAGGTTGGCAAATTATAATTTTTCCGTTGTTACTCATGAATATTTTATTTGCGTAATTTATTTATTGTTTTTTCTTTTTTTTCGTCGATATTTGGTATAATACTCATCTGACCATTGCTTTCTCTTTTCGGTTGGGGCGTTCTACTGTTTCAAAAAATGTGTCGGAAGTTTGCCGACAAATGTGGGATATTGTACAGCCAAAATATTTACCCAAACCTACGTTAGAAATGTGAAAGATAGTTGAGGAAGCATTCTCAGAGCTTTGGGGATTTCCAAACTGCATTGGAAGCATAGACGGAAAACATGTCAAACTAAAATGCCCATATAATATTGGGTCGCAGTTTCTTTGCTAAAAATTTTCTTCTATCGTTCTCATAGCTGTAGTTGACTCATAATACAAGTTTATGATAGTTGATATAGAAAACTTCGGACGCCACAGCGACAGCCGCATTTTCGAAAATTCAGTTTATTATCGACAGTACATTGATGGCAAAACTATTCTTCCGTTATACTAGCAATGAAATGGCGCGTATTTTTCAGACCTATAGAGACAGATGTTGAAACTGCGGATTATATTGTAAAAGTAGCTTGCTGTTTGCCTATACGTGCATTCGAGGAAACAAGATTAACAAATTGAAGGTCAGCCAACAACTCAACACAAAATATCACATCAATGTACTTTTTATGCAAAAGAAGGCACAATAAACTAATGTGTGTTAAATTCATTTCAATGAAATGAAACTTACTTGTCATATTGAGTTGTTGAGCAATCTCATTCCATGCTTTTGCCATTTTTAATCATTTTTGTAGTTTTCATGAGAAGTGTCAAACAAAAACGGAAATTTTCGAACACTTTCTGTTAACATTTCCGTTTGGTCACTCATTGTAGGAAGGCGGTCACACGATATCTGCAATTTTGTACTACTAAACCGATCGTCCTCGCTATATATTTTCCAGGAAGATGGTTGACCGCGCTCTGTGTGACCGAGGTAATGCCACATTGTGCAATACACCGAGACCGCCTGACCGCCGCAGTCGGATATCGCAGACCGCCGTGGCGGACCGCTGCCTGTGTGCCCGAGCATTAATTGTATTCATATAAGAGTATTCAACCGTAGAACCTACATGACAGTAGCTACCAGTAAACATTAGAAAATCTACATATTCAACTGGACATCTGTACCCATCGCCGTAAATGAACCGCTATACTACCAGTAGAAATAATTGATCGCGGCGCCGCCTTTTCTGACTTTCTGAGATAACCGTTATCGTTCAAAACCCAGATTAATCCAGTATTAAGTTTAATTTTATTTTGCAATTTGAGGCTCTCCTGGAAGTTACATTAAGTTCACATTTTTACCTCAACAAATTCACACTCATGAGTCCAGTGTATGCGGTATCTTTTACGAAAAATTTATTTCAATTTCCATTCGGTGAAATGACGCACTTGTATTATCTTCAAAATTTTCTAAGTAGAGTTGATATACCTTCTCTAGAGTATTGTTTCTTATCTATACTATCAAAGTCGTAATGCCTTTTTCCGGAATAATCCGAGGGAATAACAGTAAATTGAACCGGGCGGAGAAGAATCGACGCGGCGAAAAATCGGGGGTCAACGGTCCCCGGTTTTTTTCCGAAGGAGAAGGGTCTGAGGAAGGTCCATGCAAAATTTGAAGCCCCTATTCCCGTTAAACGACGGGAAAACAGGAAAATCTTCGATTCAACGAAGGGCTATCGGCGAACTTTTGCAAAATTCACTCCATTTTCCTCATTCCGAATATCTCTTACGGTAAGAAATTAACTAACTTCAAGCAGCCAAAAGAAGTTTTTCTTGCATTCGTCCTACTTATACTGGGTTACCGGGAGAATGGATTCGGATGTCGAACGATTCCTACATATCTCGAGATCGGATCCGCGAAGAGATATCGTTACTCTACGACTTAATTTTCAAATTTGGGACAGTTTTTGAGACCTACAATTTCGAGAAAAAGAACGGAAACACGGGGTGGAGCCATTCACTCTCCGTCCGCTCCTTAGATCGGTATTCAATGTCGGAAGTGAGCTTTACCAACGTGTAAAATTTAATGCTCTCTCTCTTTTGAATGAAAATATTGAGATGGAAATAGTTAGTAACTTCTATTTTCACCATCATAATTTCGGTACTATCAATATCTAGAATATAGTGCTCTCTCTCTTCTGAGTGACAATCGAATCTAACCATATTTCAATTAGTCTTATATTCGATCTATCAAAATAAGTAATTCGAATTTTATTTGAATAAAAAGTTTGACGAAACTTGAAATAAACTTATAGAGGTATATGAACGTAGTTTGATGTTTATTTTATCCATTGTTATGTATATTTTGTTTAAGGAAACTTTAAAATTTCATAAATATAACATTTCGTGGTTATTCTAACCTAAACAATGTGAGTTAAGGAGACTTACAATGATGTTTGAATTGTAAGTGATTGTAATTTGAGGTTTGTTTATGTATGTTTCAAGGAAACATGCTGCTGCTTATGTGAATCATATTTTGGAAAAATTCAACTACTAACTGGAGATTACTATGCAATTTGACAATTTTGTTTTAGTTAGTTGTACTATAGGTATCTCATATAATTGTATAAAATGAGTACTTTCATCACGTAATATGAAAATATGAAGTTGTTTTAATGCAATTTCTTCCTTTCATTTTCATTCCACATTATATTACAAAGTTTCACAAGAAAACGAGTTGAAGAGAAGTGAAATTGAAGAATAGAACTTTTAATTATTAGAGAACAAGTTTATAAGAAGCTGACTGCTCGAAACCAACTGCCAACTCGACAGTTGAGGATCTAGAAAATTAACAGTTACAAGAAACAGTTTCATTGAAACTGATATATAGTTAAAACATTGTATTGTATATGAGGATCCATAATGTAATTTACAAATTTGTGAATCTCATTTCTGCTTTCCACAAGAGCACTTCAATTCAGAAGATGTTTGTTCTTTCCGGTAAGCAAATTGTGTCAATTTTGTCAATTTATGCAAAACAGTTACGTATAGGGCAATCACATAAGGTGAAATTTCTATGTATTCAGTAATGTTCCTTTATTTGATTACTAATTTCTCGCTTTTGTCTCTTGGATACTCCTAAGAAATTTTAATTTGAGATTTGAGAATCTGATCTAATACGAATCACAACTGTTGAGTAAAAATCGAAAATTTGAAACTATACAGCTGCATATATCGATATTTCTGAAGTATATATTTAATACTTTTGGAACTAAATATTTGGAATATTGTAAATTAATATTAGAATTGTTGATGATTGAATTTCTATGCCTAAAGGGTGATTGAACGATTGATTTTTGGAAGCAATGTTGGCATGTTTTTAATTTCATCTTATGCTAGCTCAATTCAAATTGAATGTATCTCCTTGAATTGGATATAGTATATATATATATATATATATATATATATATATATATATATATATATATATATATATATATATATATATATATATATATTCTTTTGAAAAGGAGGATTTACAAAATTTGAATAATTGTATTTACAATAAGTGCTCATATCTATAATTTTCGTGTGTGTCAGAAAAACACAAGTGTGAGCTCAGGAAATGTACCAGGGGAACAATACTATCTTGTATATGATTCAATAAACGAGTGAAAAAACCTGAGAAAAAAACTCGTTTTCCTGTCGCTATTGCAATGTGTTAGTGCTGTGTGTACATAAAGGTACAAAGATTTTTCCGCTCAGCCGCTTCATTCTCTCTTGCATTCCATGATTTTCAAAAACAAGGGTGAAAGGAAGGGGGTTCGGGGCAGAAATCTGTAACAATGGAAAAAGAATTCCAGCAGAAAAATATTTCAACTATCAAACTTCTTATATGTCTAAACAAATCTACGAAAAGATTTTACATAGCAAGCAAGGTCATGAAAGGGACTGAGGAGATAATAAAAAAATACGTAACCTGCTATATCTCCTCAAATTCCATTTCTGTTTGACCGAGAGAGCCCCGATGGCCAGGTTCAGTCTTCCAAGTGATGCCTATTATGATCTTTAGACGTTTTAGAATCATTATGAACCCAATAATCTGGGTTGACATCGCCCATATATTTTTTTTCGTGGAACTTGTTTAATATAAAGAAAAATTGAGGATAGTAGTGAAAAGTGTTGAAATTTATGTAAATGATGTGTCAGTATCCATAAAACAATACTAAAAGTTGGGTTACCCTAAGAATGACTGAAGCGATATATGTAAGATAAAGAACTATTAAGTATAAATGTGAATAATGAAGTGAATATAATAAGGCGTTCAGTACAGATAGAGTTGGATATGAAAAAGCGTTCAGTATATTTGGGGTTAAGTATATTAGGCGTTTAGTATATAAGGCGTTCAGTGTATTAGGCGTTTAGTATATTGACTATTTAAATATAAAAGGTGATCTTAATGGGCTCACTAGTTTATGAATAAAGTTTATTTGATTTTATTGATTCATTTTAGGTATTATGTTTGATATACTTTTGAGTTGAATAAAGATTTATTTTACCTAAGTAGCAAGTGTTCATTTTGAATTTATCCCTACTATGAACCAGAAGTAGGTTCTTGCCACTATAAAATACAAAAATGTCTCTCGAGAGGCAACCTTGGAAGATAAGGCGGGATAGGTGACCCTTGTCAGTGAGACACCGACAAAGTAGCTTCACAAGCTGTATGTAAAAAATTACAATGATACAATTTGTAATAAATGTTGAATATATCTCTGACATGGTCAACAGTAAAGTGCTTATAAACAATGACTTGGAAATTATCAACACAAGCAATGACTGGAAACTAGAATATTTGAGCCTTATCACAGAGAATGAAAAACGAGACGCTCTATTCCAACAGATATCGCAAGTTCAAATAGATGGGAAAACACGGCCAGGCAGGAGGCGTATCAAATAGTTGAATAATCTCAGAACATGGTTTTCAACGATATTAAAGGGATTGCTCCGGGCAGTTGAGAACAAAGTTAATATCCCGAATGATCACTAATATCCGGTAACGGATCAGCAGGCAAATAAGAAGAAATAAATCGAAAAACTTATTCTATAGCAATCTGGAATCTTCTCAACCCATTCTCGAAGTTAATATTATTCCGTTCAGATAGTCACATAAAATTTATCATCCCAAAATCACACTTTTAGGACATAAAATCAGATTTATATTTACCTCATATTTTTTATTGCTAATCGATTTCTAGTTTCACCGGTTGTGGATACGTCAAGGGCTGCAGTTCAGAGATTGCAAATTTCGTGAATTTAATGCAGTTTCCACACGTGCTCCATTGCATATAAAGTTAGGTTTAATTCTCTGGAATGGTTTGCGATTCAAGATTCCGAGTCTGTTCAGCCTTTCGAGCAGATTTTACTCAATAATTTCGGAATCTTAGTAGTTTCGATTCCGTTTGCTGAATCAGATGGATGCAATAAACTTCTCATATAAATTGCCAATTAGTTAAAGGAATTCAAGCTTTCTAGTCAATTATTTAGACCAACAACAACGAGGATAAACTGTGCGACAAAAAATTCTTATTTAAATTAATTTAAATTACGTGGCGCTCAACTGACTCAAAGAAGGAGGAATATTTACTCTTATTGTATTTTTCAGATTTTTTTGATCCCATGCCTAAGTGCAATTCGGCGAACAGCAACCAAGCAGAAGAAATAGGGCTTCACAAATTGGCGCCCGACATGGGATGCCATTTTGTATAGCCCTAGTTTTTTCCCCCTCTTTTTTATTTTCAATTTTTTCTGAAGTAGTTTAAAATTAAATATAAAAAAAGAGGGAGAAAAGATACTTGAAAAAATCGGCCGAAAACGAATTATTATCTAAGAAGTGACAAAGATAAAACCTATGAAAGAGTGATTAGTTTTCTGAATTATTAATATAAAAAAACAATAATGTATTTTCTAGTTTTGGTGTTATACGAATTCAAATAAATACAAGGAGATCAGGTATGAGGATCTGAAATCGATGCGCTACGCTTGCGCTTACATTAGAAAATAGAAGTCATAAATATACCATAGAATAATAAAATATGACAATTTCAAGAAAGAAAAGTTAAGTTGATACGAATATTTCGTATAAAAAAATATAATGTCGTGTTGAAAAACTCCTGCTGCGATTTGGCAGCGCTGGAAAACCGACTCTGAATTAAGTAAATATCGCGATAGGAAGTCATCGAAAATTCTTGAAACAGTGTCCGGAGATAAACTCGGCGATATTAAAACTTTATGCTGGCTTTATGGAACAGACCCACCAAGATTGAATATGATCCTTTCTTGGGTTAGGCTAGGTCTCTTGACCGAACTTCCTGAGAAATAAATTTTTTCTTATGCTGTCGATACAATTATTCTGAGTCATGGGTTACTGTGCAAAACACAATTAATGGTTACTTAAAGTCTGTTCCTGACTGGTTATCAGTTAAAAAAATTTCTCTCAATGTTAAGAAAATAGTTTTAATTCCATTTGGCCACTCAAATAGTAATCCTGACAATCTGAATATTACGATTAATGATACTGAAATCCAGAGAGTTGACTCGGTGAAGTATTTAGGCGTCCACTTTGATTAAAACATGAGGTGGGATAGGTTGGATTAGTTCAAACACGTCTGCTGAATTTGGTTCAACTTGATAATATTAAAGAGAAAACCTCACACCCTGAAGCAGCCATTTACTCTAGGATTTATTCTGAACAACTATGAATATCTCAAGGAAATATTTACCAAATCTGCTAGTGTTATAAGAAATCTGTCTTCCAAAAAAACAACAGAATCAGTGATAAGAATAGTTTATATGTGGCAATAAAATATTTTGATATGTTACCTAATTCAGTCAAAATTTTTGGGTTATAGTACGATAAATATAAGGACTAAATTACGAATATGGTTTCAGCGGTGCACAGAGGAGGGCTTAAAATGAAATTTGTTTCTTTTTTACTTTTGAAAATTTGGGACTCGAATGTATTTAATTTCTTTGTTTTTTAAATGAGGGAAAGAACTTTGAGGGAAAGGTAGAGGTTTGGTTGAGATGTTTATTAGGTTATAGATCTAATTGACCATTGAGTGGCCTGCCTGAATTTTTTTCTTTGTCAATCTCTGAAATTTCCCATAGATTGAGTTTTTGTCTATTATTTTCATTTCATTTTGTAAAAATTTGAAATTATCATTAAAGTTATGGTTTTCTTCGAGTAAGTGATTAGAATAATGGGCATCTGATTTATAATTATTGAAACTACGTTTGTGCTGGGATAATCTAAGTTTGAAATTTCTGAAAGTTCTACTAATTCAAATTTTATCACGATCTCCACAAGACAGTTTATAAACACCGGATTTATTACCTTAATCAATTTTAGATTTGATATGTCGGCCTAAAGAATTATCAGTTCGGAATGCTATATTGAAATTATAGTATGAGAGGAAAGATTTTAATTTTAGACTAGGATTACCAATGTAAGTTAAGCCGTTGTATTTTGTGTTAGAACTTCTTATACTTGGAAATACTTCCTGGATTGCTTTCTGAAATTTTTTCGTGAAATCATGTTCTCAATCATACTTGGACTGTAACCGTTATTGACTGCAATTTGTTTAATTATATTTAGCTCTTTTATAAAATTGTTTTGTGACATTAGGATATTAATGAGTCTATGTACCATTCTATTGTGAGCAGCTAATTTATGTCGATAAGGATGTGTAGATGAGCTGTGAATAGTAATATTTGTATGCGATGGCTTATGAAAAATTGAAAAATCATGTTTGCCGTTAATTTTAGTAATAGTTAAATTCAGAAAGTTAATGGAGTTTTCTGTTTCTATCTCTAACGTGAATTTAATATTACCAAGAATTTTGTTAATGAATGTTTTTAATGACTCTAATTATCTGTCTGTGCCAGTGAAACAACAAATGATATCTTCGACACATCTAAACCAATAAATAGAGTGTTCAAGTGACAAGGCTTTTACGTGATAGAAATCCATTTTCACAAATACAAGTAAACGATGATTCCTACTGAAACGTATTATTAAATGCTCGACGTATTTCGATTCACAGTATCTTTATCAAGAGCGAATGGATACTACAAACATATCTTACTAACAAAGTTTTATATATACTAAAGAGGCAATCTACTCAGAGCTATACGTACTTGAACTAATGTTTATGAAATAAATTTAATAAGGGTGCGTTATTTATGTCTACCTGATCATTAAGAACTCACCCTTATCAAGTTTATTTCCTAAACATTAGTTCAAGTACGGATAGCTCTGAGTGGATTGCCTCTTTAGTATATATAAAAATTTGTTAGTAAGATATATTTGTAGTATATTCGCTCTCGATGAAGATAGTGTGTCGTGTATCGAAACGCATCGAACATTTAATAATATATTTTAGTAGAAATCATCGTTTCTTTCTAAACAAATTTCTAAAATGTGTAAGATTTCTGATTGAATTACGAGATTGACTTTATTAATTTGAATGGCGTTGTTGATGAGTTTCACTGTATCACTAGGTGGAGGGCAGAGATTTACTACATCCCATGACTTGAATTTAGCGTTCGGTGGTAGTATTGCGTGCTGAATTTTATTTATTAGGACTGAAGAGTTAAATATCAAGTTTCAATACAGCCAACGAGACAACTACAACATCTTTTCAAAGGTAATACTTTCGGAGTTGCTTTATAGATTGCATTCAGTAGAATTTGACGTTTCAGACTCCGTAACAAGATTAAAAATTTATTCATTGATTCACAAAAAGTATAAAATTCTGTAATAAAATTGAAACTTCAGAAATCAAGTCCAAATTTTCCGATCACCAATTTTATGATAGGTTCAGTAATGATTCAGATGAAGTTTCACTTCAGGAAAAGGGTTTTCAAATACAATTTAAAGTCAAATTACGCTCGTCTCCATTTCGATCTGCTAGGAATTGAAACCGAAATAGTCTTAAATTATTCATCGCAAGCCAAACACCTAAAACACTCTTCAGCATTACTATTTCAAAAAGAGTTCATTATTTTTCAACCTAAGAAGTTCGAAAAAACAACTTTAAAGTCAATTAAATCTAAGTTTGCATCGGAAGATATCACATTCATCATAGCAGACAAAGTCCATACAGTCATAGCCTCAAATAGAGCAGATTTTTATTGAAAACCTAAAATTTCATTGAATCAGGTAGATATAAAAAAATTGATACGGATCTAACTAATTTATTTCAATCCGTAGTAAAAAACGCTTCAGGGTATGCCAAGTACATAATACCTATCAACCAAAAATATAAACTTTTCATTGACAACCCACAATCACTAAAACTTCTTTCCCTCATCAAACTCCATAAAATAGGGCATCCCATTAGACCAGTATTTACATATCTTCAAGCTCCAACTGCAAAATTTTCACGCCTTTTCATAGACATCATTCAACATTTCGCTAATTTTGAACTTAAATTCTCAATAAAAAACTCTTCAGTCCTAATAAATAAAATACGCAAGTATTACTTTTGAAAAGATGTTGTAGTTGTCTCGTTGGCTGTATTGAAACTTGATATCTAACTCTTCAGTCCTGATAAATAAAATTCAGCACGCAATACTACCACCGAACGCAAAATTTATGTCATGGGATGTAGTAAGTCTCTTCCCTAGTGTTTCACCTAGTGATACGGTAAAATTCATCAACAACGCTCTTCAAATCAATGAAGTCTATCCCGTTATTCAATCAGAATTCTTACACCTTTTAGAAACTTGTTAAGAACAAAATTATTTCAAAATCAATGGAATATTATATAATAGTAAAATAGGTTAAATCATGGGTAATCCTCTGAGCCCTCTACTCGCTGAAATTTTCATGGATAATATTGAAAAACTATCAAAGAACATCCGTTATTTAAACACTTTATTTATTGGTTTAGATATGTAGGCGATATCATTTGCTATTTCACTGGCACAAACAGACAATTAGAATCATTCAAAACATTCATTAACAAAATTCACGATAATATTGAATTCATTTTAGCGATAGAAACAGAAAACTCCATTAACTTTCTGGATTTAACTATTACTAAAATTAACGGCAAACATGATTTTTCTATTTATCATAAGCCATGGCATACAGATATTACTATTTTCAGCCCATCTTCACATCCTTATCCACATAAATTAGCTGTTTACAATACTATGGTACCTAGAATTTTTCATATCCCAATGTCACAAACCAGTTTTATAAAAGAGCAAAATATAATTAAACAAATAGCAGTCAATAACGGTTACAGCCCAAGTATGATTGGAAACATGATTTCACGCAAAAAATTTCAAAAGGCAATCCAGGAAATATATCCAAGTATAAGAAGTTCTAAAACAAAATATAACAGCTTAACTCATATTAGTAATCCAAGTCTAAAATTAAAATCATTCCTATCGCATTATAATTTCAAAAAAGCATTCTGAACTGATTATTCTCTTGGCCGACATATCGAAAACTGCAAATCTAAAATTGATAAAGGTAATAATTCCGGTGTTTATAAACTGTCTTGCGGGGATTGTAATAAAATTTATATTGGTAGAACTCTCAGACATTTCAAAGTTATATTATCCGAGCACAAACGTAGTTTTAATTAAAATAAATCAGATTTCCATTATTCTAATCACTTACTCGAAAGAAAACCATAACTTTAATGACAATTTCAAAATTTTACAAAATGAAAATAATGGACAAAAGTTCAATCTATGGGAAATTTTAGAGATTAACAAAGAAAAGAATTCAAGTAGGTTACTTAATTGTCAATTAGATCTAAATCCTTCTCCTTTACACAATCTTTTCAGTTCATAATGTAAGCAACTCTGATGGGTTTTCCAACATACCCCTTGTACTTGTACCTATTGTAATATTAAGTAGGATATAAGACTAATATATAAGGAATAACTGTGTTCATTATTTTGTATCTATCTGATGAAGCCACAGTGTGGTGAAACCGGTCATAGTTTTATTAATATAATGAAAATCTAAATACCATGGTTTTATTTTATTGAAAATATGTGTATTGATTTTCATCAAGTAACGACCTTCTCAATCAAATTATTAGGTTACTTCAGGTTTTAATGCTATGTCTATGTACAAGTATCCTGTGTACCTCCAAAGATTTGTATACTGGTTCTGAATATATATTTTTATATCGCAGTGTGTGTATTTTGCAATTTTTTTTTTCTAATGATAGACACCACGAATCTTATATTATTGTTTTCAGAGTTATCGTAAATCAGAAATTTATTGTGTCATAGAATCTACAGCTGAAAAGCTGAGAATCTGCTCATGAGAATCCACAATAAGGGTTTTACTCCAGTAGATGTAGTCCTTTGTCATCCTTCAACCTAAACTATGTATATTTTCTAATACATTTGAGCGATTGGAAATTCCATTCATCAATAAATTATTCCCGTTGTGATAAGCCATTTAGCTTGTATCTCTCAATATCATCTAAACTCTTCAAACCTACTATGCAATTATTGAAGTCGATTGTAGCAATGTAACAAGAATTTTGGCCCATATTCGGCGAGTCAAATGGGGACGTCCATTATCTAACCAATATTAGAATCGACGCTGCGTTATTAAAGGCATGAAAGCACGATTAGAATTGTAATTAAATATCAGTTATCCACCAGATGTTGAATCCTTGGGGATAAGTTTCCCAACGCGGTACGATGCATCTATTTCCCATTATGAGGACTGTGAATTCCAAATAGGAAAGCAATGAACGTACAAAGACATACTTGGATACATGTTAATACCAGTAATATAACAGTTAGTTACATAAAGTAATGTTTTTAATTACATCACATCCTCGACTGTCATCATTTCCTCATATTGTTCGATAACGATGATTAATAGGGATGCACTTTCACAATAGAAATTAAATATACCTATAAATTTCTTTTTTTCATCCTGTCATTGGTGAAATGATAATATGGCGAATGTGCCAGTCCCACCATTTGTTAAATTGTTCAATTCTTGTAACTGCTTGAGGATTTCGTATGGTATTGAATATTTTTGCGTATTATTTTTTCAGTATCAGTAGTGCCGACACGTCAACAACAAAGATGAAGTATAATATATTTTATACTTTCCATAATTTTAATTTGACAAACCGCTCTCGACCGTCAGGTCATTTTCTAGTGTTCAATACAGGAAATGAACTAACTTATTTAGATACTAGCCATATTAAATAGTGAAAAGAAATTGAGGTCCAGTTGGCTAATAAGGGTGATTTCACATCGGTTTTCACAAAGTTCATTGATTTCCTAACATTTCAACAGATTCCGCTTCGTTGGTTTGTCCGAATTATGAAGAATATTGGTATTATCTAATGAATTTTTGAGGTTTTCATATGTTCACATATTGAAGAATCATTGTCAGAAGATAAATGTTCCTTCAATCTGGTTTCGAAATTCCAACCTGTCTGCCCAACCTAAGCTATCGTACACTCATAGCAGGTAATTTCGTGAACTTCTGATTCTTTGAATTTATCTGTTTCTTGTTTAGCATTGAATAATTTCATTATCGAGAAGTTATATATTCAATAATTATCAGACAAGTGGAACTTAACAGTTTCGATCTATGGTGAAGACAGTCAGCACTTCTGCGAGTCATCCTTCGTCCTTTGATTAGAGACGACGGTTCTATCGCATTATCTCCTAAATCAAAGGCGGATCTCTTTGCAAAAATGGTTTTGCAAAATTCTGCTTCAGATACATCAAATGCAGTGCCACCAAACAACTCAAAAGTGAAATCGAATATGTCTGAAGGTAAAGGTCCGAGTGCGCACAGTGAGGAGTGTTTTTGAACAGCTGAAATTCAAGAAAGTGGGTATTGATGAAATACCATCAACTGTTCTGAAATGTGTTTCATAAATAGCACATGACTTAAATCGTCTGTTTCTGATTTCGTATGAGAGCCAAACGTTTCCGCACTATTGAGAAAATTAGACAGTACAACCGATTCCAAGTGAATGGAAGAATTGCCAACTCCAAACTTACCGAGAATGAAAAAAGTTATAAACGATGAGCTCATAAAGAATCTCAAGTTGGTATGATCAGTGATCGACAATACAGTTGCAGTAGACAATAATCAACTGGTGACTTTCATGCATACGTTACGTATTTGTGGACAACAGCAATCGAAAATCAAGAGTCATTGCTTTTGATATATCAGAGACACTCGATGGGATTTGGTAAGCAGCCATGATTGTATATGAATTTCCCGGAAAATTGCTTGGTTGAATTAGTAGCTTTCTCTTCAGCAGGTCGATTCTGGTGGTGATTGATGTCTGCAACGAGTGATCCTTTTTAAGTTAATGCTGGAGTGCCCCAGGGTTCCATGCTCTCGTCAACTTTTTTCTGTTGCAAATATATGATCTGCTCTACTCCACTGAAAATAGAATATTTGGGCCTGTGGACCATAGTGTTCCCTTTTTCAGTGTACAGTCCTGTAACTGCTAAGAAGACACACCGATAAAAATCAAACAGATTATATCAATGAATTGAGACTTGAATAAGATATCACTGTAAGAACTGTTGGACATGGTCAGTTTTAAAGCGAACAAGAAGCAGTGAATAACGTTTCCCAGGAAAGTCACTGTTGAAGAACCTCCTCTAATCATGTAAGGCCATCAAAATTCTTCAGAAACGACCTGCTTTGAAATGCTGTCTCCAATTGTGGGTCATTGCCCTTACTAGTGTCCAGGAGAAATCAGTACACCTCATTGACTACGCAGAGATCAAGCGTGATCTCCCGATCAGAGGCAGCAGGTTACTGATTTTTATACCGATACTTCCATGGTGAATGCTCTGAAGATCTGGAAGGCTCAATCCAGCAAAGAATCCAATTTCAAAGAAGAACTAGGCTTGTAGAAGATCCTCATCAGCGGACGGTTCAATTAGCTACGCCACGTACTTCCCTCTTTAAAAATTGTTTTGTTTACGCGGTTAGTGTACTGTGGAACTCGCTTCCATCGAATGTCTCTTCGATAGCTTACAATTAAGCTCCCCCCCTCACATTAAATCATCTTGGGCGGCCACAGCTGTTGATGGACAGGCATCGCCTCCTCCCAAGAGTTTAGAATAAAAAAAGTTCTAGAAATGCCATTCCTGAAACTAACGGAATTTTCTTTTAGTTATGGTTAGATATGAATTCATTTCATAGATCGAATAATAAAGATGAAATTGACACTGGAAGTATCGTATGTGCTGCTTAATAACCTAGGTGGAAGGATCACTCAGAATCTAGACCACAAGGAGACTGCGGCCGTATATATAGAGCATGCATTTAATGCGGCCCCTACTAGTTGATCATTTGGCACAGCGAAAGCCACTGGAGTTCCAAATATTGCAGAATGGATTAGCAATATCCTCAGGGTTATGCCAGGGTTATCAACAATTGTAGGTAGAACGAGTCAGTTTTGTGGTTGGAAGTGGCAACCCTCAAAGAGTAGTCCTATCCTTTTTCTGTGGTCCCTACTGATTGACGATAAGGTTATTCTGGTAGACGGAAATCATGTCGATGTCGTCAATCCTCCCTAAATTCCAATGAACGGCCTGAGTAATGATCACTTGAACATTCCGCTCTACGTGTACTGCATCCATAAGACTGATACTAGCCCTTGTTCTTCTTCACTTGGTGATTAGAGGAGTGATTACAATGGTTACTTAGTTATTTCAGTGCCTTTTGCAGAATGGAACAAATATGGTCAGTTCCATGCCTGGCGCTTTACATGTTGAAATGGCAAAAAACGAGAAGCTGAGTATGACGTCTGGCATAGCAATATCCAACACAAACATGAAGCTGCCATTGCAAATCGTCATTTTTAGTATACCTGACTAAGAGAGTTCCATGGATCTTCTACTTGTCAGTCCTTGTTGGTTCACAAATGGATCCAAAACTGTTCAATATATTGCAGCAGCTGTATATGGTGGCACCAAGGAAACATTTGCCCTTGATCATTGAGTTAAACTCAGTAGAGATCGACAACTGGGTCAAAAATAAAATCATTATGGATAGCCAGGTGAAGGCATTGGCATTTGGAAACTACATTCACCCATGACTGTCGTTCAACCCTTGCCAGACTGTGGAAAGAATTAGTCTCACTTTGTTGTAGGTCTCGAGCCACTTGGACCTCCAGAGCAATGAGAAAGCGGACTCTACGACAACCCAAGGGACTGCCTTGACATTCACTGGATCGATGCCCCCACTCAAAATTTCATTGGAGGCCTCATGGAAAGAGAATAGTCCGTGGATGGATCTTAAGGTTCGGAGCACTAGCTAAGCCTTACAATTCTGAGACACTCAGCTTACCAGCTTTGCACCCTCCATTGCGACAGCCGTGGCTTTGCTTGATGATTAACTAATATACTTGACAAAGGTTTCAGAAAAATATTAGGTAAATAAATATCGCTATAATAATGTCGCATTGTCTCCTCTGAAATCATCTACATAAGTTGATCGACCACTCTCCTAATGAGGAGTTGTAGTCAATAAAACACGTAATGTGCAAATTCTCAGCTGGGGACAGAAACAGATTTGAGAAATCCGGTTTCGCGAACTGGAGCTGATTGAATTTATCAAGCTCTCACCCACTATGCTTCTAACTATTTCAAGGAGGATGGAGCTTGAAGGTGAAATTTATAGTAGAGAGTGCCACAATAGTGTACTAGGTTTGCATTGGAATGGCTGCCAATCAGTCCATACTAAAATATCTATATACGATTTAGGTAAGTGCTAAACACGACGTAGAAAATGTAATTCTTTCAGTATTCTAAGTTTACAATTTATGATTCATAATGGACTCTTACAGTTGCTGCCCCTATTTGCTGAAAAAGGTTTAGGAGCATGGTGAAAGCGCAAATTTCACAGATATAAGTACTTCTGTGCAACTCATCAGCCTTAGAAATGAAGGAAGCAATGGAATTTTCATCACTTTTGGAAGTATCCATTTAATTTGCCAATTTCAAACAGCTCAAAGCTATTTGGACTTGAAACCTCTTTAAGTTAAATAATTTATACCATTTCCTTTCATGATTGAAATAGCTCTTGTTTAAATATTTGATCAATGAAGCCTGAACTACGTGATAGTTGGTATTCATAATGAATAATAAAATAAAACAAGTTACTATGTTTCAACTATCACTAATTTATTGATGTAAAGAATGACAAAATTTTTACATTGGTTGGACCGGTTTCGGACATACGTCCATTATCAACAACAAGCTAATGAAAACTGAATACACATGTATAATACAGGAATTAGCATCAATAAAATGCTAGTAGAAATCACAGTTACTTGAATAATGGTGATTGGTAGGTAATTAAGTCTACCTGGTCGTTAAGGAGCTTAA
Source organism: Cryptolaemus montrouzieri (assembly GCA_013387265.2). Taxonomy (NCBI): domain Eukaryota; kingdom Metazoa; phylum Arthropoda; class Insecta; order Coleoptera; family Coccinellidae; genus Cryptolaemus; species Cryptolaemus montrouzieri. The sequence continues at coordinate 67,639,884 of JABFTP020000103.1, forward strand.
CCCTTTCTGCCCTAGATGCCTTGTAAATTTTCATCGATTCAAAGAAATTGAGTTTATGAGATTTATCACAGGAATGAAGAATTTTTAGCTGTTGAAGTTCTGGAAAGGGATGACATTCATTCAGACAATGTGCAGCTAAAGCTGAATCATATTTCTGATGTAGGAATGACCGGAAATTTCTTTGTATCGAGCCTGCAAAGAGCGTCCTGTTTGACCTATATAAAAGGAATTGCACTCAGAACATGTTAATTGGTATACTCCGGATTTTTCAAATTTATCTGTTTTATCTTTTGTGTTGAAAAGCCGGCCTTACAATTTGCTAACTGGTTTGAATGCAATATGAGTTTTTTTACTATCAGACAAAACTCTAGCAACCTGTTCTGACGTCTTCCCAAAATATGTTAGAGACATAAATTTTTCGGGATTTTCTCTCTTGGATTGGGGATATATCATGTTGAATGTGTTGTTGCGTATTTTCCGATTAATTAAACTCTCTATTGCTTTTATATCAAAGCCGTTGTTTTCTGCTATTAACATAATGGTGTTAAATTCTGATTTTCGGTCCATGTCCGATGAAGGCAAAGAAATCGCTCTGTGAATCATGGACTTGAAAGCTGCTATGTTTTGGGAAAATGAATCTATGGGTTTGACATTATCAGTGTACGATGGTTTTCTGAAGATATTAATTGATAAATGATTATTATTCTCCCGGGTTATTGTTAGATCTGAGAAATTGATTTTACTATCGACTTCTGTTTCTACTTTGAACTTAATTTTAGGATGAATGTTATTAATGAAATTCAGGAAGAGTAGTAGTTGTCTATTCGTTCCAATGAAACAGGCTAAAATGTCATCAACATATCGGTACCAAAATAGAAAATGCCTTTTCGTCTCAGGTGACGTCATAATTTCAGTGTTTTCCAAATTAGACATGATAATTTCAGATAGAAGTGGACTGAGGGGTGAACCCCTAGCTAAACCATTATTTTGTGAATATGTCTTATTATTGAACTGAAAATAATATTGGGTCAAGCATAAATCAAACCGAGAAATTAACTCATCTTTACAGATCACGTTGAGATTTCTTGCCTCTAGAATACTTGATATTAAGGGGACACATTCTGTTGCAGATATATTCGAAAACATATTATCTACATCTAATGATATTAATTCTGCGGTAGGTGGCATGAATAAATTATTTATTTTATTCGATAATTCTGATGAATTTTTACTATATTGTGAATGAAAACCTGAAATTGATTTGAATTTGGTATTTAGTTGCTTAGCAAGTATTTGTGTTGGACTATTGGTCTATGACACCTCTAGACGAAAGGGGTTATTTTCTTCATGTGTTTAAATGAGACCATATAATTTTGAAATTCTAAGATTCATTTAAATCCATCTGTTTCTCTCGAAGCTACTAAAACGTGATTGCATATCATTAGCGGCTGCTCTAAGTGGTTTCTGTATAAGTAGTGTTGGGTCTTTATGAACGAGTGTAAGCGCTTCTTCATTAAATACTGGCAATTTTGAAAAGTAAAAATTGAGAGAATTTTAAAGAACCATAAAAATCAAACCAACTCGGAAGATAAAATTTTAATCAAAAATATCAAACGCAAAATTTCTGATAATCCACCATTACCCACGCGAGCTGATAGGTCGAATGCTATTATTGTTATTCCAAAAGTACAATATGAGGTAAAAATGGAAGATTTCATTAATGAGGAAAGCGCTTAAACTGGTTCATAAAGACCCGATACCACTTATACAGAAACAACTTAGAGCAGCCGCTGATGATATGCAATCATTTTTAGTAGCATCGACAGAAACAGATGGATTGAAATGAATCCTAGAATTCCTAAATTATATGGTCTCGTTAAAACACATAAAAAAATAACCCCATTCGTCTAGTAGTTTCATATACCAATGGTCCAACACAAATACTTGCTAAGCAACTAAATTCAAAATTCAAATTACTTTCTGATTTTCATTCACAGTACAGTATAAAAATTCAAGAATTATCGAATAAAATAAATAATTTCCTCATGCCACCAACCGCAAAATTAATATCATTAGATGAAGATAATATGTTTTCTAATATAACTGCAACAGAATGTGTCCCCTTAATATCAATTATTCTAGAGGCAAGAAATCTCAACGTGGTCTGTAAAGATGAGTTAATTTCTCGGTTTGATTTATGCTTGACCCAATATTATTTTCAGTTCAATAATAAGATATATTCACAAAATAATAGTTCAGCTATGGGTTCACCCCTTAGTCCCCTTCTATCTGGAATTTCCATGTCTAACTTGGAAAACACTAAAATTATGACGTCACCTTTGACGAAAAGGCATATTCTATTTTGGTGCCGATATGTTGATGACATTTTAGCCTGTTTCATTGGAACGAATAGACAACTAGAACTCTTCCTGAATTTCTTTAATAACATTCATCCTAAAATTAAGTTCAAGGTAGAAACAGAAGTCGGTAGTAAAATCAATCTCTTAACTCTAACAATTACCTGGGAGATTATTATTCGTTTATCAATTAATATCTTCAGAAATCCATCTTACATAGATAATGTCATTCCCATAGATTCATTTCACTCATATTCCCAAAACATAGCAGCTTTCAAGTCCATGATTCACAGAGCGATTTCTTTGCCTTTATCGGACATGGACCGAAAATCAGAATTTACCACCATTATGTTAAAAGTAGAGAACAAAGGCTTCGATATAAAAGCAATAGAGAGTTTAATTAATCGAAAAATACGCAACAACACATTCAACATGATATATCCCCAATCCAAGAGAGAAAAGCCCGACAAATTTATGTCTCTAACATATTTTGGGAAGACGTCAAGGCATCTAGGGTAGAAAGGGTTAAGCTCCTTAACGACCAGGTAGACTTAATTACCTACCAATCACCATTATTCAAGTTACTGTGATTTCTACTAGCATTTTATTGATAGTGATTCCTGTATTGTACATGAGTATTCACTTTTTATTAGCTTGTTGTTGATAATGGACGTATGTGCGAAACCGGTGCAACCAATGAGAAAAATTTGTTATTCTTCAATCCTATAAATTAGTGATAGTTAAAACATAGTAACTTGTTTTATTTTATTTTATTATTTATTAGCTCTTGTTTCTTCATTCGGTTTCAAATATCATAATTATCATTTTTATTTCCATTTCTACTTTGTAAAGTGAATCATATAAGATTATGTATATCAATTAAAAAGATATATATTTAAGTTTATCATCATTGTATTCTCAATACTTAGTATTTTGGCTTTCAAAGAGAAATGAAAATTTTTGTCTGCCCGATGGCCTCTGCATGACTTAAAATGTCCTTAGCCATTGATTTCAATTTAGTTGTTCAGTTTAAAGGTTAAATGTTTCTTTTGGTCATATCAGTTTCAATTTGAACCTCAATCAACTCTATTGGATGCAGTTGACCATAATAACAGGGCAGCTAGTGAGCGCAATATTTTAATGTTCCCGAGCTTTCTCATCTATATTGTATTTGATGTGTTGCTGTTATACACTCTTCCAGGTTCAATGATACAGTTTCAAGCAAATCGTCCGTACGGAAAATGTGTTCTTATCGAATCATTCATAGAGTTTGATTCTTCACCGTCTTGACGTAAGAAACGTTTGTCAATCGGCATATGGCTGATATGCGAAAACAAAACGAAAAATACTAATTTCTAGTTAACAGAATACCAGCAACCCTATTCGAATTCTGATCAATTTCACAAAAAAGTACTAGTAATCTCTTTAACCCTGAAAACTACACTTAATTCGCCCAATTATTTATATCGTTTTCCTCTAAGCAATGTAAGTTAAAAAATCGTTAGTGGCCTGACAATAATCCAAGCAAGAAGTTCCTTCACCAATAGCCATGCTTATTATAATGTTGACCCTCGATGATGACCAATCTTCGACAATTGTTTATTGTCCCTGGCGTTAATGAATCACTTTTACTGTGCAGAAATACCTAACTTATTTTCCATCATCTTTGTATTCGTGACCTGTATGAGTTCAGTGGTTTGAAAGTTATATCAATATAACTTTAACATTATACTTAATTGATATAAACTGCACTTCCGCTCTCTTGGTCACATGCCAACACTACATGTAACTCATTAAAAAAAACAATCGCAAATATCTTTAAATGTTATAATATGGCGAATGCGCCCGTCTCACTCTCGTTAAATCGACAAAGTTGATCTCATTATTTATTGAACATCAATTAGCCCTAAAACCAAAATATTTTGAGAGTTTCACAAAAATTATTGCCTAGTGATTCTATTATTACTCATGAAGGAGATATTACCGAAATTCTATATGACAAAAACATTTCGAAGAATAATTCAATCAAATCGGTCAAAATCATACTGCATCAAAACTTTGGAGAAAAAAAAAATGTGGAACCCGCCAGAAATATTACACTCTACAGAAAACCTTAAAAGATATAGAAAAAAAAATTATTCATAAAGATAGATTTTTTTTGGAGACATCCTGAACCTTGGAGACTACTCTGTGCGATGTAGTAATCAATCATATCGTGGAAAGGAAGATATATGATTTTCGGCTCAAATTTCAATTATTTTATTGAAACTGATACATTCATCCATTTTGAGACGTTCACACAAAACTTCAAATTTAAAACAATCTTGATTACAAGTGTTGATTATCTTTATTCCCACTCCGAGATACCAGAAGACTTTTTGTCTGTTATAGTCACTATCGGAGTTGATATTGATGCAGCAGCTCTAGTTAGATATCCATTATTGCTTCAGCGTTTTACGTATTTTTCCTGAATTATTATTAATATTATTATTATTGAATACGCCTTTAACATAAATTTGATATTACTGTTTCTTTAGTTTATTTGAGTAATTCTTGATTTATTACGGTTTGAAAATCAATTATTTTTGCTACTTGAGTTTAAATTCGATGCAAATTCCTTTTTATCGAGTTGAGCACATGAATACATGAATACATGAATACTTAATGATGCTATATAATTTTTATTTTGATAAAACAATTCTTTGCAATTGGGCTGTATATCACAATAGGACAGATATCATTCTTACGGATGAATAAAACGAATAACAAACTTAATTGATACAGCCAACACACATAATATACAAAAAAATACTATGAAGAAATATATGCTTCTAGCCGGCGAGATAAAAAATGTGGAATATGAAAAATAGAATATTTTACCGATTACTATTTCTACAACAGGTGTTTAGATGTATTTAGATTCTGGGTCTGATTAAAAATTTCTTTAAAAGTTACGAAAGTTAACTGTCATCAGATATTGTAATATTTTTCGTAGGTTTCTTTCCGAAACTCTTGTTAGAAAGGGTTATTCATTGACCTACTGATTTTTGTATAATGCTTTTTGTCTCAAGTTTTCATTTGTAGACTCCTCGCGAAGTCGCGAAGATTACCCTGGAAGATACATACATATATAATACAATTGTAATCCTGATTTTCAATTAATCTCTTGTGATAGAGTAAAACATAGTTTAATTTACATATCGTCATCATAATTATCTATCATGTTTTTTGGGCTGAATCAATTAACTATTCATAATTTTTCTATATATTCAACCGAAATGAAAGTCGGTCCCATTTCTACGAAATTGAAATCTATATAAGCTATAATTTTCTTTTCTGTCCATTGTAACAATAAATTTGAGTCTATATTCTCATTGTACATTTTAAAAATTAACTTCTAAAAGTTAACAGTAGTTTTCTGTTTTATTTCAGATGAACATGAATTAATCCTCTCTTATAAAGTTTAACTCTCATAGAATATTCGATAGCCGTTGAATCTATACCACCTGTGATTAGCAAGGAGCATTTAATAATTGATTACACTCGGTGCAATGTTACTGCATATTCATGGAAACGTTTGTAAGCTCTATACATCACGAATTTCGGTGTGGAAGCTGGATTTGATCATGATACGATGTCTTTATGAATGAGTACTTAACTCTACTGCACATACAGATGAATTCACGAGATAACCGGTTACTATTCATCATAACTAGAAGATTATGATGAAACTTTTGGCGTTGAATAATAAACTAAACTGATCGAAGTGAACCAACATAAAAACAATTTCAATTTTCCATATTTCGTTGAATGATGTTTTGAGGTATTAAATGACAATTAAAAATTTGAAGAACCCGCGGTGTATTCAGAACACTAAATTTTATTGATCGGTAATTTACTAACCCAACCTTATTATAGCTAATTAGCAGACTTTTCTTGAATTTGCGGCTTTATTATAAACAGAACCATAGAGAATTATGTAATTTTATTAATATAAAATATTCATTATGAACACAAGTTTGCATCGACAATTGAGCAGGATACTTTCTCTCACTTTCTTTAATTTTTTGAAATTTTACTTTGTTACTTTGCGATTCACAATAATATTCTCTATAAAATCCCAATTTCTCGGCCCCGTAATTCAAGCAGATGTTTCTACGGAAACTTTGGGAGAACAGTTGACAACGAGGCAAGTGATCTCGTTAAATTCGATAATTCAATGCAAGGCTGATATAAATTGTGCTTAATTTTAGAATCAACAACAACTTCGGTGTGTCCTTAGTCCTGATTGCCTTGCATGATAGTGAGTCGTTAGAGTTTCATGCAAAAATCATTTTAATTTCTCATTTGTGGAGATTTTAATTGCTCTTCGGTTGACTCCGTGAGTAGTGACAAAAACTTTTTGATACTTACTAATGTTGAGAACAAATATTCGGAAATGAAAGACACTCTTGCATTTCAAATAATTGATCGATGAAGCCTGAACTACGTGATAGTTGATATTCCTAATGGATAATAAAATAAAACAAGTTACTATGTTTTAACTATCACTAATTTATTGATGTAAAGAGTGACAAAATTTTTACATTGGTTGAACCGGTTTCGGACATATGTCCATTATCAACAACAAGCTAAAGAAAACTGAATACTCATGTACAATACAGGAATTACCATCTATAAAATGCTAGTAGAGATCACAGTAACTTGAACAATGGTGATTGGTCGGTAATTGAGTCTACCGGGTTGTTAAGGAGCTTAACCCTTTCTACCCTAGATGCCTTGAAAATTTCCATCGATTCAAAGAAATTGAGTTTATAAGATTCATCACAGGAATGAAGAAAAAAAAATTAAATCGAATTGAGCATAGCAAAGACATCATTAGAAGTGTTCGGAAGGATTCAAACTTCTTGAAAACGATTTTTATTGGTGACTAGACGCAGTATTTTCATTATGAGCACAAAACGAATCGAGAGATGGAGAGTGCCGAATGAAGCAGAACTCAAAAAAGTCGCTTGAAGAAGTTAAAAGTGAAGGTTATGCTGATTTATTTTTACGATTGTAAAAAAATCATCCACAAAAAATGTTCCCTGAGCAGCCAGACAGTCAGAGAAGTTCTTTCTTCGGGTGTCATGAAGCAAATGCTGGCAAGAGTTTGTCGTATTCGGCCAGAATATCGAGAAAAAGTCAGTTGGACGGTTTTACACATTGATACCGCATCACATTGTTCAAGAGTTGATAAAATCTTGCATTATTTCCTTGCAACATTCATTCGGTTCACCTCGTCTAGCTATGTGCAAGACCATTCCGAAAAAGGACATATGGAAGTCAACCTGACAACCTCTTGGCGCGTGTAAATTTGTTTATCATTGCAGAAAGAGGGTTCATTGAATAATAAAAAAAAAATTATATCAAAATAAATACTGGTTGTACCAATTTCAAAAAATCCGTTTTCTTTCAGAATGGAGGATGTAGAACGACGTGTAGTGGATCGTGATTTCGAAACCATTCATGCTTATGTATGAATTAACATAAAAGAATAGAGTCTGAATAATATTTGCTTCATGACTGTTTCAAACGAATCTCTTGAAAATAAATATCGTCTATGCAGAAATCATAGACTTTTTCTATTTAAAAGTACAAAATATTGCGTGCTTTGAGAATAAATACTTCGTTATTAGTTCTTGTATAATACCAAACAGTCATGTTTAGAACTCATAAGACTTAAATATTTCAATCATTCATAGTAAAGAATTTTATCATGATTATCTGAAGTAAAGGAAATATACAAAATTTAGATGAAAATCAAATTTCAAAGAGGGATTTCGTCTGCAATTATTTATTCCAGGAATTCACACCTACATGTTGTTCATCATCATCAAATTATGTTCAAATGCTGTTCAGTGAATATTGGATTTCTCTCGAATCTATGCTACCTGCGACAAGCAAGTAGTTTTTAATAATTTATAACACAATGTTATACTGGATGGAAACGTTTGTTTTGCTGTGGAAACCAGATATAAACCTGATATGATGACTTTGTCAATGAGCACTAAATATAATACATATAGAGATGAAATTACGAGATGACCTACTGAAATTCATCATGATTAAGTGAGTGTAATGAAACTTTGGGCGCTGCATAACGAAATTATCTCATCAAATTCGGTATAATGACAGCTTTTTCTAGATTTCTATTCATTATGAATGATTGTTTTTTTTTCAGAATTGAATCTACGTTACTATCTGAACATGGGAATAGATGAACTATTTCATATCACTACCAAACAGCAATGTCTTTGGTTGAGGAATTCTACAGTAGTTGATAATCTATGAATTGTTGAAAATTTTTCTAAACTGATAGGTAAGAAGCGGCATCTTCCAAGAGTCCCACAAAAATTTTCTCGTTCGTTGATGTTAATATCAAAGATATTTTCATATGACGGTGGCTCTTCTAATTTTTCATGAACTACAATTCCTTCATATGTTATTCGGAATCCACCATTCATATTCCAGAAAATTTCATTTGATTTTCATAAGTACTCAATTATAATTAGGTATGGTAAATAGTTTTTCACGAAGGACTATTCGAGTATCCAACTCTAATTCGGGAAGCGTCTGAAACCTAAAACAATTGCATGACTCAGAAGTTATCAATGGCTATTCATAGAGCATTAAATTTTATACCGAAGAAATAATTTTAAAACCCACCATACTTTATTCGGTTATGTAAACCGTAAACTTAGGGCAAAAGAAGTTTATTTTGTAACTACTAATCGTATCTGTTTCACCCGGCAGCTATTCTTTAGGATAATAGTTTGCCAATGGAAATCATAATGTCTATAAAATTTTCTAAGTCAAAACACCTTTTAAGGATTCCTCAAGACAGTGCCTCAGGTGTGGGACAATTAATGGCATAATTCATTTAGCAAATTATAAGTAACGCAATGACTATTGACTAGATTGTGATTGTGATCGTAGACACTAGTAGAATCTACTACAACTAATCATCGATGGCCATACGATATAGAAGGTACGGATATAAATTTCCATTAGTTTTTCATTATTTCACATGGTTAAGTTTTATATTTCAAATATTGTGGTTTATATTTTTACCTCTACAATCCTGGAATTATTTTCATGAGGCATGACTTATAATTTTAAAATTTCAGTCTTAATATGCCAAAATGAACTATACACAATAATTTTTTGTTTTTCCAAATATATTTCCTTCAATAAGTTCTCCTAATCTTTTAATCATTAATAGGGGCCAGATTATCGTGTATAACAGCGGTGCTCAAACAGTCGATCGCCAGTGCTTTTTGAGTAGATTTCGAGAAGAAAAAAATATTTAATAAGTAGGTAACTAAACTACAAATATTTATTACATAATAAAATAACACTCTGCTGGCGGCGAAAGGCCACCTTATCAAAGGAACGCGCGCTAATTGTAAAAGAAAAGCCGCGTTTTTTATTCTTGCCGCTTTTCTAGAAATTTCGGGCTGCGTGTTTGACTGGAACATTCAAGACTTTCGTTCACGCCGATATAAATGTTGCGCCTGCAGAAATTGTAATAATTCTAAATTTTAACTTGAAGGTAATATTACGTCTCTAAAAAGTTTATTAAATAGTTCAAAATGAGTGCAGCGACGAAATCTAAAACGTATCATTTTAATGACGATTGGGAGAAAGAATTTTTCTTTTGTATGGTGATGGATGAGTGCATTTGTTTTATTTGTGTGCGTGGGTTACAATACCTTAGCGTGATAACTCAAAGAGGCATCATAAAACGGTTCATAAAATGAATCCTATGAAAAGGAAGTTCAACCACAGAGTGAATTAGGAAATCGGAATGTACATGATTTGATATCTTGTTTTGAAAAAGAAACAAACCATGTTCACAAGATCAGCCAAACAATCAAAAGCTGTTACGATCGCTCCATTTAAAATATCTCATATATTGGCGAAATTCAAGAAATCATTCGAAGATGGTTCGGTTGTGAAGGAAGCATTTATTGAAACGAGTGAGACTTTATTTGGAGATTTTAAAAATAAAACAGAAATCATCTCTGCTATAAGAGAATTTCAGTTATCTCGTCTGACTGTCACAAGGCGCATTGAAGTCATGAGTCAGGACATGGCAGATAAACTAAAACGTGATATCATGAGATGTACATATTTTTTTTTACAGTTCGACGAATCCACCGATATGACAGACACTGTCCTGCTGTGTATTCTTATCCGGATGGTATTCAATGACAAGTTCGCTAAGGAAGAATTATTGACGATCATTTCTATGAAGAGGAAGACCCCTGTCGAAGATAAGTATGACGTTTTCTTCAATTTTGTAGAAAACTACAAGCTAGCAATATATAAATTAGTGTGCATTATAATCGATAGAGCACCAGCAATGACTGGAAACAAGAACTGTTTTGTAGCATTGTGTCGAGCTTATAAAGACTTCCCTTCATTCTCATTCCATTGCATTATAAATCTACTAGTTTTGTGTTAAAAATTTTCAAACATGAAGGAAATTATGGGCATCGCAACAAAGGTTGTGAATTCTATTTATGCTCTTAGTTGCAACGGCGGCACATTAAGTTGCAGTTGGAAGATAGGGGGTCAGCTGAATACACTGATTCAGTTCGTTATACGGACGTCAGATGTTGAGTCGCGAAAAATTCGTAAAAAGGCTTCAAGCATTACTACCCGAAATGAAAGCTTTCCTAGACAAAAAGGGTGATGAGACTCAGATGTTGAAGAACGAAAAATGGCTGACTGATTTGGCATTTTTGACTGACATCACAATGCACTTAAACACCATTATTTTGGAGCTTCAAGGTAAAGGAAAAATTATTATTGAGATGATAAGCGTAGTAAACGCATTCAAAAGTACATTACAACTGAAAAGAAATGATCTGAAACATTTTCCGTCTTTGAAAGCAAGAATTCCTCAGTTGAATTATGATACGTATGAGGCTGAATGATCAGATATTTCATAAAATTCAAAATGCATTTTAATTATTGCAGTAAATTGGCAAATATCATTTATGAGTTATCCTTTTTCATGTACAAACATTAAGAAATTAGCTACTGAAATAGCAAGTCGGTTTAATATGCACTCATGTTCTGTTGGAAATGAGTTGGAGCCGATTATATCAGATATACATCTCAACACTACAGCATCTTATACAAATTTCTAGTGTTTTATATCTGAAGATATATATCCGAATCTAAGGGAAATCGCCCTTCAACTGACGGCAATGTTGGGGCAATCTACTTGTGCGAGTCTGCATTCTCTGAAATGAAGATAATTAAGTCGAAATATCGCCATTGACTAATTGACGAACATATGTGATCATGTTTCGATTAGCGCTCACTGGTTACATACAATCTTATGAAAAGTATGCTGAGGACATGCCGTTTCACGCTTCAACATCAAAAGTACCTCTTTAGTTAAGTTTAACACCACATGTTAGCCTCTTTTCGTGACAACCAATTAACTCGCAATTTTGAATAACTATGAGTTTTTCATATTATAGAGAAGAACCTAACTAAACCTAATCCAAACCTTAACTTAAATAATGTATATTGTGCGAAAAACTTATATCTATATATGCTACGGTACACCCTACCTAGGTAGGTAGGCAGGGTGTATCGTGTATGTACGACAACCCTGCATCACATATACTTGCAGCGTCGATCGTAAGTAGTCTAAAAATATTAAGGTAGATCGCCAGCAGTTCAAGTTTGAGCACTCCTGGTGCATATGCAACAAATTGGCGAATGCGCTGATCACACTTTAAGATAAAATCCATTTTAACCGACTATTAAATACAAACCACTGAATTGCTAATTGAAATCAAGGTTACCACGAATGGCATAGCTAGTCTACTCTTTACACCTCTAATATTTCTCTTGACTATATCAAACAATGCGTTCAATGTTACGTCAGTTATAACTACCAATCTGTATCGTTTTCGGTAGAAGTAATCTAATAATTCAATGTCTCTTTTTATGCAACGCTTATCTACTTTTGTAGGAATGGTTTCTTTCCATATTATGCTCCTGAAATCTTTTATTTAAAATTTATATAATAGAAGTAGAAACTAAGTGCCAAATTCACTTAATAAGGTATGCAACTTGAAGAACCGAGATGGTCACTACTCGACTTCTGCCCCGGTAATACAAGATATTAAATTTTTGTTCACTAATCGTTATTTTGAGAGTTTTTGGTTTTTGAATGAACCATATTTTCGTACTTTTTCTCGAGTCTAAAAACTTTTGGCGCTCTGGTTCATCATATTAAAGATATCATTCACGATAAAATAGAAATGCATGAGCTTTCTTCCTGATAGAATGAAAATTGTTCTGTATCATTTCTGATCATACTGGAATTTCGTCCTTTACTCTTATAATACTCCGTGAAACTATTACAAGTTAGAGTGAGTAGATACTCATTATGTCCTAATCTATCTTCAATAATTGCCAATGTCATCCATAATGCTTTTATGAAGTTGCTCTGAGATTTCCAACGTGATTACGCTAGAGAGCTTACTTCACGAATCATTAGAGTCTTCTGTTACGTTTTAACCAACTCGAACTGTCACTTATTCTACGAACTATATCGATGGATTGGAAATATGCGTTTTTCCTAAGATTTTCTTTAATTTCTCTTTTCTCGGATAATACAGAATTCAAAGTGATACTTTTTGCGCAGAAGGTAGTCAAAGTTCAATAAATAGTCAAAAGAAATATTCTTTAATTCGGAAAGTCCAAGGAAAGATTAAATTCAGGTATTTTCGGAGGCTACGGACCAATAGAAATGTTTCAGTTAATAGCTCAGAATATTCTTCACAGAATACCCAGTATATATAATTTTTTCTTACGATGGTTTTGGTTTACTTTGTAAAGAATATCAGAAAATTTGGTGGAAAACATTCAATTAACAAACATAATAGCTATTTCGATATTTCTATCGTCAGACGTATACTAATTTGTCTTAATTATAGAAAAACTGGTATAATTCATAAAGGGGAGAAGAACAAGTTTTAGACTATTGGAATATAGATAGGTATTGAAAGGTATATTCATAAGTACTTGAAAATCCCAATAATTGGGGAATTACATAGATCTGTGTTGTCGCTACGAAAAGTTAGATGGTTTTAATTGTGTTTAGTCCAGTAAATTTTCAGAGATTCTATGAAATTAAGTTTATTGCTTTTAAGTGCACGTGAAACAATGTTAAGATCATTTATACTAGAAAAGAGGTGGTTCTTATCTAGGCAATGCCATGCGATGGTGGAGTAACCTTCGTTTTTCAAAAACGGAGAGTGATGTTCTTCGTATCTGATCTTCCTGTCTGGCCTATGCATACACAGTTACTATCAGGACAACACAGTCCATATACTTGCAACCTGCAAGTATGCGTGAAATTGTACCAAAATAAGTTATAAGGTAGAAAAGTTTTGAATATCGGTATTTGGTTCAACATTAGGGTATACCAGGTGACCCAGCACAGAAGTAACAGATTGTAACTTGTTTGTTTGAGGAGCGGATTGAACACAACTTTGCAGAGTTATTGGAATTCCAATTTTCCATATGTAAGCGTAAAAAAACTATCATATCAACTTCCGGTTTCACCGAAAGTGACATAAAGTTTGTTTTAATGACACTGTATATATTTTTATGCCATAGCTACCGCATCAGGATAACCTTTTCAACGGTGTATCACTTCAATGCATTCGTTTCGAAAATTGAACGGGAAAATCGATGAATCGATTTTCACAAATATGGCCGCGAAATGAATTCTGGTATCGATGGCTGCTCAATGTGCTCTTGGAAAGTAAGGGCTTAGTTATTTAGACCATATACTCATGCATTTTTGCATTTCATCCGATCATTTCACATAATTTCAGGTTTTTTAAGGAACTCGAATTTCGCTGATTTAAATAAGTGATTTCTCTGGTTTTGGTACTAAACACTACATTTTTATTTCATGAGTTCTTGTAGCAATCCTTCTTATTCGTTTTGGTGAAAATCTTCATTCCTGGACTAGATATCCATCCAAAATAATCATCTAAACTAATCCACCAAGTCAAGATCGCAATATTCTGTGTTCACTATGAAAAGCTGTGCGCCACCATTATCTGACAGATCTACGATTTAATTATTTCTTCGCAGTTGTGATTACTGGTTGTCTTTCTGTCAATAAAAATTTGTAGTTTCCATTTCACATTAGAATGTATACTATTGACGAAAATGTAAATATGCTCTTTATATATGGGGGATGTCGGATAAAGTCCAGAAGAACGGCATGACCAACGTTTTCCCAACCGTGATGAGGTTTCGAACAATTACTTTTTTTGACTTGAAAGGCAGTTAGGAAGACTCCCACTTCAACCTCATGAGCAATTTATAATCGATGAAGCTACAAAAACCAACGTGTCAGCAATAGTTGAGATAGAATCTACTATTTCGCTGAGACAGATTGAACAGATTGAGAATGAGACTGGAATACAAAGGGTAACAGTCCGACGTTTTTTGAAAAAATATAAATTCAAATCCTTCAAGTACCAGATACATCAACATTTATAGCCAAATGATTCAGAAAGGCGCTTGGATTATTGTAATTGGTTTTTCGAAAGATTCAATATGAGAATGAGACTGGAATACAAAGGGTAACAGTTCGACGTTTTTTGAAAAAATATAAATTCAAATCCTTCAAGTACCAGATACATCAACATTTATAGCCAAATGATTCAGAAAGGCGCTTGGATTATTGTAATTGGTTTTTCGAAAGATTCAATATGGACAATAATTTCCAGACTCCAATATTATTCACGGACGAATCAAGATTCACAAACTTGGATTTGTTTAATCGTAATAATACCCGCCATTGGGCTCAGGAGCGATTTGGATTTAGTATCTTGTTGGGAAATACGGAAGGAGAATAATCGGTTCAATTATTTTTGATCGACCTCTAAATGGAGAGCGATAGCTCACCTTCTTAGGCGAAAGGATCGAAGAATTTCTGGAAGATATTCCATTGATCGAGGAGGGGAAATATAATCTTCCATCATGATGGTGCACCTACGCACAATAAAAGAGCTATTGTAGAGCTTTTAAAAGATTTGGTAAGAATTGGATAGGGACAAATGGGCCAATTAACTGGCCGGCGAGGTCACCTGATCTGACACCCTCCGATTTTTTCACATGGCCATATCTGAAGGTGAAAGTCTATAGCACTTCTTTTCGAAATAGGGAGAATCTCGAAATGAAAGTTTGGAGGGCTACAAATGAAACAACGGCAGAATAACTCAACAATGTCTCAAGAGGTTTGGTCCGCAGAACGATAATGTGTCAAGAAAATAATGGTGGAAATTTTGAACAATTATGATAGTGTTTCCTGTATTCCGTTAAAGTTAAATTTATTTTTATCATCTGAAAAACTTATCATTTATCATCATTATTGTTTTATTAAATTTTACCACTTTGAAAATCTGTGTTTGAAGTTTATTGTTCGATTAGATTTCTCAAAACAAAAATGAAAGACCAAGAGCAGTATGCTCAATTACAGTAAATGAATCGTTAGGGTATAAATGTTGTTGTATCTGTTACTTGAGGAATTGGAATTTATGTTATTTCAAAATACGTCGGGCTGCTTCCCTTGGTATTCCAGTCTCATTCTCAATCTGTCTCAGAGAAATAGTAGAATCTATCTCAACCATTGCTAACACGTTGTTTTCTGTTGCTTCATCAAAGATAAACTGCTCATCAGGTTGAACTGGGAGTCTCCTAAACTACCTTTCAAGTCAAAAAAAGTAATTGTTCGGAACCTTATCACGGTAGGGAAAACGTTCCGCATAAAGCTCTGCCGCTCTTCTGGATTTTTACGACACTTCTCATATATTAGGAGCATATCTACTTCTTCGTCAGTAGTATACAATCTAAGGTGAAATGAAAACTACAAAACTGTATTGATAAAGAGACAACCAGTAATTACAACTGCGACGTAATAATTAAATCGTAGAACTGTCAGATAATGGTGGCGCACAGATTTTTATAGTGAATACAGAATATTTTCTGAAGAATGTTTCTGTGATCATTGGGATGATGCGATTGTGACTGGGTGGATCAGTTTAGATGATTATTTTAAACCTGATATTATGTGAAATGATCGGATAAAATGGGAAAACACATAAGAATATGGTCAAAATAACTGAGCCCTAACTGTCCAAGGGCACATTGAGCAGCCATCGCTACCAGAATTCATATCGCGGCCATATTAGTGAAAATCTAATATAAAACCAATATGCACTCCAATAGTAAGGGCTACTATCGGAATGCACATTGAGCAGCCATCGCAACCAGAAATCATATCGCGGCAATACCTATTAGTAAATGAAAATTTATCGGTTTCTATGTTTGATTATCGAAACGAATGCATAGAAGTGATACACCGTTAAAAAAGTAATTCTCATGCGGTTGCTATGGCGCAAAAATTAATACAGGGTGTGATTTGAAAAAAATATGATATGATAATCTTCTTACGCTTACATATGGGGAATCTTAATTCCAATAACTCCGCAAAGTTTTGTTCAATTCGTTCTTCAAACAAAAAAGTTACGGTCTGTTACCTGTGCGCTGGATCATCCGGTATAATATTGTAAGCTAACAATGTTTTCTTTTCAAGAACTATTTTGTCTACTGGAGTTCCTCCTCCTAACCGTTTCTACGGACCATCATTTCAACGATGTGAATTTCTCGGCTAAGATTTTCAATAGAAAATGGCAATGAAAATGCTCTATGAACCATTGCGTTGAAAGCGGCTAGTTTTTGTTGCATGGGGTAAGAAAAGTCATGAGGAATGGAATTATCTGTGAAAGTAGGGTTTCGTTTTATATCAAAAGCAAATGAGTTATTTTTTCGGGAAATGGTTGTGTCTTAAAAATTCATTCAGTTGCTTATTTCTTTTTGTAGATCGAAATTGATTTTCGAGTGGATATTGTTGATGGAATTGTGAAAGACATCGAGTGGAACACACTAGTAGATCATCAACAAAACGAACAAAAAAATATTTGCGAATCTCTGGAATTGTTGAACATTTTTACTTCTATATAATTCATGAATATTTTATCGAAAAGTGGACCTAAGGGACAGCCCATAGCAAGGCCTACAAACTGTTCAAAATTGGAAATAGTATTGTTGAAGACAAATGTAAAAACCAGAAATAAAATCGTTGTGAATAAAAAAACTGATATGTAAACGGTCAAAAATGCCGAAAAGTAATGGGAGACACTCAGCTCCAGGTACAGTAGAGTACATATCGTCGACGTCTAGGTAAAGTAGAAGATTATCTGTAGGTACTGTAGCATTTTGTAGTTGTTCCGAAAGTTCGAGGGAGTCTTTCATGTAATATTTGGGGATAAAGTTGTTTTAAACTGTAATTAGTGGTTACGAAAGTTTGTACGTTGGAGAACTAGTGTTAGAGACAACTATACGGATGAGGGCATTTGCTTCGTGGGTTTTAATAAGTCCGCAATACTCGAGTGCACGAGGTATCATATTAATGAGCGACCAGTTAGGTTAAATGAAGAAAATGGGTAAAATTTTGGCGAGAAAGCGTTTACGGATCTTTTTAATTTCAGAGTTAGGTCTCAATTCTATTGAGAAAAGCAATTTGTATACGTCTGATAACGATAGAAATATCGAAATAGCTATTGACCTTGTTAATTAAATATTTTCTACCTAATTTTGTGATATTCTTCACAAAGTAAACCAAAATCACCGTAACACAACTGGGTATTCTGTGAGGAACATTCTGAGCTATTAACTGAAACATTTTTATTGGTCCGTAACCTCCGCAAATACCAGAACTTAACCTTTCCTTGGACTTTCCGAATGATAGAATTTTTCTGTCGACTATTCATTGAACTTCGAGTACCACTGCCCAAAAGTATCACTTTGAATTCTGCATTATCCGAGGAAAGAGAAATTAAAGAAAAATTCAGGAAAGAACGCACATTTTCAATTCATGGATATAGTTTGGAGAATAAGTGACTGTTTGAGTTAGTGAAAACGTAACAGAAGACTCTAATGATTCGTGAAGTGAGCTTCCAAGCTTATTTTGTGATATTCCTCATGAAGTAATGTAACGATGTTAAAGCCCCTAACGCTTTTTTTCTATTATCACCTTGTCCCAATTAGCGGTAATGAACCGTAAAGCTGAAATCAATCCATCATAGAATTCGAATATATTGATTTATTGAATAATAATACCGTTCCGTGCAAAGGAGGGGAGAGATCTGATAAGAAATTCGTTTTCACGGGCTGAAGCCGAAAACTAACTAGTTCCTTTCTTCTGTCTTCCTTCACCTTGATTAAAAGTGACTTGGTTGAAAATCTCAACTGTGATATTTTTCGTATTTGATCGAGAAGTAACTCTGGAAGTTTAATACATTGTTTTTTTTGCCTCCAATAAGAAGGAGGGTGAGTTTCATGATAATTTCAACACGCTTGTTGGCTTCATTTCTTTTCTTGTATTATGTATATTTTCCGTTCAGCGTTACTATTGAAAGTTTTTATTCTTTTCTTGTCACACACGCCTTTATGATTAACACCTTGCTTAATGCTATTTCATTCTCAAATTTTCCACATGATAGATTAATATAAGAAGAAACCATCATTTCTACGTTATACATTGTTTTTTTTAATACGAGGTTGAGGTTTTTCTGAATATATTCATTTACTCTATGAATGAAGGTAGAATGCAATGAATGGAAATTTGATGATTCATTTTCAAAAACACTTCTTCGGAAGATTTTGTGGCAGGTTATAGCTAAGTAGGTATTTGATAGACATCGTCTTTTCTTGCAGGCTACATGTTCATATAGTTTTTTTTGTTTTTTTCGGTTCTGCGCGTGTTATTTGTCATTCATATCATTTTTTCTAACATGTGTCTCAGAGCATAGGCAGCACTTTGTTACAAGTTTAAGTATCCTATGTTTTTATTACTTAGTATTTTGAACGTATTTTAATATTACTACGTAGTTTTTTTTATCATACAAGTGCAGACTATTCTTTGAGACATAATGTAAGCCTAGAGGCAAAATATTGACATCTTATCTTCAGTCTGTAGGTCTGGATAAAATCCCTAAAATTTTGAGAAAATATTTTGCCCTTTGACTTGGATACCTTCCCTTTATTGAAGAATGTAACTTTCGGAACATCTGGACTTAATGTTTTCCTCGATATACAACAACCTACCATTCCACAAGATTTGTAGCTGTTTCTTGTAGTTGAAGTATGATGTTGGAGTGAAGGTGCAGTTTAGCAGTAACCAGGGATTCACCTAGTCATACGAAGATAAGTCATTGCCTCTAACTAAAACAAAAAGTCTCACATTTCCTCAGCTGTTCATAATTCTTTGTCGACATAAAGCCATCTTTTTCATTGTTCGTATTGTTCATAATTTTTTCTTGATTCTGCCTACATAAAGCCATTCTGTCTTATTATTTGTGTTAATATCACCCATTATCTTTATTATTGCACTGTGCATATTTCTATTCCTAATATTTTTGTAGAACATAATTTTTCTTATTTCTTAGTATAAATTATTAGCCGGTAAATTCATTTTGAATAAAGAATATACCTATAATACAATAATATTTGATTGAGGAGGTCGTTACTTGATGAAAATCGATATACATATTTTCAATGAAATAAAACTAAAGTATTTAGATATTCACAATATTATTTGACTGTATGAGCTTTCGAGTATGCCAAGTCTATAATACCTACCAACCAAAAATATAAACTTTTCATTGACAACCCGCAATCATCAAAACTTTACTCCCTCGTCAAACTCCATAAAACAGGGTATCCCATTAGACCAATAGTTTCATATTTTCAAGCTCCAGCTCCAAAACTTTCACGCTTTCTCATAGACATCATTCGACAGTACGCTAATTTTGAACCTAAATTCTCAATAAAAACTCTTCAGTCCTACTTAATAAAATTCAGCACACGATACTACCACCGAACGCTAAACTTATGTCATGGGATGTAGTTAATCTCTTCTCTACTGTTCCACCTAGTGATACAGTGAAACTCATCAAGAACGCCCTTCGAATTAATAAAGTCTATCCAATAATTCAATCAGAAATCTTACACCTTTCAGAAATTTGTTTAGAACAAAATTATTTTAATTTCAATGGAGCATTATATAATAGTAAAAAAGGTTTAATCATGGGTAATCCTCTGAGCCCTCTGCTCGCTGAAATTTTCATGGATAATATTGAAAAAACTATCCAATAACATCCGTTATTCAAACACTTTATTTATTGGTTTAGATATGTCAACGATATCATTTGTTGTTTCACTGGCACAAACAGACAATTAGTCATTCAAAACATTCATTAACAAAATTCACGATAATATTAAATCTACGTTAGAGATAGAAACAGAAAACTCCATTAACTTTCTGGATTTAACTATTACTAAGATTAACGGAAAACATGATTTTCTATTTTTCATAAGCCATCGCATACAGATATTACTATTCACAGCTAATAAACACATCCTTATCCACACAAATTAGCAGCTTACAATAGTATGGTACATAGACTCATTAATATCCCAATGTCACAAAATAATTTCATAAAAAAGCTAAATATAATTGAACAAATAGCAGTCAATAACGGTTACAGTCCAACAATGATTGAGAACATGATTTCACGCAAAAAATTTCAAAAAGCAATCCAGGAAGTATTTCCAAATATAAAAAGTTCAAACACAAAATACAACAGCTCAACTTTTACTGGTAATCCTCGTCCAAAATTAAAATCATTCCTCTCCCATTATAATTTCAATATAGCATTCCGAACTGATAATTCTTTAGGCCGACATTTCAAAAACTGCAAATCTAAAATTGTTAAAAGTAATAAATCCGGTGTTTATAAACTGTCTTGCGGGGATTGTAATAAAATTTATATTGGTAGAATTTTAGAAATTTCAAAGTTAGATTATCCAAGCACAAACGTAGTTTTAATTATCAAAATTCAGATTCGCATTATTCAAATCACTTACTCGAAGAAAACCATATTTTTAATGATAATTTCAAAATTTCACCCAATGGAAATAATAGACAAAAACTCAATCTATTGGAAATTTTAGAGATCAACAAAGAGAAGAATTCAAGTAGGTTACTTAGGTCAATTAGATCTAAATCCTTCTCCTTTACTCAATATTTTCAAGTCATAGAGTAAGCAACTCCGATGGGTTTTTCAACATTTCTCTTGTACCTATTGTAATATTGAGTAGGAAATAAGACTATTATATAAGGAACAACTCTGTTCATTAGTTTGTATCTATCTGATGAAGCCACAGTGAGGTGAAACCGGTCATAGTTTTGTTAATATAGTGAGACTATAAATACCTTAGTTTTATTTCATTAAAAATACGATAATATTTGCATAGATCTTGTTGTCGAACTTACTTAATTCCATTATATTTCCAGTTAAACTTTTTTGCTTGTTTTACTTGTCCTCATACTCCAACAGTGTGATGGATGATAGAATGTTAGGGTCTCATGCCTCTTTAATTTTACGCATTTTTTAACTAGAGCTAGTCAGGGTAAAGCACTTCAATTCCAGAGGGTTTTGGGTTAGCATTAACCCAAAATCACCATATGATGATCAAATATTACCTAGTAACTGCCGACTGATCATCATCTATACATTTTTGCTTTATACCAATTTCAATTAATCAAATACTCACAATAAAGTTAACAAACTTGTAAGACAAATACAAATTCATTTGATAAAATTTATTTGTAAACTGGGATTTTATCTACATTTACTTTTTCACATAATTCTAATCCATTTGGAAATTCATATCAACAAATTATATTCAAATTCTGCTCTTTGAGTATTGGATTTCTCTTGAATCTATTCTACCTGCGACCAGCAAGTAGCATTCAATATTGATTTCACAGTGTTTCACTGCTACTCATGGAAACGTTTGTTAACTCTACACTCCACGTATTCCGGCGTGGAATTTGGATATAAACATGATATGATGACTTGGTGAATGGGTATCTAACTATAATACACATAGAGATGAATTTACGAGATAACCAATTACTATTCATCATAATTAGATGAATATGATGAAACCCTTGGCGTTACATTACGAACTAATTTTATCCAATGAAGAAAATGCAATCACTTGCCGATTTCTATATTATGAATTGTTGGTGTATTTTCCAATATTATGGCAATGTTTATGCCTGAAAATAAGGATTCATCAAAGTTCAATTTCTAGAGGGCACCACTCAAGTGGCTTTTGCAAGGTTCGATGTATAGTTAAGGTGGTTAAGTAACCTAACGTATGCGATTCTATATTTGTATATCTCAATGTATAATATCACTGCTTAAAAAGATGTTACTTTAGTTAAAAACCCATCTGTAGCTGAAAGCCAATGGATTACTTAAAATTCTTCGAGCTGAAAGATGAAATGTCGTCTTCCTAGACCTCTACAAAGTATCACTTGTTTGTTAACATTTTCAAAAACTTTTAACATTACCATTATCATGCAAGCCATTGCAAAAGAAATACACGAATTCTATTGGGAACTTTATACTTCGACCATGCCATGTCCTGATAGCATGCACAAGAACATCTTGAACGTAGGATCTGAAGACTTGCCCTAAAGAACTTCTTCATAGATCAGAAATGCACTCAACCAGATAAAACAACGAAAGTCTCCAGGGGAGGATCGTATAACATCTGAAATGTTACAAATAGGAGGAAAAACCCTTGAATCAGTCTTAAAATTACTTCTTAATTAATGCCTAGTTGAGGGAAAAATACCAGCATCATGGAAAAATGCTGAGATAAATCTGTTGTCCAAAAAGGCGACAGCGCGAATATTGAAAACTATCGACCAATAAGTATTGAAACATGGGCATTTCTAAGTGATTTGGACGATACAAGAATCCACTCGAGATACTCTACACTGATCAAAAACATCTATAGAAATGCCACTTTTTATGTTAAGATAGACGATGATTTAAGAACAGATGAAATACCTTTAGAAAAATGAGTTCGGCAGAGCGATACCATTTCTCCTAAACTCTTCACACTAGCACTCGAAAATATCTTTAAGGAGCTGAATTGGGAGAAAAAGGGGCTGAATATCGACGGAGTGTACCTGATCCACTTGAGATTCGCCGATGACATTGTTTTGATTAGCGAAGAAGAATTGAAATCATTGCTGACCAAGCCTAACAATAATTCGAAAAGAAAAGGACTGAGAATGAATTTGAACAGAACGAAAATTATGAGTAATAGCAACATCAGAATCGTTTTCCACGACATCATCTTTGAAACAGTGGACCATATAACATATTTAGGCCACACAATAAAAATCGGTAAGGAAAATCAAACTGCCGAAATAAAACGCCGAATCCACCTAGCATAGGCCGATTTTGGGAAACTTAATTTCAATTTGAAGGACCGAAATATACCTCCTCTTAAAAGAAGAGTATAGAATTGCTGCATAATCCCTGTGGCTACGTATGGACTGTAAAACATGTCCATAACGAGAAAAGCGGCGGACAAATTTAAAGTCACGCAGAAAACTATGGAGAGAGTCGTGCTAGGGATAAAGTGTGAAACGATGACATAAGAAACAGAACCAAAATAACAGATATCCTGGAACGGGTGGCGAGTCTTAAGTGGCAGTGGGTTGGACATGTCGCTAGACAGGGTGCACATGAATGGACAAAAAAAACAACATTCTGGGACCAAGAACAACGAAGAGAGGTGTACGAAAACCCCTAAAGAGATGGCTAGACGATGTGAACGTCATGGCAGAAAAGCAATGAATGAGACCTGCTAGAGACAGAAATGCATGGAGGAAATTATAAGAGGCCTATATCCAATATTGGATAATCGAAGGCTGATGAGAAGAAGAAGATTACCATAAACTGCATCTTTTATAGAAGCACTTCGACCTACTCCAACGATGTATCAGGAAACAACATTTGAAATTCAGAATCCCCCAATAGTCGATAGTTATTCAGAGAGCACCTTTTGTAATTCATAACAACAAATGTGATTCTGTAGGTATCAAATATAATTCCAAACGATCAATTGTATTCTAGTAACCACCATTTGTAGTCCAGAAAGCACCAACTGTGATTTGAAGGGACAATTTTAATTCAGAAGACACCCAATTTTAGTTGAGAAGAATGCATAATTTATTTATACATCAGCTGAACTTTAGGAAATAGAAGTAAATCTTTTATTTCTTCATAATAATTGTTCACTGTAAAAGCCTTTATTTTGAATGTTCAGTCACAAACATTTACACAAGTAAAATACTTCAGTTTGTGATAAATGAATGACAAACATTGGGAAACGTAATTCAGTAATTATATGTAACAACACTTCTTGTCATTTTGAATTGGAAATAACGTTTGGAGCGTAAAAATTGGCCGCTTTCTTACCAATACTGAATGCAGTTGAAAATGAAATTTTAGTGTAAGAGTCTATTGAAGAATATCTGTATATGCTACTGCAGGTTTGAAAGAACGACGGCTTTTATACCTGGAATAAATAATAAAGAATGCAATGGCCATTATGACCGAAGTTGATTATGCTCTTGTAGTTAGAAATCAACTACTCGTCATGAGTATGTTTTTGCCAAGCATCGTATAAGAGTCTGACGATGAGTTTCCATTCATTATTTTTAATTGCTAAATGATATGCCCCCAATTCTTCTGAACAAAATGTCTATGGTGGATTAGCCTCCACCATCAATGATCCATTATTTTCATCCATGGCCTTATCAAAACCCTTGTCTAAACTACCATATGATATAGAAAGCATAAAAATAGTTACGAATATAGTAAAAGTTTTAACTCTGTAAGTCTAGACTTCATTTACCGCAAGCCTTCCATGTCACTATACTTGGTGGTATAGCCACCTCCTTTCACCAAAAGAAGCACTAATATGGTATTCAGTACACTATTTTTGCATTGAGATGAATAATATTAAACCTAAATTTCCTGAATTCCCGATGCACGCCGTTTCAGATTTGAAAACTAGCTTTGGTCAGGAAGGATTATTCATTGATCAATGGATTTTTGAATAATTCTTCTTGTCTCAAGTTTACATATGTAGACTCCTCGCGAAGTTTATCGCGGAAAATATTTGTCTCGTCAAATATTTACCGACAGCAAGTTTTATCCTGGAAAAGAGGCCCAGATCACCAAATCCAACGGAATTATTTCTCTCGTTTTGAACCGTTCATATGATTCACTGACCGGCGAAAAATGTTTCCCAAGTGTTGGAATTTTGAACGTTCTCACATCTGTTTGATATTGTTCGTATCTTTCTCAAAGTCTGGTAGCGGGGTCACCTTTTCGGTCCATAGAGAGCAACTCTCATACGTATGTACGAGATACGTCCTTTCTGGAATCGTTAGGGTACTCTCCTAATAAGGACGAAACTGTTTGTATATATATATATATATATATATATATATATATATATATATATATATATATATATATATATATATATATATATATATATATATATAATTTTTTTTCTCATATAATCATGCTTTGTCCAATTTATATATCCTCTTCTATTTTAAACAAGAACTTATGAATTCTCAAAATTTGATAGTAATGAATAGATATTATTCCATATAGATAACCTTGGCAAATCCATCGAACTTCGGACAAGGTCATTCATAATAAACGTCTGCTGCTTTTGTTGAATGAGGAATTAAAAATGTTAAGGAACCTTAATATGATATTTTTGTGAAGGTTAATTGATAACACAGGTGAATATTTCATCTACGAGTGAAGATGGAAAACGGATAATGAATTCTACGGTTTTCGAGGTTACTGATTACAACGAGAGGATCAATAGGCACCCACCAGGTCAAGTTCGAGGTCATTCAATTGTCAAATCGAAAAATCGCAACCAACAATACCTGTAAAAATCTTTCCTAGAGGTCAATCTCAAGGTTGTTTTAGGATTTCTTCCTAGGTGTTCTAAAATTTACGGGATACAAATATTCAGAACTAATGGAAAAATCTGAACAAATCCATCAGTGCTTTTTAGAGGCAGGGAATCCGAAATGGAGCTCTGTTGACCTCCATTACGTCCTGTTCAATATTATGAGAGATTCATCACAAGAAAAATTGAGAGGAGTATACTTATATTCATAAGACGGCTTAGAATGATTCTGGGTAAAAATTCAAAGTTTGTTATTGGTACTGCTGCTTTGATTTATGGATGATCTGTTGTATTGATATATATATATATATATATATATATATATATATATATATATATATATATATATATATATATATATATATATATATATTCTTTTGAAAAGAGATTTACAAAATTCGAATCATTGTATTTACAATAAATGCTTATATCTATAATTTTGGTGTATGTCAAAAAACACAATCGTAAAAACAAGCGAATAAATAGAATACCAGCGGAAAGAACAGACTATGCCTGTTCCTCAATCTGGCATCTAAACTCGCATCATGCCTCCTACGATTGGCCGTAAAGTATGAGCACAGGAAATGTAACAGGGAAACCATACTATCTTGCGTATGATTCAGTAAACGAGTGAAAAACCTGTGGAAAAAAGTCGTTTAAAGAAAACCAGTAGAAAAATATTTCATCAAAATATATCTACCTCATTCTTATATGTCCAAACTCACTTGAAAGTAAGAACTAAACTAATGATCCTGTTTTTCAACAGGGAACATCTCATACACCTTTTGGGAATGAAGCTCTACATAGGTGTAGCCTTTGCCTTATCAACATACACCATGGGAAAAAATACTAAGGGGACCTTAAACCTCACGAAACGTAGGCCAATAAATCATATTGCGTTTTCAAACACGAACAATAGATTTCTTATATAGTTTTCGGCCTGCACTCAACTTTCTTGATACTAAAGACTGATCTTTAGTTAGTCTTAAATGAGCCCTAAATGCATAAATTAACTGACCCTCCATTCATAGTGAGCGCTCTCAAAAATATCATTATGATTTTCTTTCAGGTTCTTCGGTGATGATTTTCTCGATTTAACCTTCGAACCACACGCGAAAGACAACAAAGATTGTGATGAATTTTATTTCCTGACGAACATTTACTTGCGTCTTAAATTTTTCTGAATTGCCTTCAAAATTACCATTCCGTGAGAATTCACAACGACTTTCAAACAACCTTGGAAAAACTTTGAGTGATCTTGAGTGAACATCGCACAAGTAAACTAACATCGGATTCGTATTTAGCGGACTCAGATAACTACATATCAATTAGAATTCTTGGAAAAAATTCTTTTGATTTGACCTTCGAATGACCTGGAACAGGAATTCATGGAGATCACGAGAACTCGTATTCAGATTCCTCGGCTTAAAAATCGTATAAGTGAATTCTTTCACAGTTTTCTAACACTTTTGAAAGTTTTTACTTCCTAGAAGTTGAAAAAGTCTCTGGAATAATTCTGAAATGACCTCGAATGAACTCTAGAAGAGGTCTACTAATAAAGAGAATACAGATTCGTACTCAGTATATGTGAATTGTTTCAGATATTATGGCGAGATCTCCCGATTTGACCTTCGGATTACCTTCCATTTGACCTGACGGGTGTTAAGTCATCCTCTCATTAAAATCAGCTCCCAAAGAATCATCTTCCCGTTCCCATGTTCATTCCTAGATAAAATGTTAATCTATGTATTGTGTATGATTGACTTGTGTTGATTGCAAAATGGCGAATGCGCGATCACAGATTCACATACAATTACTTATAACCATTCATTAAGTAGAAACTATTCACTAGGAGAACAGAACTAATGTTTTCACGAATGCTAAAACTGATCACTTGTTTGCATTTCCAATATCGTTACTAAGTTAGAAGTTCTGACAACTAACACTATAGACTCCATTCGATTAAAAATGTTGATTTCAATTTCATTTTTTTCGCATGAATTATATTTTCATGAAACAAAATATTCATTCTCATTCTCTTCAAGAATCTTTCCTTTCAAGGTTTGCAATAAGTGATAGAAACTAATCCAATTGATTAGAAAACATCTCAAAATGCACCACTACCTACTTCTGACACTGTGTACTATGGTAAAATAGAAATTTTAAAGTTAGATTATCCGAGCACAAACGTAGTTTTAATTATCATAAATCAGATTCCCATTATTCTAATCACTTACTCGAAGAAAACCATAACTTTAATGATAATTTCAAAATTTTACACAATGAAAATGACAGACAAAAACTCAATCTATTGGGAATTGAGATCAACAAAGAAAAGAATTCAGGTAGGTTACTTAATAGTCAATTAGATTTAAATCCTTCTCCTTTACTTAATCTTTTCAATTCATAAAGTAAGCAACTACGATGGATTTTCCAACATACCGCTTGTACTTATTGTAATAATAAGTAGGAAATAAGACTATTATATAAGGAATAACTCTGTTCATAAGTTTGTATTTCTCTGATGAAGCCACAATGTGGTGAAACCGGTCATAGTTTTGTTAATATAGTGAAAATCTAAATACTTCAATTTTATTTCATTGAAAATATGTATATCGATTTTCATCAAGTAACGACCTCCTCAATCAAAATAGAAACTCTTTAGCAGTAAGTATCCTGTTGACTTTTCTGAGTTGCTACAAAACAGAGTCCGAGTATGACTACGAGTATCAATAAATTTCCTAAGAATCTACAGTTCATCAACACACAAAATTTTATTTTGTCTCTTACTTTCAGAACTACGTAATATTGTAACTGCAAGATCTATATCGCGAACTCAATGGACAATATTTGTTCCACATTTACAATAAATGAGTACTTCCTGATTAGAAAAGTTACTCTGAGTAATTTAAAAATGAATAGAAATGATAGTTTGAATTGTGTGTACGATAGCTATTTCTGCGAAATCATTTTCAAGAAAATTACAGAACTAATTGATGAAATTTGGGTTTGATGAGCAATTTTGTCTACAGAATTATTTCATTATGATGTTGAATATTTCGCGCACACGCACGCACTAGGATATTTTTTATCATCTCAAAATCATATACCTTCCTGAAAAAAAATTCACGAGAATTAAGTCTTCAATCAAATTTATATCAGCAGACTTCCATTTAATTAATTCGAAACGAAAGAAAACAAATCTGATATTTTCCGTAATATACACAGAAATACTTTATTTCATTCATTAATTAAGGATACGGCTCATGTTGTAGACTCCAAACAGTTGGCTGAAAAACCTTTCTATTACTAAGGAGTTCAGAGCATAAACAGTTGAGCTGGAAAATTTTCAAAGCAAATCCTTGGAAAATATTAATTTTTTTTTGTACTTCATTGTGTAATTAAGGCAGCATCGTAGTTTGTAAAATTTGGGGGGTTCTTTATTTTTCGAATGAATTCATTTCATTCTGCATGCAAACAGTAAGCTCATCTCTGCTCGGGTCTGAAATAATCCTCAAGTTTAAACTGAAAACGTAAATTTGAACAGTTGTATTCCTAACCCATTGGTACATGTCTAGGAAATTGAATATTTGTCTTTCATATTCGCTTAAAAAATTTTTTTTTGATTTTCTGTTTGATGAATTTTTCGTGAATGACGAGACTATATTATTCCTTCAGTTTTTTCTTCGAGAAATAAATTTTCAAATGAAAATGTACTGAAATCAGGAGAGGAAACATCATCATCAGGTTTAATTTATCAGCTCATGAATATTTCATTACACTTTCTTTATACTTCACACTGTTTATTTTATAGTGATCACAAGGCTATTTATTGAAATATTTCTCACAAATCTTGATTGAGACCAATAGAAGATAACTTTTTATACTGAAAATCTTAATAAATGCATAACTCATTTGATACTTAATCGAGGAATATTTCATAACTGCCTTCTTTTGAATAACCTTCTTGTTAACGTTTCTAGTTAAAATGTTTATAGCAGTTAGTTGTTGCTCATTTCGAACTCGTTTCTATGTTTTACACTATTAGAGGCGTTTTTAATGAACATGCTGAGACACTAAATATAAATTTTTCTATCCCCAACTTTGAATGTGTTCAAAATCCATTCAACATTTCAGCATTATTCGGTGTGGTTACTTTCTAAAAATATATTCATTTTTTTCCTATTTTAAAATTATGGTCGGGGATACATACAAGATTTCATTTCAGTAAACAGAAACACTCGTCGATTCCTGAAATTCAAGGTTTTATTTCCACACCAAATTTTATCAAAATCTGTCCTGTTAATCGTAAAAGCGTCACTGATAAAGTTTTTTCTCTTTTATTAGAGGATATAATGTGCCATAACAATGCGTACATAGAAACATAAAAACCACGGAAAACGGCTATAGGCTCGTTTATTACATAGATTAAAAGGAAAGATACATTTTGTCTGGGAATACTGGTCCAGAAGGCACAGCTTCAGGGTGTTTCTTTTGTGTGTAGACTAACTACTGGTGGTGATTTCTCAGCTGTAAGCCAGATTTGCCCAATAACTTTTTTTCTAAGGTCCTGAGTCTTGAGAAAGAGCTGCTAAAAGTATGGACATCTTATTTTTGAATTTTCCTTCGTAAACAAAAATAACAATCAGCTTGTAATTCTGCAGAAATCTTTATACCGGGTGCAACTGAAACTGGGGCCACCACGGTAACTTTGTTTCCATCAGGAATTCTTTCATGAAATTTAGAAACCGGATAGAAGCCAACATTTCGAATTTGATAACATTAATATATTCGACATTTCGTTTCCGGTTATGCCGAAAACGATACTAACTTTCGATTTTCAAATGGGACACCCTGTATTTTTTGCCTATCTTAATTTTTTATCTCATCCTACAACCCTATGACATATTTTCGAAAGAAAACCCAAACACCATCCTTTTTCTCGCAATTTTCATCTTTCGTTCTAGAAGGCCATGAACAGTGATAATTGGCTTAGCTCAACATCTCCCATCACAAAAATACAAGCTTTTATCAAAAAATTGAATTGCCCAATTCTTACGGGGTATCAAGGTTAATAACAAAAGAGCGAACAGTGAAAACGAAATAATTATAATAAATGTTCAAAAACAATACCATTCTCGCGAACACAACATCGCACACGATTGATGGTTCCCCTCACAACATTTTTTAACTGTAGGGCTGTAATGCCTGCAATAGCCTATTTCAAACGGTTCTGTTGGGTTTTAAAAGGTGTTTGATAAACCTCATTCCTCAAATGGTCCCACAGGAAGAAGCCTAGTGGGACCATTTGTACCTATCCATTTTCGGGCAAAGTTTGGTTGAGTTAACGCAAAACCACCATTGTGTTGTGAAGAGGTGCACCATCTTGTTGAAAATATATTTAATTCACAACAGCTATGGGCAACTCGTGCATTTCATCCTGTATTTGGGTCCCCAAAAATTCCAAATATCTCTCTCCTGTCAATTAACCTTCAGAAATTATAGGCCCTATTAAATATCTTTCTATCATCCCCATCCGAACATTAAACCCAAAACGTTCTTCGAAGTTTCCATCTTGATATCTGTGCTCATTTTATGCGACCAGTACCTAGTATTTTGTCTATTAAACATCCAATTGTTCGTTAAACGTGATTCGTCACTCAATAAAATCTTTGTGGGATGTGGCGGATTATCCTCCATTTTCCTAAGATACTCTTCACAGTACTGTAGTCGGCTAACACTATCGTTAACGTACTGGTATTGGTGTAGCTGATATTTGAATGATCGGTACTTATGTTTTTTAGAAATTCTCCATGCGCTTTGGTGGCTGATTTCAAGCACATCGGCAAAACATCTATTTCGGTATCTTCGTCGATAACGAAATCCTCCTGTTTCACAGGTTGCAACTCACGAAATTTTCGTTCAACTTTAGAGAAATAGGTTCTATTCGGATGCAGTCTTTCCGGATAGGGCTCTCTGTATAATTGTTCAGCTTGAACGTTATTTTGCCTGCACTCTCCATAAAAAAGGAGCATATCGACTTTTTCACTTTGGGTGTGTTTATTCATACTCAAAACTGAATTCACTGATTCGCAATGTCGATACTTAACAACAATGGAATTTTGACATATCACACTGATATTTTTATGATCACAGAATATTATAAGTATGAACAAGAATTTTGCATTGTTGGTATTTTTATTAGCGAATGGGGAAACTCTGCAAATATTGCTTAGGTATTTTCCACCCGAATTCCGGAACCGTTAAGAATAGAGTGATGTGAGTGGTAAAAAAAATGAAAAAATACTGCTTCTGTAATACTGGGTGTCCCGACATATTTGTCCCAGAAGAAAACCTATTTTTTGAGGAAAAACTGAAATTTAATATTTTGACACCCCGTAAAAATTGGGCAAATAAAGTTTTAGATACAGTCTTGTATTTTTAAATAGAAAATGTGTACTATGTAATTTGAATTCATCTCGTCTGAGACTCCTTCTTTATTGTGATTGGTTAAACTTTTTAGTTTTGTTATTTTTGAATAAGTAATCTAAATAATAGTATGTAATTTATTAATCAATTACTGTGATTTTGATATTTATCTTGTAATAAAACTAGTTGAATGAAGTGATGAGGATTATTCCTAAGGCTATATCTAGGACCTAAGTTCTAGACAAAGATCTCACACACTGAGAGAAAGGGACTCTGATCTAGCTAGGCATAGGTATTAATAGGTAGTGTCAATTGTAATTTTCTTTCAACTAGCCTTTCTATAATTGAATCTCATTAAACTTCATTATTTAAGTGTCTTAGTTCCAGTAGAATTGAAATATCTCTCCAAATTTTAGATAAAATTAGAAACAAAACCATTACATAGTTCTTCCTAAGAAATCAATGAAATAATATGAAAATCTCTAAAATGAACGACAGCAGTCATTATGAAGGGTTCCTTTAAACATTTGGTGCAAGTGCTTTTCCAGTTTTTATACTATTAATGAGAGATACAGGAATGCCATTCAGTCGGTAAAAGCATATCCTGGTGCCGACGTTTTTTCGAACCACAATCCGTTGGTTGCCACTCAGAAGCTAAACTAAAAATTCTTGAAAAAACAAAAGCTACACCAAAGATCAACACAACAAAACTACAAGTGCCAAGCATTAGAGAGCAAGTCCTGAACAGAATCTATGAAAACTTAAATAGAATACAAATAGATCACGAAAAGATTAACGAAGAATGGGAGGAATTAAAAAGAAATATAATTAACCCTTGTACAGAGATTCTAACTGAAGATAAAGAGGAGAAACAAGAGTGGATGACTGAAAAAATATCAAAAATGATGAACGAGAGAAGACTTTATAAAAGTCCAAACACTCAAAATTACAAACAACTACAAAAGGAAATTAGAGTAAAGATTCGTCAAGCAAAAGAAAAATATTACAAGGACAGATGCAAAGAAATTGAGTAGTTGGACAGAAAATATGACATGTTCAACCTACACAAAAAAGTGAAAGAGCTTGCTGGCACACAGAGAAAGAATCAAATCATTATTCTTGTAAATAACGAGGGTAAGATCCTAATGAATACAGCAGATAAACTACAAAGATGGAAGGAATACACAGAAGAATTATTTATGGATAACAGAACTGAACCAGAAAAAATCAACACATACTGTGAAGAGATAGGCCCAGATATTACTGAAGAAGAGGTGGAACATGCATTGAAGAACATGAAAAATGGGAAAAGCCCCGGACCAGATAAATTGGCAAGTGAAATACTCAAATTAATTGACGACAATCATATCGGTCTCTTAGTCAATATAATCAATAAA
The DNA here is from genome assembly GCA_013387265.2 of Cryptolaemus montrouzieri. Lineage (NCBI taxonomy): Eukaryota > Metazoa > Arthropoda > Insecta > Coleoptera > Coccinellidae > Cryptolaemus > Cryptolaemus montrouzieri. The sequence continues at coordinate 67,674,103 of JABFTP020000103.1, forward strand.
GTATACAAAACTCGAAATATTCCAAGAGAATGATTAGTATCTACTTTCATCTGCTTACCAAAAAAACTACATGCTAGAGAATGTAGTGATCATCGTACAATCAGTCTAATGTCACACACTCTCAAACTGCTCCTCAAGGTTATCCATAATCGAATATACCATAAACTTGACATGGATTAAAGCGATACTCAATTTGGATTCAGAAGGGGATTGGGAACCCGCGAAGCCTTTTTCGCATTCAACGTGTTGACTCAAAGGTGTCTCGATGTCAACAAAGTGGTCTATGCGTGTTCCATAGACTATAATAAAGCCTTTGTGAAGGGTGGTCATGATCAACTGATAGACATCCTTAAATCAAAACATCTAGATAGTAGAGACGTACAGATCATCACTAATCTCTATTATAAGCAAAAAGCTATAATATGCATGGACAACCACACATCAGAAGAAATTGAAATACAACGAGGGGTAAGACAGGGATGCGTTCTATCTCCGACACCCCATGATGCATGTGCTGAAGAAATAATTAAGAAAGCTCTGGAAAACGAAGAATGTGGGATAACAGTTGGTGGAACACGGGTAAACAACATAAGATATGCGTACGACACAGTAGTCTTAGCGGAGAGTATCGAAGCTCTGCAGAGACTAATGACCAGAGTTTCTACTTTCAGTGAGGAATATGGGTTATCACTAAACATGAAAAAGACAAAATTCATGATAATCTCAAAGAACAATCCAGTAAATGTTAGTCTAACTATAAACGGCAGAAATGTAGAAAGAGTGGAGCAATATACTTACCTTGGAGCAATGGTGAACAGCACAAATGAATACACCCAAGAAATAAGAATAAGAATAGAAAAAACCCGAGCCAACTTCATAAAAATGGACAAAGTTTTTCGTAGTGAAGATCTAAGTATGGCATTAAAACATCGTTTAGCTAAGTGTTACGTTTTCTCTACTCTGCTTTATGGAGCAGAAGCATGGACAGTGAATGCCTCAATTCTAAAAAAGATTGAAGCATTTGAAATGTGGGTATATAGGAGGATTCTTAGAATCGATGGATCGAGTAACAAATGCAGAAGTTCAGAGACGCATAGGCAGGGAAAGAGAGGTTGCTAACACACTCAAGAAACGTAAATTGGAATATCTGGGCCATATTATGAGAGGTGAAAAATATAAATTCCTACAGCCGATTATCCAAGGTAAAATACAGGGAAAACGAAGTGTAGGAAGGAGAAGAATCTCATGGCTGAGGAACCTGAGAAAGTGGTTTGGATGCACTTCGAACCAACTTTTTAAATCGGCCGCTTCTAAAGTAAAAAAAGCGATGATGATTGCCAACCTTCGACTCGGAGATGGCACTTGAAGAAGAAGAAGATACTATTCTCGGAAAGATTATATTTTTCGAGTAACATAAATCGTGTGCGATGTTGTGTTCGTGAGAATGGTGTTGTTGTTGAACACTTATTATAATTATTTCGTTTTCACTGTTCGCTCTTTTGTTATTATTAACTTTTATTTCATTAACTTATTAACTTTGATACCCTGTAAAATGAGCAATTTAATTTTTATATAAAAGCTTGTATTTTCCTGATAGGAGATGTTGAGCTAAGCCAATTATCACTGTTCATGGCCTCCTAGAACGAAAAATATAAATTGCAAGAAAACGATTGTATTTTGTTTTTCTTTCAATAATATGTCAAAAGGTCGTAGGATCAGATGAACAATTAAAATAAGCAAACAATACAGGGTTTCCTATTCGAAAATCAAAAGTTGATATCGTTTCTGGCAAAACTGGAAACGAAATGTCGAACATATTAATGTTATCAAATTCAAACTGTTGTCTTCTATCAGATTCCCAAATTAAATGAAAATATTCCAAACAAAATAAAAGTTACAGGGGTGGCCCTAGGTTCAGTTACAACCGGTATTCACGAGCGCTTTTATTTCATTGTTCTTTATTCATTCGCCTTTCTTGAAGAACGTTTTATGAACTTATATTAACATTAAATAATTCATTTTTTTTCGATAGAAAAATATTTTGTTCGCTGTATGTTACTCGAGAAATACAATCTTTCCGAGAATAGTATAAGAACTGGGAAAGCTTTTTACTTAATAATTGCGATTCGTAACGCGTTTCACTACACCGTAGCTTCTTCAAACGAATGAATATACAGAAAAATATAAATGAGAATATAACTATAAATGTTCTTGAGTAATTAGAAGCTTATTGGGTTGCTTCTTCTTAAGTGGTTGTTTATGATAGGTATATCCAATAAAATTCAGGAATAGATTGCTCCCCGAAAAGATTCAATAGAGGTGAAGGGTTCAAATCGACTTTTTCATTGATGAGTCTACCTGAGTGAATGAACAATTGACAATAAACAAGTCGATTTAAGCCCTTCACCTCTATTGAATCTTTTCTGGGAGCAATCTATTCCTATTCCAATCTAACCTAACATAACCTAACCTAACCACTTGAGAAGAAGCAACCCAATAAGCTTTTAATTACTCAAGAACATTTATAGTTATATTCTCATTTATATTTTTCTGTATATTCATTCGTCTGAAGAAGCTACGGTGTAGTGAAACGCGTTACGAATCGCAATTATTGAGTAAAAATCCTTAAAGCACAGTACTTGTTTTTTTATTATTGATTATGGAATTTTACTAAGTAAAAACCTCTCAAATTCAAACTGGGAAAGCACCTGCACTCAATGTTTGGAGTCGTTCATTTTAGAGCTTTTCATATTATATCATAGATTTTTTAGGAAGAACTACCTATCACAATTGTCATCATGATAGAGTTTTTGACGGATGTGGAGTTTTCGCCACCCATCTAGTGTTGAGGAAATTGTTAAACCCATCACGTTTCTCTAAAGCAGATTATGTTGAAACCGTTCATTGTGAGATATAGAATGAATCACATGCGATAAAAAGATAATATTTTGAAAATTACTGTGTTTCTTACTATTTAAACTCTCTTTTACTTCACAAATTTCTCGAGTCTCGAATAAATTCATGGTTTGTAAATTTGACACAGCTTCAACATTGGATGATTTCCGTACGTCGTTGAAATATTCAAAAGCCACAACATTAATAACAATACGAACGTTACATGACAGGTGCATCGAAACGAGACGTGGTATAGTCACAGCTCATCAGCAGATTAGCCCAGTTTGCGAAACACAATTAAGATTCTTTAACAGACAGTCGATCAATATACAACCTTCATAACATCACAGTGAAAACAATGGCATCTATAAAATGATGAATTGAAGGCAAAATAACTTAGAGCTAATGACCCTTATCCAAAAATGAGTAATTGTTTTTTTAAGTACGTTAATGGAAGACTGTATTTAATAAGTATAGAATTAAATGATGGTTCACCAAATTGAGATTTTTATTTTTTCAAGGGAGAGTACAATACAACGAGTCAACATACGTGGTCTTGGATGTCCTTAATTAATATGTCAAACATGAGCACGATCTGTCAACTAGTTTGTTTACGACATCTGTTGAAACCAGTCGGCCTCAGTAGTATTCGGCAAAATTTGCAATGGAATAATATTGAGCAAAGAGTTTGTCTCAAATTTTGTTTTTTGAACAGAATTTCATGTGGTGATGCATTGCGAATGCTGTAAAAGGCTTATGGAGACGCTGTTCCATCAAGAACCTAAGTGTACGAGTGGTACAAAGCCTTTAAAGACTGTCGGGAGATCGTCGAAGATTTGCCTCGTTATTGATGACATTCGACCTCTTCAACCGACGATTAGGTTAGATCAAAAAATCAAGGAAATAGTGCTCGGAAACGTTCATGCCTGTGTTACAGAGATAGCTCCTGATCTAAACATCTCTCGTAAAACCGCTCGTTTGATTTTGGGGAACCAATTTGGCATTGGTTTATTGCTTTTCGGGGCACGATGAATAATCTTTTTTTTTATCTAGACAATGCGGTGCGATGGTGGCGTCACTTTGATTTTTGCAAAAAGAAGAGTGATGTTATTTGTATCAAAAGTGAAAACAATCATGGCTGCATAGTCCTCATACTCCTGTTGTCTAATCTGGGAGTTTTTGTAAGTGACATTAAAAAACAATTGTTATAATTTGCATTAGGTTTGGGGGCAATTTTTATGTTGTGGTTTGAGATTTGAATTTCAACTTGCTGCGAAATTGGACTCAAACAAGTTCAGGGAAAGAATTTTCGAATATCAGTATTTGTGGAGCCATGTGATTTTAAAGAATCTCTTCTTCTATATGACTGATGAATATTTCAGCAAGAAGTGGAATTAAGAAAGAGCCCATAGCTAGGCCACCAGACGATAAATTATATCAGACATATCGTCCATCAAAAAGTAAAAAATCATTTGTAGATGCTGTAACATTTTATTATTTTTCATGAAGTTTTAGAGAGTGTTTTATGGAATATTTGGGGATAAAATTTGAATGTGTTTTGAAAGTGTAATTTGGCGTTTCTGAATGTTTTTACGTTGGTGAACTAGTGTAAGAGACAACTTGGCGGGCATTTTCTTTCTGAGTCTCAATAAGCCTTCAAAGTTTAGGTGCACAAGGTTCCAAATAGATGAGGGGCAATTTCGGTTTATTGAAGAAAGTGGGTGAAATTTTAATGGGAAAGCGTTCAAGGGATGGTTCGAATTTTAGAGCTGGGTCACAACTCAGTTTGCAAATTGATGTATTTTGAAGTAGAGTGTTCATTTTTGTGTTGTATTCTTTACGAGGTATGATGATGATGGCACTGGATTTATTAGCTTTTGTGAACATCATATTATTTTCTTTGATCTTCCGTTCAATGGGAACCGATGGTATATTTGGTTGTGATATCCAGTTTTGGTTGAGTGTAATTGGAGAGAGTTTTGGAAATTGCGGATTTAACCGCCAGAATTTCTATATTTCAATGTAACAAACTTCTTTTCTCCTGTCTCTTTATAATTCATACCTGTTTTTTCATATTTAAGATAAATTTTACAACTATGTCCTAGTTTTAACTCATAATTTTTGAACCTCACCTAATTTTGTAATATTCTTCACAAAGTCGATCAAAATAACCGTATGCTGATCAACTATCACTTAGTAACGACCAACTCGATATCATATTTGAATTTCCTATTATCGAAATGACTATTCCCTACAGTTAACCATGACATGTTTCATAAAGTATAAAAATAGAGTCGACAATTTTAAAAAGGATCTGGAAACGTTATTTAACAATTCATCTCATTCGTTTCATTCTTTGATTGATATAAATATTTTACGGAATTTTGTTTTTCAAATTTATTATTCAATCCTAAATAATTTTATACAATGAAATATATTAATTTATCAGTCATGAATGATTCCATGTCATGAAATTCTCTGATATATCATAAAACAAGTAGTTTTCCAGACAATACAGAATAAATTGCAGTAAGAGACATAAGCCAAATTCACTCTTTCAATGTACCTAGAAAGTTATAAGAACCATCAATGTGCCTGGTAAGACAAAATAACCATCAAAGTGTCTGGCTATTGAGAAAATATCTCTCGAGTTCTTCAGGTGACATATTTGAAATTCGTGTTTCATGTAGAAGTACAGTTTGAATTTATTATAGTTTGCGAGTGTCTGGCAGGGGATTGAAACCATGCTAATTGTCTGGCAGTGAGCGACCTGATTCCTACGACTACTCCGAATAAAATATATTCAAACAGAGCTTTATATAATAACGAATTTGAGGTGCGAATTGCAGGCTATTGATTTATTTTTGTATTTTTTGTATTCTTGTTTTTCTGAGAAATTCTTCGGTGGATTATCTGTGCAAACTATTTCCTTTATCATCATCCCACAAAGTGAACTTCGATCCGATGAATGAGATGAAGGCTTGAAGTCTGTTCCCCGAGAAATTTTTTACCCATCGAAATTATTCTAACAAAGTTCAGTCTACCATAAGCGCAGATATGTGGTTCATTGCACCATATCGTTGAAACCATTTATTGCATATACGATGTACCATAGAAGTCTTGAGATTCTTTTGAATGCTAGCTATATGTTTGGTCTACCTGATGCTCAATTTCCGTACTCTTTTCGATCATTCTCAACAGAGAATTAATCGTAATGACCAATAGGTAAACTATGACAAAATACTGCATAAACAACTAGACCATACACAATATTTGGTTGATGTTTTTTTGTAAGATACATTTTTTGTTTTGAACGATATATACAGTGTCTTTCAACAAATAATCATCACCCCCTCAATCTCAAAATTCACCCATTGTGGAGACAAGAACCGAAACACGTCAATTTTTGATGGGAGGAGAAACGATTTCTGAGATGGTTCGTAACACGTAAAACCATCCCCCTTTACTCAACAGCACCTACGTCAAATCTTATAGGGAAAGTGGGCCAAATGACATACCCCTGGAAAGGACTTTTGATTCTTTGTTCAAATATAGTATCCTCATGAACATTCATTACCACAGCGAAGATTGCAGAAAAAACTGGGACATGTCAATTTTGATTGAAAATGGACAATTTCTGAGTTGGACAAGAACATGTAGAATCAACCCCTTACCCTCATGAGCATCTAAGTGAAAATTAATTATAGAGAATGTGGGTCGAGTGGAATACCTTTGGAGAGGTCTTTTAATTGTCTATTAAATAAATAGTACCTTTATGAACATTGAATATTATACCGGCAGTTCAACCACAACGATACAAACAATTATTCAATCTCTTCTAAAAGTTTGAAGAATTTCTGGTGTCAAAAGTATGCATCCGGTGACAATTATTGTATAGCATCAACTCTTTCTTCAATATGGCTCCATAAGAAGAAATCTGAAGGACACAAATCAAGTGACCTGGCTGGTTACCCAACTCTACCTCTTCTACCAATCCCCTGACTTGGAAGATTTGCATCCAAATGTTGTCGCACACGAACATCGAATGTGATAAACCAAATGATAATTTATATTGAATTATTTTAAACAATTATTTTTGTATATTTTTATATTAGTTTTTATGCAGGTCTACTCTTATATCGATGGAAGGACCAGTTTCACCTGTATAAAATGCAGTTATTTCATTATAGTTTACATGAACTGCTTCTTTCATTTAAGTCAAGTAGATCTATGCTATTAACTGAAGTGTATAGTATATACTTATTCGTTCATATTGGGCTGATTTTATTCTCATTCAATGTATGGTTTTATCCTACCCTATAATGATTCAAAAATTTTAAAGAGGATTCAAGTGTCTATCAATACGTGTCGAAACATGAAATATATCATCAACATACGTTTTCCAGTGAAGAACGTCATTAATAAAATATAAGATGAAGAGAAAAATCATGTACAATATTGGTCATGAAGATTTTCTACTCTTCTCTTTTTGAGCAAAATCTAAATGACGAATTCTGAGAATGAACCTCTCGCAATATGTTAGTTTCTAATCAATATCGTCATTACTAGGAAGATATGTTGATGATACATTTTGTATTTGGACGTGTACTGATAGACAATTAAATCTCTTTTGCATATTAAATGAATTTTACGTACTATAAATTTCACTATGGAAATTGAAAATAAGCATTTAATCCTCATTTTCTTAGATATCCAGAGAGCATGAGATAACTCACTTTGACATTTGACGAAAACCAAACTCCACTGATACCTCAATCCATATTATTCTTTCCATCCACATAGCATTAAAATGTGAGCGTTTCATACTTGTGCATAGGTAACTTCATTCATGAAAACAGTTCGAGAAAGAAGATATCATGTTGATAACATTAGCATCAAATAACGGGTACAATAAAAACATCATAGACAAATTATTAACTAAAAGACATCACAAATTATTATGCTCGATTTTTTGTTCACATAAATCAAGACGGCCAAGTTTTCACGAATAAGAAATATCAATATTCAGTCTTGTTCAATAACAATGAGATCGACTTGATACATGTAAAAAAGCAACGGATAATTATTTACATCGAAGAAAATTATTTTTCAAGGGACAACATTCAACCTTCCGTAGAATGTTAAATATCCTCCCTTGAAGAAGCTAGTTTTCTGATCTACTCTTCATAATCACCGTTAACCGGGGCCACAGGGAAGTGGTACAGCTCGGTCAGATGTCACGAATAGGAACAATGGACTGCAGTTTCGGTCTTGTTTGACCTCGTCAGCATTGTCTTCCCATTCATAACACAAGGCTATGCCGTTACCTAATCATCTCAATTCGTTGGAGCGAACGCAATAATCACTGCGCCCCCAACGAACCGAAACAGAGGCTACCTCACCAACGCCCCGCAAAACGGTGAAACCAAAGTGCAGATAAAACAGGAAAACGTTAAGTGGTCACACTAGTTCGATAACATACCGCCATGCGACACTCACGTATCTGACAGAAGCGGTCGTCGAAGGACCGACGCTCCTCATTTCTATGTGGTCTACAACCAGGTATACACAAACATCTCAAAACGAGACCGAAACTGCCGTCCATTGTTCCTATTTGTGACATTTGACGGTGCTGTACCACTTCCCTGTGGCCCCGGTTAACGGTGATTATGTAGAGTGGATCGGAAGACTAGCTCCTTCAAGGGAGGATATTTAACATTCTACGGAAGGTTCAATATTGTCCCTTGAAGAATAAATCTCGCATATAGTAACTGTTCTTTTCGATGTTTGTGTATACCTGGTTGCGAAATCTCGCATATAGTAACTGTTCTTTTGAGATGCTTCTGTCTGATTCGTGAGTGTCGCATGGCGGTATGTTATCGAACTAGTGTGACCACTCAACGTTTTCCTGTTTTATCTGCTATTTGGTTTTACCGTTTCGCGGGGCGTTGGTGAGGTAGCCTCTGTTTCGGTTCGTTGGGGGGCGCAGTGATATTTACATTATTGCGTTCGCTCCAACGAATTGAGATGAGTAGGTAACGGCATAGCCTTGTGTTACGAATGGGTAGACAATGCTGACGATGGCAAACGAGACCGAAACTGCAGTCCATTTTTCCTATTCGTGACATCTGATCGTGCTGTACCACTTCCCTGTGGCCCCGGTTAACGGTGATTATAAAGAGTAGATCGGAAAACTAGCTCCTTCAAGGGAGGATATTTAACATTCTACGGAAGGTTGAATATTGTCCCTTGAAAAATAATTTTCTTCGATGTGTCTACACATTGCGAAATCTTGCATATAGTAGCTTTTTGTTTCGAGGTGTTTGAATATATATTTTATAGTTAATGATTGTCCTGCTTTTTATATACATCAAACTGGTCGTTCCGTAAATATTAAAGAAGACGAAAATAAGAAATCAAAACTAACAACTGGTTTTTCAGAATATTGTGTAAACAAAAATCACTTCCTAGATTTCACAATATACTGAATTTTACATTCAGGTAACAGAAGCAAGAGATTAGATCCATTAGAATACGTAAAAATTCTATCAGTCCACCTACATAATCTACTATGTATTAACGAACAGCATCATTTCCGTTCATCCTTTTTTTTCATCTCTTTCTTAGGTATAAATGATATTGAATTATTTCTATTTCGTTGAACATGTCAAATATGTTTTCATTCATTATATTTTGTGAATCTCAAGCTACTGTTGGTTCTTCAATCGTTTGATTATTTCCTAAGAAAGTTAAAAAGTATAGACCTTTTGCATTCAAAAAAGATGCCATAATATTTAGTTCTGTGAAATATCGAACTGCAATAAGCAGCAATGATATTTTCTTCACAAAATCACATTCAGCTTGATCTGTCATTCTCCTTTCAGGGAAATATGGGACGGCCAAAGTTCGGTAATGAAAAAGCGGGAGCTGTTTGAAAGGTCCTTCTGAATTTTTAATGAACTTTCAGGAAGGAGGACCCAGTTTTCATGATAAATTTCAATCTCGGCTCTTCTCCATATATATTTTCATGAAAATGATGATTTCGCATACAGATGCATTCAATTGAATGAGGTTTTCCATTCGTTTCATTTTAATTGATGTACATTTCGGGAATGAATATCTTGACATCACTGAGCTGTTACTCGATGGGGACGGCATACTTATAAAATATTCATGACCTTATAATTCAATATATGTATCGCCTACATGAACCGTAAAGTTAGCGAGAAACTTTATCTCACGGGAAATTTAAAACTGTCATCTATCACTTTTGAAATAACGATAGACTTCACATACACCTATGATTCAAATTCAAGCGTTTCATCTGAGATATTTAAAAGAAATCAAATTGGTGGAATCTTGGTGGAACGTTGGTCATTGAGTTTTTAGTATGTTAAAGAGAATTAACACGTACGAACTAAGAAACTTAGAGATAGAAATATGTAACGAAATGATTTACCTGCCCTACGAAACAGTTTTTGAAAATTTAGGTTGAAGAGATATGTATTTATAACTAGTTTCTAGAAATGACAAATTTTTCGATAGAAACCTTTCAAATCCCGAAACATTTTCTTTCTATATCAAATAATTTTTTTATTATTATATATATATATATATATATATATATATATATATATATATATATATATATATATATATATATATATATATATATATATATATATATATATATATATATATATATATATATATATATATACTCGTAGTAAAACCCTATATATATATATATATATATATATATATATATATATATATATATATATAGGGGTTTTACCCCGACGAGTTATATATCTGTTCATGCAATCAAACTGATTTCATGAAAAAAAAAAAATATATATATATATATATATATAATGATATCAAGCTTTCGACTTTAACTAATTCTTCTTCAGGTTCTTCCTGAAGAGAAGAAGGGGATACAGGAAGAAACCCTAGTAAAAAGATTACCTCACACAAAAGTGATTCAAGAAAGAACAAAAAATCTCACGCGGCAGCACTCCACGAAAATGAATTGGGTCATCACCTTAATTTTGATAATATTACCATCTTGGACACTGAAAGCAACCTATGGAATAGGAGATTGATAGGTGATAGTTTGTCAGGAACCCACTGCGATGAATTTCAAGAAAGATCTGGACAGATTAGACAGTATGTACGCATACTTTGTAGAAATTGACAAAATATCCAGAAATCACAATGGTAGACCACCACTGTTTCCATACCGCAGTTTTAAGTTTAGTCAATTTCCATCTCGGTCCCCATTCAATAGATGAGATTACCTACGTGAGAGTAAAGTAAAATAATGGACTGTAAATAAAAAGACCACTTATTTGTTGTCATTTCCTGGTTTTAGCCATTCTCTGGATAGCTGTTACCTTGATTGATACTAACCCTTCAGGAAGTAAGAAATTTTTAATTATTTAAATAAGTCATTAGCAGAATTTAACTGTTTTAGGTGAACTAAAGCTCCTTTCTTTCTTTCTTCTTTTACATTCAAAGCTCCCTTTCTGAAATATTAGTAGCAGTAGGGATTTTGTTAGTGTCATAACGTTTTAAGTGATTTGGACATATATAGTTTTTGTTCTTTTTTTTATGTAATCTTGCATTAGCGTAAATGGGAATTTCTGTTCCTTTTCGAATTGAATTTAGACTTGAATGGTTCTTAGCATTCATTAATTAATGACTCACCTTGGTATGCTGGTGGCTTTGTGAAAGTTCTGTGCACGGTAACTACTCAGTTGATCATTTGTAACTAATCCATCAATTTTGATGACAGATGTCATGGATGACAGACATGGCACTCGTCAGAGAAAAATTTCCGTTTGTGAAAACGACTACACGTGCATAGTCTGAACAGAGATTTTTGGCTAAAAAAAACAAAGATGCTAGTTTATAACCTTAGAATACAATCCTCAATTTCCGTGAGTACTCTATTTTCTCAAGTTAATCATATTTTCCATATTTTGTAGCACTCTTGAAGAAGTATTAATCAAAGTCGAAAGCTTGAGTGGAAGAAAAATGAGTCTTTCATTTTGTAATTGTTGCTATCCCGATATATATATATATATATATATATATATATATATATATATATATATATATATATATATATATATATATATATATATATATATATATATATATATATATATATATATATATATATATATATATATATATATATATATATATATATATATATATATATATATATATATATATATATATATATATATATATATATATATATATATATATATATATATATATATATATATATATATATATATATATATATATATATATATATATATATATATATATATATAATATATGAGATATGTATAAATATATATCTCTGTTTTCAACAGTCTTTTATTTTTAAATAGTAGGGATTTTACTAAGGGCTCAAAACTGATAATTGGAGTCTCATATGTGGTACTCTTTCTTTCTTTACTATGGTAAATAAGGAAAGAGTACCGCATAAAAAATTCGTATGCGAAGAATGGTGAACACACGAGAAGAAGAACCAATAAACCAAGACCAAAAAATAAATGAGAAAGAAAAAGAACACTTTTTAGCTGACTCAAAGATAAGATACCAACTCCGCAATGAAAAACAGAATAAACGGCATAAAAGTGATATTGTTAAATACCCAGAGAGCTGTGCACTGACCAAACACAGCAATTTGAAGGACCACGCGATGAACTTTGAAGAAGCAAAAGTTTTGGCAGTAGAAAGGAATTACGAAAAAAGACGATTCCGAGAAATGTTTCACATAAATAGGCTTGAGGAGATGATAAACAAAAAGACAGACATGAATCAGTTGAGCGCGATTTACACTCACCTTATTTCAGAGGAGTGGAAGAGAAACGATATCTGCCTTGGTCAATTGGACAAGTGAGTGAACGCTGTGTTCTTGTTATGATTTTTGAATCTATAATTGTTCATCTAAATCATGAAAATTCTTATTGACGTATTCTGGAAACCTCAATGTATAAACCTCAAATTTTGATTGAATTTGTTACACTAGTTTGTATTTCAATTTGTTCTGTTTCATTCATTGTAGAACCCTGATGAAGGATGTGAAAAAATATTCGAAAGCTTGGTAAATAAGGAGAGAGTACCACAGAAGAGACATTATCAGTCTATAGTCCTTAATATACAATCCCTAAGATATATATATATATATATATATATATATATATATATATATATATATATATATATATATATATATATATATATAAACTTGAAATATATAAATATATATATATATATATATTATATATAGTACCCTATAAATTGATGACTGGGTCGATAACACCTGTTATTTCAATTACTAAAACATCTAACACATAAGTCTAGCTTGTTTCGTTCATGAATATCCTTTCTTTAATTGAAAATTATCGATTTTTCGCTTATTGAACAAATTGATATATCTCGAGAGTGTCGTGAGCTTTTAAAATAATGAACGGTATTTTGCGACTAAAAACAAACGGGACATAACTTGTATTCCGCCTCACATTTCGACGAAACCAAGAAACACCGAAAACTATGTTTTTTTCAATTTTTGACACTTATTATTTTTCAATTCATTAGATTCGCCGTAAATAACTAAATGGGGTTTCCCATACATAATCTGTACTTGAGATTTCAAGTTTTCAAGTTTTGCTCTGGGAACTGTCTTTGTACACGAAGGAATTTTAGCCGTCTCTACCAACTTTAGATAGGTACCTAAAATTCGTCTTTTCGTCATAACTTGAAATCTCAGGTACAATGTATGTATGAGGAACTTCATTCTGTTTTTACGGAAAACAAGAGCACTCTGTATACTGACGGAGATTCGGACGAATATGATTCATGACTCGCATGGTTTCTTGTATGCAAAACACTTTTTACTATCTTGGTAGCTCACGCTGTTCTCGAGATATATCAATTTTTAAATTATATATATATATATATATATATATATATATATATATATATATATATATATATATATATATATATATATATATATGTTGTGGATGTTCGTGTGCGACAATATTAGTATGCCAATTTCCCAGGTTGGTGAATTGGCATAGGAGAAACAGTTGGTAGCCAGCCAGGTCACCTTATTTGAAACCCTTAGATTTCTGCTCAAGGGGTTATCTTAAATTGCGAATCAATGCTACACAACCTTAAGACCTTGGAAGAGCTGCGGAGGAGACTCGTCACCAAATGCATACTAGAATCGTTTCTACCGTTGAAGGAGGTCATTTTGTGGATTTAATTGGATTTTTGGAAAATTTTCGTTGGAATAATAGTTTTCCTTGGGTTTGAACTGTCTGTATGATATTGAATGTTCATGAAGATACTACCTTTGTATCGAGATGAAAAAAACCTCTGCAAAGATGTGTCACTCGACCCACTTTCCCTATAAAGAGTTTCCACTAATTAAAGGGTAAGCAGATGGCAAGGGTTGATTTCACATGCTCCAAACCGAGTCAACAATTGGACCCCCTAATCAAAAATTCACGAGTCTCAGCTTTTTCTGCACAAATTAGTCAATTTTGTTATGGATGGGGATAATATATATATATATATATATATATATATATATATATATATATATATATATATATATATATAGTGTAAAATAAGACGATATCATTCAAAAGAGAAGAGTTTATGATGGAAAATATCAACAATTTTCGAGTTAATGAAGAATTAAAAATTCTATCATCTTCATGCATTCGCGAAGAGACCAGTCAACTAGCATCGAATGGTTACTAATCATTTTCGAAATCTCAAAATCGAGTGTTTCCTCCTCGGGGCCTAATTACTGCCAGTTTACGTCTCGAAAGCCCCTCAAACCAATTTTGGATGTACTCTTGAGTCAGTGAGTTCCAAATTTCAGGAAGCAGATTTTCTAGTTGTTGAAGTGTTCTACATGGAATCCTACGTTGTTAAATTTGCCACCCCATGTTGTCCCAAACATAGTATTCAAGTCAGGACTTCGGTCTGGCCATCTTAAAATATCAATTTCTACATTTTGCAGAAATTTTGTGACTACTCTAGCTGCATGAGGCCGATCTTTATCTTGCATATAAATGAAGTTTTCGCCAATTGATAGGCCAAATGGTATAACATGGGGTTCAAGGATATCTGCGGACGTATCTTACCGCTGTCATTCTTCCATTATTCACTAGGGCTAACTCAGTTCGACCATGGAAAGAAATGCCTCCCCACACTATTACTGAGTCTCCTCCGAAGTTTTCGGTTTCCCGGATATTGCAATGCTGATACCGTTCCCCAGGTCGTCTGTTTATAGGCATTCGTCTATCATTTGATACTAGACAGAACCTGGACTTGTCGGAAAAGAGAACATTCGACCATTCTGGAATATCCCAATTTGCAAACTGAAGTCTTGCAACTCGATGCTCACTGGTGAGACGCGGGCCGGTAGTTAACAGTTTGCAATGAAATATGCACATTTCTGGTAAGTGCAAGTTCATTTTGTATTATTCTAGCCGTACAGTGCCGAACTCTTAGTGCAGTTAAACGAAGCCAAAGATCATCAACTGGTGTTGTTATCCGATTTCTTCCCTGTCCGGCCCTTCTTCCATATTCCCCTGTTTCGTGGTACCGATTAATTGCTCTTTAAATAGTGCTTTGGTTAACATTCAACAAGTTAGCCACGTACCATTTGCTTTGCCCCTCCTCTAGAAATGTTACAATTCTTACCACTTAATGATCACTCAAATAGCGTCCAGGACGTTCAGCAGCCTTTACAACAAATTCAAAGATTCGAAAATCAACAAGAAACACAGAAAATTCGCATTTATCAAGGGTGAAAACTGAAGAAAAATGAACGAATACTGATAGTCAAATAAACTCATTCTTGTTTCAGACGTGTTTGGGATCATATGGAAACAAATGTTACTACATAGATAAGATTTGTTTCCCCTCATTTGTTCATAAACATATGTTGTCAAAGTAAGTGCGATTGAGCTGCTTAATCGATTGTGGAATTCAAAATTCCAGGTGATGCGACAATTTTTGTGGGGTGTGTATATATCCAATATTCGTTATATCGAATTTTCTACGATTTTCAGATTGAAATCGAAATTATTATGTTTAATAAAACTCTCAAAGTACGAAGATTCCAAATTGGCGAATTTATCCGACTTCAAAATGAAATTGGAATTCGTTTCATTCAAAAGAATACCAAGAACTTTCAAATAGCAAGAATTTCAATGGAAATGAGCAAGAGAAATCCCAGCACAAGCACAAGTTTACAAACTGAATAGCCTGATTTTCACCCGACTGCCAAAGGTTGAAACGGAAAAAAACCGGTTTAATTGGTTTAATTAAATCGAACGAATTTTACTTCGCCTCTGGGAAAAGGACATAATTATTAAGGCAACACCAACGGCACTATTTTCTGGAAAATGATTCCGTGCGATGAGATACTTCTCATGTTTCAATTAGGAGAAACGAGAGTCATTCGGATCTCTTTGGAAGGAAATGCAGACCTCGTGTAATTCAGTAATGGCACGTAGGAATTTTTTTACCGATGATGAGGTTGAGTTTAAATTTCGCGCTTTATGCGCTAGTTGAAACGAAATAACTCCCATATTTAGAAATAAGAAAATATATGAAAAAAAGCTCAGCACTTTCTTCATTTTAATGAGTTATATTGATGCTTTATTTATTTTATAGCAATTCATTTTCAACGAAGATGAAGTACAATATATTTAATACTTTCGACAAACAAGATTAGTTTCGACCGTCAAGTCACAAGTTTAAACGTTCACATATTGGAGAATTATTATCAGAGCATAACCGTTCTTTGAATCTGGTTTTGGAATACCTACCAGTCTGCCCGATATAAACTATCGTACACCCATCGTAAACAATCTTGTAAAATCCTGATTTTTTGAGTTTGTTTGTTTTCTGTTTAGCATTGAACTAGTACAAGAATTGAATTCGTTTTTATATATCCTAAGTATTATACCGCGTGTAACTGAAACTAGGGCCACCCCTGTAACTTTTTTTTTATTTGGAATTTGGAGAAGTTACTTAACACTAATGAAACTGTCGATGTTCTGGTGAACAAATTTACAGAGGAAATTTAGAATGTTGTTGAAAAATTCATACCCACGTATACCATTAGAGCAAAATTTTCAATTCATTTCAAATTCGAAAATATTAAGACCATTGAACTGAAGAATAAGTTTCATAGAAAATTCAAAAGATATGCAAATATAGCTGCATATTATAGTTTTACAGACTTCAGAAGGAAGTCGAAACAGCTTATATATGAAGATTTTCAGGACTACATACGTGATATTGAAAACAAAATCAAACATTATACTGAACAGTTTTGGAATTTTGTCGTAAGTAATACCACAAGGGCTCAGATTTGGCAGAATATTTTTCTATGCTCGTTTTCGAATACTTTCGTGCAGGCAATTCAACGGGAACTGGGCGACAAAATCGTCGCCATCGAGCAGGTCGGGGGAATAACTCACTGAATTTTTCAGACATCAAACTAAAATTCGACATTCGAGCGTTTTTTCATCATCTAGACTGGAGAGTATTAAAAACTTGTTGGTTGCTCTACAGGGTGATACACTTTTCGGTGTCATGTCGTATTTTTTCCCCAGAGCTTTTGTACAGCACTCCACTCGCCACATTTTCTAATATTTTCAAATTACTTGATTCTATTTAAAAATTTTCTTGTTCATTGCATTTTTTTGTATCTATCACCGTTCTGGAGGAGAAAATCAAAATAAGATTTGTGTTCCGAACTTAACAATAGATTCAGGCCCATTTTTATGTCGAAACACAAGTCCAGGTTATTTCCATTTTAATCTACCAAACTTCATTGGTCGACCGTGAATCGCAATTGAGTGACTCTCAAAACGAATTATGCCTTGAATGTTTGGTTTTTTCTTTTGTTTAAAACGCTTAGAAGAGTAAACAGGGTATCCCAAGTTGAACGGCTTATTAGATGTTTATGAAGAGCTAATAACGCTATTGTTCTAAAATTTTGGTAGCTGATTGAGCTGTTCCAAAACTCTATATCTAAAATAATTTCACCATGCATTATACCAGTTATAGTTATACTAACTTTTTATTTGATATAGAATACCCTGTATATTGAAAGCTGGTTCGATAACTTATACAAGAATTGAATTTGTTTTTATATATCCTAAGTATTATACCGCGTGTAACTGAAACTAGGGCCACCCCTGTAACTTTTTTTTTATTTGGAATATCTCGATGAAATTCAAGAATCATATAGAAGACAACATTTCAAATTTGATAACATTAATATTTTTTTAAATTTTGTTTCCGTTTATGCCGTAAACGATACCAACTTTCGATTTTCAAATAGGACACCCTGTATTTTCTGCTTATTTAACTGTACATCTGACTTACGACCTTTTGACATATTCTTGAAAGAAAACAAAATACAATTTTTTTTTGCAATTTTCACCTCTCGTTCTAGAAGGGCATGAACAGTAGTAACAATTAGCTTAGCTCAACATCTCCTTTAACGAGAATACAAGATTGTATCTGAAAATTTAATTGCTCAATTTTTACGGAGTGTCAAAGTTTCAAATTTCAGTTTTCCTTCAAGAAGTAGGTTTTCTTCAACCCTATCGGGCCACCCAGTAATAAGGAAGCAGTATTTTTTATTTTTTCACTTTTTTTTTCATACCACTCACGTCCCTCTATTCTTCACGGTTACGGAGTTCTACTGGAATATACCTAGGGAATTTTTGCAGTTTCCCTATTCGCTAATAATAATAGATCCATTGGCGATGCCAAAGTTTTGTTCATACTTATAATATTCTGTGATCATAAAAATGTTAGTGTGACATGTGAAAATTCCATTGTTGTTAATAATCGACATTGCGAATTAGTGAATTCAGTTTCGAGTATAAATCAATACACATCGATAACAAAATGCTCTTCTTCAGCAGGTTGCACCTCACGAAATTTTCGTTCAATTTTCGAAAAATAGGTTCTATTCGGATGAAGTCTTTCCGGATAGCGGTCTCCGTATAATTGTTCAGCTTGCACGCTATTTTGCCTCCACTCTCCATAAATAAGGAGCATATCAATTAATCACTTTGGGTGTATTGATTCATACTCAAAACTAAATTAACGAATCCGCAATGTCGATAATCAACAACAATGGAATTTTGACATGACACTGATATTTTTAAGATCACAGAATGAACAAAACTTTTGCATTGCCAACATAGGTATTGATATTAGTGAATGGCGAACCTACGCAAAAAGTGCCTAGGTATTATCCACTAAAACTCCAGAATTGTTAAAAATATAGTGACTTGAGAGGTATAAAAAAATATGAAAAAATACTGCTTCTGTAATACTGGGTGACACTATATGGTTGTCTCAAAAGCAGACCTATTTTATGAAGAAAACTGCTTCATTTGGAGTAAGAAATAATAACAGATATTTACTTTTAAAATAGGTACGATAGGTACAATTAAGCTAGTTTGAAATCATTCAAACACCCCTGATACATAAATAAATTCATAATTATGATTTTTTTGTATCAAATAACAGTTATTACAACAGGTTGATAATGTATACATGGCATAGTATGAATAACTTTCGATGTGCATATCATACCAAATGTCTGAATAAATATCCTTTCAGTAGCCTATTACCAGTCAGTAGCATTTTGAAGGATATTCTATCATTTTTGTTTTATTTCAATTCAGAAACAATACTACACGTTCACTTCTTGAAGAGGTGAGATTTATCGTAGTTTTGAATCATTTCACTACCCCTCGTACAGTGGTAAATTCCTGATCATGGATTTTTTCTTTTAATAGTTATAACAACATGTATATAATAGATACAAACTATGTTGTGAATAACCTTTGATATTCATATCATACTGAATGTATTTTCGTAAACAGGGTGAATTTCTTTGTGAGAGAAATATATAGAGAAAAGCCTATTACTTGTCATTAGCATCTTGGAAATTATCCAATTCTTTTATGAAGATAGTCTCGATTTATTGAATTTTATAGGTTAGGTTGCTTAACTTCAATTCTGAAATAACAGCACACGGTTATGAATATTTCTGTTATCAGAAACATAAAAAGAATTAGAGCTAAAAACTAATAACAGCTCCGAAAGTAATTTCACCGATAATACTGACAAAACCAGTCAATTCCTTCTTAAATATGAATCCCGGACCTCCTAACCTGTACGGCCTTATAAAACACCACAAAGACTTTGCCCAATACGTCCAGTAGTATCATGCATGAACAGCACAATATATAAATTGGCAAAAGAAGCAATTAAAAAAGATCGCGTGAATGAGTCAACGACAAACTCAGGTATCCATAGACTACTACAATAACAGAAACCCTTGATGCGTTCGCATAATGAAACGATGAAATAGCTTTATGATATTCAGAATAAATAGAATCAAGAAAAGTGAAAACTACTTTAACCAAATTGTAAATTAGATTTAGATGAATATTATAAAAGAATGATTTACTTATTCTGATTTATTATAACGCATCGTAGCAAAATACAATGAAATACAGCCAAAATAATTTGGAGTTCATGAGTTCTAAACGAAATACCGATAAAGCAGCTCATTCAAACAGGTTGATACTTTCATTCTTTCTCACGAATGAAGTAATCCATATACATTCCCAGTTTTCTATTTGATCAGAGATCATGCCATAAACAGATGTTCCCACAAATATTGAAGTGTTAAACGCCCTCTCTTCAATTCTCGAAAGTGTATATGGAAAAGTTTAGTCTATGATATCAATGAATAATCAGTAGTCCATATTGTAACCTGGAAGACACAGAAGTTATATTACAGAGTAGTCGATAGGAGCACGAAGAATTTGTAGTAAAGTTTTGAAACGAATAGCAGTTTGACTATAAAAGTGTATTTCTCTCACTCATTCCTTATTATGAAATATTTCTAGGATATTTTACTTACATAGATATTAATGACTATTTATGTCGCCTTGAATGGGAGAAGTTACTTAACACTGAAAGTATCGATGTTCTTGTGAACAAATTTTCTGAGGAAATGTAGAATGTTGTTGAAAAATTCATACCTACGTATACAATAAAAGCAAAATTTCCAGTTTATTTCAAATTCGAAACTATTAAGACTATTGATCTGAAGAATAAATTTCATAGATAATTCAAAAGATATAAATATATAAGTGCATATAATAGTTTTACAGAACTCAGAAGGAAGTCAAAACAGCTTATATATAAAGATTTCCAGGACTACACACGTGATATTGACAGCAAAATCAAACATAATACTGAGCAATTTTGGAATTTTGTCGTAAGTATTACCACAAGAGCTCAGATTTGGCCGGATATTTTTCTATGATCGTTTTCGAATACCTACGTGCAGGCAATTCAATGAGAACAAAATCACGAGAGCGTAGCTCGAGTGATTTTGTCGATCAGGTCGGCGGAATAACTCACTGAATTTTTTAGACATCAAACTAAAATTCGACATTCGATCGTTTTTTCATCAGCTAGACAACAGAGTTTGAAGATTTGTTGGTTGCTATACAGGGTGATATATTTTTCGGTGTCATGTCGTATTTTTCCTCAGAACTTTTTTGCAGCACGCCACTGACCACATTTTCTAATATTTTCAAATTACTCATCTGTCACCGTTCTTGAAAAAAAATCACAATAAGAGTTATGTTCCGAACTTAGCAATAGATTCAGGCCCATTTTCGTGTCGAAACACAAGTCCAGGTTATTTCCATTTTAATCTACCAAACTTCACTGTTCGACCATGAATCGAAATTTAGTGACTCTCAAAACGAATTATGCCTTGAATATGTTTGGTTTTTTCGTTTAAAATGCTTAGAAGAGTAAACAGGGTTAGATTAGTTGAACGGCTTATTAGACGTTTATGGAAAGCTAATAACACTATTGTTCTGAAATTTTGGTAGCTGATTGAGCTGTTCCAAAACTCTAAATCTGAAATAATTTCACCATGCATTTCCAGTTATACCGGAAATGCATACTAACTTTGTTATTCGATATAGAATACCCTGTATATTGATAGCTGGTTCGATAACACTTGTTATTCCAAGTACAAAAACATATAACAGGCAAGTCTAGCTTGGTTTGTTCGTAAAATTTCCTGTTTTCACTTGAAAATTATTGTTTCTTTGCTTTTTGAAAAAATTGATATATCTCGAGAACGTGAGCTACCAAAATAATGGAAGGTGTTCTGCAAACAGGTAACCATGCGAAACATAACTCATATCCGACTGAATCTCAGTCAATATACACAGTGCTCTTGTTTTGGTCTCACATTTCGAAACGAAGAAACATCAAAAACTAAGTTATTGTGAATTGTTGCCATTTTTTTTAAATTCAAACTGTTTTTGTTGTCGAATTTCTAAAGTCAAATTAAAAAATATCAAAACGATTTAAACTCTATTTTCCTCAATTTCATAATAATTGTTCTAAGCGACCATTCACCTGGTCGCTTAGATATCGTTTTACTCGAAGCAGAGCACCCTGTGATGTGGCTCGCCTCAGTTCCTCCACTTCCAACTGCATGAAAGCATTTTGCCGTCTATTATGCAAATCATATCTTGAAGTCGCAGGTTCAGAATAAATTTGATGAAATTAAATTTGTAGAGGGCACCAAGACTTTCGTTCCAATCCACCTATCTTTAAAAATATCAGTGAAAATTCGATAATTATCATTTGTGCGATGAGCTGGCGCTCCATCGAGTTGGTATCTATATTGCTTTGCATCTCAAAACACATCTACACATTGCGAGATTTCGCAATGTGTAGACTCATCTAAGAAAACTATTATTCAAGGAACAATATTCAACCTTCCGTAGAATGTGAAGGAGCTAGTGTTCCGATTTACTTTCCATAATCACCGTCAACTGGGGCCACAGAGCAGCGGTACAGCATGGTAAGATGTCACGAATAGGAACCATGGACTGCAATTTCGGTCTCGTTTGACCTCGTCAGCATTGTCTATCCATTCGTAACACCAGGCTATGCCGTTATCTACTCATCTTATCACCCCGCGAAACGGCTAAAACAAAGAATAGATAAAACAGGGTTTCCGTAATGCTCTGGGCACTGGAGATGCTATTTTTGCTCTGCAGGTTTTAATCCAGCGTTGCAGAGACACAAATAAAGATGTATATATCTACTTTGTCGACTTTGCTATGGCATTCGATAGCGTCAACCATGAACGACTCGTATTCATCTTACAAAAAGCAGGTCTTGACAATAAAGACGTAAGAGTAATAATTAATCTCTACTGGGGGCAGACCTGTCGGGTCAAAGTAGGCAATAGCTTCACGCATGATATCGAAATAAAGAAAGGCGTACGTCAGGGTTGCATTTTATCCCCTCTTCTCTTCAACAGATACACGGAAGAAATCTTCAAGGAAGCGCTGTACGAGGTAGAGGCAGGTAATATAGATGAATGGAGAACTGATCAACAACATCAGATACGCTGATGATACAGTTATACTTGCCAGCGACGTTAACGAATTGCAGCAACTAGTGGAAAGAGTGCGAGTCGTTAGTGAACAGTATGGCTTGAAGTTCAACGTTGAGAAAACCAAGTGTATGCGTGTTAGTAAACGACCACAACAATGAGAACAACTGATTATAGGCACGAAACCAGTGGAACAGGTCAACAAGTACTCCTATCTCGGATCTTTCGTAAGTTCAGATTGGGATCAGTCCATGGAGATAAAAACAAGAATTGAGAAAGTAAGAACAGCATTCAGCAACATGAAACCATTATTCATCAGTAGAGATCTATCTATCAATTTGAAATACAGACTGGCAAAATGCTACATATTCTCAATCATATTATATAGTGTGGAAGCATCGACGATGGCGCAAAGACTGGAAGCATTTGAGCTGTGGGTCTACCGCCGCATTCTACGCATATCATGGACGGACCACATTATCAACGAGGAGGTCCTACGTAGGCTTGATAAACAGAGAGTAATCTCATTTACCGTGAAAAGACGTAAAATGGTGTACTTTGGACACATAATGCGTCACGAAAAATATCGCCTCCTCCAGCTTATCATACAGGGTAAAACGGACAGCAAGAGAGGCCCTGGTAGACGAAGACATTCCTGGCTGCATAAGTCGCGTCAGTATTACGGGCTCACTACCATACAGCTCTTCAGAAGTGCAGCTAACAAGATACGAATAGCTTTGTTAATCGCCAACGTCCATACCGGATAAGGCACCAAGAAGAAGAAGAAGAAGAAAATAAAACAGGAAAAAGTTAAGTGTTCACGCTAGTTCAATAACATACCGCCATGCGACACTCACGTATCAGACAGAAGCGGCCGTTGAAGGACCGACGCTCCTGATCTGATCTGACCGTGCTGTACCGCTGCTTTGTGGCCTCGGTTGACGGTGATTATGAAGAGTAGATCGGAGGACTAGCTCCTTTAAGGGAGGATATTTAACATTCTAAGGAAGGTTGAATATTGTTCCTTGAATAATGATTTTCTTCGATGTGTCTACACATTGCGAAATCTCGCATATAGTAGCTTTTCGTTTCGGTCGCTTCTGTCTGATACGTGAGTGTCGCATGGCGGTGTGTTATCGAACTAGTGTGACCACTTAAGGTTTTCCTTTTTTATCTACTCTTTGTTTTCGCCGTTTCGCGTGGCGAAGGTAAGGTAGCCTCTGTTTCGGTTCGTTGGAGGACACAGTGACATTTACATGCTTACGTTTTCTCCAACGAATTGAGATGAGTAGGTAACAGCATAGCCTGGTGTTACGAATGGGTAGACAATGCTGACGACGAGGTCAAACGAGACCGAAACTGCAGCCCATTTTTCCTATTCGTGACATTAGACCATGCTGTACCGCTGCTCTGTGGCCCCTGTTGACGGTGTTTATGAAGAGTTGGTCGGAAGACTAGCTCCTTCAAGAGAGGATATTTAACATTCTACGGAAGGTTGAATACTGTTCCTCGAATAATGATTTTCTTCATGTTGCCTTGATTCAGCTACTGATGAAGTCACCTCCTTCAAAAAGTAGGCACATTATTACTAAATTGATTTTGAAAATTTCTTTGACTCGTAATAATAATAAAAAATCAATACGTAAAATTCGTTTTTCGCCATAACTTGAAAACTTGAAATCCCTGGTACAGGGATTGTATGGGGAACATCATTTAGCTTTTTACGGCAAATCTAATAAATTGAAAAACTATGGGTTACATATCTAAAAAACGTAGTTCTCGATATTTCTTCGTTTCGAAATGTGAGAAAAAAGAGCATTCTGTATACTGACTGAGATTCAGTCGGATATGACTTATGTCCTGCATTGTTTATTATTTTCAAAACACCCTTAATTATTTTGGTAGCTCACGCTGTTTTCGATATATATCAACTTTTTCAAAAAAGGAAATCGATAATTTCTCAAGTAAAACTAGGATATTGCATGACAAAACAAGCTAAACTTATGTGTTAGGTGTTTTTGTGATTGAAATAATAAGTGTCTCGAACCTCATCAATATATATATGTTCTAATTAAATAACAAACTTGCGATTTCGGTATAACCGGAAGTGCCATTGAAGTCAAAATATTTTGGAAATATAATTTTGGATCAGCTGAATGAATTACCAAGATTTCAGAACGATAGCATTATTAGATCTCCATGAACGTCTAACAGGCTACTCAACTTTGGATACCCTGTACAGTTCTGTAAATAACTTTACTTTATCATTATACCATAAATTTACTTATGAATATCAATCAATCTTAGAATGAAACAATTGTTTTTTGCTACGCAGATTTTAGTTATGGTCAAATGAGGTATCACTCCTTCGAAATTCCATAGGTTTTTAAGCATCAAATTCATGATTCTATTTTTATATTCCAATATCAATAGTAGTGTAATTCAAATCAGAGTAAATGTAGAAATGAACGATTAAAAATTTCGTCCTGCAGGTTTCTCAGAAATAAAAAATCTTAGAAAGCTAGCATTCAGAAGGGGAATAAAACTTTCTGATTGATGCATGACATTCGTTAATGAACATCAATTTAACTAATAAAGAATCATATGAAGAATATCGGAATATGTTTATTGGGGAACACTTTAGGTCTTGGCTATAGCCTTTCAAGATGTTATCTACAGCCTTTTCATCCCATGGGTATATGACAAACTTTCTACATTATACAAAAGATGTGATGATCCTTGAAATATTTCTATTGTGCGGCTTGTGTCATTTATTAATATTATATTATTATTTTCCATCAACTCTGATTTTCTACTCACACCTTCAGCTTGTTTAAGTTCATAAATAATCATTGAAAACAAACAATCCTAAGCATTAACTTCTCTTAGTATTGATAATTCTAATATTCTACACATAGCCCCAAACGGAAGAAAACCCAATTAAGAGTTGAGCTTTTCAAATCACTCTTCAATGACAAATTTTCAGATAATAAACTATCTACGTAACTGATCTTTGAATATCGCAAATTTCCGATGTATTCAAGTAATAAATCCCTTTCAATAGTTTGTGAACTGTTCACCTAATATCTGTTCTCTTCCAAATCGAAAAAACGATCTATCTATATATGTTTCATGTCACTTTGACGCTAATTTAATAATTCAATTTATGTGTTGTCAGTGAAAATATAGTAAAATATTCCATTTGTGCTTCAATCATGCTCAACTTGCTAATAGTAACGGCCAAAATCCACCAAGTGCTTACATCGATGTTAAAATTACAATCATACATTGACATTTCAAGTAATCTATAAAAATAATATATTTACTTATGTAAATATATAACCACAATTGTTAAGATTCCAAAATACAATAAGTCATCATTTCAGTAATTTAAATCAAATTTTTGAAATTCCAAGATTCAAAGTCAATGTAAAATTTTCCACCTGAAATATTTTTCCTTTGTGTTTCGTCTATATAAGGAGTCTTAAGAGGTAAGCATTAAGAAAACAGATATAAAACTTATTATTCTTGTTCACTAAGGAAGATCAATTAACCCTTGGATGGAACACTGCTTTTTTAGTAATTCGTTTGTAACTTTGAGGTCAAATGTGACCCCAGATCATCAGCATTCCATAATTCTCTTTTACATCATCATTGTGATTCTAAGAACAAGTAATGTTTTCTTGAGGAATTTTGCTAAATAATTGTGATTCGCAACGCGTTTCGCTACACCGTAGTTTCTTCAGGCCAATGAATGTACAGAAATTAGGACAACTATATTTAGATGAAAAAGAGAATATAAATACAAATGTTATTAAGTTATCAAAAGCTTATTGAGTTTCTTCTTCTTAATTGATCATTGATAACAGGTATATACAATAGAGTTAAGGAATAAATTGCTCCTTGAAGAGATTCAATAGAGGTGAAAGACTTAAATTGACTTGTTCATTAATTAGTCTACCTGAGTGTTGGAGTTTGTTGATTTCTAAAATTTCCCAAAGATCTACTTTCCAATATTTATTATCTGTATGTGAAAATTCAAACTGTGGGTTGAAATAGTGATTATTTTTAGAAGATAATTTGCGTAATTTTGATCTGATCTTTTGTTTGAAAACTGCGTTTATGTTCCGATATTCTAATATTGAAATTTCCATGTGTTCTACGAATTTAGAAATTATTACAGTCATTGCAATTCAATCTATAAACACCTGATTCATTTTTTATCTGATTTGGTTCTATTGTTTTTCATATATTTGCCTGAGCTATTATTAGTTTGAAATGCTATGTTGAAATCAATTTCACTCAAAATGAATTCAGTTTCTCACTTGTAATCAACGTAGGTTAAGGTTTATTTTGAATAAAATCAAACTAGAATCGCATTGATTGAAGTTTACTCTGTCGATAAATTAAAAAAATCAACACCTTACCCTACGTTGATTACAAGTGAGAAACTGAAATCATTCTTGAGTAGCAATAATTTGAACATAGCTTTCCAAACTAATAATAGCTTAGGCAAATATATTGAAAACAATAAAACCAAATCAGATGAAAATAATAATCAGGTTTTTATAGATTGAATTGCAATGACTATAATAATCTCTGCATTGGTAGAACACATAGAAATTTTGTTATCAGAATATCGGAACATAAACGCAGTTTTTCAAATAAAAAATCAAATTCGAATTACGCGAATCATCTTCTAGCAAATAATCCCTCTTTCGACCCACAGTTTGAAATTTTATATACAGATGATAAATATTGGAAGGTAGATCTTTGGAAAACTTTAGAAATTAACAAACACAAACACTAAGGTCGACTCATTAATGAACAAGTCGATTTAAATCCTTCACGTCTACTAAATCTAGTCCTTAATTTCATTGGATTTACCTGTCATCAATAACCGCTTAAGAAGAAGAAACTCAATAAGCTTTCAATAACTTAAGAACATTTGTATTTAAATTCTTTATGTCTATATATAGTTGTCATAATCTCCATACATTTCTTTGTCTGAAGAATCTACGGTGTTGCGAAACCAGTTACGAATCCCAATTATTCAGCAAAATTCCTCATAAAACATTACTTGGTTTTATTATTGATAATGGAATTCCATCAAGTGAAAACCGCCAAAATTCAAATATTGTGCTTCTACTTGAATTTCCAAAACTTCATGAAAATCACCATTTAAGTTTTCATTACGAAAATCTGTTGTCCTTCTAAAGTACAAACACATTAGAATTAAATTAATTTTGAGGACTTCTTGTCTCGTAATATAAGGATCTTGATTTATTCCGGTTAAAAGCCCCGCATTATAAAATTTGGCCTCATCCTTCCAATTAATCCTTTTGAGAAAAGTGGGATCCTCTTGTGTTCTGAGAAGAAGGATCTCACACAGTTCTTTTCGAAGCTGTGGATCGCCAGCTTGTAGAGTTTGGATCAATAAAAATTTATCAGGTGCAGTTTATGTTTTTTTAGAATTCTGTGAATAATACTATGAGGTAAATTCAAATCATGCTCTGCTATTGCCAATGATGCACGTGGATTAACATCAAAATAAGCTAAATGGCAATTTCATTGTCTTCACTGTTGACTACAGGCGGTGAAAATGATGTCTTTTTCTGGACCGTTCCAGTCAAAAGAAATTTCTAACGTATCTTCTTAATTTTTCAGCTGTCATAGACGGCATATTTAGATATAATTCGTTAAATCTCCTACAAATTCTACTCACATTTCGTCTCTCATCTCCATGAATGAAAACTAAATTGAGTCTTTGCTCATTTGTGTAGCTAGCCATTCTGTTCAAATTAATTTGACTGGCAGTTAAAACAATGAATAAGTTGTTATATACGCTCAGGAGCCTGTCTATGCTCTGGGATATGTTTATGCACATGCAGAAATCTAAGTCTCATTTGCCAACTTCAGGTAGGTACTAAAGATTCGTTTTTTCGCTATAACTTGAAAACTTGAAATCTCGAATACAGGTTATGTATGGGAAACTTCATTCAGTTTTTTACGTCGAATCTAATAAATTGAAAAAAATTTGGGTTACAATTTGAAAACAATTCTCCATGTTTCTTCGTTTCGAAAATAAAAAATCAGATTCAAATTACGCGAATCATTTCCTATAAAATAATCACACTTTCGACACGTAGATTGAAATTTTACATACAGATAATAAATATTCAAAAGTAGATCTTTGGGAAACTAGAAATCAACAAACAACTCAGTTTCTCATTAATGAACAAGTCGATTTAAGTCCTTCACCCATATCAAATCTCTTCAGGGAGCAATATATTCCTTAATTTCATTGGATAAACCTGTCACCAATAACCACTTGAGAAAAAGAAATTCAATGAGCTTTTGATAACTTAGAACATTTGTATTTATATTCTCATTTATATCTATATATGAATGTCATCCCAATTATTCAGTAAAATTTCTCACAAAACATTACTTAATTGAAAAGCTTCCCAAATTCAAATATTGTGATTCTATTTGAATTTTCAAATCTTCATGAGAATCGACAGAATGATGCAATTAAGTACGGCAAATTTTTCGAAAAACATTCCTTCCTGTGTGTTTCTTTCAAATAAAAACGTTAAAACATTCAGAAGGAATGAATAGCACTTTGTATATTTATATTATTATATATTGAACCTTACAAATGCCAATCAAATATTGTAGAGTAAAACACAGCTTTTCTTGATATATTGCAAGCAAAAAATCCGAGTGATGGCAACTATGGCCAGATTCTTTTACCAGAGATCCTAAAGAATAAGAAAACACATCTTGTCGTCAGATGTTATAATCCCTTCCCATGCTTCTCTTCGCCATACAGTAAGCATAGCGCGCTTCCACGTTTAGTGTGTTTTTACATATGTTGATGTATAGAAGTTGCTTTGCTGATATGTCGCGTTTTTGTATACGAAAAATAATCGTATTGTTTGTCAATTCTTAGTTTTTGTTTGAAGTGCACTGCATTGAAAAACGGTACAAGTGGTTAATGTGAAAAGAATAAAACTTAACGAACAATTTTGCCTATTTTGTGACAATTCAAATGATTTTCTGAAAGAACCACGGTCAAAGAAGCTTCTTAATATAGAAGAAGCAGCAGATAGAAGAAAATACAGCTAAAATAAGAATCCGGATTCTATAAAACACGAATTTCCATGGCACCAAATCTGTTTAGTTATTTGTTTATGAGGAGAAAATAAGGCGTCGGAAAAGTATACTCCAAAATCTCGTTCGTCATCAAGGATACCTACAGCGAGAGAAAAAACTATGAAATGGATATTTTGTAGAAAGGTAACAAAGAAACAAAGATGAGCAACTGCATTTATGCTCTGAAATTTCAGGAGCGGAAAAAATTTTTTAGTACTGCATGAATGAAAGACCACATTTTCACTGAATTTAGTACTTGTAAACGCCCTGAAGATTTATTTGTTATAGAAGTGAGGTATCACAAACATTGTTACCTTGCTTATTTAAGATTAGCAAGAAGTTCTCAGATACCAGCCGGTCGACCTGAAAATCAGATTCCTAAAGAATAACTTAGGGATGAATTTGACAAACTAATAGTTCAGATAAAAGACCAGTTGCCAACACATTCTTTCGAAGTGCGCTTCTTAGCTCAGCGACCTTTTTTTATGTGCGCTTTCCAGGAATAGGCGAACCTGTTACACCACATGAGTAGGCGCCTGGGAAGAATTGAGGTGTCTGTTTACTTGCTTCTTGAAGAGGGCCAAATTGTAGTATGTTGGGAAGATGTTGGACGAAAGCGAGTTCCACAGCTCACCGGCCCTGTAAACGAAGGATTTTTTTTCACACTATCCAACATCCGCAACGATTGTTTGGGCGCAAATCCCCATACATAGGAACAATATTGCAAAGCGGGTTAAATCTGCGCCATATATAGAAGCAACAGCTTAGATTACATGAAATATCGCTTGGCTCTGAAAAGAAAACTAAGTTAAGCTGATGCCGACTTAGCTATTGCTGATACATATTCATGCCAGCAAAACTTGGAGTTGACCGTTATTTCGAGAAGATGCATCGAATCTTTGGATAAAATTTGTTGACCTTACATTATTAGAGGAGGTTCTCCAGCCACCAGATTCAATTGACCCCACTCAGATATTCTCTGTAAGTCAGAGTTTAATTTATTAATTTGTTGACATCTCTGACGATGAGATTTCGCAGCTGTAATCGGCCGCAGACTACTAATAGACGAAACCAGGGTACAATCGTCTGTAAAACCAAAGATTTGGTTCTCTGTAGATGACAGAAGATGGTTTATCTGCAAGAGAAACAAGGTTGGCAAAATAATGGATCCCTGAGGTACTCCTGCTTGCAATGGAAATAATCAGATGTTATACCGTCGACCACAACTTGTATTGTTGATTTGAAAGAAAGCTAGTTACTTATCCAACCCCGAAATTCTTCGGGAAGCCCATATGGAGCAAGTTTATTAAACAAGGCTGCATGCCAAACCCTATCGAAGTCTTTAGAGATGTCGAGAGCTATTGCTCTAGATTCCCCATGTTTTTCCATCGTTGATGTACAAACATGAGTGATGTAGGCTAGCAGATCTCCTGTCGATCTTTGCCTGCGAAGACTATACTGACGGTCGTTAATAATTCCCTGCAACTCAAGATATTTGATGAGTTCATGAGTTATGACTCTTTCGATCACTTTAGACATAAGGGGGAGAAGTGCAACAGGGCGGTAGTTTTGGGGTAAGGACTTCTTCCATTTCTTTGGTTCAGTTGAATACTCGCTATTTTCCAGCTGCTCGGGAAAGTCTGGCTTTCATAAGAAATCTGAAACAGACGGTTAAGAATGGGTGCCAGTTCGTTAGCATAATTTCTCAGGACGGTTGGCGGTATTTCCTCTAGACCAACTGCCTTCTTGCAGAGTAGCTTCTCGAGAGCCCGTCTCACAGAGCGGACCTGATTTCTGCCATGGAAAAATTTGTAGGCGAAATATTCGGTGAGAGAGAGCAAAGAAATCGGCTTCCTCTTTCGGAGATAATGCTATACTTCCGTCTTCTCTAATAAGAGACGGAAACGCAGATTTGCAAAAATTGACTCGCTGTACTAACATTGAGGGTGCAGTGTTCGAAAATCATTTAGTGTAGTAATTGTTGATAAATTTGGTGAAAATATATTATTCTTTCATCTGACTGATTTCTCAAATTCATGATTGTCGTTTATGGAAAATATACCATTGACGGAAATAATAGAACATGTTTGGAACATCAATTCAAAAAACATCATTCAGACTGCAAAAGCATTACGCCAAGAAATATTTAAAACAGAATTGATATCTAGTAGCTATTTACGTGATGAAAATTTGGTTCGAATATCATTAGAAAATGGAATACCACAAACATGGTAGATTTTTATGCAACCTTTGTTGAATGCCAAAAACTAGAAGTTGAGTGCAAACTATTTTAGAAGAGCACTTTCTGTATCTTATGATGATTTTTTTACAGTTACTGAGAAACAGACTCCAAGACATAAAGCTCTAGCTGAATCAATTTATCATGATCATTTAACTAGATCAAAACAGCTGATAAGTAAAATTACAAGAATTTATGGTTATGAAAAGCTGAACGGTGACTTACGTCCACAACAAATAAGAGTCCGTCTTTACCAGATTCGTTGATTCCACCACGTAAATTTACTGGGAATTGTCGCGCCATATCTGGTACGTGCAAAAAAACAGAATTATTTGGCATTTCATTATGTGGCTGCATCAATAACGAATGTCAAAATAAAAATGAGTACTTTTTACCTACTTTGAGTATATTTATGTTTGAATTCGCTGGTTTTTCATATATAACTTATATCTTTTCATTAATAGATAAATTATGACTTCATTTTCAATTTTTTATTATTTGAGAATCCATCCTCATTTATACCGTTAAAACAAACTATGAATCATTACGGAAATATTCATTAAAATTATTTGGTAGCATTTACTCAATATATTCCCTTCACGAATGAGATAAAAAAAATGTGGACAAAAAATTTGACCGGCAAGATCCATGTTCTTAATGTTTTCTTTGTTTAAATCCGTTGGCGAAATTCGGTACTCACATTATGCATACTCATTTACCTCTGGCGCCCGGTCTACTACGCGGATGTTATTTTATGGTCAAATATAATATCACATCTTCAAAATTATCTGAGTTATTTGATGCATGATGTTCATGACCTATTTGAAATTTTGAGATTTTAAGACCAACATTTCAATTTGAATCAAAGTCAATGGTGAAGTCTACGACTAAAATATTCATTTCAGCGTGTTCCTTTCGAATGAAATATATTAAAATGTTAGCATTTAGAAGAGACATTTAATTTTTCGATTATATCATGGAACTTGTTAATGCAGATCAATTTAACTATTGAAGAACCATATAAAAAATATTTAAATGCGTGTATAGCCGTTGACTTTCGATCACAGCTATAGCCTTCTTATCCCATGCGTGTATGACAAACTTCCTACCATAACTAATACAAAAGATACATATAATGATCATTAAAACATTTTGGTTTAATCGATTGTGTCATTTATAACATTAGTTTCTCCCTATTCTACTATGATTTTTATTCATACCTTTTTTTTCAGTCTATTAATAACAATAACCAATTCGAGAAAATAATTACAACTAGGCCCATAAAACACTTGAAATAGTTTGCAATATTTTTCTGACGGACATCTGTAGCGGTTGCCTCCGTAGTCTACCTCAACAAGGCTGCCAATTATTTACATTTTGTTCTTAGAATCCCTCCATCATTTTTTTTTTCGAAAGTAATTCAACAAGATGCAAATTTTGGGGTTGGTATCTATCTCAGAATTTCATCCTAAGGTTGAAAGTTAATTTACTGACTAATGAATGAGCTACTTACTAATGGATGCATCAAAATGAAAATTAATTTTGAACATATAGAATGCCACAAATATTTGTAACAAGGTAATACAGTAGTGGGAGGGTTTAGTCATTTCAAGGATATAAAACAATTATTGAAATCGATATACGTACACATCATCGTCATAACATCTTAAAAAAAACCAACTTTGTCAATTAGGTCATCAATTGTTGAAAAAGTTTCCACGACACACCAAGAACAACCCAACACTACTGTAGTAATGTTTTGATCATTAAAGAGGATTTTTTAAGATTAACTTAGGCACGAAATTAAATTATTGCTGACCTATTTGATAGGACACGACACTGGAATCGTTTAACAGTATAATTCTGATACATATAAGTATTCAATCATGAAATCTATCCTCAAAAATATGAAAATCATGTTCACTATATTTCTCAAATCACAAAGGACGAAAACTCGGTGATTGTTTCGAACTTTTTATCTGAAATATTTTTACATAACTCTCTTTATATAGGAAAAAAGATCCCCTATAGCTTGTACGACAGAAAATCTCTTTTAAATCATTATATAAAAAAAAAAATAAATAAATACCAGATGAGTTACACGTCGAATATGATATAAAATTTGAAGCCTACACATAAGTCAATAATCACGTCCGCAAAAGTGGACACTTGGCGTATTATACCAAGTATCCACACAAGATGGGACATTAAAAGTATGTGGAGAAAGGAATGATCTATTGGAGTTGTTTTTCTTTTCTTGAATGTTACTCGAACTAAGTTCCGAAAATAATCTCAATGCTGTAGCACTTCCGGCCATACCGGAAGTTGACATCATCTTTGTTATTTCAAAAAGCATAATGTATGTTTCTATTTTTTTATAGTAGAAAATTTAATTCAGACTAATTTTTTTTATATTATTGCCACCTGAAATCAACCGAAAGGAAGATTTTAATTCTTTAATTTTGCGATTTTTGGTTGTCTCTTTAAAGGCATCATAAAAATAATTAAGATTTCCCAATATCTAATATTCCTAGCTCATTGTAAGTAAAGAGGCTCATTCAGAAGAATTCAGTGCATTTAGAGGCTCCACGCTATACAGGATGTTTACTAAGCATGTGGCAAATCATAGACATTCAAAGGTATAAACATCCGTTTTTTTTCAAATTTGACTACCTATTTCTTCACACCATTTATTTCGTAATAACAATAGGCATCATTCTGGACCCAGAAATTCGCAGATTGTATGATCGCAAATCTTTCAAATTATGCATTTCGATCTCTCAATACGTGACTCATCTAAAAACCTTTATCAAAATATTTCTGGTCAGAATTCCCAGAGGAAAAATGCGAAATCAATTACTATTGAAGTAGATTGAATCTGACTTCTCGTTTTTATTTTTTTCTAGAAGGTACTCTCGATTACATCAGTTACTTGTCAGGAAAGCCATCTACGAATTACCAGAAATACCTCGTTGAATGTAGCATGTCGTTTTTTTTATGGTTAGATTTAGGTACTTTTCTAAATATTGCCAACCGAAAAAACCTTGGACGTATTCCTTGAGTTATGCTAAAAAATATCAGAGTCTTAACTTGTGAATTAATATTTCGAATATTTGTTTGCAAGACAATTCGTGGGTTTCATAACGTCTAGATCTGAAATCAATAACAATTCGAAGATGACTTTCCTGACAAATAACTCATGTAATCGAGAATACCTTCTAGAAAAAAATAAAAACGAGGAGTCAGATGCAATCCACTTCAATAGTAATTGATTTCGTACTTTCTCGCTTGGAATTCTGACCAGAATTACTTTGATGCATGATTGAAATGCATTATTAGAAAGATTTCCAGTGATATAATCTGCGAATTTCAGGGTCCTCGCGCGAAAAATTATAATTTTTTGGATAAAATCTCGAATAACTCGGCAACAATGTATTTTAGGTATAGGGAAACCTATAACAGATCGATACCTATTAGTTTTATGAGTTAAATTGTGTGTGCATAAATTGGTAGTCTGATATGGAAAAACGGACTTTTGTACCTTTGAATGTACTACGATTTTCCACACGCTTTGAAAATATTCTCTAAATGCATTGAATTCTGCTGAATGAGACTCTTCACTTACAACGAGCTAGAATAATCGATATGGAATGATCTTTAGTATTTCTATGATGCCTCCTAAGAGACAACCAAAAATCGGAAAATTCCGATTGAAAAATTGATACCTTC
This sequence comes from Cryptolaemus montrouzieri, assembly GCA_013387265.2. Lineage (NCBI taxonomy): Eukaryota > Metazoa > Arthropoda > Insecta > Coleoptera > Coccinellidae > Cryptolaemus > Cryptolaemus montrouzieri. The sequence continues at coordinate 67,710,663 of JABFTP020000103.1, forward strand.
CCTCCGGTTGAATTCAGGTGGCAATGATATGAAAAAAAATTGTTCATAATTTAATTTTATAACATGAAAAAATTGAAACCTAGATTATGTCATTTGAAATAACAAAGATTGTGTCATTTTCCGGTATAACCAAAGTGCCACAGCACTGAAAATATTTTCGGAACTTAGTTCGAATAACATATGATTCAACAAAAAAAGAACTTCTCCAATCGGTCATTCCTTTCTCCATATACTTTTTATATCCCATCTCGCTTAGACGCCCGGTATATACTGTGTCGACTTAGGTAATCAACAGAATAATTCACCAACCACTTCGCGCTTTAGTTCCAAAGTTACACAAAGTTTAATTTCATTCAAATCATATCCAGCTGAGCAATAAAAATTGTGGAATATCGTCAAAATACCACATTGAAATGATGTATATCCTCAAAAATAAACTAGAAATCATATTTCATCTCAAGAAATTTTTCTTATTCCGAATTTCTCAGTTGCGTCATGTGTGATAACTCAAAAAACCCGGAATATTCTCGTCCGAAAGAAATCGCCACCTGTTACCTCCTCTAGATCCAATCCAATATTACGAAAATAAACATGGCAAACATCGATAAACGTCAAACTTACTCAAGCGAAGAGGAAAAAAGGGTGACCATATGTTGCATAGGGTGAGTCCGAGTAATAATTCACTAGTCGTGTATAAACGTGTTTCTGTGTTATGATATTCGATAGAAAGGAAGAGACGGACCCGGATCAACCGGCTTGCTTTCAGGCAGAGAGCTGTGGAGACACTGAAGTCGTTTCAGTTACTTTCAGTTTACGTTACCCTCAACTGATCGTCACTATGGTTACGGGAACCACGCCCACTACGAGAAGAGCTATCAGACAGGAACGGATGGACTCCACTTCGAAGACAAAAGGGAATTTTTATAGTTCCCGCAGGAAAATTATCCAGTGTATTGGCATGATTTTCACTGTTCGAAAAATACGTAAAATATTCCCCAATTCTCTTTGATGGAGGATAACTCTGATATGCTACTTAAGCTCCTACATTCTACCTTTTCAACTTTCATAAATCCATCACACTGCAATACATCAGCTCGAACCGAATTAGTCGAACAATAGCCATAATTTTGTTTATAGTTGGACTAATGAAACTTTATTTTTTCGGTAGTGGTTCCGTATACGGCAGCATACTTATTTGAATATTTTCAAGTAATTAAGAGAAAATTCTTCAATATTTTCATGAATATGTGTAACGAAATTACAGTCAAACGAACATTTATCTATATAAAAACGTAAACTTAAGGTTATTCGATTTAATTGAAAGGATATCAATTTTGAGTCATATAAGAATAACAAAACATGACAATAATATATTCCAAGTCACAAAATATTGAAAATATATGTTATTTATTCCACTCATAAAATTATGTACACAAATAGTCATGTTTGTTCGTTTTTCATTTAACGTGCTCTTTTTCTGCCTTTCGGCTAATGACACGCCAAGGAATTCTGTCACCTCACCAACCCGGAAAATTTTCTGAACCCCCCCTTTCGTGTCGAGGAAAGAGATCTTTAATGTCCAACACTTCTCTGTTAGACATAAACGACAGCTTTGCATCTCCTCCGAAAGATGGACACTCAAGCGATTACCAAAATTCCAAAAATTGCTCTGATTTTGTAGGGATTGAGCCAGATAACTCTGTGCAGAAGACGAGCATTATATCCTCTACTCCACCGAGCCGGCTACAAATAGTCATCCATCTTTAAGTTTCTATAGAACTCGGTGAATTTTGTTATAAATTAATACATATATCTTTAATTTTTCAGAGTTGTCAGATTGTAAAATTTGTCTAAAATAACAGAAAAAAAAATTGTTAGAAGAAACAGATTTATAAGTAAATTGTCTAACCTGTAATTTTAAGTCATATCTTCGAACTGTTAGGATACGCAAACTTCAATGGAAAATTCGTTACCCACTAAACCTAACCTCCCTCTCTTCTGCCTGCAGTATGCGTATTTGCCCGTAGCTGAACTAGACTGATATGGAACTCCCATTGTTATGAGGAAGATCTCATCTACGATGCATTTTCCTTCTGATGTTCTCGATTATCTATCTCCTTTCTTTTCATCACGTTGGTTATCACACTGAAACCCTCCGCCCATCTAAGCTCACCCTGGGGCATTTCGTAGACAATTTCCTGGCTCTCCCAGACACTACCAAAGATGTTCTTCAGCTTTCTTTTTTCAGTGACCCATCTACTGCAGCTTGACACCATGCGTTGCACGCTATTCAACACGTCACTCGTCCTGCGCCCATCGTCGCCGGTTTTGCCGTTTCTTTGTTGGAATGCTCAAATGACCCGTGCTCAAACAGAAACTGCGTGAACCAGTGTCTGAATACCTGTGTCATATCCTCACATCCTGAATAATCCACCTAATCCACGCCGCTCCCTTATGCACCTAACATCTCTGCTGCAACCTGTTAAGTATTCTCTACATTAACTGCCTTTTGAACTCTGGCTGGTGCTCCATAGGACTCTCAAAAGTTTTTTCCTCCCTTAACGCATTAGCTATATTGGCAGCGTGCCCGATATAACCAGGGCCGCCTTCGCCGACAGTGTCCTGTACGCGCTACACTGCCCCAGGCGGATTGCTCTCTTTGCCGAGACAATACAGGTTCGATGTTTCTCGATCTTAAGTGCTCCATTCCAAATTGGCGTCCGTGCAGCCCTACACTACGCTACTGCACCTAATGGCCTCATATTGAACATCAACGCTCCCCTGACTTTTGGCATTATCTTGGTAAGAGCAAGAGCGCTGATAAAAAGCAGATAAGATGAAGGCAAAGAAAAAAGTCTTCGCCATCATCTTATCAGCTGTCAACTCGACGTGGTTCCCGAAATAGGGACTCTTGTCCTGGACTATCCCTAGGTTAATGACCCCGTTTCTCGCTATAAATTCTTGTCCCCACAGTGTTATCCGCGGATCACCCGCTGACCTCAGTCCCTTCAATAATCCCACCTCGGTCTTTTGAACCGCAATCTCCAGCCTGCCATCGGTCATGAACATGAAACCTTTTATCAGGTCCGTGGCCCCGTTAATCATGCTTTGGATACCTCCTTACCTAACCTACCTAACCTTACCTAATATACCTAATCTTACCTAATCATGTTGTACAGCAAAGCGCAACCCATCTTCGTTTGCTTTGTAAAGTTGTTAATATATTAATTATTGTGAAACAAAATCAAAATACTTACTCAAAAAATTAGATATAATAATTTTGCAAATTCAGTATTCCACTACGAATTCTTTGGAATCTTGAACAATTATCACAATCTGGCAATTGAGCAACTCTGTGACTCCGATCTACGTATCAATTAGTAGCGAAGATCACCTTTCTATGTTCTATGAAATTTTTGAAATGGATGCCAGCTTCTCTACATAATTTTAGGATTTGAGAAAAATAAACACGTATTAACATCACGTTGTGAAATAAATGAAAAAATAATTTGTCAATAATAATTCAATTCACATATTATTAGAAATTAAATCTTATGAAGAATTGCTTCAAAAACCGTAGGTATACCATTTTTAAATGCAGATAAATATTGGTCAAAAAGTATTTGAAATTAATTTCTTTTTTTTCAAAAACGGTACATTTCCCAAAAAAAGAATATTATTTTCGTGTTCAGAAAGTTTGTATACATATATTTTACTATGAACTATTCACTTTCTCGTTCTGCCATCTACGGAACTGTACCCATTTTTTTTTTCCATGCTAGATCCTTCTCTTGTGAATGCAATAAACAGTACTTCTCTCGAAAGCCAACTATCAGTGCGATAACTAATCTCTAGTGACTCTCATCGAAATTCAGAATCATCAAAGCATTATTCGATGTTACGGAACAACTTATTCACATTTTGGCCTGATTCGTGAAGTATTTTGAGATAATATAAATTGATTAATTCTTCTGCAATATTCTTTTCGTGATTGATCTCCTAAGAAACAATATTTCCAAACATGATTAACTGGACGTCCTAGGATCGATTCTTCTATGATCATTGAATGACCATGCCATCTTGATTATTTGATCCGTGGTGACTTGAGAAGTTCATAGGGGGAAGTTATATTCTCGAAATAGTTATTTCATTTGTTGCTTATTGCATGTACACTAAAGTCATAAAATACATGGTGTTTCGAGAAATCAACATGGATCGTCGTACGCTTCACTATGGTAAATATGAACTGATTACCTTTCTGCCTATGTCTCTTACAGCATAAAATTCTATATGATAAACTAAATGAGGTACCTGAGGCAATTAACGCCCTCTTTCTATAACGCTCAATCTACAGAAAACGTACTTTAATTAGTTTCATTCGCGTGAACGCTCACGCACACTTAGAATACACCAACAGGAACACTCCAACAGCGAGCGCTAGCCGCTCCCGCCGCCATCTGTGTTTCCTAGACTCCGGTCGCCGATACCACTATCGTAAAAAATTGCACCACAAAATCATATGTTTTATTGTACATTTTTGTTTGCTTCTATATTTGTCATGTAGTGTAGGTTGTTCTCCTTATATCTTGTTTATATTTCAACTTGGGTATGGAGGTCCAGTCAAATGACCGTTGGGCACTATTCCCATACATGGGCGCTATTGGCTTTTCTTACTCCATTGACAAAGTAGTAGATACTTAATTTAATTCTGTAGTAATTCTGCTCTGACAACGCGTACCTACTTATATCTGCATTATGAAATTAAATCTTTAATAAAAACACACGCATTCCATTATTCTGCCCTTACCTTTTCTATAGCAAAATATTTTGTTAATAAGTATGTACTCATTTTATAGAACACCAAAATGACTCCACCTAGCCCGACGACTAGAAAAAGAAGGAAGCCATGGACAGAAGAAGGAAGATCTCATAATATCCAAAGTACTTAATAGTGTAGATGACCGTGAGTGTCATTATTGGGCATGATTTTCCTGCTACCTCAGGGCGCTATTGACCATTATCGTTTGATAACGCCCATTGCATGTTTGAACATTATATATTTTATATCCATATAAACATTCGCTATGCTATAATTTTTCATAATTGTTGATATCAAAACTTAAAAAGTTACTTTGTACGTTTCGAGAAATGTCAAACTTTTTATATCAAATGTTGATTAGTTTCATTCCTTGCTATGTAATGAAGAATTTATGAATAACTCTTATGTTTAATTCGATTATTTAACAACAAAGATTTTTTACTCATGTAACATCTGATTTTGCAAGCGTGCGCTAATCAACATAGTATTTTTAATAACGCTCTAATAAAGGGTTTTAATATTACGTTATCAGCAAGGAAGTTTCAAATAATTACACTTCTCAACTATCAAACCTCAATTCAGAAATATATGTTTTATTTTCACATGACAAGGTTGGGTCCATTTCGAAAGCAATCTTATCAAAGAAAAAACTTTCGAGTTAGGTGGGCGTTAATTGCATCAGATACCTTACATATGCACTTCCATGGATTGCTTCGGAAGATAATTCGCTTCCTTTCTAACACGACATGAGTGAAAGTTGGCTGTGTGAGTTTGATTGTTTTAAGCTGAGTGCGTGAATACTTCAGTCTATCCAATTATGATGAGCTCTATTCGGACAAAATTATCCAGGCAGGCTCTAAGGGCTCTCGATGATAAAACGACAAACAACAGTCCTTTGGCGGAGGTATGGATTCCCTCAGAATCCGATGAGAGAAGTCAATTATTCATTGAATTTTGCAACATAAGAGGACTAGGACACACCAATTTGAATGTGATTGAAGTACACCAGCACTTTCAAGAGACCCATCCCCATGTTCTAGCTATAATGGAATCTCAAATAATGACACCACCTATCTCTGTTTTAATGCCTGTGAATTTCAGTCAAAGCTTTGGTTCGAGGAAGGGTTTTGTGTTATTGCCTGATCGAATATCGCATTCCAGAGAGAATAAACGTTGGAGGATGATGCTTTCGACCTGGCATGGTTCTAAATTTGTTTATATAACGAAACCATATTTCTTTGATGTATGTATTGATCACACATGTTACCCTAAATTGTTTCAGTATCTAGGCGACATGGTTGACATGATCCAAATACAGCATCCGTCAGCTGAAGGTATCATAATGGGAGACTTCAACATCCACAACATCAGCTGACTCCAACATTCAAATAGGACCGACAAAGCAGGAAGGCAAGTGCAGATCTTCGCGATCACCCACAACTTGACTCAACTTGTCGACGAGCCAACGGAAACTCCTGAAAATATAACCGATTTTACCAATACTCTTGATCTTTTCCTTGTTTCATATCCAGATGAATTCCGATTCAAGGTTTAAGCTCTCTCAGATAAATTCGACCACAACCTTGTTTCTGCTATTTGTAATTTTGTATAGCCACGCAGTAGATATCCTACGCCTTTCAGGAAGATATTACATTACAACCAAGCCAGCTGGGAAGACCTGCGTGAGTTTTCTCGTCTTTTTCATTTAATGATTTCTCTTTTTCAGATCATGACATCAATGTCTACACTGAATCTGACACTGAAGTTATTCTTCCAGACATGGACCTCTACCTTCCACGTTCAATGAAAATACGTCTGCACAATCGCTTTAGTTCAATAAAAACTGTCAGAAAGCTGTTACAGTTAAAAATAGAGCATATAAGAACTAGCAAGAAAATCCAACAGATGAAACTAAAGTTGCATATGTGCGCTTGAACTGAAAAGAATCCTCAGTGGTTGGAAAAGAATAAGTTATTCACATTATTTCGGCAAGATATTGCTGCTTCATTAATTCTTATATTTCCAGATCAGCTAAATGATTCAGCCATTTCAAATGAAAATTGGTATCAGTAACATCAAGCTGGATGGCGTTATCATACGTCAATATAAAACTAAAATAGCCTTTTTTTCAGGCAAGAAAGCAAATTGCATGATCACTGTGATCGCCGCGTTGTGTGCTTAGAAGTTTTCGTTTGGGTACACCTAAAATTGGTTGTTTTGTTGTATACGGGTTAGTTATTATGAGTATTATTGGGTATTCATTAGAGAAATTCTTCATATATCCTATATACTGGGTGATTCACCAGTGGCGCGGTGCTCTGTAGCTCGTACACTCATGAATATTTCATTTTTGTTCGAACGTTATTGTATTTAGAAACTAAAAATCTACTTCAGCAATTTATTTTGAAGTGAACAGGGTGTCCCAATTTTCTATCAAAAATCTTGGGAGGTTTTTTTAGATTGGAAGACCACTTTTTTGTTGAAAATTCAAGAGCGTCCTAAACTCTTATATAATGTCTTCAAGTAATAAGTTTTTTCGGTGAGTAATTTCGTCAAAGTATTTTTTTTTCGTGAAAATTCATGAAAATAGGCTCCCACATCATCGCATGCTCCTTCAGCCAGAGGGGATGAATACTTTTTCCTTTCGTTTTCTTATTGCCCAAAGATAGTTTTATTGATGAATTGAAATAGATTATCCTCATTTTATACATCCTGCATTTTATTATTTATGTCAACACATAAAATATTGTGCCATATATTAGCAGACGTAACCTTATCCTTATCTTCGACCATTTTTGAAATAAAAATAAATAACTAAAATAATAGAATCAGAGGTTGCGAAACAAGAGTTTATTATCACATATCATTATACTCGATCAGAGAACTGGAGATATTTTAAGATAGTCGTGTATGAACTACGTAAAAGATTGGTCTCTGGTGAGATCATCTACAAGGTGTTGAACTATTTCAATAAGTGTTCGAAATGTTGCCCGTTTCTTTGAAGACACAACTCAATTCTTCTGAGGAATGACCGTTGAACTCTCGACAACATTTGCGGATTAACTGACTGAAAGGTGTCGACTATTCTCTGTCTCATCTCCAACTATGTTGTGAATGGAATCTGGTAAACTATGCCCGAACTATAACCCCACAAAAAAAATCTAGACTTGTAAGGTCCGAAGACGTAGCTGGCCATCTAACAGGACCACCACGTCCTATCCATTTGTTTGGAAATACATGATTCAAATGGTTCCTAACTTGATGTAAGTAATGCGCCGGTGCTCGATCCTGTTGAAACCACAAATCTTGTCTTATATGCTCTGGTACATCGTCAAGTAACATTGGTAGATGATTTTGCAGAAAATCTAAATAAATTTCACTATCGGGGTGCCCGTCGATGAAGTGCGGCTCAATTAGATATCCATCTACTCTAGCGGCCCATACATTCAAGGACCAACGATACGGGTGATCTATTTATATCATGAGGTGTGGATTTTCCGTGGTTTAATTATGAAAGTTGTGCCTGTTAACAAGCCCATTATTGTGGAAAGTTGCCTCGTCAGAGAAAAGAACTGTGCTAAACATATTTGGATTTTCCGCTACTTTGTCACTTGCCCAATTGTAAAAATTGATTCGATTTTCATAGTCTTGATTGTTCAGTTTCTGGTGCAGCAGTACATAATATGCATGAAATTTATTCACTTTCAAGATTCTCTGGACGGAAGTTTGTATACTATCTGTTAACTGAGAAATCTCTCTTTGGCTTTTATATGGGTCCTCTGTCACTGTCTACAAAACTGATAACTGGTTGTCTTGAACTGTAGCAGTTTTTGGTTTTTCATGTTTTCTGTAAGCGATATTACCCGTTCCGATAAATTTAATTAGAAGTTTTTCAAAGCATCTTGCATCAGGATGCCTCTTATCGGGAAACCTTTGGGCATATAAACTGGGTGATTCACCAGTGGCGCGGTGCTCTGTAGCTCGTACACTCTTGAAGATTTCATTTTTGTTCGAACGGTATTGTATCTAGAAAGTAAGAATCTACTTCAGCAATTTTTTTTTCAGTAAACAGGGTGTCCCAATTATCTATGAAAACATTTTGGTTAGTTCTCTGAGATAGATAGACCACTTTTTTGTTCAAGATTCAGGAGCAGCCTACACTCTGCTATAATGTCTTTAAGTAATAAGTTTTTTGGTAAGTATTTTCGTCACAAATTTTTTTTTCCGTAAAAATTCATGAAAATAGGTTCTCATATCTTCGCATGCTCCTTCGGCCAGAGAGGATGACTACTTTTTTCCTTCTGTTTTCTTATTGCCCAAAGATAGCTTCATTGAAGAATTGAAATGGATTATCCTCATTTTATACATCCTGCATTTTATTATTTATGTCAACACATAAAATATTGTGCCATATATTAGCAGACGTAACCTTATCCTTATCTTCGACCATTTTTGAAATAAAAATAAATAACTAAAATAATTGAATATTGTAATTTTAAAATTATCTTATATTGATTTTATTGAATAGAACACTCTGTATTTCATTATTCAATCATGAAATATTGTGCTATATTTTGCAGAAGTAACCATATATTCATCTTCGATCATTTTCGAAATATTCGATTATTTGTGAAAATTTTTGATGAAAATTCTACAAACCGTATAAAAGTCATCAACATGCATCGTTATTCGCACAGAAAGTTTCTTTTTCTGTGATGATTCAAGTAGAAAAAAATGAGAGCTGAACAAGATAATTCTTTTAACGAACAATAAAATCGAGATGATTAAAACGGTAATCGAGGTATGTGTTAACAGTTTTTTATTTGTGCCTTCTTTCAGGAGTCCAGACATATCATATTCTACATTTTACATGGTGAACTCATCAGTGTTTCGTTATTAAACATTGTTAAAGTGAGGTTTGAACCCAATTTTGTCAAATGACTGCCATGAAGTTCTCCAAAGAAGGAATGCTTGATATGATTTTCATTCTGAGTGAGAGTGATAGAAATTCTTTGTTGTTGTTGTAGAGTTTATGCACAAAGGTTTCTTGATAAGAGGCATCCTGATGCAAGATGCTTTGAAAAACTTCTATATAAATTTATCGAAACGGTTAATATCGCTTACAAAAACCATAAAAAACCAAAAACTGCTACAGCTGAAGTCAACCAGTTATCAGTTTTGTTGACAGTTACAGATGACCCATATAAAATCCAAAAAGAGATTATACAAACTTCCGTTCAGAGAATCTTGAAAGTGAATAAATTTCATGCATATCATGTACAGCTGCACCAGAAACTGAACAATCAAGACTATGAAAATCGAATCAATTTTTACAATTGGGCAAGTGACAAAGTAGAGGAAAATCCAAATATGTTTAGCACAGTTCTTTTCTCGGACGAAGCAACTTTCCACAAGAATGGGCTTGTTAACAGGCACAAATTTTATTATTAAGTCTCGGAAAATCCACATCTCAAGAGATAAAAAGATCACCAGCATCGTTGGTCCTTGAATGTATGGGCCGCTATAGTAGATGGATATCTAATTGGGCCGCACTTCATCGACGGACACCTCAATAGTGAAATGTATTTAGATTTTCTGCAAAATCATCTACCAATGTTACTTGCCGATGTACCAAAGCATATAAGACAAGATTTTTGGTTTCAACTGGATGGAGCACCGGCACATAACTTACATCATGTTGGGGAGCATTTGAATCATGTATTCCCGAACAAATGGATAGGACGTAGGGGTCCTGCAAAATCGCCTGCTAGGTCTCTGTACCTTACAAGTCTAGATTTTTTTTGTGGGGTTGTAGTAAGAGCATAGTTTACCAGATTCCTTCTACAACACAGTTGGAGATGGGACAGAGAATAGTCGCTGCTTTTCAGTCAGTTAATCCGCAAATGTTGTCGAAAGTTCAACGGTCTTACCTCAAAAGGATTGAGTTGTGTTTACAAAAGAACGGGAAACATTTCGAACACTTATTGAAATAGTTCAACACCTTGTAGATTATCTCACCAAACATCAATCTTTTACGTATTTCATACACGACTACCTTAAAATATCTCCATCTCTCTGATCAAGTATAATGGTATGTAATAATAAACTCTTCTTTCGCAACCTCTGATTCTATTATTTCAGTTTTTTCTTTTTATTTCAAAAATGGTCGAAGGTAAGGATGAGGTTACTTCTGCGAAAATATGGCACCGGGTTGTCCAACCAAAATTTAACACCTCGGTTTTGCTTCAGCTTTATTGATGAATTGAAATGGATATCCTCATTTTATACAGGAGTAACTCAAAAAATTATTGAATATTGTAATTTTAAAAATATCATATCTTGATTTTAACAGATAGAACAACCTGTATTTCATTATTCATGTCAACGCATGAAATATTGTGCTATATTTTTGCAGAAGTAACCATATCTTTATCTTCGATCATTTTCGAAATATTCGATTATTTGTAAAAATTTTTGATGGAAATTCTACAAAATATATCAAAGTCATCAACATGCATCGTTATTCGCACAGGAGTTTTCTTCTTCTGTAATGATTCTAGTAGTAAAAAATGAGAGCGAAACAAGATAATTCTTTTAACGAACGATAAAATCGAGATGATTCAAACGGTATGTGTTGACAGTTTTTTTTATTTGTGCCTTCTATCAGGTATCCAGACATATCATATTCTACATTTTACGTGGTGAACTCATCAGCGTTTCGTTATTGAACATTGTTAAAGTGAGGTTTGAACCCAATTTTGTCAATTGACTGCCATGAAGTTCTTCAAAGAAGAAATGCTTGACATGATTTTTATTCTGAGTGAGAGTGATAGAAATTCTTTGTAGGCAAGTAGAGTTTATGCACAAAGGTTTCCCGATAAGAGGCATCCTGATGCAAGATGCTTTGAAAAACTTCTAATTAAATTTATCGAAACGGGTAATATCGCTTACAAAAACCATAAAAAACCAAGAACTGCTACAGCTGAAGACAACCTGTTATCAGTTTTGTTGACAGTTACAGACGATCCATATAAAACTCAAAGAGAGATTTCTCAGTTGACAGATATTACACAAACTTCCGTCCAGAGAATATGAAAAGTGAATAAATTTCATGCAAATCATGTACAGCTGCACCAGGAACTGAACAATCAAGACTATGAAAATCGAATCAATTTTTACAATTGGCAAGTGACAAAGTAGCGGAAAATCCAAATATGTTTAGCACAGTTCTTTTCTCGGACGAGGCAACTTTTCCACAAGAATATGCTTGTTAACAGGCATAACTTTCATTATTACGCCACTGAAAATTCACACCTCATGTGATGAATAGATCACCAGCATCGTTGCTCCTTGAATGTATGGGCCTCTATAGTAGATGGATATCTCATTGGGCCGCACTTCATCGATGGGCACCTCAATAAATAAAAGTATTTAGATTTTCTGCAAAATCATCTACCAATGTTACTTGCCGATGTACCAGAGCATATAAGACAAGATTTGTGGTTTCTACAGGATGGAGTACCGGCACATTACTTAGATCAGGTTAGGGAGCATTTGAAACATGTATTTCCAAACAAATGGATAGGACGTGGTGGTCCTGTTAGGTGGCCAGCTAGGTCTCCAGACCCTACAAGTCTAGATTTTCTTTTGTGGGGTTATAGTAAGGGCATAGTTCACCAGATTGCTTCTACAACACAGTTGGAGGGTTGACAGAGAATAGTCGACACCTTTCAGCCAGTTAATTTGAAAATGTTGTCGAGAGGTCAACGTTCTTTCCTCAGAAGGTTTGAGTTGTGTCTACAAAGAAACGGGCAACATTTCAAACACTTATCGAAATAGTACAACACTTTGTTGATCATCTCACCAAACATCAATCTTCTACGTATTTCATACACGACTACCTTAAAATATCTCCATCTCTCTGATCAACTATAATGATATGTAATAATAAACTCTTCTTTCGTAACCGCTGATTCTATTATTTTAGTGTTTTCTTTTTATTTCAAACATGGTCGAAGATAAGGATAAGGTTACTTCTGCAAAAATATGGCACAGAGTGGTCCAACGAAAATTTAACACCTCGTTTTTTTGATGAAAACGACTCTTTAAGTTATGAGCGTAAGCTTATTGTATTCCAAATGAGTTATTGTAGAATCCATTAGAAATTCGGGGTAAAAAAACAAAGATATTCAATATTTCAGAAACTGATGAAAACTTGAAAGTTGTCAATAGAAGAAACGTAATTCACAAATCTCTCTCATTCGTTATCTTAATTAATCATTAAGAAAAGAGTTTTGCGTGGTCTACTTGAAAACAGCGCATAGTCTTCAGAATAACTACAACAGTCGAAAGTTTTATATTGAAGTTCAATTCGAAGTGTTGAAAAAAATAATGTTATTCGAACATTTTACAAATAGTTTAATTTTCAACATCTCATGAAAAATTGTTAAAGCTATAAGAAGATTGGGATAATAAATAAAAGTTTTCAAGATTTGAAAGACTATCAACAACTTCAAAATGATCAAGAACGATTCTCCGATTTCACAAAACGCTCTCTAATTCATAACTTTATTTTAACATTTAATAAAGGGTTCCGCAGGGACTCCTCGAGATAACAGCGCATAGTCTCCAGAAGGAGAACGACATCCGAAAATTTTGTTTTAATTATTAAATATCAATTCAGATTATTTTAAAAAAAGGTACTATTATTCGAAACCAACCAAATATGGAGTTGCATTAGAAATTTTTTCATCTTTAATTTAAATCTTCAAGAGCACAGTTTTCATGAATGTTCTACTGAAATCTGTTTCTTTAACTAGTTTCTTTATTCATATATATTTCGTGACCTTCTAGAGATAACAATTTCAACGATCAAGTATATACATTCCGGAGAAATCACAAGTGATGTAGATCTAATTTTTATGGGTCCTTAGAGCATCCATTTCTAAACTCTGAATGGATTTTACGAGAATTTGGACGATATTCATGGATCAGCTTGGTTCTATTGAATGAAGCACATGGTACTCAACTTCCATAGAGGGACAGAGCGACTTAGTAGTTCAACTTTGGAATTATTCTCAAACTTGATTAGCCTTTTCATTCAAAAGTATATTGGGATAGGTATTCATAGCCAAGCAATTATACAGACAGAAATGTTGTTAATCAATGGAATTATACAGGATGCCTCATAGAATACTATTTTGTACTCCTCTGAAAATTCATGAATGAAGATGTTTACACCCCTCGTACCCAATTCTTTTCCCTTTTTTTTGCATTCACCCATATAATTTCATTTAGAAGGATGAGATTGCCCATAAGCTCTATATTTTACTGTGTAATCATTAGCAATGCGCACAACGGCAGTTGTATCCAGCAAACCGATATGACACAGGTAATAAAGTGGCCTCAATGAAAGCTATGTTTTATTGCAGTTACAAAAAATTTCGAAAGTTTCATTTACATGTCGAACAATAATAAACTTATTTTCCGTTACTCAGTAATGCGTAAAGGTATTATGATATGAATCACATCGATGCATTGGAAATGTGAGTTTTTGTCCGAAATTTTTCGGTAATTTCTTTATCCTTGGAACAGTGTTTCGCAGAAGGTAATCAAAAATTTTTGAAAGATCAATGAGAATGTTCAAGGTTGAATAATCATTTAAGTTGAAATTCGTTTTCTGTTTCTTCTGAAATTCGTTTCTTACAAATCAGACTTCGTTCCAAAGATGAGCCCATTTTCACAAAGCTCGTTTACTAATCATCACATTTCCAGTACTTGTTGCAGCGTCGTCTTCAATAGACTTTGAATTTAACATTTTTTCCAAGTCGGTTACAGTCAAATCTTGAGCTTGATATTCAAGCAACTCTTGAATGTCACTTGATTCCTTCTGATCGAACCAATCTAGTCCTATTTCATTCGCAACGGCAATGTTTGCAGTTAAATTTTGGATTCGCACAGATTCTTTGCCATTTTCCGCAGTCAGAACAGGCCACAGTTTTTTTAGCATGATTTCAATGTATATGGGTTCATTTCTTCCACTGATTTTCTGATGTATGTATTTTATTGTCCTCAATATTATATAACTCCTTGAATAATGGATTCTATTGAATATTTTACACAATTTTCAATCTTCACTACCCTGCAATATTATTATCAGTCTTTAGTGAATATGACAAATGTGATTAACCCATATAACCCTGAAACAATCATTTTTTTATGAATTTGACTTCTTTCGTGGATTAAGGTTGGAAAGGGGACTATAAAGTATAATCCACCATTTTTTTGAATTTTTGAATGGTGATTTAGGTCGAAACTATGAAGCATAGTTCAGACCTATTGCAACACTCAATAATTCAAAAAAATGGTGAATTATATTTAAGAGGACAGTAGTAAATTTTCGATTAATTTCAAACAATCTAAACATTAAATAGTATGACAAGAAACAAAACAATCTTTTGGATGCAAGCCAACATCACATTTTTGGCAGACAAAATTTGCTTTTTATGACATACTGCACGTCGTCGCACATTGTCGTTATAAACAATGAGATGATTCAGTCTGCCATAACGTGAAAACTCGTGTAAATTTTCAGTAGCTTTGGAAGGTCCCCACTTTTTCATTATCTTGTCAGGTTCTGATAGTTCAGTTGCTATAGATCTTCTGAATTTTAGTTGGTCGAGTTTTCTGCCCTAGTTGTTATGTAAGCACCAAGAGTTTTGCACAGTCATGTCAATGCAATTATAAAATGGAGGAAAATTCCATTTTTCCCCTGATGCTAACTCTAGTGTCACCAAGATTTTGATCGCCTTCCTTATTTTCATTGTGAGATATTATCAAGCCTGGTTGATAAATTAATATATTTCTTCTCAGATTGGGAGAACCTTTTTCTCTATATACTGGAAACTTTGTTGAAGCATTTGATCACATTCACAACATTGTTGTCATTCCATTTGGTGATTATGATTTCGGCATTCGCCAAATGATGCTCGAAATAAGCTCGATCTATTTTCTTAGAACAATTGAAATAGATAGGGGTAATGAGGGGATTTGGTTTTGCCTCAGCGTTCCAGTAGCTTTTAGGCCCCTCAGTTTCAATTCTTTGAGCAACGAAAGTGAGGTGAAGTAATCGTCAAAGTATGAATGAAATCCTTTAAAGAGCATATTTTCAATATATCTGCATATTGTAAAACTACTGATGCGCCAAGACCCATATGTTTTTCCTTATCTGGAAACGTACTTGAAGAACCTTGGTATGGGTCAAAAGGAACTATATAACCTATATAACGTCGGAGAGCACCAATTCAAATTTTTTATCCCCATCAGATAGGTTTTCCACTCAAGAAATACTTTCCACTGTGACGTTGGAAATATGGTATCATTGACTCATCTCTACTATGATTTTAATCGATAGGGGCATGCTCGAGAAAACTTCAGAATGTCCAAAAAAGGTCGCATTTTCGAATATTCGACCTTCAAAGCCAGGTTTGTATTATCATTGCAGTGGATGTTGCTCATCATTTGCTGAAATTTATCACGCAATATAGATTAACATACAATTCAATTGTTGGTGTCATCCCTATTCTGCCGAATATATTTTTCTGGGGAAGAGGTATATAGCCATTAAGCGATAGAACTCCAATAAAACAAAGTAGCTCATTTCTTATGATATCCCCGTCACGATTCTCCTGCAGGGCAGAGGTGTTTGACAATTGAAGAATACCAATGATATTGGGGTCCGACAGAGGGGACTTTTCCAGTCCAAATCACTTTCTTTGTAAGAAAGTTTTCAGAAGTTTTGGTCTTCGTCTTATAAACTCTGAGAGATGTTTATCATCGTTGCTATCCCAGTCATCTTCAGTTTGCATCCGTACTCTAGCAGAAGCTATTAGTTGAGTTCCCGGTAAATTGTCCAATGAGACGGTGTTTTCATCTCTGGAGTCTTCATCTTATCGCAGTCATCATTGGAGTTCTCAGAGGGAAGAACTACTATTTCTTCTGGAACCTCATTCTCGATTTGTTCGATCTCTTCCATTATTTCAGCTAACGTTAAAGATCTAAAACGATCATCTTTGTACCCTAAACAAAAATATTTTAATTGAAGAACCTACTGCCCTATTAAAAGGACAGTTCTTTATATTGTCTCGTATTTAGCGGAGTATGATAAAAATGTGAGGTTATGCAGATGGAAAAATATTCGCCGGACTCTAATGCACTCAAATATCAAATGAAATAATATCTCGCTCTACAAAAATGAAAGAATTTACTTACCACTTCTAGGACATCTCGATCGATATAATTAAGCTTCACCTCAACTCTGGCTAACCACAAGTTAAATCCACGTCTGCAACGGTTGCACGTCTTAACACGTTTGAGTAGACCATTTGTTATGCTATACAGGTGGCGCCATCTAAAATCGAGTGCTTCATCCAAAACGAGTTAGGTTGACAACCTTAGTCCCTAAGGACAGATGAGCTAAATGGTTTTAATAGCCATTAGTAAAAACGCCGAAAACTTGGCCCTCTAGAGAATCTTTCTACCATTTCCCTATCTGCAATAACCGGAAAAATAAATTTTGGTATGTACCATGCATCAAACAATCTTCTCCTTTAAATCATTCTTCTTATATTACTTTCAGATCAAGGTAATTCACTTGAGAAACATAAGACTACAAATGAAAAATTTCCTTTGAATCATTCTGATAATTTCATCGAATTATCACTCTCTTTTAGTCATATATTCCGCGAATTGCTTTTATTTCATCAAAGTTCAGAGAAACGATCAATTCTTTAGATAAATTGGGGGATTCCCATGAGGATCACATTGAACGAAAATTTGAGGAATGGGTTCTTCAATTCGTACGAATACAGAATCCTCGAAATTTGGAGAAGAAGCATTCAAATAGGATACGTATGGTAGGGTGACGATTTTGAACTTCGTTCAGATGCCTTGTTCACTGGGTGTAAGAAAAATCAAGAGTGTTTAATTAAATTTCAAAATTCCCTTACATCCGGATGGAGCAACTGACTCGAAAAAGACTCAATAACTGCTCAACTATTCTTTTCTGGACAAAAAGCAGAAACAGGTCAAATTTTGTCTGAAGGAGGACATCTTTGAGCATACGATGATTTTAATTTACATCAACCCCCTTGGCAAAGGTGCACAAAACTAAATTTCTTGAATAAAAAAGATATGTAGAATGATTTCTCTTTGGAAAGCTCTTTTGATTGTCAACACAAATATGTAATAAATTTTGAGTTTCGACATTTTCGGAAGAGGATAGAGCTGGTTCGTCAAAAGACGAGTTATTTTTAGTGATTGCAAAATCTGTCGATTTCGAATGAACATTAACCAAAATACTGTTGTATTTTTGGGAAAAATATCTTTAAGCAGTGGTGCTTTCACTACACCCCCTCAGACACCTACTCAGATGAGGGTGTCAACCCCTCAAATCTTCGAATTGATCAATTAGTCTGAGTTATAGCTCATTGGATAGGTATTTAGAATTATCTGATTAGAGCGACCAAATTTTCAAATCCGATTACGTTTCAATGAGGATACAGGGTGGATCATGGAGAAATTCATACACAGTATAAAAGCCTCTTCACAAAGCGATAATAGCTCCGTATAATCGGTTGAATCACAAAAAATGTTCACCATCGGTGGACTGATTCGACGCAGGGTAAAGACCCGCACGCCTCACGACCGCATACGCAACTGATCCTCGAATGTGAAAAGCCTCTAACAGCATGGTATCCAAGGTTGAAATTAAACGAACTCAAGTAAAGTTCTCTTTCCAGAAAAATATTCATCCATTATCACACAGAACTGATGCAGATATCTCAATAACAAATGCGGCAGTTTTTGTTTTTTTCTCTAGATTGCTTGTATCTGATGAATGAAATTCGAATTAATTTGTTCGTTTATCTAGCTTCTTTTCACACTCATAGGTTGCATACAAACCAGTATAATGATTTATCCAAATTATTGGACGCCATGACAACAAGTATGTAAGTGCCAAGTACAGTTTGGAGTTTTTGAAAAAATTCAGAGAAACTGGCTTTGCCCAAGATAGGAAAACACAGCATGTCCAATGAACTGTACGAAATGAGGAAATGGAAACTGCGTTGCTTGGGCAAGTAGTGAAAGATCTCACTCTGAGTACAAGAAAATTGAAAAGTGAAATTGGTGTGAGGCGAAGAATTATTGGACGAGTTCTCAAACAATACAAATTCCATCCGTATAAAATGACCATGATCCAGGAATTGAATGGGGATGACTTCGACCGCTGAACGTTATTCTGTGGAACATTAAGTGAGCAAATCACAAACAATTCCTCACTTTCTCTACAATATTTGCTTCTCGGATGAATGCAATTTTTTTTTTGATTGGCACTGTAAATCGTCATAACTGCCGGTTCTGGTTGGACTCTCATACCAAAATCTTTCGTGGTGTACATATCCACTATCCTGATAAATTGAACGTTCGATAATATCTAGACCGAGAATTTCATGATCGATGGATCGGAATAAGAGGCCCTATAGAATGGCCCTCACATTCTCCCGAATTGTCACCATTGGATTTTTCTTTATGGGTCCACTTAAAGAGTCAAATTTATAAAACTGATCCAGCAGATTTGGTGGATTTGAGAGAACGGATTGTAGTCGAGTGTAATCGTATAACCACTAAAATTCTACTTAATGTCCGGGAATTTTCGTACAAAATCTGTATTTGTGTTTGGAAGTTGGTAGCGAGCACTTTGAACATTTGTTCGGTTGATACCGAGTTTACCTATGACATGTAACAGGTGTAATAAAGTAAATTGTTTCTTCAATTTTCAATTTTTCCCTACTCACCAAGATATAGGTTATTCTAGGTATAAGCTCTATTGTTTGAAAACCAAACAAATCTCCAACCAAAATCAGAAGACCTCGCAAACACTGCATCGCTCTCTATTAATTCACCCTGTATCTTAATCACAATGCAGATGAAGCTAAATTTTTGTTTACAATATTCTAGATATTCTAAAACCTTTCTAATGAGTTATTACTCAAACTAACTGATCAATTCGAGAATTTGAGGGGGGTGTCTGAGAGGATGTAGTGGAAGCACCACTGCTTAGAGATGTTTTCTTCTATATTGTTACAGTATTTCGGTAAATCTTCATTCGAAATCGACATATATTGCAATCACTGAAAATAGCTCGTCTTTTGACGAACCAGCCTGGATCTTCTTCCGAATATATCAAAACCCAAAAATTATTACACATTTGTGTTGAGAATCAAAAGAGCTTTCTAATGAGGTATTACTTGAACTATCCTCCATGTTAAAAAAATTGAGTTTTGTGCACCCTTACTTAGGGGGATGAAGTGAAATAAAATCACTCTGTGCTAAAAGATGTCCACCTTCAGACAAAAGTTGACCAGTTTCTGTTTTTCTGTCCAGAAATGAATAGTTTAACATTTATTGAGTCTTTTTCGTTTAAATTTTCACGATGTTTGAAGGCATTGATTTTTCTATGCTATTAGAATTATCGATGCCTCTATTCATGAAGTTACGATACGGCTTTTTTGTAACGTAACGTTATTATATTTATATTTGAAATGGGATGTAAGGAAGCTTAGTGTATAATTTAATTAACCATTTGAAGCAAAATGTATTTGTGTAATAGACTGGTCACAAAAGAAAGTATAAAATCGAATTCTTTCATTAAAAGATAATAAAAAAAAATTAGTACCAAGGGTTGTGTTAGGGATGTAATTACATTAGCCCTGAATATATGAATGAATTCTGATTTTTCAATTGTGCAGAGAATATAGTATCCTAAGGGTTAAATGAAATAATTTTACTATATATTTTTATGTTGGAGGAAAAACAAAGTAAAAATGGGAGAGTTATATTTTATTAATCAGAAAAAATACTCTTTGAGTTAGTAGGTTACGAAAGCCTTTCAATTACAGATTTGAAAGGAACAAGTTACAAATATTCATTTTATATCCTTTCAAATCTTTTGATCAATGCATAAGTACAGTATAAACTCTTCATTAGCAGGGTATTTGTTTCGTAAACATGCCGCAAATACAGAAACCGGTTAAAGAGAATGGTAACTTATATGGATACGTTCGACTAAATAAAAGATGAACAAAATAAATACATTTTAATTGAAGTTTTTGAGCATATTGATTAATTAATCTCGATTCTATCTGTTTGAACATATTTCGTTCGCAATTTCGACAAAGTTTGCTGGTGAAGTTTGAATTTGCACAGATCGTTCGGAGTTAAAACAGGTTAACGTGTTTTCCAGTATGATTTCAATGTCTATGAGTTCAGTTCTTCCACTGACTCTTTTATGATTAAGATACATCTTGGTATGTCGAATTTCTTCCAGCATCTTATAAAATTTATATCAGGATCACATTCCTTATTATCTAATATGATTTTGAAGGTTCGTCAAATGTTATACAGCTGAAAAGCCTGGATCATTAGGAAGTAAGTTTGGAATTACGTTGATACGATTTGATACAAAACAATTCTCTAAAATAATTCCAGGGATGTATGGTGAAGTTGTGATATACTTTGTCGAAATAAATGTAGGTTATATCTAGACAATCAAATTTGAATTAACTATGCTCGTATTTGAAGTTACGTAGCAATATTTCTTACTTTATTAGATTTCGAGGAATCCTTTCCCTTTGCTAGATAATAACAATCGATGGACTTATTGCTATACAATAACAAGCCTCAATATGCAAGTTTGAGTATTTTAATATTTGAAACTTAGAGAAAGTACTTGAATCAAATGAAACGCTTATTTAATATTTTTACGCTCTTAATTGATTCAATTTAACTCTCTTCGCAACGAACTCAAAAGACGACAAGACTCTGGCGAAAAGAACATAACAATCAGATATATAAAAGGTACCTCTACAATCATTGAAAAAATTGTGCATATTGATGTTTCAATAAACTCAAAAAAATAACATCTTGGACGGTATAAATGAGATAAAAGCACAAGGTTTAACTTTAATCTATAGTTTATTTGAAAAAATTCGACGACGTTTCGCTGACACAGCAGCTTTATCAAGAATGAAAAATAGAATGAAGAGTATGGTATTTTAAACAAATCGTAGAACAAGTTGGATGAATAACAGGAACTTCCACACCGAGCCATTGTACAGTTAGTATGAAAGGTAATAAAAACTAATTAAACAAGTTAAGTAGGGGTGAGTAATTCAAATCTACCTGTTCATTCAAAAGCTTGTCCGAATGTTTGTATCTATTTATTTCTAATGCTTCTAGGAGATCTAATTTTGAACTTTTGATTTTATATGTAATATGTCAAAGTTTTTATTGAATGAATGGTTTTCTTTTATTAGGTGGTTTGAATAATTTGAATCAGATTTATTTTTATCGAAGCTACGTTTATGTTCAGATGTTCTTATGCCAAAACTCCTATAGGTCCTACCGATATAAATTTTATCACAAGAACCGCAATTGAGTTTATAGATTCCTGATTTACTTGATTTTTCAACACAAGATTTATTATTTTAATATGTTTACCTAAGTTATTAGAAGTTTTGAAAGCTATATTAAGATTTTGTTTGACAAGAAAGGATTTAATATTTGTACTTGCAGAACCGCAGAATGTTAAACTGTTGAATATTTTATAGTCTTTATGAATAGGATATACTTCACTGACTTTAAACCGAGTAAAGAACAGAATATTTTAAAGGCCATCAAACAAAAATCTCAACTAAATGAAGTTATTTTTACAAAAGCAGATAAGGGTAATACTGTTATTGCGTTAAATAAAATGACTACCTATTTAAAACTCTAAATTTCATTTCGTCCGGAAACTATACAATTTTAAACAAAGATTCAACTATTAAATTCCAGAAAAATATTAAAATTGCAATAAATGACGCAAAATCTTTAATTAAATCAATAGATAAATACAAATTAATTTCACCAAACCCTCAACCACCTCAACTGTATTCACTCATTAAATTGCATAAAGTAAATAACCCCGTTAGACCAGTCGTATCTTACGTTACAGCCCCAGCCGTGAAATTGTCGCACTACCTTATAGATATCATTAAAAATTATTGTTCATTCAAATCAAAATTTTCTATAAAAAATTCTTTCGAATTGATAAATAACATAAAAAACGTTAACCTACCACCTAACGCAAAACTTATTTCGTTTGATGTTGAGAATTTATACCCAAGTGTTCCTCCAGGTGATGTCAAAATATTAATCGAAAACATGTTGAATTCGAATCATGTTAACCACATAATAAAATCAGAAATATAGAATCTGTTGGACGTTTGCATTGAACAAAATTATTTTTCTTTCAACAACATCTATTACAGTAGTGAAAATGGTTTGATCATGGGAAATCCTTTGAGTCCACTTTTAGCAGAGATTTTTATGAATAATATTGAACAGAAAATTCATACACATCCACTCATTTCCAAATTTCTTTATTGGTATAGATATGTTGACGACATCTTAGTATGTTTCATTGGAACTACTCGTCAATTAGACTTATTTGTTAATTTCATTAATTCCATCCATTTGAACATTAAATTCACGATAGAAATTGAACAGAACGATTCCATAAATTTTTGGACTTAAAATCACTAAACAAAATAATAATCATGTTTTTCGGTCTTTCGTAAACCAACACATACTGATACAATTATACATAACTACTCATTACATCCAATTCAACACAAAGTTGCAGCTTTAAACAGCATGGTACATCGGTTACTCAATTTACCTTTATCAGTAGAAGATTATAATGAAGAGTTAAACATCATCAAACAGATAGCCATTAATAATTCATATAATCCGGATATGATAGATCTAATCATTCGTAAAAACTCTATCAGAAAGCAATAAATGAAGTATATTCTATTCATAAAGACTATAACATATTCAACAGTTTAACATTCTGCGGTTCTGCAAGTACAAATATTAAATCCTTTCTCGTCAAACAAAATCTTAATATAGCTTTCAAAACTTCTAATAACTTAAGTAAACATATTAAAAATAATAAATCTCGTGTTGAAAAATCAAGTAAATCAGGAATCTATAAACTCAATTGCGGTTCTTGTGATAAAATTTATATCGGTAGGACCTATAGGAGTTTTGGCATAAGAACATCTGAACATAAACGTAGCTTCGATAAAAATAAATCTGATTCAAATTATTCAAACCACCTAATAAAAGAAAACCATTCATTCAATAAAAACTTTGACATATTACATATACAATCAAAAGTTCAAAATTAGATCTCCTAGAAGCATTAGAAATAAATAGATACAAACATTCGGACAAGCTCTTGAATGAACAGGTAGATTTGAATTACTCACCCCTACTTAACTTGTTTAATTAGTTTTTATTACCTTTCATACTAATTGTACAATGGCTCGGTGTGAATTGTCCTGTTATTCATCCAACTTGTTCTACGATTTGTTTATAATACCATACTCTTCATTCTATTTTTCATTCTTAATAAAGCTGCTGTGTCAGCGAAACGTCGTCGAATTTTTGCAAATAAAGTGTAGATTAAAGTTAAACCTTGTGTTTTTATCTCATTTATATCATGGATCTACATCAAGTAACGGCCTCCACAATTCAAATCTTGGACGGTACTCTACACGAATATTCAATCACTCGGCTCGAAGTACGTGGAGCTGTTAGAATCAGTACAATGTCAGCGCCCCAGTCTGATCTGCATAACTGAAACTTGGCATCATTCAGCTATCGACAATACTACTTTCTCAATCCCAAACGACACTCTTTTTCGGCAAATTCAATATCCAAGGTTCGTCCTATGATTGGGCCGATTTGGATAATTTGTTCCTAACAATCACAGGCCTCATCCCTACGCAGCAGATACGCTCTTGATCCAGAACCTATTAGATATATCACTCATTCATAACATTATCGTTACTGGTGATTTCAATTACCCTGACCTTGCCTGGCCTTCGAACGTCCCTCCTTACCCTATTTCGCAATTGCCAATTTTTTCATGAATAGTGGTTTAAACCAAGCCGTCTAACAACCAACCAGATACCGGGATGGACAAAACTCATCATTACTGGACCTCATTTTTGTTTCAGACTCCAACTTGCTCTCTGAAATCGACTACTCACCCTCTCTCGGTAATTCCGATCATTTAGTGCTGCATTTTCATTTGCAGTTTTCTCAAAACGACCCATCCAATAAAACATCAAAAATAATCAAGAGAGTAAATTATAACATAATCTGTCAGTCTCTCCTTTAATACGACTGGAACGCCATCCTTAATGCTGAAGATATCAAAGAAGATTGAGATAATTTTCTATCAATAGTCAACAACTTACTGCAATCGAATACCCAGGAGAGGTTATTTTACGAGAAAACTACTAAACCTTAGATCAATCATCATATCATCGAGTTGTGTCATGAAAAACGGTCCATGTGGCAGAGATATTTGCGTAGCTTTGACAATCATCGAAACTTCTCTAACTCTCTCTCAGCAAAAATCCAGCAGGCCAAGACTGACTTCGAGAATGACTTGTCACAGGAATGTAAAAAGTTTTAAAAATACTTATGACCAAGCATGAACGGCAAAGTCACTATTCCTCTAGTCAGGATGTAGCAATTTAAAATCTTGCTCATTGTCATTGTTGAAATATTCCTTAAACATAATTCAAATAATTATTCCAATAAAGTCGGACATCCATCCCCATCTTACGGACA
Organism: Cryptolaemus montrouzieri; assembly: GCA_013387265.2. Lineage (NCBI taxonomy): Eukaryota > Metazoa > Arthropoda > Insecta > Coleoptera > Coccinellidae > Cryptolaemus > Cryptolaemus montrouzieri. The sequence continues at coordinate 67,736,233 of JABFTP020000103.1, forward strand.
GGCGATACAAAAATGATTTGTACGAATAAAATTGAAATATGAATCATTATCGCTGTTGACCCTTGAGATATCTGCCGACCAGTTCAGTTCTCATATGATTTTCTATCGACTATTTTTCTCAAAAATTGCGCTCACAAATTAAGTACACAACTGCATATTTTGTTCAATCAGTCTCTGATTAATGGTGTATTTCCAAAAAAGTGGAAGGAGTCCGCCGTTGTCCCAATTTTCAAAAGTGGAGATAAAAATGATATTTCTAATTATAGACCTATTAACAAGCTTTCGATCATTGCTAAAGTATTTAAACGTATAAGTTATAAGTATCTTTTCTCTCATGTGAAAAATTTCATTATCTCACAACAGCACGAATTTTTTGAGGGTAGGACTCTGGAAACTGATTTGATCTTTTATAGTGAGTACCTGCAGAGTGCAATGGATTCTCAAATTCAGACTGATGCTACTTACACAGATTTTTCTAAAGCCTTCGACAAAATAAGTTTCGATATTCTCATTTTTAGACTAGCCGAAGCAGGTGTAAGTGGTGGGTTGCTTGAGTGGATCCAACCGTATCTACTGAATAGGTAACATTTCGTTAGTTTAAATGGTTTTAAATCTGAACCTTTAATTAGTACCTCTGGGGTACCGCAGGGAACTCATCTCGGTCCTCTTCTTTTCTTAATTTATATAAATGAACTAGATAAATGTTTCCGGCATTCCAGATTCTTGCTCTATGCAGACGATCTGAAAGTTTTTAGATCTATTAGATGCTTAAGGGACTGCCTTGATCTTCAACTAGATTTAAATAACTTGGTTGAGTACTGTAGAGAAAACCAATTATTTTTGAATTTAAATAACTGTTTCACGATAACTTCTACTAGAAACCATTCCCCTATCACTTTTCATTACTCAATTGGAAATTCATTGCTGCGACGTGTGTCCACGGCTTTTGATCTGGGTCTCACTTTCAATTCGAAGTTGCTCTTCGATGCACACATAGATCGCATAGCAAATAGTTCAAGTCGAATGATGGGTTATATTTTCAAGAAAAGTAAGGAATTTAAATATGTAAATCCACTTATCACTTTATATTATGCTTACGTTTACAGTTAATTAAATTTTGCCTCATGTATTTGGAACCCTCGTTATGATTGTTATTCCAACCGACTTGAACGCATTCAGAATAGATTCATACGGTTCATATGCTTCAAAACTTACTTTGTTATCCTGAACCACGACTACGCTCCTGCCCGTAAATATTTCAATTCATTGTCACTTGAAAATCGTAGAACTATATCTGATATTTTGGTTGTGTTTAAAATATTGAACTGCGGACTTCAGGTACCTTAGATCTTGCACATGGTTACTCTTAATGTTCCTATGAAATCATTGAGGCACCACGACCTCTTCTCTATAACTTTTAGAAAAACTAATAGTGCACAGAACTCCCCTATCAATAGGATGCTACGTGTCTGCAACACGCATAGGAGTATCAATTTGTTTGGGTTCACATTGGCCTCTTTGAAGAGAACATTACGCTTGCTCTTTACTGACTGACATCAAATTCATTCAATCAATATTCATCTAGTGAATGTCTTTTTGGCTTCGGCTGTGGACTTTCCTTATATTGTACTTAAATAAATAAATAAATAAATAAGGAAAAGCGGATTAAAAGACCGAGACAAAGAATCGATCGTGATTCGATTGTCATCTTGTCAATGGCCGGGCCTCTTGTTAGAAGATTTAAATTGTGAGCCTAAGACGATACCGATTGAATATATATATATATATATATATATATATATATATATATATATATATATATATATATATATATATATATATATATATATATATATGGGGTTTTACCCCGACGAGTTGCCCATATATCTGTTCATGCAATCAAACTGATTTCATGAAAAAATATAAATCCACCACCCGGTAATTAATACCATTGCCAGGCAATGATTATAATCAAAACATATCCTGGAGTAATTATATATTAGGATAACGTTAAATGTTATGAGAATATATCAATCTACCAGAATATATACATACTATAGCATCATCAGACAATGATATCAATGTACCAACGAGTAGTGTCAGAGGCTTTCTCCCCGGAAAAATCCAGTGTACGGACCTTAGTCAAGTAACACTGAATGTTACTCATTAATAGTTTCCTTTGTGTGAAGTGGTGAACGATCGAATAGAATACTGCTCTGAATATAAATATGACAAAATTGTCAGTTAATTATATTACATTTATATAAACAAATAAATGAAATATGAAATGAGATTCTGAGCAGTATAAACTAAAGAGAAAACCTATGACTCTACCTCATTATTATTTTCGGAAAGAAACCTACGAAGAATGTTACAAGACTTGATGACTGTTATCTTTTGTAACTGTTCAAACAAATTTTCTTCAGACCCAAAATCTCAATATATATATATATATATATATATATATATATATATATATATATATATATATATATATATATATATATATATATATATATATATATATATATATATATATATATATATATATATATATATATATATATATATATATATATATATATATATATATATATATATATATATATATATATATATATATATATATATATATATATATATATATATATATATATATATATATATATATATATATATATATATATATATATATATATATTGGGTCTGATAGAAAATTTGTTTGAACAGTTACAGTTACTCATGTCTAAAAGTTTTTCTGTTCCATTATCATTAGCTGAAATGGAATTTTTCTGTTCGAATTTTTTATGGCGTTATAAAACCCAATGGAGAATATATATGAGGGGCATGTTTTCGATGGTATTTTTCTATTGATGTGAAGTCGCGGTCTGAAGGAAATGTCTAAGGCCGCCCACTAAAAAATGGTTTCAATTTTTTGAATCTTTTTTCCTAACCATCTGCAGCCACATTGACATTATCGACCAATTTTTATTCTGTCCTGCAGAATTAACAGAGAAAACAACCAGTTCGTCAACATTTGACTTATCGCTCAAATATTCAAATAATACACTTTCTATTTCGTTGGTTCCTCTTTGGGCAACGTCCAAACAAACATTTTAACTTTCTCGCAATCACAGTCGTGGCTGCCCAAGTTATACAGACAAATTTTCATACAATAGAAGGCTGGCCCTGTTGTTAATTTTGGCACGGGCAGAGCCTGCTGTAGGTCGAAGGATAACACCAATTTTTTCTCATTAATTTTTGCATCCTCTGTTTCCCTTTTGAGCAAGTCTTGTATAGCTTTGGCCCCTCCTTTTATGTAAATTCAAAGTTGTTGTCAGCTTGTTCACCAGCGCCTCATCATTTTCGGATTTTGCGTTTTTAGTTTTCAAAATGAACTCGTCACATATTCTGCATGTTTCAGATTTCGGCAATTTGAAGCCAATATTCAACTCTGTACAGAAAATTCGTCTAGCAAATTATGTATTATTTGATTACTTGTTAGTTCAGTGTATGATCTTAACTCCTACATTCTAATTATTTTCGAAGACTCGCTTAGCATGAATCAGGTACAGTTCTCCAAAACCCTAGCTTTTATGAAAGACATTGGTCTCCAAATATACAAGGTGAAGAAAAGTAATACTTGTTTACTATTGATAAAATGAATCATTTCCGAGAATGAAAATGAACCAAAAAATGTTTCTCTTTTAATAAACTATTGAAAACAGAAGTCTAGTCAGTGCATTTTAGAAATTATCATAATGTCACATCGCTGACACATTGATTGATATAAATAGTACTTCAATACCTATTAATTTACTGATTTTGGATTCCGGTGTAAATTTTACTATGAACTTATTCGAAGTATGGAATACACTTTTATTGAATATCCAGATATGCATCTTATGTATGGTCTTGCCTCTTACAATGCTCTAGAAGCTAGAAGGTTGTATCATGAAAGATACATGAAGAAGACATTTCATCGAGTGGACCAACGTCTAAGGAAGAACGGTGGGTTATTTTAGTTAATATGGCAATATTGACATATTATTGACTTTATTCATCACCTTAGAAAAGTTTGAAAAAAAAAGTACTGATGCTGGTGTGAGAAGAACAGTACGTACGCTGCAATTGGAAGAAAATATTTTGAATGTTGTAGATGACAATCCTTCAACGAGCACTCGCATATTAGGTGCACAATTTAATACGTCGAAAACAGCAGTACATGAAATTCATGGAGAGCAGCTGTTGTACCCGTATCATCTGCAAAACGCACCAGGTGATTCCTGAAGATTTTCCTCGTAAAAGGCAGTTCTCAAACTGGCAGTGGATCAGCATCGAATTAATGCAAACTTCATTAGCACTATTCTCTTCACAGATGAAGCGGGTTTCATAAAAAATGGTATTACAGATTTACACAACTCACACGTATGAGTTGATGAAAATCCTCATGCCACCTTTGTTGCGCATCATCAACATCAGTTCGAACAAATTAACATCTGGGTAGGGGTCATTGGAAATTTTTTGATTGGACCATTTGTATTACCGGCGCAATTGAATGAAGAACCTTACTTAGAAATCCTCCAGAATGCTTTTCAAGATTCAATAGAGCATTTATCACTTGTAACCCGCCGAAACATGTACTTCATGCACGATAGGGCACCTCCTCATTGTAGCATTGCTGTGCGGGTGCACCTAAATAATGTCCATCCAAACGACTGGATAGGTAGAGGTGGATCTAATGCCCGGCCACCTCGATCTCTTGACCTGACTCCAATTGATTTTTACCTATGAGGATACCTCAAAACCATGGTATATTCGACGTTGGTCATTAATAGAGAGGAGCTTCTACAAAGAATAACGTTTCTTTGTGATGAGCTAAGAAACAATTATGGTGGCGACTACAGCAGTCCTCTGTCCGTCGTGCCCGCGAGTGTGTTACAGTTAACGGATCATATGTTGAACTTACTTATGAGGTTTCTGATTAATTGTTTTGGTCCTGAGGGGACTGACTTGATTTTTGTTTTCAATAGTATATTAAAAGTGAAACATTTTTCTGTTCATTTTTTCTTCTCGAAATGGTTCATTTAATCAATAGTAAACACAAGTATCACTTTTTTTTAAGTTGAGGTTCAGGATATCAATAAATTTGCTTTTGTTCGTCTTTATCATACAGGGTGTTAAAATAATAAGCATTAAAGTGTTACACTTAGTCCGCCTATGGTAAACTAATGAAGCTAAAATTATTGGAAGGATACTATTTTAAGGGTCTTCACTACTGGACATCATTCCTAATTTTTATGTTATTATTTAAAGGACTTTAAAAGTTATTCAATTATTTTCGGTTGGTATGAAAAAATATTCATTACTCTTATATCTTGTCTTTCTGGGTTGTCTTATAAACTAGTTGTTATTGACATATCAGCGACTGTTAAATATATTTTAAAATAAATGATATTATGTGCCATTGACTCAACTTATCCAAAAATACAAAAGGAATTTCATGGTGGACACCAAAAATATTTATTAATTTCTGTTGTGTGTATTTTGGTGCCAGCATGATAGCTCATATGTATGGGTAAATTTTAATTTTCAATTTTGAAAACTGATTTGCAGAAGAAAGAGCTTAAAACACACATGGAAAATGCAAGAATGAACTATTCATATATCTACTAGTTGGTTTGCGTGTCCTTTTATTTACCTCCAAGTTATATCGAATTCACTAAGCACAACGATTTAAGTATTATACATTGTATTGCAATTGTTTGCAATTTTCATTTTCAATTCAAAAATCTTTGTAAACGTTTAATATCATACAAACAGTCCAAACACAACAAAAGTTTGTTTTCCAAATTAGTGAACTAAAGTGTATGGAAATTGAGCACTAAAGTAGATCTTTGAATAAAATCGAATAATTGAATGATTCATAAATGATTTAATTAAACTCAAAATCGAAATGTACAAAAATTTATTTAGAAGTAGAAAACAATATAAAAAAAAGTTTAGATTCAAGGATCAAAAGAATGCATATCTTGACAACATACTCGTTCATAAATGTCTTCGTCTCTATCTTCATCTTCAGCTTCATCTTCATCAGCATCATCACTGTCATCATCATCTTCATCGGTATCATTTTCGAACACATTTCTGCTGAATGCCTCCGAAGCTATCTCGATTTCTACAATTTTAATTTCGACGATATGATCGAAATACATGTTCGGATCAATACTTTTCGAAAATTTCATCGCATTGAACACTTCTCGCTTTAACTGATGCAACACAATAACAATTGTATACGAATTGACATCTGTCTGATTGAATCCACGCATCGTCATTTATTTTGGGTAAAACAATTGAAGCGTAAAGATTCTTCATCCATAGAAACGGTTCATAATTACCGCAAGTAATTTTTACACTCACAGTTGAAGGTGAAATCTTAATAGTAACTATAAAGGTATGGCCATAATGTTGAACTATGTTTCGAAGTTTCATTTCATCACCTCCGATTTCCACTTCCACAATTCTTCTTGCATCTGTTTAATCAATCATAAGTTTACGTGGATGAGTTGCGCGGTAGTGGTCGAAGATGTCAGCTTGTTTTCCAATCCACTGGCATTTTGTATTCGAGCATTTCTTCTGTACATATGAACAAAATCATTGATGCACATGAACTTCCCTGCTGTTGTTGATGAAATCGCAACCGTACTTTTGGTTCCGACAACGATGCGTCAAGTACTCATATACCCTAGAGAGCAATTCTAACGATTCCACATAAAGTTTAGTGTCGCAGATTTTGCAACGATCACTTTCATCACCACACCAATAACAAATTAAATGATCCTCTGTACATTCAACGAATGGCGGGTGACAATACTTTCCACATGTTTCACATTCGAGATCCTTCAAGAGGGCTTCGGAATGATTTGCTGCAAATTCCTGAAACAAAAGATATTGTTTAATAATAGCTTGAAATACCACATATGTTTACTCGGTAGACGCCGAATATGGAATTGTTATATTATAAATATTTTATAAAATAATAAAATTATTATTATTATTTCAGATGGCATGATAAACTTTTTCATTTTTTCATTAGAGAGAATAATTATAAAAGATTTCGCGAGGTGATTCATTCCTCTAGCCATTTTATGACGAAAATTTTCCATGAACATTTGTCAAAAACGCTTTGTTACCGAAATACAGGGTGCCTTTTTAAAATCTACATAATCAGATTACAAAAAATCAAGAGGATGGTACTTTCTTAGAAGTCATGTATCATATAACTGAGCCTGAAAAAATAGCAACAGCCTTGAATGAATATTTCACCACCATCGGAAAAAAATTAACTCAAAAAAACTCGCTTGGGAAATCCAAGCATACATTTCTTTTAACTCCAACAAATGCAGAGAAAATAAGAAGTATAATTATGGATCTGAAAAATAAAAAGAGTACGGGGGTCGACCAAATATCGGCCGAAGTTCTGAAGACCGGCATAGAGTATTCAGGTTCGGACGGTGGAGGCTGTAAATGGATTTGCTCGAAATGCGATTCTCATCGAGAAATTAAAATTCCATCACTGTCCAATACTATTCAGGTAAAGTTGGACAAAATAAGGATTGGCCACTTATACTAAAAAACAATCGGAATTCACTACATCGTTGAATTTGATAAAATTTAGGATTTAGAAAACAAGTTAAAGAATATGGAATTGGTCGATAAAAAAATCAAACAAGCTAATGGAGATATAGTTGCTCTTAAAGAGGAAAATTACAAAATAAAAAATGAATTGAGTGCAATGTAGGGGTAGAGAATGAAAATGTGGATATTGTAAAAAATATGTCTGCGAAGCTCTATTTTCCATCAGTGGAAAACAGCATTGAAAATTGTTTTAGACTTCATTTCGCTTCAAGACAATAAACCACGCCCGATCGTGGTCAGCTTCAAGAACAAATTATCAAGAAATAAATTCTATAATGCTTACAGAATGAACAAGGTTTTCAAGGCAGGTGAAATTGGTAATGAAAATTCAACAGATACTGAAATTTATATTAATGAAAGTCTGACATAACAACAGAAAGCTTTTCAACTTAACCAAAGAATACTGCAGAGCGAATGTTAAATTCTGTTCTATTCAGAACGGTAAAGTTCTTATGAGGAGAGATGATAATTCAAAATAATCCACATCACTTCTGAGTAGGATTGCCAGATCGCCGGGAAATCCTGAATTGTCCCGGAATTTTTTTTTCTGGTCCCGTGTGTCCACGAATTGTATATTTCGTCCAGGATTTTGATACCAACCACTAGTTACTTTTCATTATGCCATGTATAGGTACGAACATTGTACATTGTAAAATACCCAGATTCACGGCGTTTACCACTCCACTTCTGCCTACTGGATATCGTTGTTTGTGTATAACTGGCTGCCGACTTGCCGACAAAGCGGCCACCCGACTTTCTCCTTCTACTTCTCCAATCTTGAACCCGCTGAACCGTCAACCGTCCATGCACCTACCAAAGACTACTAAGGTTTAATAGTCTTTGCACCCACGTCCTTTTCGTTCACATTTTCCCCACTAGTGTTCTGTGTCGCGTTCGTACATGTACAGATAAACTCGAAAATGGAACTCTATCAACGAACAAAAAGACTGGATAGAAAGAAAGAAAAATATGTAACTCAGATATAGCCATTCAGTATGAGGGTCGCCGTTAATGAAATGTTTTGACTGAAATACGTGATGGATGATCTATTAGTAACTTGTCAATGACTGATTTCGTTAGTACATCTCGTGATAAAAGTGTATGAACAATATATATCATTTCAGGTGCACGTTAATAGCGCCAAATATAGAAAAATGGTTACAGCCAGAAAAACTTCCAGATGCATTGACAACTTCATTATAAAAAAAGATATCAAAGAAGAAATTTCAGTCGTAAATTCGAAAATAGGACTTGTTTATCATAATGTAAAGCATGGATTGAGTTATAATAGTTTAGACCGTTTGGCAAAAAATATCACTAAAGTTGCTACAGATACTCAAATAAAAGCAAAAGTTACATGTGGACGGACGAAAGCCTCGGCGATAACGCGCAATGTCTTAGGACCATATAGTCAGGAAAAATTGATTTCTGATGATTTAAAAGAAAATTACTATTTTTCCGTAGGCTCCGACGCTTCTAACGTCGGTAACATTAAAACATTTCCTATGCCGTTCAGTATTTTGATAGTAAAAAAAGTTATGCCAAAAGTTATTGGACTTCTACGAAGACGATGATGAAAAATCGAATGATATTTATCAGTGTATCAAGACAATCACTCTTGCTGCTGGTCTCAATATCATTCAAATAAGAGCATAAAGAGCAGATAATGCCTCTGTAAACTATGGCATTCACAATTCAGTATTTCAAAAGCTCAAAGCAGACAACGAACATGTCTTCAAAGCTAACTGTTACTGTCATGTTATAAATAATTGTATAAAGTTCGCACTAAAAGTTCTTGATGTTGACGTCAAAGCTAAGTAATAAAAATTTACAACGAATTTAGTTCGCTTTGAAAACGTGCTTTCTGAATTTCCGTCTATATTACATATTGAAGCTACAATTGACATTGTTTGCCTGTACTCAGAATTCACATGCCTAAAAACTATTATCGACCACCTCCCAAAAGGGTTTTCAACACAATTTAGAGTCAAATAACGCTCGTCTCCATTTCGATCTGCGAGGAATTGAAAAAGAAATAGCCCTTAATTACTTACCACAAGCCAAACACCTAAAACACTTTTCAGCATTACTACTTCAAAAAATGTTCAATAGTTGTCAACCTAAGAAATTCTAAAATACAACTTTAAAGTCCATTAAATTCTAAGTCCGCATCTGAAGATATCATATTCACCAAAGCAGACAAAGGTCATACAGTCATAGCCTTAAATAAAGCAGATTATTTATTGAAAACCCAAAATTTCATTGAATCAGGTTGTTATAAAGAAATTGATAAAGATCCCACTAATAAATTTCAATCCATAGTGAAAAACACTTTAGAGTATGCCAACTCTACAATACCTACCAACCAAAAATATAAACTTTTCATTGACAACCCGCAATCACCAAAACTTTACTCTTTCGTCAGACTCCATAAAACAGGGTATCCCATTAGACCAGTAGTTTCATATTTTCAAGCTCCAGCTGCAAAGCTTTCATGCTTTCTCATGGACATCGTTCGACAGTACGCTAACTCTTCAGTCCTAATAAATAAAATTCAGCACACGATACTACCACCGAACGCTAAACTTATGTCATGGGATGTAGTAAATCTCTTCCCTAGTGTTCCACCTAGTGATACAGTGAAACTCATCAAGAACGACCTTCAAATTAATAAAGTCAATCCGATAATTCAATCAGAAATCTTACACCTTTTAGAAATTTGTTTAGAACAAAATTATTTTAACTTCAATGGAGTATTATATAATAGTAAAAAAGGTTTAATCATGGGTAATCCTCTGACCCCTCTGCTCGCTGAAGTTTTCATGGATAATAATGAAAAAAACTATCCAAGTACATTCGTTACTCAAACACTCTATTTATTGGTTTAGATATGTCGACGATATTATTTGTTGCTTCACTGGCACAAACAAACAATTAGAGTCATTCAAAACATTTGTAGCGTTATAATTGAAGATTTTTTTATGGACTGTATATAATTGAGGTGAAGCTGATACTACTGAATGAATTATAAAAGCGTATTTGTGAAGAAAAAGAAAAGAAAAATTGGAAAAAGTAATAAACGAATTTGTTAAACTATTTACTAGCTTACCTTTCGGTTCAGGGTAATGAGAATAAGGAATACTCGCACTCGCCAATGTAATTAAGCACAATTGTTGATGCGTTTCAGTAGAAAATTGAACTCGATCTCTCAGTTGGTTGTCTGCCGCCGCACGTGAACAGACACTCCTCATCTGTTTCCCTCTTCAAGGTAATGCCAGTTGTTGCGTGAAGGAAAGGAATAGGAAAACAGAAGGAAAAGGTAGAAGCTAAATTTGCTAGTAAAGTATGAATTTTGAATTTGAAAAAAATAATTCCGAACCGGAAAATCTTTAAATGAAAGAATAAAAAAAATAGCATAAGATTGCATGTAGTGATAAGTATTAATAATTTATTATGAAAAAAAAAAAAAAAACATCACGAAATATACCCGCCCCACTGAAAATGCTGACATTTTCGGAAATAAAATTCAGGTAGGGTGCACAACTTAACTAAGGGTCTTTTGAAAAGACCCTTAGTTGTTTTGATAGTAGCAACTCTTGTAACATTATCGCCGCCTGGGTGCAATTCAACGATTCTAGCCAAAGGCCACTTCAATGGATGAAGTTGCTCATTTTCACCAAAACCAGAGTTTCTTTAGTCGGACATACGTTTGGAGAGTTCCATTCTGATCTCTGATGAAGAGTATGTATATACTCCCTACTATACCGATTCCAAAAGTCCTGGTGAAGTCTAAGCAACAACTGAAACCGAGTCAGTCGATTCAAAGCGGCATCAGTATGATCGGGATCATTCAATGCCGACAACGGCTCTAAAGTAAGGAAATGTCCCGGTGTGAGACTGTTTAGATCATTCGGATGGCTACTTAAAAGACATAGTGGCCTTGAATTCAAAACTGCTTCTATTTGTATAAAAACCATATTAAGTTCCTCATATGTAAGAGTTAATGACCCTATGATGCGAATAAGATGTCCTTTGACACTTTTGATGCCACCTTCCCAAAGACCGCCCATATGAGGTGCCGCAGCAGGATTGAAATGCCACGAAATTGATTTTTCAGTAGCAGTATGTAACATAATTTGTTTCAAGTACTTCGCACTAGCCACAAAATTAGTACCACAATCAGAATAAACATTTGTACATCTGCCCCGGCGTGCAATAGATCTCCGAAATGACATCAGAAATGTCTCAGCAGAAAGCTCCGATAGAAGTTCGAGATGAACTGCTTTAGTTGCACAGCATACAAATAATGCTAAGTAAGCTTTTAAAGTTTTCATCCAACGGGTACGATTCATTGTTATGGTGAATGGACCTCCAAGATCAACGCCTACATTCAAAAAAGGTTTCGCTTTTGTGATTCTAACTCTGGAAAGGTTACCCATGCGTGGTTGTAAAGGTGTAGGATTAACCCTGAAACATGTGGAACACTTCGAAATTACAGAGCGTACAATTTTTTTCGCAGAAAAAATCCAAAACATTTGGACTAAATGAAAGCGTGTAGCATTTATACCGCAGTGTAGAAATGTGGTATGAATATACGAAATTGAGGATATAGTGAATTCACATTTGCTAGGTAAGGGTATAGGAAATTTCTTGTCATAATGTGATTCCAAATATGTCAGTCTACCCCCGACTCTCAAGAGACCTTTCTCATCAATGAATGGATCTAATTTCCGTAAATAACGAGGTAATTTTGATCCCGAAGCAACAAGTTTTATTTCATTCAGTAAATGCAATTCTTGAACTCTTTTTACCACTACCAGTAAAGCTGAATGAAACTCTGAAGCAGTAATGTGTTCCAAGGACGATACTCGTTCTCTGCTTCTCTTCAAAAAACTAATGAAACGGATAGAATATGAGATTATTCGAAGTATTTTCTGCAATGACGAAAATTTATTCAATAACGTATCAATATAATTCCAGTTAGTATTTGAAGTACCTAGAAAAGTTAACGTAGAAGCTTCGGCAGCAACTTCTTCCGTAGGAGCACATATGTAATCATGAGTATTCCAAGAATTGGAAGGTTCACGCAAAAAGAAAGACCCTTCAAACCAGAGTTTCTGTTCGAGTAACTCTGAAGGAAACAAACCTCGAGTTCCTAAATCTGCTGGGTTTTCCGAAGATCGAATATAATACCAACGTTCTGGTGGAATAATATCCTGAAAGTAAAAAACACGATTTCCAACGAAAGTTTTCCACCGATGTGATGGTGATTTTATCCAAGAAATAGCAACTTTGGAATCCTACCAAGCAAATACATATCGGATGAGAATTTAATCTTTGTAGGAACTCCAAACAAAGTGTAATAATTTAGCAAGTAAAACTGCACTTGAAAGCTCGAGACGTGGCAACGTATGCTTTTTCAAAGGCGCCACTTTAGATTTGGAACAAACAAAAAATGTTTCTATAGACTCATCTCCCGAAACTATTCGAACATATACAACTGCGCAGTAACCTCTTTTGGACGAATCACGAAATCTGTGAATTTCGCAATTGTTGGGCTTAATATTTTCGAAATAACGCGGAATGTGTAATTCAGTGAAGCACTTCATTTCTATTTGAAAACGTTGAAATTTCGAGATTATTCCTTCTGTAGGGGAGGCGTCCCATTCAATTCCAAGAGACCATAATATTTGCATCATAATTTTCAACATTTTGACACAAGGAGTTAAATATCCCAATGGATCGTAAATACGAGCTATGGTGGATAATATGGTTCGTTTCGTACAGGCAGATTTGCAAGGTACTAAGACGTATGTAAAAGTATCAGATGACGGATTCCATTTCAATCCTAAAACTTGAAGAACGTCTTGAGAATCGAAAGATAAGGCATTACTGATACAATGCTCGCGAGGGATCGCTTGCAACAAACGTGGTTCATTGCTACACCACTTTCGGAGTTCGAAACCTCCTCTGCTCAATAAAGAAATAATTTGACGTTTTTTCTCTGTAGCTACTTCCAAACTATCATCTCCGTCAGATACATCATCAACATATGTATTTTCTAGAATAATTTTAGAGGCTAAAGGCAAATCGTTGTAATCTACAGCAAGTTGATTCAAAACCCGAGTAGCTAGGTAAGGGCTACAAACAAGTCCAAATGGTAGAATTTTCAATCTGTATTCACAAATGGGTTCAGTCAGGCCCGCCGCTAGCGGTTTGAACGCCGGTGTGCAATTCCTATCGTGCCGCCCCTTTCTAACTACAAAACCTAGGTGTTTATGAAAATGTGAAAAAACAATACTGTACAGTGAAAAACTATGTTATATTAGGTTATTTTATACAAGATAGATACACTAATACGACATTAAATGAAAAAATGAAGGCAAGAAAGGTGCAGTTTATACATATTATGTAGGTAGGTATAGGTTAGGTTAGGTTAGGTTAAGTTATTTTACAGAAACAGCACCTTTCTTGCCTTCATGTTGGCAAAATCAGCTATAATTTTTTTGTTGGCTAGTCTATTTTTCTAAATGTTCAATTGAAATTATTGCTAAATTACTTAGTCTTTGCTGGTGCATAGTTGATCTCAAATAGTTTTTTATTATTTTTAACTTTGAAAATGACCTTTTACCAGATGCAACTGAAACCGGCAATGTAAGTAGTATCCTTAGCGCTATTGCTGTATTCGGAAATGTTGACATTAATTCATTAGCAAAAATGTATTGCCATAGGGTTTGTGGATCATTAGACTGGTTTTCAGTTAAATGCAACTTTAAAGCATTGATTTAATTAAACATATCTATACCGTCAATATCTGCGTCACTACTTGAGTCTTGAACTATCTTTTAGCTTCACATTCAAATCTTTACAATGTTTCATTAAATCATCTTTGGAGTAACTAAACAAGTTATTATTGGTGAAAAAGCCAAAACGTCGGTAAAAGTTTCCAACTCATCGAATCTACGTTTTAAAGAAGTTAAGGTTTGGTCCAGGATCCTAAAAAAAACATCTACCTTGTATTTTGTTTTAGGGTCTAGTAAGACTTCATCACTCTGCTCATACTGAAATTGAGTTGGTTTTCTTCGTGGACGAACGGTATCTATAGGTCCTTTCGAAATGCTCATCTGTGCGATATTCGGTGAATTTATGAATCAATTTATTCAACAAATTTATGCAGATTTGAGTATTTATTGTGGGGTTTTGCATCATTTTGCTAATAGCATTAATTTCGTTTAAAATATCAAACCAAATTACAACTAAGCAAATAAATCTATAATTTTGAATATTCAAAGTAAGCGAATGTGCTTTGTGAGTTGTTGTACAATCCCATTCCGACGAATTGTTATCTGATATTTCAAGTAAAGCGTCAAATATTTTTTCGAGGTGATACCGTAAAGGTTTGACTGCATCGATTCTGCTAGACCAACGCGTGGCACTTAATGCCTTTAGTTTTAAATCAGGTAAATGCTTGCAAATTATGGACCACCTTTTGGTAGAAGACGAAAAAAAAACATAAATTTCTTGAATTAAGTTGAAAAAGTTGACCGTGTCGTGCGTTATATTTGCCGCATCGATAACGACCAAATTCCAATATTTTTTTTGTAATCCATTGTGTTTTCCACGCATATTAGAACCATTGTCATAACCTTGGCCACGTAAGTTTTTAATATCAAGGTTTAATTGCGAAAATAAATCTAAAACAAAATTTAATAGTCCTTCACCTGTGGAGCTGGTTATCGGTCAGATGCCAATAAAACTTTCGCATATTGTAACATTGTTAGTTTCACTGTTTAAAACAACATACCTTAATATAAATGTAATTTGTTCTGTGTGACTTACATCTGGTGTGCAATCTAATATGATAGAGAAATATTTTGATTCTCTGACTTTGTTCAGGATATAATTTTTTATGGTCGTGCCGAGTAAATCAATGATTTCATTCTGAATCTGATCTCCTAAATAGTGAATCATGCGAGTTGAATCGAATTTCGAGGCTTGAATTCTGTGAATATGTTCCCGCATAATTGAATCAAAGGATGCTATCATTTCTATTGCTTTGAGAAAATTACCATTATCATGCTCATATAATATTTTGGACGAGCCCCTTAACGCCAGACATTGATGAAATAAAAATTTTATAACAGCTATGATCCTTTCCAATACATCACACCATTGTTTTTTTTTTTAGGTTCTAATAGTCTCAGTTGCATTTGATTTGCAGTAGTTTTATTTTTTAACATATGATTTAGTTGGACCCAACATTTTAAATTTTCGCTATGGAAAATGCTTGTTTCGTGTCGTTTTAAGGTAGACGACAGATGTTGCCAATCGAAAAAATCGCTTGGAGCTGACAGACTACTTACAGTTTCACTGAATATTTTACAACAAAAACAATAGACTGAATCTTTTGACGTATAGTAAACAAGCCATTCTCTGTTAATTTTTTCTCCATTAGGAAGATTTCTAGAGTAATAACTGTTTGCAAATTTTCTTCCATCGATATTAGCAGGAAGATTGTGGTTAAACAGCTGTACGGGACCACGGCTAACCAAAATATTAACAATATCATTAGTCATACTGGCGGGCCACGAACCGGGATCATCACCACAATCTAAACAGCTACTTGATGACGATAAATTGCTTACAGGTTCTTTAGCACTATTTTCTCCTTTTTTAGTTTCACTGGAGTCTCCTTCTGAAGGACTAACATTTTTCTCTTCAGATACCTCCATAACTTTTAGATTTAAAGCTGCGCTTGTTGAAGCTACATCTACGTCAACATTCTCTTGACATTCAGAGTCCCTATTTTCTGGTTTGCTAAAAAATGTCTCAAGAGATCCCGCTAGTTTTTTTTCTCTGTATCTTTTTCTCGTTTTTGCCGTCGAAATTGACCTCCTGAAATTTTTTTCCTTTTTTACCGTTCCTGGATTATTTTTGAAAAAGTTTAGTATACAAAAGTAACTTAAATCCCAAAAGGGGGTCGATCATTCCACCCATTATTGCGAACAACCTTTACTAGGGGGTCAACACTGAAATCGCGAAAAAAAATCAGCTTTTCCATACATTTTGTATGGAATAGTTATTTTTTCTCGCGATTTTACCGTTGACCCTATAGTAAAAGTTGTTCGTATTTATGTGTAGAATGACTCCCTTTCAGGATTTAAGTTACTTTTGTTACACCCTGTATAGGTATAATTTCAATATTTTTTTTTATAAATCTTCACTCTTAAGTTGTATAACGAAAAAAAATACCCTTTAAATCACAATAATAATCACAATACTGCTGCGAAAAAAAAATGTTCATACCTACTGCACACAAATGTAATGGAATAACTAATTTTTTTTTCGCGACTTCAGAGTTGACCCCATAGTAAAAGTTGTCCGTATTGATTAGATGGAATGTCCCCCTTTCGTTACTTAAGCTACTCTTGTTACACTCTGTCTTAATTTTAATAAATCTTTACTTTAAGTTTTTTCAGTAAAATAACCTTTAAATTTTACATGAATACCTGCTGTTTATATGAATGCGCCCATATGCTGATTAATTAAACAAAGACACTTACCATAATTATGATTTTTTGCGCCGACGGATAATATAAATAATTTTCTAAATTATTTTTATAGTCACACTTCGCACAAAAATATACAGAATATTAATAATTTTAAGTACCCTGGACCGTTTCCGGATCTCACATTAGGGCTATAACCAAATAATTGAAGTTTGTTGTTCACTCACATCACTTTCGCATTTGTGTTAAATAAATAAAAACAAAGAAATGAGTATATAGTTTTAAGGGAATTTCCCCTGATATCTGTGGGATTTCCCTATTTCGCATAGAGCACGATACGGATTAACTTTGTTCTCATGAATTTCAATAGATGGCGCTATGTAATGCTACGATATAAAAGAAATATTTGGGCGCCGTTAATCATATTATTTTTATAAGGATAATCTTTTTAGTATTGTGAGGTGACAATGTCTCAATTTTAGTCGATGATTGTCTGATTTGCCGCCCCCCTGAATGCGCCGCCCGCGTGCATTGCACGCCTTACACGCCCGCTTACGGCGGGCCTGGGTTCAGTAGGTTTGAACCTCCACAATAAGCGCATAAAATCTCTCTGTTCTGGGGCTACTAATATCATTCTCTACATTTGACGTATATCACCACAAAACACAAATCGATTAAGTCTGAAATTGAGTAAGATTTGTACGAGATCTATTTGTAATTTACGGCCAGTATATAACGCATAATTTAGACACATTTTGTTAAGAGCTCGACTACTTCCGTCGAAAATTATCCGTACAGGTGGTAAATAAAACATGTCGACTTTATTTGTGATCGTAGTTATCGGAACAATTTCCATATGATCATTAGTGATATAATCTTGAATTATACTTGAATATGTTTCATGTAATGAAGAATTTTTGAGCAATTTTCTCTCAAGATAGTGAAAGCGACGTAATGCAACAGTACGAGAGTCGCCAAAATCAGGCGATGTAAATTTGAAAGGAAGGTGGACAGAACGACCTTCCGGCGTCCGATATGTTGTTTCGCGAAATTTCTTTTCGCAGAAAGAATCTTCAGGGGAACACTGATCAACAGAGGGCACTTCCTCTATTGCCCAAAACTTACGCAAAGTATTATCTAGGTCAATTATTTCATCGTCAGCTGCCATTGCCAAACAATTTTGCACCTGCAATGAAACCGGCAATAGGGTTTTCCCCATAATAATGTAACCTAGCGCCGTATTGATGGCAACTGGCTCATTGGATTTTCCCACGATTCGACCGTCACGCAAAATATAAGGAAAAACATCTGCACCCAATAAAATATCTATTTTGCCAGGTTTTCCAAAATCAGGATCAGCCAACAATAAATTAGAAAAATGATTCCATTGCGATAGAGAAACTGGAAGTGTAGGTATTTCGTTACAAATTTTATCAATGATGATTGCATCTGTAGAAAACAAGAACTCTTTATTGAATATTGAAGACATTTCTAAGTGAACACTTGATTTTGCATCTGTATTCATATGATTCAAACCTTGAACGGTAATAGAATTTCCAAACTTTTTCAAATTCAGTTTCGTAGCAGCTGACTTTGAAATAAATGAAATTTGAGATCCAGAATCCGCCAACGCACGCATAGTATGTTTCTTACCAAAAGAATGGAGTATATCTATTTTGACCGTAGACAAAAGCACGTGATTTTTAATAGTAGTAGAAGTATCAGCCTCCGCAGTTAAACTGTGGTAGGAATGAACTTCATTTTGTTGTGAAGTAGATGTTATAGGTTCTGAATTAATCTGACAGTTCGTGGAAATATTTTTATCGTTAACAGTAGGAAAATGTAAAAGTGTGTGATGTTTCTTATTACAAAGTTTGCATCGTTTTTCAGAGGTACAATTTTCAGATGAATGTGAATTTGCTGAGCAATTCAAACAGGCTTTCATTTTCTTCACTGCTTCAAATCTTCCAATAGGTTGCATATCACAAAAACGCGGACATTGATAAATGATATGATTTGATTTGCACAGCAAACAACAACGATCCCTATAACTTTCAACAGATTTCAACTTGGGAGTGTCAGATAAGCTATTGGTATTTGCAAGGAACCATTTTTTCTCCGAATAATTGATTGGCTTATTGATTTTTATTCCAACTGATTTACGAGCAGACTTAGAATTAATTGAAATAGATTCTACAGCAGAGCAGTATTTTAATAAAATGTTTCGAACATCATAAGATGGAATGTCCGACTAAGCATATTCCATTTCGAAAATTCTAAGTGAGTCAGTATCTAAACGATCGATTAACATCTGCATTAAAATGAAACTCCATTGATTTATTTGAAATCCGAGAACCTTCAATGCTGACAAATTTTCATGAAAAACATCCAATAGATTTCGTAAGGATTGATCATTAGCAATAGGCTTAAAAGTGTCAATTTCTCGCCAATAAACAGTAGCGAGAAGTCTTTTTTTATCGTAACGATTTTTCAAAGCAGTGTAAGCAATTTTGTAATTACTATCCAGAAGTGGAGTGCATTTGACTAATGATAAAACCGGCCCTTTCAGAAATGAAATTAAATAGTTGAATTTTTCAATGTCTGACAAATTCTTATTTTCATGAACGAGCGCATCAAACATTCCAATGATACTAGGAAACTTTTTTATATCACCATCGAAATCTAATAAATTTACTTTTGGTAATCGAACATTGGACGTTTGATTGGATTCTGACACTGATCTAGTGAAACGATCTACTTCTGGTTGTTCGAAAATATTATAATATAATGTTTCTATGTTTTCACATTTTTCTCCGCAAGTAAGATAAATATCTTGCTCAAAAGGTAACAAAGTTTTTGCTTCGTCATGAGTAGCTATGATAGTAATGATCTCAGCATGGTGTTTTTCAAAATTAGTTTTCCAACGTGCAAGACTTCTACATTTGATCTTAAATTGTGAGAAAAGTTCAGGAGAATCTCGAACATTTATTGAAAATGTATGAAGTGAATCGATATTAGCTAAAATCATTTGACGAAATGCTCGCGCTCGAGCAAGTTTATCTTCATCTACCATAATGAAGTACAATTTTTAGCTTCTCTAAAATTAAATTGTGGCAATAATTTGTGTGAATGATTGTACGAAATGAATGTAATGATGTAGACTAAAAGTAAAATGTAGACTGACTACAGTAACAATAATAAGTACCACAGTAATAATATCACAGTAAGTAGCGATCCACAATGAACTGAGAGAAATGCCCTGTATAGTATTTCCAGCCGAGCATAAGTGGGTTTTCGTATGAAAAGAAAACGATCGTATTTATTAAATAATGAATTTGATTTTACTACGTGCAATCTAATGTATATCCAAGTGATTCTAATAACAAATACCGATAAACTCCAGCACGTCCTGAGAACAGGTGTTATATTTTTACGAGTGGAGTATCAAAACAAACGATAATGCATGTAATATTTGAATGACAGAAATTACAATTACATTTTCAATTTTCCAAATAAAAATATATAGGATTAATGAATAAATCCGGCTATTCGACAGGACCAAATAATGTAGCGTTATTATTGAAGATTTTTATGGACTGTATATAACTGAGGTGAAGCTGATGCTACTGAATGAATTATAAAAGCGTATTTGTGAAGATAAAGAAAAGAAAAATTGGAGAAAGTAATAAACGAAACTGTTAAACTATTTACTAGCTTACCTTTCGGGTCAGGGTAATGAGAATAACGAATACTCGCAATGTAATCAAGCACAATTGTAGATGCGTTTCAGTAGAAAATTGAACTCGATCTCGCAGTTGGTTGTCTGCCGCCGCACGTGAACAGGCACTCCTCATCTGTTTCCCTCTTCAAGGTAATGCCAGTTGGTGCGTAAAGGAAGGGATAGGAAAACAGAAGGAAAAGGTAGAAGCTAAATTTGCTAATAAAGTATGAATTTCAAATTTGAAAAATATAATTCTGAACCGGAAAATCTTTAAATGGAAGAATAAAAAAATAGCATAAGATTGCATGTAGTAATAAGTATTAAAAAAAAACATCACGATACAACATTCATTAACAAAATTCACGATAATATCAAATTCATTTCAGTGATAGAAACAGAAAACTCCATTAACTTTCTGGATTTAACTATTACTAAAATTAAAGGCAAACATGATTTTTCTATTTTTCATAAGCCATCGCATTCAGATATTACTAATCACAGCTCATCTACACATCCTTATTAACATAAATTAGCAGCTTACAATGGTATGGTACATAGACTCATTAATATCCCAATGTCACAAAATAATTTCATAAAAGAGCTGAATATAATTAAACAAATAGCAGTCAATAACGGTTGCAGTCCAACTATGATTGAGACCATGATTTCACGCAAAAAATTTCAAAAAGCAATCCAGGAAGTATTCCCAAATATAAAAAGTTCAAACACAAAATACAACAGCTTAACTTATATTGGTAATCCTAGTCTAAAATTAAAGTCATTCCTCTTGCATTATAATTTCAATATAGCATTCCGAACTGATAATTCTTTAGGCCGACATATCAAAAACTGCAAATCTGAAGTTGATAAAAGTAATAAATCCGGTGTTTATAAACTGTCTTGCGGGGGGGTTGTAATAAAATTTATATTGGTAGAACTTTCAGAAATTTCAAAGTTAGATTATCCGAGCACAAACGTAGTTTTCATTATCATAAATCAGATTACCATTATTCTAATCACTTACTCGAAGAAAACTATAACTTTATGATAATTTCAAAATTTCACACAATGAAAATAACAGACAAAAACTCAATCTATTGGAAATTTTAGAGATCAACAAAGAAAAGAATTCAGGTAGGTTACTTAATAGTCAATTAGGTCTAAATCCTTATCCTTTACTCAATCTTTTCAATTCATAAAGTATGCAACTTCGATGGGTTTTCCAACATACCTCTTGTACCTACTGTAATATTAAGTAGAAAAGAAGACTAATATATAAGGAATAACTCAGTTCATTAGTTTGTATCTATCTGATGAAGCCACAGTGTGGTGAAACCGGTCATAGTTTTGTTAATATAGTGAAAATCTAAATACTTTAGTTTTATTTCATTGAAAATATTAAGGAGAATAGTTGGATTTGTCCTTTTTATTTCGAAAAGCAACGCGTTTTGCGAGAGAATTTTCAGCCTGCTGTTTAATTCATAGATAAAAGATCGAACAGAATGTCTATGGATTTGGTGAAGTCTGAACTGATGACTCTCATAAATTTTGATGAGTCTTACTAAGAAATATGGTCAGTTGTTCAAAGTCCTGAAGGAGAAAAATTAGAGAAAATTTCCAAATCTAGTGACAAATATTCGAAAAAGTAATGGAGTAGTTAATTGACAATAAACAAAATAATAGTTGTGATTTCAGTATTTGAGTTTTATCAATAAACCAAAGAAATGTTTTTGATTTCTGTTTTGGGTCCTCAAAGCCCTATTACTCTACTTTGGTTTCAGATTTCAGTAGTAGGTACATATTCGAATCCTTGTTTTGATATTCCTGTAGTATCAAAAATCCATTTGACCTTCATCATTAAAAAAAAAACAACCCCTGAGGCTATCCTCACCGAATCGTCTTTTTTCAACTTACTACTAATTTTCCGGAACTTCACTCCTTGCATCTGGCAGAACAGAATGTCTATGGATTTGGTGAAGTCTGAACTGATGACTCTCATAAATTTTGATGAGTCTTACTAAGAAATATGGTCAGTTCTTCAAAGTTCTGAAGGAGAAAAATTAGAGAAAATTTACAAATCTAGTGACAAATATTCGAAAAAGTAATGGAGTAGTTAATTGACTAAACAAAATAATAGTTGTGATTTCAGTATTTGAGTTTTATCAATAAACCAATGAAATGTTTTTGATTTCTGTTGAATAAATCAATTTGATGTTTTATATTATGTTATTCTGATGTTGATTTTTTACTGAAGTTCGATTTATTGATTGAGGGAGTATGTTTGTGTTATGTTTCGTTTTGTTTTTATTCATTTCTTAAATGAACGAACACTCATGTTTATTTTTCACCAGTTTCATCCTCATCTAATGGATGAATTATTATTATTATTATTATTATTTATTATTAATAATATATATAATATATATATAGGCGTGATGCCTATATAACTCAAAAATCATAATATACATTATGTCTTACAGGTTGCAAAGCAGTGAAAACAAAAGTATACAAAATGACTTAAAAAGAGGTCAGGCTATTCTAATCTGATGAAAACAAAATAAAAGATTCTCAAAAGCAAGTAGATAAAGCATTTAACCTACCTACAGAAAACTCAAACGAAATACAATAATTGCTTATCAAAAACATGTTGTAGATACTTAGAAATCCTCAGTTGCCTGCTTCAGATAATATCCATGAATCTTGGACATTCTTGAAAGCATTGACAGAAGTAAAAGAAATTACATGTGGTGGTAGATCATTCCATGCCGTAAAGACTCGATTGGAAAGAAAATTCTGTCTTGGGATGGATTTGAAGTTTTCTCGATATAATTTCAGTCTGTGGCCTCGTAGACGTCTGTTGTGATGGATCGTTAGAAGTGAAGATAAATCTGCACCGAAGCTGTTATTCAAGGCCCTGTAGACAATAATAAGATCACCTTGAAGCAGTCTATTATTGAAAGGTTGAAGATCGAATATTTTGAGGCGTTCGGAATAATTGTCCGTCGACGCCCGTACGGAATTCTTGTTATTCTCCGCTGAATAGATTTGAGAGAATTCGTCTCGTAATTGCAAATGGGAGACCACACAGGACCTGCGAATTTCATTAATGGACGAATATAAGTTTTATATAAGAGACTACAAGTTTTGGGCTGACAACCTTTGAAAGATCTTTGAAGTAGAAACGAAAGTCTAGAAGCTTTGCTACAAATACTTTGAATATGATCAGTCGACGTTAGGTCATTAGAGACAATAACTCCAAGATCAACTTGCTTCGATGTGGTGATCAGAGCAGTTCCAGAGATTTTGTACATACGATGGGGGTTGTTTTTGCCAAGGTGCAGGACCTTGCACTTATCCAAATTCAAGGGTAAATGCCAGCCGGTGCACCACCTAGACGGATGATCGAGATCTTGTTGAAGAGTGTGGAAGTCAGAAAATGGATTATTATATGATTTTGTATCGTCAGCATAGAAAGAGCAGGTAGAAGAAAGTATAGAAGGAAGTTCAGCAGTATACAGTAGGAATAGTAATGGGCCTAAAACGGAACCCTGAGGAACACCACTTGAAACCGGCTTGAGTGAAGACTTTTCATTCGAAAATTTAACGTGGAAGCTTCTCCCAAGTAGAAATGCTCTAATCCATTCTAAAAGCCGACCTCTTATGCCAATGTGTTCAATCTTATACAGCAGTCGTCGATGTGGGTCTCTATCAAACGCTCTCAAAAAATCTAAATAAACTACATCAATTAGAATCTCGCAGTCTACAGCCTTTGTCCAGTCGTTGATACATAGAAGCAGGTTTGTAATCACTGAACGACCGAGAAGGACACCAAGCTGGTTTTCAGGGATCAATTCATTGGAGAGGAGAGAATCGAGCATTTGGAGCATTATTCTTTCACATATCTTCGAAGCAATCGATACAAGACTGATACGTCTGTAATTATCTGCTGAGAATTTCTCTCCTTTTTTGTAGATTAAGGTAACTGTTGCTACCAACCAATCATCCGGAAGAGCACCTGTTTCGAAAGATATGGTGAAGATGATAGACAGCGGTGTTGCCAATGTAGATGCACATTTCCTCAAGAGAGTAGAAGATAGACCATCTGCACCAGGGGCTGAATCACTTAGATTGTTCAATTGTTCCTCTATAATTGCTGAGCTGAAGGTTACGTGTGATAGATCCAAAGAACATCGATTGGATTTAATGGGTGGTAAAGAACCATTAGGTTCGTGGGTGAAAGATGCTGAGAAGGACTTTGCGAACACTTCAGCAGATTCGCAGTTATTTGTGCAAAGTTTACCATCTTGAGTTGCGAAGCATGGGTGTCGACACTTTTGCGTTCATTATTGAGCGGATGTATTTGAAAAATTTCTTTATGTCCTTGGTCCTCGCAATATCATCCTCGAATGATCGTTTAGATTCCATTATTGATACCTTCAACGTATTCGAAAAATATCTGTGACTTTCTTAATCTCTATCGGATCTATAACGGAGGTATCTCTGCCACAAAGATTTTTTCTGACGAATCATGTTCATTATTCTGGTATTCAGCCATGGTTTTGATGGGTTGGAGAAAATTTTCATCGTAGTTGTGCATTTCCTGGTTTCAGAGTTAAGCAAGTCCAAAAAACATTTCCATACAACATCAATGTTATTTCCCTCAAAACATCTTTCCAGTCTATTACACCGAGCATGCTATTCAGCTTGTCGTAGTTGATAGTAGATATAACTTTCTGAGATTGTATACTCAAAGAAGAAGGAACGTACTGAATACTGGATTTCACAACGACGTGATCTGATTTTCCAAGTGGGTGTAAATAGCTCACAGGTGATAAGAGATTTGTGTCATTCACCAGAATGAAGTCCAGTTGAGAAGGTTTATCAACAATTTGGGTCAAGTTTGAATCTAACAAAATTGAAGCAATAGTATAAGAGGTCGACTGCCCGGAAGGCATGTTGGATAAAGTGATTGGCCAAACTATATCACGACAATTGAAATCTCCAACAAATAGGGTATTTTTTTTATGAAGACATGACTCTCAGATGTTCTGCCATCTTAGCATCCAAAAATGACTGATGAGGTCGGTGCACACAACCGATATAAATACTGAAATCTTTATTTCCAATATTTAAGAAGATATTGTCAATTCCCGGAGTATCTAATGAAGAAACATCCACAGTGAACAACTTTATGATACTGTTATGAACATAGATGCATACTCCAGCATGTCCAACAGTCGTCCGGCTATCATTTCGAAAAATTGTATAATTTGCTATAGCTACCTGTTGGTCCGATATCAAAGATAAATGAAACCAAGTTGCTGTTTGCGGTACCCAATTATTGTTTTATGTCCTCAAAGCCCTATTACTCTACTTCGGTTTCAGATTTCAGTAGTAGGTACATATTTGAACTATTGTTTTGATACTCCTTAAGTATCAAAAATCCATGTAACCTTCATCAAACTATCCAATATCTGAATTCTTCCTTGAATAGTAGCTACGATATCATTTGCGTGACGGAGTCATGGCTGATGCCCCATATTAATAGTTAAGTAGTTAAGAAATCGTGCGTCATAAAAAATACTCAGTGTTTAGAAGGGACAGGTGTGACTCAAATAGTTCAAAGCTCGAAGGTGGTGGTGTTTTTGTGGCTGTATCCAGAGAATTTCATGCAGAGATGCTCACTGACTGGATTAACACATCAATAGGGGAGGATGAATGGTTAAGGATTCGGATCACTGGTGGTAAATTCCTTTATTTATGTGTTTACTATTTTCCACCTGATACAAATAGAGATAACTGTCTGCACTATTTCGATCGTGTGACTTATTTAATGGAACGCCATCCCGACGATACATTCATTGTTGTAGGTGATTTCAATTTAACCTCTTTCACGTGGTCATATGATAACATCCGTGGTGTTTGATGCAATGACTTTATTCAAAATGAATTATACACAGGGTTCAGGGATTTCTGTTCATATAATGCTTTGCCTCAATTTAATGGCATTCGTAATGAATTCGGTAAAATTCTAGATTCAGTTATTTATTTATTCATTTATTGATCATACAAAAAAAAGTAACTGTAAGTTACAAAAAAAATATGGATGAACGAGAAACCCTCTTTAATCAAAACAGAATAAATGAAATGAAAACAATTAATTGAGTGAGCACTGTGATATCGAACTAAATTCAAAGTGACCGGATCGTAATAACTGCTTTCCTTCTGAAGGTTATAAGAGACAGAAAAAAATTGAGGAATGAACACTGTTCGCTAGAGTGAGAGTACGGTAGAGAAAAAAATTCGAAACCTAATTGCACATATGCATTCGAACATTGAATAATGATATGTACCGTGTGCATCTTAATGCAAATTAAAATGAATTATATTTGAAAGATCCGCACAATCTACAGTACGTTTCAAAATTTCAAACAAAAAGCACAGATCTGACACCTTCCGCCGGTTATGAAGAGTATCCAAACTGAACATGTCCCTCACAATATCAAGATTTATTTCTCTCGGTAAGTGTGAACGGTAAACTGAATATCTTAAAAATATTCTTTGGATTCTTTGCAGAGCACCGATATCGCATATATAGAAAGGGGAACATATAATAGAACCATATTCCAAATTAGACTTAACGAGAGAACAGTACAGCATTTTGATAGTGTGAGGAGAGAAATTTTTCGATTTCGCAGCACAAAACCAAGCATCTTGAATGATTTCGAACATATATGAGAGACATGCTCTTTAAAGTTCAATTGATTATCAAGCGTGACTCCAAGGTCTCGAATACTCGAGATCTGAACAATACTTCTAACACACTTGAACTGACACAAACCAACAGATCTGTGAAATGAGATAACTCTACATCTATCGAAATTTAATTTGAGACAATTAATGTGCACGCAACGGAGGAAAGCATCAATCTGAGATTGTGAAAATAATGGGACATCTATATTTTTTATGACTGAATACAACTTAAAATCGTCAACAAACATAAAAAATTTGACCAATATATAATCTTTAACATCATTTTCGAAGATGTTGAAAAACAGTGGCCCAATGTGGGAACCCTGGGGAACACCGGATGTTACAAAAATCTCTTTAGAGTAAAAGTTTTTATATTCAACAATCTGTGTTCTACCATACGAAAAATCAGCAAGCTATGAAAGCAGAGAACCTGATATTCCTAAAGCTTCAAGTTTAAGTAACGATATATTATGATTGATTGTATCATAACCCTTAGAAAAATCTGTATATTAACAGTCTCTCCAAATATTGAAGTAGCAGTTTTGAATTGTATTGATTTGAATCCTCATGTAAGTAGAAGCAAAATTGGAGATCAATTGAATATTTCACCTGTCCTAGTTTGGAGGATTCACCACGACTTTTTATGGTACCCGTTTCATATTCAATGCGTCCAAACTCTACTTCCTCGAGATTTTCCTTCAAGACTGAATTTCTGCCAATGGTTCTTAGAGAACTGCTATCACAAATTTTCACAATAATCATTATTGGACTGAGGAAAATCCCATTTTGATTGAAGAATCTCATCATCAAGAACAATTGTCACTAAATGTCTGGGTCGGAATAATTTGAAATTATTTGACTGTGCCATTTTCTTTGCCTAAAAGACTAAACAGTCCAGCTTATCGGCAGTTTCTTGAGGAGGAGTTACCCTAATTGCTCGAGGATGTGCTATTTTTGGTGAGAAACATAATGTGGTTTTTGCATGACGGGTCACCAGCACATTCCAGTGGGGAAGCTAGAAAATTCTTGAATAATACATTCAACAACCGATGAATAGGTCAGGGTGGGCCAGAACCATGGCCTTCTAGGTCCCCAGACTTAAATAGCCTAGACTTTTTCTTTTGAGAATATCTCAAGAAATTAGTTTATACCACTCCAGTGAACACTGTAGAAGAATTGAGAAATGGAATAATAACATCTTGTGACACGACCCCAGAAATATTTCAAAGAGTGCGTGATAATATGCGAAGAAGGACACAGACCTGTATTCTTGCAGGTGGAGGACACTTCCAGCAGTTTATTTAGTTTTTAATTGTTCTTTTTTTATTTTGATTTTGAATAAGTATAAAAGTCAAAAAAAAATTTAAATTAAACGAAGATGATGACAACTGATTGTACGCTGATCAGTGGCGTACTGCAAAAAATTTGAAAGGGCAAAAGGAGACAAGGGCTCGAAAAAGAAAACACCTTGTGAGTTTCAGTTAAAATCTAGGATGTGTAATGATGGAGGCTGTAAAATATGGCTTGCATTCAAATTTTGAGTATCTCTAAAAACTGCAGGAAATTTGAAAAAATAACAATTTTTCCGGAAATTTCAACACCCTGTAGTTGGGTAACGAAGCTTTTGTGGACCTATGTTCATATAAACTTTCTTTCTTGAAATTGCACCTAGATTCACCCCCTCAAGTTGTGACATACTATTATGTAACACCCTGTATAGCAAACTCATATTTTTTTTACCTGTTAGTTAGTTTTAATTAATATCAAGCTTCACAAAAGCCAATTACTCCATTCAAAATAGCCATCCTTCTGCTAATTTCGATGAATTGTATGTTCTATACCAAACCCTAAAGGGTAGAAAACTACCTAGAATCATTTGAAACATTCAAATCAGTTTTGAATGACCAAACTGATCTAATTTTCCATGAATTTAAGTACAAACCCTTTTTAGATTGGTTGGAAACCTCATAGCTAATTAATCTCACTCCTAAATCCAAATAGCGACGTATTCATATATAATTCATATTACTTTGTACTTGGTTTTCATACTGTCCGATGATAAACGAGAGTTCAAAACCGCGGTAACGATGATAATTTATTGGTTGGTAGTAAGAACATATAACAAAATTCCATTTGTTTTTAATCAAGTTTAAGTACTAGACAGGTAATATCTATAAACTTTCATAAATTACTTGTATATTAAAATTCTCGTGAGCTCACGTAAAAGGACGAAAATGTCTTTTTATTGGCTCCAATCCGATATAAATCGTGAAATGATGTTTTATTTTCAATATTATACACAATTTCCAAAGTTTACTATCTTGTGAGATGATTACCGCTCTTTTCTAAATCTGGTAATTATGTGATAAGATAGCAATTAGTAAAAACCCCGAACGCCTAGCCGGCTCGGTGGCGTATGGGATATGATGCTCGTCTCCTACGCAGAGTTACCTGGGTTCAATCCCCACAAAGTCGGTGCGATTTTTCGGATTCTGGGAATCGCTTGAGTGTCCATCTTTCGGAGGAGATGTAAAGCTGTCGGTCCTGTCTAACAGAGATGTGTTGGACATTAAAGATCCCTTCCCTCGATACGAGAGGGGTTCGGCAAAATTCCCGGGTTAGTGAGGTGACAGAATTCCCCGGCGTGTCATTAGCCGAAAGGCAGAAATAGAGCACGTTAAAGGAAAAACAAACAAACAAACCCCGAACGCTTGGCTCTATAGGGGATCGTAAGCTTCTTAGGAATACAGGATGGGATTATGAGTAAACATCTACAATTTGTCTATCTGCAATATTGTTTAGAATATTATATCAATCGGCTGTTTTTCAAAAAAATATCAAATTCAAATTAAGGAAGTGACAAGTACATGAATTTTAGGCACCTGTCAGGTGAGCGTAGCCAGTTCAACTACTCGTTTCAAATATTTCAAAGCATTCTCTGTTAGTTCTTGCAAAATCATCGAAATTCAATATATTCCCAAATTATTTCGGAACTATAAGAGATGGTATAGTACATGCTGATACAATTCTATCTGAAATTTGACGCTTCATCTGATAGCGATATAAAAATTGTCACGTGCCATTCGAAAAAATTGAGTTATCGCTGTTTGAGAAACGCCAAATTGAAAAAATCATACAAAAAACGCAATGAACGTTTGACATCTGTAGATTGCTTAAAAAATTCCTTGATCCTTCTTCTATCCACCCAAGCAAAATTTGAGTCTGTATTACAAAAGATCTACGAGCTACAATTTTTTTAATTTTTCCTCAAAAATCGAGTTTATATCAAAAATAATTAAATCTGTCAAAAGTTTTGACAGATAAGTGCCAACAACATGGTTATTTTGTGCCTTGCTCGAATGTCGGTTCTAGATGTATAATAAAAAAGGTAGATTGCCAGTTGAAATAATAAAGTGATGACCCACTTCCGGTATAACCGGAAATGTTTTCACTTCGAAAAAATTCCACTCCTATTGGAAATCGCTAGTTATGGCCGCGTATAAAATTTCAGCTTGATATTGTAATTGGAAAGTTTTTAACGGACGGTCCCGGTGGATATCCCTGTATATAATTGATATTGCTACACCCGACATGCATAACATAAAAATAAATATAATAACAAAATTTCTAAATATTTGATGCTCGCCAACGAGATTTAAAAATGTGGAAAATGAAAAAATATTTATTCTACCGACTATTATTTCTGCAAGAGGTATTAGTAATAGGAATCTCAACAAAAATATTGAGATTTTAGGTCTGAATAAGATGATTAGGTAGAGTCATAGGTTTTCTCTTTAGTTCATACTGCTCAGTATTCTATTTCATATTTTATTTATTTGTATATAAAATTGTAATATAATTACCTGATAATTCTATCATTCATATTCAAAGCAGTATTCTATTCGATCGTTCATCACTTCACACAGTGTTACTTGACTAAGGTCCGTGCACAGGATTTCACCAGGAAGAAAGCCTCTGACACTACTCGTTGGTGCATTGATGTCATTGGCTGATAATGCTATGGTTTATTAATATTCTGGTAGATTGATATATTTTCATAACAATTAACGTTATCCTAATATATAAACATTCTGGGATATATTTTGATTCTAATGATTGTCGGGCAATGCTGTTAATTACCGGGGGTGAATTTATATTTTATCATGAAATCACTTTGATTGCATGAACAAAAAATATATGAGTAACTCGTCAGGTTGAACCCTATATATATATATATATATATATATATATATATATATATATATATATATATATATATATATATATATATAAATTTGACATACAATTATGTAACACCCTGTATATATATATATATATATATATATATATATATATATATATATACAGGGTGTTACATAATTGTATGTCAAATTTACGAAAATCATATAAATTCATTACATGCAAAATTGCATTCACAACCGAAATAGAAAGCAATAATTCGATAAATTTCTTAGACGTAACAATTCCGAATGAAAATGGAAAACATGTTTTCGCAATTTACCATAAGCCGTCACATACAGATATTATAAAACATAACTCGTCGTGTCATCCATATCAACATAAAATGTCAGCATGCAATAGTTTTATTCAGAGATTGAATAACATCCCGTTATCACAAGAAAATTTCAACAAAGAACTAAATTTAATTAAACAAATAGCCAAAAATAATGGTTACAATTCCAAACTAATAAATAATATTTTAAATGAAAAACAAAGTAGAATCGCATTGAATGAAGTTTACCCTGTCGATAAATTGAAACAAAAATTCAACACCTTAACCTACGTTGGCATTATAAGTGAGAAACTAAAATCATTCTTAAGTAGCAATAATTTCAACAAAGCTTAAATAAAAAAATAATAAAACCAAACCAGGTAAAAACAATAAATCAGGTGTTGATTGAATTGCAATGATTGTGATAATTTCTACATTGGTAGAACACATAGAAATTTTAATATTAGAATATCGGAACATAAACGCAGTTTTTCAAATAAAAAATCAGATTCAAATTACGCGAATCATCTCTTAGAAAATAATCATTCTTTCGACCCACAGTTTGAAATTTTGCATACAGATAATAAATATTGGAAGGTAGGGAAACTTTAGAAATCAATAAATACAAATACTCAGGTAGACTCATCAATGAACAAGTCGTTTTAAGCCCTTCACCTCTATTGAATCTTTTCGGGGAGCAATCTATTCCTTAATTTTATTGGATATACCTGTCATAAAAAATAACCACTTAAGAAGAAGCAACCAATAAGCTTTTAATTACTCAAGAACATTTTATAGTTATATTCTCATTTATATTTTTCTGTAAATTCATTCGTCTGAAGAAGCTACGGTGTAGTGAAACGCGTTACAAATGCAATTATTGAGTAAAATTCCTTAAAACACAGTACTTGTTTTTTATTATTGATAATGGAATTTTACGAAGTAAAAGCCTCCCTAATTCAAATGTTAACTGGAGTGGTATTAACTTAACTTTTGAGATATCCCCATAAGAAAAGGCCTAAACTATTTAGGTCTGGGGACCTAGGAGGCCATGGTTCTGGTCCACCCCGACCTATCCCTCGATTGTTGAATGTATTATTCAAGAATGCCCTAGCTTCTCCACTAAAATGTGCTGGTGCCCCGTCATGCATGAACCACATAATGTTTCTCACAAAAAGTGGCACATCCTCGAGCTATAAAGGTAACTCCTCAAGAAATTGCCGATAAGTGGGAACAATTAGTCAGTTAGGCAAAAAAAAATGGACCAATCGAATAATTTTCGATTATTCCGACCCAGACATTTAGTGAGAATTGTTCTTGATGATGAGAATCTTTAATCAAATGGGGGTTTTCCTCATCTCAATAATGCTTAATGTGAAAATTTAAGATAGCAATTCTCGAAAGTAAGCTTCGTCTGTGAACATTATTTCACTATCAAAATGAGCGTGTTCTCTAATTTTATCTAAGAACCATTGGCAAAAATTCAGTCTCGAAGGAAAATCTCGAGGAAGTAGAGTTTGGACGCGTTGAATATGAAAAGGGTACAATAAAAAGTCGTGAAGAATCCTCCAAACTAGAACATGTGAAATATTCAACTGGTTTCCAATTGTTCTTGTACTCACATGGTGATTCAAATCAATACAATTCAAAACTTCTTCCTTAATATCCGGAGGTTTCATAGTTTGAATTGCACCTTTTAAATGATAATTTGCAGTAAAAGTACCAGTTTCCCTGAACCTTTTGTGGATATTTGAGAATATTCGCCTGTCTGGTGTTACTCGACTTGGAAAGCGCACCTGATATAATCGCCTAGCCCCTGTTGTGTTTCCGTCAGCCAGACCGTACATGTAATGAATATCAGCCAGTCCGGCGTTAGTAAAATTAGCCATTTTTTCTTACAGTAATAATTTCCAAAGTCTTAAAACTAACCGTTAATTTAATGAACAATTCGAGCAGACACTGGTTCAACTTAAGCAGTTGTCAAAATAAATAAATAAATGAAAAAATTGAAGCCAACTAGTAATTTTTTTAGTTAGAAGTGCTTTCAATTCAGCGAATGCATACAATCGTTTAATAATTTTTTGCTCGAGAACGGTTGGAGATACGAAAAAATAACATGTCACAAAAGTTTCTAAATTGAACGAAGATGACGAAAATTGATTGTGCGCTGATCAGTGGCGTACTGCAAAAAAGGTTGAAACGGCAAAACAAGACATGACTCAGGAAAAGAAAACACCTTGCATATTCTAGTTGAAATTTATGACGTGTAATGATGAAGGCTGTGAAAAACAGCGTGCAATCCAAAATTTGGCTGAATATCTCAGAAACTGCAGGAGTTTTGAAGAAAAAACAGTTTTTTCCGGAAATTTCAACACCCTGTAGCTCCGTAACGAAGCTTTTGCACGTAGATTTATCCCCTCAAGTTGTGACTTGCTATTATGTAACACCCTGTATATATACATATATTTTTTTTGGAGTTATAATATTTAGAGGAACCTCTCTGCTGTATATCAGATACATAGTGATTTAGATCTGATAAGTTCAATTGGTTTTTTCAATTTATAGTATATACAATTCGAAACGAATTCCCAACCTTGAAATCATCTGAATATCCCTGCCGTAATTGTATTGTGATGCGACAAAACTTGGATTAAAGAATTGTCACTCTATTTCAAACAGATAAAAGTTTAATCCAAAGGTGATTAAATGTTGATCTCAGTTCAGTTTTCAGTTGAATATAACTTTACACAAACAATTTGATACTCGAATACTGCATAATATAGCTTTAAATGTAGAAATAGGTATCACAATGAAGGCTGAGAAAGTTCAGAAGAGACTTCTCTCAATTTGAATTGTTACATCTTTGTGTCACTAACAAAGGGTGAGCTAGGGAGTAACTTCGTATAGGTAGCGACCGAGTATATGGGTATCCTGAAGTTCTCCTTCGCATTCAACTTTCCAATTCGTTTTAACGAATGCTCATTTTCTTTCCGTAATTGAGATGGCAAGTAGCCAACGAGCAATAATTCAACAACTGATAGAATTGCAAACATGGCAAATGCACTTTTCCGTATTTTCGTCCTATCTTTCAGTCATAGAAAACCAAATATCGATTAAAGAACGATTATATTCATTATCTAAGATATCGAAATTATCATAAAAATATGGATTTCTTCGAATCAATGGTACCCGTAGTTCGAATCTTATTTTTATTTTTCAGGCAGTTTAGTGTTCTGATAGCCTTATATTCAAATTCACGCAGATTCTTCCGATATGAATCAATTACTATTTCCACAAGTGAGCTTATAAGAATCTCATTTTTTTCTTTATTCATTTTTAATTTAATTATCTGCACTGAGAGTTATGCAGTTTGAATGCTATATCGATATTATAAGACGGGGAGAAAGACTTCTTAGGTTGACTACGTTTATCCAGTTTATTTTATTTTCAAATGGTCTCCTTAATGGTACTAGGGGAAACCTGATGAATTGCATGAATTACGTGGAAGTATGCTGTCAATCATACTGAAAGTATAACCCTTTTCGAACGCTGTTTGTTTTACTTCATTCAGTTGTTTGAAAAAATTATTTTCATACCGGTATAGTATTGAGATTGTGTAACAAACTGCTATAAGCAGCTATATTATGTTGATGTGAATGTGCTTAAGATCTATAAAGGTGTATCTTGTATGGATATATGTACTATAAAATAGTAAATTTTAGCTGTGGTCAATTTTAGGTACAGTTAAAACAGAAAGGATAATGGAATTCTCAGTTTTTATTCACAAAAAAGACTTAAATCCGAGGAAATTGAATTTATGAACGTAGTAAATCAATCAGGACCCCCGCAACCATATGTGCAAAGTGTGCAATGCAAACGGGCGCTATCCTTCAGGGGCGCCAAAACCTAGGGTCCAAAAAAAATATCAAAATAAAAGTTGAAAAATTAAATAGGATTAGGTATAAATACACACGAATTTTTATTAGTATATCATCCAGTTACTGTCGATTCCTATGTTGCAAGGACATGTCAGGCGGCAGTTTCTTGATTTAACCTATTCAGACATAAATAACGCCTGGAGCGTTATAAAAGCGATGCATCGCCAAAGGCGTTCTTAAATCAGTTAGTTCACTGGACCGTGCAACAAGTGAATAAAAATGGGGTGGCATATGCTTGGGAGTACGAACAGAACTGGAGATTATTGGCAATGGATTACTAACTGCCCATTGGTATATAACAGAAATCTTGCAGCCCCATGTTGTGCCTTTTGCTCCTTACAGAGGGGAAAATTTCCTTTTTATGCACGATAACGCGCGCCCTCATACTGCGCGCATAGTGATAGAATATCTCAATGAAGTTGGGATCACACGAATGGACTGGCCGTCGCGGTCACCGGAATTAAACCCGATCGAACACGTTTGGGACATTCTTGGAAGAAGGGTTCGAAAACGGAATCCAGGCAACGTTGAAGAGCTGACATTGGCTTTGGTGGAACAGTGGGACAACATACCTCAACATATAATAGACAACATCATTGGGAGTATGCGAAATCGTATTCGCGCTGTATTAAGAGCTCGGGGGGGTCATACTCGCTACTAAAATTTTTTGTGGGTCATCATGAACATTTTTCTCAACATTTTCATTTCACCAGTGTATCGCCAGGATAAACACCTGCTCCCAATTTTGGACAGGAATGATAAATATTATAGAGTGTCACACAAAAATATTCTAAAATAAATGTGCAAAATCAACGATTTTTCCAGTATTCTCCCGGAGCGTGAAATTGGCCAGTGAATTTCAAAAATTTTCATTTCGTTAGATTTCCGCTTCTGTAATTTCGATTTTATTTTTTGGCTAACCTCCGATGTTATGCACCTACGCAAGATTAAAAATAAATTCTTGAAATTTAAGACTTTTCGCTTCAAATTGGATATATCTTGTAAAAATAGAGATAAATGCATAAAACAAGAAAGACGTTACTGTAGGAAGATGTGTCTTGACAGACCATGATATTGTACGTTTCAACTCGGACCACGAAATTTCACAGGGTGTTACGAATTTTTGACAAAAAATGCTCTTTTAGTTTTGCGCCCGTATAAAATTTTTTTCAAATTTTTTTTGTTTTCTCTTATAATTTCTACTAAGCAGAAGAGTTGATCTATAACTTGCCGAACAAATCATCAAAATCGGTTGAGAATTAGGAAAAATATCGGACTTCAAATTTGGTTGAATTTTCGAGTGTTCCGCTAAATTTGCCTCCGAGTGTATATATCATGTTTGATGATGCCATGAACAATAATAGTTGTTTTTTGGAAAATATCAGGCCATACTTGTATTTCGATATTTGTGCCACACCTTGAAACCTATTCTCAGTATATGATTCTCATGAATTAGGGAATAGTCACTTTGTTCTCAATGAAACATAAATTGTCCGATCGATGTTACTGAAAATTCAATTCTCTATCATTACCCAGAACGGTTTCGTTTCCCCACGAAACACTCTGTATAAATAAATAAATAAATCAGTGTCCTTATTAATGTTTCAATTGTACTAAAGCAAATTCAACAGGAGACTCGATCAATAAACAATGTTCTAATGTGCTTTTATTTGTACAAATTTCGAGAACGTCAAGAGGTCAAAGTATTCCGAGAAGTTGAAACTCGTAAACCGCGTGGCAAGAAGCTGCAAATTTGTTCCATTCGTTTCCAGAAGTTTTCTTCTGATTAATTGGAGATTCCATGTCTTATCATTCCGTTTCCACAGTAAAATCCGAACGAGAATGTCGATTTGCATCGCAAATCTTCGAATTCTGATTTCTGTTCCAATCAGTTTATTGCAAGGATTTTCATTAATCAAATTATATTAAAAATCAAGTTAGTTAAGTAACTTCTTTGAATACCAATTATATTCACGAAAGTGGAAAGTATTATCAAATTCTTTGAGTCTTTCAGTTCGAGGATTTTTCTAACAAGATTGTGACAACCCGTTTTCCGTGTTGTAGTATTTTCTATTTACTTCATCGATATTCCAAGAGACCTGCTATCAAACCATTTTCCGTTTTGTACTATTTTCTATTTACTTCATCGATATTTCAAGAGACCGATTATCAGAAACAAAAACATTGTAGCTATACCGAGAAATACTAGCCAGACAGAAACAGACAATAGAAAAAAGGATAAACAAGATCTAGTTAGTTTTTTTTTTGAATTTGGGAGGCTTTTACTTGGTAAAATTCCATTATCAATAATAAAAAACAAGTACTGTGTTTTAAGGAATTTTACTTAATAATTGCGATTCGTAACGCGTTTCACTACACCGTAGCCTCTTCAGACGAATGAATATACAGAAAAATATAAATGAGAATATAACTATAAATGTTCCTGAGTATTTAAAAGCTTATTGGGTTGCTTCTTCTTAAGTGGTTATTTATGACAGGTATATCCTATAAAATTAAGGAATAGATTGCTCCCCGAATAGATTCAATAGAGGTGAAGGGCTTAAATCGACTTGTTCATTGATGAGTCTACCTGAGTGTTTATATTTATTGATTTCTAAAGTTTCCCAAAGATCTACCTTCCAATATTTATTATCTGTATGCAAAATTTCGAACTGTGGGTCGAAAGAATGATTATTTTCTAAGAGATGATTCGCGTAATTTGAATCTGATTTTTATTTGAAAACTGCGTTTGTGTTCCGATATTCTAATATTAAAATTTCTATGTGTTCTACCAATGTAGAAATTATCACAATCATTGCAATTCAATCGATAAACACCTGATTTATTGTTTTTACCTGGTTTGGTTTTATTATTTTTAAATATTTTCCTAAACTATTATTAGTTTGGAAAGCTATGTTGAAATTATTGCTACTTAAGAATGATTTCAGTTTCTCACTTGTAATGCCAACGCAGATTAAGGTGTTGAATTTTGTTTCAATTTATCGACAGGGTAAACTTCATTCAATGCGATTCTACTTTGCTTTTTATTTAAAATATTATTTATTAGTTTGGGATTGTAACCATTATTTTTGGCTATTTGTTTAATCAAATTTAGTTCTTTGTTGAAATTTTCTGGTGATAACGGGATGTTAATCAACTATGAATAAAACTATTGAATGCTGACATTTAATGTTGATATGGATGACACGACGAGTTATGTATTATAATATCTGTATGTGACGACTTATGGTAAATTGCGAAAACATGTTGTCCATTTTCATTCGAAATTGTTACGTTTGTTGTTTTCGAATTATTGCTTTCTATTTCGGTTGTGAATGCAATTTTTGGATGTAATGAATTTATATGATTTTAGAAAATTTTCAACTATCTATCTGTTCCTGTGAAGCAAATAATGATATCGTCTACATAGCGATACCAGTATAAACAATATTTACTAAGTGGATGATTATGAATTAATTTCTCTAAGTTATTCATGAATATTTCTGCTAACAGAGGACTTAACGGATTGCCCATAATCAAGCCGTCTTCAATAGTATAATATTTGTTATTGGAATGGAAATTGTTTCGTTCTAATCAAATTTGTAATAATGGAAGAATCTCTGATTTAATGATAGTATTGACATGATTCTTTTCTAATAATTCTTCAACTAAGTAATACGTATCTTTCGGAGGAATGTTGGGAAATAGATTCTTAACATCGAAAGAAATGAGTTTGGAACTAAAGCAGATAAAGGTAACACCGTCATCGCGATTAGTAAAACCGATTATATTTCTGAAACTGAAGAATTCTTAACAGCCAGAAACTATATAACATCAACTAAGGATCCTACCGCAAAATTTCAGAAAGTGGTTAAAAACATAACTTCGTCAGCAGAATCATTAATCACAGACCACGAAAAATATAAATTCATTAACTCCAATCCACAATCCCCCGAATTATATTCGTTGATAAAACTTCATAAACCTAATTACCCTATTAGACCTGTTCTTTCTTATGTAACGGCACCTTCGTTCACACTTTCAAAATTCCTCAACGACTTGCTAATAAAACATTGAAATTTTAAATCTATATTTTCGGTCAAAATTTCTTACGAACTTATTGCCAATATCAAAGATACCACTATACCTCCTAATTCCAAACTCATTTCTTTCGATGTTAAGAATCTATTTCCCAACATTCATCCGAAAGATACGTATTACTTAGTTGAAGAATTATTAGAAAAAATCATGTTAATACTATCATTAAATCAGATATTCTTTCACTATTACAAATTTGTCTAGATCAAAATTATTTCCATTTCAATAACAAATATTATAATATCGGAGACGGCTTGATTATAGGCAATCCGTTAAGTCCTCTGTTAGCAAAAATATTCATGAATAACTTAGAGAAATTGATTCATAATCATCTACTCAGTAAATATTGTTTATACTGGTATCGCTATGTACACGATATCATTATTTGCTTCACAGGAACAGACAGACAGTTGAAAATTTTCGAAAATCATATAAATTCATTACATCCAAAAATTGCATTCACAACTGAAATAGAAAGCAATAATTCGATAAATTTCTTAGACGTAACAATTTCGAATGAAACGGAAAACATGTTTTCGCAATTTACCATAAGCCGTCACATGCAGATATTATAATACATACCTCGTCGTGTCATCCATATCAACATAAAATGTCAGCATTCAATAGTTTTATTTATAGATTGATTAACATCCCGTTATCACCAGAAAATTTCAACAAAGAACTAAATTTGATTAAACAAATAGCCAAAAATAATGGTTACAATCCCAAACTAATAAATAATATTTTAAATAAAAAACAAAGTAGAATCGCATTGAATGAAGTTGTCGATAAATTGAATAAAAATTCAACACCTTAACCTACGTTGGCATTACAAGTGAGAAACTAAAATCATTCTTAAGTAGCAATAATTTCAACATAGCTTTCCAAACTAATATCAATTTAGGCAAATATATAAAAATAATAAAACCAAACCAGGTAAAAACAATAAATCAGGTGTTTATCGATTGAAATGCAATGACTGTGATAATTTCTACATTGGTAGAACACATAGAAATTTTAATATTAGAATATCGGAACACAAACGCAGTTTTTCAAATAAAAAATCAGATTCAAATTACGCGAATCATCTCTTAGAAAATAATCATTCTTTTGACCCACAGTTCGAAATTTTGCATACAGATGATAAATATTGGACGGTAGATCTTTGGGAAACTTTAGAAATCAATAAATACAAACACTCAGGTAGACTCATCAATGAACAAGTCGATTTAAGCCCTTCGCCTCTATTGAATCTTTTCGGGGAGCAATCTATTCCTTAATTTTATTGGATATACTTGTCATAAATAACCACTTTAGAAGAAGCAACCCAATAAGCTTTTAATTACTCAGGAACATTTATAGTTATATTCTCATTTATATTTTCCTGTATATTCATTCGTCTGAAGAAGCTACGGTGTAGTGAAACGCGTTACGAATCGCAATTATTAAGTAAAATTCCTTAAAACACAGTACTTGTTTTTCATTATCTAGTTAGTTGACATGATCAAAAGGGTATCAAGTAAAAAGTGGAAGACTATCGAGTTTACGCAAGTCTGTGCATTGTTTCATTTTTGGAATCACTGAATCATATAAATAGGTGTATTCAAGTAGTTTCAAGACAGTGCGTATTCCGCTACCGACCTGAATTTCAAAACTGATCCCAGTTCCAGACCAGACCAGATCTTTGAGGGAGAACCAGCTTTCAGTGAAATTGTGTGTGAATTCCAGAGACCACCGTTGTGTTGAACTGCAGTGTGTTATACCTATCGGAGAGTTCCTGGTGTGGTTCATCCGTTATGCTCTAGGTATGATAATCCGCTCCCGAATAGGTACTGGTCCTAGTTGAAAATAGGTGGGATGCCCTGCGCAGTTACTGTGTCCTGAGCATGAAGCAGTCCCTATTTTTCAATAGTCGTTTTCCTGATCGGGGTATGTAGACGTAGTACATAGTTGCTGTGTCCCATTGTAGAAAACGTCTCATACTTTTATCATACCTGGGAGATGTCGAGAGTAGTGTAGCACACATACTTGTGCCAACGGTTTGTGATTTTCTCACTCTGGACTCTCGCACATGATGCACCTGTATTGAATTCAAATATTTCTAAGTAGAGTTAATGTTCTTTTTCTGGAGCATTATTCCTGATATATGAATTAAGTTTGTTTGATTCTCCTGATTCATTTCAAGAATAATGTTGGATATAATTTTGAGTTGAATAAAGTGTTATTTTTTCCTATATGACTAAGTATCCAGTATTCATTTTGAAATTATCCTTACTTCGAACTTTGGATAAACTTTCTCCAGCTAGAGTAGTTACCCCGGCATTAGGATTTGAAGCATTGGAAGTCTAAGTCCTGAAGTAGGTTCTTGCTACTATAAAATACAAGAATGTTGCTCGAGAGGCAACCTTGGAAGGTGAGGGCGTATATGGGACCCCTGTTACTGAGACAACAACGAAGTTCGTTACAAGATAAAGCTAGAGTAAAAAGTATTTTCCTCGATTTTTGTCTCTGATTAATTTTCGACAAGATGCGAAATGACAGCAAACTCATTCACGAAAAATTTAAAAATCACTCCAGGATACTACAAACCCTAGAAGCACAAAAGTCAATTTTTTCGAAAATACGAAAATAGATAACATTCAGTGGTAGAGTTATGAACTATTGAATTATCAACTTCTGAACGTACTTTGTTGAAGAAAGGTTACAAATTCTCATCTAAAAACTTCGAAGAAACCATTGCCGCGGAATCCACAATTACACTAATACAACTTGATGAGTCTCATTTAATATCACTTGAATTTGCCGAGATTTCAACAATAAATAACCGAAATACAAATCAAAATTTCACAGGTACCGTAACAAATTGAAAACAAAAGGGTACATGGGGTTCAAGGATATCTGCTATGAATCTGGCCGCTGTCATTCTTCCATTATTCACTAGAACTAACTCAGTTCGACTATGGAAACAAATGCCTCCCCATTCATTACTGAGCCCCTGCCTAAGTTTTCGGTTTGCCGGATATTGCATTGCTGATACCGTTCCCCAGGTCGTCTGTATACAGCCATCCGTCTATCATTTGATACTAGACAGAACCTGGAATCGTCGGAAGTGAGAACATTCGACCATTCTGGAATACCCCAATTTGCATGTTCCCTCGCAAACTGAAGTCTTGCAACTCGGTGCTCTCTGGTGAGACGGGGCCGGTAGAAGCCACCTCTGGTCTGATATCGTCTTCTCTGAGCCTGTTCATAACAGTTTGCAATAAAATTTGCACATTTCTGAAAAGTACAAGTTCAGTTTGTAGCATTCTAGCCGTACAGTACCGAACTCTTAGTACAGACAGTTAAACGAAGCCAACAATCATCAATTGTTGTTGTTATCCGATTTCTTCCCAGTCCGGCTCTTCTTTCATATTCCGTTTCGTGGTACCGATTAATTGCTCTTGAAATAATGCTTCGGTTAACATTCAACAAGTAAGCCACGTAACGTTGGTTTCACCTCTCCTCTAAAAGTGTTACAATTCTTACCAATTCATGATCACTCAAATAGCGTCCAGGACGTT
Organism: Cryptolaemus montrouzieri; assembly: GCA_013387265.2. Taxonomy (NCBI): domain Eukaryota; kingdom Metazoa; phylum Arthropoda; class Insecta; order Coleoptera; family Coccinellidae; genus Cryptolaemus; species Cryptolaemus montrouzieri. The sequence continues at coordinate 67,780,026 of JABFTP020000103.1, forward strand.
CAGCAGCCATTACAATAAATTCAAAGATTCCAAAATCAACAAGAAACACAGAAACTTGCATTAATTTAGCGTGGAATTTGAAGAGAAATTGAATGAATACTGATAGTCAAATAAACTCATTCTTGTTTCAGACGTGTTTGAGATCATACGGAAACATATGTTACTATATAGATAAGATTTTTTTTCCTCATTTGTCCAAAAATCATATGTTGACAAAGAAACTGCAATCGAGCTGCTTAACCGATTGTGGAGTTCAGAATACCTGGTGATGCGACAGTTTTTGTGGTGTGTGTATTTAAACTCAATGAATCAGTCTATAAAGATCCGCGCGCTATTCTTATCGGTTTCCTAATTTTTAAGGAAAACTTTTCCTAAAGTCTAACGAATGTGAAAGATAACTTGTGAGTATCGGAAAAACAAATAAATTCGTATTTTGGTTATCAGTCCTTATCCCTCCAACCGCGAGCTTGAAATCGCCCCCACGTACACATTTCAGATCAAGCAACTAAGCGTCTAATTCATTGGACTGCAGAGTATGTTAACAACTTTAAAGATGATAGTATATAACAAGTCAGAAACAGTACTGAGGAACACGATTAAACCAGTATCATCCGTCGGTCAGACTGAAAACTTAACAAACAACTTCTTGATATTACTTGTGGCATCAAAGCTATAGGAGAGGCAACTCATAGATAATATTCCCTAAATTTTCACTTCTTCTATATCTTAACCCATTCGAGCGGAAGTTTTCTTTCTCTAGAATTTTTAAATTTCGAGGTTGAATGTGTGGCTCATTAGTTTCAAAGAATAGTAATTCGTTGAAATTTTTAAATTTGTTCTGTCAGTTTCAGGAAAAAACGTCGTTACCATATGGTAACGCTAGGCTTCAACGTATACATTTTATTATTTTCATAAACTTGACAAACAAATAACGAATATATTTTGTTCTCATAATGAATAAGAACTGAATATGAAATTCAAAAAATAAGGAATACAAATGCCTACATTGCATTTGGAACACATGGTTCGCACACTTGATGAGCAGCCTTCGCCCGCACACCTTCTCCTCCTTTTGTTCGAGGTCTCAATTATCAAGTGGTTGGTTCCATCATATCGCGGGTCATCTAAAATTCTATGCAGTGAAACACTTGACTTCGATATTTTCGGCTTACCCCCCGGTTTTGCTTTGGTTCGAAAATTCTGCAGATACGTTGTTGTAATTTCCCTTTGAATATCAAGTTGCGAGAGTCTCCCACCACGTTTTTTATGTAATTGCTAGGCATTTATTACCGCGACGTCAATGAACCATGTAAAAATTGGCAACCATAATTTTTTACTGCGAATAGTTATTCCGTATCTCGATGAATTTTTATCCATGAGGGCTATGCCTCCCATATGCAAATTGTATTCGCTTATCATACATGGACGTGGAACCATTACAATTTTCTTTTGTTAAGCACTAAACGTTTTACGTTCGATATGGAGGAAATGATATGACATGTCGAGGCAACTGTTACAACATTGTTGTCTACCCAGCGTACAACGATAATTCCTGTTTCTTTTTCGATAGCTCCTTCAGATGTGCCCCTTTCGCTTTTCGACAATGTTTTTCTGGCAGTTATAGGGTAGTTCTTTGAAATGCGATTATCCCGAACAGTGCCTGTGCCTTGATAACCTCTTTCTTTTAGGTGTTGAAGAAGATAGAGACCAGTAAACAAATTATCAAAATAGAGATTATAGCGCCTTTCTTTCACACCTTCTAAATCGTCCAACATTGACACAAATGGTGCTGCAGCTTTTCCGAACTCATTCTCGTATGGTAATGACCTGCGACTATTTTTACCCTATAACAGTTCACAGTTGACTAGATACCCTGATGTTGTGTTGAGAGCCCACATTTTGCATCCGAAACGAATCGGCTTTCCACGAATGAATTGCAAGGGTGACGACCAAAATATTTTATCATACTCTCGTCATAACTCATATGCTGTTCTGGTTGGTAATGCTGTAATAATTCAGATTTGAGAGTATTTACATATATTCTGAGTTTCCAAATTCTATCATTGGGATCAGGCTTTGAATTATCCGCACAGTGTACAAAGCGCATAATTTGAATGAATCTATCTCTTTGCATCGGTCCTGTGACCATTGCTTCGTTCATATCTTCCTGTGAATTCCAGAAATCCTTTTTTTCTGGAAGTATTAGGTAGCCGCTGATTATAAGTATGGCTAGGAAACATTTCATCTGTTCCTTAGAAATTTTGGGGTTGTAAAATTTTAGAAGAAGGCTTATCGGGATGTTTCTTCAATCAAAACATTTATCATTTCATCATCAAAGAATAGTCCGAAAAGTTGAATAGGCGATAAGTCTCTAGATTCTTGAAAACCGGGATCAGGACACTTTAGATTTTTCGCTTCTACATCGCCTTCAACCCAACTATAATTTTTCTTACATTTCGTAGATCTTGTCGAGGCAGGGCCATCGACGCTTGAAGCAACAATTTCAGCATCAATTTCCTCATCATCAGTTTCCTCAGTATCACTCACGTGATTTGCAAATTTCACCTCCGCTCTTGTTCGTAATTGCCGGCCAGAAAGATTATCTATCATACCCCCTGCGTCCTCATCACCGGAATCTTCGTCGGTAAGGTCATCAGCTTCTGGTGGTTCAATAAAAATTGAATCAACATCCTCTGGATAGGCCAATTCTAAAGTAGCTTGCAATGTCAAACCTTGTCTGAATCAAAATTCGTAAATATCCTCGGTGAACTAATTTTGATAGTGTAAGAGCCTAGCGTTACCAGTTGGTAACGCTAAAGTTCAAAACACTGTACAAACGAATTTTCAGTACTGATATGAAAAACGAAAAGAACTTGAAATAATACTCATGTATGAACAGCATCAGAAAAAAAAATATCCCTCATATTCGTAAAATCACGAAAAATTTACTTACTCAAATCGTATGTTCTCCATTTCTCGAACCGATCACTAACAGACACTCAAACAACGTTCCACATAAACAAGAATATACCTGCAACTTGCAAATTGAACTGATAACTGCTTTGAAACGTCCTTTTAGGACTAATATACAGGGTGCTTCAACGAAAACTAAACAGAGGCTATATCTACCAAAATATTCATTTCTGATCAAAACGCAAAAACAGGTCAATTTTTGTTTCAAGGGGGACATCTTTTAAGTAACAAAACTTGCCTGAAATATCAACCCCCTAAGCGGGGGTTGCAATCCTTAAGCATTTTGAATTAGGAAGATGGGTCCAGTGATGACTCAAAAAAAAGGTGATATTTTCGTCTACATCGCCTTGAACGAATTTTTAATTGAAAACTGTAAAAGATACAGGGTGAGCAACTGAAAGATAGGAAAGACTATGTTCCTGAGACTATACAAGTTTCAGTGAAGTGAAATGGAACAGATCCATGCTGATCAATGGCAGTCATCATCGAGTACCATCCTCATCTCGAATTTCAACCCCTAGAGCAGGGTTGACCACCCTTTCGAGTGATACCTCGAAAGAAAGGTATCATCTTTGTCTGTATCCCCGTGAACGAATTTTTATTCTTGATTGAAAACTGTAGAAGATACAGAGTGAGCTACTGAAAAATAGAGGAGACTATCTATCGCCCTGAACTATTCGAGTATTTGTGCAAAAAAATGGAACAGATTCATTCCAGATCAAAAGCTGTCATCTTTGATCTAAATGAATCTATTCTAGTTTTTCGCACTAATACTCCAACAGTCTTTGGGGAATAGTCTTCTCGATTTTTCAGTGGGTCACTCTGTATCTTCTACAGTTTTCAATCAAAATTGAAAATTCTTTCACGGATTGCAGACAAAGATAATACCTTTCTTTCGAGTTATCACTCGACCAATCTACCCTCTTCCAAATTTTCAAGGGACGTCACCCTTACTCTAGGGTTTGAAATTCGAGATGAGGTTGGTACTTGATGATAACTGTCATTGATCAGCATGGATCTGTTCCATTTTTCCTCACTGAAACTTGAATTGTCTCAGGAAAATAGTCTTGACTATCTTTCAGTTGCTCACCCTGTATCTTTTACATTTTTCAATTTAAAATGGAAATTCGTTCAGGGCAATGTAGACAAAGAAACCACCTTTCTTTTGAGTTATCACTCGACCCATTTTCCCTATTCAAAATGTTCAAAAATTGCAACCCCGCTTAGGGGGTTGATATTTCAGGCAAGTTTTGTACCCCAAAAGATATCCCCCTTAGAACAAAAATTGACCTGTTTTTGCGTTTTCATCAGAAATGAATATCTTGATAGATATAGCCCCTGTGTAATTTTCGTTGAAGCTTCCTGTATAGCGCCATCTACCGTTTAGTGATCGAATTTTCAACTAGAAAAAAAAAGAATGGAAGCTAAGTTTGTCGTTACCATATGTTAACGCCCGTGTTAAATTAGTTTAATTATTTGAGTTTTATTATGACTACTTATGTTAGAGCAGTATACTTATTTTTCAACACTCGTTTTATTTTGCCTATTCGTCTACTTTGGAACGCACTCTTTTTAATTTCTTCAAGAAGGGTCACACTCTCGTTTAAATCGGCATAGTAATGAGTGTGTCTCTATATCCAAATGATGAAAGTTACTAAAACTTCCGTCAAAGTGAAGTCAAATATCACTCAAAGACTCAGAACTCCACTCAACACTCCATCTCAGATACAGTCCACAGCCCTAAAAACTGATCTGGTGGTTGCAACCCCAAGGAGTGGAAACAACGGACTCAAGGGTGAGTGGCTTTTCTTTGGATGTAAACCTACTTTTTCAGTTTCATATGACTCGATGCGATCATTTGGTGCTTACGTACCGGGTTTTGAAACAATTTGATATTGCAAGCCTCATTCATTCAATTAATTTAGGTCAACAAAACTTGTTTACCTGGTTTATCTTTCTCGTTTTTTATAGTCTATCGTGAATTTCACTTTATCTGAACGTGTGTTAATTACTATCTCTCTCAATCTCACCTCTCGCCTTACAATTGATATAATAATATCATCTCTCTTCTCTTTCTCACCTCTCTTATTTTCATATACTCAAATAATACTGCATTATTGTTCGTTTGTTATTCAATTGATATAATAATATCATCTCTCTTCTCTTTCTCCCCTCTCTTATTTTCATATACTCAAATTATTGTTCGTTTGTTATTCCTTTAACGTGCTCTATTTCCGCCTTTCGGCCAATGACACGCCGGGGAATTGTTTCACCTCACTAACACGGGAATTTTGCCGAACCCCTTTCGTGTCGAAGGAAGGGATCTTTAATATCCAATACATCTCTGTTAGACAGGACCGACGGCTTTACATCTCCTCTCAAAGATGGATACTCAAGCGATTCCTAGAATCCGAAAAATCGCGCCGACTTTGTGGGGATTGAACCCAGGTAACTCTGCACAGGAGACGACCATCATGTCCCATACGCCACCGAGCTGGCATACTGCATTATAACTCTTTTCAATTTAAACAGTAGATTTTGCTCGTTTATCGCCATATCGCACTCTTAATTGATTCTTTTCGCATTTTCAATTCGTGCATACACTACGCGCACAAAAGTATATACTCTTCAATATTCTCTTTTAAATTTTAGAATATTTTCTTATTATATTACTACATTACTACATTTCTATTTTACTATCACTATTATTATTTGATATCCAGAACTCTTTGGGCATCACATCATATCCAACTAACATATATATAATTCTTGATTTTCCATAAAAACTTTGATCTTGAACTTGTGTTTTCTCATATTTTGTTGAAACAATGCCGCCTTCTGCAGCTGATAAAATCAAACAGTACCGCGAATTTCGCCAAACTGCTTTGAGACGCTTACAAGATATCAATGAAATAGCTCTTAATACAGATGAAGATGAAAATAAAAAGTTTCAATTGAAAATGAGGTGCTTAACAGTTGATTTAGTGTATGAAGATTTTGGAATTCAGCATAATCATATGCTTCAGCATATTTCTCTTCAAGAGGATGCTGAAGAAATGTTAGCGGCAGAAGAGTTAGTTCTTCAAGAAGCGGATCAGAGTTATTTTAATATTAAAGCTACTTATTACAAACTATTCGAGCAAGATAAGGAACAATCTGAGGTTCGCTCCCATTATTCTAATGTTAGGATTCCTAAGCTAAATATTCCGTATTTTAGTGGGGACTTGAAGCAATGACCAAATTTCTTTGATATTTTTAAATCGCTAAATTAAGATCTTTCCAACATAGATAAATTTCAGTACTTGCTCTCAGTTCTCTCTAGAGAAGCTTTTACCATGTAAGAAATATTCCACTCACTAGTGAATTATGAAATTGCGTATGATAATCTGAAAAAACGATATCGAAAAAAACTGTTGACTTCTCTCTATTGGGAAGAAATAAATAGCACTCCTAAAGCATCATTAGATACTCCTCGTTCTATTAGAACATTACTCAGTATTTCTCTGACAATTTGTGTGATGGCAGCAAAAAATCTAAAAGCTATGGCTCTGAGAAACATTTGTGGTGACATGCCTTCTGCAGATATTGATATTCGAAACTGAAGTATATTATCAAAACTGACTTTAGCTGATTCAAAATTTGATGTATCAGGACTGGTATATCTGTTATTGGGCGCTGATATATATTCTCTCTTTTTGAAATTTGGCATCGAGAAACTTGGGGATAACCGACCTACTGCGATCAACACAGAGTTCGGGTTCATTCTTTTGGGAAACACCTCTCTCTCTTCATCCTCCTCCACTAATGCATTTTCAACGTTGTCCGGTGACACGTTAGATCAATAGCTAAACATGTTTTGGCAATTGGAAGATATTACTCATAAAACTTCCCTCTCTCTTGAAGATCAGCTCTGTGAAGATCACTTTGTTAATACTCATGTCCGAAGTAGCAATGGACAGTTGATTATTTCACTCCCATTCAAAGAAAGTGAATCTGTGTTCTCTGATACAAGACCTCATGCCCTTCAGATATCTCTCTTTAGAAAGACGCTCATTAAGAAATCCCTCTCTCTATGCTTAAGACTCTGCGTTCATGAAAGATTATCTGGTGACAAACACATGGAACTGATCACAAATAGTGATCGCCCTAAAAAAGTCTAGTATAAACCTCATACTTGTTCAATCAATACTAATAATAATCTAACCTAGCCAGATCTAGGTCTCATCACGGAAAATCCTTCAACTTCGAACAGAATTGATTGCTTTTTTACAATTGCCTTAAAAACTGATCTGGTGGTTGCAATCTCAAGGAGCGGAAACTACGGACTCAAGGGTTAGATGTGGCTTATCTTGGGACGTAAACCTACTTTTTCAGTTTCATGTGATTCGATGTTCAGCATCAATGGAACTTTTTTCTTAAAATGAAACAATAAATATGCCAATCGTAGTGCTACAGTCTAGTCGAATATCATGAATATGAGCAACAGACTCAATTTTTGCATATGTGTGCGCGCATTTGGCGAATTTCTTCAATAAAACTTTTTGGAGTAATTCTTTTCAGTATTTCAAATAGTACTGGCAGAAATGTTATTTTCGGACCAGAAACAATGCAAAACTTGAACATAATTTTAAATAATGATATCGATTCAGTAAAAATACTTTCACTAACATTTTGGACTCAATTTCAAAACCGCAAACGCAAAGAAATAAATCCATCCTCGCCAAGTGTTAACTTCTCATCACGTTATGATTCTTTGCAACAGAATCATTTCAGCAGCTACTAGGTGATCAAATAGGTATTCATAAATCTTCTGCATGTCGCATCATGTTTAATAAACGGACATATGTCTTGCGATGCTGGCCTAGAAATGAGAAAAAATATTGCACTCTGGATAAGAGCTGTTGATGACAGTACCATTTTCAACGACCCACCAATATGTGCCTATTTGGCTGCTGGGTACTACGGCACTAATTATTTGCCAGGGAACAACGGCCTGCTAGATGTACTTGCTTATACCAGTTTCAACTCCAACAAATGCTAGTAAAATAGTATACAACGTAGCACGTAGATCTACGAAGAATGCAATTTAACGTTGTTTTGGTGCTTTGAAAAGAGGATTTTCCTGTTTTTCTAGAGGGCTAGATATAAAGCTTAGCACCACACTTCACGTTATAATTGCCTACTTAGTGCTACATAATATTTCCATCCTATAGAACGATAAATATCATGATGACGATGAACATGAGTTACTCGAAAAATGTTGAAATAAAAGAGAAGGGAACTTTGCTCTGATGTTCGAAAGTTAGATAATCGTCAAATATCCATTGTCCAGTACTGTTAATTAAAGTTCTTAGATCCGTTTATTTACGTTTATAACTATCTTCAGATCCACGGGTATACGTTCCTTCAGGTTATGGGCCCAGGAATACGCTGGAGTAAGATAGTGAAAGTATTTGTACAAGGATCCGGAAGAAAACTTAAATTTTGACGCGAGCGGAAAATTTTCCATAACGAGTCTGGATCAGTGTGAATTGAATTACTCAACAAGGACAATTACGACACATGGAAGATCCAGATGGAAACATTATTGATCAGAAATGATGCATGGGGATATGTGAATGGTGAAATTCCGAAACCCGCTGCAGGAAGAAATAATGCAAATTCTTTGAAATTATGGCAGAATTTTGATAAGAAAGCGAAACCTTACATCATATTAGCGATACATCCATCAGAACTGAAGCCAATAAAGTGCTTTTTTTTGGGAAACACCTCTCTTTCTTCATCCTCCTCTGCTAACGTTCTCCGATGACACGTTAGATCAACAGCTGAAAATGTTTTGGCAATTGGAAGATATTATTCGTAAAACTTCTTTCTCTCTCTCTTTCGAAGATCAGTTCTATGAAGATCACTTTGTTACTCATGTCCGAAGTAGCAATGGACAGTTCATTATTTCTCTCCCATTCAAAGAAGGTAAACCTGTGTTCTCTGATACCAGACCCCATGTCCTTCAGATATCTCTCTTTATAAAGACGTTTATTAAAAGATTTCTCTCTTTATGCTAAATACTCTGCGTTCATGAAAGACTATTTAGATAACAAACACATGGAATTGATCACAAATAGTGGTCGCCCTAAAAAAGTCTACCATACAACTCATACTTGCGTAATGAATCCGAATAGCTACTAGGGTAGTGTTTGACGCCAGTTCTAAGAATCCTTACGGGAAATCCTTGAAGGACACGTTATTGACAGGCCCCAAATCGCAACAAAATAGTTTTAGTATTCTCTTAAATTCTCGCCTTCATATGTATGTTCTCATAGAGCATATGAAACGAATGTATCGACAAATAGTAGTGACTAAAGAGCATCAAGGTTACCAAAGAATCTTATGGGGTTTTTCTGTCTCTGAGCCAGTGTCGGATTATAGATTATTGACAGTAACGTACGGTACCTCCTGTGTCCCCTGTGTGGCGCTTCGTACTGTAGTTGGCGATTGAAGAAAAACAAAATTTTCCTCAAGCTTCTGAGGTTTTGCTTGATAATTCGTATATTGATGACACAGTGACAGAAAGAGACTCACTAGAGTCAGCACAATCACTTCGAACAGAATTAATTGCTCTTTCACAATTGCCCTAAATACTGATCTGGTGGTTGCAATCTCAAGGAGCGGAAACTACGGAGTCAAAGGAAAGTGGCTTTTCTTGGGACGTAAACCCAATTTTTTCAGTTTCATATGATTAGGTGCGATCAGCATCTATGGAAATTTTTTCTCAAAATGGAAGAATAAATATGACAATCGTAGTGCTGCAGTGTAGTCGAATATCATGAATATGAGCAACAGACTTCAGTTTCGTACCCGTTTGAAGTTGTCAGTGCTGCAAACCCATTCACAACATCAAGCCAGCCTGCCACTAAACCATCAGTGAGGGAAATTCACTATTCTACGGAAGGTTGAATCTTGCTTCCTAAATTAAGGTCTGCAATGAGTTTACACATATGGCAAGAGAGGCTATAGCAGAATAAGATAGTGAAAACTACACTCGCCTTGAATTTTTCTCAGAATTGGGCGTTCAAAATGCATAACAAGAATTTCATTCACCGAAACAATCAGATTCCTAAATACTCCGGAGAGGCTTCTATCGCAAATAACTGATTGTTTTGTAACTATAAAAATTTCTGATCACACTACTGCTTCGGAAACATCTGAACAATTTCGTATACCTCGTTGTTTCAGTTAGGACACAGCTTGAATTTTTTCAAATTTTTTGCATGTTATGTAGCTTCAAATCAAATAATTTAAATTTCCAAACGATTTCTGTAGATGTGTGCGCGCATTTGGCAAATTTCTTCAATGAAACTTTTTGGAGTAATTCTTTTCAGTATTTCCAATAGTACTGGCAGAAATGTTATTTTCGGACCAGAACTAATGCAAAACTTGAACATAATTTCAAATTAGGATATCCATTCAGTAAAAACTCTTTCACTAACATTTTAGACACAATTTCAAAACCGCAAACGCAAAGAAGTAAATCCATCCTTGCCAAGTGTGAACTTCACATCACGTTATGATTCTTTGCAACAGAATCATTTCAGCAGCTACTTGGTGATCAAATAGGTATTCATAAATCTTCTGCATGTCGCGTCATGTTTAAAAACACGAGCATATGTCTTGTGATGCTGACCTGGAAATGAGAAATAATATTGCACTTTCGATAAGAGCTGTTCATGAATATACCATTTTCAACGACCCACCAATATGTGCCTGTTTTACTGGGTACTACGGCACTTATTATTCACCAGGGAACAACGACCTACTAGAGGTACTTGCTTTCACCAGTTTCAACTCCAACAAATGCTAGAAAAAGAGTATAAAACGTAGCACATAGATCTGCAAGGAATGCAATTGAACATTGCTTCGGTGGTTTGAAAATAAGATTTTCCTGTTTCTCTGAAGGACTAAACGTAAAGCCTAGCACAACTCCTTACTTCAGAATTGCCTGCTCAGTGCTACATAATATTTCCATCCTACAGAACTATGAATATCATGATGACGATGAATATGAGTTACTCGAAGAAGAACCAGAATAGCATAATGAGGGCAGTGAGAATGTAGCAGATCGAACAGCCAAAATATATTCTCTTTTTGTTATGGCATGAATCTTATTAGTCCTGAATCTATGATAAACTTCTAGTACTTGTTAAAAACAAATGTGAATAAATTTGAGGTAAAATTTCATGCTATTCTATAAGAAGCTCAGTATATGGAAGACTTTTCGAAGAAAAGGAAAGATCAGCTAGCTCAAAAGATTGTTTAAAATGCCGACTTTGTTTTCAAATATTCATCACACCAAAATTACTTTCAAAAAGTCAGCAGCGTCATCAAACTCATTTGGTGAATAATCAATCTGATCCCCTAAAATTGCCATAATTTGGACCCCACTGTCATCCAATTTGAGACTATAATGATCCCTTTCGCCCAGTTTTCTGAAGCCCTCTTTTATCTTCATATGCTGCCACTTTTGCAAACAGGTAAATTTCTTTCGGTTTATATGAATTGAGAGTAGGAGTACATATTTTATTGTTCTTCTTTTCAAATTCACATAAAGCATGCGAAAATGCTTGGAAGTACTCGAATTATTTGATTCCTTTTTGAGTTCTCCTCTTACTTTTCCCGAGTATTTTTCTTTATCAATTATTGGACAAGATGTACTCTTGCATTCAACAATATTGTTGTAATTGGAAGGAAATTGGGGAACATATAAACACTATGAACTGAGCACAAACGAAAACATTGAAAGATGAATCATTAAAAATTAGCCAACGCTTGAATTTGGAGTGGCAGTTTCCTCAATATCAAAAAATGAGCACTAATGAATACTTTTGAATTGTAGAGGCTTTTACTTGATAGAATTCCATATTAAATAAAAATAAATCAAACGATTTAGAATTCTACTATTAGCACAACGCGAGTAGACACTTTGTGTCTTTCTCAAATGCTACTGTATACAACCTTGCACTTGAGAAAGACACAGAGTGTCGAAATGCATTGTTTGAATTTGGGAGGCTTTTACTTGGTGAAATTCCATTATCAATAATAAAAAACAAGTACGCGTAATTTGAATTTTTCAAATTACGCGAATCATCTCTTAGAAAATAATCATTCTTTCGACCCGCAGTTTGAAATTTTGCATACAGATAATAAATATTGGAAGGTAGATCTTTGGGAAACTTTAGAAATCAATAAATACAAACACTCAGGTAGACTCATCAATGAACAAGTCGATTTAAGCCCTTCACCTCTATTGAATCTTTTTGGGGAGCAATCTATTCCTTAATTTTATTGGATATACCTGTCATAAATAACCACTTAAGAAGAAGCTACCCTATAAGCTTTTAATTACTCAAGAACATTTGTAGTTATATTCTCATTTATATTTTTCTGTATATTCATTCTTCTGAAGAAGCTACGGTGTAGTGAAACGCGTTACGAATCGCAATTATTAAGTAAAATTCTTGAAAATGCATTGTGCTAATATGTTATCCTAGTATAATTCTAAATCGTTTGATTTATTTTCATTTAGTAATGAATACGCTGAACATATGAAAACATATCTATTTGTGTACAATATAATTCAAAATTTCCTTTTCTTTCAGTGTGGAATTCACGGATCTTATTCCTGAACTCATTATCCTCTGAATTGAAAATAAAGTTTCAAGACAGAAAACAGCAAACGACCGGTTTATCCTTCTCGCCCCCAATTTCCAATTTCCGTTCCGTTCGGATAGTTGGACATATACATTTTTTAATCAAATCTTAGTACCAACCTCACGTTGGTGAACGAAAAGTTCTATGTCAACTATGTGTTAACTTTCTGTCAATTGACAAAAAGTAGACAACGCTTTATTCAACTCAATTGAAATTGATTCAATGTTAACTCATCGACAGATGACCGCCTGATTAGTACGCAAGCATGTAGGAATATGCTGAGCCCAAATTCTCGATTCGAATCCGCGTTCAATTCATGGAGGGTGTCCTCCAACCAGAAAGTGAATTCAACAAAGATATATATATATATATATAGAGAGAGAGAGAGAGAGAGATTGAATACATAAGCACAAGAATGGGTCCATAACTACTGGTTAGCTTGATAGATAGTTTATAATTCTGAGAGGTGTCAGTTATCAATGCACGGTCTAGTTGAGAACCTTGTAACGTGGATTTTGCATGCTCTCTCTCACTCACATCATTTCCCCCATTTCACTTCTTTACTCCGATCAAACTAAACCATGATCTCATCCTCAACTCCGTTTTCTTTTCCCTCTCCATAATTTCCCTACTATTCTATGTTACTGTATTCCTCCAATTTCATGTAATTCTGTCAATTGAATCCATTCATTTGATGTCGATATAACCCCAAGGAAGCATTACAGGATTGAAATTTGTAATTTTGTCTAAATTAAAAATTTGAAAGGGTTTTGAAGAAATATCTTCTGAGAATAAAGAAAATGACCATTTGTTAACTAAGTTTAAATTTCGAATAGTGGATTACTAGTTTACCCGTGAATAGTTCGGGGTAAGTAATTTCAACTTCCAAGTCCACATTGTTTCTTTCATTTTCCGATTTCTTCTAAATATCTCAACATTATCGTTATTTATTTTTTTCTTGCTCTCCTGTTCATTCTTTTTCTCTCACACTCCAATGAGCCGCGTCTGTTTAACTGTGTTGAAATATTCTAATTTCTTTTTGAGAGTTGTATTTAGACAGAACACTCGAGGGGTGAGAATTTTTTTCATCCACCAAATTGATAGTCCTAGGTAAGACCTCCAATACAAGGCCTACCCAAACTTTTGGAGTAAGTATCGACTTCAACAACCCAGTTAGCAACCAGAAAGGGATTGTAGCAATTTTTTGGGAGGACAAAGACGTCGCCTTTGCTTCACCCCCTGTGCGTGTTAGATTTTTTCCTTGTTGTGTTTGTTAATTGAAGGCATCTTGTTAATACATATTGTATAAATACAATAGCGGATTAAATTCAAACTGTTTCAATTCAAACTGAGGACTCAGAGATAACTGCTCTGCAATATTCCAGAGTACTTGTGACTCTACCGAGCAGCTGGGGCATTCTTTTAAAATTTCTACTGGCTGATTCACCAGTGGCGCGAGTCTCTAAAGCTCGTACACTCTTTAATATTTCATATTTGTTCGAACGATATTGTATTCAGAAAGTGAAAATCTACTTCACCAATTCATTTTGAAGTAAACAGGGTATCCCAATTTTCTATAAAAAAATTTGGGAGCCTTTTTCAGATTGGAGGTCCCAAACTTGCAATATCATCTTTAAGTATTAAGTTTTTTTGGTGAGTAGTTTCGTCACAATATTTTTTTTCCGTAAAAATTCATGAAAATAGGCTCTCGCACTATCGCATGCTTCTTCGGCCAGACAGGATGAATACTTTCTCCTTTCGTTTTCTTATTGCACAAGGATAGTATTATCGATGAAACGAAATGGATTATACTCATTTCATATAGGAGTGTCTCAAAAAAACTATCAAATATTTTAATTTAAAAATATCATATCTTGGTTCTTCAAATGAAACATCCTGTATTTTATTATTCATGTCAACGCATAAAATATTGTGCCATATTTTTGCAGAAGTAACTTTATTTTTATCTTCCACCGCTTTCAAAAAATCAGAGGTTGCCAAAGAAGAGTTTAATGGTACATATCATTATACTGGATCAGAGAAATGGACATTTTAAGGTAGTCGTGTATGAAATACTTAATAGATTGGTTTTTGGTGAGATGATCTACAAGGTGTTGAACTATTTCAATAATTGTTCGAAATGTTGTAGACACAACTCAATCCTTCTGAGGAAAAACCATTGAACTCTCGACAACATTTGCAGATTAACTGACTGAAAGGCGTCGACTATTATCTGTCTCATATCCAACTGTGTTGTAGAAGGAATCTGGTAAACGATGCCCGTAATATGACCCCCCAAGAAAAAATCTAAACTTATGAGGTCCGAAGACCTAGCTGGTCATCTAACAGGACCACCACGTCCTATCCATTTGTTTAGAAATACATGATTCAAATGCTCCGTAACCTGATGTGAGTAATGTGCCGGTGATCCAT
Organism: Cryptolaemus montrouzieri; assembly: GCA_013387265.2. Classification (NCBI taxonomy): domain Eukaryota; kingdom Metazoa; phylum Arthropoda; class Insecta; order Coleoptera; family Coccinellidae; genus Cryptolaemus; species Cryptolaemus montrouzieri. The sequence continues at coordinate 67,795,137 of JABFTP020000103.1, forward strand.
CCTATTGAAACCACAAATCTTGTCTTATATGCTCTGGTACATTGGCAAGTAACATTGGTAGATGATTTTGCAAAAAATCTAAATACATTTCACTATTGAGGTGCCCGTCGAAAAAGTGCGGCCCAATTAGATATCCATCTACTACAGCGGCCCATACATTCAAGGACCAACGATGCTGGTGATCTATTGTCTCATGAGGTGTGGATTTTCCGTGGCATAATAATGAAAGTTGTGCCTGTTACCATGCCCATTCTTGTGGAAAGTTGCCTCGTCCGAGAAGAGAACACTGCCAAACATATTTGGATTTGCCGCTACTTCGTCACTTGCCCAATTGCAAAAATTGATTCGATTTTCATAGTCTTGATTGTTCATTTCCTGGTGCAACTGTACATGATATGCATGAAATTTATTCACTTTCAAGATTCTCTGGACGGAAGTTTGACTTATATCTGTTAACTGAGAAATACCCTTTTGGCTTTATATGGGTCCTCTGTCACTTTCAACAAAACTGATAACTAATTGTCTTCAGCTGTAGCAGTTTCTGGTTTTTCATGTTCTTTGTAAGCGGTATTACCCGTTTCTAATTAGTATTTTTTCAAAGCATCTTGCATCAGGAAACCTTTGTGCATAAACTCTACTTGCCAACAAAGAATTTCTATCACACTCACCCAGAATAAGAATCATATCAACCATTTCTTCTTTTGAGAACTTCATGGCAGTCAATTGAGAAAATTGGGTTCAGACCTCACTTTAACAATGTTTAATAACGGAACACTGATAAGTTCACCATGTAAAATGCAGAATATGATATGTCCGGACACCTGACAGAAGGCACAAATAAAAAAAAATGTCAACACATACCTCAATTTACGTTTTAATCATTCGTTAGAAGAATTATCTTGTTCAGATTTCATTTTTTACTACTTGAATCATTACAGAAAGAAAAAACTTCTATGCGAATAATGATGCATGTTGATGAGTTTGATGCGGTTTGTAGAATTTTCATCAAAAATTTTCACAAATAATATTTCGAAAATGATCTAAGATAAAGATAAGGTTGTTTCTGCAAAAATATATCACAATATCTTATGCGTTGACATGAATAATAAAATACAGATAGATATGATATTTTAAAATTACAGTACTCAATAATTTCTTTCAGTCTCTCTTGCATAAAATGAGGATAATTTTTTTCAATTCATAAATTAAGCTATCCTTGGGCAATAAGAAAACGAAAGGAAAAAAGTATTCATCCTCTCTTGAAGGAGGATGCGATGATGTGAGAGCCTATTTTCATGAATTTTTACGGAAAAAAAAATATTGTGTTGAAAATACTCACCAAAAAAACTTATTACTTAGAGACATTATAGCAGAGGTTGAGCCGCTCCAGAATCTTGAACAAAAAATTGGTCTTCCAATCTGAAAAAACCATCCAAAATTTTTTCATAGAAAATTGGGGCACCCTGTTTACTGCAAAATAAATTTCTGAAGTAAATTCTTACTTTCTAAATACAATACCATTCGAACAAAAATAAAATCTACAAGCTACAGATCACCGCGCCACTGGTAAATTACCCAGTATACAGTTTTAACTCAACTTCGCTTTATATAACTGGGCCTGAATAGTTTAATTTTCTTTCAATGTTATTACGTTTTCTGTCGTTCGAATAAATGAATACTTAGTGCAAGCAACACACATGCACAGAATGTGTCTGGATAATGAGGACGAATACTGACATATGAAGCGAATGAGACGAAAAGCACATCGTCTCATTATGCAGAATAATGAGCAATATCCAGTTCAAAGTTTTCAGCAATATACCCAATAACACAATGTACTGAAGAATAATTGACAGCTTTCTAGAAAGTATGATCCAGGTATTATGCTGTGTCACAATAGTCCACAAGGTGATGGAAGAACGCTTATTGCCAACTCACTATGAAACCGACAAGAGCTTTTGCAGTTGCGAAGTTTATTTCTAGCCACAGCTTTTGGAAATCGATACCAAAAACTAATAGCCTGTGAATGGAACTAATCGTATTTGCATAGAGTAAATGATTGGAAGTACGGTAAGACATATACAGTTCCAGACTTATCTAATTAAATTGAAAACAGGATATCGATATTCAAGTAAAAGGTTGTAGCGTATCGCATGCCATAAATATGAAAAATATATCCCGTTGCATTGTAAACACTTTTATACCGTCATAACATTCAATATCAGATTGCTGAATCTAGGTTACGATTGAAAAATAGATCTTTCTGTCAGTGTTCACCCAACAAGAGCATTGCTATTTCCTTACACTGGAATGCATTCTATAACAGAATTGTGCAATAAAAGAAATATCTGAGTTTACGAAAACACATCATTGTCGTCGAAGGAACTTGAAATTCACAAGGTCAATAGAGGGAGCACGTATTTACAATTTTCACATTATTGTGGAAAGAATTTCTCTTTATTTGAGTTTTCCTGGAATATGGGATTTCTTAAATACATTCCATTCAGAGTAGTGATTGGCATTTTTAGAATTCAACAAAAATGTTCTTTATTACTTATTAAATTTTTTTTCCAGTATGATAAAACGCAAATTCAGTAACTCGATTTCGATTATTTTGAGTCATTTTGAAGCATCTTCTTTTATTGATTTATGCTTCGACATCGAGGTTATTAGAGCTATTCATCAGTACAAAGTTGATGATAATTCTCTAAGTCTATACCGGAAACTGTATTTTTTCTATTTGGAATATTTTGATGAAATTTGGGAATCGGATAGAAGATAACATTTTGAATTTGACAATATTATGAAATTTGTCATATTTTTCGAACGACTGTCGAAATTTTTTCGCAAATTTTTCTCTAAATTAAACAAGTTTCACGAGGAAATAATATATGGGCGATGTCAACCCAAATTATTGGGTCCATAATGATTCTAAAACATCGAAAGATCATAATCGACCTCACTTGGAAGACTGAACCTGGCCAACGGGGCTCTCTCGGTCAAACAGAGAGGGAATTTGAGGAAATATCGCAGATAATGTATTTTTCTTTATCTCCTTAGTCGTTTTCATGACCTTTCTTGCTTTGCAGAATCTCTTCTCTGATTTGTTCAGACATATAAGAAGTATGATTGTTGAAATATTTTCTGCTGGTTTTCTTTTTCCATTGTTACAGATTCCTGTCCCAAACCCCCTTCCTTTCACCCTTGTCTATGGAAATCATGAAATGCAAGAGCAGAAAAATCTTTGGTACTCTTCATGTACACACGACACTAACACAACATAAACAGACAAGCTATTGCTAGTGCAATAGCGACAGGGAAACGAGTTTTTCCCCAGGTTTTTTCACTCGTTTATCGAATCATATACAAGATAGTATGGTATCCTGTTAGATTTCATGAGCTCACACTTGTGTTTTTTCTGGCACACACCTAAATTATAGATATAAGCATTTATTGTATACACAATTATTCCAATTTTGTAAATCTCTTTTCAAAAGAATATATATATATATATATATATATATATATATATATATATATATATATATATATATAAATATATATATTAGTGCATACAGTCCTTTTAAAAGGATCACAATATAAACGCATGTCGTAAATATTCAGAGGGTCGTGGGGACCCGGCAATACGTGTATCTTCTCATTAGACCTTTCTCAGAAGCGTTTATGACTTTGGCATGACGTGGAACACGATAGTGTTGAATTTATTGACGACCATGGATCATAGTTTATATTCTGTTAAAAATGGCGGGTAAGTAATATTCAATTACTATTCAACAAATATATTTTTGGAACTCTATTGAAAAATTCCGACGCACTATGGTTTCTTGTTTACAACTTTGATTTTATTTTCACATTTTCTTACCAAATTTTTTCTAATGCATGTTTTTCTCGGCGATCCGCGTTTAAAAGGATTATATGCACAGTGGTCTTTTCTGTTTCCATTTCAGATTATTTCTGCATCAACTTTTGGACATCCTAGAGGGGGATGATTTTAATGAAAGTAGTACGAAAATATATATTGAATCTCCCAATCAAAGTACAGCAGAATCTGAAGAAGACAGCGATGATTCATACTAAGAAGCTGGCGATATAAACCACCTACCTAGAAGTATTCTGGGTCAAGGATGCAAAATTTCTTTCGAGAAAAGTGAAGATTAGGAAACTAATGAACAACTTTCTGCTAGAACAAGTTGACTTCAACCCAAGCCACCATACTTTCCCATTCATTGGAGGGTAATGATGAAGAAAATATACCGCTCTTTGTTGTACAAAAACTTTCCTGCAAAAAAAAAGGAAAAAAAAATTAGAAAACTTCATAAGTTGAATGAAACACCCAAATATTGTATGAACACCACTTGTGATCATAAATCTCCAGCCGATTTATTCAATTCTTTTTTCACGGAGGCGATCATGGAAAATATCGTTCACCAGACTAATTTGTACGGGTCACAAAAAAAAACATTTCGTTAAATTTTCCTATGGATGAACTGTATGTAATTTTTGGAGCTTTATTATTCAGTGGATATGCCGAGTACCCTAATAAACGCATGTATTGGAATGCCACTAATGATACCCCTTCAATACTTCGGGACTCGATGAGACTCAACCGTTTTGAACTTCTCTTACGTCATCTTCACTTCTATAATAACAACAATGTTTCGACAGACAAACATCACAAATTGAGACCACTTATTGACGGATTGAATCAAAAATGACGAAAGCATGATACCATACTATGGGAAGCTTTATACAAAGCAATATATCAAAGGAAATCCAATCAGGTTTGGTTTTAGAAATTGGGCCCTTTGTCAAAGTGGAGGGTATATGCTAGCATTCGAAATAAACACTGGTAAATCTGATAATGAAAAACAATTTGGTTTGGGTGGCGATGTTGTTTTATATCTGATTTGATTAGCAGGACTAGAAGAGAATAAGGGTTATAAACTTTATTTCGATAATTACTTTACTGCTATTGATCTAATGTCCCATCTAGTATACCGCAATATTTTTGCTACTGGTATTATATACCAAAATCTTTAAGAAGGATGTCCTTTTCCAGAGAAGAATGTATGGAATAGAAAGAGGATCTTTCCAGTTTTCATTGAACGAGTAAATTCTGATGCCTCAATAGAAAGGAAACAAGGTGGTAACGATAGCCACCAACCTCGAAAACCGATGTTGCAAAGAAGCTGAATTCTAACAGAATGTTTCCCAACCAATAGTGGTATCAAATTACAATAAATACATGGGAGGGGTTGATAAGATGGATGGATTAGTAGCTGCATACCGATCGAGAATGCGGCAAAGAAAATGGTACTAGCCCATTTTTCAGTATTTGTTCGATGTGAGTGTAGTAAATGGCTGGATTTTTTAAATTTCTGAAAGAAACTGAGACCTGAAGATCCAAACTGTGCAAATCTTCTAACATTTAAACGTCGCATAACCGTGAGCTTTCTGAAAAAATATGGGACCATATCAGTCAGAAACTGCCGACAGTTTGTCAACAATAACCATGTTAGATTCGATAATGTGGGACATTTGGTCGAATACTCTGATTCAGTTCATATGTGATAAATGCAATATTGGCTTACACCCTAAAGTCTGTTTTTTTCGATTTTCATAAGAAATAACGCCAAAAAATATGATGTTAATGTTATCGTATTTAGTTTATTCAAATGTGTTGATATTCTATTCGTAGAAAAAAATGAATGAATTTTTGAACCAAATATGATTCTATGCATATAGACCTTTTATACGGATTACCTTTCCTTCAAACTGAGAGAGAAAATTCGAAAATAGTGACAGAACCACGTTTCAACAGTAAAATTATATCCATTTCAAGAAAGAATTATAATGAAATCAAAAATTTTTTTCCATATGCACTAATGAGTTAATACTTTCGATTTTCAAATGGGACACCCTGTATTTTTTTGCTTATTTTAATTGTTCGTCTCATCCTACAATCTTTCGACATATCTTTGAGCGATAAACAAAACACAATCTTTTTTTCGCAATTTTCATCTTTCGTTCTAGAAGACCATGAACAGCGACAATTGCCTTAGCTCAACATCTCCTATCACGAAAATGCAAGATTGTATCTGAAAGTTTAATTAATCATATTTTACGGGGTGCCAAAATTTTTAATTTCAGTTCTTCCTCAAAATGTAAGTTTTCTTCTGAGACAACCATATCGGACCACCGATATGAGAAGCAGAAGCAGTTTTTTTTAATTTTCTTTATACCACTCACGTCACTCAATTCTTAACGGTTCTGGAGTTCTAGTGGAAAAAACCTACGCATTTTTTGCAGAGGTTCCCCTTTCGCTTATAATAATAACTACGTTGGCGATGCAAAATTTTTGTACATACTTTTAATATTCTGTGATCACAAAAATATCAGTGTGACATGTCAAGATTCCATTGTTGTTAATTATCGACATTTCGAATTAGTTAATTCAGTTTTGAGTTTGGATCAATACACCCAAAGTAAAATAGTGGATATGCTCCTTATTTATGGAAAATGCAGGCAGAATAACGTTCTAGCTGAACAATTATACAAAGAGCACTATCCGGAAAGACTTCATCCGAATAGAACCTATTTCTCCAAAGTTGAACGAAAATATCGTGAGGTGCAACCTGCTGAAGAGGAGGATTTCGGTATCGACGAAAATACCGAAATGGACGCATTGACATTTGTTGATATCAATCCAACCACATCAACAAGGAGCTTGAAATTAGCCACCAAAGCGCATAGATACTTCGAAAGAACATAAGTACCGCTCATTTGAATGTCAACTTGTAGCGTGCTTAGTGGCCGCTACTACTTCAGCTGGATAACCATTGGATTAACACGGTGCAAGTTTAACACAGTGCAAGTCACTTTGATTCTATGACCATTCATTCCTTGAAGAATCCCCTTTACCATCGGTAACTATCGAATAATGACAACTGCGAGAACACCAAAGTTCATTCATTTCCCTTCGAAGATCATAATAATTTGTGATTTGTTTAATAAGCCTTCAAAATGAAAGGGTTTTTCGGAGAGGACAAAACAAGAGCCATATTTTTTTGGAGAGAACAAAATACCAGCTTCATTTTTTTTGGAGAGGCCAAAAGTACAGCTTTATTTTTGGAGAGCACAAATTCAATACCTCTATTTTGGGCAGGACAAAGGAGTTTAATCATTTTCTTGGATAGCCACCAACCTTCGTCATTTTTAGAGGAAATCAATATTCTTCTTAAATAGCCACCAACCTCCATTATTTTTAGTTTATATCAATTTCAGATTTAATACCAATCAATACTAATTTAAAATACGGTTCTGAGAAAAGAAGTCATTGGCACTCAAATTTGAAAAAATTTTCTTAGCAATTCAGTTTTATTGATTTGACAAGTGATTTTTAGCACCTTGTACATAAAATAGCAACAAAGAGTACGTTGCCCTCAAAGATAACACTTTTCTCGTACAATAAAGAAAAGTAATAATCTTACTATGATCTGAGTCAGTTTCATTGGACAAAAAAGATGAACTTATAATTCCGAAAATTTTGATGAAAAAATTATAGCTCAATTGTGGTCAATTTTAGGTTAATACAATCAATACTGCTTGAAAAATTAGCCCTTTAAAGAAAAAAAATTAAGTTAACCATCTCATTCACACTAGCGAAGTTGTAGGTGATGTCCGGTATAACCGGAAGGGGTATCACTGTTTAGCAGTATCCATTTACACCAAAATTTGAAATTGATAGATAAATCCTTTCCCCAGATAGTTCTAATTGGCGCAGACACCTAGCAGACTTTCATTTTTTCTAACAAATTCTTTTATGTGATATTCATATCAAGGGGGTCAATTAAGAATAGCGTATGCAGAATTTCAGTACAATAATTCGGAAATAGCAAGTTGAACAAGAACTTCTGATAACGATAAACGAATATATATTTTTTCAATTTGATTAGCATGTTTTGACACCGTAATGCCCATTGGCACATAAAAAGTATATTTAAGTTATATTTAAGTAAAATGTATTATTTGAAAGATTTCCAGTATTTTATTCCTAATTGTTCTTTTGACTCTGTAAATATCATAAATTTCCCATATACTGACTCGTATTAAACATTCAACTTATGATGAAAAATATAAAAACATTCTATTCAGTATTTATGTTTATCTAATTTACAATGTGGGGTATAGATTCAAAATATTCATTACTTATTATAATACTAGGGAGAGTCGGGTAGCCTCACATAAGTAAAACTCAGGATTACACAAGAAACTCTAAGAAAAAAGGTCTACTTTCAATCTATATAATCGACAATACATTTTCCTCTCAATACTAATGAAATAAGAAATGAAAATTCTCATTTTTATAACTGTAATGAAGTTTAGAAGGCACTTTCAAATATTTGTCACAATCATTTCTGGGGGGTATCCCCGGACACAAAAAAAAATATGTCGATTTGCAAACATCACAATAGTAGAAAGGTGACGATGAACCAATGTACACACATTCTTCGTGAGCCCATTTTTTTGCACTTGTGACACTGTATCCAGTCTTCATCAAAGTTTTCCCTACAAATGATGCATTCTGTATCATGATTTGTTTCTTCACGTGTTGAGCTCTGAGTATTCTTTCTCCATCTCATTTGACTGATTGCAGCTTTCGTTCTATCAGTTGCAGCCTTGGATTTATTGGCTACAGCCTTGTTTGTTACCAGCGCAACTTTAAATAGTGATGATGTCAGAATCTCATTTTTTTGGGTTTTTCGAGAACGGGCTGCAAGACGCTTCCTTGAGGCTTAAGGGAGAGGCGACAATTTTTGAAGCAATGCATTCGAACTAGGAGATGCAACTGGCTCTGCACTATTGTTCGCAGTTGGTGGCTGCGTGCTGCCACTTGTTGATGGTTGTGATGCCTGAGTAGTGGTTGACTGCTGGGCGCAACTGGTGGATGGTTGCTAGGTAGAAATAGTTGATGGCTGTTGGATGCCGCTAGTGGATGGCTGCGGATTGAAACTTGTGGATGATTTTGATCTTATGCTGGTTGATGGCTGCTCAGAAGTCTCATCCAAAACTAGTTCATGTTCGATATTGGTTATTGATGTTTGTGCTATTTCTAGTCTAGCTGCCTTAGTGAAAGCCGAATTGACAAGGGGAGCGATATCATAATCTGAAATTCTCGCTCCTGGGTTTTGTCTCATCCGCATGACACTGAATGTAGACTTGAACGGCTTGAAAAATACCCGGTCTTACGATTGCACCTTGTGAGTTGTGTGTGGTGGTGTCCTGAGCATATGGATGTGTTTAGTTTGAGCAAACTCTATCACTGCCAATTATTTATGGCTCACATGTCAATCGAGAATCAGAAGAACAGGGTGTTCCCTCAAAGACTTTGCGTGCTGTTTGAAGTTCTAAAGTCACTTCAGGAATATCTCACCATTCATCCATCCACTCTAATGTGAAATAGCTATGCTTTGCGGTAGAACCCCAATCATCAATCGACCATCTTTGTCCATCCGTTTTCTCGGGACGATCCAAAGAGGAGGTACAAAGTGACCAGTCACACTCATAGAAAACATCAAGGTTATGTTTCGTCCCCTTTCACCAGATGTCAATTTGCCTACTTGCTTTTTTCTCTTAGTAGAAATAACTTTCTCATTTCTGTGCACCATCGAGAAAACTATATTTTTTCTGAAGCTGAAACAGCTGAACATAAGAACGATCTACTTGAGGTTTATTGAAACTAATAGCTCTCGCGATACTGGTTGACTCTGGAGCTCTGAGAGCAATATCTGGGAATCTTTTCGGAAATCTGTAGTCATTTTCCCTTGTTGAATCTATGAGGAAATTTTAGTTGCTCTGCGAATTGGAAAGCCAGTTTCTAAAATTCCGCTTTCGCAAGTGGCATCAGCCGATTATCTAGATCGATAACATGTTCTCGAAGTTGCAGAGCTTGATCGTTAGAAAATGTGCGCTCCAACTTCCTTAATTTCGGCTTGAACTCTGTTTCTTCTCCATTACCTATAGCTTTTATTTCATCCTGGAGCCTACTACTTGGAAGACCATACCGTTCAGCAGCTCTTCTTATAGATAGATTTCTCTCCTGAATACTCCGGATCACTCTTTCAATAGTATTTTTATCCCAACTTTCTCTAGTTGTTTTTCTCTCTTTGAATTTTAGCATTTTCTGTAAAGAAAACATCAGATTTTCACTTATTTCTTTCCTATTGCAAAACAAATGGCGACTATAACATAAAGATAATATCATTAAGATTTAAGTCGTGGAAAATGGCTCATGTCATTCCGATTCCAAAAGTACGCGATCCTAAGGTTTACAGGGATCTCCGACCTATAAGTATATTGAGTGTATTGTCCAAAATTTTTGAAAAACTTGTCGCTGTCCAAATAAAAACGTATTTGGAGTCGGAGAGTATTTTGCATGATATCCAGTCGGGTTTCAGGGGGGGTCATAGCTGTACCACTGCCCTGCTCGCAGTGGTGGATGACATCATAAAGGCTGTAGACGATAATGAACTTTTGTTGCTCGTCCGACTGGATTATTCGAAGGCTTTCGATGAAAATTAATCACGATTTGTTGTTGGCAATCTTTCATTATATTGGTTTCACTGAAAATATGGTTTTATTGTTCGAAAACTATTTGACTGGCAGAACATAAAGAGTTTTGTACGGAAAAATTAGGTCTGATCCTATAGAGATCCCATGTGGAGTTCCGCAGGGATCCATTCTCGGACCGATATTTTTTATTATCTATACCTTTCAGCTCATGTGTTGTTTAATTTTCTGCTCGGCTCCTTTATATGCTGACGACTCACAGCTCTATTTACAGTTTTCACGTGATTCACTTGATGAAGCTCTAGAAAAAATTAATATAGATTTGGATAACATCTTTAAGTTGTCGGAGAGTATGTGTCTAAGCATTAACCCTTCAAAAACTGTAGTTATGCTATTTGGAAGGAAGGTCATGAGAGAGGCATGTAAAGATCTAATTAAGATATCTGTGAATGGCGCAGTTCTTCCTCTGACTAGCGAGTGTCGTAATTTGGGTTTGATTATGGATAGCGATTTGAGGTTTGATTCTCACATAAACTTGCAACTTAAAAGAGCTTTCGTGAATATCAAATTGATTTATGGTTGCAAAGAATTTCTAGATATTCGACAAAGAAAAATGCTTTGTGAAGCGCTGGTGTTGTCTCACCTCAATTATTGCGATACCGTATTGGCCCATGTCTGACAAAACAGAATGTGGCCCGAGTTCAGAAAATTCAAAACTAGTGTGTTTGAATTGTTTTGAACCTTAGACGCACAGATCGCACGTCCTGCAGACTGCAGCAATTGGGTTGGTTGAACATGGCGAATCGAAGAAGGCTGCATGTGCTGAGTCTGTTTCACATGATTTTGAATGAGAAGAAACCCTCTTATCTGCACCGACGAATCAAATAACAGATGTTCATAGCATCAACGTCAGGTTCAGACATAAACTTGCCATACCGTGTTATCGTGCTTCCATGTTTCAGCGTTGCTTTTCTTATACAATTGTAGATGAAATCAATAAAATACCGAGTAGTCTTTTAGGTTTGAGTTTGGATGCATTTAAGAGGAGGGTGAGGCATTGGCTCTTTGAGAGCCAGTTAAAAAAATTTTTTTTTCACCAAGAAGAAAAGATCTTTTATATACGGAGTGCATGAATTAATTTTGATTTATTTTAGTGTTTAATTCTTGTTTTCAAGATGAATAGTTGGTAAGATTAGTGATAAATATCTCGTACATAGCGATGTTTCCGTACAATTGTGGGTACACTTGTCTAGTATTTGTTCCTATTTTATTCAGGTTGGATTAATCAGCTATGCTGTATCCTACCTTTTGGTATCTCTCAATGTACAGTAACACTCACTCATAATAAGTTTAAGGCCTTTAATGTAATTGATAGTTATAATTATTATTTCTGTACAAGATGCCAATAAAATGCTATTATTATTATTATTATTATTATCGTGGACTTATGCACTATCTCAGCTAGTAGCTGGATATAATTTACCATTCCCAGATTTAGCAATCAAAGGGAATAGGCTCGATTACAATATACTTGACATAAATTTCCTAAATATCCTACATGTGTTAAGAATTACAGCTTTTTGCATTTCTATATAGGTATTCTTATGCAATTCTAATTTCTTAAGGCTATCATGCAAAGTTTTGGGTATTAAACCAGTCGAGGATACGATGACAGGAACAATATCTATTTTATCGAGCTGCCACATCTGCTTGATCTCAATAGCAAGGTCTGTGTATTTGGACTTTTTCTCCTGGAACTTGTTCAGCACGTTGTTATTATTCGGTATGGCGACATCCACCAGCATTGCTGTTCTGGCTCTCTTATCATACACCACTATGTCCGGCCTATTATTCGTCACCATTCTGTAAGTGATAACAGGCCTATCGTAGTATAATCTGATAGAGTCATTTTCCAATACGGGCGCCTGCTGATACTTGTAATATGGCTGGAATGTGTTCAGAAGTCCGTACTTGTGTGCAAGTTTCTGGTGGATTATGTTGCACACTTGATTATGCCTGTGAAGATACTCCGTGTTGGCCAGTTGTTCGCATCCGGACGTAATATGCTGTATAGTCTCCGATCTTATATGGCATTTTCTGCACTTATCTGTTTGTAATGTTCCGTCCTTCATTATAAATTTTTTGTAATTGTTCGTAGCGATCACTTGGTCTTGGATGGCCATAAGGAATCCCTCTGTTTCTGCGAATAATTCTCCTTTCATTAACCATTTGTTGGAGGCTTCTTTGTCGATGTGTGGTTGATTAATCTCATGGTGATATCGTCCATGCAATTCCTTTCTTGACCATTGCTCTTGTTTTTCAGTATCTGATAGGAACGGTAGATTCAGCAGGTCATCTCTGGTAGCAAGATTCAGAGGTGTATACCCCTTATCAGCCAACGATACTACTCTATGGAGGTCAGAAGTGAGAGCTTTTGCAGAGAAGAATTCTCTGAGATTTCTTATCTGTTCGGTGTGTAAATTGACAACATTTATCAATCCGCGTCCTCCTTCTTTCCGCTTCAAAGTTGTTCGTATCACAGACGATTTTGGATGATGGTTGTTGTACTTTGTCAGCATCGTTCGGGTCTGCCTTTGAATATCATCCAGCTCCGTCTTAGTCCATCTGATTATTCCAAATGAGTAAAGCAACACTGGAATGGCGTAGGTGTTAATTGCCTTGACTAGATTCCCCGAGTTCAACATCGATTTCAGCACAGATTTCAGACGCTGACTGTATTCTGAACGAATCTTCTCCTTTGATTGTTTTTGGTCTAACAATCTGGCTTGTTGGTATCCCAGATATTTGTATGTTTCGCCATCTCCCATGCACTGTATAATATCACCGTTTGGAAGTTGTGTTACACCATCTATGACTTTCCCTCTTCGAATGTTCAGGGTCTTACATTTTTCAATCCCGAATTTCATATGAACATCTGCCGAGAACTCACTGACAGTTTTCAGCAAATCATCCAATTGCTTCTTGTTCGAAGCATATAATTTGATGTCATCCATATACAGCAGGTGGGATATTGTATGATAATTCCTTTCTGCTTTTATCCTAAATCCGTATCCAGTTCTATTGAGCATTGAGGACAATAGGTTCATTGCTAAACAGAACCATAGTGGACTCAAAGAGTCTCCTTGAAAAATTCCACGACGTATGGGTATCTCGTCGGTTTTAATTGATTTATTGTTCATGTTGACCTGCAGAGACGTGCGCCAGTGTGTCATTGTTGTCTTTAAGAACTCTACCAGGGCTGGATGAATTTTGTATATCTGCAATACTTCAACAAGCCAAGAATGGGCGGTACTATCGAATGCCTTCAGATAATCGAGAAAAGCTGAATGAACATTGCGATGCCCTACGTGTGCCTGTTTCATTATCACAGAATCGATGATGAGTTGTTCCTTGCACCCGTGGTGTTTCTTTCTGCATCCTTTCTGCTCCTCTGCTAATATATTGTTGTCGTCAAGGTGTTGGTATATTCGATTGGATATGCATGAGGTGAGTATTTTGTAGAGTGTTGGCAGGCAAGTGATTGGCCTATATTGAGACGGATCCTGCGTTCTATCGCTCTTAGGTAGCATATATGTTAAGCCTTGCGTTAGGAAAGTGGGTGTTTTCTTGGGATGTTGAAGAACATACGTGAGCTGTTTCGCTAGGGCTCCATGGAGCTTATCAAACTTCTTGTACCAGTAGTTGTGGATATTATCTATACCTGTGGCCTTCCAATTGTTGGTCGCTCTAATTACTGTTGTTATTTCTTCCTCCGTTATTCCATCGAAGTCCATATGTCTGATATCGAGGCGTTCTTTTTCATTCGTGATCCATTCCGCATCTCTATTGTGTTCTTTGGGGTTCGGCCATAGTGATGACCAATAATCGGTCAAGCACTGTGCGTCAGGTACTTCTCTGTTATTGTTGGTCGCAGTTTTGTTATTTCCCTTATGAAAATTGGTAGCGTTTTGGAGGAACCTTTGGTTTTGGTGTTTCCTTTCAGTACACTTGACGTATCTTGAAAGCCTCTTTGCTTTTGCTTGGAGTTTCTGTTTCAAAGTGTCCATATACACGTCGATGTGTTGTTTGTGATCAGGGTGTTTTGTGTTCGTACCAATTTTCCTATAAATTTTGCGTATATGTGATTTCAAGCGCCTTGAGGGTTTTCTGTTTCTCAGGAATTCTGTGAGGCGACCGATTTCTGCTCTAATATTATCAATATCCCTCTCCAGTCGTCTTTGCCATGGTGGTTTTCTGACGCTTTTTGGCTCAGCTTGAATCAGAGTTGTGGAGATTTGTTGTTTGTGAAGTCGAAGAACCGCTACTGCTCCACAGTAAATCAAAGTGTGAATCTTCTCCAAGGTGTTCTGGTCGGTATATTCTTCAAACATTGAGTTTACGCTTGCTAGGATGATATTGGTGTTCTTGTTCGTCTTGAGTTTGGGCAGTTTAGGTCTTTTAGTTGGGTTACTACCACTGAATTCAGTTATTGCTCTGTTGAGCTCTGATCTTGCTAAATACGTGTATTCGTTCTGCTGATTCGGCTCAAGAGGGCGTTCCATGTTAATATTCGTTTCCGTGGCTTCGATGTTATCTGTAACACTTTCATTGACTCCAGCAGGTATACCGTTATGAGTATCATTTTCGCTTCTGAGTTCCATTATGACCTCTTCTCGTAAGCTTTGCAGCGTTTCTGATGAAAGTAGCCTGTTTTTAACGATTGTTCTTCGTTGATCCGAAATTCTCTGCTCGGATATGTGCTGTAATTCAGGATATTTTTCTATGAACGCAAGATGTAACGCGTATCTGTATGCTGTCAATTCCGATTCCAAGTTTGTAATCTTGTAATAGGAAGCCCCTGAGGGCTCAGGAACATTGTTATTATTATTATAAGCAGATGACTCGACATGACAGAGCAACTGGGATTCATAATTTCACTATTTCATTCATAAAATCCAATAATTCACCATTCATGAAATGGCCGGAGCTACCCAACAAACAAGTGTCCGATTCTACCCGACCGATTCGATCCTATGATGTCATGTCTATCACCAATATCAATATGAACAGCTTCAACTATTTAACATATTTTTGAACTATAATGACAACCTTACTGAATTAGTAAAATGCCATGGTAAGATACTTACATTGTACAGAAAAAACTGAGTTTGAGAAGTGTGCGGCACAGTCAAAAGAACCGACACTAGTATATGATCGACTGTCACGCGTTGTTCACTGAACTGATGCGGCTCATAGACTTGCACGTATGTCCGAGGGATTTTCTGAAACTAGCTTTGGCCGGGGGTTCCCGTCGGCCGGGGCTACTCGACTCTCCCCTATTATAAATAATAGTCAAAATATCTCTTCAATTACTATGAATGAATAGACATCATTAATTATAATAAATTATAAATATTGACTAAGTTAAAAGTTCTTATATAGTAAACAAAAGTTGACACTCTCAATCAGCTCTTATTTTTTCCATTTTGCGGACGCCCATGATATTTCAGCCATATTCTCAATTGTTTACGATTATCAGTTTCTACTTAATTATAAAATAGTGAAGCACCATAGATGGTAATTCATTTGATCCTGGAGATGATATTCCTTGACCAGCAATTGTTGATTAAAACAGTACGAATATATCGTTTTTTCACCTCAAATAGAGTATTTTCATGAAAAACCGAAAAGTGTATAACTTTACCCCAATTATATTCTGCAACTTTATGTCCATTCACAGAATTTAAATTGTACGATTCAAATAGCTTGAGTATGTTACCTTATCAATTGTTAAAGAGTACCAAATGAAGAAACGACCATGCCATACGATATTTTTGACCACAAGTCGGCCTTGACGATGAATATCAATATGACGATGTGAGTTTGCATACGACTACCAATGATCATTCTAAAGACTGAATATTCCATCACTACCGATATGAATCTCATTCCGCCGAATTATTTCTCAAAAAGATGTGGATTCCTTCAAAACTTTGCAGAAACCAATTTCAAAAATCGAATCGAGGTTGGAAATCTCCTGTTTGTTTCCTTTCCATTTCACTTGCTTGAAATCGATTGGTTGGCAGTTACTCTACCTATTGGATCAACTACTTCTTTTCGTGGAATTTTGAATCTACCACGGTTCATTTATCAGGATGTGGCCTCTCTGGAAAACGATCGTATAAGCTACTTCTGCAGCATCCGCATCATAATTATTTTTAATATAACATTCTTTCATATCAAACCTTTCTTAATTTTGGTACTACTTGATCGCTTTGTTATTACAAACGATACTATACTCATACTCTATGAAAAAACATTCAATAATTCATCTGAATTGTCATTGAAAGAATTAATTTCCACCAATTTAAGCTATTTCAATTTCTTATCAATTCTGTGAATGGACCAAGTTAATAGGTAACAGAAAAAAGTAATGAAATTTTCAGATTCTCATTAAAACGAGTCCTAAATGAAAAGATTGTGTGCATGTGTAACAGTTAGGTGAAGAGAAATTTCCGCACTTAGTTCGATTTTATGTAATAAAGTGCATGAATAATGACAACACCATTTTTATATACCTTCAAAACCAACCGAGGTATTGGTACTTCGCTAATTTCGAAAATTGTCAAAATTTCCAAATATCAGGAAAACGAAAGAAGCTAGCTTTAATCTGCTTGAGGCAATGGATTCCTCGCGAAAAATAATCCTCCCCGTGTTTGAGGGTCTCTTCTCTCTATTCACAATATTTAACATAGTTTTCAGTACTAAAGCATCGAAATCTGTACACCCCGTACTTAAGTTAATGGCAACTTTAAAATCCCAAAATATTCTCATTCCTTTTATCCTACTCCCAGATTTACCCCAAAATCGATTACGATCCTGTAAAATCCAAATTTCGTGCATACAAATCTTTTCTCACAATTTTGACCTTTAATTTAAAATAACCCTGCTCAAACTCATTGAATTAATCCGTCCAGCACATTTTTTTCATTCAACTCTTCTAACCTTGAAAAAGATGGAGAAGTTAAATTATGTCCCCATTAAAATCTGTTCGCCCCAAATCCTGATTTCACACCAGCGAACACGGCTGCTTGATTAAATTTTCATTGCACTTCGATTTTTATTCAATCTTTTCAGTCTCAAATGGAACAAGTAACCATGAAGTCTAGGGCGTGAGAATTTAGG
This sequence comes from Cryptolaemus montrouzieri, assembly GCA_013387265.2. Lineage (NCBI taxonomy): Eukaryota > Metazoa > Arthropoda > Insecta > Coleoptera > Coccinellidae > Cryptolaemus > Cryptolaemus montrouzieri. Next base: position 67,812,912 of record JABFTP020000103.1, read on the forward strand.
ATCCAATTAAGTTCAGCACATTTGAAAAAATGGGTGCTAAGAAATATGACAATGTTTAAAATTCATTAATTGAGAAATTAGGTAATTTCAAATCGCTCAGCTTGGCTATGCTTAAAAACAAGAAATCTTTATTATTTCACTGGTTTTTAAAAGTTCAGTAAAGTTTATTTCGTTAGCATGTCCATTTAACAAGTTGGAAAATAATCATAAGCACCAGAAATTTATAATTCAAAAGTTCTCTGTTAAAAGATTTACTTCTACCTTAACTATTCGGTCCTATAAACGTTAACCAAAGGTTAAATCCACATTTACTTCGGAGTTAACTAAACCATCGAAATTGATGGTTTCAATTTTCATAGGGAAGGTTAACCAACAGATTGTTTTCTTCAAATTGCGAAATACAATACATTATACAGGGATATCCACTGGGACCGTCCATTAACAACTTTTTAAGTTTCAATTACAATAACTCGCGATTTCCAATTGGAGTGAAATATTTTCAAAGTAATACCATTTTCGGTTATACCGGAAGTGGGTCATTACTTTGTTATTTCAAATGACAATCCACCTTTTTTATTATATATCTAGAACCGACATTTGAGCAAGGCATAAAATACTCAAGTTGTTGGCACTTATGTGTCAAAACTCTTGAAAGTTTTAATTATTTTTGTTATAAACTCGATTTTTGAGGAACATTTGAAGAATTGTGGCTCGTAGATCCTTTGCACTACAGACACAATTTTTTGGATAGGAGAAGGATCAAGCAATCTACACATGTCAAATTTTTATTGCGTTGTTTTGTATGATTTTTTCAATTTGGCCTTTTTCAAACAGCAATAACTCAATTTTTTCAAATTTCACGTGCCAATTTTTATATCGCCATCAGATGAAGCGTCAAATTTCAGATGGAATTATATAAGCATGTACTATACCATCTCTTATAGTTCCGAAATAATTTGGGAATATATTGAATTTTGATGATTCTGCAAGAACTAACAGAGAATGCTTTGAAATATTTGAATCAAGTTAATGAACTGGCTACGCCCACCTGACAGGTGCCTAAAATTAATGTACTTGTCACTTCGTTCATTCGAATTTGATATTTCAACAAGAATTGTCGTTATTTCAGATTGAAAATATCCAAAAAATACGAAACATTTGGAATAAAACCACTGGTTATTCAAACGAAAATATATTTAATCTTTTTTTAATTTATTTTAGAATGTCAAAAAGTAGTGGGTAGAAATTGCAGTCAATTCAATAACCAGTTTTCAAATTTACCGTCTGTGAGTAAAATAAAATTTCGAAGCATTAGAAGCAATTTTCCACAATTCGGATGAATAAAAATTGTATGAACTAAGCGAAAACCAATCATCGAAGATAATTACATTAATACGAATAAATGACAGCAAACATTATCGGAGAAAACTAATTTACGATCTAAATAAATGTTCAATATGCTCGATACACTTGACAGCTCGTAAACGAACATGATGAGTTGCCCTCCTAGTTTCCTCAGGATCAATATTACGAAAAACATTATGAATGCGCTCTAGTAACTCTTCTTTACTTCTTGCAGGAATAAGATATACTTCACTCTTGATTTTGCCCAATAAATAAAAATTAAGGGGTGTCAGGTCCGGAGAACGCGGAGGCCATAATATTAGTCCTTGATTACAGCTCGTGTTTTATGTGCTGGTGCACCATCCATTCGGTAATAGCAATCCCTCAGAACGTTAAGGGGTAATCCACCAAAAAAATTTGCTAATGTTCCTCTCGAAATTTCCTGGCATCTTTGTCCATTCAGATTTTCCTGCTAAATGTGATAAGACAACAAATCATTCCTTAAAATTGCAAAAACGTTCACGCTGAATTTATTTTGGAAATCAATAACTTCAATGAAATGTGGATTTTCTGTGGCCCAAAATGTCGATTTCTCTTGTTGGTTATTCCACTTTCATTGAACATGGCTTCATCAGACCATACAATTTTTTGCAGAATTGTCTCATCTTCTTGAAGCCGAATTAATAAATTTTCACAGAAATTTAGCCGCTTGGGAAGGTCAGTTGGTTTCAATTTTTGTAGTCTGATAAAAGAATATGGGTGCATGTTATGTTTCTTGAGGATCCTTTGAATGGAAGTATAGCTCAATCCAATATCCATTGATGCTGACTTAACGGACGCATGTGGATTGGCACGAAAATACGCTAGCGTATTAATTTGATTGTCGTCCTCCTCAAGAATTGGTTTTCTTCTAGTTTCTATGTATTTTGTTTCTCCAAATTGCAGAAAATTGCTTCTAATCCTTCGAAAATTTGTTTCACTCATAGGCGCCAAATTTGGAATTTGGTTATTGAATTGCCTGCAAGTTCTATTCACCACTTTTTGACATTCGCCATGAATTGAAAAGAGATTAAACATATCCTCGTTTGAATAATCAGCCATTTTATTATCAATCTGGTGTTTTTTTTTAAATTTTCACTTACAAATTACCATCAATTCTTGTTGAAATATCAAATTCAAATGAACGAAGTGACAAGTACAATAATTTCAGGCACCTGTCAGATGAGCGTAGCCAGTTCAGCTACTTGATTCAAATATTTCAAATCATTCTCTGTTAGTTCTTGCAAAATCATCAAAATTCAATATATTCCCAAATTATTTCGGAACTATAAGAGATGGGTACAGTACATGCTTATACAATTCCATCTGAAATTTGACGCTTTATCTGATGGCGATATAAAAACTGGCACGTGCCTTTGAAAAATTTGAGTTATTGCTGTTTGAAAAAGGCCAAATAGAAAAAATCATACAAAACAACGCAATGAACATTTGACATGTGTAGACTGCTTAAGAAATTCCTTGATCCTTTTTCTATCCACCCAAGCAAAAATTGTGTTTTAGTGCAAAAGATCTACGAGCTACAATGTTTTTCAATTGTTCCTCAAAAATAACAAATCTGTCAAAAGTTTTGACAGATAAGTGTCAACAACTTGGGTATTTTATGCTTTGCTCAAATGTCGGTTCTAGATATATAATAAAAAAGGTGGATTGCCAATTGAAATAACAAAGTGATGACCCACTTCCGGTTTAACCGGAAAAAGTATCACTTCGAAAATATTTCGCTTCAATTGGAAATCGCTAGTTATGGCCGCGTATAAAATTACAGCTTGATATTGTAATTGGAACTCGAAAAGTTTTTAACAGACGGTCCCGGTGGATATCCCTGTATATCTACATTCATTTTATTGCACAGGTAAGGAAAAATTCAAGAATTATTCATGATTCTTTGATGACTAACCAAATTACATTCTAGATATGAGTGATGTGTCGTTTTCGGATATATACGAAGATGAATATTTGGAGGAAAGACAGGTGGGACAATTGAGAAGACCTCGTCTTTTTAGGTACAGAACCAATCCCATGGATTGCTTCAATGACATTCAATTTAAAATGAGGTTTAGATTTGACAAAAACACAGTAAGATTCCTTCTGGAAAGTTTTGGAACCGAACCTAACCTCACGTTACGCTTCTATGGTACTGGTTCTATCTAACAGCTCATAGAAGATGACATGAGAATATCTAAGTAATGTGTTAGTACTATAATGATGAAGGTAACTCATCATTTAGCTCTATTGAAAAGCACCTATGTCCACATGCCTCGGTCTAAGTACGAAATGAACAGGAAGAAAATAGAATTTTTCCGGATTCGAAGGTTTCCTGATGTAATAGGGACCTTGTACTGCACTCACGTGAGGATTCAGTCACCAGGTGGTGAGAATGCTGACTTGTATCGCAACAGAAAAGGATATTTTTCGATAAATGTGGAAACTGTCTGCGATGCTGAACTGCGAGTATGCTACATTATAGCACGCTTCCCAGGCTCTGTACATGATAACACGATTTTTAATGATGGCCCTTTGAGAGCACGTTTCGAAGCAGGTGAATTTGGGCATTTATACTTATTGGGAGATAATGGATAACCCTGCAAAAATTATCTGTTAATTCCTACTCTCAATCCTGCGAATAACCCCGAAAGGACATACAATAGATCTCATATTAGTACCAGGAATACATTTGAGACATGTTTCGTCGTTATAAAAAGAAGATTTTCATGCATTTCTCTCGGCCTAAGATTGAAGATGACCACGATAACTCTGCACAATGTTGCAATTGCTCATAATGATGTGGAACACCCTGGAGATCCAGAATTTCCTGTTTTGCCAAATAAAAATGAGATTCCTCATAAATATCCCAATGTCACCAACTAATTTTATGAAAGAGCAAAATATAATTGAACAAATAGAAGTCAACGGTTACAGTCCTTGTATGATGGAGGACATAATTTCACGCAAAAAATTCAGAGAGCCATCCAGGAAGTATTTCCAAGTAAAAAAAGTTCTAACACAAAATACAATAGCTTAACTTATTTTGGTAATCCTAGTCTGAAATTAAAATCATTCCTCTAGCATTATAATTTCAATATAGCATTCCCAACTGATAATTCTTTAGGCCGACATATCAAAAACTGCACATCTAAAATTGAAAAAGGTAATAAATCTGGTGTTTATAAATTCTCTTGCGGGGATGCTAATAAAATTTATATTCGTGGAACTTTCAGAAATTTCAGTTAGATTATCCGATCACAAACGTAGTTTTAATTATCGTAAATCAGATTTCCATTATTCTAATCACTTACTCGAAGAAAACCATAACTTTAATGATAATTTCAAAATTTTAAACGATGAAAATATTAGACAAAAATTCAATCTATGGGAAGTTTAAGAGATCAACAAAAAAAATAATTCAGGTAGGTTACTTAATAGTCAATAAGATCTAAATCCTTTATTCAATCTTTTCAATTCATAAAGTTATCAACTCCATAGGTTTTCAACATACCACTTGTATAAATGAGATAAAAAACACAAGGTTTAACTTTAATCTACACTTTATTTGAAAAAATTCGACGACGTTTTGCTGACACAGCAGCTTTATCAAGAATGACAAACAGAATGAAGAGTATGGTATTATAAACAAATCGTAGAACAAGTTGGATGAATAACAGGAAAATCCACACCGAGCCATTGTACAGTTAGTATGAAAGGTAATAAAAACTAATTAAACAAGTTAAGTAGGGGTGAGTAATTCACATCTACCTGTTCATTCAAAAGCTTGTCCGAATGTTTGTATCTATTTATTTCTAATGCTTCTAGGACATCTAATTTTGAACTTTTTGATTTTATATGTAATATGTCAAAGTTTTTATTGAATGAATGGTTTTCTTTTATTAGGTGGTTTGAATAATTTGAAACAGATTTATTTTTATCGAAGCTACGTTTATGTTCAGATGTTCTTATGGCAAAACTCCTATAGGTCCTACCGATATAAATTTTATCACAAGAACCGCAATTGAGTTTATAGATTCCTGATTTACTTGATTTTTCAACACGAGATTTATTATTTTAATATGTTTACCTAAGTTATTAGAAGTTTTGAAAGTTATATTAAGATTTTGTTTGACGAGAAAGGATTTAATATTTGTACTTGCGGAACCGCAGAATGTTAAACTGTTGAATATTTTATAGTCTTTATGAATATGATATACTTCATTTATTGCTTTCTGATACAGATTTTTACGAATGATTAGATCTATCATATCCGGATTATATGAATTATTAATGGCTATCTGTTGATGATGTTTAACTCTTCATTATAATCTTCTACTGATAAAGGTAAATTGAGTAACCGATGTACCATGCTGTTTAAAGCTGCAACTTTGTGTTGAATTGGATGTAATGAGTAGTTATGTATAATTGTATCAGTATGTGTTGGTTTACGAAAGACCGAAAAAACATGATTATTATTTTGTTTAGTGATTTTAAGTCCAAAAATTAATGGAATCGTTCTGTTCGATTTCTATCGTGAATTTTATGTTCAAATGGATGGAATTAATGAAATTAAGAAATAAGTCTAATTGACGAGTAGTTCAATGAAACATACTAAGATGTCGTCAACATATCTATACCAATAAAGAAATTTGAAAATGAGTGGATGTGTATGAATTTTCTATTCAATATTATTCATAAAAATCTCTGCTAAAAGTGGACTCAAAGGATTTCCCATGATCAAACCATTTTCACTACTGTAATAGATGTTATTGAAAGAAAAATAATTTTGTTCAATGCAAACGTCCAACAGATTCAATATTTCTGATTTAATTATGTAGTTAACATGATTCGAATTCAACATGATTTCGATTAATATTTTGACATCACCTGGAGGAACATTTGGGTATAAATTCTCAACAACAAACGAAATAAGTTTTGCGTTAGGTGGTAGGTTAACGTTTTTCATGTTATTTATCAATTCGAAAGAATTTTTATAGAAAATTTTGATTTGAATGAACAATAATTTTAATGATATCTATGAGGTAGTGCGACAATTTCACGGCTGGGGCTGTAACGTAAGATACGACTGGTCTAACGGGGTTATTTACTTTATGCAATTTAATGAGTGAATACAGTTGAGGTGGTTGAGGTTTGGTAAAATTAATTTGTATTTATCTATTGCTTTAATTAAAGATTTTGCGTCATTTATTGCAATTTTAATATTTTTCTGGAATTTAATAGTTGGATCTTTGTTTAAAATTGTATAGTTTCGGACGAAATGAAATTTAGAGTTTTAAATAGGTAGTCATTTTTATTTAACGCAATAACAGTATTACCCTTATCTGCTTTTGTAAAAATAACTGAGAGATTGTTTGATGGCCTTTAAAATATTTTGTTCTTTACTCGGTTTAAAGTCAGCTAATGATTTATTTTTATAATGTTAGATGCTAAATATTTAAGGTGAGTGTTATTAGGAATATTTTTCAGAGAAATTTCAGTATCTATGCCAAGTTCCTCTAAATCAGATTTTATCTTGTTTGATTTAATATTGTGTTTAAAACCTTTCTCCAAGAGATTTGTTTCATCAGTTGTGAAATTAGTATCAGAAAGGTTAACGAATCTATCAAAAATTGATGGTCAGAAAATTTAGTTTTACGTGGAGTAGGTTTCGGTTTTGTGACACGAGAAACTTTAATTTGCGGTATTGGATGGTATATTTATTATGTATTATTGATCTAATTTTGAATCCAACTTGTTCTACGATTTGTTTATAATACCATACTCTTCATTCTGTTTTTCATTCTTGATAAAGCTGCTGTGTCAGCGAAACGTCGTCGAATTTTTTCAAATAAAGTGTAGATTAAAGTTAAACCTTGTGTTTTTTATCTCATTTATATCATGGATCTACATCAAGTAACGGCCTCCACAATTCAATGTTGAAGAAAGCGAATACAAGCTTTTTGGCCCTTTGGTATTTTAAGTTGTTACTTAAAAATGCTATAACATCCCAAAACCTGTGGTTTTTAACCAAGTGTTTGAAGAGTGAAGTGTGTCCTAAATACATCAAACTCAAGACCAACAACAACGGTTATGCAGCTCGAAGAGCAGTTATCTCTGGACAGAAGATATGGATCAAATTAGAATGCAAGATTTTGTTCCACAATCGAGACATCTACAACCTTTATCTCAAGGTAATTCATACCGAGTTATTGTACAGACTTCATCCACTTGAATTCGATTCATTAGATTACAATAATAGATTCAAAATTAGATCAATCATACATAACAAATATACCATCCAATACCGCAAATTAAAGTTTCTCGTGTCACCAAAAACCGAAACCTACTTCACGTAAAACTAAATTTTCTGACCATCAATTTTTTGATAGATTCGTTAACCTTTCTAATACTAATTTCACAACTGATGAAACAAATCTCTTGGAGAAAGGTTTCAAACACAATATTAAATCAAACAAGATAAAATCTGATTTAGAGGAACTTGGCATAGATACTGAAATTTCTCTGAAAAATATTCCTAATAACACTCACCTTAAATATTTAGTATCTAACATTATAAAAATGAATCATTAGCTGACTTTAAACCGAGTAAAGAACAAAATATTTTAAAGGACATCAAACAAAAATCTCAACTAAATGAAGTTATTTTTACAAAAGCAGATAAGGGTAATACTGTTATTGCGTTAAATAAAAATGACTACCTATTTAAAACTCTAAATTTCATTTCGTCCGAAACTATACAATTTTAAACAAAGATCCAACTATTAAATTCAGAGAAATATTAAAATTGTAATAAATGACGCAAAATCTTTAATTAAAGCAATAGATAAATACAAATTAATTTTACCAAACCCTCAACCACCTCAACTGTATTCACTCATTAAATTGCATAAAGTAAATAACCCCGTTAGACCAGTCGTATCTTACGTTACAGCCCCAGCCGTGAAATTGTCGCACTACCTTATAGATATCATTGAAAATTATTGTTCATTCGAATCAAAATTTTCTATAAAAAATTCTTTCGAATTGATAAATAACATAAAAAACGTTAACCTACCACCTAACGCAAAACTTATGTCGTTTGATGTTGAGAATTTATACCCGTGTTCCTCCAGGTGATGTCAAAATATTAATCGAAAACATGTTGAATTCGAATCATGTTAACCACATAATTAAATCAGAAATATTGAATCTGTTGGACGTTTGCATTGAACAAAATTATTTTTCTTTCAACAACATCTATTACAGTAGTGAAAATGGTTTGATCATGGGAAATCCTTTGAGTCCACTTTTAGCAGAGATTTTTATGAATAATATTGAACAGAAAATTCATACACATCCACTCATTTCCAAATTTCTTTATTGGTATAGATATGTTGACGACATCTTAGTATGTTTCATTGGAACTACTCGTCAATTAGACTTATTTCTTAATTTCATTAATTCCATCCATTTGAACATTAAATTCACGATGGAAATTGAACAGAACGATTCCATTAATTTTTGGACTTAAAATCACTAAACAAAATAATAATCATGTTTTTTCGGTCTTTCGTAAACCAACACATACTGATACAATTATACATGACTACTCATTACATCCAATTCAACACAAAGTTGCAGCTTTAAACAGCATGGTACATCGGTTACTCAATTTACCTTTATCAGTAGAAGATTATAATAAAGAGTTAAACATCATCAAACAGATAGCCATTAATAATTCATATAATCCGGATATGATAGATCTAATCATTCGTAAAAACTGTATCAGAAAGCAATAAATGAAGTATATCCTATTCATAAAGACTATAAAATATTCAACAGTTTAACATTCTGCGGTTCTGCAAGTACAAATATTAAATCCTTTCTCGTCAAACAAAATCTTAATATAACTTTCAAAACTTCTAATAACTTAGGTAAACATATTAAAAATAAGAAATCTCGTGTTGGAAAATCAAGTAAATCAGGAATCTATAAACTCAATTGTGGTTCTTGTGATAAAATTTATATCGGTAGGACCTATAGGTGTTTTGGCATAAGAACATCTGAACATAAACGTAGCTTCGATAAAAAAAATAAATCTGATTCAAACCACCTAATGAACGAAAACCATTCATTCAATAAAACTTTGACATATTACATATAAAATCAAAAGTTCGAAATTAGATCTCCTAGAAGCATTAGAAATAAATAGATACAAACATTCGGACAAGCTTTTGAATGAACAGGTAGATGTGAATTACTCACCCGTACTTAACTTGTTCAATTAGTTTTTATTACCTTTCATACTAACTGTAAAATGGCTCGGTATGGATTTTCCTGTTATTCATCCAACTTGTTCTACGATTTGTTTATAATACCATACTCTTCATTCTGTTTTTCATTCTTGATAAAGCTGCTGTGTCAGCGAAACGTCGTCGAATTTTTTCAAATAAAGTGTAGATTAAAGTTAAACCTTGTGTTTTTTATCTCATTTATATCATGGATCTACATCAAGTAACGGCCTCCACAATTCAAATACAGAATACCACTTGTACTTGTACCTAATGTAATATTAAGTAGAAAATAAGAATAATATGTAAGGAATAACTCTGTTCATTAGTTTGTATCTATCTGATGAACCAACAGTGTAGTAAAACGGGTCAATTTTGGTGAATATATTAAGAATCTGAATACCATAGTTTTTTCATTGAAAATATATTACAAAAATTAGTAATACTTCATGACTATTTTCTTTTGTCAACAGTTCATTGTTACCTCGTTATTTCTATAACTTCTATGTGACTATCAATAACTCAAGTCATTTCAAATTCGTATGGAAGCACGATTGAAGCATTTCTTGACAGGCAATGTACAAACCGGAAAAAAAATCACCTAGTTCAACGTTATGGCAATCAGAACACAGCTTTTTGCTCCAAATTCAAATTACTTCACGCCTGCCGTGTTAGAAGGATAGAAAGATAAGTTATTGGCCTGTTTCGCAATATTTTAATTCCGCTGAAACTGCAGAATATATCTTCCTCTCCTTCTGTTACCGAGCAAGGTGTAATTTACTACCAACAACCGGATTTAGCTAATAAAAATTCCTCCCATGGGTATCTTATACACTGATGCATGGATATTTTTAATTTTCAACAAACGTATTCACGAAAGTTACTGTTAATTAAGTCGTTTTTGATTTCGATGTGTCGAATTTTATTCTAAAATAATCTGCACAGAGAAACTTCCCTGTGTAATACATCAACTCGTTAGAAGTATACGAGGTGTGATTAAAAATCGGGGATGTGTTTTTTTCAACTTAGATGCTCTCGAAACTTATGTGTCGGTTCATGAATTACTACATGTACTTTCTTTTCATCTAATTCATGGAAGCAAATTGAAGAGCTTCCATGATTCCCCTTAGATTTTTCTTTTTGGAATGAACACTTAAATGTTGAGTTTATGCAAAATGTTCATCAATGGGAAGTTACTAAGGAAAGTTTTCAGAGATCGGAACCTTATAACCATAAACATTTTTTTAGGTGCTAGACACAATCCACTTAAAAACTGAAATCCATACATTCAAAAATATTTCAGATATAAAATGTACCGTACAGGGGTGAAACGAGTTATATGTACAGAGACAGGTTAACAACTAGAGAATACAATAGTTGATACGAATATTTTGTTGTCCTCGCATAGCGAGCATCTGTCAGGTTACAAAAATAAGTTATACTAACTTCATGACAATTTTATTTCCTCAAGAATTTCCTGTTCTTTCATTATCTTCAGAACCTTTCGTGTGACTATCAATAACTTAACTCATTTTAATTTTATATGAAAATTGCTCGATTGAAGCCATTGTTGACAGGTTATGTGCAAACCAGATAAAAAATGCACCTAGTTCAACATTATGGCAATCAGAACACAGCTTTTTTCTCCAAATTCAAAGTGCTTCACGCCAGTCGTGTGCCACATAGAAACATAGGTTATTGGCCTGTTTCGCCTTATTTCAATTTCACTGAAACTGCAGAATACATCTTGCTCTCCTCCTGTTACAGAGCGAGGTGTAATTTACACCCAACAACTAGATTTAACTAATGAAAATACCTACCACGGGTATCTTATACACTGACGCATGGATATTTTAATTTTCAACAAACGTATTCCCGAAAGTTCTATTGATTGAGTCGTTCTTGATTTCGTTGTGTCGAATTTTATCCTAAAATAATCTTCACGTTGTGAAACTTCCCTGTGTTATACATCAACTCGTTAGAAGTATACGAGGTGTGATTCACAATCGGTGATGTTTTTTTTTTTCAACTTAGATGCTCTTGGATCTTATTTGTCGATACATCGGTACTACATTTACTTTCTTTTCATCTAATCCATGAAAGCAAAGTGAAGAGCCTCCATGAATCCCCTTAGATTTTTCTTTTAGGAATGTACACTTAAATGCTGGGTTTATGCAAAATGATCATCAATGGAAAGTTACTAAAGAAAGTGTTTAAAGGCCGAAACCTTTTAGTCATCACATTTTCTTGGGTCCTAGTCAGAATCCGCTTAAGCACTGAAATCCATACATTCAAAACTATTTCAGATATAAAATGTTCCGTACAGAAGTGAAAAGAGTTATATGTACACATACAGGTTAACAAATACAAGATACAATACTTGATGAACATTTTGTTGTCCTCTCTCAGCGAACATCATTCAGATTACAAAAATTAATTATACTAACTTCTTGACAATTTTATTTCCTCAAGAGTTTCCTGTTCATTCATTATCTTCATAACCTTTCATTTGACCATCAATAACTTAACTCATTTCAATTTAATATGAACATTTCACGATTGAAGCCATTGTTCATAGGTAATGTGCAGACCAGATGAAAAAGGCACCGAGTTCAACATTATTGCAATCAGAATACAGCTTTTTACTCCAAATTCAAACTACTTCATGCCTGCCGTGTAAGAGAGATAGAAAGATAAGTTATTGGCCTGCTTCGATATATTTTAATTCCACTGAAACTGCAGAATATATCTTGCTCTCCTCCTGTTACCGAGCGAGGTGTAATTTACTACCAACAACCAGATTTTACTAATGAAAATATCACCCACGAGTAGCTTATACACTGACGCATGGGTATTTTTAATTTTTAACAAACGTATTCCCGAAAGTTACTGCTGATTAAGTCGTTTTTGATTTCGTTGTGTCGAAATTTATCCTGAAATAATCTTCACGTTGTGAAACTTTCCTGTGTTAAACATTAACTCGTTAGTAGTATACGAGGTGTGATTCAAAATCGTGGATGTGTTTGTTTTCAACTTAGATGCTCTTGGAACTAATATGTCGATACATCAGGTACTACATGTACTTTCTTTTCATCTGATCGATTAAAGCAAAGTGAAGAGCCTCCATGATTCCCCTTAGATTTTTCTTTTCAATGTACACTTAAATGCTGAGTTTATGCAAAATGATCTTCAATGGGAAAATACTAAAGAAAGTGTTTAAATGCCGAAACCATGTAATCATCACATTCTCTTAGGTGCTAGTTAGAATCCGCTTAAGCACTGAAATCCATACATTTAAAACTATTTCAGATATAAAATGTACCGTACAGAAGTGAAATGAGTTATATATACACAGACAGGTTAACAAATCCTAGATACAATACTTGATATAAACATTCTGTTGTCCTCTCTCAGCGATCATCATTCAGGTTACAAAAATTAATTATACAGACTTCATGACAATTTTATTTCCTCGATAGTTTACTGTTCATTCACTATCTTCATAACCTTTCATGTGACTATCAATAACTTAACTCATCTCAATTTAATATGAACATTTCACGATTGAAGTCCTTGTTGATAGGTGATGTGCAAACCACATGAAAAAGGCACCGAGTTCAACAGTATTGCAATCAGAAGACAACTTTTTACTCCAAATTCAAACTACTTCACGCCTGCCGTGTAAGAGAGATAGAAAGATAAGTTATTGGCCTGCTTCGATAAATTTTAATTCCACTGAAACTGCAGAATATCTTGCTCTCCTCCTGTTACAGAGCGAGGTGTAATTTACTCCCAACAACCAGATTTTACTAATGAAAATATCACCCACGAGTATCTTATACACTGACGCATAGGTATTTTTAATTTTTAACAAACGTATTCCCGAAAGTTACTGCTGATTAAGTCGTTTTTGATTTCGTTGTGTCGAAATTCATCCTGAAATAATCTTCACGTTGTGAAACTTTCCTGTGTTATACATCAACTCGTTAGAAGTATACGAGGTGTGATTCAAAATCGTGGATGTGTTTTTTTCAACTTAGATGCTCTTGGAACTAATATGTCGATACATCAGTTACTACATGTACTTTCTTTCCATCTGATCCATTAGAGCAAAGTTAAGATCCTTCATGATTCCCCTTAGATTTTTTTTTGGAATGTACACTTAAATGCTGAGTTCATGCAAAATGATCATCAATGGGAAAATACTAAAGAAAGTGTTTAAATGCCGAAACCATGTAATCATCACATTCTCTTAGGTGCTAGTCAGAATACGCTTAAGCACTGAAATCCATACATTTAAAACTATTTCAGATATAAAATGTACCGTACAGAAGTAAAATGAGTTATATATACACAGACAGGTTAACAAATCCTAGATACAATACTTGATATAAACATTCTGTTGTCCTCTCTCAGCGGTCATCATTCAGGTTACAAAAATTAATTATACAGACTTCATGACAATTTTATTTCCTCAAGAGTTCCCTGTTGATTCACTATCTTCATAACCTTTCATGTGAATATCAATAACTTAACTCATCTCAATTTAATATGAAAATTGCAGTATTGCAATCAGAAGACAGCTTTTCACTCCAAATTCAAACTACTTCACGCCTGCCGTGTAAGAGAGATAGAAAGATAAGTTATTGGCCTGCTTCGATATATTTTAATTCCACTGAAACTACAGAATATATCTTGCTCTCCTCCTGTTACAGAGCGAGGTGTAATTCACTCTCAACAACCAGGTTTTACTAATGAAAATATCACCCACGGGTATCTTATACACTGACGCATGGGTATTTTTAATTTTTAACAAACGTATTCCCGAAAGTTACTGCTGATTAAGTCGTTTTTGATTTCGTTGTTTCGAAATTTATCCTGAAATAATCTTCACGTTGTGAAACTTTCCTGTGTTATACATCAACTCGTTAGAAGTATACGAGATGTGATTCAAAATCGTGGATGTGCTTGTTTTCAACTCAGATGCTCTTGGAACTAATATGTCGATACATCAGGTACTACATGTACTTTCTTTTCATCTTATCTATGAAAGCAAAGTGAAGGGCCTCGATGATTTCCCTTAGATTTTTCTTTTTGGAATGTACACTTAAATGCTGAGTTTATTCAATATGATCATCAATGGGAAGTTACTAAAGAAAGTGTTTATATACCGAAACCTTATAATCATCACATTCTTTCAGGTGCTAGTCACAATCCACTTAAAAACTGAAATCCATACATTCAAAAATATCAGATATAAAATGTACCGTACAGATTCTAAACGAATTATATGTACACAGACACAGGCCCGCCGTAAGCGGGCGTGCAAGGCGTGCAATGCACGCAGGCGGCGCATTCAGGGGGGCGGCAAATCAGACAATCATCGACTAAAATTCAGACATTGTCACCTCACAATACTAAAAAGATTATCCTTATAAAAATAATATGATGAACGGCGCCAAAATATTTCTTTTATATCGTAGCATTACATAGCGCTATCTATTGAAATTCATGAGAACAAAGTTAATCCGTATCGTGCTCTATGCGAAATAGGGAAATCCCACAGATATCAGGGGAAATCCCTTTAAAACAATATACTCATTTCTTTGTTTTTATTTATTTAACACAAATGCGAAAGTGATGTGAGTGAACAACAAACTTCAATTATTTGGTTATAGCCCTAATGTGGGATCCGGAAACGGTCCAGGGTACTTAAAATTAATAATATTCTGTATATTTTTGTGCGAAGTGTATCAAATTGTATAAAAATAATTTAGAAAATTATTTATATTATCCGTCGGCGCAAAAAATCATAATTATGGTAAGTGTCTTTGTTTAATTAATCAGCATATGGGCGCATTCATATAAACAGCAGGTATTCATGTAAAATTTAAAGGTTATTTTACTGAAAAACTTAAAGTAAAGATTTATTAAAAAATTGTATTGAAATTAATACAGAGTGTAACAAAAGTAACTTAAGTAACGAAAGGGGGACATTCCATCTAATCAGTACGAACAACTTTTACTATGGGGTCAACTCTGAAGTCGCGAAAAAAAAATTAGTTATTCCATTACATTTGTGTGCATTAGGTATGAACATTTTTTTTTGGCAGTAGTATTGTGATTTAAAGGGTATTTTTTTCTGTTATACAACTTAAGAGTGAAGATTTATAAAAAAAAATATTAAAATTATACCTATACAGGGTGTAACAAAAGTAACTTAAATCCCGAAAGGGAGTCATTCTACACATAAATACGAACAACTTTTACTATAGGGTCAACGGTGAAATCGCGAAAAAAAATAACTATTCCATACAAAATGTATGGAAAAGCTGATTTTTTTTCGCGATTTCAGTGTTGTTATTGTTCGCAATAATGGGTGGAATGATCGACCCCCTTTTGGGATTTAAGTTACTTTTGTACAACCATATACTAAACTTTTTCAAAAAAAATTCCAGGAACCGCAAAAAAAGAAAAAAATTTCAGGAGCTCAATTTCGACGGCAAAAACGAGAAAAAGATACAGAAAAAAAAACTAGCGGGATCTCTTGAGAAATTTTTTAGCAAACCAGAAAATAGGGACTCTGAATGTCAAGAGAATGTTGACGTAGATGTAGCTTCAACAAGGGCAGCTTGAAATCTAGAAGTTATGGAGGTATCTGAAGGGAAAAATGTTAGTCCTTCAGATGGAGACTCCAGTGAAACTAAAAAAAAGAGCAAGTATTGCTAAAGAACCTGTAAGCAATTTATCGTCATCAAGTAGCTGTTTAGATTGTGGTGATGATCCCGGTTCGTGGCCCGCCAGTATGACTAATGATATTGTTAATATTTTGGTTGGACGTGGTCCCGTGCAGCTGTTTAACCACAATTTTCCTGCTAATATCGATGGAAGAAAATTTGCAAACAGTTATTACTCTAGAAATCTTCCTAATAGAGAAAAAATTAACAGAGAATGGCTTGTTTACTCTACGTCGAAAGATTCAGTCTATTGTTTTTGTTGTAAAATATTCAGTGAAACTGTAAGTAGTCTGTCAGCTCCAAGCGGTTTTTCCGATTGGCAAGATCTGTCATCTACCTTAAAACGACACGAAACAAGCATTTCTCATAGCGAAAATTTAAAATGTTGGGTCCAACTAAATCATATGTTAAAAAATAAAACTACTGTAAATCAAATGAAACTGAGACTATTAGAATCTGAAAAAAAACAATGGTGTGATGTATTGGAAAGGATCATAGCTGTTATAAAATTTTTATCTCATCAATGTCTGGCGTTTAGGGGCTCGTCCAAAATATTATATGAGCATGATAATGGTAATATTCTCAAAGCAATAGAAATGATAGCATCCTTTGATTCAGTTATGCGGGAACATATTCACAGAATTCAAGCCTCGAAATTCGTTTCAACTCTCATGACTCACTATTTAGGAGATCAGATTCAGAATGAAATCATTGATTTACTCGGCACGACCATAAAAAATTATATCCTGAACAAAGTCAGAGAATCAAAATATTTCTCTATCATATTAGATTGCACACCAGATGTAAGTCATACAGAACAAATTACAGTTATACTAAGGTATGTTGTTTTAAACAGTGAAACTAAAAATGTTACAATATGCAAAAGTTTTATTGGCATCTGTCCGATAACCAGCTCCACAGGTGGAGGACTATTAAATTTTGTTTTAGATTTATTTTCGCAATTGAACCTTGATATTAAAAACTTACGTGGCCAAGGTTATGACAATGGTTCTAATATGCGTGGAAAACACAATGGATTACAAAAAAAAAATATTTGAAATGAATAATCGTGCATTTTACGTTACGTATGCTCGGCGCATAGTCTCAATTTGGTCGTTAACGATGCGGCAAATATAACGCACGACACGGTCAACTTTTTCAACTTAATTCAAGAAATTTACGTTTTCTTTTCGTCTTCTACCAAAAGGTTGTCCATAATTTGCAAGCATTTACCTGATTTAAAACTAAAGGCATTAAGTGCCACGCGATGGTCTAGCAGAATCGATGCAGTCAAACCTTTACGGTATCACTTCGAAAAAATATTTGACGCTTTACTTGAAATATCAGATAACGATTCGTCGGAATGGGATTGTACAACAACTTACAAAACACATTCGCTTGCTTTGAATATTCAAAATTATAGATTTATTTGCTTAGTTGTAATTTGGTTTGATATTTTAAACGAAATTAATGCTATTAGCAAAATGATGCAAAACCCCACAATAAATACTCAAATCTGCATAAATTTGTTAAATAAATTGATTCATAAATTCACCGAATATCGCACAGATGAGCATTTCGAAGGGGTGTTAGAAGAAGCTACCACTGTGGCTCGGGAACTTAATGTAGATGCAGATTTTCCGCCTATAGATACCGTTCGTCCACGAAGAAAACCAACTCAATTTCAGTATGAACAGAGTGATGAAGTCTTACTAGACCCTAAAACAAAATACAAGGTAGATGTTTTTTTAGGATCCTGGACCAAACCTTAACTTCTTTAAAACGTAGATTCGATGAGTTGGAAACTTTTACCGACGTTTTTGGCTTTTTCACCAATAATAACTTGTTTAGTTACTCCAAAGATGATTTAATGAAACATTGTAAAGGTTTGAATGTGAAGCTAAAAGATAGTTCAAGTAGTGACGCAGATATTGACGGTATAGATATGTTTAATGAAATCAATGCTTTAAAGTTGCATTTAACTGAAAACCAGTCTAATGATCCACAAACCCTATTGCAATACATTTTTGCTAATGAATTAATGTCAACATTTCCGAATACAGCAAGAGCGCTAAGGATACTACTTACATTGCCGGTTTCGGTTGCATCTAGTGAAAGGTCATTTTCAAAGTTAAAAATAATAAAAAACTATTTGAGATCAACAATGCACCAGCAAAGACTAAGTAATTCAGCAATAATTTCAATTGAACATGAGATTCTAAATAGACTAGACACCAAAAAAATTTTAGCTGATTTTGCCAACATGCAAGAAAGGTGCAGTTTCTGTAAAATAACTTGATACCTATACCTACCTACATAATATGTATAAACTGCACCTTTCTTGCCTTCATTTTTTCATTTAATGTCGTATTAGTGTATCTATCTTGTATAAAATAACCTAATGTAACATAGTTTTTCACTTTACAGCATTTTTTTTCACATTTTTATAAACACCTAGGTTTTGTAGTTAGATAGGGGCGGCACGATAGGAATTGCACACCGGCGTTCAAACCGCTAGCGGCGAGCCTGCACAGACAGGAAAACAACTATAAAAAATACAATACTTGATACGAACATTTTGTTGTCCTCG
The DNA here is from genome assembly GCA_013387265.2 of Cryptolaemus montrouzieri. Lineage (NCBI taxonomy): Eukaryota > Metazoa > Arthropoda > Insecta > Coleoptera > Coccinellidae > Cryptolaemus > Cryptolaemus montrouzieri. The sequence goes on from JABFTP020000103.1 coordinate 67,831,919, forward strand.
CTCAGCGAACATCAGTCAGGTTACAAAAATAAGTTATACTAACTTCATGACAATTTTATTTCCTCAACAGTTTCCTGTTCATTCATTATCTTCATTACCTTTCATGTGACTATCAATAACTTAACTCATTTCAATTTAATATGAAACTTGCACGATTGAAGCCACTGTTGTCAGGTAATGTGCAAACCAGATGAATAAGGCACCGAGTTCAATATTATGGCAATCAGGTCACAGCTTTTCGCTCCAAATTCAAAATACTTCACGCCTGCCGTGTAAGAGACATGGAAAAATAAGTTATTGGCATGTTTCGCTATATTTTAATCCCGTTGAAACTGCAGAATATATCTTGCTTACCTCCTGTTACCGAGCTAGATGTAATTCACTACCAACAACCAGATTTAGCTAATCAAAATTCGTCCCATGGGTATCTTATACACTGATGTATGGATATTTTTAAGTTTCAACAAACGTATTTCGAAAGTTACTGCTGATTAAGTCGTTTTTGATTTGGTAGTGTTGAATTTTATCCTAAAGAACTCTTTATGTTGTGAAATTTCCGTATGTTATACATCAACCCGTTGGAAGTATACGAGGTGTAATTGAAAATCGAGAAATGGTTTTTTGAACGTAGATGCTTTTTGAACCCATATTTCGATACATAGTTCGGGTGCTACATATACTTTCTTTTCATTTAATTGATGAAAGCAAACTGAAGACCATCCTTTATTCCTCTCAATTTTTTTTTCTGTAATGTACACATCAGTTGAACTCAGAACTCAAAATTGGACTAAGCGACATAGGGTTCCATGACCCACTGCATTGATAGACCATTGCCCCGGTAAAACAATTGTATGGGTTGGGTTTCAATCAGTCAAATTCTTTTTAATAAATACAAAAGTTTAATTCATGTTAACAACTACATTAATTTTCATACTACACTACTTTTGATCACAGGAGAATATGTTTATTTGTAAATCGTGGTTGTGACTACTTGAAATGAACTTGACGGTAGAATGGAAGAATGAGAACTGAATGAAAGAGTCAGAGCGAATCTCTTGAAGTAATGTAACTATGGCCTATATATATATATATATATATATATATATATATATATATATATATATATATATATATATATATATATATATATATATATATATATATATATATATATATATATATATATATATATATATATATATATATATATATATCAGTGACTGAATTAACCTGGACTAAGTAACTCTTGAAATGCATATGGTTCTCGCAAAGTGCGGGGTCAACAGGCGCCACATAATTGAGTTGAGTTGACAAGAATTCTGAAGAATTCTCTAGCATTTGAAAGTTCTGGATTGTAGATTTCCCCATATTCTAAGAAGTGACCATTGAAATATTCTTAGTGGCTCGATTTCACATGTTATGCCACGTAGTATGATAACCTGGACAATTTCAATGAAAGTCCGAAGTTATAATGGAGATTTGTTCTTTGTTTAATTCTAATAGCAAACCATAGGCGTAACATAAAATTGAAAAAGTGATTGGTGGTGTATAACAGAGTACAGATGCATTACATAATTCCTATTGTGAATAAAACTTTGAACACTCAAATCGCTTTCGAATTTTTTAAACACCAGAGATTTTCAATTCCATTTATTCTGGCTCCTAATTTATTGTCTAATTTTCAGTCTTTTTATATCAACTCCTACTCAAGCCACTAATCTAATCCTCCTCTATTACACGCACCTTTTTTGACATATTTTCAATTTCCCTCCGCATCTCAACGCCACTTGGAGTATTATTCTCGTGTATGTCTCTTCCTTGTCAGCGAACCATAACTTCTCTTTCACAACTCTGGGGTTCGCATTAAAAAATTGTGTATCTCACATCATATTTTTCTTAGTCACAATAACAACAACTTCAGTTTTGCTCTGTCTGTCCTTAACGAAAATGTTGAAAGCATATGTGACCAGTTAGGTTAGATTCTATTTTTGAACAAGCTACGTCGTGCAGTTGTAATTTGATAGCCGTTCGAAGCAGACAACCTCGTGATTTTTTACAAAAACGGGGAAAAGTGAATTTCATGTGCTGCTAAGCATTACTTTTTACATAAACAATCCGTGACTGAAACTGAGGGAAGACTTCATAAATACTACTAGGACTCGGCACCATCAATTTCAATGGTTAAGTAGTGGTTTACACAGTTCCGTCGTACCAGAAATAATGACAAACGTTCAGGTCGCCCTAAAAAAGTGATCACGCCGGAAATCGTACATAAAATACATGAAATGATATTGGACGTTCGGAGAATGAAAGTGCGTGACTTGGCTCATGCTGTAGGTATCTCAGCTGAACAGGTACATAATATTTTACACGAATATTTGGACATGAAAAAACACTTCGCGAGAGTACCGCGATTGCTCACACTTTACCGTAAGCGCAGTCGTGTAACCTTTTCAAAAGAGTGTTTAGCGATGTTCAGACGTAATCTGAATAAGTTTTGCGCCGTTTTGTTACTGTGGACAAAACATGGATCTATCATAATAAGCCAATCGAAACAGGACCAAAAGAGTCCAAACAGAGTCTGTCAGCCAACAAGGTCATGACCATAGCTTTTTGGAATGCACGCGGTGTTGTTGACTACGATTGCATCGAGAAAGGTAAGGCAATGATCGGCAAATATTATTCAAAGCTTTTGAACAGATTTGACGTTGATATGAAGCAAAAACAATAGCATTTGGCGAATGAAAAAGTGCTGTTTCTTCAAGATAATGCACGTGTGCACACTTGTCTAGTCACGATGACCAAAATTCACGAATTTGGTTACCCCACCCAGCATATTCTCTAGATTAAGCCCCCTGCGACTATTTTCTGTTTCCAAACCTACAAAAATAGCTGAGCGGCAAGAGATTTGAGTCAAATGACGAAATAAATGCGTATTTCGAGAGCCTTGGGAAAACTTATTATTTGGTGGTAAAAAAACAAGTCACGACCGCTGGTATTGCGTGTCACACTACATAAACCCTGATCGCAGCCTCCCAATTCAAAAGAACTCTTTTTCTTATCAATGAGCATTCCCACTCTAGGTTGCCATTCAATGAAAGCAGGAGATATATGTCATACGATACACCTCCTGAGTATTGTTCAGAATACTGGCAAGTCCATCTCTGACATCGCCAATATAGTCAAATTTCACTAAGCATATCAAAGACGCCACAAAAATAGCAACAACTGATCATAAGATTACTACTGACGATATGGTTGTTCCTCTGGATGTGAGTAAAAAATTAGAGTGGAAATCCGTACCTGGACGAACTAGCAAAGAACCTGCGACCCTGCAACCGAATTTGTCTTGAATATGCAACAACGCGAGATCAGAGATCGACTTGCCGAAACGCAGAACTTCATTGCCGAGGCAAACGTTAACGTTAAGAAACTCAAAAATAGCAAAAATCACGTTTCAAACGGACGTAGAAAAAGCCGATATTCTCGCCCAATCGCTTCAACTCCAATGCTCGCCTTATCCGAGCGCTCCTAAATTCTGCAAGTTTCACGATTTCATTTTCAATACTGTTCAAGCGTTTCGAATCCGAGATCGTCCCTTCAACAACGGACGAAATTTCTTTAATACTCAAATCTCTCAAACCTAAGAAATCTCTCGGAACCGATGGAGTCAGTTACAAGATAATAAAGATACTACCAACGACTTGCGTTGAGTAACTCAACGCAATCGTCAATGAAATCCTCGAATATCAGTACTTTCCAAACCTTTGGAAAGAAGCGATAGTTGTTTGCCTACCGAAGCCTGGAAAAAATCTAAGCTCTCCTTCGAGCTACATGCCTATGTCTCTAATACCTGCTATCAGTAAGGTAGTAGAAAAAGTAATTCTCGCGCGTATTAACGCACACATTTATACGCACTCCATCATTCCGGACTTTCAATATGGTTTCCGTGAAAATCACGCACACCAATTACTTCGCGTTGGAGAATTTCTCTCTAACAACTTCCACAAACGTTGGCACGCCCCTATGTTGCTGCCTGATGGCGAACAAGTTTTCGAGCGTGTCTGGTACAACGGCTTAAATTATAAAATGATGCGTTTCAAATTTTCTCAATATCTCACAAACATTGTGCGTTCTTTTCTCACAAATCGCACGCTCTCGGTCCGTGTCGGAACTAGCACCTCAACACCCCGTATAATATCGGCTGGTGTTCCACAGGGATCAGTTCAATATTTTCTCTGCTAATATCCCCACTGACAAAAATATCCTTACTGCTCTCTACGCGGACGATATTGCCCTCCTCTCTTCTAGCAACCATAAAACATACGGGATTTCACATATTAAGCGTCACTTACCTGTTCTTCTGGATTAGTACTCTAAATGGCGTCTAAAAATTAATGAAGCAGAATCCGAGGCTTCTTTTTTCTCCAACAGAAGGAGAGAGTCTACTAATTTCACCCTTCACATCTCCATAATTCACCCTGACTATTGTCCTGGTAATCTGAAGGGACACCTGGGGATTCTGGGTTACATAGCGCCAGAAATCTTATCACAACCATCGGATATAATGCCGCTTAAATTTGATTTTCACACACCCTTCGAAGTGGTCATAGAAGACAGCACCATCGTAAAGGGAAAAAATAAATCAATTAGACCAAAAATCCTCCATTCGGTTCACGGACGGATCAAAACGATTGATGGAACAGAAGCAGGCATATATGGACCTAAGTACTCTTCATCAGTGCCTCTGGGCTCTACTCCCACAATCATGAAGCAGAAACACTTGCTGTAAACCTTTGCTGCCAGGAGAGACTACAAAGGAAACTCAAAGAAGCAAAAATTTACATTTTAACGGACGGTCAGGCAGTGATGAAAGCTCTAAACTCTTACAGTTATCGGAGCATCTCTGTCTGGGAATGCCGTCAATCCTTGAAGCAACTTGCTGAGGGGAACAAACTTTTCCTATGGTGGGGCATACAAGGAAATGAAGCCGCTGACGAACTGGCCAAATCAGCTGCTGGAATTCCTCCCACCGGACCTGAAGCGTTCTGCGGTCTAAGCACAGACGACAGAAACTGGAACGATGGAAAGAATCTAGCAGAAAAGAATACTGGAGGAAAATTCCAGGCCAAAGGCAGGCCAAAAAGTTCATTGACTATTCGCCAAAGAAGACAAAACAGCTTCTCGATCTCTCTAGGAACGAGTTGAGGATCATAACAGGCCTCCTTACTAGACACTTTCCACTGAGATATCATCTCAATAAAATGGGCAGATCGGAAACGGCAACATGCAGAATGTGTGAAGAGGGCGATGAAACTGCCGAACATATTCTTTGCAGTTGCATCGCAACTGTCCATCAAAGACATATACATTCGGTAGCGACAAACTAGAGCCGCACGAAGACAAAGCGAAAGCTTCCAGGGAGATTCTTAATTTTGTAAAGGATCTAGACCTACAGGGAAATGAATAAGAAGGGTTACGACCAAAAAATCAATTTGGTCGCAGTTCGGAAAGGCTTGCAAAGCCAATCGACCCTCACGTATGTAATGTAGGTATCCATATCGATAAACGTCTGATTTGGAACAAATGAATCAATGTAGTCTGAACCAAAGCTCGAGCTGCATTCTCTAAGCGTCAACCCTTTTTTCAAAATGCAAAAGTTTTTCCAAGAACCAAACTATTAGCTTTCAACGCGATTATTCGTAGTATTTACACTTACACCATACCAATCTACGGCACTTCACCTACAAAGCGTTTCAGCATATTAGAAGGAACCTTCTTCAAATTATTCATTGCTGGTCATTAAACGTTCCATAGTTTGTGTGGAATGTTGATATCCTAAAGAATTTCAATGTACCCTCACTTAGTTGAACAACTCACAATTTAGCACGTAGCCTACGTGAAAAGTCTCCGCACACGAAAGTCCCTCGATTTCCGTATAACCAAACTGGGAGCCCAAACATTACGAAATAATTCCTCAATCTTCCCTAGTTAATTAATTAGGTCCTCTTCTTCTCACGATTCTCCGTCCGCGTAAGCGTATTGACGTATAACTCACTATCTATTATCAGCACCCATCTATTTCTGCATTATGGAGACTATAGCCTACGAGCTGGAACTCCAAGAGGAGGTTTTAGTCGGTAAAAGTCCAACAATGGCCCGTTTGCTGGGTGCATCTGTTCAAAGATTTTCCTCCTCTTTGTCAAAAAAAAAAAACTAGTAACTATAAATGGTCTTCATGCATCTCCATGCTCAATTCCGTTGACAACTTTTCTATGGCTTTGAGACCATATTTTCGCTGAGGTTTCCAACAAATGAATGAAAAAGGAGCCTCAATTTGTTGCTCAATCGAGCTTCCAAATTCCATCATCTTTGTTTAGTCTACGTCTACTGACATTTGTCATATTTTTCGAACGACTGTCAAAATTTTTTCGCAAATTTTTCTTTATACTAAACAAGTTCCACCAATAAATAATATATGGGCGATGTCAACCCAGATTATTGGGTCCATAATGATTCTAAAACATCTATAGATCATAATCGGCATCACTTGGAAAACTGAACCTGGCCATCGGGGCTCTCTCGGTCAAACAGAGATGAAATTTGAGGAAATATCGCAGGTTATGTATTTTTTTTGTATCCTTAGTCCCTTTCATGACTTTGCTTGCTATGTAAAATCTTCTCTTAGATTTGTTTAGACATATGAGACATTTGATTGTTGAAATATTCTTCTGCTGGTTTTCTTTTTCCATTGTTACAGATTCCTGTCCCAAACCCCGTTCCTTTCCCCCTCGTTTTTGGAAATCATGGAATGCAAGAGAGAATGAAGCGGCTAAACAGAAAAATCTTTGGTACTCCTTATGTACATATGGCACTAACACATCATAAACACACAAGCTATTGCTAGTGCAATAGCGACAGGGAAACGAGTTTTTTCCTCAGGTTTTTTCACTCGTTTATTGAATCAGATACAAGAAAGTATGGTTCCCCTGTTACATTTCCTAAGCTCACACTTGTGTTTTTCTGACACACACCAAAATTATAGATATAATACTTATTGTGAATACAATTATTCAAATTTTGTAAATCCTCTCTTTTCAAAAGAATATATATATATATATATATATATATATATATATATATATATATATATATATATATATATATATATATAGTCTACGTTAGTTTCATGGAGGTTTTACTTAAACCACCTGTCAGCCTATATAAGCGCTGAAAAGTTCCTTAATTCAGCATATGAGCAAACAACATTAAGGCAGATGGTATATTCAATATGTTAATTCCAAATTGACTTTTCTTTGATTAACGGTAGTCAATCACACAATCAGTTTTACCACTGATGTTACATGATGGGTAATCGGGATTTGATGGAAATTTGTTTTTATTTATGTGGATATACTTCAAACGAACACGTATGAATACTAAAGTAAAAGTAAGTTTATTCTTATGTTTGAATAAGTTACGATAGCTGGTATTTCGCGACACACCACATAACACTATGGTCGCAGCCTCCTTTTTCAGAAGAACTCTGTTTTTTATCGATGAGCATCTCCACTTCACGTTGCCTCGGAATGAAATCAGCGGATATATATAGCACGACACACCTCCTGAGTATGAATAGTATCCACGCGCAAAGCTGTTGACAACGGTCCTGTGTCAAAGAGACCATACTTATTTCCGCTGCGATTTAGGAGCTTCGGAATATTTGGATCCTTAGTTTAGCCTACAAATGCTCATGTTTGTCTGGTCCATGCTGAGTTTGAAGCCGTTATCGTTGAACCACCTATCAGCCTATATATGCGCTGAAAAATTCCTGAATTCAGCATATGAGAGAGCAAAGTTGAAGTAGATTGTATCATTAGCATATCAGCCACTCATTAGAGAATGCAAATTGTTTACATATACCTATAACAAACAGCAACAGACCAAGTATGAAACCTTGAGAGAATCCACCTAATATAGTTATATCAGATGGATATCGGAGAATGAAACTCTCCGTTTTTTCCGTCATATATGAATGGAAGATAGACAATGGCTTACCTCTTACCCTACAGTATCCCATCACGTTCAGGAGTAGATCAATAACGACATTTCATAACGCCTTGCTTGTTCATCTAGATCAGGGGTGCTCAATCTTGAACTGCTGGTACTCTACCTCAATACTTTTAGACTTCTTACGATCGACTCTGAGAGGCTCCAAGTAAGTGTGAGGCAGGGTTGTCGTACATACACGATACACCGTACCTACCTACTTACCTAGGTAGGGTGTAAAAAAAAACTCACTTATTGGTTGTTACAAAACAAAAGAGTTACATATGGTGTTGATCGTAACTAAGGATTGACTTTGGATTTTGAAGCGTGGCACTGCATGTACTCAGCATACTTCATAAGATGGTACGTAACCACTGAGTGCTAATCGCAAGCATGATGACATATGATCGTCAGTTAGACGATTGCGATATTTTGACTCAATTATCTTCATTTCAAAAAATGAAAGCTCGCACAAATAAGTTGACCCAAACATTCAGATTTAAAACACCAGAAATTTGTATCAGATGCTGTAACTTTGAGACGTATATCTGATACAATCTGCACCAACTCATTTTCGACAGAACATGAATTCATATTAAACTGACTTGCTATTTCAGTAGCTCTTTCCTCAATGTTTCTACATGAAAAAGGATAACTCGTAAATGATGCTATATCTGCCAATTTACTGCATTCATAAAATTGCATTTCGAATTATCCGAAAATATTTGATAATTCAACTCCATACGTATCATAATTCAACTGAGGAATCCTTGATTCCAAAGACCGAAAATGTTTAAGATCCTTTGTTTTCTGTTGATCTATCATAAGTAGCAATTCACTTTTGAATGAGTTCACTGCGCTAATCATCTCAATAATAGTGTTTCCTTTACCTTGAAGCTCCAAATTAATGGTGTTTAGGTGCTTTGTGATGTCAGTCAAAAATGCCAAATCAGTCAGCCATCTGAGTGTTTTCACCCCTTTCGTCTAGAAAATCTAATAATTTGGGCAATAATTCTTGAAACCTTTCTAGAAATTTTCCTCGACTCAACCACCTGACGTCCGTCTGAAGAACTAAATCAGTGTGCTCAGCTGACTCACTATCTTCCTATTGCAACTTAAAGAGCCGCCGTTGCAAGCTACGTGCACGGATAGAATTCACAATTTTTGTTGCAATTCATTCAATTTCCTCTGTTTGAAAATTTTGAAAATAAAACTTGTTGATAAATAATGTAATGGAATGAAAAAAAATAAGGGAAGTCATCATATTCTCGACACAGTGCCACAAACCGTTTTTGTTTCCAGTCAGAGCTGGTGCTCAATCGGTTGTAATGCACACTAATTTATATATTGGTAACTTGTTGTTAAATATATATATATATATATATATATATATATATATATATATATATATATATATATATATATATATATATATATATATATATATATATATATATAGGGGTTTTATCCCGACGAGTTGCCCATATTTCTGTTCATGCAATCAAACTAATTTCATGAAAAAATATAAATCCACCACCCGGTAACTAATACCATTGCCAGGCAATGATTATAATCACATTATATCCTGGAATAATTATATATTAGGATAACGTTAAATCTTATGAGGATATATCAATCTACCAGAATATATACATACTATAGCATCATCAGACAACGATATCAATGTACCAACGAGTAGTGTCAGAGGCTTTCACCCCGGAAAAATCCAGTGTACGGACCTTAGTCAAGTAACACTGAATGTTACTCATTAATAGTTTCCTTTGTGTGAAGTGGTGAACGATCGAATAGAATACTGCTCTGAATATAAATATGACAAAAATAATTATATTACATTTATATAAACAGATAAATAAAATATGAAATGAGATTCTGAGCAGTATAAAATAAAGAGAAAACCTATGACTCTACCTCATTATTATTTTCGGAAAGAAACCTACGAAGAATATTACAAGATTTGATGACTGTTATCTTTTGTAACTGTTCAAACAAATTTTCTTCAGACTCAAAATCTCAATACTTTTGTGAATATTTCTAGGAATAACACCTGTTGTGGAAATAATAATCGGAAGAATAAATATTTTCTTCATTTTCCACATTTTTTAATCTCGTCGCCAAGCATCATATATTTAGAAATTTTTTCATTGTATTTATTCTGTATATTATGTGTGTCTGGTATAGCAATATCAATTATATATGTTATTTGATTCTGCTTATCATTAAGAATGATATCTGGTCTATTGTGTTTTACAGCTCTGTTGCAAAGAATTGTTTTATCAAAATAAAGTTTATATTTGTCATTTTCACAAATATCTCAGGTTCATATTTTTGAAATTTTTTTGTGAATTAGGTCATGTTTAATTCCTAGATTAGAATGAATAATATTAGCGACGGCATTATGTCTTTCTAAATAATCTGTTGAAGCGAGGACTGAGCAAGATGATAATATATGAAAAACTGTTTCTGAAGAACAGAAACATCTACGGCAAGAATCATCTATATTTTGCTTGATGATGTATTTTCTATAATTCCTCGTGAAAACAACCTGAACCTGGATCGCAATTGCCAAGCCTTCTGTTTCAGCAAACAATTCTCCAGATACTAACCATTTATTCGATGCAATTTCATCAATATAATCATTTTTCAATTCTTTAGGGTGCTTTCCGTGAAATTCCTTCTGCATCCAACTTTCTCTTTTAGAATCATCATCAAATATATCAAAATCTACCATTTTAGACCATCTAATAATTTAATTTAAAATTCTAATTCCCCTGAAGGAAAACCCGTAGCAAAGATATATATATATATATATATATATATATATATATATATATATATATATATATATATATATATATCTTTGCTACGGGTTTTCCTTCAGGTGAATGCTTGTCAAAAATTCTTCAATAGCCAACATGTCATTGAATACGGTCCGACTAAAAATCGAAGTGTAAAGAAAAGTATGTTCATTTCAAGATATCATGTTTTAATTTATCTGCCATGATCTGACTCATTACATCAATACGCCTTGTGATAGTCGGACGAGATAAGTGAAGTTCTCTAATAGCAGACATGATTTCTGTCTTATTTTTGAAATCTCCAAATAAAGTCTCACCCGCTTCAGTAAATGCTTCCTTCATAACTGATCCACCTTTGAATGGTTTCTTATGTTATGCCATTATATGAGATATTTTAAATGACGCAGTCGTAGCAGCTTTTGATTGTTTGTCTGGTCTTGTGAACATAGTTTGTTTTTTCAAACGAGATATCAAATCACGTACTTTTCGTTTTCCTTATTCACTCTATAGCAAAAAATCCTTTTCATATTTATTATTAACCGTTTTATGATGTGTTTCTGATTTACCACGCTTAGGTTATACAACTGACGCACGACAAACAAGACGAATGCATTTATCCTTCACCATACAGAAGAAGAATCCTTTCTTCGCTGCGCTATTTAATAATAAACTGTATCGACGTAGTATTGCCTTCAAGTTACAATTCAGAATGACTCCAATTCCTGTAGGCGCAACATTTATATCGGCGTGAACGAAAGTCTCGAATGTTCCCGTCAAACGCGCCGCCCGAAATTTTTAGAAAAGCGACAAGAATAAAAACGCGGCTTTTCTTTGATAAGTACCGCCTTTTGCCGCTAGCAGAGTGTTATTTTATCACGTAATAAATTTTTGTAATTTAGTTACCTACTTATTGAAAATTTTGTCTTCTCTCGAGATCTACTTAAAAAGCACTCGCGATCGACCGTTTGATCACCCCTGAACTAGATCGTCTCAAATACCAGCACAAAGATATATTAGGGCGATGCTCGTTAATTCTTGAGGCATAAAACCTTGTTGTGATATCTTTGGTATTTATGATCTCTTCGGAAACTCTACAATATTGTATTGGAGCACAATTTCAATAATACCTAAAACTGTAAGAAAAATTGAGATAGACTAATAATCACCACAACCGGTTATACTTCCTTTTTCTATCTAGGAATAACCTTGGCATACTCAACCTTTGTATATTGAACCTCATCTCCAGATACTCATAAATCATATTGCTTATGAATCCCTAGAATGAAAAAATTTCCTTAAGACATCTCATCGATACCTCTGAAAAGAAATCAATCATTCCAGATACCTCCAAGCTACTATTAGCGAAACATTTGCGTTCAGTTCGTCTAGTGTCCATTGGGCACTAGCATTCTTTTTACCCACTATTCTTCCAAATTCCCAGCCGTTCACTCAGACTACCTTCGTTTTATTTGATTCTGTTAGATTTTCTTGTTTCCTAATGGTCGTATAACTTTCCCTAAGATTTCTTTTCAAGAAGTTCCAAAGTTTCTCCACTTGTTATCTCTATACATAACCTCTGTTGCCGCAAACACTTTCGAAAATTTTCATTTCGTAGTTTTGCATCTTTATCCATTTATATGTCTCAGCATTTTTCCTTTCTCCACTTTTTACATTTTTCTATACTTGACCACCTTCAAAACTTCAGCTCCGTATAGAAAAATCAATAGAGCTTTTCTTGCCCCTAGAATAAACGCATCTCAGAGTATCCCCAATCCTCGGTATTATCTTGAAAGGAATGTTAATTTTTTCTGACTTCTTTCACCATAGTTTGCATGCAGGAATTTTATCTATCGCTATCACTAGATATTTCGCTCAGATTCCTTTTTAATTCTTACACCATTAGTCACCTTCTCAATAGGTTCATACTTTCTTTACTTCACTGTTTTCATTTTATCTTCAACAGCTTCATTGCTTTTCTCTCAGATATATTTTAAGATGTATGACTGCACGGGTAAGTATTTTTGGCTATTTAGGGTAGTTTCAGTCTCAGCATAAAGAATATTCCATAATAGAAGGCCTAGCACAGAGACTTTTTAGGGACAAGTGAATTCTGCATTCATGCAATCTCATTTCATTTTCGGTTATTTCAATCAGCAGTATTATTACATCGCACGTGATTTGGCCATTTTTGTAAATCGTGTGGCTGTCGAGATAATTCAGCTGCTCGTACAAGTTAACCGTTATGTCTTCCATACAAATGAGAGAATGAGACGTGCTTTCTGTATAAAAATTATATTTCTGAAATTCTATTTCGGTGTAAATTACCGTAGTCTCCTCAGGAGATTCACCAAATTCAGAGTATCTGTTCTGTTCACTCCTACAGTTAACTAGGTGAATGTTATCTAAAATAACCTAACCTAACTTATTTTGACGTTATCAATTTCTTTTTACTGCTTTCTCTTATTTCATTATTATTAAACAATTATCCAGAGTCAAGGCAAATTTGCCCATTATGACTCAAATACAAAATAAAAACAAAACAATAAAAACAAAACGATATTGGAAGTGTTGGCGCATAACACCAAAATAACTAATAGTTAACTTAATAAATTGATGAACACAAAAATTTTCATTCCTGTATAAGAAAGAGAAAACAAAAATAAATGAGATTAAATATGAAATATTATTAAAGAGCTTGTTATCAATCGGTCAACCACTCGTCGAGGGAATTTTTGAAAGCGTTGATAGTAGAAGCTTCAACGATACTGTTTGGCAACGAGTTCCATTTGGAGAATACTCGGTTCGGAAGAAAGCTGTGACGCTGTGTATTTTTGAAATTTTCCTTATGCAGTTTAAAGTTGTGACCTCTAAGGTGTCTATTCTGATTCAGTGGAAAGATATTTGAGAGGTCGCAGGTGAATAGAGATCGCAATGATCGTAAAGTAATTATTAGGTTCCCCCGCAGACGGCGATTCTCAAAAGATGGGATACCGAAAATGTTAAGTCTCTGTATAAGATGGTCGGCCATAGGGAATTCTTGTCACTCTTCTTTAGATTGACCCCAGCAGATCCACTACACTCCTCAAAACAAGAGACCAAACCGGCCCATCGAATTCCATTATAAACACCTCAAAAAAGTCTAGGGAACACTTACCAATATTTATAGAAATTTTTCGGATTTGTTAGGATATATTGTATATAATGTATTCTCAAGAAAACAAAATAATATTTGACTTCTCCAAAGCACCTATTATAAAAATAAATTTGAAATTTGAAAATGACGAAATTTGGAAAAACACAAAAAAAATCCTGAACTAATAGTTTCGAAACTTTATGGAAGCACTTATATTTTTCAGTACCCAGAAGGTCCACCTCTGTTATTAATGACACTTTGGCATCGTCGCGGCATGCTCAATATCAAATTGTCTATTACATTTTGCGCTAAGTCATTCCAAGCCCCCTGAACTGCTGATCGAAGCTCCTGTTCATGATGTAAGACGTTTTGATGCAGGAGATTTTTTTAGGGTGTCCCACACATGCTCGATGGGATTCAGATCTGGGGATCAGGATGGCCACGGTAGAAGATCGATATCATTCTCTTCAAGAACGTTCAAGACAACTCTAGCACGATGAGGAGGGGTATTATCTTGTTGGAAGAGTCGATTTTGACCCATTGTTTGGAGATACGGTACCACTACAGGTAAAACTATCTCATTTGAGTAAAAATTTCCCGCGAGGTTGTTTAGTATGAAAGCGAGGTCAGTTCTTCCACCAAGGCATATACCTCCCCAAAACAACAGTTTTGCTTTCCAGGTTCCGTCCATATTCGAATTCTTCCCGATTCGGGATAATAACTAAATCTAGATTCATCACTGGAGAGAACTGTGGTCCACCTCTCTTGATCCCAGTTTACGTGTTTTTGGCACCAAGCTAAACGAGCAGCGCGATTTCCATGGGTCAGTTGTGGAACTCTTAAAGGACGTCTGGAGTGGAGTTGACCTTTGTGCAGTCGATTTCTCACAGTTTGGTCGGACATTTGTACATTACGAACTCGTGATAGCTCTTGAGCTAATTGAGATGCTGTGGTAGGACGATATATTCCGGCTTGTAAAACCAAGAATCGGTCTTGGGTGACTGAAGTCAAACTGAAACGACCTGTATGGCGTTCTTCTACGCTACCTGTTTCATTGAAACGCGACCATAAACGGTTTATGACACTTGGGCTTCTTCCCAGAACCCTGGATAATTCCCGTTTTGAGATTCCAGCTTGGAGCATGCCAACGGCTCGTAACATCTCTTCTCTAGTCAAATGTCGTATTTCCATGGTCGAATCACAAAACTTGAATCTTTATTTGTGCTTACAACAGAAACAAAGTGCCAACTAACTGATTTCAAACACTGAATACATGAAATGATTATAAAGCAGCGTCGCATATGCTGCATTTTTAGTTTTTTATAAAAAAAACTGAAATCTGTTGCGGCACTCTACATAATTTGGTGAGAAATTGATGCAGGTGTTCATTTTTAAAAAAAAATTATCCATATTGATCGTTCTGGATACGATATATCATTTATACATTTAAGTAAATTTGTTATAACAAAACGTCCAGGAAGAAAACCGTGTTGCTGCTCAGGTATAAGCTTATTGATGGAAACAAAATCCAACATTTGATCAAGGATAATTTTCTCACAAAGCATAGCAGCAATGGAAACGAGGCTGATCGGTCGATAGTTATCTGCAGGAAGTTTATCTCCTTTTTTGTGAATTGGTGTCACTGATGCGATAAGCCAGTATTTAGACAAGGCTCCTGATCAAAACGACTCTTCAAAAATAATGGATAAGGGCAGAGCCAGACATGATGAACACTTTTCGGGAATATTAGAAGTAAACTATCAATTCCAGGTGAAGAAGAACGCTTGGTTGTTATTCAATCAAAGCGGGGCTGAAGCTTATCACACACAGACTATTGGCGCATGTTTGGAACTGAAATAGTTGCATAGGACCCTGGAGTTCCACAGTGAAGGAGGATGCTAACGTTGCTGCTAGTATCCCAGCAGTTTCTTGAGAATCTTCACAGACCTGTTCCGTTGAGTTACGAACCTGCGGCACCGATATCTTAGTGTTCGTGTAAGATCTCACATATCTGAAAAATTTCTTTCCATTTTTTGAGGCAGCAAGTCCATGCTAGAAGGTTATTCTGGATCTACCAATTTCGCTGCTCAGCTTGTTGAAGAAGTTACGATGATTTCTATAATCAGCTTCCTGCTTTCTACGTAAATACCTCTGTCATAGTGTTGTCTTATGACGTATCATTTTCAGAATGTTTGGGCCAATCCAGGGTTTACTAGGGTTGCTGACTACCTCCCTTCTACTCGAACACATTTCCAATTCGGAATTATATATTTCCAGAAAAGGCTTCCACATAGCCTCAATGTCATCCACAGGCAGAACCGCCTTCCAGTCGTTAGCTTCAAATACTTCATTTAGTTTTTGGAAACCGACAGTAGTGAAAATTTTCGTGTCAGGTTTGGCGGGGACTGCTGGAATAAACTGAATTCTTGATTTAAGTACTACGTAGTCGGACCGACTAGAGACGAGATGATCAACTGATGAGAGCAAACATATATCGTTCACAAAAACAGATCCAAAGTTGATGGTTTGTTACCCTGAAGTTAATGGGTTGGTCTATCAATAAATTGTTGCACGTCAGAGCTCAATATTCTAGTAGCGAAGTTGTAAGAACTTAAACTAACAGAAGGTAAAGTGGAGGGACATGTAGGCCATTTTATATCCGGGCAATTGAAGTCGCCAACAAAAAGAGAATGCTTTGTCGAGGAAGACAATTGAATCAGGTGGTCGAAAATAGTATCATCAAAAGTTGAGGACCCACACAAATTTTGAGTACTTTGTTATGAATATTCAAAAAAATATTGTCAATACCAGGTGTATCAAGAGACGAGACATTGATTTTGTAAGGATCTGAAATTTAGTTGACAATATAAATGCAAACTGCACTTTTTTCTGGTGGGATGGTGACATTCCAATCAGAGGAGACATTTGCCAAGAAAATTCCTTCAGTGTTCTTTGGTTTTATCTTTATCTTAATCCATTATTTCATGAGTAAAATGCTTCTTATTTCGGCTTTAAATTGAAGAGTGTGTCAGCTGAATTTAAGTTAACTCATTCAATTCATTCAGACGATATTGAATTATATGCTCGATCTCATCCAAATAGTTTACTTGAGATAATTTTGAACTTTTCCAAAGATATTCATATGGAATTTGGGCTTCCTAAATATGAAAATCTCTTATTGAAAGAGTGAAGATCCTCTCTGATTATATAAAGATTTCCAATATCGAAACTAAGCCGATGTATCAAGGAAATACAGATGTATATCCAGGATAGAAAACAATGAACCATAGCACCACTAAAGAAAATATTTCAGGTATATATTATATTAGACTGAGAATTATCATCAACAGTCATTTAACTAGTAAAAGTCTTTTCTTTCTATTCTGGAATTATTATATGCTCTGACTGATTAACTGATTTAAATATTCTTCATTCTAAGCAGATGTCTCTTTTAATTTCTCATATTATTAATTATTATAATAATAATAATAATAATTTCTCAATTTATTCGATAATACGCGTAAAAGGAGAATTGGATGCAGAAGGAATTACACAAAAGGATTAAAAACTGATTATATTGATGAAATAGCTTCCAATAGTTTGTTAGTATCTTGAGTATTAATTGTTCAAGTTGTTTTCACGAAAAATTTGATAGAAAATACTTCATCATGAAGAATGAATGATTCTTGCTGTAGATATTTTCCTTTGACAGAAACAGGTTTTCAAAATATTTCATTATTACTCAATACTTGCCTCAACATATTAATCTAAAATATAATGCCGTCGCAACTAGTATTCATTTCAATTTAGTAATAAAATATGACCCCGTTCCTTAACGAAAGAATTATCACAAATATAAACCTGATATTATTTGTGAAAAGGGCAAATATAAACGTTATTCGAGGAAACAATTCTCTGCTACAGAGCTGTAAATCAAAATATCATTGTTGCAGGTGAACACAATCAGATAACATACATAATTGATATTGCCATACCCGATACGCATAATATACAAAATAAATAGAATACTAGCCGACGAGGTGAAGAGAAATTTGGAAAAAGGAGAAAATATTTATTCTAACGATTGATATTCCTACAATTGGAATTATTCTTCAAAACCATTACAAAAATATAAGAGGATCATAGGTTTGAAGAAAAATTTATTTGGAGAGAAGTGGAAGATAACTGTTATCAAATAATATTCTCCTAGGTTTCTTTCTGAAAGGGTGAAAATGACGTACAGTCATAGGTTTTCTCTTTAGTTAATACTGCTCAGAATCCATATTCTATTTAATCTGTTCAAAGCTCAATGGAGTTACTATGACTGATAGTTTTATAGTTTTCTTTCAAGATTCATAATCCTTTATAATCATTCCAATGTTTCAGCTGCTCACCCAGTAATTTTGATGGAGAACGAAAAATTCCACACCATTGTGGAGACAAACAAAAATCCTTTCTCAGAAGGTTACAACTGGACCTATCTTCTGCTTTAAAAATAACACAAGGTGGTCACCCCTGCTCTAGGGGTTGAAATTTGAGATGTGAATGGTGTTTCGAAAGATGACAGCCTTTGATCTGGAATGAATCTGTTCCATTTTTTTGCACTAATACTTGAATACCTCAGGGCGATAGATAGTCTCCTCTATTTTTCAGTAGCTCACACTGTATCTTCTACAGTAATCAATCAAAAATGAAAACTCGTTCACGGGGATGCAGACAAAGATAAAACCTTTCTTTCGAGATATCACTCGATCTATCTACAATCTTCCAAATTTTCAACGGTGGTCACCGCTGCTCTAGGGGTTGAAATTCGAGATGAGGATGGTACTTGATGATGACTGCCATTGATCGGCATGGATCTGTTCCATTTTACTTTACTGAAACTTGAATAGTCTCAGGGAAATAGTCTTCTCTATCTTTCAGTTGATCACCCTATATTTCCCAAAGTTTTCAGTTAAAAATGGAAATTCATTCAAGGCGATGTAGATAAAGATACCACCTTTCTTTTGAGTCATCACTCCACCCATCTTTCCTATTCAAAATGTTCAAGGATTGCAACCCCGCTTAGGGGGTTGATATTTCAGGCAAGTTTTGTACCCCAAAAGATGTCCCCCTTGAAACAAAAATTTTTGCTTATTGATCATAAATTAATATCTTGGTAGATATAGCCTCTGTTTAGTTTTCTTTGAAGCACCCTGTATAATGTGATTTTTTCGTCACAATATTCTACACATAAAAAGGATATCTTTCAAGAAGTTAATTGTGTTTTTGCTCCTGTTAACAGTTGATATGCAGTCTTTTAAAAACGGTGGTATAAAGTTTCTTGACCTTGCCTCCTGGTGTAATGGGCAATTTATGATCTTCTTTGGTTATCAGTTGTAAGTGGGTGATATTCGTGTGACCAATTCTGAGTCGATTTATGACCACCTGTTCACGTCTACCGAATAACAAAGCTGGACTTTTCTGCTTTACATTTTGTCGAATTTGATTCAGTTTTGAGGAGAATTGATTTTTCCAACGATTATTCCAATCTTTCAGAATTTCGTTCCTAAGGACTGTTTTTGTTTCCTCGCAAGTTGGTAGTATTTAAATGTCAAGTTTTCTGTTATTTTCAATTGTTGCTGCTTTGGCTAATTCATCAGCTCGTTCGTTTTCTTCAATACCAAAATGTGAGGAATTACTATTTCTGTGTCTCCACCCCCTGTCGCTGTATCGTTATATATTTTTATTTCATTCTGTATCACGCGGTTTTTACTGTTGACATTATGAAGGGCTACTAGCACACTCAGGGAATCAGATAAAATAATGCAGTTTTGTGAAATATCTTTTGCAACGGTTTTCAGTGCCTCTTGGATTACAATGACTTCGCTGTTGAAAATGGAAAGGAACCAGGGAAATTGAAGGAATATTCGTCTCTTAGTGTGACTATTGAGCAGCTAGAATTTTCATAGATTCTGGAAACGCTTGTAAATACTGTCTCATAGTTCCAGTACTTGCTCACAGCTTCATAGAAAAAAGTTCTTGATTCAATAGGATTGTCAGGATACTTTTTAATTTTAGGGATAAAGATAGGTGAAAGCTTTAGGGTCCACGGAGGCATCTCATTGAAATTTCTAGGGAGCATATTCGGAATGGAAAAATTTAATTCATGCAAGTGGGATTGAATTTTGTTCATTGTAGAGGTTCGAAAATAGTTGACTTTTCAATAATTTGGCGGATTTAGTTTTCGAGGTTGCAAGTGGAGCGATAGCGTTGTTTAATGAAAGGTGAATCCGCGATTGGAGTGGCAAAAGATTGCTTTCGCATAAGATGCTATTAGATGGACTTGAGCGAAAAGTGCAGTGGATTTTCTAATCATCACTCTCTGGTCAGCACCCCAATTTTTCGATGCAATCGATTTGAGAATATTCTTTTGTTGCAGCCGTCTTTCAGCTTTTTCACATGTGAAATCCAGGTGTGTTTTTTATCGAATGTAGGACCTAGAATCTTCACTACTACGTTAGTATGGAGTTTTTGATCATCTAGGTAAAGTTCGAGTTCTCTTTGGTTGTTTCTATCTCGTGAGAATAGTGTTATTGTGGTATCCGTTTTGGAGAATTTGAATCCCGTTTTTTTGGCGTTATATTGAAGATCACTTAGCTTGTTTTGGAGGATCTGTCTGGTTGTGTATAACTTTTTCCCTGCAAGTAATACATTACATTCGTGAGGGTCGATTGGCTTTGCAAGCCTTTCCGAACTGCAACCATATTAATCTTTGGTTCGTAACCCTTCTTTTTCATTTCTCTGTAGGTCTAGATCCCTTACAAAATCTCCCTGGGAGCTTTCGCTTTTACTTCGTGCGGCTCTATTTTGTCGCTACCGAAGTGTATATGTTTTTGACGGACAGTTGCGATGCAACTGCAAAGAATATGTTCGGCAGTTTCATCGCCCTCTTTTCACATTCTGCATGTTGCCGTTTCCGATTTGCCCATTTTATTGAGATAGTATCTCAGTAGGCAGTGTCCAGTAAGGAGGCCTGTTATGATCCTCAACTCGTCCCTAGAGAGAACAAGAAGCTGTTTCGTCTTCTTTGGCGAATAGTCAATGAACTTTTTCGCTTGCCTTTGGCCTGGGGTTTCCTCCAGTATTCTTTTTTGCTAGATTCTTCCCATCGTTTCAGTTCCTGTCGTCTGTGCGGCTTACTTAGACCGCAGAACGGTTCAGGTCCGGTGGGTGGGATTCCAGCAGCTGATTTGGCCAGTTCGTCAGCGGCTTCATTTTCTTGTATGCCTTCGTGGCCAGGCACCCACCACAGGAAAAGTTTGTTCCCCTCAGCAAGTTGCTTCAAGGATTGACGGCATTCCCAGACAGAGATGCTCCGACAACTGTAAGAGCTTTT
Organism: Cryptolaemus montrouzieri; assembly: GCA_013387265.2. Taxonomy (NCBI): domain Eukaryota; kingdom Metazoa; phylum Arthropoda; class Insecta; order Coleoptera; family Coccinellidae; genus Cryptolaemus; species Cryptolaemus montrouzieri. Next base: position 67,853,295 of record JABFTP020000103.1, read on the forward strand.
ATCACTGCCTGACTGTCCGTTAAAATGTAAATCTTTGCCCCTTTGAGTTTCTTTCGTAGTCCCTCCTGGCAGCAAAGGTTTACAGCAAGTGTTTCTGCTTGCATGATTGTGGGAGAAGAGCCCAGAGGCACTGATGAAGAGTACTTGGCTCCATATATGCCTGCTCCTGTACCATCAATGGTTCCGTCCGTGTACCAAATGGAGGATTTTTGGACTAATTGATTTATTTTTCCCTTAACGATGGTGCGGTCTTCTATGACCACTTCGAAGGGTGTGTGAAAATCAAACTTAAGCGGCATTATATCCGATGGTTGTGATAAGATTTCTGGCGCTATGTAACTCAGAATCCCCAGGTGTCCCTTCAAATCACCAGGTAATAGTTTTTTTGTGTCTTGGAGCCGTAATGCCGCCATCAACGCCTCCTTTTTCAATTTTATATGAAGAGGAGGGAGATTTAGGATTACCTCCAGGGCAATAGTCAGGGTGCTTCTCATAACACCTGTTATGCCCAAACACGCAAGCCGCTCCAGTTTTTGCAGCTTGTTTTGCGTAGTTATTTCTGATGTTTTCGTCCACCCTACTAACGATGCATATGTGACGATGGGTCTTATAACCGCTGTGTATAACCAGTAGGTTATTTTTGGTTGTAGTCCCCAGGTCTTTCCGAAGAGTCTACGGCATGTCCATAGGCATTATGTAACCCTAGAAAGAGTTTTGTCAATGTGTGAATTCCAGTTGAGTCTCTGATCAAGGGTTAACCCTAGATACTTAGCCTGTTCCGAAAATTTTAGAGTATGTCCATTCAGAAACGGGGGCTTTAAGTTCAACTTTTCACGTCTTGTGAATAGAATAAGAATGGTTTTGTCTGGATGGATGCTGAGTCCTTCTCCAGCACACCATTGATTTACAATGTTAAGGGCTTTTTGCATCATGTTCGATAAAATTCCATCTTGCTTTCCCCTAATGATGATAACTAGATCAACAGCATAGCCTGGTGCGTTGAAGCCAGCGTTGTTCAGTCTTTCTAAGAGGCCATCAACAACTACTGACCATAGTAGCGGCTATAGGATTCGTCCTTGAGGGCATCCTTTCACTGCTGCCACCGATATCTCGGTGTCTCCAAAAGTGGCCGTTATGATCCGGCCTTTGAGCATTTGTTTGATCCATTTGATGGTGAGTGTTTTGACACCCCTATTATTTGCACCATTGCTAATGGATATATAGGAGGTATTATCAAAGGCTCCTTCAATGTCTCTGAATAGAACTAAGGCTATTTCTTTAGCCTATAGAGCTCCTTCCTCTTCTTTGACTAGATCGTGTTGGGTATCAATTGTGGACTTGCCCGGTTGGTAGGCAAATTGTTTTTTATGAAGCTAGTGATAAGGTGACATCATCAGCGAACATGGTGCATTTGACTGGGTTTTTGATAACTTTCGCTACGTAATTTATAGCCAGTAGAAAGAAAGTCACACTTAATACTCCTCCTTGGAGTACTCCATTATGGATGGTATATGTGTCTGGGAGGTGTCCTTGTATTCTCACTTTGATTGAACTGTTGGAAAGATAGTTGATTGAAAAACCCAGCATATTTCCTTTAACATTACGTACGACTAATATATGGATAATTCTTTTTCTCCAAAGCATGTCAGTAGCTTTTTCCATATCAAGAGCTACAGCTCCAAGATGTTGTTTATTGACTAGCTCGTTGCAAATTGCTGGATCTGTGAAGACTAAGCTGTTGAGACGAATTTTCGGAATCCATGTTGATTGGGAGACAAAGTATTATTGCTTTCTAAATACCATTTGAGTCTGTTATTGATAATTTTTTCCAATAACTTAAAGATGTAAGTGCTATTGGTCTATAGCTTTCTTTTGAGTGTTTTCTTTTGCCTGGTTTGGGTAGCGGTATTACAGTTGCTTCATGACATTCTGCAGAAAAAAGTTTCCTGGTCCACGAACAGTAATAAAAATCAAGGAATTATTGAAGACCAGTGGTGGGTAATTTTCTGATGAATATGTTCGGAATGTTGTCTGGTCCAGCACTTTTGTTTTTGCTAGAATTAACTGTTTCACGGAGCTCAGATGAAGTAAATTCTTCATTGAGGTGACATAAGTGTTTAACTTTTATTACAGGGCATTTATACTACAAATATATCTTAATAACAAATTTTTATTTATTCTAAAGAGGCAATCCACTCAGAGCTATCCGTACTTGAACTAATGTTTAGGAAATAAATTCAATAAAGGTGAGTTATTTATGTCTACCTGATCATTAAGAATTTCCGGTGAATACCTAGATCTGTTAGTTTCAAGTCCTTCCCGAAGGTTGAGTTTTATACCTCTATTCTCAGAATGTAGGATTTTAAATTCTGATTTGAAAGAGTGACCATTTTCCCTAATATGAATTGAATAATTTGAATCGGTTTTTCCATTCGTGAAGCTACGTTTATGTTCAGAGATTCTAACATTAAAATTTCTTCCTGTTCTACCTATATAAAAACAATTGCAATCTGCACAATCCAATCTATAAACACCTGATTTATTTCCTTTATGAATTGGAGATTTATAATTCTTTATAAATGAACCTAAATTTGTTGATGTCTTAAACGCTATATTTAAATTTGAATTTTCAAGAAGGGATTTCACATTATTGCTTATATTGCCTATATATGTTCAACTATTGAATTTCTTGTTTTGGTGTTCACCGATAGGATATATATGTTGTAAAGCTAATTTTTGTTTTTTCTTATGTAACATGCTGCTAACTAAATTTGCCTCAGACCCATTATTTATTGCGATCTGTTTTATCGAATTCAATTCTTTGAAATAATTATCATTAGACATCGGTGTGTTCAAGAGTCTATTGATATAGCTGTCAAATGCTGCAACATTATGTTGGTGAGGATGTGCCGATGTATAATGAATTGTGATGTCTGTATGAGAAGGCTTATGATAAACTGAAAACTGTTGTTTATTATTTGATCTTGTTATTGTTAGGTCTAGGAAATTGATCAATCTGTTCTATTTCAGAAGTGAATTTTATTTTTGGGTGCAGGTTGTTGATGAAATTTTCGAATACAGTGAACTGTCTGTTTGTTCCTGTGAAACACACAATAATGTCATCGACATATCGATACCAATATAGAAAATGTTTACTAAGCGGGAGTTTATGAATAGTTTTTTCTATGTTATCCATGAAGATTTCTGCTAAAACAGAGCTTAAGGGTGTTCCTATTATCCCTCATCACTTTTATGAAAACAATCGTTAAATAAAAATAATTTTCAGATATGCAAACATCAAATAAACCATAATATCGTATTTAATTCGTGGGTTCGTCATATTTTGTGTTAACAAATTATTGATTATATTATAGGGATCTTTCGGTGGAATACTTGGAAACAAATTCTTGACATCAAAAGAGACTAGCTTTGCATTACTTGGAATGACAATGTTCTCTATTTTCCTTATCAAATTATTTGAATTACGAATAGAAAAGATGGTTTGAAATTACAACATTTTTCCAGAATATGTATTAAAACTTTGGAAATCTTGAATGCTGGGGCATGTGTGAATGATACCACTGGTCTTATTGGATAACCATTTTTAGGCAACTTAACTAAAGAATAAAGTTGAGGTGGTCAAGGATTCGGTAAGGTAAGTTTAAATTTTTCGCTATCTGTAATGATGGATTTTGAATTCTCAATGACTGTCTTCACTTCCTTATTGAAATGAAATATTAGTTGGATCTGCTTTTGTGAAAATAATGTCATTCGATGATGATTCAACTCTTATATTTTTGATTAATATTTGATTTCTAATTGGTCCATTAAGCTTCATTAGGTTTTCTCTCTTAATTACGGACGCAGTTTGTTGTTTCAGGGATCTATTGTTTTCGACATTTCTGAGGCAAATTTCAGTATCTATTGCTAATTGTTCAAAATTCGATGTATGATGTTCAGGACAAATGGATGATTTAACAAGTTGGGGTAGATTTTTTTAATTTTAGGTTTATTTTTAATGAGGTTATTAAGTTTCATCAATTGAGTTTCATTTTTACTCTAGTTACATATTTACTTATTTTATTGACTTTTCTCTGATTTCCCGGTTTAACTATGTATTCCTAATATTAGCAACAAAATTTGTAACAGATTACACAGAAATAATATCAACACCATTAGCACCAATAAAAAGAATTTGGGTTCATTGTTAGTCAATAGTAAAGATGAAACAAAATTTTTGGATAAAACCGGAGTATATAAAATATAATGCAGTGAAGGTGAGACATTCTATATAGGCCAAACCGAAAGATGCATCGAGAAGAGAGTTGGAAAACATAAAAGATCGATTCTCCAAATTAAAATCCCTACGGGTTTTCCGACCACTGCATCAATAAAAATCATTTCATAGATTTCAAGAATATCGAACTTATGCATCCATTATGAAGATATTCAAGCCAAAATCGACAGATTTCTTGCCTATGTCCCTCCTAAATTAATCTTATGTATCTAGATAGATAAATGATAAAAAAACATATATTATGAGACTAATGGAGATTGAATTAATTTCCCAATTATTCCATGTATAGGTAGGTACATCATATTATATTATTGCATGCTCTACCGAATTGTTGAAACAATATTTACACAAGTATTTGTGGCGTTATATCCATAAAATTTAAATTAAATGATGAGTTATTTCAATCATTGAAACGACCACATACACCAAGGAATAAATTAATATATAATATATCAATTTTGAACGCAAAGAGTGTTTACAAATATCAGAAACTAATTTCAGAGATAAAATAATTTTAATTATTGTATACTATTAAAGGAACTGTTTATATAAGCGAATTGGAGTTTCCAGTATGTTAGCGATATTAAATCAATTAACCACCAGAGATGGACTTGAATCCATGCCGTAACTTGTAATACAAGGTTATCATGTCTCAACTTTCTACTACCCCCAAGGGGAGATGTAATTCAAATTCAACTATAAGTAATTCTCTGAGATTTGAAGGTACAAAAGATTGAAATATTTTATTAATACCGCCGTTACCACGAGATAGTTAATCATGATGATGATAAGAAATTAAAACAATATATTAAACTATCACAAGAGATTATATTAAAAATCAGGATTACATTTTCGGTGTGTCGACCATCTTCAGCTGACAACAAGTATTGAACTAAAGTTCTCTGTGATCCTTGAATTTTTGTGAGGGACGAATGTATATCCTTTTTTCTCTTCATCTTGCTTATATCACATCTCCTCGGTTTGTCCTGGGGTCCTACTGGTTGGTTATCATCCATCTTCTATGTTGTGGTGCATCTATGCTGGTCTGTTTTTTCCTCTTCCATTTTACTAGGGATGTCCTCTTTCCTGTTGTCCTCAATTGTTCCATTATTTGGTTGATCTCCTTGTTTTCGTGGTCTTCCATCTGGTCGGTTGTCTTCGTTGTTAGTAGTGTGATGATTTCTTCTAGTGTGTCGATTTCCATTTCCTTCCTGAGTTGTACTAAACTTATGTACCATGGGGCGTTTGTTGCTGTCTTGACGATCTTTTTGAGTGCTGCTAGTAGTTTCCTTTTCTCGAGTCTATCCTCTAGATGGCAAATTCGTGCTGCGTATGATATTCCTGGGATGATTATTGCCTTGATTGTCTTGATCTTGTTCTCCAATGTATAGTTTTCCTTGTAGTTTCCCCGATATGCCTCTTGCAGTTCAGTTAGTCGTCCAGACCTAGGCCGAGGTATTTTTCTTCCTTCTTCCATTGGATTTGTTGTCCTTCTATGGTGATTTCCATTGGTGTTTCCAGATGTCTCATCTTCTTGTGGTCGATGTACATTGCTACTGTCTTCTTCGGGTTGACCTTGATCCTCCATCTTTTGAAATAATTGATCAGTTGGTCGATATCTTCTTGTAGCCATTTCCTCACTGCTGCTTCGTTCTTGTGGGATGCGTATATTGCCGTGTCGTCTGCGAACTGCGCCATCTTCGAGTGCTTCATCTTTGGTATGTCTGCGATGTATATGTTGAATAGTGGTCCTAGTACTGATCCTTGGGGTACGCCGGCTCCTATCCTCTTCGCTGTAGACTTCTGGTCCTGTATCCTGGTTATGAATCTTCTGTTTTGTAGATATGACGTCGTGATGTTGGTAAGCTTCACTGGGTATCCTGTGGTCTTCATCTTGTAGATTAGTACTTCGTGCTAAACTTTGTCGAATGCTTCATCAATGTCCAAAAATGCTGCTCCTGTCGGTGTTGATATGTTCTGTTTGTCTTGGATGTCCTCCGTGATTCTAGCTAGTTGGTGTATTGTCGAATGTCGTTTTCTAAATCCAAATTGGCGTACCGGGAGTGTTTCTTTCTCTTCGACGAACGCTTTTAGTCGGGTTTAGATGATCCTCTCGATGATCTTGATCATTGCTAGTAGTAGGATTATCCGTCGGCAGCTGCTGGCTTCTGTCCTTGGTTTTCCTGGTTTCGGTCTCAAGATGGTATCCACTGTTTTCCATATGTCTGGGTAGAGCTCTGTTTTCATTATTGCTCGTGCTTTTCCCGTTACTTCATGAATTCCTTCGTCCGGTAAGTTCTTCATTGCCTGGTTGGGGATTTCATCTAGTCCTGGTGCCTTACTTGTTTTCAGTTGTTTTATGTGTCCTCGTTCTTCTGCTCTTGTTACCTCTTCAATGCGGTGGTCTTCTGCTGTATATTCCTGGATTCTTCTTCCTATCCTTCTGACGTTTTGGTTGAATTCCGCGTCTCCGTTACTGGTGTTCGTTTTAAATTGTTCCTCTAGTGCTAATGCAAATATGTTCACCTATTCATCATCCGTTACAATATACTACAACTAAAGTTGAAATACATACATATATAAATCGGAAGATACAAAATTAATAAGGGTGCAAACAAGAAGCAATAAAATAATTATGATAAAAGCAGGTATTATTTAAAGATTTCAAAAAGAGACGAATAAACCGGGTCATACTGGTCGTTCAGAAGATCATCTCTATGATGGTTTGAATTTGGGAGGCTTTACTTGGTAAAATTCCATTATCAATCATAAAAAACAAACAAGTACTGTATTTTAGGAACACAGTACTTGTTTGTTTTTTGTTATTGATAATGGAATTTTACCAAGTAAAGCCTCCCAAATTCAAACCATCATAGAGATGATCTTCTGAACGACCAGTATGACCCGGTTTATTCGTCGTGCAGTTTATACTCAGAATATATGGTTCTACTCAATGTGCTTGAAAAACAGATTTACTCCCAATTACATACGGTTGAAGACACATAACAACAGTGGACCAGCAAGAAGAGCAATCGAGAAAGGCCAACGCATATGGCTCAAATAGGATATAAAGATCCAGTACAACAGGAGGGACGTTGCCAACATATATTTGAAGGTAATCCATACGGAATTATTGTTTAGATTGCACCCTGTAGAGTTTGACATTTTAGACTCTGAATCCTGATACGATGTCAAAATTTTAATTCATAAAAAGTTTCAACAACAACAGAGAAAGTTGAATTCACTTAAATTCAAAACTTCTCCACCCAAACCTTCAACTGATTAATTTTCAGACCATAAGTTTTTTGACAGATTCACTAATTTAATTGATACCGATTTTACGCAACCACAAAAAGATCTATTAGAAAAAGGATTCAAACATAATTTACATCCAAAACATAATAAAACTAATTTTGAACAGTTAGGCATAGACTCCGAAATCATTCTCAAAAACTACAAAGATAATATTTTAGCCAAACATCAAACAGCAAAAATCATCAGAGAAGACTTTTCGAAATTATCACCTCATTGCAATTCCAATTATAAGGTAATAAATACAATTCGTGAAAAAAGTACCAAGAACGATTTATTACTCACTAAAGCAGATAAAGGTAACATCGTCATCGCGATTAGAAAGACCGATTATATTTCTAAAACTGAAGAATTCTTAACAGCCGGAAACTACATAACATCAACTAAGGATCCTACCGCAAAATTTCAGAAAGTGGTTAAAAATATAATTTCGACAGCAAAATCATTAATTACAGACCACGAAAAATATAAATCCATTAACTCCAATCCACAATCCCCCGAATTATATTCGTTGATAAAACTTCATAAACCTAGTTACCCTATTAGACCTATTGTTTCTTATGTAACGGCACCTTCTTTCAAATTTTCAAAATTCCTCAACGACTTGCTAATAAAACATTGCAATTTTAAATCTAAATTTTCGGTCAAAAATTCATACGAACTAATTGCCAATATCAGAGATACCATTATACCACCTAATTCCAAAATCATTTCTTTCGATGTTAAGAATCTATTTCCCAACATTCCTCCGAAAGATACGCATTACTTAGTTGAAGAATTATTAGAAAAGAATCATGTCAATACTATCATTAAATCAGATATTTTTCATTATTACTAATTTGTTTAGATCAAAATTATTTCCATTTCAATAACAAATATTATACTATTGAAGACGGCTTGATTATGGGCAATCCGTTAAGTCCTTTGTTAGCAGAAATATTCATGAATAATTTAGAGAAATTAATTCATAATCATCCACTCAGTAAATATTGTTTATACTGGTATCGCTATGTAGACGATATCATTATTTGCTTCACAGGAACAGATAGACAGTTGAAAATTTTCGAAAATCATATAAATTCATTACATCCAAAAATTGGATTCACAAGCGAAATAGAAAGCAATAATTAGATAAATTTCTTGAACGTAACAATTTCGAATGAAAATGGAAAACATGTTTTCGCATGTCATCCATATCAACATAAAATGTCAGCATTCAATAGTTTTATTCATAGATTGATTAACATCCCGTTATCACCAGAAAATTTCAACAAAGAATTAAATTTGATTAAACAAATTGCCAAAATGATAAATAATATTTTATTTTAAATAAAAAACAAAGTAGAATCGCTTTGAATGAAGTTTACCCTGTCGATAAATTGAAACAATAATTCAACACCTCAACCTACTTTGGCATTACAAGTGAGAAACTGAAATCATTCTTGAGTAGCAATGATTTCAACATAGCTTTCAAACTAATAATAATTTAGGCAAATATATAAAAATAATAAAACCAAACCAGGTAAAAACAATAAATCAGGTGTTTATAGATTGAATTGCAATGACTGTGATAATTTCTACATTGGTAGAACACATAGAAATTTTAATATTAGAATATCGGAACATAAACGCAGTTTTTCAAATAAAAAATCAGATTCAAATTACGCGAATCATCTCTTAGAAAAAAATCACTTTTTCGACCCACAGTTTGAAATTTTGCATACAGATGATAAATATTGGAAGGTAGATCTTTGGGAAACTTTAAAAATCAATAAATACAAACACTCAGGTAGACTCATCAATGAACAAGTCGATTTAAGCCCTTCACCTCTATTGAATCTCTTCGGGGAGCAATCTATTCCTTAATTTTATTGGATATACCTATCATAAATAACCACTTAAGAAGAAGCAACCCAATAAGCATTTAATTACTCAAGAACATTTATATTTATATATTCTGTTCATTCATTCGTCTGAAGAAGCTACGGTGTAGTGAAACGCGTTACGAATCGCAATTATTAAGTAAAATTCCTTAGAACACAGTACTTGTTTTTCAAAATCTTTTGTGATAGTATGATACATAGTTTTAATTTCTTATCATCATTACAAAAGATTGAGTAACATCTAGGTGTATTGGTAAATCCAGAACAATAACCTCAATACAATTTTCGACTTTTTCCACCAGACAACCATCTAATGAAGACTTTGAATCAAGAATCTGTTGAGATTAATTTCAACTGCCGAGAATGGTAGCTTTCGTTATATATAATAGACCTTCGTACAAATACACACAACCAAATTCATATGGAATCACCCAATATTTTGAATATTACCTCAGGGATTTTGGAGATTTCGAAGGATTGGAAGAATTGATCGTTTTTGAGATATTACAATTAAAAAAGAAATAAATTAAGGTTCATTTTGAGAAATAAACAAATGAAAGAAAATAAGACACTCTTTCCGCACGTAGTAAAAAAATTGAAAATTGTTCTTTCACAGAGTGGGTGTGTTTTTCTCGACCTCAGTAGCTTTTATTACCTCCTCTTGCCCTGATACTAGCATGAATCCGTGTAGACAGCAACACTGATATTCTGCCACCCTTCTGTGGCGGCTTAGATCAGCTGTTGTGAGGTTCTTAGATTATCCTGGCGTGATCTCATGTTTTTTTTTGAGATTATAGCTAACCCGAAGAGTCTCCTTGAAAAATTTCATGATGTATTGGTTTCTCGTCGGTTCTAATCGACTTATTGATCATGTTAACCTCCAAAGTGCGTCAGTGTGTCATTGTTGTCTTCAAAAATTCTACCAGGACTAGATGAATTTTGCATATCTGTAATACTTCGACAAGCCAAGAATAGGCGGTATTATCGAATACCTTCAGACAATCGAGAAATGCTAAATGAATATTCCGATGCCCTCAGTGTGACTGAATCATTATCACAGAATTGATGATGAGTTATTCCTTCCACCCGTGGTATTTCCTTTTGCATCCCTTCTGCTCCTCTGATAATATTTTGTTGTCATCAAAGTGTTGGTATATTCGATTGGATATGCATGAGGTGAGTATTTTATAAAGCGCTGGCAGACAAGTGCTTGGCCTATACTGAGACATCCGTCTCGTGTGTTATTATTATTATCGTGGACTTGTGCACACTTTTAGCTTTCAGCTGGATATTACTCACCATTCCCAGATTCAGCAATCAAAGACAATAAGCTCGATTACAATATACTTGACATAAATTTTCTTACTATTTTACATGTATTGAGAATCACAGTGATATCTATTTTATCGAGGTGCCACTTCTGCTTGATCTCAACAGCAAGGTCTGTATTGCTTGGACTTTTTCTACTGGAACTTGTTCAGCACGTTGTTATTATTCGGTATGGCTACATCTACCAGCATTGTTGTTCTGGTTCTCTTATCATACACCAATATGTCCAGCCTATTATTCGTCACTATTCTGTTAGTGATAACAGGCCCATCGTAATGTAATCTGATAAAGTCATTCTCCAATATGGGCGCCGGTTCATATTTGTAATATGGCATTCAGAAGTCAGTACTTGTTTGAAAGTTTTATCGAAAACGGGCGCCGGTTGATACTTGTAATATGGCTGAAAGGCATTCATCCCTACTTGTGTGCTAGTTTCTGATGGATAATGTTGCACACTTGATTATGTCTGTGAAGATAGTCCGTACTTGCCAGTTGTTCGCAGCCGGACGTAATATGCTTATAGTATCCGATCTTATATTGCATGACCTGCACTTATCTGTTTGTAATGTGCCGTCCTTAATTATAATTTTTTGTATTTGTTTGTAGCGTTCAGATGGTCTTGAATGGCCAAAAGTGATCCTTCTGTTTCTGCGAATAGTTCTCTTTTCATTAAGCTTTTGTTGGAAGCTTCTTTGTCCACATGTGGTTTATTCATCTCATGGTGATGTCGTCCATGCAATTCCTCTGTTGACCATTGCTCTTGTTTTTCAGTATCTACAGTAAAACCTCTGCTTACGGACACCTCCGAAATGCGGACACCTCTGAATATCGGACAGTTTTAGAATCCCAACATGTCAAAACGAATATTTCATGCCATTCATACCTCTCAAAAGCGGACACCTCCCTAAAACGGACCCGGACATCTGATAGATTCAAAATTTGCTCATAAACCAGTAAATTCACCTCTCTCTATCGGACATACGACCTTCTCAACGCTATTCATATTGAAATAATTGTCAACACTAGGGATAACGGGATTTACGATGGTTAGTGGAACTGAGGATAATAAAATGGTCATTTTAGTTCTGTGTAGGTAGGTACCTTTTATATTTTTATAGGTACCTATAGAAATAAAACGAGAATATTTGGAAACAAGAAATGCTCGGTTTTTCCTTATCACCAAAATTAAGATCCTAACCACCTGGAGGACCTTGATTTCCATTCAGTTTAAAATTGTAGGTTCTTGCAATATCATGGCTTCACAAAAGAGAAAACGTTTGTCTATTAAAGAGAAGATAGATATTATTGATGAGAGTGAAAAAGTGGATTGAGTGTTCGGAAGCTGAGTGAAAAATTTGGCGTCGGAAAAACGCAGATAGGGATATAGTGAAGAATGCTAGTGAAATAAAAAGTTGTTCCAGACAAGTGGAAATCTTCAACAGAAGAGGGCGTTCCCAAAACTGATGGCCTTGCAATTGATCAAGTCGTATTTAACTGGTTCTGTAAGGTTCGCAACAAAAATATTCCTATTTCTGGTCCCTTAATCCAGGAGAAAGCACTGGAAGCCGCCAAAAATTTGCAGCTGAATGACTTCAAAGCTTCTAACGGCTGGTTAGAAAAATTTTGTCAGAGACATAAAATTACTTTCAAAGCTATATGTGGGGAATCTGCGCATGTTAACTTGCAGGATGTTTCTGAATGGAAGCAGAAGTTGAAGTTGATACTTCAGGACTATTCACCTAAGGATATTTACAATGCTGATGAGACAGGTCTTTTTTTCCGCGCTCTACCTGCAAAAACTTTTGCATTAAAAATGATAAGTGCTCTGGAGGAAAGGCAGCCAAGGAGAGACTGACTGTTCTTTTATGTTCGAATATGGAAGGTCAAAAGAAGAGCCATTAGTTATTGGTAAAAGTAAGAATCCAAGATGTTTTAAGGGGGCCCATGTCGATAAATTGCCTCTAGAATGGGTCTCTAATAAAAAAGCGTGGATGACAATGGAGATCATGTCCTTTTGGTTGAGGAAATTCGATGATAAAATGAAAAGGGAAAAGCGGAAAGTCGTTCTCTTTTAGATAACGCAACATCGCACTCAAGTATTCCACTAGACAATGTGAAAATAATTTTCTACCGCCGAATACAACGTCATATTGCCAGCCAATGGACCAAGGAATAATTCAAAATTTCAAAGTAATTTATAGGAGCCTGCTCGTGAAAAGACTTCTATCGATTATGGATACAGAAGAGTCATTAGAAAAAGTGGAGAAAAGCATAACTCTAACGAATGCACTCATATGGATTGCTGCTGCGTGGAGAAAACTATCACCGGAAGTAGTGAAAACTGTTTTGCCAAAGCCGGCTTCCATAAAAGTGACAGTGCGGTACGCGATTCCGACATAGATCATGAAGATAACATCCCACTATCGCTTCTGTTCCCAAATATCGGAGAGACTTTTGCCGACTTGGAAGTGTATTCTTCAATTGATGACAATGTGTTGACAGAAAACAATGACGTTTCTATTGAGAGCTGTTGTCTCGAAGTGACTAATGAGAACATTGATTTAGATAGTGAAGATGAAGAATCATTAGTGACCACTATCTCTAGTTTGCCTGAGGTATGTGAAAAATTGAGAGATATAGAAAACTTTTTTATTATAAACCATCCACATCTAACCAAAAATATTTCCTCAACTCTTTTAGACTGTGAGTCTGAAATTTTCAAGAAAAATTGAAGACAGCAAAACAAACCACTATCCAAGATTATTTCAAACAATAAAATATAGTATAAATTTGTTGGTCTCAGTATTTTTATTCATCTGTCCCTATCACGAACCTCCAAATAACGGACACCCCCCAATAGCGGACAACTTTTTGATCCCCGTGGGTGTCCGTTATTCGGAGGTTTTACTGTAATAGGAATAGCCAGAATAGAAGTGTATATCCCTTATCAGCCAACGATACCTATGGAGGTCAGAAGTGAGAGCTTTTGAAGAGGACAATTCTCTGAGATTTTTAATCTGTTAGGTGTGTAGGTTGACAACATCCATTAATCCGCTTCCTCCTTCTTTCCGCTTGAAAGTTGGTCTTATCACAGACGTATTTGGATGGTGGTTGTTGTACTTTGTCAGCATCTTTCAGGTCTGCCTTTGAATATGATCCAGTTCTATCTCGTCTTAGTCCATTTTATTATTCCAAATTAATAAAACAACACTGGAATTGCGTAGGTGTTAATTGCGTGGACTAGATTCCTGGAGTTCAACATTGACTTCAGAACAGCTCTCAGACGTTGACTACTCTGAACGAATCTTCTCCTTTGGTCTAGCAATATGGCTTATTGGTATCCTAGATATTTATACGTTTCGCCATTCCTTATACACTGTATACTATCACCATTTGGAAGTTGTGTTGCACCATCTTCACGACTTTTCCTCTTTGAATGTTCAGAGTCTAACATTTTTCAAATCCGAAGTTCATATGAAATCTAACCAAACCGAGAACTTACTGACAGTTTTCATCAGATTATCAAATTGCTTTTTGTTTGAAGCACATAATGTGATGTCATCCATATACAGCTGGTGGGAGATAGTGATATACTTCCTATCTGCTTTTATCTTAAATCCGTATCCTGTTATATTGAGCGTTGAAGACAATGGGTTCATAGCTGAACAGAACCATAGTGGATTCAAAGAGTATCCTTGAAAAATTCCACGACGTATAGGTATCTCCTTGGTTTTAATTAACCAATTGGTCGAGTGTGTGCCTGTTTCATTATCACAGAATCGATGATGAGATGTCCTTGCACCCGTCGTGTTTCCTTCTGCATCCCTTCAGCTCCTCTACTCGTATTTTTTTATCATAAACCTGTTGGTATATTCGATTGGATATGCATGAGGTGAGTATTTTGTAGAACGTTGGCAGACAAGTGATTGGCCTATACTGAAACGGATCTTGTGTTCTATCGCTCTTAGGTAGCATATATGTTAAGCCTTGTGTTAGGAAAGTGGGTGTTCTCCTAGGATCTGAAGAAAATACGTGAGCTGTTTCGCAAAGGCTCCATAGAGTTTATTAAAATTTTTTGTATCAGAAGTTGTGGATATTATCCTGTGGCCTTCCAATTGTTGGGTGCTCTAACTGCTGTTGCGATTTCTTCCTCCGTTATTCCTTCGAAGTCTATATATTTGATATCAAGGCGATGTTCTCCATTCGTGATCCATTCAGCATCTTTATAATGTTCTTTGGGGTTTAACGCGGTTTGGAGGAACCTTTGGTTTTGGTGTTTCCTTTCAGTACACTTATGTATCTTGAGAGCCTCTTTGATTTTGCTTGCAGTTTCTACTTTAAATTGTCCATATAAACGTCGATGTATTGTTTGTGATCAGGGTGTTTTGTGTTCGTACCAATTTTTCTATGAATTTTGCGTATATGTGATTTCGAGCGCCTTGAGGGTTTATCTTCCATTAGGAATTCTGTGAGTCGACCGATCACAGCTCTAATATTGTCAATATTCTTCTCCAGTCGTTTTGGCATGGTGGTTTTCTGACGCTTTTTGGCTCAGATCGAATCAGAGTTGTGGGGACTTGTTGTTGTGTTGTCAAAGAACCGCTACAGCTCCACAGTAAATCGAAGTGTGAATCTTCTCCAAGGTGTTCTGGATATTGAACACTGTGTTTATGCTTGATAGGATGATATTGGTATTCTTGTTCGTCTTGAATTTGGGCAGATTAGGTCGTTTAGTGGGGTTACTACCACTGAATTCAGTTATTGCTCTATTGAGTTCTGATCTTGGCAAATACATAAATTCGTTCTGTTGATTCGGCTCAGGAGGACGTTCTATGTTGATATTCATTTCCGTGGCTTCTATGCTATCTGTAACACTTTCATTTACTCTGGTATACCGTTATTAGTATCATCATCTTCGCTTCTGAGTTCCATTATGAACTCTTCCCGTATGCTTTGCAGCGTTTCTAAATCAAGTAGCCATTTTTAACAATTGTTCTTCGTTGATCCGAAATTCTAGTAGTATTTTCATTATTATTATAAAAGACAATGAAAGAATTTTAAGATAGATTACTCAATAATAAGTTACCTTTGAACGACGCTGAACTTGATTTCGTTGCCCTCAGGTAGTGCTAATGTATCAAGGAGAGAAATAAATTGAAAATAGAGATCAACAGGTACAGAAAAGTGAAGGGAGAACAATCGATCAAGTGGGGTAGAATTCCTTACAAAGTTAGCTAAAAGTTTGCTTTTTGATCTTTTACATTATTCATCCAGCAAGAGTACAACGTAGAAGAAGTTCTAGACATTTTCCACGGTTCCCGGAAGATTTTTTTCGATGTATTCTCCGAAGCGTCTTATGAAAATGCGGTGGTTGTATAGTGAATATGAAAAATATATTCCTTATTCCTCCGAAAAGGATCAGCGGATTAATGATCTCCTCGACATTTCGAATTCCTTGTTAATTACATTAAGCCCTGATTGTTAAAATACTCTTCAGGGAAATACATAAAGGATTATTACGTGCTTCATCGCATTATCTGTTCTTGGATAATAATAAAGTTTTATTTTTACAATTAATTACATACATAGAGAGTAATAACCAATGAAAAAGCAGAGGCTTAATCATTCCGAAGGATGTCTAGCCTGTTCGCCTTTGAGATAGGTATATTTTGGTAAATTTAAATTTATAACAACTTCATTTGCGTGGAATGTTTTTTTTTCTATTTGAAAGTAAAGTTAGTTTCACAGCGCGTAATTAGGAAACAAAAAGTCACTATGTTTCTTGAATTGTTCGTAACGATAGGCTTATTTTTTTTTCACAATCGGGCGTTAGTTAAATCCGGTATTTTAGTCACAATTTAGGTTTTTTCTCACAATTTAGATATTTTTTCTTTTTCTTTTTTAAATCACTCCGCAAAATTTCCGAACTCAGTCTTTTAACTAGGCACTTTCGTTTTTCCGCTGATTAATTAAAATTCTATTTCTGTTCTTCCGGCACGAAGAATCCAAAGCTCCACTTTCTTTTTGAAACATTTGTAGTTGTGGTGCCAGATATTTGCTGGATCTTTGTCTTTATTTTATTCGAACGTAGCGTTTTGTAGTCTGAGTCTTTTCCCCTTGTATCATATTTATGATCAATGGGGTTTACATTCATCTTACTCGTAAATACTTGAGTTACTAGTTTCAGCGCATACAACTGTCTAATGTCAAGCATTCCTGACAAAGCGAAAAACTCTTCACTCGAAAATATGCGCCCTTCACCATACATGATTTTCAGGATCCATTTCTGCAAAATATTAAGTTTTTCAACATGGCAGTCATACACTCCTCCCCACCCAACATTTCCACATGTAAGATGTACTTGCACGAATACGTGATATAATATTTTCAGATGGTTTATATTCATTTCACTTTTGTAGTATTCGAAAATGCCCAGTAACTTCCGAAGATTTTTTGCCACATAATTATAGTGGTGATCCCATTTCATATGACGGTCAAGCACAATGCCCAAAAATTTTACTGTGCCTGAAGTGGCCTCACTAATGATAGTGTCCTTGTCGATATTCAGTGCGCCTTGCAGATTGGATTCGTAACAGGTGAAAGATAAGTATACTGATTTTTCTGCATTTAGTGTTAGTTTATGATGTTTCAAACACTTTCCTATTTTCGCGAAATTTTTTTTTCGCTATTTTTGTAGATTTTCCCATGTTCTAGCCTCATAAAGTATTGTGGTATCGTCAGCGAAACTCAAAACATTTCCACGAAGTTCCATTTAAAGAAGGTCGTTCAAGTATAATATGAATAATAACGGGCCCAATACCGTTCCCTGGGGAACGGCGTAAGTAATCTGCTTAAATCAGTTCCAATTTTAACCACTTGTTTCGTACCATTTAAATAACTTGTTCATAACTTCAATGCCACACCCTGAATCCATATTTCTGCAACTAAGTAAGTAGTTTATCATGGGGAATGATATCGAAGGCTTAAAATAAGTCTATGAATATGCAGAGCACCGGTACGTTGCTATCTATGCGATCGTAAATATACGTAGTTAACTCCCTTATTGCGTCCTCAGTCGATCTGTGTTTCCTGAACCCATATTAGCTCTCCGACAATAGATTGTGTTTGTCCAGAAAGCTTACCATTCGCTGTTTAATGATTTTCGCAAAAATGTTTGCAATATTGGAAATGAGGGTAACTGGACTATAATTCGACATTTTAGTTCTGTCTCCATTTTTATGTAGTGGCTTGATGATGCCGTTTTTCAAACATTCTGAAAAACATCCTGTACTGAAACATTCATTTATGAGATCAGAAAGTGGCGTACATATCTCTTTTCTTATCTCTTTCAGCGTCTCAGAGCGTAACCCATCAAATCCCGGAGCTTGATTTGATTTAAGCTCAGATATAACTTTCTCAACCTCAATTGGATCTGTGGGAGATGAAAAAAGTTTCTCTCAAACAAAATTTATACTCTTCAATATCAGTTGGCTTTTTTATCTTATTAGCATTTTCTGCGCCTTTTTCACTATAGTATTCATTGAAGCTATTTGCTATCGAAATTCAATCTCCTATCATCCCATTTTTCAGGCTTCTAATCATCTTAATATCTTTTTCAGCTTTGAAATTTTTTCGCAAAATTTTATTTACGTGGTTCCAGAGAGCTTTGGACTCACCACAACTTTTTTCGATACATCTGTACAAGTATTCTCTCTTTGAGATATTTATAAGTTTCTGAAGTTTATTTTTGTAATGCATGTAATTTTCTTCTTCTTTACCGATTCAGCATTTAGAAGGGCTCGTGAAGCTCACAATTCTAAAAGGAAGATGTTACAAGGGGATGTGGAAAAGCGCAAAAAAATTCCCTTGCGTTAACAAGAACTGAAATTGATAGCATGGCTCTGTACTGGGACGAAAATGCCATGATAGATTTTGTTGAAAAAATGTTTCCATATTGTTGCTTATGAATCAGCATTGCGTGGCGGTGAAGCAGCAACTTGCAAGGTATACTTTTTCAAAGAGGAAAAATTTAATAACGGAGTAGTGACTGGTCGTATTGAATATAACCCAGTATTCTCGAAAACTTGCGAAGGCGGCTCAAAAAAATGCTGCCATAGTAAATGGCTAGTAAAAAATAAGGAAAACCAAGATTTATGTCCTGTGAGGCTGTTTCATAAGATATTGTCGAAAACACCCAATCATATCACAAGTGATAGATCATTTCGGGCTCCCAATCAATTTTGGAAAAACAGTACGTCTAAGGGTTGGTACAAAAATATGCCTTTGGGAATAAATGAAATTTAAGTTGGACTGGATACGAAAAATAAAAAAATCACAAATTATTCTTATAAATCCAGTACTGTTTCGAACCTATCTAGGGCAGGTGGCAGTGAACAAGAATTGATCAAACTAACTAGACACTCCACGGCAAGCTCTATTAAGCCCTACCTGCAACTGAACAATGAGCATCATTTGAATCTTGTTTCAAATCTTCGAAAAACTTCTGCGAATGCTGAAACTTCCATAATTCCTCAGGCATCGTCCCATATAGAATCGACCCGGAGTGAAAAAATTGTATATAGTAATTGCATTTTCAATAACTGCTCATTCCAATAATAACTAAACATGTTTGTAATGAATGCTTTATGTTTTTCTCAATGAGTTTCTGTGCATTTCTCAATAAAGAAAAGTTCATTTTGTACGTTTTGTCATTCGCTGAATTTTCTAATCTCGTTTCTTCACACTTATTTTTCGGCAATTCAACTCGACCTGCTCGACAAAATCACGAGAGCTACGCGTCCAGTTCTCGTTGAATTGCCTGCACGTAAGTATTCGAAAACTCGCATAGAAAAATATCCGGCCAAATCTGAGCTCTTGTGGTATTACTCGCGATAAGCTAGCTATAATACGATCATTGTAATCAATTTTTGCTTTGTTAATCTCGTTATGATAAATGAACCTCAACCTTTTATGCAAGAACTTGAGATTATCCAACTTATATATCCCAAACATGTCAGAAACCAGATGTAGCCGATTTTTCATCCCTCGGAGACCATCAATGAACCAATTACCCCCAGCACAGCTCTCCCACACCCTTGTGACTTTCTCAGGGAATGAAGATTAAAAAGAATCAATAAATTTATTTTGAAAAATATTAAATGCACTATAGCATTCTAGACTTTCATCCCTGACAAAATCCCAATTCATTTCACTCAGACATGCATACTATTGAAACCTGCCTGAGAAAGTGGCCTAAGCTTAATCGTAGAATGTTTCGGAGCACCAACAAAGAGATCCACGATAAACTCCTGAGCATCATAGTAAGAAAATTCTGATTCTACAACACAAGAATGTTCATGACTCCTCAAGAAGTTGACAAATATATTATTAAGGCAGTTCTTACCTCGGGTAGGCTCAAATATTTTCTGGAAGAGACCAAATGACTTAAATAAATCACAGAGTGCTGCACACTCTTTATTGTCTGTATTGAATCTAACGTTAAAGTCTCCACAAATAATAATATTATATGATGAATCAAATCTATTTAAAATATTCTCAGCAATTTTTAAGGAACAATCAAGATCTCGCGTAGGAGGTCTATAAAAACATAAAACAAACATTTTAAAACTAATTAACCGAACGGCTGATATGTCACAATCACCTTCCACAGACAGTTCACTCAGTGCACTGAGACATGTTACATCTGGGTCGCTGGTAAGAATCATAGAACCACCATGTCGTGATACAGGTCTGGCAAAAAATGAACCAATCTTCCATGCGAGAAATGAAAAATCTGCCATGTCACCAACATTATGCCAATGCTCGGTCATACAAATAACATCGAATTCACGATTCCGGCATAGCAGGAATGCCTCAAATTCATTACTTCTATTTCTGATTATTTGTGCATTGGTATGAAGTCAAGCAAAATTTCTGCTTACCTTATCATGGGGCATTAATACCCTTATTCAGACCTTAGTTATGGTCATCGTTGTTTTCACTGTAAAAACTGAGTCTAGGGCACCGTCTGGCCAGTAGGCATCATCTCTATCACCACTTTTTTCATATAGAGTAACTTTAAAGGAACTGTAGCAATCTGGAAACTTAGATGTCAGGCTTTCGCCTTGCGCTTCCGGAAAATTCACCTTCACCATTTCAGTAAAACTTTCCAACAATGTACCTGCTTCGATCCTGGTAACGAATAAGTTCATTTTCATATTCGCTGACTTTATCTTACTTGGCTTTGATGCACTAGTAATAGACCAGCGCTTTTTTTTTGTTTATGTTTATTATTATTGATGACATTTGAAATAGGTGCTATGACTCCTACATCAGTGCAGGCTTGTGACTCGTAACATCACACTGCCCCCTTGGTATTTCGGAATTTGTCTTGCTACTCGGAGTCTAGCTTGTCTTTCACGACCCTTTGAAACCCGAATTCGGCGGTCATCTGATCGAACACCAATTCTGGTCTCATTCGAAAAAAGAACATTTCGCCAATTCTTAATATTCCAATTTTGGTGCTTGATACACCAATTATTTCCGTTAATTTTTTGTTGTCTGGTTAGCTCAGGAACTCTTAAGGGCATTCTGCTGTACAAAACCCTTGAACGAGGACTTTGACATTTCGTTTCGACTGATAAACTGATGCATGCCTGTTGTTTCAGAAATTGTCTTTGGAGTATGGGGTACGGTGTACTAGGGTCTCTTCTTGCAATTTGGCACAAAGAGCGGTCTTTTTTTTCAGAAATGATCATCTTACGACTTCTTCTAGGCCTATTTTTCAGAAATTGTAGCTTCACGTATCGGGCGTAGGTTTTTGAAATCACCCCCTGTGATACCCTCATTGTGGCAGCTATATTCTTCTGGGTCACCCCTTCTTGAACGAGAGCAATTATTTAGCCCGTCTGCACATCGGACAATCTAACGAAGTTTCGAAATTCACAGTTTTCAATCTCAATAACGACTGAGTACAATATCCGGAACATGTGGTGATGATTCAACATTTCTTTTCAGAGATCCAGTTTTTTTACAACAAGAAACTTTATTCTTCACAAGTAGTCAAAGATTTATGGTTAGAAACAACCAATTAAGTGTTTTCTGTGTGTTTTTTAAGGAGAATTCCAATTCTCTTTCATTTTCAGTCATTAAATAGACGGGGTTCAACTTGGAATTGGAGAAGAATTGAGGATTCAAATCAAATAAAATTGGACGTTCATTACAAAACACCCTGTACAGTTGTATCAAGAAATTCTCATCGTTCATGAATAACAGGTTTGAGAGAATAATTTAGGAGTGAAATTGAGATTCCAAGACTCAGTTCAAGCGTACACTGATCTAAAAGAACTCAATTTATTTCGGATTAACACGATCTGATCAATGATCTACAAATCAGAAAATAATTTCAGGTTAATTTTCTATATAGTTGCAGTATATAAAACAGAAATAAACTCATGGGCCGATTACACACTAAATAGACACCCAGTATACAATGGTTTGTAAATATTCTCGATTAATTCTTATCCAATGAGATCACTTCTAGATTAACGATTGTCCGTCTTTGACGCAAACTTGAAAGAAAACGGCTGAATCATCAAAATCGACAGAAATGAATTATCTTCTTTCAGGGTAAGGTTAGGAAAGTTTCAGAAGCTGACGAGTCAGTTTATGCAAACGCACAAGTACTTGTATACTTTCAGCCTCCAGGCCTTTCAGCAAACCGATAACCCCATTTAGCAGAATTCAATCAATATACAATGAACCGGCGCCACATGTTCAAGTGGATCCCTGTAGACCATCGGGATATATCGGGGGATGGGTGAACGTAAGAAAGGAGGTTCTTGATTGCTTGTTCCTCAGTGCCAATATTTGAGTGAATACTAAAACGATATTAATGTTTGCGACATCGAAAGGCTTTTGTGAATTCTTCCGAATTATTATTGGTGTTTTCAATAGTTATTGCAGACTTCAGGTGATGCAGAAGAAATTGAAATCTCACTAATAGCCCATGGATATTTTCGCTGGGATAATATATGTAATTGTTTATGTCACTTATTAAGAACCAACTTTCTATGTTCAGATAATGACGTTGGAATCTATTTACAATGTCAATTCTTTTGTGCTCGATTAGAGTAAAGAATTCAATCATAATTTCAGTGTTCGATGAAACGCTGCTATGATAAGTCTACGCAGAAATCGATTTTATTTACGACTTTGATTTCATTGAGCAAACGGCTATGAAAACTGAAGTGAGCTCCAGGAATTAAACGGTTATGACTGTTTTTCGGGTCAATCAATATTTTATGGCCTCGAAAAATCTTTATATTCTTCCACTCTGTTACTTTTTGAATACGATGTATTGATGCGTTATCCGCTTGTATCTAACAAGTATTCATTCATAGAAATATTTTACATATTGAACGGTTGTTATTTTCAAAACTTCGTAGACATGATTGCAACCCAAATATATGTGTATAATTGGATTTTGATAGAATTATAATTGTACACACTGTTTTCGTCACACAAACTTCGTGATGGTTTTTATTCATTTTGATGAACCCTCATTCAAGAACATTTACTATTTTGTTGTTTTGTTACATATATATAGGATGTTGTAACGTGCTAAAAGCACGTCACAACAACTTGAGTTAAAGCACCTGATTCCAGTCAACCCTCTATATGTGTTAATAATCTGATACGCATAATCCGCATATGATAAGTACATGTGCTACGAGCATTCTTCAGTTTAGGTGTTTTCTTCTTTGCAGACCTTCAAGTGAATTATTCGAACTTGAAAATCCTCCTAAACTGCAGTTAATTAAATTATATTGAAATTCATATCTTGTATCTCAAATACTGTGTAGTGACCTATATCAAAATATAGGTCCTAGGTGGAGACCTGTATCTAGAAAGTCCTGCATAGACATTCCTAGGTGTGAGGTCCAAGATAGGCATTCCTAGGTGGAGACCCATAGATAGAAAGTCCTAGGTGGAGACCCGTATCTAGAAAGTCCTAGGTGGAGACCCATATATAGAAAGTCTTAGGTGGAGACTCGTATCTAGGAAGTCCAAGGTGAGGAGACCTAGACAGACATATCTAGGTGAAAAGCCCTAGATGGAAATTCCTAGGTAGAGACTCGTACGTGGAGCTCAGCAGCTGAAATAGAGATTTTTCTCAAAGGCAGCAGTAAGACCAAGAACCACCAAGATAAGTCTTATTTCCTGTATTTATAATATAGAAGTATTTGTGACACTATGTTTCATTATCATAATTTATGTTATTGATTAAATATCTAAGTAAAACTTTCTTAACTTTTCTTCAAAGATCTCAGTGACGAACATTGAATAAGAGTCTCATTACTCATTTCCTCTGTGCTTTACCAGAGTATTAAAGTTAATTTTGTTACAGTGTTCATGCAAATAGATTTAAATTCAATTCAAATTTCCCACCTCCCAAAACACACAAAAATTTCTAAGGACACCTACCTGGTGGATGTACACTTCGATGTAGCGAGGGCCCTCTCAGCACAGGTTGAACTCAAAGATTGTTGTAGATTCATATTATGAATGAAATGTTTTCTAATGATTTTCAATCGACATTGGAAACACCACTCTTCATGCGATCAGTCTGTTGGAAACTTAACTCGCTCTCCGCACATGTCCTTTTCATCGGTGCCGACAAATGAAAATCTTTGTATGTTTTGGCATGCGGGAATTTCGAATCGAACTTAAATCTACCTTCATAATCATTCCGGTCGCCAAACATGAAAAAAGTTTAACTAAAACAAGTTTATTATGTTTTAGAAGCAAAAAGAAGAATAATAATTAATAATAATTACCACACAATTGTCATTGAATGTTTCAATTATCAGCTAAGGGTAAGGGACATATCTCAATCACAGGCCTACGACATTCAGCTATTGCAGTTGGTTACTACCTGTATTTTTTCGTCATTTCATCTACTGCATTGGTGGTTTCAGTTCATTCCTCATCACTACAAGGGTATTTTCTTTTATTTCGTTACTCGGTTCAGTCCATTTATAGCGCTACTGCAGAGTATTTAAATATTCTAAATGTCACTATTTCCAAAAATCAGTTTGCATTCTCTGAAGCGATTGCCACCGCGATGAAGAATTTAGTTTTGCGTTAGAAAAATCTGGTTCTGGAATGGAATTGTGTGGTTCAAGGGTTGAGAAGTGACCTGGAGTTAAGGGGAGAAGATCGGTCGGATCGAGACTTTGTGCATAAAGTGTTCTTTAATATGAACAGACTCTACTTGACAAAGAAACGTGTGAAATTCCTCGAAAGTTAATCTCTGATCTCCAACTACTATTAAGAGATGAGACTTAACGGACTTTACACTAGCCTCACTAAGACCATTGGAATGTGGTGCTCCATGGGGTGAAAAATTTCATTTCATCTACAATGAATTGCAAGCCTCTTCTGCGCCAGCAAAATTTGTTCCACAGTCTGAATAAATTGATGCAACTCTATCCCGTCGCGCAATAAACTCCTTGAAGGCTGCAAGGAACGTATTCGATGACAAGTCCGAAGCCATTTCCAGGTGAATTGCTTTGGTCCAGTGCAAAAAAATACACAAGTATATGCCTTATACACCTTAGCACCTTTATATCTGCCCATAGTGCATAATCGATGTATACATGAATTTCAGTTGTAAAATTCGGTAACTTAGTATATCACCCATAAGCTGATTTTTGCTCGACACGAAAACATCGAATAGAGAAAAAAAGATGTGACAGATTGCTCGACGAGCTGACAATATCCAGTACTGTTGACGAAGAAGATGACGCAACGTATTTAGACCAGAATGTAGACATTTCAAATGTGTGGATTCAATTATGAGATCAGTGAGTCGATGAGAACGTAGACGACACCTGCATACCCTGCTTGAGATGCGCCACTGAAACTATGGAGTTCACAACGATATGCTTTATTACATACCTAGGTTAACGTATTTCTGACAATAGTGGGAGTTCTTCTTTGAATTTGATCCAATTTGTGAGAATATCTTTCGGGAGTATCTCATCCCAACCGGTCCGAGCCGACCAAAGTTTCTGCATCAAATTCTTGGCTAAAAATGAAACGGGAGAACAAAATACAAGTGGATCGAATATCCTAGCTGAAACTAGGGCCACCCCTGGTTGACATTTCGTTTCCGGTTATGAGGGAAACGATTTTCAAATGGGACAATCTTTAGATTTTTGCTTATTTTAATTGTTCATTTCACAATACGACCGTTTGACATATTTTTTAAAGAAAAACAAAACACAACTTTTTTTAGCAATTTTTAATTTTGGTTCTAGAAGGCCATGAACAGTAACAATAAGCTCAAAATCTCTAATTGCTCATTTTTACGGGGTGTCAAAGTTAATAACAAATGAAAGAACAACAAAAACGAAATAATTATAATAAATGTTCATAAATACCACCATTTTCACGATAACAACATCGCAAACGATTGATGGTTCCCATCACAACATTATTTAACAGTTGGGCTGTAATGCCTGCAATAGCCTCTCTCAAACGGTGCTCCAATTCTGTTGGGTTCTAATAGATGTTTAGTAGATCTCATTCTTCTAATGGCCTCACAGGAAATCTAGTGGACTCAAATCTTGCGATCTTGCTGGCCAGCTTATGGGAACATTTGTACCAATTCATTTTTCGGCAAATATTTCGTCAAAACACCATGAAACCCCCCCTTGTGTTGTGAGGAGGTGCACCATCTTGTTGAAAATATATTTCATTCACAACATCTAATGGCAATTAGTCGAATTCATCTTGAATTTTGTTCCTCAATTCCAAATCTCTCCCTTGTCAATGAACCTTCGAGAATTTTTGGGCCTATTAAATATCTTCCTTACTTGGAAGTTTCCATCTTGATATCTGTGCTCATGTTGTTGCGACCAGTACCTGTATTTTGCCTATTGTAGCAATCTCTACTATGCGCCATGGACCTGCTTCGTTCCGAAATGTATGAATTACAGAAACATTGAAATGAAACCGAGAGAACGGATTCTGATGTTGAAAGAAAGAACGTCATGAAAACAAGGGTTTTTCCTGAAATGTCAAGAAACTGCGATAGTAAAGTACAAACTCTTGGCTCTTTGTATGTGTCTAAAATTCCGTTGATAACAAGTTAATTATTTCCTGAGATATTTGAAGCAATAAATATTTTTCAATAGAGATGAAGGGCTTAAATCGACTTGTTCATTGATAAGTCTACCTGAGTGTTTGTATTTATTGATTTCTAAAGTTTCCCAAAGATCTACCTTCCAATAATTATTATCTGAATGCACAATTTCAAACTTTGGGCCGAAAGAATGATTATTTTGTAAGAGATGATTCGCGTAATTTGAATCTGATTTTCATTTGAAAAACTGCGTTTATGTTCCGATATTCTAATATTAAAATTTCTATCTGTTCTACCAATGTAGAAATTATCACAGTCATTGCAATTCAACCTATAAACACCTGATTTATTGTTTTTACCTGGTTTGGTTTTATTATTTTTATATATTTGCCTAAATTATTATTAGTTTGGAAAGCTATGTTGAAATTATTGCTACTCAAGAATGATTTCAGTTTCTCACTTGTAATACCAACGTAGGTTAAGGTGTTGAATTTTTGTTTCAATTTATCGACAGGGTAAACTACATTCAATGCGATTCTACTTTGTTTTTTATTTAAAATATTATTTATTAGTTTGGGATTGTAACCATTATTTTTGGCTATGTGTTTAATCAAATTTAGTTCTTTGTTGAAATTTTCTGGTGATAACGGGATGTTTATCAATCTATGAATAAAACTATTGAATGCTGACATTTCATGTTGATATGGATGACACGACGAGTTATGTATTATAATATCTGTATGTGACGGCTTATGGTAAATTGCGAAAACATGTTTTCCATTTTCATTCGAAATTGTTACGTCTAAGAAATTTATCGAATTATTGCTTTCTATTTCGGTTGTGAATGCAATTTTTGGATGTAATGAATTTATATGATTTTCGAAAATTTTCAACTGTCTATCTGTTCCTGTGAAGCAAATAATGATATATTATTAAAGACGGCTTCATTATGGGCAATCCGTTAAGTCCTTTGTTAGCAGAAATATTCATAAATAACTTACAGAAATTAATTCATAATCATCCACTCAGTAAATATTGTTTATACTGGTATCGCTATGTAGACGATATCATTATTTGCTTCACAGGAACAGATAGACAGTTGAAATTTTTCGAAAATCATATAAATTCATTACATCCAAAAATTGCATTCACAACCGAAATAGAAAGCAATAATTCGATAAATTTCTTAGACGTAACAATTTCGAATGAAAATGGAAAACATGTTTTCGCAATTTACCATAAGCCGTCACAAATTTCGAATGAAAATGAAAAACATGTTTTCGCAATTTACCATAAGCCGTCACATACAGATATTATAATACATAACTCGTCGTGTCATCCATATCAACATAAAATGTCAGCATTCAATAGTTTTATTCATAGATTGATTAACATCCCGTTATCACAAGAAAATTTCAACAAAGAACTAAATTTGATTAAACAAATAGCCAAAAATAATGGTTACAATCCCAAACTAATAAATAATATTTTAAATAAAAACAAAGTAGAATCGCATTGAATGAATTTTACCCTGTCGATAAATTGAAACAAAAATTCAACACCTTAACCTACGTTGGCATTACAAATGAGAAACTGAAATCATTCTTAAGTAGCAATAATTTCAACATAGCATTCCAAACTAATAATAATTTAGGCAAGTATATAAAAATAATGAAACCAAACCAGGTGAAAACAATAAATCAGGTTTTATAGATTGAATTGCAATGACTGTGATAATTTCTACATTGGTAGAACACATAGAAATTTTAATATTAGAATATCGGAACATAAACGCAGTTTTTCAAATAAAAAATCAGATTCAAATTACGCGAATCATCTCTTAGAATATAATCATTCTTTCGACCTACAGTTTGAAATTTTGCATACAGATAATAAATATTGGAAGGTAGATCTTTGGGAAACTTTAGAAATCAATAAATACAAACACTCAGGTAGACTCATCAGGGAACAAGTCGATTTAAGCCCTTCACCTCTATTGAATCTCTTCGGGGAGCAATCTATTCCTTAATTTAATTGGATTTACCTGTCATAAATGACCACTTAAGAAGAAGCAACCCAATAAGCTTTTAATTACTCAAGAACATTTATAGTTATATTCTCATTTATATTTTTCCTGTATATTCATTCGTCAGAAGAAGCTACGGTGTAGTGAAACGCGTAACGAATCGCAGTTATTAAGTAAAATTCCTTAAAACACAGTACTTGTTTTTATTAGAAATAAATATGGAATATATTAAGTACGGCGAAATAAGCTTGCTTTTATTTGATAAAAATTTACTACCAATATCGTTCATTTTTGCTATATAAAAAAATACTGTTTCTTAATTGGTTATCAATAAAGTGAAAATTTCTTTAATTTATTAATTCTATGTAAATTCATTTGAATTATAAAACGAAACACAATTTTGCCTACTTCCTATTTTATTTTTAAATACATGGCCGGTTTCGTCCCTTAGATCATTATTCACATAATAGATATCTACTTGAAAATGATTTGAGTCGAAACCGGTTGTGTTTGTAAAACGTATTCTAAAAAGTAAACAGAACTGTCTTATTTCGTTTCATGATTATTGTGAAGGTTAGTTTCACATAATTTCAAGTGAAATATCATTCAGGGTCAATTTTAATATAATTTCCGTAAGGAAGTGATAGAATAAAGACAATATCCAAAACACTGCATTACTATTACGAGATAAGTCTTCAGTACTAAGTGAATATGATGAATTGAATTTTTTGCTTTCGATAGAAATATAAGCGAAAACAATCTAACCGACAGGAGTCAAGAATAAATGAATCGACGGAGCAGTCGAGTTTCGTCGTTCCCATTGCTTTATTAAAATTGCAGTCGCAGTTTATACCCCTTTTCTTAGCGCTGACTAGGTGAAGCGAGCTAGTGTACTGCTCCGCGAAATCGTAGTTCTTTGACGATGCGACGAGGCCGGAATAGTCGCATTCTGTGCTCCGGTAAAATCACAGACTGGCCCACCTCTAATTATCAACAAAGGCATCTTGAAAAGTCACACTGATATTTTTATGATCACAGAATATTATAAGTATGAACAAGATTATTGCATCGCCAACGTAGTTATTGTTATTAGCGGATGGGAAACTCTGAAAAAATTGCCTAGGTATTTTCCACTAGAACTCCAGAACCGTTAAGAACAGAGCGACGTGAGTGGTTTAAAAAAAGATACAAAAATACTGGTTCAGCAGTACCGGGAGGCCCAATATGGTTGTCTCAGAAGAAAACCTACTTTTTGAGGAAAAACTGAAATTTAAAACTATGACACCCCGTAAAAAATGAGCAATTAAATTTTTAGATACAATCTTGTATTTTCGTGATAGGAGATGTTGAGCTAAGCCAATTGTCAATAAGATGAAAATTGCAGAAAAAAAAGATAGTGCTTTTTTTCTCTTTCAAATATGCCAAAAGGTGGTACGATGAGATGAACAATTAAAATAAGCAAAGAATATAGGATGTACCATTTGAAAATCCAATTTGGTATCGTTTCCAGCATAACCGGAAACGAAATGTCAAACATAAACACCTCACAAAAGTCTAGGGAACACTTACCAATATCTTTAAAATATGAATTTGACGATTCGAATTTATAGAAATCTTTCGATTTTTGTTAGGATGTATTGTATATGATGTAGTCTCAAGAAAACAAAATGATATTTGACTTCTCCAAAGCACCTATTATAAAAAAAAAATTGAAATTTGAAAATGACGAAATTTGGTAAAACACAAAAAAACTTCCTGAACTAATATTTTCGAAACCATATGGAAGCACTTATATTTTTCAGTACCCAGAAGGTCCACCTCTTTTATTAATGACACTTTGGCATCGTCGCAGCATGCTCAATATTAAATTGTCCATTACATTTTGGCCTAAGTCATTCCAAGCCCCCTGAACTGCTAATCGAAGCTCCTGTTCATGATGGAAGACGTTTTGACGCAGGAGTTTTCTTTTTAGGGTGTCCCACACATGCACGATGGGATTCAGATATGGGGAGCAGGATGGCCACGGTAGAAGATCGATATCATTCTCTTCAAGAACGTTCAAGACAACTCTTGAACGATGAGGAGGGGCATTATCTTATTGGAAGAGTGGATTTTGACACATTGTTTGGAGATACTACTACAGGTAAAACTATCTCATTTGCGTAAGAATTTCCCGTGAGGTTGTTCTGTATGAAAACGAGGTCAGTTTTTCCACCAACGCGTATACTTCCCCAAAACATCACTGATCCGCCTCCCTGTCTAACAACTTCTCGAGCAAGCTGGAGACGGTTTTGCTTTCCAGGTTCCCTCCATATTCGAATTCTTTCCGATTCGGTATAATAACTAAATCTAGATTCATCACTGAAGAGAACTGTGGCCCACCTCTCTTGATCCCAGTTGACGTGTTCTTGGCACCAAGCTAAACGAGCAGCGCGATTTCCATGGGTCAGTTGTGAAACTCTTAAAGGACGTCTGGAGTGGAGTTGACCTTCGTGCAGTCGATTTCTCACAGTTTGGTGAGAAATTTGTACGTTATAAACTCGTGATAGCTCTTGAGCTAATTGAGATGCTGTGGTAGTACGATCTCTTCTGGCTTGTAAAACCAAAAACCGGTCTTAGGCGACTGAAGTAATCCTGAAACGACCTGTATGGCGTTCTTCTACGCTACCTGTTTCATTGAAACGTGACCATAAACGGTTTATGACACTTGGGCTACTTCCCAGAACCCTGGATACTTCCCGTAGTGAACTCCCAGCTTTGAGCATGCCAACGGCTCGTAACATCTCTTCTCTAGTCAAATGTCGTATTTCCATGGTCAAATCACAAAACTTGAATCTTTTATTTGTGCTTACAACAGAAACAAAGTGCCAACTAACTAATTTCAAACACTAAATACATGAAATGATTATAAAGCAGCGTCGCATCTGCTGCATTTTCAGTTTTTTATAAAAAAAAACTGAAATCTGTTGCGGCACTCTACATAAATTGGTGAGAAATTGATGCAGGTGTTCATTTGTTAAAAGAAATCATCCATATTGATCGTTCTGGATACGATATATCGATATTCAGAAGTGTTCCCTAGACTTTTTTGAGGTGTTTATAGATGTTATGAAATTCAAAATGTTATCTTCTATCGGATTCCTCGATTTCATCAAAATATTCCAAATTGAGAAAAGTGACATGGGTGGCTGTAGTTTCAATTACACCCGGTATATTCATTTTTGACCTCGTTTTTTCGATTGAATAACTCAATTTAGGCGCCTATATAACGATTGCATTTAATTTAGTTTGTTACATAGTAAATATGCCGCGAAAGTGTTCTAATAACTCGGACAGTTTTTGTTATGTGTGGAGAAACTTAACTCTCATATCTCAACTAGGATTTCATCAAGTCAAGCAAATTGAAAACTTTTCTAAAAGTTTCACTTGAAATTCAAGCTTTCAAAAACTTAAAGGTATGATTTTTGTTTTCGCAACCCAAAAGCTTGAATTGACATCAAGCTTTTTCAAGACGCCTGATAGATTGATACTTGAGCATAAAGTGAAGTCCTAATTTAATACTTAAAAGCTCAATATTAAGAAAAAATTCGAATTCCAACAGAATCAACAGTAAAAAAATTCTTCAAGCATACCGATGGCAAAATAGCGTGTAATCAACTCAGTGATCAAACTTTAGCCTCTTTGAATGAATATAGTGATGCTCAACAATTTGTAAATAAACTGAAAATTAGATGACTTAAAATCTTTTCATTTGAAGTTGACTATAAAAGAAGACAGTTAAAATATATTGACAGATTTAAGGACTCTGATAGCTATGATATATACTACATAAATGCAGATATTCTCAACACTGCAAAATATTATATATCAGAATCTTTCTCTCATATAATAACTAAATGTATTGAAAAGAAATATCTTCAGATGATTTCAAGGTGGCAAAAGTGAAACCTACACACAACCAAATTTATGTGGAGCCTCCCGATATTTTGAAAATTACCTCAGAAACAAATGATAGAAAATAAGAGACTCTTTCCACACTTAGTAAATTGATTGAGAATTGTTTTGTCACGGAGTAGGTGTTTTTTTTTCTCGACCTCAGTAGCTTATATTACCTCCTGATACAAGCCTGAATCTGTCTAGGCATGCTTTGGATTAGGTTTTCGACCTCCTCTGAAGTGATATTCTACCACTCTTCTCTGGCGGCTTGAGTGAGCAGTTGTTGGGTTCATGGATTATCCAGGCGAGATCTAATTTCTCTTTTGAGATTATACCATTAATGTTAAATAGGATTTAAGTTTGGAGAGCAACCTGGCCACCCCACAATAGCGATTCCCTCTATTTCAATATAATGTCCCGCGAGGTTGCTGATATGCGGAGGAGCATTTTCTTGCACAAAAGTAAAATTCTCACCGTGGGCGCCTTGGCAGAGCCTCACTATTGGCTCCAGCTTTAGTTCCGCATAATTTCTAGCCGTTACACTCGAAAGAGACGAAATCAAATCTGCTTTGCCTCCCAGTAATGCCACCCCAAAACGTCACACTGTCGCCTTGGTATTTAGGAATTAGTCTTGCTGCTCGGAGTCTAGATCGTCTTCCACGACTCCTTAAAACCCGAATCCGGCGGTCGTCACATCGAACACCAGTTCTGGTCATATCCGAAAAAAGAACATTTCGCCAATTCTCAATATTCCAATGTTGGTACTGGATACACCAATTAAGTGTCTGTTAATTTTTTGTTGTCTAGTTAGTTCTGGAACTCTCAGGGGCCTTCTGTTGTTTAAACTCCTTGAACGAAGTCTTTGACGTATCGTTTCGACTGATGTCTGTTGCTTCCAGAAACTGCCTTTGGAGTATGGGGTCCGACGCACTAAGGTATTTTCTCGCAATCTGGCACAAAAAGTGGTCTTGTTCTTCAGAAGTGATCTTCCTACGACTTCTTCTAGGCCTATCTTGCAGAGAATGTAGCTCTACGTAACGGGCGTAGGTTTCTGAAATCACCCTTGTGATACCCCAATTGTGGCCGCTATCTCCCTTTGTCTCACCCCTTATTCAACGAGAGCACTTTTTCCAACACTCTGCACATCGTACAATCCAACGTAGGGCATTTTCAATTATGATTGAAGGCTTTTTCAAATTTTGAAATTCGCAGTTTCAAATCTCAGTAACCACTAAGTACCCTATCCCGAACATGTGGTGATAATTCAACATTTCTTATCATATTATCCAGTTTTTTTAAAACAAAAAACTTCATTCTTCAAACTCCGCTCATAATCTCTGACATAAAAATATTCTGAGCATTTGATCTCTTCCAAAAGTGCATTGAGTTTCGGAAGAATATAAAATGAAATATTATTGTCAAAATTTTTGGACTGATTATCTGCATAGGATCCGAACACAGCTCACTTCGTTTTTCAGAAAAAAATTCTGAAAAGAATCTGAAGAAACTTCGTTTCGTAAATAATCTTCAAGTAATCTTGTGGTTTGTCACAGCGTGACGTCACATGAGAGGAGCTAATATGCGTGAAACTCTATCACCTCCTATACCATGGACATGGTATTTAAGATATTCTTTGTCAAAGGTAATGTTATTCCGTCACAAATGATAGAAAAAAACATTGTTCCTAAAGATGTTATTGTTATGTCTTGATTACAGGATGCTATATATTCATTCTCATAAAATTCAATGTCTCGATAAGATATCTCACATCTTATGGTAAGAGGCCATTAATCATTGTCTATAAGAATATAATCCGGCATGGAAACTTGGAAGGTTCATTTTATACATTCTCGGACGATGCGAATATTTTAATTTAATTTACAACTTTTATAAACTCCAGAAATAATTTCACAGAGAAACATCACATCAGAGTTATGAACGGTTCTTTTTCGATACTGTTTCCAAATATAGTGGAAACTCCTTTATTCGCATTTTCATTATTGGCGAAGAAAGAAATGCGACCCAATTCTTATATTCGCGGCTAAAGATTGCTTTATTCTCTGATCTAATCGGAACCTTCATATTCCGGGTGGGACAACCAAAACAAAAAAGGCTCAATAACTGCTAAACTATTCGTTTCTGGACAAAAAGCAGAAACAGGTCAATTTTCGTCTGGAGAAGGACATCCAGTAACACACGGTGATTTTATTTTACATCAACCGCCTAAGCAAGGGTGCACAAAACTCAAGTTTTTGAATGAGGAAGATAGGTTGAGTGATACCTCATTGAAAAGTCCTTTTGATTCTCAACAAAAATCTTCATAATTATTAAGTTTTGACATATTCGGAGGAAGATACAGCCTGGTTCGTCAAAAGACGAGTAATTTTCAGTGATTGTAAAATCTGTCGATTTCGAATGAACATTCACCGAAATACTATTGTATTTTGGGGAAAAGTATCTTTAAGCAGTGGTGCTTCGAATACACCCCTCAAACACCCCCTCAGATGATGGTGTCAACCCTTCAAATCTTCGAATTGATTAGGTCGTCCGAGTTTTAGCTCATAACAAATAGGTATTAAGAATTATCTGCTTCCAGCGAACGAATTTTCAAATCCGATTACATTTGAATGAGGATACAGGGTGAATCATGAAAAACTTCATACACCGTATAAGAGCCTCTTTACAAAGAAGCGATGATCACTCGGTGTCATCGGTTGAATCGCAAAAAATTGTTCTCCTACCGTGGACTGATGGAAAGCAGACATATGAAGACAACTCTAAAGCCTCTAACAGCATGGCATCCAAGGTTGAAATGAAACGAACTCAAGTAATATTCTCAATACAGAAAAATATTCATCCAAAACCACACAAGTGTAATGCAGATTTCTCAACATTAAATGCGGCAGTTTTTGTTTTTTTCCCAGATTGCTTCTATCTGATGAATGAAATTCGAATTAGGTTGTTTGTTCATCTAGCTGCTTTTCACACTCACAGGTTGCATCCATACCAGTATATTGGTTCATTCAATAGCTGAAAGAGTAGACATTTCCAATTTTTCTCAGCAATAATACTTGTGCAAATACGGCAGCTGCTATTTTCAATGAACGCCATGACGACAAACATATAAGTACCAAGTACATTTTGGAACAGGTGGAAAAATTTAGAGAAACTGACTCTGTTCAGAATAGGAAAAGAGAGCAGGTCCAAAGGCCCATACGAAATGAAGCATTGGAAACTGCATTGTTTGGGCAAGTACTTCGAGTAAAAGACAATTTGGAAGTGAAATTGGTGTGAGTCGAAGAACTATTGGACGAGTTTTCAAACAATACAAATTCCATCCGTATACAATGAAGATGGCCCAGGAATTGAATGAGGATGACTTCGACCGCAGAGTGCTATTCTATGAAATAATAAGTGAGTGAATCGCAAACAATCCGCACTTTCTCTACAATATTCGCTTCTCGGATAAATGTACTTTTTTTTGAATGGCACTGTAAATCGTCATATTTGCTGGTTCTGGTCGGACTTTAATCCCAGAATCTTTCGTGGAGTACATATCCAATATCGTAAAAATTGAATGTTTGTGTTGGCATCTATGGGAATTGTCTGATTGGGCCATTTTTCTTACAAGGAAATCTAATGGAATAAATGTATCTTCAAATACTTGAAGAACTAATCAATCCGGCCCTAACTAAAATCTTAGAAAATTATTCTAGTTATTTAGAAGAGGATATTGTCTTTCAGCAGGATGGTGCCCCCCGCATTTTGCACTTCCTGTTAGATAATATCTTGGTCGAGAATTTCCTCATCGATGGATCGCAAGGACAGGCCCTACAGAATGGCCCCTACGTTCTCCCGAATTGTCACCATTGGATTTTTTTGTTCATAGGGCCACTTAGAGAGTCAAATTTATAAAACTGATCCAGTAGAATTGGTGGATTCACGACAACGGATTGAAATCGAGTGTCATCGTATAACCCTTGAAATGCTACGTATTGTTCAGGAACGTTTCAAGCAAAATCTGTATTTGTGTTTGGAAGTTAGCGGCGAACACTTTGAACATTTGTGCGATTGATACCGAGTTGACCTATAAAATGTATCAGGTATAATAAATTTAATTCTGTTTTCAATTTTTCAATTTTAATTTCCCCCTCCTCGCCAACATGTAGGTAATACTATGAATAAGCTCTTTTATTTGAAAACCAAACAAACGTGTTCTGAATTTCCATCCAAAATCAGCAGACCTCGCAAACACTGTATCGTTCTCTATCAATTCACCCTGTATCTTCATCACAATGCCGATGAAGCAAAAATTTTGTCTACAATAATCTAGAAATTCTAAAACCTTTCTAATGACTTATTACTCAAACTAACTGGTCAATTCGAAGAGTTGAGGGATTGACACCCTCATCTGAGGGGATGTCTGAGGGGGTCTAGTGGAAGCACAAATGCTTAAAGGTGTTTTTTCCCCAAAATACAACAGTATTTCGGTGAATATTCATTCGAAATCGACAGATTCTGCAATCATTGTTAAAACTCAAAAGTTATACACACTTGTGTTGAGAATCAAAAAAGCTTTTCAATTAGGTATCACTCGACCTATCTTCCCTATTAAAAAAATTGAGTTTTTTTCACCCCTACTTACGGAGTTTATGCAAAATGAGATCACCGTATGTTAAAAGGTGTCCTCCTTCAGACAAAAATTGACCTATTCCTGCATTTTTTCCAGAAACGAATAGTTTAGCAGTTATTGAGTATTTTTTTGTTTTAGTTGCCCCACCCGGTATGTTAATGTACCTACAGTTTCGAGTATCCTTTGTAAACGCGTAGTCAACAGGACTAAAAAAATTATAATAGACCTTATTTCTGCAATGCATAAAAATTGTTTTTAAATGATATCGCAGCTGCATTGATTTGACATTTCCTTTGATATAGGCCGCCTTCGCCGTGATCGGCGTTTTCGAGAGTGTGATCAAACAAAATGTTTAAGTAAAGTAATCTTATTACTGAATGCATAAAGTATATTGCATATGCCCGTTACGTCCTTTGATAGAAGCCGCTTTGCGTTTCTTATTGTTTCAATGTTCTATCGGTCCGAAAATACGTCTCTACCATTGCCTTCCTAATTTATAATCTCACCTAACAAAACGGGTTTCGATACGAAAAGAATTAGTGTTATCGCTTGAAGTGAAAATAGAAATGATTGATTTTTCCCGCCTTCAGGAGTCGTTTGCATCCATATCACGCTCATCCACTCTTAATAAATCTACTGTACGATCGACAAAAAAATCCGAAGATAAAAAAATGTCGACTGTAGCTTCAACTTCATTGTCAGCGACATTGTTCGTGAATCAGCAATGAAAAAAATGGAAGTGCCATTGTCATTATAGATCGAAGACCACAACCAAAATAGAGTAGGCCTGAGTGGTCCAATTATCCGGGAGAAAGCAAAGCGTCTTCGCCCAAATTTTAGAGATAATGGAGGATTTCAAGCATCAGAAGGTTGTTTCAATAAATTCTAGCTTCGACAATCATTGCGTTCCATCAAAATCATTGCAGAAGCTGCAACTGCAGACAATGGTGCAGCAGAGATATAAACACCTCAAAAAAGTCTAGGGAACACTTACCAATATCTTTGAAATATAAATTTGATGATTCGAATTTATAGAAATCTTTCGTTTTTTGTTAGGATGTATTGTATATAATGTATTCTCAAGAAAACAAAATAATATTTGACTTCTCCAAAGCACCTATTATAAAAAAAATTTGAAATTTGAAAATGACGAAATTTGGTAAAACACAAAAAAAAATCCTGAACTAATATTTTCGAAACGATATGGAAGCACTTATATTTTTCAGTACCCAGAGGGTCCACCTCTGTTATTAATGACACTTTGGCATCGTCGCGGCATGCTCAATATTAAATTGTCTATTACATTTTGGCCTAAGTCATTCCAAGCCCCCTGAACTGCTAATCGAAGCACCTTTTCATGATGGAAGACGTTTTGACGCAGGAGAATTCTTTTTAGGGTGTCCCCCACATGCTCGATGGGATTCAGATCTGGAAAGCAGAATGGCCACTGTAGAAGATCGATATCATTCTCTTCAAGAACGTTCAAGACAACTCTTGCACGATGAGGAGGGGCATTATCTTGTTGAAAGAGTGGATTTTGACCCATTTTTTGAAGATACGGTGCCACTACAGGTAAAACTATCTGATTTGCGTAAGAATTTTCCGTGAGGTTGTTCTGTATGAAAACGAGGTCAGTTCTTCTACCAAGGCGTATACCTCCCCAAAACATCACTGATCCGCCTCCCTGTCTAACAATTTCTCGAGCATGCTGGAGACGGTTTTGCTTTCCAGGTTCCCTCCATATTCGAATTTTTCCCGAATCAGGATAATGACTAAACCTAGATTCATCACTGAAGAGAACTGTGGCCCACCTCTCTTGATCCCAGTTTTTTTTTCTTGGCACCAAGCTAAACGAGCAGCGCGATTTCCATGGTTCAGTTATGGAACTCTTAAAGGACGTCTGGATTGGAGTTGACCTTCGTGCAGTCGATTTCTCACAGTTTGGTCGGAAATTTGTACATTGTGAACTCGTGGTAGCTCTTGAGCTAACTGAGATGCTGTGGTAGTACGTTCTCTTCTGGCTTGTAAAACCAAAAATCGGTCTTGGGCCACTGAAGTAATCCTACAACGACCTGTTCGGCGTTCTTCTACGCTACCTGTTTCATTGAAACGCGACCATGGACGGTTTATGACACTTGGGCTACTTCCCAGAACCCTGGATACTTCCCGTTGTGAGCTCCCAGCTTGGAGCATGCCAACGGCTCATAACATCTCCTCTCTAGTCAAATGTCGTCTTTCCATGGTCTAATCACGAAACTTGAATCTTTTATTTGTGCTTTCAGCAGAAACAAAATGCCAACTAACTGATTTCAAACACTGAATACATAAAATGATTATAAATCAGCGTCGCATCTGCTGCATTTTTAGTTTTTTATAAAAAAAAACTGAAATCTGTGGCAGCACTCTACATAATTTGGTGAGAAATTGATGCAGGTGTGCATTTCTCAAAAAAAATCATCCATATTTATCGTTCTGGATACGATATGTTGATATTCAGAAGTGGTCCCTAGACTTTTTTGAGGTGTTTATTATTTTAATACAGAGAACATAACAGCCCGAAGGAACAATTTTGGGAGCATCTCGGATCTCAAATTGGTTCAGTGTCTTTTCTCGCAGGTCAATTTATTTGTCATTGTCCCAGCAGACCGAATTGCTTACAATTTTAAATTAATGAAATTTAAAAGCCTTTCGGCAGCTACGTTTTCGCATCAAATGCTACATTGGTGAAAAGTGAAGGTCTTGCTTCAGCATTTGAAGATGTCTTGATCCCCTCATGGGTTACAGTCCTGCTTCAGAGGTGTTCTTAACTGAAACGGAAGAGATAAACTAATGACATATGACAATGTACTGATGAAACAAACATTCAAACGTTACGTCTATCGAAACAGCACCATATGATTCATAAAAGCATTCACTTGAGAATGAAATAAGAATCTGTTGTAGCTTGCTTTATTGAGAATATTTACATATTCTCCTGGTGGACTAGACAGAGCAGAATATCTACTTAACAACGTTCGATATGTGTTATCATAGATATCGTTATCGCATATCCTACATTGATTCTCAATATGGCTACATATGTATCCAACACAAATTCACCCAGGACTGATACTCCAGTGAATTGATTCAGTCTAATCGCGAAAGCAACAAAACTCCAAAGAATGTGGAAATGAGTAATTGAAATAGATCCAAGAACTCTGAACAAAAACATCATCTTCTTCTTCTTCTTCAGCCATCTGTCATCCAACTCTGGACATAGGCCTCCCCCAGTTCTCTAAAACGGTCTCTGTTCTGTGCTACCATACAATTTGAGCCCTCCAATGCGTTTCAGGTCATCTCCCCTTTTCCTCTTTTGCCCAAATATGGTCTCCATTTTTGTATTTCGGCATTCCATGTGCCATCTTCTTGTCTTACATTATGACCCGCCAAGCCCTATTTGAGTCTGGTAATTTCTTCTCTGGCATCGCTAACTTTAGTGACTTTCCTTATCCATGTGTTTGTTTTCCTGTCTGTTAGTCTTATTCCAAGCATCCTGAGTTCCATTGCTCTTTGTGTTTCGCACATTTTGGCCATCATGGCTCTAGTGAGTGTCCATGTTTGGCAGCCATAATGGATTACAGGCAAAGTACACTGATTGTGGACTTTAGTTCTAAGATATTGTGGTATCTGTCGACTTTGAAAGAACCATTTTGATTTTCCAAATCCAGCCCAAGCAAGCCAAACTCTTCTCGCAGTTTCTGCTGTTTGATTATCTCTATTAAGTTTGAGTATTTAACCTTGGTAAACATATTCATCCACCATGTCCTGAGAGTGTACTCCAACTGTAATCCTTCTGTTATCTTCTGTGCGGTTTTCGTCTTCCGCATGTTCATTTTCAAACCAATTTTTTGCGATGCTTCAGTTAATTCTGTAGTCATTTCTTGCAACCCTACGAGAGTGGTGGAAATCAGGACAATATCATAGGCGTACCTAAGATGATTCAGTGTTTTTCCGTTTATTTTTATCCACTTTCTTTTCCAACTCAATTATTTAAATACATCTTCCAATGCTTAGTTGAATAACTTCGACTATATAACGTCTTCCTGTTTTACATTTCTCTGAATTTTTATAGGTTCGCTCTCGTGTTCTAGTTTTGCTAATCATTGAGCATTGTTGATAGATGTTGCGGATCAGTTGTCTATTTTCTTCTTAGGGGTGCCTTATCCGTTCCGGACATTGGCTAACATCATGGCAATTCTCACTTGAAACAGCTGAGTTGTAGTCAATCCGAACCAATCGCGCAAGTTCTTCATCCACGAGTGACGTCTTTTTCCAAGGCCTCTTTTCGCCTCAAGTTTCCCCTGAAGGATTAATTGTAGTAGTCGATATTTGTCGTATCGCATTATGTGGCCAAGATATTGAAGCTTCCGTTCCTTCAGTGTTTGAACAATTTCCCTCTTCTTGCCCATTCTATTTATGATCTCCTCATTAGTAACATGCTGCGTCCATGAAACTTTGAGAATACGTCTGTAGCACCACAACTCAAAAGCATTCAATTTATTAAAAATTATCTCATTGACAGTCCTGCTGTACTCTCTCCCCATTGACACTGAGATATCCCTGTGTGCCTATTCTTTTGGTTACGAACATATATTTTGTTTTTGATATATTTAGATTCAGGCTGTATCGTTCTGAGTGTCCTTCAACACTTTCTACTAGTTGTTGCAGATCTGTTAAGCTACTGGCTATGATAGCAGTATCATCTGCGTAGCGGATGTTGTTAATAGGTAGGTTAATAGGTAATTAACTTTTATACCTTATTGACCTTCTAGGACTTCACGAAAGATTCCCTCTGAGTACAGGGAGTGTTGAAGAGAGAACAAATCCCTGTCGTACTCCACGACATATTTCCATTTCCTCCGAGACGTTCACATTATCCAATTTTACTGCCGCACGCTGTTCCCAGTACAGATTGGTGATAACTCTTAAATACTCTTCATCGATATTAGATGTTTTTAATATCTGGATGAGTTTGTCGTGCCTGACATTTTCGAACGCCTTGGAGAAGTCAATGAAACAAATGTGCACATCCTGGCTCATATTTCTGCATCTCTGGATTAGAGCTTGCAACGAGAATATGGCCTCTCTGGTCCCAAGACCCTCACGAAAACCAAACTGCGTCTCAGAGATATGCTTCTCGCATCTGCTGTATATTCGTCGATGGATAACCTTCAGAAAGAGCTTAGTTATATGATTCATTAAGCATATTAGTCGGTAGTCGTCACATTTCCTAGATGTCGTTTTCTTTGGGATGGTCAGGAAAGTCGAAATAAGCCATTTTCTGGGAATTTGGCCAGTATCATAGACGTCGTTGAATAGTCCTGTCAAAAGATCCAGAAGTCCGTCATTGTCATCAAAGAGCTTTAACAATTCTATATAGATGTTATCTGGGCCAGGCACCTTCACACTTCTCATTGTCCCCAGAGCATGTAGTATTTCATCACGAGTTATTGATGGTCCGGTGGTTGCTTGTGATGCACGTATTTCAGAACGAGTGTCTCCGAAGAGATTTAATATGTAGTCTTTCCATGTTTCTAATTTATCATCCGTCATCCACTCCCTGTCTGGTCGTTTGTCCCTCTGTAAGTACTGCTTGCATGTTAAATCCATTGTTTTGGTTAGATTTTCCCACTTGTCTCCTGGAGTTTTTCTTGTTCTTCCTCAAGTTTTCTCAAGCATGTGGCAATTGTATTCCTGACTTGTTCTCTGATATTATCACCTCTCAACCTTCTGATGTCAATGCGGTTCTTTGGGAGAGCTTTGTTCAGCTTTGTGAGTTTGATCTGAAATTGAGAATTAACAGGATTGTGGTCCTGTACCAGGATAGGCCTTCGTTGATTTTATTGCATTACAAAACCTTTTGTTGATGATGATGAAGTCAATTTGATTTCGTATTATGTTATCGGGTGAATCACTGGGTGCTTTCCAGGTGTATAATCTACGTGGTGGTAACCTGAAAAATGTTTTAGTTATTGTTAAATTATTCTCTTTGCAAAAGTGAACAAGTCGGTCACCTCTTCCATTCTTCTTACCGAGACCAAAGCATCCAACGCTATCTCCATCCTTGCCCTTTCCTACTTTCGCGTTCAGGTCTCCTATTATTAATGTTGGTTCACGTGTTTTTATAGATTTTAAGAGAACTTCCATTTGAGCGTAAAATTGTTCGATCTCCTGATCATCAGTTTCGGAGGTGGGAGCATAAACCTGAATTATGTTGGTATCTATGTTCGGTACTAACCTTGATCATTGCCACACTGTCTGAATAAGGCACAAAACTTTTCACAAACGGTTTATTTGTTTTGACACAACAAAAACAGTTGTCTATACCTGTAATCAATTCTGCTGTTGTTCATAGCTTTTTCTGCGGCCCATATCTCAGTCATATCAAACGCCTTCCCATAGTCCACAAACGACACGTATAGAGTCAGATGGTATTCATTTGCTTTCTCTATCAAAGTTCTTATAGTAAGGAGGTGATCAGCTGTACTATACCCCTTTCGAAAGCCAACCTGTCCTACGGGTTGGTAGGAGTCCATTTTCACCGTCAATCGGTTAGTGATTATTCTCATGAATAGCTTGTAGATCTATGACAGTAGTAATATGGAGCGATAGTTTTTTAGGTCACTCTTTTCACCTTTCTTGAATAGCAAAACGACACCACTTTTAGCTCAGTCTTCTGGAATCCTACCTCTATGCATGCAAGCATTCATTGAATAATGTCCTCAGAGTGGGTAGTATAATTTCCCTTCCTTCCTGTA
The DNA here is from genome assembly GCA_013387265.2 of Cryptolaemus montrouzieri. Classification (NCBI taxonomy): domain Eukaryota; kingdom Metazoa; phylum Arthropoda; class Insecta; order Coleoptera; family Coccinellidae; genus Cryptolaemus; species Cryptolaemus montrouzieri. Next base: position 67,897,658 of record JABFTP020000103.1, read on the forward strand.
GCATCTACGACAGTATGCCGTCGGAACCTTGAGCTTTGTTGTTTTTTAAGCCTTTTAGAGCTTCTTCGATCTCATAATCTTCTAATTCGGGCAATTCTTCAGAGTTCACATTCTTTATTTCTCTTGATGTTTTCCCGTGATTCATCGCTTGGTCTTTTCTCTGAGGTGTATAGGTCTTTATAGAATTCTTCTACTATATGTTTGATTTCTTCTATATCTCTTTCTTTTGCCGTCTTTGTCTTTTAAAGCTGTAATAATAAGTTTCCCTTGTTGCGGTCTCAAGCAATTCAATCCCCTAATCCTCTTCAGAATCTTCTCCAAATCTTCTTCTTAATGTTTCCTCCAATCGTCTCTTATCATATTTCTGATTGTTTTATTGTTCCGCATATTCAACTGTTTTGTATTTTCCTTCACTCCAGAATTTTTTTCTTTTCTCCATTAGTGCCTTCGTCGTGGCATTGAGCTTATCTGTTCTCTTGTTTTCGGATTTGCCCACTTTCTCACCTGCTTGTGTCAGTTGTTTCATCAATTTCCGGTTCATTTTATCGACGTCGTGGTTTTCCTCATCTCCAGACATGATCTTCGTTAAAGTTTCTCGCTGTTGCATCTTATTTTTTGAGAGCTCACCGATGTAGTTTTTTAATTCATTTTCTTTCTCGGTTGTTTCTTGCTGAAATGTATCTTTGCTCTCACTAATCAATGATCACTAGCCGTTGTAAACCTATTAAGCACTGTAACATCTTCAAATACACTCCGCTCATCTGTGTGTAGATAGTCTTAAGACTGAAATAGACTATTTACTCGCAGAAAAACATCATAATACGTGAAAACTGTGGCCGAATTTGTAATTCACCATTTTTTATAGAACGCATGCATAACGAGTTAGTAAGACATTGATATTCTGCGAATATCAATCATCAACGTTTTTCGCAGATTAGATCAGAACCAATATTTGTCGGATAGAGCGAAGCACCGCATATAAACTAAATAAAACATATCTCTTCCTGCGAACATTAATTCACGTCAAGTCCAAACGCCAAGTGAAACTTTTTGTGGAGTTTGCGCCTTTCTCTGCAAACAAACCCCCAAATAAGAATAGATAATAGGCCAAATTCACGAATCTATATATCTAAAATAATTATATTTAATTTAAAGCGATTTCGTCCAATGATAATTAAATTCACGCAATTCATGCATAACTATAGGAACAAGAAAGGGCCTTGATTCGTTCATCAGAAACCATGTAAAGTGTAAATGAACCTCGATGGATTGTTAAAAAGTAAATGAACCTCGATGGATTGTTGAATAAATTGACATGTTGTGTCGTAAATAGAAATAATTGTTAATCTATAATTCGACTAAATGCCATACGCTTATCTTCAATTCAAATGACTTGATAGGTAAAGTAAAACGAAATGAGACACTTTTGTCATTTATTCACAATTTATTTGATAATCACGACCGGTTTAGAACTTACGGTCATTTTCAGGTGAATAACAATATAACAGATGAGTAGGTAAGTACATGAACAGAGTGAAAGTTATTCTAGATATTGAGTAGTGGGGATGCATTAATCTCTAGTAGACTGTTGAGGGTAGTAAATTGTGGTTTTTTACATAATTTGTTCATCTCCAAGCTTTCCAACAATTTCATCTCTCTCCATTTGTTACATTTATGAAGTATTTTAAGCTTGCTTAATGATATCGATTGGTTGGTTGATTTTATGTGTTCCAATATTGGCGAATTTTTATCTGAGGAAATATTTTCCTTGAATCTAGCCTCAAAACTTTCCGCCTGTTTGTCCGACATAGGCTACCTGACATTAATTGCATTTAATTTGATAAATTCCTGATTGTTGGAATTTATCGTTCTTTGGTTTGTCATAATTATCTGCTTAAGTTGGGGCCACTTGAGAATGAAGTAGTTATGATGAATTTGGAAAACTAATTATTGATTTTGTTACAGAGTTCGCTGGTGTATCTGAGGCTAGTGTATCTTTTTTCCAGGGTTTCTACGATGCTATATAGTAATTGGGAGGTAATACGTTGTTCTTTACGTTCAATAATTGTATTGAGAAAATATATGTTTATTTAAGGCAATTTTTCTGATGATGTTAAGTTCAGTTTGGAAATTTTCTGTCGAAAGTGGGACAGAGTAGGGTAAGCTGGGTACCATTGTGCCAGAGTACGGTAGTGACAGTCTCTATAACAGCGAAACTATACGGATCGCGGGGTGGGGTGCGAGGGGAAAGACAAGCGGCATGCAAGTCTGAACCCGTGTCCCACTGTTGCGTCAGCCGACGTGCGACAGTAACGTAAGCAGGAGTCCACATTGATTTTCGACAGTCAAAAGTGAGTTTTTTTGTTCGATTTCTTTTTGTTATTACGGTTATTTGTACAAAGATAGATTGCCTTTTATTCTTTCCTGTTATAACTTGAACATTGGCAGTTACTTACGAGTAATTACTTTCAATGCAGATCTTTTTGCTCAGTCATGGTCACTTTTTGTTTTCAAAAGTATGCGTTGGGTACGGTTGTGACAAATTTTGTGGGTACGGTTGTGACATTGCTTTTTTGTTTTGTTTTATTTTAGATGCCTAGAAAAGTCGTACGGAAGACCGAGAGAGGCCTGTTTGATATTAGTAAATATGAAAATGCTTACAACGAGGTGAATCGCGGTACTTCATTATGGAGAGCTACGAAAATACACGAAGTTAATCGCTCTTGCGATACCTACGCAAACGCGACAAAGCCGGCGATAATGAAGATGAAGGCACCATCAGCATGGGGTATGTTGCTCATAATAAAGTATTCTCTGTCGAGCAAGAACAGCAGCTGTCGAAATATATTACACGTTGCGCAAACATTTATTTTGGCCATTCTACGAAAGAAGTACGGAAGCTGGCATTTGAACTAACAACTAAATACGACATAAAGCGACCTGCTACTTGGGTTGAGAATACGATGGCTGGTAAAGAATGGTTCCGTTCATTCATGAATAGAAACCCGTCACTGTCTGTACGCGTAGCTCAGGCTACAAGCCTTTCAAGAGCTACAAGTTTCAACAAAACAAATGTGGAAGCTCTTTATAAAAATTTACAAGCTGTGTTGGACAGACACGCATATGAGCCACAGGATAGATATAACATTGACGAGACAGGTGTCACTACTGTTCAAAGACCTGATAAAGTAGTGGCAAGACGTGATATACGGCAAGTTGGAGCTGTTACTTCAGCGGAGCGTGGTACATTAATCACAGTTTGTTGTGCAGTCAATGCTTTGGGAAACGCAATTCCTCCTTTTTTTTATATTTTCGAGGGTTCGTTATCATGATCATTTTGTTAGGGTCGGGCCAGTGGGATCGATTGGAACTGCAAATTCCTCAGGCTGGATGCAGGATGTCTCATACTTGGTATTTCTCGAACACTTCAAGAAATTCACTAATGCTTCTCCAACACATAAAGTCTTATTAGTGCTGGACAATCACTCCTCTCATGTCCATACCAATACCTTGGATTTTTGCAAAGAGAATGGCATTACTCTGCTTTCATTTCCTCCGAATTGTTCGCACAAGCTGCAGCCACAAGACCGATCTGTCTTTGGACCATTCAAAAAGGCAATAAATGCTGCGTGTGATGGATGGATGCGAAGTCACCCTGGCAAGACCATGACTATGTACGACATACCAGGTATTGTCAAGACTGCTATGCCTCAGGCATTTACACAATCAAACATTCAGGCAGGTTTCATCAAAACTGATATCCGTTTAATCGTAATCTATTCGGAGAAATTGACTTTGCGCCATCTTTTGTAACGGATCGCCCAAACCCTGACACTGAGGATAACGTTTCTGCAGGACCATCTAGTGCAATCAACGCTCTGTGCGTTCCTAATTCTATTAATAACAGTCCTGGATTCAACAATCAAATGTTGCTACCTACGGATTCTGTATCGGGAGAATCTTCAACTCCATTTACTGACCAACACAAAAATAAGTGAAACAACCTTAGTCACGCCAACTGCTCTTTTGCCTGAAATAGTCCTGGTTCCACAGACTGCTTCAATCTCAGCCCCGCCTCCTGCTTATTTGCCTGAAATTGTCCGGGTTCAGCAGATTGCATCATCCTCAGACACACCGCCTGCTTTCTCGCCCGAAATTGTTCGACCTCTTCCGAAAGCTGCTCAAAGAACAACAAGAGGTGCTAGAACGAAAAAGTCAACCATTTACACAAATACACCCGAGAAAGAGGCAGTTAGGAAAGAACATGAAGAAAAAGAAAAACGTTTGAAGGCTAAGCATGTAAAGAAAAACCTAACTGAACCAAAACCAAATAATAAGGGGAAAGGTAAAGGAAAAACCAATGGCAAGAAAAAAAAACTTCACAGCAGTCATCCAATGAAGAAGATTATTTCTGTCTGCTTTGTGTAACCGCATATTCTGAAAGTAGGGCTGGCGAAAAATAGATCAAGTGCCAAGGAACATGTGACCTCTGGTCTCACGTGGAATGCGCAGGTAATAGTCCCCATTATATTTGTCACAACTATGATGAATCCGACTATATCTCAGTATGTTGATTGATACAATTATAAATGTTTAATTTTTCTTTGTTGTGTTATAGTTCTGTTAAAATTTTGTTAAACTTCTTCCAGTTAGCTATAGTAATTTTAAGTTAAGTTACAAATTTGACTGATTTTAAAGAAGACTGTTATATGGTACAGTGCTATATTAGTTTTAGGCTCTGGTCTTGCGTAGAGTGCGCAGGTGATAGTCCCAGTCACATTTGTCACATGTTGAATTTGACTCAGTATTTTAATTGGTACATTTATAAATGTTTAATTTTTCTTTGTTGTGTTACAGTTTTGTTAAAATTTTGTAGTAGTTAAGCTAACATTTTGACTGATTAAAGAGAAGACTGTTATATGTTACAGTGGCTTATTAGTTTTAAGAAGAGAATGATCACAGATTTTCGCTTTTTTGCCATAAAGTGATTGTTAACTTTGTTTAGAAGTAGATTATGCTGTGTTCAGTTAATTATTTGTAACAATAAAAGTCATTAAAACTATCTGGATGTATTTTGTATGCCTGTCACCACCGACCCCAACCACTGCCACAACCGCCCTTGGGGTGTGACCGGTTGTAAGACTTTCCCTTCTTTTTTCAATTTGATCGTATGGCTAATACAGCGTAGATAGGGATAATTTTTTATCAGTTATAGGTAGATAAATAATCAAATTCAGTATTAAAGTGATTTTTCTCCCAAATAACTGGTGAATTCACAAAATTAGAGGCCATCAAACCACAACCGTACCCAGCTTACCCTAAGCTCTATAAATCATGGAGTTATATGTAGCTAGTTTGTGGCTCAAATGACCGAACGAGTCCATTGGGATCGATGCGTCTGTGAATGTTTCCTTTCTTTAAATTTTGATGGTGAGATGGTTATTTGAATTCATGATGGTGAAGTCTAGAAAATTAATTGAGTTAAGACTTTCCATTTCAGCAGGGAAGCTGATGCGGCAATGTATTTTATTCAGGAAATTAAAAAATTGCTGAATTTGTCTGTTTGAACAAAGAAAACCAACTAAAATGTAATCTACATATCTGTACCAGAAAATATTGTATTTTTTAGCGGAATCTGTGTTTAGTATTGAGTTTTTCACTAAATTATTCATGTAAATATCAGCTAGTAGGGCTAAGAGGTGATAACATTGGAAGTCCCGAATTTAGATTGAAATTGAGACTTTGAGATAGGCATTTTTGAAGAAGTTCATTAGTGATATATGGCGGTCTGTTAGACTCGGGAAGACACTCATCCGTTGGAATGTTCGGGTACATATTTTTGACACTAACTTAATATCTTAGAAGATTGTGAGATTCGAAAGTTTATATATGAGATCTTCAGAATTGGAGATAGTGTATTGTGCGTGAAAATTCGTGAGGACTAGAAATTTTTGATTCAAAAATTTCGCTAGTTTACCTGATGGTGTGTTTATGTATGACACTTCAGGTTTTTCTTTCTTATGTAGTTTAATCAATCCGTATATTTTGGACCTTGAACATTCATTGCAATCAATTTCCTCTTCTCCTATTCAGTGTGTGCTAGGTGTTCTGACAAACTTAGCTCTTCTTTGATTTCTTTTGTGAAAAGCTTGGTTGCATCTTTTGGTATTTCGGTAATATCCATTGTTTTCAGTATATACTGCATCTTTTCTTCGTATAGATTTTTAATGAGACATACTATTGCTTTTGTCAGCTTTAGTCATTATGAGATCTTCGGCTTGGATTTTAGTTGATATGGACTTTATTACTTTCAATTAATTCTGATTGTTAGATTTCATGTCAGATTTTCTGATAATTTCTCTGTATTTATGGAGGCTTGGGTTTGTGATGATATCTTTATGTTTCTGAATAACCAGCTCTACTTGCTCTCCGGTTATTTCTCTGTCGGTTTTGGATTTGCTGTTTTCCAGGGTAAATTTTGGTTCTTAGTTCAACAGATCTGATTGAACTTCATCAAAGAGTTTGTTCGATAGATTCATGAATCTTAGATAAAAGGTGATATCTGATAATTTGATAGCATCTGTTTGTATCGTAGGTTGCTGAGGCTTCTATAATATAATAATAAAAGTTTATTGAGCCAGTTGATATTGTAAATATGTATAAATAAAAATATGTGTACATCATTTTGATAAATCGGTTCAATAAACATAAGGTGTTCCTTACAAAGTGCTAACACTTATTCGTGAGTACAATAAAAGCAAATAAATGAAAAGAACATAGAGATTAATGAATATAATACATAATTTAAAAACTGAAACCTAAAACTGAAATTCACAACCAGGAAAGTTAAACAAACACAAACAAAACAAAATTATGACCACAATGAAACTAGAAAATTACTTCTGACGATGAGATTTCCAATTTACTGGCATGAGAACAATTTTATTCATCCCGTGATCTGTCTCTGATATGAACTTCAAGAGTTATTCATTCTGATGCTTGAAGGTAAGCTGTTGAATAGCAAAGGTCCCAGGTAAGTGAAACACTTGAGTCCTAAAGCTTTCTTAATCCTAGGCAACCTAATCGCCCCCCTCTGTTCTTAAGGTGTAGGAGGAAACATATTCTGTTGAAAAAGGATGTTTTCATTTATAAAACGAGAGAAGTGTTTGTGCATATAGTTGGTGGGTTGTACATACGTCTGCCAGATCATAGAGTTCCTCCGTAGGGTTAGTTCTGTTCTTTTCATAAATAATTTTCAGTATCCACTTTTGTGTTACCTCGATTCGCTTGGAGAAGCAGTGTGCCATGCTTCCCCATGCTATCATCCCATAGGATACGTGTGGCCCAACTGAACCATGGTAAATCTTTTTGAGATCTTTCTCCTCAAAAATTTCCCTCAATGCCCTGAATCCTCACTTTCCTAACTACAGCAACAGATTGAGCCTGCCATCTAAGATGACAGTCAATAATTATTCCCAGATATTTAATAGTATGCTGAAAGATGTTTTATGCATCTTGTAAACGGAATATATTTGGTTTTTTCAATATTAACAGTCAGCCTTCTCCGCTCGAAAAATTCCAATAGATGTGTGAATTCCTGTCCCACCATTTTCTTCAATCCACTCCACGTTTGGTCTCTAAAGAAGGCACATGTGTCGTCGGCAAAACTAAGCACCTCAGCTTGTATATTAATAGTGAATAAATCGTTCACGCACAGCAGAAAAAGTGTAGGGCCCAGGACAGACCCTTGAGGCACACCATGCGTCACAACTCTCAGCTCACTCAACTCATTTCCAATTTTAACACACTGTTGCCTTCCTTCAATATAGCTTTTCATCAGCTGATATGGCATGCCTCTCCATCCCAAACGTTCCAGTGTGCTCAGCATCTCTCCATGATCCACCATCTGAGAAGCCTTTGCCAGGTCCACAAAGATACATAGATAAGGCAATTTTTCGTCAACAGCATCAGATATTAAGGCAACTATTTTGGTTATTGCATCCTGTGTCAATCTAGCTCTCTAAAAACCATATTGTCTTCTCGATAGCAAATCAAAACTATTAACAAAACCTTCAATCCGTTTGTGAAGTATCTTCTCAAAGACCTTTGCGAAGGAAGTAATCAAAGATATAGGCCTATAGTTTTTAATTTATGTTTTGTCTTCTGCTTTGTAAATGAGTATGATCATAACATGCTTCAAGATATCGGGGAATACTCCGCCATTCATACTTTGGTTAATGAGGTACGTTAGGGGACTCAATATTTGAGGAGCTATTGCTTTAAGTGCCTCTGATTTTAGTTCATTCATGCCAGGTGTCTTTTTATTCGTCAATTCAATTATTATTTCTCCTACTTCAGTTAGGTCATAATCCAAAAACACTATCCAGTTAGGATATCTATATAATGCCCCTGTTTTTCTTTTTTGTTTTTTAAGGTTGAAAGTTTTTTTATGCAGGTTTTCGTAATTTTCTTTCGAAATCTCACTGATTTCCATATTGATTTTATATTCAAGGTACTCAACTTCAATATTATATAAAATATAAAAAATTCGTCCTGAAATGATTTGATTTGAAGATGAAATTCCATAAAATAAATAGATCATCAATACTATCGCCTTGATAGGGGGTTGGTGATCAACAACATATTTAGGCTTTCCGATTTCCACATCAAGTCTACATTTTGAATCGTGTCGAAAGCAGTGTCGAGACATTTTGAAAATTAAAAAGAAAAAGTTCAGCACGAAATGTATCTAATCATATCAAGAGATGACCATGTTAGAAGCATGTTTGCACTGTAAATCATGTTCGAAATTCATAAAAATATTTCTCTTGCTCTCCTGGTCGAAAGTATAGATTTCCCGGCCGCATTTCGCTCCCAAAACAACGACTTTTGTGGCCTGCTTGACCAATGCGCGCTTCGATTAACTGAAAGATTTTTGTGGCTCGGTAACAAAAACTAATCTATTGAGGAGATGAAAAATGGCTTGAGAATGGTCCACATGAATATTATGTTTATTTCAACCGAATAAGCAATAAAATGAAACTTGATTATTCCAATAACTCTTGAAATAATAAAAAACAAGAACTGTGTTTTAAGGAATTTTACTTGATAATTGCGATTCGTAACGCGTTTCACTACACCGTAGCTTCTTCAGACGAATGAATATACAGAAAAATATAAATGAGAATATAACTATAAATATTTTTGAGTAATTAAAAGCTTACTGGGTTGCTTCTTCTTAAGTGGTTATTTATGACAGGTATATCCAATAAAATTAAGGAATAGATTGCTCCCCGAAACGATTCAATAGAGGTGAAAGGCTTAAATAGTCTTGTTCATTGATGAGTCTACCTGAGTGTTTGTATTTATTGATTTCTAAAGTTTCCCAAAGATCTACCTTCCAATATTTATTATCTGTATGCAAAATTTCAAACTGTGGGTCGAAAGAATGATTATTTTCTAAGAGATGATTCGCGTAATTTGAATCTGATTTTTATTTGAAAAACTGCGTTTATGTTCCGATATTTTAATATTGAAATTTCTATGTGTTCTACCAATGTAGAAATCATCACAGTCATCGCAATTCAATCTATAAACACCTGATTTATTGTTTTTACCTGGTTTGGTTTTCTTATTTTTCATATATTTGCCTAAATTATTATTAGTTTGGAAAGCTATGTTGAAATTATTGCTACTTAAGAATGATTTCAGTTTCTCACTTGTAACGCCAACGTAGGTTAAGGTGTTGAATTTTTGTTTCAATTTATCGACAGGGTAAACTTCATTCAATGCGATTCTACTTTGTTTTTATTTAAAATATTATTTATCAGTTTGGGATAGTAACCATTATTTTTGGCTATTTGTTTAATCAAATTTAGTTCTTTGTTGAAATTTTCTGGTGACAACGGGATGTTAATCAATCTATGAATAAAACTATTGAATGCTGATATTTTATGTTGATATGGATGACACGACGAGTTATGTATTATAATATCTGTATGTGACGGCTTATGGTAAACTGCGAAAACATGTTTTCCATTTTCATTCGAAATTGTTACGTCGAAGAAATTTATCGAATTATAGCTTTCTATTTCGGTTGTGAATGCAATTTTTGGATGTAATGAATTTATATGATTTTCGAAAATTTTCAACTGTCTATCTGTTCCTGTGAAGCAAATAATGATATCGTCTACATAGCGATACCAGTATAAACAATATTTACTGAGTGGATGATTATGAATTAATTTCATTCATGAAAATTTCTGCTAACAAAGGAATTCATGAGAAATTAATTCATAATCATCCAACGTTTATATCACACACACCAGGAAATTCAACTTTCTGGCCTTGGGTCGTAATATACTATTAATTTTTTTCCTAACATGAGTAGGGTAAAATAACACTCTCTAAAATATTTCTCTTCTTTCTTTATATGTTTGCCTTAATTGTGGAGGTGAAGAGCCTTCTCGATTGAAACGGTTGCTATTGTTGCTTCTCATAAAATTGGGGCGAATTATATGAAACAGTTCAACGGAGATTTGTGTAGAGCAGTGGTTATATTCAATTCAAAATTGAAAGCAATAATATTAAGTCATTCTTGGAAGAATATTGTAAATTCAATCCCGGACGGATCTACATTAAGAAAAACAAGTTGAATGTATTTTCAGGACAACAATAAATGAAATCAGAGAAGCTATGGGCGAAAATCCTTTCTATGTTATTGTGGACGACACAACAAGAGCTTGTGATAGATACATAGCTCATTTTCCCATTGAAGCACTAGAAGAAAATATTCCACGGCATTTATTCCTAATAGCCTCTAAGCATTTCGAGAAAGCCAATGATGTAACTATTACAAGAATCATGCAAGATGCATTGACAAATTTTTCTTACCCAATGCAGTTCCATTAAACTAATTTAGAATTTCTCAGATCTTTTTCATCGGATTGTGCATCTTATATGATAAAGGTAGGACAAAATTTAAAATTATTTCATGAATATGTAGTTCACATGGTGGGTGAGGGATGATGCTAAAGGGTAAAGAACAATCCAAATGCCAACCTCACTTGCACGAGTGGTGCCATTCAGACACCCGGTGCCTCCTGCTATAAAACAAACGAGACTCTGGCGACCGAGTTACGGCGGTCCATCAAAGATTGAGTGAATGTAGTCTTTTCACGCCGCTACCAACACGCATTCGCCAGTGTGGTGGCGTAAATGGCTAAAAACCTTTCAAATTATGAAATAACACGAAATATAATAAGGCCGTCAGTCCGCGGCTCTGAATGATCCCTGGCTTTAGTAGCAGCCATATCAGATCACAGGCAGAGGGTGCTAAGAATACTCGGGTTAGACCAGGCTACCATGGGCATCGACTACTACATTTTGTTACCTATAAGATCAGGACACTCGCATCAGAAAATGAAGTTGTAAGAAGGTCTCAGCCACATCAAATGAGACATTATAAGGCTTTGCGAAATAAGAAGAATGGGGGAATATCAGATAGTGTTGAAGCCTGGTCACCTATTGCATTACAGAGGAGAAGAGATTGCAGTTGGTGGATTGGGTTTCAAATACAGAGCATAAGCTTTAGAGTCATATATTTCGAGCTGAAGATGAACGAAAGATGCAGTGTAAAAATAGTACACGCCTATGCACCAACGATAGATCATAGTGATGACTAGATCGTGAACTTCAATGATGATATCAACTGAGCAATGCTACACGACCCTGCATGTTTTACAGTTATCATGGGATACTTCAACGTCAAAATTGGATGCAGGACAGACGATAGAGAGATTGGCATATTACCCGAAGGTTACGGCTTCAAAAGCATCAGAGGAGAGATGCTTTTGGACTTTCTATCATCCAATTCACTGCATGCTATGAATTCATTCTATGGAAACCAGCGTAAGTGGAGTTCGGCAAGTCCAGATGGTGTCACGAAAAACAAAATTGATTTCATAATCTCCGACAAAAAGAGTATCATCCAAGCCGTAACAGTATTGAGTAAACTATTCATAGGCAGCGATCAGCGAGCTGTAAGAGCAAGAATCAAAATAAACCTGAAAGGGGTAAATGGAGATGACAGCAAGGAAGAAGAATAAAAAATGGACAGGCATCAGAACCAATACATCTTACCACCAGGCAATAAAAAAGATATCAATAATGTAGATCACCTGAACACCAAAATTAACGAAGCTCTAACAGAGGAAATTCAAAGGAAAGGATCAACGAAAAACTCGAAACGCACAAAAGGGGGGAAATGATGGCTGATAATTCGACAACTTCCATGGTAGTGAGACAAATGAATAGACAAATTTCCAAGTCTATGAGAAATCACACTCATTTTGATCTTTGTGGATTATGAGAAAGCATTCGACACCATCAACCATCAAAAATGTTTCGAGCTATTGCAGACTGTCGAATCGATCATCGTTTCACTGCTCTACTGAAGAACATTTATGATACAGCCACAGCGTGTATAAGACTTCACGAAGATACAGATAAATTCAAAGTGAAGCGTGGAGTGCGCCAAGGCGATACAATCTCCCCTAAACCATTCATCTTTCCACAAATCGCTTCCTTGCTGACACGGTGTGTAGTGTTGCTGTAAATAGTCGCACTAGTGTGACTTCTTGAGATTTTCTGTTTACCTACTCTTCATCTTCATGGTTTCTCGGTGACGATGGTGAGCGGCCTCTATGTCAGTTCATTGGTTAGATAACATTTACATGTTTTGTTACGCTCCAACGGATGGAGATGAGTAGGTGGCAATCTGGCCTGATGTTGTGAATGGGTGTGCAGTACTGACGACGGCAAATGAGACCGAAACTGCAAACCTATTGCTCCTATTCGTGACATCATGTGCCTGTACCACTATTGTGTAACCCTGGTTGACGGTTATTATGAAGGATGGATCGGAAAACCAGCTCCTTCATGGAAGGATATTTAACATCCTACGGAAGGTTGAATATAGTTTCTTGAATAGAAATTCTTCAATGTGTCTATAATTTATTCTTTCAATTAATGAATTTTTCTCACAGTTTGTATAGTTCGAGGTCTTACTGCGACAGACCGACTGACCGTCATACTGCAACGCAGTTTAATTACAAATGCGATTCCCGCCCAAGCCTCGCGACCTCCCCGGTTTAGGAACGATGTATAGAAGAGATAACAATGTAAATGCTTATCATATCTTCAAGTATCAATTAATTGCGGTTTTTAAGGAAATGTGCAATATTTTCACCAGTGAAGCACGATTATGGTTTAATTGTAAAACTCTGTGTCGAATTGACTCTCTAATAATTTTACGCCTTCTTGGTTCTCAGCTATAAGTTTTCAAATCAAGGTTTGAATGAGCTTCACCTGCCTCTGTCATAATTTTGATTTTCTTTTAATGGTTTTCACTAACATCTTATGATTTAAATGTCAATAACAGTTGAGCAAGAAGAATCCATTAATGGACTTGGCGTTCAATCCTAAAATGCAGTGAACTAATGGAATATTCCATCATTTTTGTTTCTAGCCAATGAGGAAAATATCCTTTCAAACTCTTAAAATGAATTCAGTGTTCGCTCTTATAAAATGTTCAGCTCATCAAACTAGTTTCCATCGAAAATATTTTAATATTACATCGATTTGATGGAACGGGTTCCAAGGGAAGTTATTACGAAGATATTAAAATCTCGAATGGAATTTTGAGGCAATTTCCATTCGCCACACGTTCCGTTGGAGTATAATGAGGACTGAAAAGAAAAAGACAAAGTGATAACGATTTCTCGTTAAAAGGAAATATTTTCTTGCTCATCCAATTTCAAGTTCCAATTTCTCCAATGTTGTTTCTCCCAATGCGGAACTTGAGTTGACACGAATATTATAGACCTTAGAGGCAATAGAGTTGGCAGTTCGTTCCCTGTGGGTAGAAACAAGATTGGAAATAAATTATTATTTTAGGACAAACATAAATATCGTAAGGATTCTTGTTCGTTCATCCTTACAGCGTTGTCGATATGTAGGTAGGCATGAGGCAGAATATTAATAATTGGTTGGAAGCAACTGAATGGGACAATCATTGGCGTAACTAAAGACCTTCCAGCGTGCACACCTTTCAATTAAACTTGAGTGCGCCCGTTACGTTGTTATTGTAACGCTTGTTTATTTCTCGTTGATGCAAATCTCTAGAGAGTGATGTTCAAAAAGAACAAGTACAGACCTGACATTATTTTGAACGTGTTTTCCTAGGAACGTACATCGATTAGACTATAGTAGTCCTTTCCGATGTTTTGTTTTGATAATTTTATAGCTTAGTTTAAATTGCCAAATGAAGATTTAGAGCAAGATCACGTCAAGAAGACCCCCTATTTTCCACTTGATCATGAAAATTGAGTCCATGTACTGTTTCCATAAGTAGTTACTGAGAAAAATTGATCACCGAGTCTATTTTTAAAAATATAGATTTTAACAATAATTTGTTTTTACAATGAAAATTTTAGGTACTTTTAATTGAAAAATAAATTTCTAATCAACCGTTAATGATAAATTAATGAAGCTTTCAGGATTTACTGTCAAATATTCATATTTTACTATGATATTAATAATCAAAAATTATTTGTTTATTATCATCAACTTTTAAGTAAACATATGAAAATTTTATTGACTTCTCGTTAAAAAAAATTAAGTTTTTTTTATCAGGTACATGCGTTATTTATTCAAGTTTGAGATTCCGGAAGAAAATTTCACTGCTCTCAAATAATTTGAACAATATAAATTTATTTATCATAGCGCGCCGGGCGCTGTAAGAACACCGCTCGGTCGAGAATCAGACTACATTGCAGCTTCACTTATTATAATTACAAATATCAATTAAATATATAACTATTAAACAGATTTTATTATTATTATTATGCATATTAGTATTAATATTCATTATCGTGGACTTGTGCAGTATCTCAGCTGTTAGCTGTATATAATTTACTTATTCCAGATTCAGGAATCAAATGGAATAGGCTTTTAACTATTATTTATTATCGTGGACTTATACACTATCTAAGCTGTTAGCTGGATATAATTTACCTTTCCCAGATTTAGCAATCAAAGGGAATAGGCTCGATTACAATATACTTGACATAAATTTCCTAACTATCCTACATGTATTAAGAATTACAGCTTTTTGCATTTCTATATAGGTATTCTTATGCAATTCTAATTTCTTAACGCTATAATGCAAGGTGTTGGGAATTAAACCAGTCGAGGATACGATGACAGGAACAATATCTATTTTATCGAGGTGCCACATCTGCTTGATCTCAATAGCAAGGTCTGTGTATTTGGACTTTTTCTCCTGGAGCTTGTTCAGCACGTTGTTATTATTCGGTATGGCGAGGATACGATGACAGGAACAATATCTATTTTATCGAGGTGCCACATCTGCTTGATCTCAATAGCAAGGTCTGTGTATTTGGACTTTTTCTCCTGGAGCTTGTTCAGCACGTTGTTATTATTCGGTATGGCGACATCCACCAGCATTGCTGTTCTGGCTCTCTCATCATACACCACTATGTTTGGTGTTTCCTTTCAGTACACTTGACGTATCTTGAAAGCCTCTTTGCTTTTGCTTGGAGTTTCTGTTTCAAAGTGTCCATATACACGTCGATGTGTTGTTTGTGATCAGGGTGTTGTGTGTTCGTACCAATTTTCCTATAAATTTTGCATACATGTGATTTCAAGCGCCTTGAGGGTTTTCTGTTTCTCAGGAATTCTGTGAGGCGACCGATTTCTGCTCTAATATTATCAATATCCTTCTCCAGTCGTTTTTGCCATGGTGGTTTTCTGACACTTTTTGGCTCAGCTTGAATCAGAGTTGTGGAGATTTGTTGTTTGTGAAGTCGAAAAACCGCTACTGCTCCACAGTAAATCAAAGTGTGAATCTTCTCCAAGGTGTTCTGGTCGGTATTTTCTTTTTGACACTGAGTTTACGCTTGCTAGGATGATATTGGTGTTTTTGTTCGTCTTGAGTTTGGGCAGTTTAGGTCTTTTAGTTGGGTTACTACCACTGAATTCAGTTATTGCTCTGTTGAGTTCTAATCTTGCTAAATACATATATTTGTTCTGCTGATTCGGCTCAGGAGGGCGTTCCATGTTAATATTCGTTTCCATGGCTTCGATGTTATCTGTAACACTTTCATTGACTCCAGCAGGTATACCGTTATGAGTATCATTTTCGCTTCTGAGTTCCAGTATGACCTCTTCTCGTAAGCTTTGCAGCGTTTCTGAAGAAAGTAGCCTGTTTTTAACGATTGTTCTTCGTTGATCCGAAATTCTCTGCTCGGATATGTGCTGTAATTCAGGATATTTTTCTATGAACGCAAGATGTAACGCGTATCTGTATGCTGTCATTTCCAACTAAGTTTGTAATCTTGTAATAGGAACGCATAATGAAGGTATTCATTTCTGGAGTCCACTTCATGCGTTTCCTAAGGAGTCCGGCTCTCGTGGTCGTAGGCATAATGGCTTGCGCCGCCGTTGAAACATCAACTATTATTATCATTATTATTATTATTAACTTCTTACTATCCAACATGTATTGAGAATTACAGCTTTTTGCATTTCTAAATAGGTATTCTTATGCAATTCTATTTTCATAAGGCTATCATGCAAACTTTTGGGTATTAACAAAGTCGAAGAAATGATGACAGGAACGATATTTATTTTATCGAGGTGCCACATCTGCCCAATAGCAATGTCTGTTTATTTGGACTTCTTCTCCTGGAACTTGAACAGTACATTGTTATCATTCGGTATGGCGACATTGGTGGTGGATGTCGCACTGTTCTGGCTCTTTTATCATACATCACTGTCCGGCCTATCATTCGTCAGCATTCTGTCAGTGATAACAGGCCTATCGAAGTATAATCCGATAAAGTCATCTTCCAATATGGGCGCCGGCTCATATTTGTAATATGGTATTCAGAATGCAGTACTTGTTTGCAAGATTTATCGAAAACCCAAGTGGTACAATGCATTTGAAGACGGCCCGGAGATCGTCAAAGATTTGCCTCGTTCCGGACGAGGTTCGACCGCTTCAACTGATGATAACGTCCAATAAATCAAGGAAATGATGCTCGAAAATCATCATGTTCAATGAAATATAACATTTTTGAGTCCAAACAAATTTATCTTGTTTTCAATGGTTAAATGTTCATTAATGTACAGGAGGTCCGAAACATCATCTACCCTTCGTCCAGGCCTCTTATCGTCAACACTTAGTCGTTTTGCCTTGTAGGCTGATAAGAAGTTGTTTCTGTTTGATTCCGACAAAAATCTTACAATAATATTCTTGGCTTTATTAGTCAGCGCTGAAGAAACACGTGTAATATGATCAATAGATGTGCTATTTACTTGTAAACCAAGGTAGTCTATATCAGCGCGCCCCTCACTCGATGTAGATATATACACATTTCGGCCTTACGTAATATCAGCTTTTTACTTATGAGTGTTCGCAAAGATGACCCACGTATAGAAATACTTCTAAGTGAGAAACGATGAAAACAAATCTAGGAAATGGTGCTCAAACATCGTCATGCCAGTGTTAGAGAGATAGCTCGTGATGTCAACATCTCTCGTGAAACTGCTAGTTTGATTTTGGTGCATCAATTGGGCATTCGGCGTGTCGCCATTCGGCTCGTTCCGATAGAGCTGAATTATATAAAACAATATCGGATGCCGGTAGCTGTAGACATGCTGGATCGTACGAATTCTGATCTCACATTCACGGGACGGATCATAATTGGTAACGATATATAGGTCTATGAATGCTACATACTAACGAGCCAACAATCATCGGAATAGGTGGGGAAAAATTAGCCAAAACCGAAAAAAACTCGCAAAAGTTGTTCGAAAATCAAGACGATGCTAATTGTTGTCTTCGATATTCATAGTGTAGTTCATCATCAATGAGGACTTCTATTCAATAGTTTTGAGATGTTTGTGTGATATTGATATTCGCCATAAACGGCCGGATTTGTGAAAACATATTCGTGGATTTTGGATGAAGAAAACGCACCATCTCATCGAGCCACGATTATTAATGACTGTAAGACCAAACACTCGATAAATATCATCGAGCAGCCACCTTATTAGCCTGATTTAGCTCCGTGTAACTCATTTCTTTTCGCCAGACTGAAAATGCCGCACCGCTTCCATAGACGTCATAAAAGAAAATTCGCAGAAGCAGCTGAATGCCATCCCTGAAAGCGCCTATAAAAAATGTTTTGATGATTGGAAAAAGCATTAGCACATGTGTATCGCTTCAAATGGAGCATATTTTGAAAAATATTCAATAAAGTAGATTAAGATTTCTGCGTTTAATTTCAAATTTCCGGATACTTTCTTAACATAGTATATATATATATATATATATATATATATATATATATATATATATATATATATATATATATATATATATATATATATATATATATATATATATATATATATATATATATATATATATATATATATATATTCATACATCAGAACCTGCTAACTCTTTCGTTCGATTTAATTCCAAGGTACATAAACGACATACACCTCGTTTCAGTTAATTTTACCTTTCCTCTTTCATAACAACCCGTTGACCGTAATTGGCAAATAAAAAAACATGAATATCACGTGAAACATTTTTGAGACTAGATCAGGAAACAAGATGTTTGCACGGTATTTTCGATACCGTACCAAACCACCTCTGGTCGGACATAATCGTGAATCTTGGGACGTACCCTCTAGTCCGTTACCACCACCACCCCACCCCTACAGTGAGTGTCAATATAACCCACAAATGTTCAAGCGAAATAAAGTTAACTGTTCTTATGTAAAGTTGAACCAGTCGGCTCTCAGTGTTGTTATTTCTAATAAATAATATATGTCCTGTTGAATCTTACTTAATTTTAAAATCAGAATACACCCCTCCTATCAGAGTGCATACATGGTGCTTCGGCCCGGATATGAACCAGCGACCTATGGGGAGAGTATGTACGGAATGCCTCCTCTGGTAGAATATAATTGTGAGCCTTCGGACGTAATCTCTAGCCTCTACTCACTTATAGTCTGCTTTTTTGAATTGAGCGAAGTAAGAACTTATCTCTCCTTCAGTAAAATCGAACTATTACACGCTCAGTGTTGTTACTCCTAATAAATCATATACGTACTGTTGAATCTTACTTCATTTTGAAAATATATTATGAATGAATGAATAAAATTCACAATTTTTGTTGCAATACCCATAATTTCCTTCGTGTTTGAAACTTTTGAACACAAATCTTGTTGATATATAATGCAATAGAATGAAAAAATGAAGGGAAAACTTCATTAGCTCGACACAATGCCACAAAACCGTTTTTGTTTCTAGTCATTGCTGGTGCTCCATTGGTTGTAATGCACACTAATTTATATATTGGTAGCTTGTAGTTTTTTACAGAATTGAAGAAAACGTCATATATATCTTCGCCACGGGTCTTCCCCTTCAAAGGAATGATTGTCAAAAATTCTTCATTAGCCAACATGTCATTGAATACCAACCGAATAAAAATACACGGCTGGGCAGCGTCCG
This sequence comes from Cryptolaemus montrouzieri, assembly GCA_013387265.2. Taxonomy (NCBI): domain Eukaryota; kingdom Metazoa; phylum Arthropoda; class Insecta; order Coleoptera; family Coccinellidae; genus Cryptolaemus; species Cryptolaemus montrouzieri. Next base: position 67,917,270 of record JABFTP020000103.1, read on the forward strand.
TCATATCGGTGGATTCGTCGAACTGTAAAGAAAAGTAAATACATTTCATGATATCATATTTTAATTTATCTGCCATGTCCTGACTTATGACTTCAATACGCCTTGTGACAGTCGGACGAGATAACTGAAGTTCTCTAATAGCAGACATGATTTCTGTTTTATTTTAAAATCTCCAAACATAGTCTCACCCGCTTCAATAATTGCTTCGAATGGTTTCTTGTGTTTCGCCAATATATAAGATATTTTAAATGACGCGATTGTAGCAGCTTTTGATTGTTTGACTGGTCTTGTAAACATGGTTTGTTCCTTTTTCAAACAAGATAAGAAATCACTTACTTACGAGATCTACTCGAAAAGCACTCGAGAGCGATCAGTCGATCGCGATCGACCATTTGAGCACCCCTGGATTAGTTTATTCATCAAGGCAGCTTACCAAACCCTGTCAAAGTCCTTTGAGGTATCAAGAGCATTGGTCTTGATTCGCCATGTTTTTCGATTGTTGATCTCCACAAATACGTAACGTAGTTGATCGTTGTATACAAAAACCGTATTGTCGATCACTGATATATTTTACATTGGATATGTTTTCTACGATTTAAATATAATGATAGTTTTCACCGTTTCCCAATTGATCTCTGGTAAGTCTTCCGTGTCGATTCATTGAGAGACGCTAAGTATTTACCTATGCCCTAAGCCTTCTACCAAATCGATATTTAGTTTAGTTATAGTCCATCTGGATATTCTGAATGTGTTCACTGATGTGTTCGATAGAGAACGAAACTGCAGGCTGTTGCTCCTATTCATTACCACCGACTGAATTGTACCACTGCTATTGTATTTGTGGTTGGCAATGATCATGATGAAATAATTTAAGGACTATCTTCTTCGAAGTAGATTAGTTATCCATCAATGGAAGGTTAACTACTAGTCCTTTTATAGAGGAGCGTTGAATAATGAAAACATGAACGGAAAAAATGCAAATAACCTTTCCACTTTTGCTTGTAGAGGGCCTAAATAATGAGAATAATGCTCGAACGCCTGTAACGTGCTAAAATCACGTCACAACAATTAGAGTTGAAACACCTGATTCCAGTCAACCCTCTATATGTGTTACGCCACTGGTTAACAGACTGATGCGCGTACTACGCATATGATAAGTACATATGCTACGATCATTCTTCAGTCCAGACCTTCAAGCGAATGAGTTGAACTGGAAAATCCTCCTTAATTGCAGTTAATTAAATTATATTAAAATTCATATCTTGTATCTCATAAACTGTGTAGTGACCTATATCAGAATATAGGGTAAGTTGAAAGTTTATTTAGCAAAATGCTGCACTTAATCTTGAAAATCTGATTTATTATATTTCCTTACAGCATTTTTTCATAAACTGCTTGAATGCCTTATAGTAGCTATTGAAAATTCAAATTCTGCTCTACAGAATTTGTTTTTGCAATTTTTCTTCACGATGGATTTCATAATCGTATTCCTTTAATTTCTACAATTCAGAAAGGTTTTTTTATAATGACCTTGATAGATTTCTCATTATCAAATTCGATCAAAATAAATTTTCTGAGTGAAAACGACAAAAGTAACTCAAACTCATATATTCAATCATTATTTCCTTAATTTTTAAGTAATTTTCGTGAAATTGTCATGTAAATCATGAAATTCTTTCAAATTTGGTTGCCACACATCTGTATTTTTTGTAAATAATTTTATAGATGCTTCCTTGCTTTTATGTAACTTCTCTTTTATTGTAAATAGTTTTTATGCTTCCTCGCTTTTTATAGAACTTACCTTTCAATTCTATGACCTACCTGAACAGCTAGCACGAGTTTACTTTATTAGAATATCTGTAACTTTTGATATTAATTTTTGTCATTAAATAATATTAGATTCACGTTATTTTGTTACTTTAAATTCCCTGGTGTAGCTGGCTGTTACGTTAGAGCATAGAATATCTCGATGATACATGTCTAATTCGAGAAATTCAGTCCCAAGTCAGGAGCCGTAGCTATAAAGGTGGAGACCCATAGCTAGACAAATTCATAGGTGGAGACCTGTACCTAGACCGACATTCCTAGGTGGAGACCCATGAATAGAAAGTCCTAGGTGGAGACCCATGAATACAAATCCCTAAGTAGAGACTTGTACGTGGAGTTCAACATCTGAAATAGGGTTTTCCCCGAAGGCAGCAGTAAGATCAAGAACCACCAAGATAAGTCTTATTGCCGGTATATAACATAAAGAAGTATTTGTGACACTGTATCAGTACCAAAATTTTCGTAATGGATTAAATATCTAAGTATAACTTCATTGACTTTTCTTCCAAGATTTCAGTGACGAATATTGAATTAGAGTCTCATTGCTCATTACAGAGTACAGACGTTAATATTCTCAAAAGGAAATGAGTTAAGTAATCGCTTTCCTGAATACGTTTATATATTCAAGGAGCAGCCTGTATTTTCTGTAATATTACTCAATGTTCGACGGTTATGTGGGTATTATCCTTAGGAATTTAAAATTTGAATATTTTCTCTATCATTTTCGTTTTTAGTAGTATAAAATGAAAATATTTTCCGAGGAAAAATTGAGCAGTTTCAATGTAAATTTGGATGGAAATCGAAAAACTTAGTAGTTCCAATATAGAACACTGACTTCAAACAAAAAAAAACAGATTTCAATAACTTCGATTTGTTGGAACAGGAACAACTCTGGGAATGTCAGTTATAAAAATAAAATGCTTTTATCTTTTCCTCTTACTTTCCAAAATACAAACCTTAAAATGTAAAAATTCTCAAACGATTTCAGTTTTCCCAACTTTTAATCCAGACGAATAAAGGGAACAAAGAGGGGTAAACATTTTATCCGTGGAAATCGAGTTCAGATTCCCAGATTTATTTTCTATAAGATTTTGTCGTTGGTTGTAACAAATCCCTTTCTCCTTGTAGTTTCTCGTTCTTCCACGAGAACAGTAGATTAGTTGGACCTAATCTGTTACTGAGCTATAAAGGATCTACGTTTCAGCGAAGAGGACAAATGGCGAGTGGTTATTTGAGATTTTCTTTATACTGCAAGAACACTAATTCATCAAATTTAAGTTTATTGCTTAAAGTTTCGAATAATTGTCAGCAAAATCCTGCCAATTTGTTTGCCAAGATTATAGTAGGATATTAAAATAAATTGTTGGCGTTAAGGTACAGCCTTTAGTATGAAAGCTGATAAAGTCATCTGAATGAAAGTTTTATGAAAGCTGTTTTTTTATACGCCTTTACCGATGCATTTCGGTTGCTTAACGGGCCGTCTGGCCGCTTGCAAATGTTGCATTCATCTACAGGGTGTCCCATTTTTGATACAATGGAATAGTATCTCTGTTAATAGTAACCCGGCAACGGATAAGTGGTGTCTCACAGATCCCCAACAATGCTAACTGCCACTGTTGCCTCTATAATGATGAGCTGATTTGAAGATTTCAAGTGATTCCAGGAAGTTCAATTTCTTGCTTTCAGGAGCAACTTGTAAAATTCCTAAACTGTCAATACTAAGAAATCTACAATCTGGACACTTCAACTTATAAACTCCTGATTTGGCTAGATTTTGGGTTGAATTTTCTGCATTGAAGAACAGAGAAGACAATCTTAGGCCTACATACAATTTTATATGATGACTTTGAAATAACGTAGCAACATTTTCACTTACATGCCCGTAGTAAAAAATAGGAATATATGTGTTAGGGTTATCTATTTTTACAATTGGATATATTTGACTGAAAGCAATGTTTAATCTTTTTCGTTGCACTGTCTTGTCTATGACTTCATGATGGACAACGTTCAGTGCTATCGTTTTGATGGTTTCAATTTCAAACTGTAGGTTTTCGGAGGAAAGTATCAAAGATAAAGCTCGATTCATCATTGAAGTATATGCGGACATTTTATGCGATTGAGGGTGATTAGAGTCTATACCCATGCGGGGTTTGGTAGATCCTCCATTGGGCGCCTCCCCAACTGGCGGATAGGGGAAAACCTGTCAGATATGACAGGCACCGAGGAAATTTAATATTCGAGGCGCACCAAAATCTAGAACGGTAGCGTATGATCCCGAGTGGGTGGCTACCAACAGCGTCTGTACTCGTATCCAATGGCTGAGATTTAAACTCACCAACACACCTGACAAGCGTGGTGTTTCAATGCCAAAATTTTCCAAACTACCCCAAATATCGAATTATTCAACGTCATTACCCTAGACGAGTAGAGACTCTTGTTCCGAATCGCGCACTGACTCTGTGTGAGTCTGCCTCATGGATTGTGGGGGAGGCAATAACTCGACAGAATCTCGAAAGAACAAACAGAAATCCTCAGCTACAAAAGAGGAAAACAATGCAAGAGATTATCGACATATCTTCAAGGTCGCCACTCATAACATCAGAACATTGAGATTCCAAGAACATATGCAAAGGTTAGAGGAGTAACTGAAACAGATAAAGCGGGATGTTCTGGGTCTGAATGAAACAAGATTGAAGCAACAACCTCTACAAATTCGGGGCATCTCTTGTTTCAAAAAATAAAGATACAGATAATCACATTGGCAGAGTGGTACTCATAATCAACAAAAAAATGAAATACCTAGTAGAGCAATTTGCTGCAATATCAGATCGTGTCATATATGTTGTACTTAAACTGAACCAAAGATACAGCCTACAAATAATCCAAATATATACCCCAACATCTGTTGCACAAGACAATTCTATAAAGATATCACTACTGCAAACGCCAGGTTCGTGATAGTTATGGGTGACTTTAATGCGAAAGTAGGCGAACATTTCGATGATGATACCCCACACGTTGGCAAATTTGGACTCGATTGTAGAAACACAAGATGGAAAATGTTGATTGATCATTGCAGAAATAAAAACCTATTCTTTGTGAATAAATTCTACCAAAAACCTTCACATAGACGATGGACATGGCGAAGTCCAAATAATAGTGTCAAAAATGAAATAGATTTTATTATCACTAATAGGAAGTGAATCTGCCAGGATATAACAATACTGAATCAATTCGATACGGGAAGCGATCACAGACTTGTCAGAGGCACTTTCAAGATAAACACAAAAATAGAGATAAACAGCATGATCCTCAACCATACCCAACTTCGGAAGTGTTAACTGAGAGCAAGGAACAGTTCCAAAATACACTGAACCAAAAACTATCAAACAGAAACAAATCTCCCAAAATTACCATCAACAACCTAACAGAAATGCTAACAAACAGTTTAAAGACATTAACGAAGAGAATATACACATGACAAAAAGACACTAACACGCAGATCAGTACACATACAAAAATGCTATTTCTGCAGAGAAGAATAATGCTCCGGTCTGAAGAAAATTATAAAGAACTGAACAGAGAGATATCCCGAAGCATTCAAAAAGATCTAAGAGACTACAATACAAGACTCATAATTGATACTATTGAAGACAATAAGAATATGAAAGTTCTAAAATCCAAGCTCTCTTGCTCCAACAGAAGACCAATATTGAAACACATTAGAAACAAAGCGGGCATTTTGGCGAACAATAGATCAGACATCATTGAAGCAGTTAAGGAGTTTTACACATGTCTTTATACTTCGGAGACAAGTGACCCCCAATGCATCTCTAAGACCATTGGTGAAGAATATCGCTTCTGAAAAAATCCCATACATTGAAATAGAAGAACTAAAATTAGCACTTCAACAGATGAAAAACCGCAAACATCCAGGCGAGGATAGGATAGGTTGTGAAATAATTAAAATGGGTGGCGGCGATTTATTGTCTTTTGGATGGAAGTATTCCACAAATGTGGCAGAATGCAGAAGTAATTCTACTTCACAAAAAACGAGATAAGAACAACCTGGGGAACTTTTGGCCCATCAGCCTTATTTCACACCCATACAAGCTGCTCACTAAAATTTTCACAAATAGACTCACCCACAAATTAGACCTATACCAACCTGTAGAGCAAGTCGGATTCCGAGAAGGTTACAGCACCATTGATCATTTACAAGCAGTTCGTACTCTCATCGAGAAGTGTACCGAATACAATATTCCCATCTACTTGGCTTTTATAGACACAGAATGCTTTCGATCTTATAGAAATGTGGGCAATAATGAAAATAATTCAAGAGTCGACTCTCGGTAGTCGAATTTGCTGAAATACATTTGAATGAGAACAAGATAACAGATGAAATCCGCTTAGAGAGCAGAGTACGTCAAGGCGACACTATTTCTCCAAAATTGTTTACGCTGGCCCTAGAAGACGTCTTCAAAGGTTTAGAATGGAACAACAAAGGAATCAACATCGGTGAAGTACATTCAACCCATCTGAGGTTTGCAGACGATATAGTTCTTATTAGTGCAAACCCTGAAGAAGTGAAAACCATGCTAGAAGAACTGCACCAAAAATTTAGAGAAGTTGGCCTTCAAATGAACCTGAATAAAACCGAAATTCTGAGTGCAACAAACATACACATTTTGATTGAAAATCAGATGATAGAAAATGTGACCGAATACATATATCTAGACCATAAAATAAAACTTGGGAAAGAAGATCAAACCTGTGAAATTTCCAGAAGAGTGGGTATGGGCTAGGCTGTATTTGGAAAACTGGGCTTTGTTTTGAAGTCCCGAAATATTCCTCTCAACCTAAAAAAAAAGTCTTCGATTCGTGTGTTCTTCCTGTCTTTGCATATGGCCTTGAAACGATTTATCTAACTCGAAGATCAGCCAATAAATTACAAGTTTCCCAACGAGCTATGGATGGCAATTTCATTGAGAGGTAGAGTGAAGAATGAAGATATTAGAGAGAGGACTGGAGTGACTGATGTGCTAAGAAGGATAGCACAATTGAAATGGAGATGAGCTGGCCATGTAGCCAGGCAAGACCCATCAGATGGGTCAACAAGCTGCTCGCATGGAGACCAAGAACTACCAAAAGGAGCGTAGAAAGACCACAGCTTAGACGGAGAGATGACATCCAGAAGATCGCGGGGAAAAACTGGATACAAAGAGCTGCTAATAGAAACAGATGGAAAAATTTGGCGGAGGTCTATATCCAGAAGTGGATTAATACAGACCGAGGAGAGAGAATCTATTAGTATACATATATCTGTCAAACTGGGTTTTCTATATATATTGAAGCTGATTCTATTGATTCAATGTGATAATGATAGATCTAAGAATGCTATTTGCTTATTAGTTTCGAATTCGACTTCGAATTTTAGTTTGGGATGAATACCATTTAGGATGCTTTGAAATTTTTCAAATGGTCTAAACGCAGATAAGTATATCATCTACGTATCTGTACCAAAAATATATTTTGATTTGAAGTAATTTTGTTGTAGACTTATGAAAGGGATATAAATTCACAATAAATTAAGAGGTTTACATGTGATTGTTCTGAAATATTTGAGGTTAAGTTGATACTTTCTATCCTAGGAATATTTGAAAAATATTATCTACATCAAGACTCAGCAAGTATTATTTGGCATAAGGAAGTTTTCTAACTTTTGGTTAGTCCAATAGAGTTTTTGATGGTATAGTTGGGGGTAAAATATGTTTATGATTTATATATTGTTCACAATTCTTTTCTAATTTATAGGAAAGACTATCTTATAAGAAGGACTATTTACAAAGAGAATGAACAGATAAGCCCTGTAAATTCTTTCGTGAATATTCGTTATAAATTAGAAGGAGAATTACGCACAGTATACAAATATATTCCTCGGGTAGAAAGTAACAACTTAACCTCAGATAATCTAGAACAACCACATGTAAACTCCTCAATTCACTGTGAATTTATAATTCTTTTATAATAATGTCTACAACAAAATTACTTCAAATTCAACAAAATTCATGAACAACCTGATGGTCTCTCTATGTGATCACCGTTGAGCCCTATCCTTGCCGATATATTCATGTCTGACATACAAGATAAAATATTCAATGCTAATTTACCTATCGAAAGACATTTTTGGTACAGATACGTAGATGATATACTTAACTGCGTTAATGGCACAACTAGACATTTCTGAGAGAATAAAATTCAAAGTCGAAAAATTAACTGATAAGCAAATATCATTCTTAGAACTATCAATATCACATTCAAACAATAGAAACACCTTCATTATACAGGGACATCCACCGGGACCGTCCATTAAAAACTTTTTGAGTTCCAATTACAATATCAAGCTGAAATTTCATACGCGGCCATAACTAGCGATTTCCAATTGGAGTGAAATTTCCTGTTATTCCGGAAGTGGGTCATCACTTTGTTATTTCAAATGACAATCTACTTTTTTATTATACATCTAGAACCGACTTTTGAGCAAGGCATAAAATACCCAAGTTGTTGGTACTTATCTGTCGAAACTTTTGACAGATTTAATTATTTTGTAATAAACTCGATTTTTGAGGAACATTTAAAGAAATTGTAGCTCTTAGATCTTTTGCACTACAGACACAATTTTTGCTTGGAAGGATAGAAAGAGGATCAAGGAATTTTTTAAGCAATTTTCATATGTCAAATGTTTATGATGATGTTTTGTATGATTTTTTCAATTTAGTCTTTTTCAAACAACAATAACACAATTTTTTCAAATTTCACGTGCCAATTTTCCTATCGCCATCAGATGAAGCGTCAAATTTCAGATGGAATTGTATAAACATGTACTATACCCATCTCTTATATTTGAGAATATATTGAATTTAGATGATTTTGCAAGAACTAACAGAGACTACTTCGAAATATTTGAATCAAGTAGCTGAACTGGCTAAGCTCACCTGACAGGTGCCTCAAATTAATGTACTTGTCACTTCGTTCATTCAAATTTGATATTTCAACAAGAATTGTCGTTATTTCAGATTGAAAATATCCAATAAATACAACACATTTGGAATAAAACCACTGATTATTCAAACATAAATATATTTGATCTTTTTAGAATGTCAAAAGTAGTGGGTATAAATTGCAGTCAATTCAATAACCAATTTCCAAATTTACCATCTATGAGTAAAATAAAATTTCGAAGCATTAGAAGCAATTTTCTATAATTCGGATGAATGTAGGAACTAAGCGAAAACCAATCATCGAAGATAATTACATTAATACGAATAAATGATTGCAAACATCATAGGAGAAAACTAATTTACGATCTGAATAAATGTTCAATATGGGCCCCATTTTGCTCGATGCACTTGACAGCTCGTATACGAACATAATGAGTTCCCCTCCTAGTTTCCTCGGAATCAATATTATGAAAAGCATTATGAATGCACTCTCGTAACTTTTCTTTACTTCTTACAGGAATAAGATACACTTCACTCCTGATTTTGCCCATAAATAAAAATCAATGGGCGTCAGGTCCGGAGAACGCAGAGGCCATAAATTTGGTCCTTGATTACCCCACCATCTATTCTCGAACATCTCTGTTAGCTGCGATATACAGCTCGTGTTTTATGTGCTGGTGCACCATCCATTTGGTAATAGTAATCCGACAGAATGTTGATGGGTAATCCGTCTAAAAAATTTTGCTAATGTTCCTCTCAAAATTTCCAGGTATCTTTGTCCATTAAGATTTTCCTCATAAATGTGAATAAGCCAACAAGTTATTCATTTAAATTGCAAAAACGTTCACGCTGAATTTATTTTGGAAATCAATAACCTCAATGAAATGTGGATTTTCTGTGGCCCAAAAATGTCGATTTCTCCTGTTGGTTATTCCACTTTCATTGAACTTGGCTCCATCGGACCATACAATTTTTTGCAGAATTGTCTCATCTTCTTGAAGCCGATTCATTAAATTTTCACAGAAATTTAGCCGCTTGGGAAGGTCAGTTGGTTTCAATTTTTGTAGTCTGATCAAAGAATACGGTCGCATGTTATTTTTCTTAAGGATTCTCTGATTGGAAGTACAACCCAATCTAATATCCATTGATGCTGACTTAATGGACGCATGTGGATTGGCACGAAAGTACGCTAGGGTATTAATTTGATTGTCGTCGTCCTCGAGAATTGGTTTTCTTCTTGTTTCTATATATTTTGTTCCTCCAAATTGCAGAAAACTGCTTTTAATCTTTCGAAATTTTGTTTTACTCATAGGCGCTAAATTTGGAAAGTGGTTATTGAATTGACTGCAAGTTCTATCCACCACTTTTGACATTCGCCATGAATTAAAAGAGATTAAACATATCCTCGTTTGAATAATCAGCCATTTAATTATCAATTTGGTGTTTTTCAAAATTTTCAATTCAAATTACTAACAATTCTTGTTGAAATATCAAATTCGAATGAACGAAGTAACAAGTACACTAATTTTAGGCACCTGTCAGGTGAGTAGCCAGTTCAGCTACTTGATTTGAATATTTCAAAGTCTCTTAGTTCTTTCAAAATCATCAAAATTCAATATATTCCCAAATTATTTCGGAACTATAAGAGATGGGTTGTACATGCTGATACAATTCCATCTGAAATTTGACGCTTCATCTGATGGCGATATAAAAATTGGCACGTGCCATTTGAAAGAAATTAGCTATGGCTGTTTGAAAAGGGCAAATTTATAAAATCATCCAAAACAACGCAATAAATATTTGACATGTATAGACTGCTTAAAAAATTTCTTGATTCTTCTTCTATCCACCCAAGCAAAAATTGTGTCTGTAGTGCAAAAGATCTACGAGCTACAATTTTTTAAATGTCTCAAAAATCGAGTTTATAACAAAAATAAAAAATCTGTCAAAAGTTGACAGATATAACTTGGGTATTTTAAAATAATTAAATGCCATTTGAAATAACGAAAGTTTTGACTGAAATGGTATCACTTCGAAAATATTTCACTTCAATTGGAAATCGCTAGTTATGGCTGCTATAAAATTTCAGCTTGATATTGTAATTGGAACTTAAAAAGTTTTTAACCGACGGTCCCGGTGGATATCCCTGTATATAGAAAACCCAGTTGCACAGATATATGTATACCAGTAGACCCTAGTCACCATTAATCGCATAAAATGTTCGCATACAATTCAATGAAAAACCGAGCTTCCTCTTTACCCCTTCCATCCGAAAGCCTGCAGTTTAAAATTAAAACCACCAAAACTATAGCATATAACAACGGTTTCCATCATGAAGTCATAGACAAGATAGTGCAACGAAAAAGATCAAGATTAGATATAAAAAACGCCTACTCTCTTTCACAAAGAATAAACAAGATTCAACTATCACCAATCATTGTATCTAAACTATACATTCATTTATTAGTATAAACAGTTCAGAAGGTTTACACCCTGCTCCTAAAAGCTATAAATTGAACTTCCTGGAATCACTTGAAATCTTGAAATCATAGTAAGCCACAAATTATCAATGACCAGCTTGATCTATGTAAATTTCAAATCTATAATATTTTTGAATAGTACCACCCCCTACTACCTGCTAGGGTCTTTCCACCTACCCTTTACATCACAAATATAGTTAGTGATCGTACTTTGTATTCTGTTTTTTTATTCTGTCTGAAGATGAATGTTGATGAAGAACATTTGAAACTGCAGTAAAAAGTACATTTTATAATTTATTGGTAGTTAATCAAAGTGAACCTGACCTCGTGTTTTTCTGAAACAATCTACACTTCCCCATTCCAAAAATGTTTGGAATAACATGAAAAAAGACATTCAATTAAACATACATTCAGAACTTATGAGGATTTTGGTCGGTCAATATTTTATAGAATTTCTAAATGGAAATTACTTGTAATTTTTTTTTTCATATTTTGAATTTTTTCGTTCTCATTAGAAGTAATTTCATTACTCAGCCAAAATGCTGATAACGTTATTTTCATTGTTTAAAGAGAAAACCTCAACTTTCATGGTTAATGAGTTTGTTAATAATATATTCCTTTCCATTAATGGGAGTTCACACACTCACACACTTGGCAGGAGAGACTTCAGCCGTCATGTTTCGATAATACGGAATGACAGGAGAAAAGAATCAATACAAATTTGACAGCCAGATGTTATGATAGATTTGAATTTCCATCTCTCTACTCTGTTCGTCATATTACTCATCAATTCATTTAGGGAATTTTCTGGATAAAACCGCAAATTATTCAAAAATGATGATAGACAACAACACTTGGCACATATTTGAATTTCAATAGCATAGGTGTGTAGAAAAAAAAGTGGACGAATTTGATAAAATAGACTCTTGTTTAAATGTATTACAATCTGTCACATCCAATGAAAATGCTCGATATACTGTAACGCCTCAGTATGCATTAGATATTCTCAAATAGAATTTTTCATAGGGACAACTAACCTACAATTAATTATAATTATGAAGAATGTATCGAAGGACCAGCTTTATTAATGAGGGACATTAATTATTCTGCTGAAATGAATGAATGAATTGATTGAGATAAAATTTTATGTCTTTTCAGACCAGCTAATAGCAAAAATCTCAAAATTCAGAATGAAAAAATTAATACCTTCTTAGCTGTTGATTTCAGGTGAAAGAGAGTGATTTTGGGAAACCATTTTGATTGCAACGTCATCGAAATTACAAACCAAATTCAGATCAAATTATATATTAACTAACAAAAATTCACCAATTAGTTAACCCGTTCTCCATATACTTCTGATGTCCCATCTCGCATGGACGTCTAGTATATCTGAATAGCTTGTAAAAAATTCCAAGCTGATCGGTGTAAAATATACAGGGACTTAAATGACATTTTTTATTTTTGTTGTGAGCTTTCATCCATGGAAGATATCAGTTCGGTGCTCTCGAGGCCAATATTCAAAATCACCCTTCATTTCAGAAATGGAAAAGTCCATAACTATTTCGTTACAAAATGCTAACTTCCTCAGAAAAGTAGCACAGTATTATCAAACGCGCGCAACCAGTATCTCTCATGTTAACAGATATATAATTCAAACGCATTTTCTTATTCATAACCTACACAGGTTATGTTCTATCTATTTTCGATGCTACGACAGCAATGTGGAATACTGTAAATACAGAAAAATGATACCCCCTCCTCGATTTTCAAGGAAAATTCATTGGTGGTAGTAGATCGCAGATATTTTTCTTCATTTTTAAACTATCCGAATTATCCGATTTTCCGAAATTTCAAAATATGTAAATATCTCGGTTGCTAAATAGGTGAGAACTACACAATGAAACATTAAAGTGGCATTTTTTTGAGTAGAATGCAGGAATGTATACGATTTTTCTTTCAATGAATGACTTTAGAATTATAGAATAACATTGTGTTTTTCTAAACGAGAATCATAGGTGAATTTGAATAAAGTAAGACGAGTAATTTATTATTTTCACGTTAACATAATATGCCTCATGAACTTCCTCAAAGATGTGGATTTTTCCAAAAATGAACAACCTGTGGTTTCATCTAGTATGTGTGTGCAAATTAACTCAACACATCCCAAATATTTTCAGGTCTAAGCTCATAACAATGAGAACAAACGAAATGTATTCAATACCCATAAATATGGAACTATCAGAAATAATTAGTAACTGAAAAACAAATAAAACTATCTTAAGTATTTCCATTATTCAAAATGCAAGAATTGAAAATTCCAACTGTAAGCATTTTGAACTTGAATATTGTTTACTGAAGCTCAACAGTATTCAAAGTCTTGTTGCAGCTCCTTTATCATCATGAGTTTGTCTATCTAGTTAATTCCTGATATTAGCCCTTAGAAACAAATTAAACGCTGTTGAATTAACTACACGTGATACCTGTCTCAGTGGTCTTCTTGTTTCTATCCAGTTATCACCGAAAAACTGGTTCAAGAGTTCTGAGACATTTCTAGTCTAGGATGGGAGCGCACCGTCATACTAGAAATATACTTTCCATTTTTAGGCCAAGGGAATTTCATTGAAAATATCCCTCTCATTCATTATATCATTATAAAGTTTCCCACGAAGAGTTATGTCATAAATAACGTACGCCATAACACGGCGTTTCGTTAAGGTGCACCAAACCATAAAACCGAATTGACCTTGGTGTTGAACATTCATTTCCCGAAGGGGATTGACATCGGAGCAGTAATGTTCATTACTGCCATTGAATACTCTGTCACTAACTACCCTCACATCTGTCCATACAGTATACTGGTAGCATTCAAGATTTTCTCTTATAATCGAAAAAGTTCTAGTCCTAGTTTACAATCCATTGGCTGTATAATTCCTCATCTTACAAAATTGAAACTTCTCAGGTCTTGCAAAGCCGTTGATTTTGGTATCAAACTCTCTACTTGAAGTTGCCTACATAAAATAAGGGGATTCCCAGCTCCCATTACTTCTTCATTATCTTGTTTGTTGGTATTTCTGCTCAGAGTGTTTTGAAAGAAGCACTATTCATTACCTTCTATTTCAAACTCTGGAATAGAGGTTTGTGAGGTATTATCTTGTTAGGAAAACAACCAGAAGAATTTTCTGAATCAGCATCCAAATCATACCCATTCTGAACGCAGTAGTCTAACGTGTGATTTTGATTTTTCAATCAAAAATTTTCAAGTAATCACTTGCAAATCAACAATGTCAATCGAATCATCGATGAATTTGGATATGTATTGTTGTGAGCATAGCATTAAAAATATTATGGATATTTTATTTGAATTCGATACAGCATACAAGATAAAACAAAACGTTCAAATATTTTTCATTTTATTCCTGGATATATTTCTCATTTTCGAAGAAATATGGCGAATAAACTATCTGCCCCTGAATTTTCGCTTCAAACTTTTCATCCTTAACGAAAAAGCAGCTAAAGAAGTGGAAGACTACTGCCTTTTGTGATTAGTTTATGAAGTGCTGAAAAAGGGCAACATGCACTACACAACTAAGTTTGGCTCAAATCGTTCACTTACATTACTCAACATTTCTGGTTCAATTTGACGGCATTCACTAATGATCCGAATTCACAAATCAGTCCAGTGGCGCCAGATCAGGTGATCTGGGTGGCCACTGACTATGAACGAAATGAGGTGGTGCTCCATCTTGTTGAAAATAATCCTTCTTCTAATCCAGGCCTGAGGAAAATGTTTGTGCTCTACTCGATCTTGGATTTTCATCTGACCTGTACCGACACTCATGCCTGTTTACAGTGCCGTTAAGGTAAAATGAACACAAATCCGACAAACAGATATTGGACATGTAGTTTGGATTATTATTAATAGTTTCACTGACCACTTCACAGAACATGAGTCGTAGATCAAAATCATCTTTCCTAGTACTAAGGGTCAGATCCATCGTTAGGTGACCTAAGATAGCCACTACCCCCGCTTCGTCCCCTTTACACATCCCTTTTTTGTTACCGACTGAACCAGTAGCGTCAAATTTAGCAACAAGTTGCATAACGTTAGCAGCGGATACGTGTTTTTCAGGATGTCATTCGTTAGATAGAGCCGCTGTAAATCGCACAGAGTCATTATTTCTAAAAGAGAATTTTATCATTGCCATCTTTTCTTCTACGGATTACACCATTTTAATCCTTTTACAAATTTACAATCGCTTTGGCACAGTTTCAACGTTCCTGAAAATTCACGATAGGCTAACGAGAGACTAAGGTATATCAAACACATGGTCTGTCTACTTTGTCGAACCAAAAATTAACAAATAAATAAAAATATTGCATACCTCGAGGTAAATTCAACATAAGCTAGCTATACACCAGCGTTCTTTCCTGCATGGAAATGAATGGTGCCTATTTTCAGCACATGATAAACTTATCACGAAAGTAGGTAGTTTTCCACTTTTTTAGCTACCCTTTCGTTAACGATGAAAATTTTGAAGCGGAAATTTTGGATCAGATACTATTCGATAAGATCTTCAAAATGAGGTATCACTCACCTCCTTTAAGGAATTGAAGTTACGGGGATGAATAAATCAGAGAAATTGTACCCCCTCGAATCAGAAATCGACGGGTCCGAGCGATTGTCCATATTTTCATTTAAAAACCTGAAAATCTAGGTATCAAGTTTTCGTTGGAGCATCTATATATATATATATATATATATATATATATATATATATATATATATATATATATATATATATATATTTTCATTTAAAACCTGAAAATCTAATTATCAAGTTTTCGTTGGAGCATCTATATATATATATATATATATATATATATATATATATATATATATATATATATATATAAAATTTTGCATACGTCTCTATATGCTTCTCAAAAACAGCCCACATAATATCAAAATAGTTTTCTAACGTGACCTAACTTTTGAATTTGGGAGGCTTTTACTTGGTAAAATTCCATTATCAATAATAAAAAACAAGTACTGTGTTTTAAGGAATTTTACTTAATAATTGCGATTCGTAACGCGTTTCACTACACCGTAGCTTCTTCAGACGAATGATTATGCAGAAAAATGTAAATGAGAATATAACTATAAATGTTCTTGAGTAATTAAAAGCTTATTGGTTGCTTATTCTCAAGTGGTTATTTATGACAGGTATATCCAATAAAATTAAGGAATTGAATATTATACTTTTGAAGACGGCTTGATTATGGGCAATCCGTTAAGTCCTTTGTTAGCAGAAATTTTCATGAATAACTTAGAAATTAATTCATAATCATCCACTCAGTAAATATTGTTGTAGACGATATCATTATTTTCGAAAATCATATAAATTCATTACATCCAAAAATTGCATTCACAACCGAAATAGAAAGCAATAATTCGATAAATTTCTTAGACGTAACAATTTCGAATGAAAATGGAAAACATGTCTTCGCAATTTACCATAAGCCGTCACATACAGATATTATAATACATAACTCGTCGTGTCATCCATATCAACATGAAATGTCAGCAGTCAATAGTTTTATTCATAGATTGATTAACATCCCGCTATCACCAGAAAATTTCAACAAAGAACTAAATTTGATTAAACAAATAGCCAAAAATAATGGTTACAATCCCAAACTAATAAATAATATTTTAAATAAAAACAAAGTAGAATCGCATTGAATGAACTTTACCCTGTCGATAAATTGAAACAAAATTCAACACCTTAACCTACGTTGGCATTACAAGTGAGAAACTGAAATCATTCTTAAGTAACAATAATTTCAACATAGCTTTCCAAACTAATAATAATTTAGGCAAATATATAAAAAATAATAGAACCAAACCAGGTAAAAACAATAAATCAGGTGTTTATAGATTGAATTGCAATGACTGTGATAATTTCTACATTGGTAGAACACATAGAAATTTTAATATTAGAATATCGGAACATAAACGCAGTTTTTCAAATAAAAATCAGATTCAAATTACGCGAATCATCTCTTAGAAAATAATCATTCTTTCGAGCCACAGTTTGAAATTTTGCATACAGATAATAAATATTGGAAGGTAGATCGTTGGGAAACTTTAGAAATAAATAAATACAAACACTCAGGTAGACTCATCAATGAACAAGTCGATTCAAGCCCTTCACCTCTATTGAATCTTTTCGGGGAGCAATCTATTCCTTAATTTTATTGGATATACCTGTCATAAATAACCACTTAAGAATAAGCAACCAATAAGCTTTTAATTACTCAAGAACATTTATAGTTATATTCTCATTTACATTTTTCTGCATAATCATTCGTCTGAAGAAGCTACGGTGTAGGGAAACGCATTACGAATCGCAATTATTAAGTAAAATTCCTTAAAACACAGTACTTGTTTTTTATTATTGACCTAACTTTGATAGCAACCGAGATATTAGCACAACTGAAGTTTCGGAAAATTGAGAAATCCGAATTGGCAAACAAAAAATAAAGATGCTATACATACTTTCACCAATGAATTTTTGGAGGGATATGGAGATAATTATTTTCAGTATTTCACATAGCTATCGTTATGAAATATGGGAAATGCGACGCCCTTGTACTAGGATCTCCACTATGTTTTGTGAAAAACAATATTCCGTTTATGAAACTGAAAAATCATGAACACTTCCGAAGATATCCAGAAAGGATACGAACATGCAATTCAGAGTTTTTCTTCATTCCTGAGGTTATTCGTACATATATCTGAGAAAGAGAGTCATATTTTAACTACAACTTTTTCTGGATAATCAACTAGTATGCATTATTAATTTTGTGAGGAAAATCTTAGTGTCGATAGGTCGCTTTTCTCTATTTTCAGCATTTCACATTGCTGCCGAAAAAAACATCAAAAATGGGACACTCTGTACAGATATCGTGGCACAGGTAAACGCTTCGGCTACGGGACGCTACATTACCCGCAGGCGGACCGACAATACAAATGAAAAAGCACATAAAAATATTAGCTTCCTAAAAATTCTCTCTCGAAGGCGTTGCCAGTTCATTAACTATTTTGCCATCGCATAGTGCCCGGCGCATTCGCCATTTTGTTACACGCAGATACACTTTGGAAAATTCAATGCTAAGATTTTTTTTATTGTAACGCTATAATGCCCGCAACTATCACTTGGGCTTATACCTTCAATTCAGATTGCGCATCATTAAATGCTGTACATTATACAGGGTGTTCCATCACACACGAGTCTCCCAATGTATTTCTCATTACCTAGTGATCACAGAAATTAGCCGAAACAAATCGAATAATTTCATGTGTGGGACATCTTTCGACATATATTCGAGGCAAGAACGAGCCACTCGCAATATAAAGTGCTTCAACCTCTCAAAATTAAATAGAGACAAGGATGACTGTGAGGAGTTTCACGACGAACAACACTCCGTGCGGCTGTTATCTAACAAAACCAACAACAATGTGCCTCCTGATCCACATTTCTTGTACTCTAAACTTCGATTGAATAGCAAGATGTTCACCAATGAGCTGAACTTGTCATCTACTGTTGTGTTTCTACGCGATAATGAAACTGTTGCCGCACAGATCTTGCCAAAGGTATTGTAAGACGACCAAAATGGGTCGTCAGGTCGAAATAGACATTTCCAACATTTCTGCTACTTGGGAAATATATTAGAATAACGCACTGAGACTCCCCGAGTTCCTGGCCAAATGCAAGGTGCTAATACTGCACCTGACCCTCTATCCTGACGTTACCCCAGCAGGCTTCTTTTGTTTCATCGGATAAAGGTAGACATTGAAGAAAGCCATTTTTGGTCCGTATAAGAGATCCAATGAGCCGTGAAGAAGGTCTTGTGAGGGATCCACGAAGAATAATTATAATTGTTTTGCAAATCAATTCAAAAAATTACCTGAAGGAATAATAATAGCGGTATTATTGGACAGCACCCTGTATAACGTCTTTCTTCGAACATTAATTCTCATAGTGATTTCTGCCATAAAATAAATCAATATTAATTTAATCTCCCTCATTATACATTTCAATAACTTTTCTCCACTTCCCATTTTCTAAGTTGGAAATTATATCTAAAAATTTTTGAGTTCACCAAAAACGCTCACGAAAGGAATGTTTGAGAAATTTTACATGATCGGCTAAAGACTCATGATCAAAAGCATTAACACAATATTCTTCAAACAAGCACATATTCATTTCCCTGTAATTTCAACCTGATATCTTTTACTTCTATAAAAAAATTTGACAGACAGACAGACGTCCAACGGACTGATTAGTTTGTTTTATTCTATGAGAAAGGAAACACTGAAAAGTGCCTTTTTGAATTTTGCAATGTAATTTCTCCGTTGAAAATTGGAACTTTCGACAGACTGTATATCGTTCCACGACAAGCCATAGTATAATCCTAGTTGACAAGGATTCTTCTTCCGCTGAAATAAGTGAACTGTACAGAACTGTTGTGTTAAATTAGAGTTTCCATGCGGGATAACGGAGTGTCTTCAATAATTTATAGCAAACTTGAATCAATATTCAATGTAATCAGAAAGCGAATAAAGCGATAATTGGTTTGGAAGTGTTATTCCACAGCAGCCAAATGGGGTTTCAACGCTCTTTCTTCACTCTTCAGCAGCAATTAGTTCTCGACATCCGAACTTCTGAACTTTCTTCGAGTGCCATATTGGCGCTTTATACACTAGCCATACTATATTGCGAATCTTTTCTGCTTCGATGAACATATCATGCAGTAAATCCGGAAACTAAAACTAAAATATTTCTTAGCTCCTTAAGTACAAACAGTATCTCATATTTTTATTTGAAAGAAATTGAAGAATCTCTCGAATATTCTATCCTTCTTTCGAGAATTTGAAATTTATCTTGGAATCATCAATAATAGGAAACCATCGATTAAAATAAAATGTGGGATATTTTCAGTGTCATCTCGAAAATTTGTAGTTGATTGATTCCGCCATTACTACGTGATAGTTATTCATCATAATGATAGGAAATTGGACTATGTATTATACTTTAACAAGAGATTTATTGAAAATCAGGATTGCAATTTCGGTCTCTCGATCATCATCAGCTGACTACAAGTATTCAACCGAGAGTGCATCAGAAGAAAAGTAGCCCCAAATATATCAACATCAGAACGAAATCTAAATCAATATCTTTGAAGAAAGCAGTCAAAATAGCAGAAATAACCTGGATAAAAGAAGAGGCCAAATTTCATTTCATCAAACGAGACCTCATACAACCTATTATTAAGGTAATTCATTCAGAATTAACTTTTAAACTTTATCCAATAGAATTCGGTTTGTATAATGACAAGGTGTGAAATGACATTAGCCATCCAAAAACTAAAAGCCTTAGAAGCACAAAGTTCCCGTTCTACGAAAAATTCAGATAATATTCAGAATACCGCATCCGTAATATCAGTCAGTAGTAGAGATATAAATTATTCAGATGTTCTGAACGTAGTTTGTTAGAGAAAGGGCACAAATTCAACCCCAACATCACCTTCAAAAACAGGAAAGAAACCTTGGTCCGCGGAATCCGCAATTGCACTGAAACATCTTGATGAGCCTCATTTAATATTATTCAAAATTGCCGACATTATAACGAAAAATCACAGATACTGTAACAAATTTAAAACAAAAAATTCAGAGTATTGATTCAGTTTTCCAAAGCAATCAAATCAAACGCCATGGTCCTTTTTCCGAAATCATTATATATATATATATATATATCAAAAATCAAAGAGTTCCTTCGAAAAGAGAACTTAAGTGAAATACCCGAGGAAAGAACCGTAGATATCCAGAAAACATAAAGAACAGCTCTTAAGAAAATTTAATCGATAGTACTAACAAAAAAGAGTCAATTCTTCCATAAATATGAATTCCAGACTTCCAAAACTTCACGACCCTATAAAAACTCACTAAGACAATGCCCCAGTACATTCAGTAGTATCACTCATGAACAGCCCAGTATATAAATTTTTCAAAAGAATTGAATCTTGTATTCAAAAATTCACAAATTTCACACCTCAATATTCTATGAGAAACTTAATTTACTTAACATAAAAATGAAAACAGGTTCAAACCCTAATCAAATCATATTCAATCATTTTGGTTGTAGATAACATGTTTTCCATTTCGTCTTCCGTCTCAGACATCCTGAAGAAATCACACGTTAATCCGGTTTTACAAAATGTCTTTATGTTTTTTTCTATAAATGTGCCTACAACAGAGTTATCTCAAATTCAATAATAAATTCCTTGAAACACCTCACGGCCCATAGATGGGATCACCATTGAGTCCTTTACTAATTGATATTTTCATGGCGTATATTGAAGATATCATATTCAATTCCTCCAAATCAAAATAAGTACATCTTTTGTATGTAGACGATATACCTTCATATTTCATAGGAACCGATTGACAACTAGATCAATTTTCAACTTAAATCAATAGCATTCATCCCAGAATTAAATTCAAGATAAAGGAGAAGTTGATCATCATATTGACTTTTAGACCTAACAATCACTCATATAAATAACAAACTAAGTTTGGTTATATATCGAAAACCTATCTTTACTGATATTTCCATCCCTTATGACTTAACACACTCAAAATCTCATAAATACACTGCATTTAATTCAATGACTCATAGAGCTTTCTCTCTGCCATTTTCCGAAGAAAATATGTCCAGAGAAGTGTCAACTATTAAACAAATACCTAAGAACAATGACTATCGCCCAAATATAATGAACGGAATAATCCGAAAAAACTAACACAAATAGCATATTATAATATTTACCCACCTATAGAATCAACTAATATATATAAATACATATCATTAACATAGTTTGCTCAATCAGCGACAAGATTCAAATGTCTTTTCAAAAAAGAATGAAAGAGTAGCTCTCAACATCCACATAAAGCTCTCCCAGGAATTTCTTGATAGTAAAGATAAAACTGATAAATTTGACAATACTGGAGTTTACAAGTTGTTCTGTATAGATTGTGAAGGCTCCTATATAGGTCAAACTGGTCCTTCATTCAAAATCAGATATAAAGAGCATCAATCTATTTACAATAACCAGATAATAGACGAATCTACTTTTTCTTCACATTGTATCGAAAATGGCCATCATTTTCTACACATAGATCAACTTCAAATTACTCACAGAAAACCTAAGGAACAAAAGTTAGATTTCTTGGAATCCATCGGAATTTTAAAATTGCAACAAACCCCTCACAAAAATAATCTTCTGAACGGTCAGTATGGCCCAGCTTATTCGTCCCACTTTAAAATCTTTAAATGATATCAGCTTTTATCATAAGTGAGTGAGAGTGCTTTATAGATCTCGACAACAAAAAAAAATGTAATAACTAAACTACAAAAATTTATAACGTAATACAAAAATACTCTGCTAGCGGCAAAAGGCGGCTTTATCAAAGGAACGCGCGGTACTTGTCAAAGAAAAGCCGCGTTTTTTTATTTCGGTCGGCGCGTTTGACGGGAATATTCGAGACTTTCGTTCACGCCGACATAAATGTTGTGCCTGCAGGAATTGGAGTCATTCTGAATTATAACTTGAAAGCAATACTACGTCGATACAAAGTTTATTCATTGGTTACATTCTAATAAAAAAACTCAATCCTCTAATGATTTATATAAGAAAGCCAAATCCTATTATAAATCCTTAATCCTAAGAACCAAATACAATTTTCACAGTGAACTTATTGATAAATCTGTAAATAAAAATAGAACTGTGTGGAATCTAGTAAATACTATGACGATCCCAAGGATTTGGCTGAGATTTTCGCTAATCTTTTCACTACAGTTGCCGAAACTTCCCTCAACAGTTATTATAAAGACTCAATGTCATCCTCATGTACGACGTCACGTATGTTAGACACAACCTTTTTCTTCCACCCAGTCCTAGAGCATGAAATCCATGATGTTATAAGATCACTCAAAAACCACAAAGGTTCTAGTGTTGATTTCATCTCAGCACGAATTCTGAAGATGATAGGTACCGATATCAGCCGACATTTCGCTCATGTTATTAACCTGTCAATTAGCACAGGCGTATTTCCTCGTATTCTGAAAAAGCAATCGTCATTCCTATTCATAAAAGGATGATGTACACGATATCATGAACTATAGACCTATATCTATCTTAAGTGTCTTTTCCAAGGTTTTTGAAAGAATAGTGTTTGATAGAATGATGAAGTACCTAGATAAATTTCAAATACTTGATACTGCACAACATGGTTTCAGAACCGGCCGCTCGACTCAAACTGGAGCATTGCAGTTCGTAGAGTTCGTCTATCGTTGCCTTGATAATGGTCAATATGTTGCTGGATTGTTCTTTGACTTGTCTAAAGCGTTTGATAGTCTTGCTATCCAGTTTATATTGGATAAATGTTATAATCTTGGATTCAGAGGCGTGTTCTTGAACTGAATTCGTAGTTATCTGGAGGACAGAACTGCCTCAATCAGGGTTCACGACTCGTTCTCAAATGAACAGTACTGTAAATTAGGAGTACCCCAGGGTTCTGTCTTGGGGCCACTTCCATTTCTGTTATTCATCAACGATCTGCCACCAAATTTGAAAAAAATATTCTACAGAAAATCTAATATTCGCAATTTATTATCAAAAATAATCTGGTTGATACTGTTCGCTGATGACTCTTCCATAGCTATTACTGCTGAGACTCTTGAGGAGCTTCAAAAGTTATGCGAGCTGCTGGTGGAGAGTTTCGTAGAATGGTGCCATTTAATGCTATTATGATCAATGTCAACAAGACGGAATGCATTCACTTCACTCTGTCGTCTTGTGATCAGGGTAGCATAACAATAAGGTATTTAGATACAGTCATCTCTTCGAAGGACACCACTAAATTCCTCGGCGTTCACATCGATAGGAATCTGAAGTGGAGTGCACATATCGATGCGATTTGTAAGAGGCTGAATAGTTCCTATTATGCCACTACCGCCAAGTTCCCTTGTGAACGTTTATTACAGTTTGGTATATAGTCACCTGTCCTATAATATCTTACTGTGGGGAAATTCCTCAGACGTAGGTAGAGTTTTCATCATCCAGAAAAGAATTCTGCGAATGATGTTCCATACAGCTCCACAATCTTCATGTAGACCGTTGTTCCTGAAGAATGGTATCCTCATATTGGCGTCTATTTTCATTTTGAGATGCCTCGTTTATATTAAAGAGAATGAAAGTAACATGACTAAACTTTCTAACTTTCATTCCCACAATACTAGAAATAAGGAAACATTATGTATCCCTAAACACAGAACTTCTAGATTTGAAATGTCGCCCTGTACCAGGGTATCAGATTGTTCAATCATCTTCCACGGCATATACTGGGTCTAAGTGTAAATAGATTTAAGGTAGCAGTTAAGAATTTACTTTTAGAAAAATGTTTTATACTTTGAATGAGTTTCTATGTGTTGATTTAGATAATGTCTAAATGTCTTTTCTATTGATCTGTCCTATTTATACTTGTGACGTCTTAAGGGATCAATAAATTATTATTATTATTTATTATCGTGGACTTATGCACTATCTCAGCTAGTAGCTGGATATAATTTACCTTTCCCAAATTGAGCCATCAAAGGGAATAGGCTCGATTACAATATACTTGACATAAATTTCCTGACTATCCTACATGTATTAAGAATTACAGCCTTTTGCATTTCTATATAGGTATTCTTATGCATTTCTAGTTTCTTAAGGCTATCATGCAAAGTTTTAGGTATTAAACCAGTCGAGGATACGATGACAGCAACAATATCTATTTTATCGAGGTGCCACATCTGCTTGATCTCAATAGCAAGGTCTGTGTATTTAGACTTTTTCTCCTGGAACTTGTTCAGCACGTTGTTATTATTCGGTATGGCGACATCCACCAGCATTGCTGTTCTGGCTCTCTTATCATATACCACTATGTCCGGCCTATTATTCGTCACCATTCTGTCAGTGATAACAGGCCTATCGTAGTATAATCTGATAGAGTCATTTCCCAATACGGGCGCTGGCTGATACTTGTAATATGGCTGGAAGGTGTTCAGAAGTCCGTACTTGTGTGCAAGTTTCTGGTGGATAATATTTCACACTTGATTATGCCTGTGAAGATACTCCTTATTGGCCAGTTGTTCGCATCCGGACGTAATATGCTGTATAGTCTCCGATCTTATATGGCATTTTCTGCACTTATCTGTTTGTAATATTCCGTCCTTCATTATAAATTTTTTGTAATTGTTTGTAGCGATCACTTGGTCTTGGATGGCCATAAGGAATCCCTCTGTTTCTGCGAATAATTCTCCTTTCATTAACCATTTGTTAGAGGCTTCTTTGTCGATGTGTGGTTGATTAATCTCATGGTGATGTCGTCCATGCAATTCCTTTCTTGACCATTGCTCTTGTTTTTCAGTATCTGGTAGGAACTGTAGATTTAGCAGGTCATCTCTGGTAGCAAGATTCAGAGGTGTATACCCCTTATCAGCCAACGATACCAGTCTATGGAGGTCAGAAGTGAGAGCTTTTGCTGAGAAGAATTCTCTGAGATTTCTTATCTGTTCGGTGTGTAAATTGACAACATCTATTAATCCGCGTCCTCCTTCTTTTCTCTTCAAAGTTGTTCGTATCACAGACGATTTTGGATGATGATTGTTGTACTTTGTCAGCATCGTTCGGGTCTGCCTTTGAATATCATCCAGCTCCGTCTTAGTCCATCTGATTATTCCAAATGAGTAAAGCAACACTGGAATGGCGTAGGTGTTAATTGCCTTGACTAGATTCCCCGAGTTCAATATCGATATCAGCACAGACTTCAGACGCTGACTGTATTCTGAACGAATCTTCTCCTTTGATTGTTTTTGGTCTAACAATCTGGCTTGTTGGTATTCCAGATATTTGTATGTTTCGTCATCTCTCATGCACTGTATAATATCACCGTTTGGAAGTTGTGTTTCACCATCTATGACTTTCCCTTTTTGAATGTTCAGGGTCTTACATTTTTCAATCCCGAATTTCATATGAACATCTGCCGAGAACTCACTGACAGTTTTCAGCAAATCATCCAATCGCTTCTTGTTCGAAGCATATAATTTGATGTCATCCATATACAGCAGGTGGGAGATTTTATGATAATTCGTTTCTGCTTTTATCCTAAATCCGTATCCTGTTATATGAAGCATTGAGGACAATGGGTTCATTGCTAAACAGAACCATAGTGGACTCAAAGAGTCTCCTTGAAAAATTCCACGACGTATGGGTATCTCGTCGGTTTTAATTGATTTATTGTTCATGTTGACCTGCAGAGACGTGCGCCAGTGTGTCATTGTTGTCTTTAAGAACTCTACCAGGGCTGGGTGAATTTTGTATATCTGCAATACTTCAACAAGCCAAGAATGGGCGGTACTATCGAATGCCTTCAGATAATCGAGAAAAGCTGAATGAACATTGCGATGCCATACGTGTGCCTGTTTCACTATCACAGAATCGATGATGAGTTGTTCCTTGCACCCGTGGTGTTTCTTTCTGCATCCTTTCTGCTCCTCTGCTAATATATTGTTGTCGTCAAGGTGTTGGTATATTCGATTGGATATGCATGAGGTGAGTATTTTGTAGAGTGTTGGCAGGCAAGTGATTGGCCTATATTGAGACGGATTATTATTATTATTATTATTAAATAGTACAAAATGAGTGCAGCGAAGATATCTAAAACGTATCGTTTTAAAAACGACTGGGAGAAAAAATTTTTCTTTTGTATGGGAAGGATAAGTGCATTTGTCTTATTTGTCTTACGTCAGTTGCAATACCTTAGCGTGGTAACTAACAGAGGCATCATAAAACGGTTCATAAAAACTTTGAAAATGATTTATCACCACAGAGTGAACTAAGAAAACGAATAGTATGTGATTTGATATCTTGTTTGAAAAAAGAACAACCAATGTTCTCAAGATCAGCCAAAAAATCAAAAGCTGCTACGATCGCGTCATTTGAAATATCTCATATATTAGCGAAACACAAGAAACCATTCGAAGATGGATCGGTTGTGGAGGAAGCATTCATTGAAACGGGTGAGAGTAAAACACGATATCATGAAATGAACATACTTTTCTTTACATTTCGACGATATGAGAGACACTGCCAGATGTGTATTTTTATTCGGATGATGTTCAATGACATGTTGGCTAAGGGAAAATTTTTAAAAATCATTTCTCTGAAGAGAAAGACCCGTGGCAGAAATATATATGACATTTTCTTCATTTTTGTAAATAACTTCAAGCAACCAATATATAAATTAGTGTGCATTACAACCGATGAAGCACCAGCAATAACTGGAAACAAAAACGGTTTTGTGGCATTGTGTCGAGGTAATGAAGATTTCCCTTCATTCCTTTCATTCCATTGCATTATATATCAACAAGTTTTGTGTTCAAAGGTTTTAAAGATAGGGAAAATTATAGACATTGCAACAAAAATTGTGAATTCCATCCGTGCACGTAGCTTGCAACGGCGACTCTTCAAGTTGCAGTTGGAAGATAGGAAGACGTAGCTTCGACAAAAATAAATCTGATTCAAATTATTCAAACCACCTAATAAAAGAAAACCATTCATTCAATAAAAACTTTGACATATTACATATAAAATCAAAAAGTTCAAAATTAGATCTCCTAGAAGCATTAGAAATAAATAGATACAAACATTCGGACAAGCTTTTGAATGAACAGGTAGATTTGAATTACTCACCCCTACTTAACTTGTTCAATTAGTTTTTATTACCTTTCATACTAACTGTACAATGGCTCGGTGTGGTTTTTCCTGTTATTCATCCAACTTGTTCTACGATTTGTTTATAATACCATACTCTTCATTCTATTTTTCATTCTTGATAAAGCTGCTGTGTCAGCGAAACGTCGTCGAATTTTTTCAAATAAAGTGTAGATCAAAGTTAAACCTTGTGTTTTTATCTCATTGATAGGAAGACAGGTGAACCCTCTGATTTATTTCTTCACGCGGACGTTAGGTGGTTAAGTCGCAGAAAATTCTTAGAAAGGTTTCAAGAATTATTGCCCAAAATAACAGCTCTTCTAGGTGAAAGAGATGATGACACTTGGATGTTGAAAAACGATAAATGGCTGACTGATTTGGCATTTTTGACTGACACCACAATGCAATTAAACACCATTAACTTAGACTTTCAATTCCAAAATTAAATTTTTCAGGAAAAATGATCTAACAAGTGAACACAGAATTGAATAAATGGGATCTTTGACGCACACAAACAAACCTATTCTACCATAGAAATGTAAATATCTACTATGTTTTGAGTGGATAGATATGAATTTTTGAGTTTTTCTTCGAAAACGGCAACGAACGATATATATTTGTAACGGAAACACTAATTCAGTCCACTGATACCAAAATCATTTACAGTTCGTATTTGAAAGAATACACCTTTTCTACATAACTCAGAAACTCTAAAACCGATCCCAAAAAATTTTTTCAACTACGTGTGTGAGTTCTGCTCAAAAAAGAGCCTGTAGTTGTGAAAATATTTTTGCTCAACTTCAATAGAATTTGAGATTTCTTAGTGCATTGAAGAGCTTAATTCCCATGTATCCAGGACCTCTTTCATATCCTGATAGAGTATGAAATGGTGTGACTAATAGATATGATCCCCTGGTTAGGTAACTCTGATGAAAATTATTGGGTAGAAAGCTAATTTAGTTAACTTTTACGTAGGTTACATTCTCAAGTATATACATACTAGCGAGAGGCAAGATATGTAATTCACAAAAAAAATTGCGACATGCAGTACGCCTATTTATACCCACAATTTTCCTAATGGCTCTCTACTGTAATTTAAAAACCCTGTCACAATAAACAGAAGCACCCCAAAACATAAAGTCCAGAAGGAAGAGATGCGTGATAGAATGATAAAGATATTTCTCTGTTGGTCGTTAGCCTCAATCTGTACAATGCAAAACAAAGTGGAGACAAGACACTACAGGGCTGGTCAATATGTTCGTGCCAGTTAAGCCTGTTGTCGATTGTGATGCCCAAGAACTTTTTGGATTGCACTTGTTGAATGGATTTACTCTTCTCCCTCGATAGATGACTACAGGCATTGTTTGAACCAAAATTTTAGGTGAAAGGTTAATAAAAACAGTTTTTGGTATGTTCAAAAGTAACTTGTTGTAATCAAACCAGATAAAAAAATTATTGAGTAAGTTTTGAAAGTTTTTAGGAGTGCTGTCAAGATCCGCACCGAGTAATGTAGTGTCGTCAGCGAACATAACGAATTACCAGGGTCACCAACAATATAAGTCATAGCGTTGACAAATAAAAGATATAACGAGCCCCTAAAACGGAGCCGTGCGGAACACCACACTTTAAGTCGAGCAAAGAGGATTTAAATCCATGAATCTCAACAAGCTGCATTCGGTTGGATAAGTATGATTTTATTAAGTCATGTATTGCTCCTCTAAATCCTAGATAATACATTTTTTCAGCGATATAGCATGCACCACCAAGTCCAAAGCTTTATTGAGATCCATAAAGACCGCAATACATTTTTATTCCCTTTGAAGCATTCAAGGTGGAAGTTGACGAAACTCAGAGTAGTGTGTGTTAACGGTTTTGTGGTTGGGGGATTATTATCATTTCAAAGTGAAAGTACTGAAGACTATCATGAGGCCATGAATGCAGATGTGTATGTTTTCAGAGAATATTTTCAACAGTTGTTGGATTTGATTCTACTAGGATCTGTCAAAGTAATGGATAACTCAAGCTACCATTCGCGACAGATCGAATTAACGCCAATATTTTCATGGAGTAAAGCAGTTATCATCAGATGGCTGACGGATAAAAATATTTTCTTTTGAACAAAATATGGCGAAAAAGAATCACAATATTGTTGTATTTCATTTTCATTTATTTTTAACATGTTTGCATTCAAAATTGAGCGGAATTTTTTTTTATTTTCTTTCAATATTTCACTTTTGTTACTTTGCGATTCATAATAATATTTCCTATCCCATCCGAATTTCACCGTCCTCCGTACTTCGAGCAGGTGTTTTCGAGTATCTCGGAAAACAGTTAAAGAGAAGATGATCGGTCGTAACCTTCAATTCTATAATTCTATATGAGACTAATATCAATTTTTGTTGTTCTAATTTTGGGATTGATGTAGAGTCCGGGGTGTCCTGTGTACTGAATCGCTAGAGCTCTATGCATAGTTCATTTTAATATTAATATAACTTTTTCGCGAATGCAGTCACGGTGTAAGGAGGAGCCTGTCAAATGGATCAATTAAAGAATCGAAACCGGGTGTAATCGATTCAGATTTACAGTCCGCAGTAACCCAATACAAAGCAAACCGTTAAAATGCTATGAATAATTCCAGAAATAATGAGACTCTAGCACGTCATGTATCCTACTCTATAGCACTGCGAGTGGCGAGGTAATCTGAACCACATAGTATTGAGGAAATACACATTTTACCTGCTGGCATCGATATGGTCGATATTATGATGATTCCGGAAGAAAATGAAAAATTATAAACTAACCTCCTTTCAAATGAAACAATGAAATGGCTGTCGATATTAACAACCAAATAATATAAAAGTTAAATTCAGTGAATTTTCTGCAATTCAGTTCGACGCGTAAACAGACATATAGCAATTTTTATGTTTTGTTCGATATGAATGTCAGGACTTTGTCAAAGAAAATATGCTTTTATGTTTATCAATTTCTAGTCGACCATCAAGCGAAGGACCTTTTGTTTTTTCATTTATTTATTCATTCATGAATATGGAATGCCTACAAGTTTCCTCAAATGGCATCCACCCAATTAAATGTTACAAGCTATGTTAAAAAAAGAAATAATATTTGAAAATAGGATTACAATTGGAAAATAGAATCACAATAGGAAACCTTGAATCTAGCAGAGATGAAAGTTCTAGAGAATATCTGACGTTGAGTCCTCTTCATCGAGGTCACAGACTTCGATGAGAAAATATCCACCTCTGGATGTTCGTTGCAAGTACGACACACACATCCTCAACACAGGAGAGTTCTGTGAACAATTTGTTCTTCTGAAACTTATATGAAATAAATCGAATTTACGGAGAGATCTGGTGGGAATATTAAAATAAATCATGGAAAGAGCTTCAGGTACTTGGATATAGTTATTGAGTATTTTGAAAAGAAACATGATATCGTCCATTGTATGACCATTTTTGAAAGAAATTGAATTTAGGTATGTTCTAGCAGGAATGAAATCAAGATTCACAATTTGCATATTAATTTTTCCACAAATAAATCTGATAAACCGGTTTTGAATAGCCTCAATACGCTGAACATAACAATGATATTCTACTATTCTACTACTCACATATGTATGGTAGAGAATAAGAAAAGATTTAACACTTCTTAATTCACGACACCACCGAAATATGCACCCCAGCATCCTATCTGAAACAGATACAATGCGATCAACATGCAGATCATATAGCAATTTTGAATCGAAAGTGACACCAAGGTCCTTGATGCTGAAAACCCGATTCAAAGGAGTACCATCGATATCATAATTGAATGTAAGTACGTTCGAGTTTCTGGTAAAAGTTATTGTAGAACTTTTTTTGAAATTCAATAAGAGATAATTCCGAGTACAATAGTGAGAGAGATCTGTGATGACATTCTGCATTTCGATGCAGTCATCGAGATACTCTTCTCGTCTTAAAATTTTAAAATCGTCAGCATAAAGGAGAAACTTTGAGTTTTGAAAGCAGGATGCGATATCATTAATGTAGAGGACGAATAATAAGGGCCCGAGATGTGATCCTTGAGGGACACCTGATGTTGATTCAAACAGCTAAGATCTGAATGCACCAATAGTAACGTTCTGACTTTCATCAATGAGGTATGATTGTATCCAACTCAGAAATACTCCACCAACTTCAGCTTCTACAATTTTATATATCAAATTAGATGTACAAATTTTATCGATCGCTCTCGAAAAATCGGCGCATACACAGTCAGTCTGTATTTGATCATCTAACTCTTCGTGGAGGTACTCAGAAAAGCATAACAAGTCAGTTTCTAATGTTCGACCCTTGCAGAAGACGTGCCGCTGTGGAATTATGAAGACAGGGACAGGCACAGGAACACCTAATGTTGATTCAAACAGCTAAGATCTTAATGCACCGATAGTAAAGTACTGACTACTATCAACGAGGTATGATTGTATCCAACTCAGAAATACTCCACCAACTCCAGCTTCTACAAGTTTATATATCAAATTAGATGTACAAATTTTATCGAACGCTCTCGAAAAATCAGTGCATATACAGTCAGTCTGTATTTGAGCATCTAACCCTTCGTGGCGGTACTCAGAAAAGCATAACAACTTAGTTTCTAATGTTCGAACCTTGCCGCTGCGGAATTATGAAGATGTTAATATGCGAATATAGATATTTGAAAACAATCCTCTCCGAGACTTTAGCCTTTATTGAAAGCATACTAATCGGTCTATAATTGGGGACATCGGACTTGTTTCCAATCTTAAGGATCGGAACCACAACCAACGTCTTCCACAAGCTGAGGAAAGCTTCAGTTTCTAGAGACTGGTTGAATATCAGAGCAAGGGGATTACTCAAAGAGTTCGAGCAATTTTTAGGAAATATTCCAGACATTTCATCAGGACCGGCGCTTTTTGTGATATCGATCGAGTTTAGGGCCTCAATGATCTCAGACTCACACACCTGCATTTAACTCAGTATATTGTTATTCTCATTTTTAATTAAAACATGGTCCAGATTTTTTGGTTTATTTCTCGAATAATTATAATATTTAATGAATTCATTGAGTCAACACAGAATGAAAACTTGTACTGGAATAAATGCATTGCGGAAAAATTCATGAAATTTTTTATCCTAATCATCTAAG
Source organism: Cryptolaemus montrouzieri (assembly GCA_013387265.2). Lineage (NCBI taxonomy): Eukaryota > Metazoa > Arthropoda > Insecta > Coleoptera > Coccinellidae > Cryptolaemus > Cryptolaemus montrouzieri. The sequence goes on from JABFTP020000103.1 coordinate 67,950,637, forward strand.
ATTGTCAATTTCATTAAAAGCCGACCGTGCAAACTACACCCTCCATTCCCAAAGTCCCTAAACTGTTTTGAAGAAACAGTACTACTAGTCTATCTGTTGTAATATTGTACCCGTCGATAACTTGGTATTTCATTCACAACTGTTGAAAATTTCATAACATTTGTATGTAAACAACTCTAGTTATAGCGACATGTTTGTTAGTGCGTTTAGCATATCGGTCGGAAAATGAGTTTCAAACAAGAAGCTGCAATTGAGTTTTTTGTTAATTTTCGTAAATCTTTTACCAAAACGCAACAAATGCTACAAACTGCATATGGTTATGACTGTCTATCCCGTACGCTAGTGTACGAGTGGTTCAAATGATGCCAAAACGATCAGGCGATCTCAAAACTGGATTATCGAAAGGGAACATCGAGAAAGCGCATGAACACTTCTTCTTCTTCAGTCATCTGTCATCCAACTCTGGACATAGGCCTCCTTCAACGGTCTCTGTTCTGTGCTACTCGATACCAGTTGAGCCATCCAATGCGTTTCAGATCATCTCCCCATCTCATTGGAGGGCAACCTCTTCCTCTTTTTCCCAAATATGGTCTCCATTTTTGTATTTCGGCATTCCATCTGCCATCTCCTTGTCTTGTATTATGACCCGCGAAGCCCCATTTGAGTCTGGCAATTTCTTCTTTGACATCGCGAACTTTAGTGACTTTCCTTATCCATGTGTTTGTTTTTCTGTCTGTTAGTCTTATTCCAAGCATTCTGCGTTCCATTTCTCTTTGTGTTTTGCACATTTTGGCTATAATGGCTCTAGTTAGTGTCCATGTTTGGCAGCCGTAAGTGATTATAGACAAAATACACTGATTGTAGACTTTAGTTCCAAGGTGTGTCTAAGGCCATGTCCAGAAACATGGCGCATGAATTGATCAAAAATAAAGAACAAATATGGGTGAAATTTATTGAAATGGAAAAAGGCATTCTTCAAATAACTGTATACCGCATTTTGACCGAAGTGTTGAGCATTACGAAGGTTAATTCGAGGTTTGTACCACACAAACTCACCGACGACCAATTATCAATTTTAAATTTACATAACAAATCATACAAGAAATATAAGATTAACGAAATGGCAAAAAACCGGGAAGTTAGTATACCCCGAATTCCACCTTACCAGTGCCAATTGAATCCTATTGAACTAATATGGTCACAGGAAACGGGTGAAGGGACTAGAAAGAACACAAGTTTCAAGAAAAAAGATATCGAATTTCAACAGTACAATGAAAAGTGTTACATCCCAAAACTGGAATAATTGTATATACCACGTCATTGAAGAAAAAATGAAGTATGGGAACTGGATCATATCATAGAGGCCACGATACATCCTGCTGTAGTGAACTTCAGAACTAGAAGTTTTATAAAGTCATGAAATTATTATAAACATTGTTCTGTTCGGTAATGTTAAAACTCATATGGAAAATTTAGCTTAAGTCTATAATATGAAATAAATGTTCAATTCCATAGTTTTCTAAAATTATTTAGTTATCTGAAATATCAAAAACATTATTTAATTATTATATAGGGTGCGCCAGAAGGGAAAACCGGACAATTTTTTTTCCGTTATAACTTTCGCAGTTTTAAAGCAAGATCATTTGTTCTTGCTTCATTGGAAAGCCAAAGAATCAGATTTTTCAGATTTTGAATCGAAATTTCACTTTCGGTGAAATCCAATATGGCTGACTCACTCATTCGACAATGAGCGATATTTCAAAATCGCTAAAAACTTCGAATAGGGCATTCAGTCGATAATTTAGTTTTTTCTGGACAATTTGAAATCTTGATTTTGAAAATATTCTGAGATTTGGTAAAAGAGTAGCGTGAAGAATTTTTTTCATCCTGATTTTCAGCTGAAATCGAAATATTTTTTTCTTTCACCTCATGGCTAACCTAACCTAAGTTGTTGTGTTTTTCATGGATGTTCTAGGAAAACAAAGAACCATTTTTTGCTGAAACCAACCAGAAATTTGATTTCCGTTCGAATTAAAAATGGCCGACTTCCTCAAATATTGACAATTTTCCCCGCGCATTAAAAAAGTTTTCGCGGTCGTTATGAATCAACTACGTAATTTAATCACTAGATTGAACCGTTTCCATCATTTTGAGGGGTCGAACTAGAATATTGATACAGAATTGTGCCAATAGCCGTCAATAATGGTTTTCTCTTTTCCACCATCATATGCACCTCCCGTTGTGAAACCTCTGAACATAGACTGCATGCATTAACTCTATGATAAACAAAGAATACTAAAATGTCATCGAGTTTTAGACGACGTCTGGTTTGAACTCGAATTTTATCTTGGTGTTGTTTGTTTTTGACGTTTGTAATTGTAAGCAATGGTTTTAACAAATGGGGATAAGTGTTTCATAGAATGTTTATTTGTGCGTGGCTATATTGCTAGGCAAATATTACGATAATTTCCAGCCCTCAATTACAAAAGAAGTACAATCTATGATCTTGAGGAAAAATTTCGGACAACAGGGTCATTAGGAAGAAGATCAGGATGACCCAAATATCTCAGAGATACCAACTGTTAAAAACATCTGCGAGAATAATAATACGACATGATTTTGTTTAATAAACTACATGAGTAATAACATTCAACAAAAAGAATCAAGTACTTAGAATGGAATGTGATCTCCATTGGCATCCACAACCATCTGATCCCGTTTTCTCCAGCTCTCTATGGATTTAGAAATTACTTCTTGATCAAGATTGTTCCAATATTCTTGAATTTTTCGTCTCAGCTCCTCACAATTATTGAAAATAATACCATTTTATACACCATTTCCTCAAATGACCCCACATAAAATGGTTGCACGGATTAAGATCGGGACTATTTGGGGGCCATTGTTTTGGTTCGATGATGTCGTCTAGATGATCTATAGTATAGTGAATGCTATGACATCTAGCTCTGTCCTAAAATCAATTGAAATAGATTTCATTTAGATACATCTAATTTGGGATGCCATATACACTGACGGCCAGTTAAGAGTAGGTAGCGTTTTTTTGTGATATAGTACTGGTTGTTCATTTCATAGACAAACGTTATCAGAAGAATATGGAAAAGTTGTAGAATTCCAAAGAAGATTCGAACCAACAGAAATCATCCAAAAAGCGACTCAATTTCTTAACCGTTCATTTTCAGCTGGTGGCAGCTGTACTTATTCATGTCATACAAAAAACTGCAATCATTCACCTGCATGAAAGTGAACTGAGGAGTTGGCGCCCCAATAGTTGATAAATTATGATCGGGAATTATGTGACAATAATTTTCCGAATCTAATCTTATGCCTTGTTCTATAAAAATGATATTTGATTTAAAGTTCCTCGAATTAACCGGCAGATACCATTACATGTCTGTAAAATGTTTTTTTTTTTGCTCTGCAAACGAATTAAAGGCACATTCCTCTTGATTTCATTCGTCGGAACACAAATTCTGTCATTCTGGCTGTTTTATGGTAGGGCAACACTAAAAAATTTTTCGTCTGTGAACCAGATATTTTCAATTTGTCTACGTGTTCTAAATCTATTCAATTAATTTCTGCATCGCTCAAATTTGCGCTCTTTGACAGCTTGAGTCAATTGAAAATTATAGTGCCTCCGAAAATACTTAAGTGTCTTATTATTCTCCTAACAGAGGTTTTTGAGGCTTGACATTTGGCAAACAGTCCAGCTGGTTCCTAGAGTTTTGATAGGGCTGACTGCTAATACAGAAATTCGCTGAATATTATCGCAAAATTGTCAATTGAGTTTGTAATACAAAAAATGTAGTGTTGATGCTTGAAACAGATTATGAAAAAGGCGAGTACCTGTGTTCTAACAGTTCTAGCTGCAACAGTACTTGGTCTTCTTCCTAATGACCTTGTGGTCCGAAATTTTTCCGCAAGATCATAGATTGTACTTCTTTTGTAATTAGGGGCTGGAAATTGGCGTAATATCTGCCTAGTAGTAGAGCCACGCATAAATAAACATTCAATGAAACGCTCATCTTCATTCGTTAAAAACATTGTTAACAATTTCAAACGTCCAAAACAACCAACACCAAGATAAAATTCGAGTTCAAATCAGATGTCGCCTAAAACTTATGACATTTCATTATTTTTTGTTTATCATAGAGTTAATGCAATGAGTCTATGTTCAGAGGTTTCACAACGGGATGATGGTGGAAAAGAGAAACATTATTGACGACAATTGGCACAATTCTGAATCAATATTCGAGTTCGACCCCTCAAAATGATGGAAAAGGTTCAATCTTGTGATTGAATTACGTACTTGATTCATTACGACCGCGAAAACTTTTTTAATGTGCGGGGAAAATTTTTAATATTCGAGGAAGTCGAACATTTTGAATTCGAACGAAAATCAAATTTTAGGTTGGTTTTAGTAAGAAATGGTTCTTTCTTCCTAGAGCATCATGAAAAACACAATTGCAGGAGTGCCAACGACATGAGGTGAAGAAAATATTTCTTTAACCAATTCTTGAAATATTTTTAAAATCGATATGTCAAATTGTTGAGAAAAGACTAAATTATCGATTTTTTTAGTGAAAAAAAAACGTTCCAGCGATCTTGAAATATTGCTCATTTTCGAATGAGTCAGTCATATTGGATTTCACCGGAAGTTAAATTTCGATACAATTTCTGAAAAACTTAGTCCCTGGCTTTCCAATGAAGCGATAACGAATGATCTAGCTCTAAAATTGTGAAAATTATAACAGAAAAAAAAATTCCGGTTTTTCTGGCGCACCTTATATATTTCAACGTATAGAATTAAGCGTAAGTTGATTATGAAATTCATGAAATAATGATATTTGGTAAACTTAACTGTCTAGATATTCACATCAAATTATTATCGTTTTCAAATACATTAGTGTTCAATTGATTAAATTTCTTCGAAGAAAACCCTAAAGCACATATTCGTCTACATTACTGACTACAAATTTTAGACGTATAAAGTAAACATTTTATTTCTAACGAGGACAGCAATATTCGCAAGCAACAACAAAAAGACAGATGAGATCGTAGTCAGGTAGTTCTTCCTGGAAATTTCTACTAGGGTTTCAATCAAAATTCCGGCAATAAATTGGTGACTGCTCCAAGACAAACTCATTGAAATTACATTTATTTTCTGAATTTGCCACGTAATACATATCTAAGGGCTTTGCATACTCAATGAGTTCTTATTACTCAACATCTTTACCAAATAGACTACAGATGAGCCTCAAAGACTATATCTGTAGAACGTTGTAGATCTATAATAACTCACAAATACAAGATACTTCGAACAAAACAATAAAATTGGTGTTTGGGACAATCCTGTGTTATTTGGAAGTAAATCTTCTCCAATATTTCAAAGGTTCGTCGCAAGCATAAGGTATGAATAAAATATACGCCAAATTCATTGGAGCACGTTCAATTTGGAACATTTTTTACGGATGAAATCAGGTATAATAATCTCGGGATAAAAGCGAATCCAGATAATTATTCATGCTTCATCTGCGCTGGTTGGCTCCGACTACATCTTCTGAATGATTTATTGAAATTTCAGGCCTCATCTCTTTTCTACTCTGAATTTTGTATAATACGAACTTTTCGAATAATAATGAATTTAATTGAATACATAAGTAGCGTTAAAAAATTTCAAATTCTATCAGAGTAGCCTCATAAATCTGGATCATAATTCTGAATGCCTTGAATTTTTTCTGTAGCATTCGCAAGTTTGATATCTCTCGAAAATGAGCCTGGGGATTTATACTTACCTGAATTCATAATTTCTTAAGGAGCTTACCTCCAAACAAAAAGTGAAAGATTTTCAAGAAGTAATGATGCAAGTTTAAAGTCCAACAAATAATTCATACATTCTGTCAAAAAAGTACAGGGAATAGGTCAATGAAACACAAAATGTTTATATTTCATTCAAATTTATAGCATCGCCTTCAAAATACGAAGTATGTCACTTTAATTCGCGGAAAAGTGCTCGGGCGGTCCGGAAAGTACATAAATACTTGAAAATACCTTATATTCCTCCGCAATAGTCTCCTTATAGTTCAATGCACTTGCGCCACAGTTGAACTCACTGTTGAAAGCACACCCTGAACCCACCGAAGATAGGTCCCTCAGAACCGCCGTCGTGATGCTTTCGGCTTTCTAAACTCCGTCATATCTGTTTCCTTTGAGGTACGACTTCAACTGGGCGAACAGATGGAAGTCATAGGGGGCCAAATATGAACTATACGGGGGTGTTAAGGTATAAGTATAATAAAAATAACCTGGCAGTTGGTATAAAATTCAACTTATCGAATGATGTACAATCTAAGGAATAAACGGGTGAATCGACATTGTACCACCATAACCTCTTGTCGCGTTCAAGATTTAGGAAGAGGGTCTTGTTCGGAAAGTGAGTCACAGTCTCCCTCGGTTAGCGACGGAAGCAGCGTGATATCGAGTAGGGATACTGGAACACAAAACCAAGTGGAAAACAACATCAATACCTCCCAACCGACTCTTGATGTTTCAACGGTGGCGCAAGCCATTATGCCTACGACCACGAGAGCCGGACTCCCTAGGAAACGCATGAAGTGGACCCCAGAAATGAATGCATTCATTATGCGTTCCTATAACAAGATTACAAACTTGGAATCGGAAATGACAGAATACAGATACGCGTTACATCTTGCGTTCATAGAAAACTATCCGGAATTACAGCACATATCCGAGCAGAGAATTTCGGATCAACGAAGAACAATCGTTAAAAACAGGCTACTTTCTTCAGAAACGCTGCAAAGCATACGAGAACTGGTCATAATGGAGCTCAGAAGTGAAGACGATACTCATAACGGTATACCTACCGTCAATGAAAGTGTTACAGGTAACATCTGAGCCATGGAAACGAATATCAACATGGACCGTCCACCAGGGACGAACCAGCAGAACGAATTTATGTATTTAGCACGATCAAACCTCAACAGAGTAATAACTGAACTCAGTGGTAGTAACACAACCAAACGACCTAAACTGTCCAAACTCAAGACGAACAAGAACACCAATATCATCCTAGCAAGCATAAATTCTTTGAAGAATACACTGACCAAAACTCCTTGGAAAAAAGTCACACTTTGATTACTGTTGAGCGGTAGCAGTTCTTCGACTACACAAACAACAATTCTCCACAACTCTGATTCGATCTGAGCCAAAAAGCGTCAGAATACCACCATGGCAAAAACGACTGGAGAAAGATATTTACAATATTAGAGCTGAGATCGGTCGCCTCACAGAATTCCTTGAAAACAAAAAGCCCTCAAGGCGCTTGAAATCCCATATACGCAGAATTCATACCAAAATTGGTACGAACACAAAACACCCTGATCATAAACGATATATCGACGTGTATATGGATACTTTAAAGCAGAAACTACAAGCGAAAGCAAAGATGTTTTCAAGATACATCAAATGTACTGAAAGGAAACATCAAAACCAAAGGTTCCTACAAAGCGCGGCCAATTTTCATAAGGGAAATAACGAAACTGTGACCAACAATGACAGAGAAGTACCTGACGCACAGTGCCTGACCGATTATTGGTCATCACTATGGTCAAACCCCAAAGAACAGAATACAGATGCGGAATAGATCACGAATGAAAAACAACGCCTTAATATCAAACATATGGACTTCGAAGGAATAATGGAGGAAGAAATCACAACAGTAGTTAAAGCGACCAACAATTGGAAAACCACAGGTATAGATACTATCCAAAACTTCTGGTACAAAAAATTTGATAAGCTCCACGGAGCGAAAAAGCTCACGTATGTTATTCAACATACCTGGAAAACACCCACTTTCCTAACACAAGGCTTAACATATATGCTACCTAAGAGCGATAGAACACAGGCTCCATCTTGATAGAGGCCAATCACTTGCCTGACAACACTCTACAAAATACTCACCTCATGCATATCCAATCGAATATTCCAACACCCCGACGACAACAATATATTAGCAGAGGAGCAGAAAGGATGCAGAAATAAACACCACGGGTGCAAGGAATAACTCATCATCGATTCTTAATAATGAAACAGGCACACGTAGGGCATCGGAATGTTCATTCAGCTTTTTTCGATTATCTGAAGCATTCGATAGTACCGCCCATTCTTGGCTTGTTGAAATATTACAGATATAGCAAATGCATCCAGCCCTAGTAGAATTCTTGAAGACAACAATGACACACTGGCGCATATTTCTGCAGGTCAACATGAAAAATGAGTCAATTAAAACCGACGAGATACCCATACGCCGTGGAATTTTTCAAGAAGGCTCTTTGAGTCTACTATGGTTCTGTTTAGCTATGAACCCATTGTCCTCAATGCTCAATAGAACAGGATACGGATTTAGGATAAAAACAGATAGGAACTATCATACAATTTCCCACCTGCGGTATATGGATGACATCAAATTATATGTTTCGAACAAGAAGCAATTGGATGATTTGCTGAAAACTGTCAGTGAGTTCTCGGCAGATGTTCATAGGAAAGTCGGGATTGACCCTGAACATTCAAAGAGGGAAAGTCATAGATGGTGAAACACAACTTTCAAATGGTGATATTATACAATGTATGGCAAATGGCGAAACGTACAAATATCTAGGATACCAACAAGCCAGATTGCTAGACCAAAAACAGTCAAAGGAGAAGATTCGTTCAGAATGCAGTCAGCGTCTGAAGACTGTGCTGAAATCAATGTTGAACTCGGGGAATCTAGTTGAGGCAATTAACACCTACGCCATTCCAGTGTTGCTCTACTGATTTGGAATGATCAGATGGTATAAGACAGAACTTGATTATATTCAAAGGCAGACCCGAACGATGCTGACAAAGTACAACAATCATCATCCAAAATCGTCTGTGATACGAACAACTTTGAATCAGAAAGAAGGAGAGCGCGGATTAATATATGTTGTCAATTTACACACCGAACAGATGAAAAATCTCAGAGAATTCTGAAAAAGCTCTCACTTCTGACCTCCACAGAGTGGTATTGTTGGCTGATAAGGCCTCTAAATCTTGCTACCAGAGAAGACCTGCTAAATCTACCGTTCCTATAAGATACTGAAAAACTAGAGCAATGGGGTCAAGAAAGGAATTGCATGGACGACATCACCATGAGATTAATCAACCACAAAACGACAAAGAAGCCTCTAACAAATGGCTGATGAAAGATAAAGTGATCGCTACAAACAACTACAAAAATTTCTTATGAAGGACGAAACATTACAAACATAAGTGCATAAAATGCCATATAAGATGGAAGACTATACAGCAAATTACATCTGGATGCGAACAACTGTCCAATACGGACTATTTTCACAGGCATAATCAAGTGTGCAACATTATCCATCAGAAACTTTCACACAAGTGCGGACTTCTGAATACCTTCCAGCCATATTACAAGTATCAACCGGCGCCCGTATTGGAAAATGACTATCAGATTATACTACGATAGGCCTGTTATCACTGACAGAATGGTGACGAATAATAGGCTGGACATAGTGGTGTATGATAAGAGAGCCAGAACTGCAATACTGGTGGATGTCGCCATACCGAATAATAACAACGTGCTGAACAAGTTCCGGGAGGAAAAGCCCAAATACACAGACCTTGTTATTGATATCAAGCAGATGTGGCACCTCGAAAAAATAGATATTGTTCCTGTCATCGTATCCTCGACTGGGTTAATACCCAAAACTTTGCATGATAGCCTTAAGAAATTAGAATTGCATAAGAATACCTCTATAGAAATGCAAAAAGCTGTAATTCTTATTACATGTAGGATAGTTAGGAAATTTATGTCAAGTATATTGTAATCGAGCCTATTTATTTTGCTAACAGAATAACTCTTAAGACGAAGTCTAGTAGAGGTATTCCTACTTAACCTTATTATATAATATAATTATAGATTAAAATAAAAAGAACAAAATAAAATACCATTGTTTTAGAAGAAAAATGCACATGCCATACAAGTTAACCTCGAAAAAAGATAAAGGAAAAAAGCAAAGTGAAAACAAAGACCATCCCAGGGCAGCAAGAACAAAAACAAGCAAAATCAATTGTAGAGAAAGAAGAGATACATTTACCAACCTAATCAAGGCCAATCTGTTGCAAATGGATTAGATGTTGTTTTAGGCGAGTACGCATTGAGATTGTTGAAAGATTTTTGAAGCTATATAAAACCTGATTATAAATATTCACAGAATTATATGTGAACGATCTCCTGAAAAAAGCCGAATTGAATCAAGGCAGAGAAAGTGTAAGGAAATTTCTTAGATTAGTAGTGTGCATATTACTTCTATACATTAGATTCTTACGAAGGTACAAAGGTTCACCCGAATGTAAACTGCGTTGTACTGCTGAAGTAAGGTAAAATTGAAATAAGTGATGAATTTTCAGCTATTTCAATTCTTCAATTTTGGCAGAAACATGATCATATTTCCGCAAACGGCAGACGAATCGCTGAATTTGAAATTAAGAACTCTAGCATTCAAATATAATGCCTTCAAGGCTGCATAACATTTTCTGATCACCTGGAAAATATAAGCCTGAAAACGAAGGCCACATTCAAAAATAACACCCAGGTTCTTCACAGCGCCCTTCACAGCTATTGATTCCCCCGAGATCTCAACAACTAAGTCCGAGTCAATAAGCTTTCTTGTAGATTCCGTACCAAACAGTAACAGTAACACTTAGTAGTATTAAATTTAAGACCAAGTGTCTTAGCTTACTCAAAAATTCTAGACAAATCGGCGTTGATAATTTCCACAGCAGCTGGAGCACGCAGAGCGTCCAAGCTGATAAAAAGCTGAGTTTCATCCGCAAAAGCACGTGCCTTCAACGAATCAATTTCTTGAAAGTTTGTAGTATAAAGAAGAAAAAGTACGGGCCACATCACAGATCCCTGAAGCACCCCAGACATCACAGGAATTGCGTCAGAACGGTCATTGTCGAAACAAAAATACTTCAATCTAAGATTCCCTACGGAATCGAGACTGCACCGGTGATATAATTTCATTGTCCAATATATTATCATTTATCTGGACCACAATGAATTTAACCAGAACTCTAGACATTGAGGGAATGATACTGATGGGACCAAGATCACCATAGTTTGGTGGATCATTCACCTTGGGCAGAGGCCTCACCAATAACAATTTCCAGCGCTCAAGAAATATCACGGTTTCCAAACAACAATTTATTATATGGGTCACACAGGGGTCAATCACAGAACAGCACAACTTTACCATTTCAGACGATATCATATCCGATCCCATTGCATTCGACTTTAGTTTCATGACCAACTGTGAAACTTCATCAACCGTCGTCAAACGAAAACGGAATATATATGTTCTGTAGAACTCCGATGCCGTCCCACGAGTATTTCTCTGTCCAAACACAGATGAGAATTAGGAGTTAACTCCACAACAGTTCTTGAGAGAGTCAGGAGCCCAAGTTCCTAACTGCCTTTCACAGGAGCTCAGTATTTTGCGCTACGAATGTTCCGAATACCCACTCTTCTCAACGCGTACAGCATTTGTAACCATATTCCTTAGCCGCCTTTAATTTGCCAGATCTATTGGGTCCTTTGTTCTCTTATATTTAATCATGGCATCGTTTCGCAATTTCATCATATATCGAAGATTGTTGGTTAACCAGGGAGCATAAATCCTACTAACTTCCACTGTTCTGAGAGTAGCATGCCTGTCGAATAGAATCAAGATAATGCTATTCAATGATTGAATTTTACTGTTGACATCATTTGTATATAATATATCAGCCCAAGCAGCCTCATGGAGGTCGATAGCAAAGCTATCGCTCTATATGATGTGTGGCTGAACAGATGGTCACGTGAAATTTGCCGAACAGTGCACCAACTGGTGATCAGAACAATCAGTATCCAGGACTCCAGAATCAACAACATGATCAACAACGTTAGTGAAAATCAAATCTATGATAGACTCGCTGGTCTTAGTGATACGCTTAGGTTCCGTAATCAATTGCTTATAGTCATACGACTCTGCAATGGATCCCAAATGCCATTTTTGGTTGAAAAATCACGAACTGCGAATGACGAGTGGACCGGAACATTTTCATGATGAAGCACCCATCCACGCTCCGCCAATTCGGGTCGTACACGAAACACACGGGCCTTCAGACGTTTCAAAACTTCAATTTAGATTACTTCGTTGACTGTCTGATCTGCTGGAACGTTTTCGTGGTGTACAACTCCATTAATATCGAAAAATGCGATGAGTAAAGACTTTACTTTCGATTTTGACATTCTTGCTTTCGTGGGGCGCTTATTCCCCTTCTTTACCCACTGCATGCTTGGTATTTTGGTCTCAGGGTCGTATTTGAACACCCACGACTCGTCACCAGTGATAACATTCGTCAATTCGAGGAATTATGTCGTGACAGATAGACAATCGGAGCTCTTCCTGCTTAATTCTGAGCACTTTGGGAACCATTTTCGCACACAGCTTACGCATCCCTAAATCTTCGTGTAGCATCTGCCAGATCGTTCTCTTCTTGATACCCATTTCGTCTTCCAACATTCTTAGGTTTACCCGACGGTCTCCGAGCACTCGCGAGCGCAGTCGATCGAGGTTTCATGCGTTTCCAGAGGTGGAGGGAGCTCCCTCGTGCGGATCATCCTCCACTCTCTCTCTGCCGCTTCTGAACTGCTTTACCGGATCGTAGGCAGCTGATTCTTCAAAACAATCTTTCTTATACACGTCGGCTTATTGTTTCATAATTTCCACGAACGTTTTGCCGTGTTTCACCAAAAATTTCATCACTATTCTTTGCTCAGTTATTTTAGTACTCATCTTCACGACGGTGGGTCAAAACAGGTCGATTCTTTAACATCCACTCATGGATGTTGAAGCTAATGTAATCCATAGTGAAAGGATAATTATTGTCAGTTCGGTCAAAAGTGTAAACATAAAATGCTGAATGCAGTGTTTAATTATGCTTGGGTGCTTATTGCGGGATGTACGAGGGAGATCATGAACCGAAATCAGAATCAAAAATGTTTCGAGGTGAGCAACCAACCAAGTGCCACCATATAGGAATTTAAGGATGTTGATAGCTTTTGCATTTCGATGGTGCCAAACAATTCCTGTTGTTGAAAAGGATCAACAGAGTTTTGTGTTTTGGCAGTCTCAGTCCAATCATACTAAAATTCCTTTCAATAACTGCTTAAGCTTCATTCAATTTCTCCAAGCTAGTTGAATAAAGAGCAATGTCGTCCACAACTAACGAAGATTTGACAATCAACGGAATGTCATTCGACAGTTTCAATAAAGAATGTTAAAAACATAAGCCTAAAACTCCTATTTGAGGAACAGTTATTCTTAATAGACTAGGTTAGTCAAGCAAATTAGTGTATATTTCCCTTTCACGAGTTGAAAACTTTGCAAAACTTATTACTCCTCGAGAAGAACCAGAATTATCGAGACATACCTTTATTAAACATAAACGTCTTTCCTTAGCAAGAAGGAGCTTTCTACAAATAAAGCAGACATCGTTCGGCTCTTATTTGCCTTGTATTTGAATGATATTCATGAATGCTTTCGCTATACCCATCATGAACTATTTGCTGATGATTTGAAAGTCTATAAAAAATTTGCAATACTACTGACCAACAAATGTTTCAGAGTGATTTGAATCGCCTATTTTCTTTCTGTACGTCACGTTACTTCAAACTCAATGTCGGTGAATGCCAGTATATTACTTTCACGGAAAATACAAGAAGAATTGAAATTTCTTTCTTTCTAGGAGAGCATGTTATACCTAGGGTAGATCGTGTTCGAGATTTGGGTATTATCTTTGATGAAAAGCTATCATTTGTATATCAAATCGATCATATTGTCTCTAAAGCCTTTAAAATGCTTGGTTTTATTTTTAGAATTACCAAAAACTTCACAAATATTGTATCGTCAAAAGTCTTATATTTCACCTTGGTTCGAAGCCACCTTGAATGACTACACCTGTTTGGTCTCCCTCCTACCATGTTCATATTGATAAAATTGAGAGAGTGCAGCGTGAATTTCTGAAAAATTTAAATTATAGGTTCAATCAAGATCTATTAAATATTGATTATATCACTTAATATACTTACCTTGGAGCGGAGAAGGAGGCTCTTTGATGTTATCTTTCTTTAAAGAATTTTTAACAACAAATTCAACTTTCCTTTGATGCATTATTTAACATTTAATGTGTCTAAATATCCGAACCGTCGAACGTCATCTTATATATATATATATATATATATATATATATATATATATATATATATATATATATATATATATATATATATATATATATATATATATATATATATATATATATATATATATATATATATATAGGGTTTTACCCCGACGAGTTGCCCATATATCTGTTCATGCAATCAAACTGATTTCATGAAAAATATAAATCCACCACCCGGTAATTAATACCATTAATACCAGGCAATGATTATAATCAGAACATATCCTGGAATAATTATATATTAGGATAACAGTAAATGTTATGAGAATATATCAATCTACCAGAATATATACATACTATAGCATCATCAGACAATGATATCAATGTACCAACGAGTAGTGTCAGAGGCTTTCTCCCCGGAAAAATCCAGTGTACGGACCTTAGTCAAGTAACACTGAATGTTACTCATTAATAGTTTCCTTTGTGTGAAGTGGTGAACGATCGAATAGAATACTGCTCTGAAAATATAAATATGACAAAATTGTCAGTTAATTATATTACATTTATATAAACAAATAAATTAAATATGAAATGAGATTCTGAGCAGTATAAACTAAAGAGAAAACCTATGACTCTACCTCATTATTTTTTTCGGAAAGAAACCTGCGAAGAATATTACAAGATTTGATGACTGTTGTCTTTTGTAACTGTTCAAACAAATTTTTCTTCAGACCCAAAATCTCAATACTTTTGTGAAGATTTCTAGGAATAACACCTGTTGTGGAAATAATAATCGGTAGAATAAATATTTTCTTCATTTTCCACATTTTTTTAATCTCGTCGCCAAGCATCATATATTTAGAAATTTTTTCATTGTATTAATTTTGTATATTATGTGTGTCGGGTATATAGCAATATCAATTATATATGTTATTTGATTCTGTTCATCATTAAGAATGATATCTGGTCTATTGTGTTTTACAGCTCTGTGGCAAAGAATTGTTTTATCAAAATAAAGCTTATATTTGTCATTTTCACAAATAATCTCAGGTTCATATTTGTGAAATATTTTCTTTTGGGAATTAGGTCATGTTTAATTCCTAGATTAAAATGAATAATATTAGCGACGGCATTATGTCTTTCTAAATAATCTGTTGAAGCAAGGACTGAGCAAGATGATAATATATGAAAAACTGTTTCTGAAGAACAGAAACATGTACGGCAAGAATCATCTATATTTTGTTTGATGATGTGTTTTCTATAATTCCTCGTGAAAACAACCTGATCCTGGATCGCAATTGCCATTTCATCAATATAATCATTTTTCAATTCTTTATGGTGCTTTCCGTGTAATTCCTTCTGCATCCAACTTTCTCTTTTAGAATTATCATCAAATATATCAAAATCTACCTTTTGCATTGTCAAGTTCAGAGGTGTAAGATTATAATCTGAAGCAACAACAATATCATGAAATTTAGACGTTCTCTGTTTATCCTGAAAATGGGAACGTAGATGAAAAATCGGTTTACTACGAAGATTATTCAAATCAGTTAATCCACGACCTCCAAGATGTCTAGGTAGTGTTACTCTCTGAACAGCTCACTTTGGGTGGTGCTTATGATATTTACAAAGCATTTTCCTCGTTTGACATTGTAATTCATTTAGATCAGTTTTAGACCATTTAATAATTCCAGAAGAAGATGTAAGAATAGGAACTGCATAGAGGTTGATAGCTCTGAAAAGGTTTTTACTAGTTAAATGACTCTTGATGATAATTCTGTCTTTTGTAGTATGAACTTCTAATATTTTCTTTAGTGCTGCTATGGTTAATATATATATATATATATATATATATATATATATATATATATATAGTATTTTATAATATGTTGTTTTTGGTTCTTCAATTTCTCCCCATATGCGCTCAGGGTGAACTAACCCTTACAGTCTTTACCCTCTATATGTTTAGTCTTTTTGTGTTTTCCTTAAATGTCGAATACGTTTTGTGGTTAAAAAGTAAATTCAGTCAATACTGTTAAAAAACGCAGATAATATTTTTTCCAAACACATTAGATATTGTAACATTAAATGTGGGTCTAAAATGTAACGAGAATACCTTGCGTGTTACAACTTTTCTCCTCATTTTATATATGGATATGTCCATCAATAATTAATGATCATATAGCTGAAAAGCATATCATGGTACATCCACAACATTTTTTCGTCCACCAGTGTAATTTTTTTTCGACGAGACACGCTGTACAGTAACTATATAAACTATAAACTAAATAACTATGTGAAAATAAAATATTCGAATGAAGAATTGAAAGGCTTTTTGAAGAATTGTCGCTAGACCTCTTCTTTGTAATTATTTTTGAATTGGACGATCTTAGGTAAAGGGAGTTGAATTCAAATAACCTCATGAACTCCTCCTCATTATAAAATTGTGTTAACGTAAAATGTGCTACGGAACACTCTATAAACCCAAGAGCATGGACTAATTTTTGTAGAAATAAGATTTCCTAATTGCATTTTCAATATGTAAAATTATAAGATATTTCTTAATCTTTTTCTTTAATTAACGTGATAACCTATTTCATGGCTCAATTTTAATTGTAGAAATTATATCTAACGGTTTAATGTTAACTTATTATTCGTAAGTCATTATGACTGTTCACAGCAATCTGTTTGATAACATTAACTTCCTTATAGTAATTAAGTTCTGTTAGAGAATATTGTTTAATCTGACACATAAAGTTATATACCTACTGCCATTTTAGGTTGATAAGGGTGGACAGATGGGATTAATATAGTCAAAGCAATATATGAGGTCTTGCTATAAACGGAACATCATATTTGTCATTAAGTTTGGATATATTGAAGTCCAATATAAGGAGTGTTCCGAGAAGAACGTCCCAAGCTATAGCTCCAACAACTGTTGAACTATTTCAATGAAACAAGAACCAAATTGCATCTTTCACAATATTTCAACATCCTGAAATATTTTCATTGGTCTGTCACTTCCGCAATGTTTTGTTATTTTCAATTCTTGGGAGGAGGTGATGCCAGTTTTGCCACAGATAAGGCTACCCAAGATGGTTTAATGCGTATGTCCACTTGCTTTTGAAGAAGGCCAAAGTGTAAATTATCGAAAAAGTATTCAATGGAAGCGAGTTCCACAGCACACTAGCGAAATTTTTATAGAGAGAGGTACATGGCGTACATTGTTTGACCGTCCGCTGAGAGTTTTTCACGATCGGGATCTCTCTTTGAAACTGGATTCTTTCTTCTGCAGCCTTTAAGCGACAGGCTGGAGATCACACGTGATCTCTGGGTGGTGGATGGGGCAGACTACTCTCTTCTGGACACGATTCGATAGATATAATAAATGTTAAGATACAGATTCCCACACGTGGAAACAGTATTCCACACCAGATCACACCTGCTTTATGTAAGCAATCATGAGTTGTGTCATGAAGTACTGACTAGCCCTGAAAAGAAAAGTGAGTTTCGGAAAAGCATTGGTCAATTTCTGATACATAGTCATGCCAGCAAACTCCAATGTTCACTCTGATGCCAAGTAAATGCAAGTTTTTTCTGAGGAAATTAAATGTCCTTGCATGATTAAAAGAGGTTCTTCAGCAGTGACTCTTCAAGAGAACACTGTTGATTGCGTCTTGGTCGCGTGAAAATTGATCAAGATCACTCTGATTTTTTTTCAAGCCAGAATTCAATGACATGCTCTGTTGGAATCTTTGTCGGTGTGACTCTTCAGCAGTTATCGGATGCTACCCACAAAATGAGAGCACCAAAGTACCTTCCGCAAACCAGAATATTCTGTTTTTGGTGGGGTGGAGCAGATCATTAACCTGCAACGAAAGAGTTGGCGAGAGTATGGAGCCCTAGAGTACTTCTGCATTAAGCTTAAAAGATTCACTCTTTACACTATAAACTACCACCTAAATCGATCTACTGAGGAGAACGCCAATCACGCAATTTTTCAGAAAGTCCATGTACGACTAGTTTATTCATCGAGGCTGCATGCTGAGCCCTGTGGAAGGCCTTTGAGATATAAAGAACAAAGCTCTTGATTGGCCATGCTTCTCGATTGTTGTTGTCCACTAATGCGTAAATTATGCAAGGTGGTTACCTAGATTGTTGTCTACGGAAACCATATTGTCGATCACTGATGATACCCTGTAACTTGAGATATTTTATGAGCTCATCGCTTATCACTTTTCCATGCCTAGTGACGTAATAGGCAACAATGCCATTTTGGGTTTATTTTGGATAGGCATTTTTTCCTTTCGTTGGTATCGTTTGTACTCTCGCAAGCTTTCAACATTCCAGAAACGTGCGGCTTCCGTACGAAATCTAAAACAGACGATTAGTAATAGGTGCTTACTCTGGAACATATTTTGTTCAAAACAGTAAGTGGTATTCCATCAAGGCCTTTAGCTTACTTACAGTTGAAGAAATCGTTTAACTAATCGGACACTGAATTTAATCCATTTGAATATGTTGAATGCTTGGTGGCACTACGTTTGACTTATCTAAAACAAAATTTTAAGAAAACAATTTTGCAAAGAGATCCACTTTCTCCGTAGGTGATGATGCGATAAAGCCGTCATCTCAAATGAAATGTGTGAAGGATGACTTGCAAAAACTGTTGCTGACTGCCTTCACCATAAACTGACGAGTTTTCTACAATCTTAATTCTTTCATTGAAGTAGGTTTTCGCTTTATCTACCATTGAGTTACAAATGCCCAAATTCTAATTAAGCCAAGATTATTTCATAGAAAATTAGAACACCCTGTTTACTTCAAAATAAATTGCTGAAGTAGATTTTCACTTTCTAAATACAATACCGAACGAATAAAAATGAAATCTTCAAGAGTGTAAGAGCTACAGAGCACCGCGCCACTGGTGAATCACCCAGTATAATGCTCCAAAATCTGAGAACAACATTGATCATTTCCGCTACACGCAATTCATCAAATCTACGTCAATAACACAATCATCAACACTTCCACCAAGAAGTGTAGCAGCTCATCAACATATAAATCGTGTCTACTACCAGATTCAAACGTGGTTAGGGAAGGACTTAGATCCTCAAGAATAGGGCTGGATACTTAAAAGTGAAATCCTGCCCATAAGTACCTTATTGCCTCCAGCACCAGCCGAACTACTGAACATAATATTTTGCAATTGCAAAAACGATTGTGGTTTCCGCTGTGGATGCAGAAAATCAGGGCTACAATGTTTTTCAGCTTGTGGCCAGTGCAGTGGACAAGCTTGTTTCAACGCTTCACTATATCCAAGTTATCCTGATGAAGAAAGTGCATACGATCCTGAAATTCTAAAAGGTTTATAACCGATAATGAGGATGATGATAATGAATTAAACATTTTCGAGCAACAACAAGAAGAAGATAACTAGCTTCCATTTATAATTTTTCACAGTTAAAATGAACAAAAATCCTTTTAACATTTGAACTCACATTGCAATAAGTGTATGATACCCTATATTTAATGATAAAGAAATATACTCCCTATTGTCTTTTAACTTAAAATAGAATTAAAATATTCAATTCAAAATTAATAATATACAATATTTCAATATAAAACGATAATTGAGTACATAAACAGAAAAAGAGAGAATGGCTCAATAGACAATTCGATGACATGGAAAAAACTAACAGAGAGCAAGAATTCAGGACATTTTATAAGAAAGTCAATATAGCAAGAAAAAGTTATGAGCCCCAAACGAGCCAATGTAGAAACAAGAATGGAGACTTACTCACCTCCAAAAAGGACGTCTTATGAAGATGGGTAGAGCATTTTCAAGGCATACTTGGCTCGGGGCAGCCAACCACCGGTGATGAAGAGAAAGGAGGGCAGAAGGAAATCATGAAGAGGGGGATCAATTGGAGCTTCCTACACTGCAAGAGGTGAGAGAGGCCATCAAAAATTCGCCAAACAATAAAAACCCAAGAACCGACAGCCTACCTTCAGAAGTATTCAAATCTGGAGATGAACTGATTCAGTCAGTCCACAAGCTTATAGTGAAAATTTGAAAGAAGAGAGAACTGCCCGATGAATGGAGCATAGGAATCACCATACATAAAAAAGGGGACATATGGGAGTGCACAAACTACCGCGGTATCACACTTCTCAACACAGCATATAAAATCTTTGCCAAACTCCTGTGTGACCGCTTACAACTGCATGCCGAGAGAATAGTAGGAAAGTACCAAACTGGCTTCACAGGTGTGAAATCGACAATAAATCAAATCTTTACCCTACAACAAATACTTGGAAAATCACTGGAGTATGGTGTTGAAACACGCCATATTTTTGTGGATTTTAAAACGGCCTACGACTCCATAAAGAGACAGGAACTATATGCAGCTATGAGAGAGTTTCAGATACCATCTCATTTGGTGAAACTGATAGAGCTTACCATGGGCAGGGTAGAGTGCAGTGTCAGGGTAGGTAACGAGCTGTCAGAAACACTTGTGAAGTATAATGGCCTCAGGCAGGGTGACTCTTTTTCCTGCATGCTATTCAATATTGCACCTGAGAAGGTCGTCAGATTGTCAAGTATAAACACAATTGGAACAATATACAACAAATCGGAACAAATACTCGCATATACCGATGACATTGATATTAAAATCCAGACGGAGGGAGGTTTTAACGAGGCATACAGAGCCCTGAAAAATGCTGCCCTATTAATGGGTCAGCTAATAAATATTGAAAAACCAAATATATAGTTGCAGTTCCTACCCCTAGACCTCGTGGACTACAACATATAAATATAGAGATGGACACGACTGAAAGCGTACAGGAATTAACTTATTTTGGTTCCGTTGTTACAAGCGATAACAACACGTCGGCCGAAATAGAACGTAGAATTCTATCAGCCTCTAGATGCTACTGCTCTCTTATTCTACAACTAAGAACATTTCAAGGCCGACCAAATGCAAGCTATATAAAACACTCATTAGGCCTGTATTAACTTTCGGGTCAGAGACGTGGGCTCTCACCAAAAAAGATCAGCAAGCATTGGGAAGCTTTAAGAGGAAAGTTCTAAGGTGAATCTATGGAAGGCCAGTAGAAGACAACGGCGTGTGGCGACGAAGATTCAATCATGACATCCACGAAATATACGGGGAACCAGATATCGATTAAAATCGGTAGATTGAGATGGACGGGTCACGTGCTGCAAATAGCTGAACCCGATCCAACCAAAGCGGCACTATTTAGCAGACCAGTTGGGAAACATAAACGAGGACGACCTAAGATCCGGTTTCTGGACAACGTCGAAGGGGATGCTGAGGAGTTTTGAGTGAAAGGTTGGCGGCGCAGGGCGTTAGATAGGGACGACTGGAGATGCGTACTAAGGACGGCTTTGGCCCACCAAGGGCTGTAATGACAGAAAAGAAGAAGAAAAAATAAAAATAAATAATCAATAATCAGTACAAGAATAATGGGCATTGTTCAATAATTATAATTTTTCAGTAAATAATTAATTTTTACAACGTACTGATAACCGTAACTCACGCTTGACCTTGCATCAGGCCATATAAAACTGTACGCGGCGCACTCTTCGCGGTGTACCGCAAAAACGGTTGATCGTATGAAAAGAATTCAAGCATAAGTTGTAGAGAATAACATATTCTACAACTTTCATAATAAGTGCAAATCTCATTTGAGCAATACAAAGCGAGATATTTACGAAAAACCGATTTTTATTACCTTTGACCTTTGTTTGTTTGTTTTTCCTTCAACGTGCTCTATTTCTGCCTTTCGGCTAATGACACGCCGAGGAATTCTGTCACCTCACTAACCCGGGAATTTTGCTGAATCCCTCTCGTGTCGAGGGAAGGGATCTTTAATGCCCAACACATCTCTGTTAGACAGGACCGACAGCTTTACATCTCCTCCGAAAGATGGACACTCAAGCGATTCCCAGAATCCGAAAAATCGCACCAACTTTGTGGGGATTGAACCCAGGTAACTCTGCGTAAGAGACGAGCATCATATCCCATACGCCACCAAGCCGGCTACCTTTGACCTTTAATATCACAAGACGAGGAAACGATAGGACTTGTGACTTCTGAGACAACGTTTAAAACGACCAAATAATAAAGGTTTATTATCTTTCATTTCGAGGAGAAACCCCCAATATGACTGGGCTATTAGTCAGCAGAATAATGGCGGGTACCTCTATAGTTTTCAGTGTTTCTGGACGATATAGAGATCCTGGTTTCGAACTATCAGGTACAAGTGAAGCCTTGAATGGTTAGAATTTTGAAGTTCTTCCGTTTTACACTAATACCACCGATAGGGAATTTTAATGCTTAAAACAAACCGACATGTGGGATAGGCATATCTGCTCTAATGCATTTTTGACGGTTAGGCAAGTTTGCAACACAATCTTGGGTTTGATGTGCGAAGGTTAGGCAATATTTTTTATTCATGATCACCAAAAATGGTATATATCGCGGATTTCAAAACTACTCAATCCAAGCTAGTTGATGAAATATCTGGTTGTCGTGCACTCCTGGAGGAACACTCTTCAACACTCACGGAGCATCGTGTTAAGATTGACCAGCACAACGATACGATACAACTCCTGGAAACTCAGCATAACGCCCTATCTACTGAGGTGACTTCTATCGGTTCCGAGATAAACTCCATCCAAGAAATGATACACTTCAATAGCTCATCTGACATGGTCTCCCCATCTGAAATTATCGAAAGAGTGAAAAGGTCCCATAACATAGTGGTCAGGGGTGCATCAGATATTGATTCATCACGTTTCACAGAGATGTCTAAGATAATTGCTCACATCGACTCTGGTGCAGAAAAACAAATCGTTGATATGGTTTGTCTAGGGTCAGGTAATAGTATTATATGGAAAGTAACATTCAGTACTTCAAGTGCAGTATCGAAGTTATTACGCAACTAGATAACGCTACTTGGAAACACTGCTTACAAGAACGTAAGAATTTCTAACCTAACTCAACTTCAGTATGAAGACCTGAAGAAGCTTCGCGTTGAATTGAAGAGAAGACAGGATGCAGGTGAAACTCACTTAACCATAAAGTATATAAAAGGAATACCAACCATTGTATCATCCGAAACTATTCCAAAAAACTCCCAACTTCAGTAAGGGAATGGTCCTTTTTATATACAAATACCATGTCGTTATCTTCAAAGTACCTTGAACTTTTGGGCCTCGTCCAGATACAGCAACCGTCTTTGATTTTTATCACGGAAACATATCTGCATCCTTTGATATCGGATCAACAGGTAGCCATAGCAAATTATACAATTTTTCGAAATGATAGCCGGACGACTGTTGGACATGCTGGAGTATGCATCTATGTTCATAACAGTATCATGAATTTGTTCACTGTGGATGTCTCTTCATTAGATACTCCGGGAATTGGCAATATCTTCTTAAATATTCGAAACAAAGATTTCAGTATTTATATCGGTTGTGTGTACCGACCACATCAGTCATTTTCCGATGCTGATATGGCAGAACATCTGAGAGTCATGTCTTCAGAAAAAGAAATACCTTATTTGTTGGAGATTTCAATTGTCGTGATATAGTTTGGCCAATCACTTTATTCAACATGTCGACCTCTTACACTATTGCTTCGATTTCGTTAGATTCAAACTTGACCCAAATTGTTGATAAACTTACTCGTTTTCGCCCTGGTAATAAACCTTCTCTTCTGGACTTGATTCTGGTGAATGACGCAAATCTCTTATCACCTGTGAGCTATTTACCCCCACTTGGAAAATCAGATCACGTCAATGTGAAGTCCAGTATTCAGTACGTTCCTTCTTCTTTGAGTATACAATCTCATAAAGTTATATCTACTTTCAACTACGACAAGCTGAATAGCATGCTCGGTGCAATAGACTGGAAATATGTTTTGAGGGGGAATAACATTGATGTTGTATGGAAATGCTTTTTGGACTTGCTAAACTCTCAAACCAGTGAGTGCACAACTAAGATGAAAATTTTCTCCAACCCATCCAAACCATGTCTGAATACCAAAATAATGAACATGATTTGTCAAAAAAAATCTTTGTGGCAGAGATATCTCTGTTATAGAACCGATAGAGATTACGAAAGTCACAGATATTTTTCGAATGCGTTGAAGGTATCAATAATAGAATCTAAACGATCATTCGAGGATAATCTTGCGAGAACCAGAACAGAAAGAAATTTTTCAAATACATCCGCTCAATAATGAACGCAAAAATGTCGACACCCATGCTTCGCTTCTCAGATGGTGAACTTTACACAAATAATTGCGAATCTGCTGAAGTGCTCGCAAAGTCCTTCTCAGCATCTTTTACCCATAAACCTAATGGTCCTTTACCACCCATTCAATCCAATCGATGTTCTTTGGATCTATCACACGTAACCTTCAGTTCAGCAATTATAGAGGAACAATTGAACAATCTAAGTGATTCAGCCCCTGGTGCAGATGGTCTATCTTCTACTCTCTTGAGGAAATGTGCATCTACATTGGCAACACCGCTGTCTATCATGTTTACCATATCTTTCGAAACAGGTGCTCTTCCGGATGATTGGTTGGTAGCAACAGTTACCCCAATCTACAGAAAAGGAGATGAATTCTCAGCAGATAATTACAGACCTATCAGTCTTGTATTGATTGCTTCGAAGATATGTGAAAGAATAATTCACCTACAAATGCTCGATTTTCTCCTTTTCATTAAATTGATTCCTGAAAACCACCATGGTTTCCTTTCCGGTTGCTCAGTGATTACAAACCTACTTCTATGTATCAACGATTGGACAAAGGCTGTAGACTGCGGGATTCCAATTGATGTAGTTTATTTAGATTTTTCGAGATCGTTTGATGAGTCCCACATCGATGACTGCTGTATAAGATTGAACACCTTGGCATAAGAGGTCTGCTTCTAGAATGGATTAGAGCATTTCTACTTGGGAGAAGCTTTCGCGTTAAGGTTTCGAATGAAAAGTCTTCACTCAAGCCGGTTTCAAGTGGTGTTCCTCAGGGTTCTGTTTAGGCTCATTACTATTCCTACTGTATACTGCTGAACTTCCTTCCATACTTTCTTTCACCTGTTCTCTCTATGCTGACGATACAAAATTATATAATAATCCATTTTCTGACTTCCATACTCTTCAACAAGATCTCGATCATCTGTCCAGGTTGTGCACCGACTGGCTTTTACCCTTGAATTTGGATAAGTGAAAGGTCCTGCACCTTGGCAAAAACAACCCCAATCGGATGTACAAAATCTCTGGAACTGCTCTGATCACCACAACTAAGCCAGTTGATCTTGGAGTCATCGTCTCTAATGACCTAACGTGGACTGATCATATTCAACGTATTTTTAGCAAGGCTTCTAGACTTTCGTTTCTGCTTCAGAGATCTTCCAAATGTTGTCAGTCCAAAACTTGTAGTCTCTTATATAAAACTTATATTCGTCCATTAATGGAATTCGCAGATCCTGTGTGGTCTCCCATTTACAATCACGAGACGAATTCTCTCGAATCTATTCAGCGGAGGATAACAAGAATTCCGTACGGGCGTCGACGGCCAAGTTATTCCGAACGCCTCAAAATATTCGATCTTCAACCTTTCAATAATAGACGGCTTCGAGGTGATCTTATTATTGTCTACAGGGCCTTGAATAACAGGTTGGGTGCAGATTTATCTCCACTTTTAACGATCAATCACAACAGACGTCTACGAGGCCGCAGACTGAAATTATATCGAGAAAACTTCAAATCCACCCTAAGATAGAATTTTCTTTCCAATCGTGTCTTTACGGCATGAAATGATCTACCACCACATGTAATTCCTTCTACTTCTATCAATGCTTTCAAGAATGCCTATGATTCATGGATATTATCTGAAACAGGCAACTGAAGATTTCTAAGTACCTACAACATGTTTTTGATAAGCAATTATTGTATTTCATTTGAGTTTTCTGTAGGTAGGTTAAATGCTTTATCTACTTGCTTTTGAGAATCTTTTTATTTTGTTTTCATCAGATTAGAATAGCCTGACCTTTTTTTTAAGTCATTTTGTATTACTTTGTTTTCACTGCTTTTCAAACTGTTAGACATAATGTATATTATGATTTTTGAGTTATATAGGCATCACGCCTCAACTCTTATTTATATTAAATAATAATAAATAATGAAAAATACTGAATAATAATAATACTGAAAAACAAGAGCAGTGGTCAAGAAAGAAATTGCATGGACGCCTCCAACAAATGGTTGATGAAAGGAGAATTATTCGCAGAAACATCACCATGAGGTTAATCATCGACAAAGAAGCCTCCAACAAATGGTTGATGAAAGGAGAATTATACATGACCAATGAAAATCAGTGATCGCTACAAACAATTACAAGAAATTTATTATGAAGGACAGAACATTACAAACAGATAAGTGCAGAAAATGCCATATAAGATCGGAGACTATCCAGCATATTACGTCCGGATGCGAACAACTGGCCAATACGGAGTATCTTCACAGGCATAATCAAGTGTCCAACATTATCCATCAGAAACTCGCACACAAGTACGGACTTCTGAATACCTTCCAGCCATATTACAAGTATCAACCGGCGTCCGTATTGGAAAAATTATACTACGATAGGTTATCACTGACAGAATGGTGACGAATAATAGGCCGGACATAGTGGTGTATGATAAGAGAGCCAGAACAGCAATGCTGGTGGATGTCGCCATACCGAATAATAACAACGTGCTGAATGAGTTCCAGGAGAAAAGTCCAAATACACTGACCTTGCTATTGATCAAGCAGATGTGGCACCTCGAGAAAATAGATATTGTTCCTGTCATCGTATCCTCGACTGGGTTAATACCCAAAACCATGATAGTCTTAAGAAATTAGAATTGCATAAGAATACCATTACAAAAAGCTGTAATTTTAATACCAAGTATATTGTAATCGGCCTATTCCTTTTGATTGCTGAATCTGGGAAAGGTAAATTATATCCAGCTAACAGCTGAGATAGTGCATAAGTTAAAGAATGATTTCATCTTCCTCTTATAAACATGACCAATGAAAATCATTGAGGGTTCAGTTGAATTTCGAAGCCCGAATGTCATAAAATAATATCAGAAAACAGAGGAGAATGAACGGAATATGCGAAAGGGCGTGTGGTACCCGCTGAAACATTAGTCCCGGATAAATGTTGCCGTTGTGATATCAAACTATCAAGAGATAGGCGATCAATACATAAAATTTATGTTCGCTGTCTTGGGTTTGGGAAAATGCCTATATAATGGGGCATGTTATAAACGTGGGTGTCAAAAGAACCTATGCGACGCGAGTGTATAAACTGAATACCGGTATCAGAGACGTCACAGTTTGTTAGCCATACTTTAAGGATACTGCGTTGATTTTTGATGGTTCAATCATCAACGCCTTACAGCGGAAAACTACTAGATGAACAACGCTGCTAGATGTGCAAGGACAACACAAACCAGCTGCAAAGCCGAGGACATCACTAACCTAAAGGATTTCATTCAATGATTTCCAACATATAAATCGCACAACATCAAAAAAGATAAAGCCAACAGAAATTTTTCGGCAGGAAAGAAAGCTGCGAAACCTATTCTTAAACCCCTCCTTCAATATGTGTATTCAGGAACATTTTCAGCACCCATTGCATCTTCATGTTCAGCGACCGCAGACTGACACTTGCCACACATGTGACAAGTACAAAGTAGAGTAGAAAGTTCCGTCAACATCAGAACTGTGAGACGGGCTCTCAATCAGCTGAACTACAAGAAGGCAGTTGTTCTAGACGAAATACCGCCATTCGTCCTGATAAAGTGTGCTCCCGAACTGGCACCCATTCTTAACCGTCTGTTTTAGATTTCTTATGAAAGCCAGACTTTTCCGAGCAGCTGGAAAATAGCGAGAATTCAACTGATCCCTAGAAAGGAAATAACTCCTTACCGCAAAACTACCGACCTGTTGCACTTCTTCCTATTATATCCAAAGTG
This sequence comes from Cryptolaemus montrouzieri, assembly GCA_013387265.2. Lineage (NCBI taxonomy): Eukaryota > Metazoa > Arthropoda > Insecta > Coleoptera > Coccinellidae > Cryptolaemus > Cryptolaemus montrouzieri. Next base: position 67,979,023 of record JABFTP020000103.1, read on the forward strand.
ATGGAGAGAGTCATAAATGATGAACTCATCCAATATCTTGAGTTGCAGGGAATTATTAACGACCGTCAATTTGGTTTTCGCAAACAAAGATCGACAGCAGATCTGCTCGCCTTTGTCACTCATGTTTGTACATCAACGATGGAAAAACATGAGGAATCCAGAGCAATAGCCCTCGATATCTCTAAATCCTTCGAAAGGATTTGACATGCAGCCTTATTAAATAAACTTGCTGCATATGGGCTTCCCGAAAAATTGCGGGATTGGTTAAGTAGGTATCTTTCGAATAGATCAATACTAGTTGTGGTCGACGGTATAACATCTGATTCTGTCCGGTTGTAAGCAGGAGTACCTCAGGGATTCATTATTTTGCCAACCTTGTTTCTGTTGCAGATAAACGATCTTCTGTCATCTACAGAGAATAATATCTTCTGTTTTGCAGATGATTGTAGCCTGGTTTTGTCTTTCAGTAGTCTACAGCCGATTCCAGCTGCGAAATCTCAGAGTCAGAGATGTCTACAAATCTATAACTCAAACTCTGACTTACAGAGGATGTCTGAGTGGAGTCAGTTGAACCTGGAGCCTTAACGCGATCAAGACGCAAGCAACTACGTTTTCTAGAAAGGTCCTCATTGGAGAACCTCCTCGAATGATGCAAGACCAACAAATTGCATCTAAAGATTCGATGCACTATCTCGGAATATCGATCAACTCCGGTTTTTGCTGGCATGTATCAGCAATAGCTAAATCGGGGCATCAGCTAAACATAGTTTTCTTCTCAGAGTCAAGTGATACTTCACGTCATCTCAGCTGTTGCTTCTAAATAAGGCGCAGATTCGACCTGCTTTGGAAAATTGTTCCCATGTATGGGGATCTGCGCCCAAACATTCTTAGCGTATGTTGGATAGTGAGCAGAAACAGGCTGTGGGTGTTATCGACTACCCGGAGATCAACCGCGATCTCCAACCACTGGCTCTCAGAAAACTAGTTGCTCACCTTTCTCTGTTTTACAGATTACATTACATTACATTCGAGAGGGTCGATTGGCTTTGCAAGCCTTTCCGAACTGCGACCAAATTGATCTTTTGTTCGTAACCCTTCTTATTCATTTCCCTGTTGGTCTAGATCCCTTACAAAATTAAGAATCTCCCTGGGAGCTTTCGCTCTTACTTCGTGCGGCTCTAGTTTTTCGCTACTGGAGTGTATTTGTCTTTGACGGACAGTTGTGATGCAACTGCAAAGAATATGTTCGGCAGTTTCATCGCCCTCTTTACACATTCTGCATGTTGCCGTTTCCGATTTGCCCATTTCATTGAAATGGTATCTCAGTGGGCAGTGTCCAGTAAGGAGGCCTGTTATGATCCTCAACTCGTCCCTAGAGAGATCTAGAATCTGTTTTGTCTTCTTTGGCGAATAATCAATGAACTTTTTCGCTTGCTTTTAGCCTGGGGTTTTCCTCCAGTTTTCTTTTTTGCTAGATTCTTCCCATCTATCCAGTTCCTGTCGTCTGTGCGGCATACTCAGACCGCAGAACGGTTCAGGTCCGGTAGGTGGGATTCCAGCAGCTGATTTGGCCAGTTCGTCAGCGGCTTCATTTCCTTGTATGCCTTCGTGGCCAGGCACCCACCACAGGAGAAGTTTGCTCCCCTCAGCAAGTTGCTTCAAGGATTGACGGCATTCCCAGACAGAGATGCTCCGATAACTGTAAGAGTTTAGAGCTTTTATTACTGCCTGACTGTCCGTTAAAATGTAAATCTTTGCCCCTTTGAGTTGTTTCCCTCGTAATCTCTCCTGACAGCAAAGGTTTACAGCAAATGTTTCTGCTAGCATGACTGTGGGAGAAGAGCCCAGAAGCACTGATGAAGAATACTTGGGTCCATAAATGCCTGCTCCTATTCCATCAATCGTTTTTGATCCGTCCGTGTACCAAATGGAGGATTTTTGGTCTAGTTCATTTATTTTTCCCTTTACGATGGTGCAGTCTTCTATAACCACCTCGAAGGGTGTGTGAAAATCAAACTTAAGCGGCATTATATCCGATGTTTGTGATAAGATTTCTGGCGCTATGTAACCCAGAATCCCAAGGTGTGCCTTCAGATCACCAGGTTATAGTTTTTGTGTGTCTTGGAGCTGTAATGCCGCCATCAACGCCTCCTTTTTCAATTTTATATGAAGAGGAGGGAGATTTAGGATTACCTCCAGGGCAAAAGTCGGAGTGCTTCTCATAGCACCTGTTATGCCGAAACTGTTTTACAGATACTTCCACGGAAGATTCCCAAGGAGCTGAAAGACCTTGTTCCGGTAAAAATCATGTTTTGCCGCAACACTAGGCTGGCAAGGAGTTCTCGTCATATGGCGGTACATTTAACGAGCTCTTGAGTCACTCTCTATAAGAATTCCTTCGTTTACAGGTCCGGTGAGCTGTGGAATTCGCTTCCGTCCAACATCTTCCCAACATCCTAAAACCCAAGTCAACTCTGCTTGAAGAAAAGGAGTTGCATCAACGCAAAGCTCAAGCTGCCTTTGGCTTAAAAAACAGGACATTATATTATTATATAATATAATTATATTATCCAGATACGATGTCAAAATTTTAATTCATAAAAAGTTTCAGCAACAACAGAAAAAGTTGAATTCACTTAAATTCAAAACTTCTCCACCCAAACCTTCAACTGATTAATAAGAAAAAGGATTCAAACATAATTTACATCCAAAACATAATAAAACTAATTTCGAACAGTTAGGCATAGACTCCGAAATCATTCTCAAAAACTCCAAAAATAATATTTTAGCCAAACATCAAACAGCAAAAATCATCAAAGAAGACTTCGAAATTATCACCTCATTGCAATTTCGATTATAAGATAATAAAAACAATTCGTGAAAATAGTACCAAGAACGATTTAGTATTCACTAAAGCAGATAAAGGTAACACCGTCATCGCGATTAGTAAAACCGATTATATTTCTAAAACGGAAGAATTCTTGACAGCCGGAAACTATATAACATCAACTAAGTATCCTACCGCAAAATTTCAGAAAGTTGTTAAAAACATAATTTCGACAGCAAAATCATTAATTACAGACCACGAAAAATATAAATTCATTAACTCCAATCCACAATCCCCCGAATTATATTCGTTGATAAAACTTCATAAACCTAATTACCCTATTAGACCTGTTGTTTCTTATGTAACGGCACCTTATTTCAAACTTTGAAAATTCCTCAACGACTTGCTCATAAAACATTGCAATTTTAAATCTAAATTTTCGGTCTAATATTCATACGAACTAATTGCCAATATTAAAGATACCATCATACCACCTAATTCTAAACTCATTTCTTTCGATGTTAAGAATCAAGTTCCCAACATTCCTCCGAAAGATACGTATTACTTAATTGAAGAATTATTAGAGAAGAATCATGTCAATACTATCATTAAATCAGATATTCTTTCATTATCACAAGTTTGTTCAGATCAAAATTATTTCCATTTCAATAACAAATATTATACTATTGAAGACAGCTTGATTATGGGCAATCCGTTAAAAGTCCTTTGTTAACAGAAATATTCATGAATAACTTAGAGAAATTAATTCATAATCATCCACTCAGTAAATATTGTTTATACTGGTATTGCTATGTAGACGATATCATTATTTGCTTCACAGGAACAGATAGACAGTTAAAAATTTTCGAAAATCATATAAATTCATTACATCCAAAAATTGCATTCACAACCGAAATAGAAAGCAATAATTCGATAAATTTCTTAGACGTAACAATTTCGAATGAAAATCAAAACATGTTTTCGCAATTTATCATAAGCCGTCACATACAGATATTATAATACATAACTCGTCGTGTCATCCATATCAACATAAAATGTGAGCTTTCAATAGTTTTATTCATAGATTGATTAACATCCTGTTATCACAAGAAAATTTCAACAAAGAACTAAATTTAATTAAACAAAGAGCCAAAATGATGGTTACAATCCCAAACTAATAAATAATATTTTAAATAAAAAACAAAGTAGAATCGCATTGAATGAAGTTTACCCTGTCGATAAATTGAAACAAAAATTCAACACCTTAACCTACGTTGGCATTACAAGTGAGAAACTGAAATCATTCTTAAGTAGCAATAATTTCAACATAGCTTTCCAAACTTATAATAATTTAGGCAAATATATAAAAATAATAAAACCAAACCAGGTAAAAACAATGAATCAGGTGTTTATAGATTGAATTGCAATGACTGTTATAATTTCTACATTGGTAGAACACATAGAAATTTTAATATTAGAATATCGGAACATAAACGCAGTTTTTCAAATAAAAATCAGATTCAAATTACGAGTATCATCTCTTAGAAAATAATCATTCTTTCGACCCACAGTTTGAAATTTTGCATACAGATAATAAATATTGGAAGTTTGAATTGTGGAGGCCGTTACTTGATGTAGATCCATGATATAAATGAGATAAAAACACAAGGTTTAACTTTAATATACACTTTATTTGAAAAATTCGACGACGTTTCGCTGACACAGCAGCTTTATCAAGAATGAAAACCAGAATGAAGAGTATGGTATTATAAACAAATCGTAGAACAAGTTGGATGAATAACAGGAAAATCCACACCGAGCCATTGTACAGTTAGTATGAAAGGTAATAAAATGAATTAAACAAGTTAAATAGGGTGAGTAATTCACATCTACCTGTTCATTCAAAAGCTTGTCCGAATGTTTGTATCTATTTATTTCTAATGCTTCTAGGAGATCTAATTTTGAACTTTTTGATTTTATATGTAATATGTCAAAGTTTTATTAAATGAATGGTTTTCTTTTATTGGGTGGTTTTAATAATTTGAATCAGATTTATTTTTATCGAAGCTACGTTTATGTATGTTCTTATGCCAAAACTCCTATAGGTCCTACCGATATAAATTTTATCACAAGAACCGCAATTGAGTTTATAGATTCTGATTTACTTGGTTTTTCAACACGAGATTTATTATTTTAATATGTTTACCTAAGTTATTAGAAGTTTTGAAAGTTATATTAAGATTTTGTTTGACGAGAAAGGATTTATTATTTGTACTTGCAGAACCGCAGAATGTTAAACTGTTGAATATTTTATAGTCTTTATGAATAGGATATACTTCATTTATTGCTTTCTGATACAGTTTTTACGAATGATTAGATCTATCATATCCGAATTATATGAATTATTAATGGCTATCTGTTTGATGATGTTTAACTCTTTATTATAATCTTCTACTGATAAGGGTAAAAATAATAATCATGTTTTTCGGTCTTTCGTAAACCAACATACTGATACAATTATACATAACTACTCATTACATCCAATTCAACACAAAGTTGCAGCTTTAAACAGCATGGTACATCGGTTACTCAATTTACCTTTATCAGTAGAAGATTATAATAAAGAGTTAAACATCATCAAACAGATAGCCATTAATAATTCATATAATCCGGATATGATAGATCTAACCATTCGTAAAAACTGTATCAGAAAACAATAAATGAAGTATATCCTATTCATAAAGACTATAAAATATTCAACAGTTTAACATTCTGCGGTTCTGCAAGTACAAATATTAAATCCTTTCTCGTCAAACAAAATCTTAATATAACTTTCAAAACTACTAATAACTTAGGTAAACATATTAAAAATAATAAATCTCGTGTTGCAAAACCAAGTAAATCAGGAATCTATAAACTCAATTGCGGTTCTTGTGATAAAATTTATATCGGTAGGACCTATAGGAGTTTTGGCATAAGAACATCTGAACATAAACGTAGCATCGATAAAAATAAATCTGATTCAAATTATTCCAACCACCTAATAAAAGAAAACCATTCATTCAATAAAACTTTAACATATTACATATAAAATCAAAAGTTCAAAATTAGATCTCCTAGAAGCATTAGAAATAAATAGATACAAACATCCGGACAAGCTTTTGAATGAACAGGTAGATGTGAATTACTCACCCCTACTTAACTTGTTTAATTAGTTTTTATTACCTTTCATACTAACTGTACAATGGCTCGGTGTGGATTTTCCTGTTATTCATCCAACTTGTTTTACGATTTGTTTATAATACCATACTCTTCATTCTGTTTTTCATTCTTGATAAAGCTGCTGTGTCAGCGAAACGTCGTCGAATTTTTTCAAATAAAGTGTAGATTAAAGTTAAACCTTGTGTTTTTTATCTCATTTAAATATTGGAAGGTAGATCTTTGGGAAAATTTAGAAATCAATAAATACAAACACTCAGGTAGACTCATCAATGAACAACTCGCCCTTCACCTCTATTGAATCTCTTCGGAGAGCAATCTATTCCTTAATTTTATTGGATTTACCTGTCATAAATAACCACTTGAGAAGAAGCAACCCAATAAGCTTTTAATTACTCAAGAACATTTATAGTTATATTCTCATTTATATTGTCTGTTCATTCATTCGTCTGAAGAAGCTAGGGTGTAGTGGAACGCGTTACGAATCGCAATTATCAAGTAAAATTCCTTACTTGTTTTTTATTATATCCAGAAATAACAAACCAATGAAAATGTTTCAGGTTCGTAAAATCACTCAGGATGCAATGTGGTTTTTATTTCATTGAAATCGATCAAAAATTATAGGAGCTATAACTTGGGGCGTTTTTCACACAACACCCAATATATAGTTCCGATATTTCGTACATTAAAAAACCGAAATTAGCAATCGTTCCAAACGCTTAATCCGCCCAGTCACAAAGAACTTGTATGATTCTTCCTGTAACACACTCGTATATGCCATATATTAATCCATATCATTATGCATTCACTGACCCATATGGGTTTCAATATAAGCTATTCAGAATTCTATCCTAAAATTGAATTCCGCAACTGCCAAAATATTCCAGAATTATTTGTGGATCCTATGCAAATACCCTGAATGAGTTTTCGGTTGGACCTACATTCGCCACAAATTAATCATTGTATCTTTGTTAACTATATGAATATTCAATAACATACTACTGTACAGGTCAACGGAGATAAATCTTGATTGTTGAAATTTCAAAATCAATATATCTAGATAAAATGAATAGGTCCTTTCATTTCTTGAGAAAAATTGAAAATATGATACTGAAACTCTCTATTTCTTGTTTAAGTATAATTAGAGTGTTTGATAAAACAAATATCTTTCATGATACCCTTCGCTTGGAGTCTATATACCGAGTCTTCAATAATATTTATAAATCATTGATTGCCTTATATACCGGATGAGTCAATAAGGCGAGAAACTTCTATATCTCGGAAACTATTTGAGATAGAAGCGAAATTTTTCTGATAATTGTTTTATAAGTATGTGTGCATTTCTTGAAATTATTTTTGTACATACAGGGTGTTCCATTTTTGCTTCAGGACAAACATAGCTTTTTTTATATAGGACGCCCTATATTTTTATCATATTCTGATTACAATTTGGATGTTCTCTTCAACAATATCTGTTTTGTGCCCAAACAACTATCAGTAGATTTTAAATTAATTTAAATATCGAAAATTTCGGAAAGTTTTTTTCAAATTTCTCAAATGCCTAAATTCGCATAATTTACGCATGATATATTTCTTGAGGTAAAGTTGTTGTACCTTACTATCAAACGAAGAAAAAAAATTTTTTATGCCGACTGTTTCTAGTAACCCGGCGAAAATTAAATTTTTCAAACATGAAAAACTTATTTTTTTCGAATGTAATACCCTGTATCTTTTTCACGTGTTTTGTTCACATTCGAATAAGCTTTACAACGATACCTTCTTTTCAAAAATCCCATGGGGATTTCCCAGAAAATTTCGAAATTAGTTTGAGGTTTAGGTATTTCTTGCAATAAACATGCTGTTGATAAAATTCAGACATTGAAATATGCAAATTTCAACACAAAATTAGATTCGTTGCTGTTCAATGAAACTTAAACATCAAAACTCGCAAGGAGTATCAAAATTTCTTCACAAGAAAAGATTCATTTGCGATATTATCATTTGTGCTCAGAGCTAAGTCTTCGCTTAATTGAAATTACTGTGTTCGAAATTATCTCTATAAATGTTAAAAAAGTCAAAATACCAAAAAGATCGAGAAGTTGGAAGGTTTTTCAGAACTTCTCACAATCTTCATTCCGTATCATTTGAGTGTGACAATAACTATTCTCTCATCTTCGATGATTTCGATGATTACATCATCGAAGTAAGAGGTCAACTGTTTTTCATACCCAGTGTTCTTGGTGATCCAACGCCAAAATATTCTGGAATTATCATTAAGAAACGAAATTGAACTGCTTGTCGTTAATGAAACATCCACTGCAAAAAATGAAAATCAAAATCATGACGCCAAATTCCTCTCACCTTCTCCCAAACAATAAATCATATTAATTAACTCCTCTTGGGTAAAATTCATTGTTGCAATAATATTATGTATTTCTCACTTACACTCATTCATATGACGTTGGAATCATCAAATTCAAAATTGTCAAATCTTGGGGCATTGTGAGTAAACCATAGAAATAAATCTTTTATGGGCAAAGGTGGTTTAAACCACAAAGTATCGAACAATATTCTCTATCTTCATGTGGTATGCCCATAGAAGTCATACTTATCTCTATGGTTTAATCACTAGTTGGATATGAGAAGAATGAAAGAGCTAAGCGTCTACTCAATGAAGAGAATAGCATGCAGGTTGTTTTGAGCACAGTAGACTTTTTGAACATCTATTGAAGATTTCGAACAGAGTAATTTCGATTAAGTGAAGACTTAGCTCTGAGCATAACTGATAAAATCGCAAATAAATCCTTTCTTGTGAAGAAATTTCGATACACCTTGAGAGCTTTGATGTTTAAGTTTCATTGAACAACAACAATTTCGTTTCTTAATGATAATTCCAGAATATTTTGGGCAATTGTAAAAGTAATTCAAGTTCAGTGAAAAGAACAGGGTGTTACATTTAGAAAAAATTTATTTTATCTCGAAAAATTCTATTTTCGTTGGATCACCAAGAACACTGGGTATGAAAAAACAGTTGACCTCTTACTTCGATGATGTAATCATCGAAATCATCGAAGATGAGAGAATAGTTATTGTCACACTCAAATGATACGGAATGAAGATTGTGAGAAGTTCTGAAAAACCTTCCAACTTCTCGATCTTTTTGGTATTTTGACTTTTTGAACATTTATAGAGATAATTTCGAACACAGTAATTTCAATTAAGCGAAGACTTAGCTCTGAGCACAAATGATAATATCGCAAATGAATCTTTTCTTGTGAAGAAATTTTGATACTCCTTGCGAGTTTTGATGTTTAAGTTTCATTGAACAGCAACGAATCTAATTATGTGTTGAAATTTGCATATTTCAATGTCTGAATATTATCAACAGCATATTTATTGCAAGAAATACCTAAACCTCATACTAATTTCGAAATTTTCTGGGAAATCTCCATCGGATTTAAAAATAAAGGTATCGTTGTAAAGCTTATTCGAGTGGGAACAAAATACGTGAAAAAGATACAAGGTGTTTTATTTGAATAGTTATTGTCACACTCAAATGATACGGAATGAAGATTGTGAGAAGTTCTGAAAAACCTTCCAACTTCTCGATCTTTTTGGTATTTTGACTTTTTGAACATTTATAGAGATAATTTCGAACACAGTAATTTCAATTAAGCGAAGACTTAGCTCTGAGCACAAATGATAATATCGCAAATGAATCTTTTCTTGTGAAGAAATTTGGATACTCCTTGAGAGTTTTGATGTTTAAGTTTCATTGAACAGTAACGAATCTAATTTTGTGTTGAAATTTGCATATTTCAATGTCTGAATTTTATCAACAGCATGTTTATTGCTAGAAATACCTAAACCTCACACTAATTTCGAAATTTTCTGGGAAATCTCCATGGGATTTTTGAAAAAAAGGTATCGTTGTGAAGCTTATTCGAATGTGAACAAAACACGTGAAAAAGATACAGGGTGTTATATTTGAAAAAAAAAGTTTTTTATGTTTGAAAAATTTCATTTTCGCCGGGTTACTAGAAACACTCGGTATAAAAAAAAATTTTTTCTTCATTTGATGATAAGGTACAACATTTTTACCCCAAGAAAAAATATCAAGCGTAAATTATGCGAAATGAGGCATTTGAGAACTTTTGAAAAAAATTCCAAATTCCCGAAGTTATCGATATTTTAATTAATTTAAAATCTACCAATAGTTTTTGGGTACAAAACAGATATCGTTGAAGAGAACATCCAAATTGTAATCAGAATATGATAAAAAATACATGACATGCTATTTAGAAAAAAATCTTTGTTTGTCCCTGAGCAAAAATTGAACATCCTGTATGTACGAAAATTAATTCAAGGAATGCACACATACTTATAAAACAATAATCAAAAAAACTTTTGCTTCTTTCTCAAATTGTTTCCGAGATATAGAAGTTCCTCGCCTCATTGACTAACCCTGTATACACCAACTCCCTAACCCTCAGCCACTCTCACTTTTTATTTTCAAACAGCAAACCCCATCTTGTAATTGCTCTTCTCAAAACTTGTAAAAATTCGAGATACCTGTGCAAAAAATTCTAGAAAAAAAACGATAGCTCCCTCAAATAAAGGGTGTTAAAATACCTTTCATTCTCGTCATACCGCCTCATCATTTCTTAACGGTTTATGGGTAGCAAATTCAGCTCGTGCTTTATTTGAAACATAATTGCAAATGGTTGAACATGTGCTCAAGACGTTTTTCACAATAACGTAGTCATCAATATCATGCATAAGTTTTAATGATTTAACACCCTTATTTAAGGCAGCAATCATTCTTCTGCAATTTTTTGCACAGTTATCTAGAAGCTTCATAGAGCTTAGAAAGTAGACATCACAAGATGGTAGTTTCCATTTGAAAATACAAAGTAGGAGTGGCTGGGTATTAGGCGATTGGGTGTACACTCCTCAATTTATCATAAAAAATTAGGTATTAAAATTCAACCTGTGCGAGTGACAAGAAGGATTATTCAAAAATCGGTAGATCAATGAATAATATTTTCTGACAAGAGCTAGTTCATAAATCTGCCTGTCATGTATATATTGCATGTATAATTCTTCTTAAGTTCACAAACAGGGTTAGGCAAAAGTACCGGAATGGTTAATTATCTCAGTTATTTACCGAGCGATTTTTTTGAAAATTGGTATTCCTACTTTTCTAAACATAAAGATACTTTCAATGAAATTAAACTAAAGTATTTAGATTTTCACTATATTAACAAAACTATGACCGGTTTCACCACACTGTGGCTTCATCAGATAGATACAAACTAATGAACAGAGTTAATATTACATCAGGTACAAGTACAAGGAGTATGTTGGAAAACCCATCGGAGTTGCTTACTTTATGAATTGAAAAGATTGAGTAAAGAAGAAAGATTTAGATCTAATTGACTATTAAGTAACCTACCTGAATTCTTTTCTTTGTTGATCTCTAAAATTTCCAATAGATTGAGTTTTATCTGCTATTTTCATTGTGTGAAATTTTGAAATTATCACTAAAGTTATGGTTTTCTTCGAGTAAGTGATTAGAATAATGGGAATCTGATTTATGATAATTAGAACTACGTTTTTTATTACAATCCCTACAAGACAGTTTATAAACACCGGATTTATTACTTTTATCAATTTTAGATTTGCAGTTTTTGATATGTCGGCCTAAATAATTATCAGTTCGGAATGCTATATTGAAATTATAATGCGGGAGGAATGATTTTAATTTTAGACTAGAATTATCAAAATAAGTTAAGCTGTTGTATTTTGTGTTAGAACTTTTTCTAGTTCTAACACAAAATACAAATTAATAATTTATATTGGTTGAACTTTCAGAAATTTCAAAGTTAGATTATCCCAGCACAAACGAAGTTTTAATTATTCTAAATCCGATTCCCATTGTTCTGATCACTTACTCGAAGAAAACCATAACTGCAATGATAATTTCAAAATTTTACACAATGAAAATAACAGACAGAAACTCAATCTATTGAAATTTTAGAGATCAACAAAGAAAAGAATTCAGGTAGGTTACTTAATAGTCAATTAGATCTAAATCCTTCTCTTTACTCAATCTTTTCAATTCATAAAGTAAGCAACTCCGATGGGCTTTCCAACATACCTCTTGTACTTATTGTAATATTAAGTAGGAAATAAGACTAATAAATAAGGAATAACTCTGTTCATTAGTTAGTATTTATCTGATGAAGTGTTGTGAAACCTGTCATAGTTTTGTTAATATAGTGAAAATCTAAATACTTTAGTTTTATTTCATTGAATATATGTATATCGATTTTCATCAAGTAACGACCTCCTCAATCAAATTAAACATAAAGAATTATGTGTTGATATTTTGTGCTGGCTAGTGTTTCCGGTGTAGCCGGAAATGACCAAAAAATGTGAATTTCAAATGTAACGCCCTAAATGTTTATTTATTTTTAGATTAAGAGAAAAAAACAATCAACAAAAAACATTTCCTTTCAATGTCGAGTTCAAAATAATGTCACGTATTTGTTGAAGTTGAGATTTTTGCACTTCAATTCCTAATAATGGTATTCAAGCTCAGTGAAGCAGAACTGATCGAGGTTTTGATGATGCGCGGATATGGTGACAAACAACGATCTTACCAAGAAGTTCGCAGTCTATTCAAAACTGTTCACCCAGATCATCAAATTAGTATATCTAGAGTATGCAGAACTATCCAGCGATATGAACCAAGTCGGCAAGTGAAAGATATTCCCAGACGCCCTAAGTCTGCCACTGGTGAAAAAACAAAGTTGGGCATTTTACTGGCAATTGGGAAAAATCCTCAGGTTTCTACAAATAAACTAGCCTCGAATCATGATATTTCTCAGAGGTCAGTTTGTAGGATACTGAAAACAGAAGAAATGAAACCATATAAAATCCATTTCGTCCATGAGCTTACTGAAGACCATCCTGACCGTAGCGTACCATTTTCAGAGACCATCATGGAAATGATTATGGGTGATCCAAATTTTTTGAAAAGAATCGTATTCATCGATGAAGCTACGTTCTGCCTCAACGGTACAGTAAATAGGCATAAGTGTCGTATTTGGCCGAGAGACAACCCACATTGGATTAGAGAGGATACAATATCCACAAAAATTGAATGTTTGGGCCGGTATTATCGGTCACCACATAATTGGTCCATTTTTTATAGAAGGGAATTTCAATTGAGAGCAGTATTTGGTATTATTAAGAAATGAAATTGTGCCAGCCATAACAGCTTTATTTTCAAATTTAAATAATCCGTGAACTCCGGCAGATATTGTATGGTTTCAACAAGATGGAGCTGCCCTACACTTTGCGGTAGATGCTCGGAATTATCTGGATAAAGTTTTTCCAGGAAGATGGATCGATAGAAGAAGTCATATCGCGTGGCCCCCGCAGTCACCTGATCTATTGCCTCTCGACTTCTTTTTATGGGGCCACTTAAAATCCGAGTTTATAGAGAACGACCTGCCAATCTAGATTCAATAAGACATCGCAGATCAAAAGAAATCAATTTGATACCCCCACAGTTTCTGCAAAGTTCTCTTAGAAATTTCAATGATCGATTAGGTTATTGTCAGAAGGTGAATGGAACTCATTTTCAATACTTGCTAAGGTTTCAATAAAAAATTTATCTCGTTCGTGAAAGAATCTCAACTTCAACAAATACTTGACAATAATTGTCAACCTGTCACGTTGATTATGAATTCGAAAGTAATTTGATTTAGGTATATATATAAATATATATATATATATATATATATATATATATATATATATATATATATATATATATATATAGCTATATGAATATGAAACAGGTAAAATAATAAGTCGTGGAAATATTCATCTGATTCCTAATTTTCTTGTACTCACATAAGGATTCAAATCAATATAATTCAAAACTGCTTCCTCAATATCTGAAGTTCTCATAGTTTGAGTTGCACCTTTTAAAAGAGTATCTGCTGTACCAGTTCCCCTCAACCTTATGTGGATATTTGAAAATGTTCGCCTGTCTGGTGTAACTCGATTTGGAAAGCGCACCTGATATAATCGCCAACTTCTGTTGTGTTTCCGTCAGCCAGGTCGTAATGGATATCAGCCAATTCGGCGTTAGTAAAATTAGCCATTTGTTCTCACAGCCATAACTTCAAAAATCTTAAAACTAATCGTTAATTTGATTAACAATCGGAGCAGACACTGTTTCAACTTTAGCAACTGTCGAAATTAATAAATGAATGTAAAAATCAAAGCCTATTAGTCATTTTTTTAATTAGAAGTGCTTTCAATTCAGCGAATGCATACAATCGTTTAATAATTTTTTGCTCGAGAACCGTCGGAAATACGAAAAAATTACAATTGTCAAAAAAGTTTCTAAATTGAACGAAGATGACGAAAATTGATTGTACGTTGATCAGTGGTGTACTGCAAAAAAGTTTGACAGGGCAAAAGAAGACATGGCTCCGGAAAAAAAAAACACTTTGTAGATTCTGGTTAAAATTTAGGACATGTGATGATGGAGGCTGTAAAAAGTAGCTTGCATTCCAAATTTGGGCTGAATATCTCAAAAACTACAGGAGTTTTGAAGAAAAAACCAATTATTTCCGGAAATTTCAACACCCTGTAACTCCGTAACGAATATTTTGCGGACCTATGTTTACATGAACTTTTTTCCTTAAAATTGCACGTAGAAGTACCCCCTCAAGTTGTGACATACTATTATGTAACACCTTATATAAATTATATAGAACTTTTTTGTCTGATTTCCACATTGATTATTTTCAATTAACTCGACCAGTTTTAACAGTTAACGTCATTTTCAAGTGTCTAGGTGTAACAGTTATGAGCAAGAATGTGCCAACTATGCATATTTTAAATGTTCAGTAGTGGGAAGTGATTTGATTCTAATTGGCTATTGAGAGTGGTGAAATTAAGGTTCTTACGAAGTTCGTTAATTTTCAAATTTTCCAACAGATCCATTGTCATACCTTTAGTGCATTTGTAGAGAATCTTTAAATTATCCAATGTAATTATGTGATTTTTAGATTCAACATGTTCAAAAACTGCAGATTTGTTATCTGATGAGAGATGTGCTTTAAATCTAGATTCAAAATTTCGATTGGTTTGTCCTCCGTAAGCTGTTAAGTATGCATTACATCCAATTCTGTATATTCCAGATGGTTTCAGTTTGTCGGGTTTCTGTTGCCATTGAATAGTGATTCATTCATGTTGAGACCGCTGAAGAAGAAGATTCTTAACAGGATGACTGCCATGCAAAATTCACTGGAAATTCCCCCTGTACCAAGGTGACCAAAATGGACCTAGTGCCAATCAAAAATGCATATCATAATCCTTTTCTAGAACTGTTCTCAATTTTTTCAAATATTTGAAAAAATAGATCAGCAGTCGTATAGGACTGCTTGGCTTGGGCGGCATAAATCCACCGGTGCTGCCAAACGGGCGGTCGTTTCAATCTTTGGACATAAGGTAGAAATGTTTACTTTGCAGTGCTGCGAGATTACTTGTATAAGGTTGTTGATCGGAGTGCATTCAACGCCGGAACGTTTTCGGAAATGGCGGGTAACCGAGGTAAACGAATAGTTGAAATGGCATTGGAGAATCCTTATGAGTAGGTAATTTGATTCACATAATTTTTTGATAACATCAAGATGTTACCTTTTGTTTCATAGTAGTGAACCAGTCAATTTTGTTTTGAAGAGCCTTGAATGAAGATGTAGTTAGTTCATTCTGATTTGGATCCGATGTTTTTGCCGTCCAGTGATGAAGATGTTTCGAATAATTCTGACATCTCAGACCAAGATATGAAACGAAAAGGTTCAACCCGTAAAATTTCGAATAAAAAACGTAGGTTTCTAAAAACTTGTAGCGATGGAAACGAAATGACAAAAATACCAAAAATGAACGCAAATTCCATGAATCAGCCAGGCCCTTCTATGTTTGGATCAGAATTTGATTTAACTAAAGATAAGGAAAATTCTATTAGTGTTCCATCATTCATCTCACAGTTACAGTTGTCTGAACCAATCGAAGAGGAGTTTCATGGTAGCCATCCAACGTTCAGCCAACCATTACAGTACTCCGAAACAAACAAAGATATTCAGCAGGAATTAGACGAATTTTTCGAAGTCGAAATCGGACAACCCTCTCGGAAAAATCCCGTTGGTAACCACCAAGTTTTTGATTATGCTGATGCTGGATTGAGTCCGAATGACGCAGCAACCCTGTGAATAATCTGTGTTCGGGCAATAGTGGATAATGACATTTAAGATGAAATGGTGAACCAAAAAAACTTGTATGCGACCCAGACGATATGTGACACAGCAGATATAAGTAAAGAGTCTAGACTACACAAGTGGTTTCCAATTGACAAAAAAGAAATGATGAAGTTCACTGGTATCCTGGGATATATGGGTATTGTGAGGTTACCTTCGGTGGAAAAATATTGGAGTAGAGACAGTTTTTACACAAACTCAACTGTTTCAAAAATTACTTCTCTGATAACACAGGATGCCCAGAAGGAGATCGCTTACACAAAGTGAAACCTTTACTGGACAAGCTGGTTATAAATTGTCAAGCAACATACACACACTAGGACGTACATTTTGTAATGACGAATCTGTCATACCTTTTCAAGGCCGTCTGGTCATGAAACAGTACATACCACAAAAAACACACAAATATGGAGTCAAGGTATTCAAGCTTAGCAGCGACAAAGGTTAAACGTGGAATATAAGAATTTACGCTGGCAAGGAAAATGAAGGTAATGTTTCTGTCCCTACAAATATAGTTATAAAATTGTCTGCGATTTTTCTCAATTCTGTATTGGCCAACATTTTATTAGACAAAAAAACTCACTATATTGGTACTTTGAGGTCGAACCGCAGAGGAAACCCTCAGGAAGTTATAAATAAAAAGTTGAAGAAAGGTGAGGTTTATGGCTTGGAAACTGAAAGAGGAAGTGGAAATGGAAAGGTAAGCGAGACGTACTGTTTTTATCTACCAGACATACAACAGAAACGATCGAAGTTCAACGCCGTGCCGGAGCAATTCAAAAACCTAAAGCAATTATTGAATATAATCAAGCAAAATCATCAGTTGACCAATCGGACCAAATCTCTAAAATGGTATAGAAAACTTTCAACAGAATTCCTTCTCGGTACGACTATTGTGAATTCGCATATAAGGTACAAGTAATTATCCAACAAAAACATCAGTATCACAGATTTCAGGGAGCCAGTAATAAAATCCCTCCTGAAATATGAAGACCAACCTCACGATGAAATCGATGATGAACAAGAAATTCGACCAATCAGAAGATCAGAGAGAGTTCATACACTGCTCAAGAAGGAAGGTAATTTCAATAAAGTGAGAAAGTATTGTAGGAGATTCTATAAAAAAAGTGAGAGATGGAATAACCACAAATCAAGTGAAGAAAGTGGTAACATATTATACGACCTGCGAAGACCAACCTCACTTCTGTTTGGACTATTTTAGAGTACATTCTGAATAATTTTGTTTTTTGTTTGGAGTTTTTACAATTTATCTCGTGTTTGTTCTGTTATTATCAATGTCAAATGAGCTATTTCCCTCATTATTTTCTTCAATGTTTCAAGTATAAAAGGTCAGTTCTCCAAATAATAAAATTTTTGAAATTCGAGAAGTTGGTGATATTTCAAATCGCCCGCCTTCATCAATGAAAAAGTTGCTGGTATTATACTAAGCCTGTGGGTCGCCGTGGTCGTTTGCAGTCAATTACGTAGCGCTCGACATAACCACTGGCAGAGTGAGAGGGATTTTATAGTAGCGGTCTTATACGACCGCTGGGCGTAATGGCATTCTTGACCAGCGGTCGTATACGCCCGCCATGGCAGTCAACCTGTTAAATTGAATTTGGAAATGTAACTGCTGATGTTCTTAGAGAGATGGCCAACGTAAGTTAGACATGTGCATTTATTTTCTGGTTTTCTATGATAGAATATAGTAATTGAGAAATTTGTGTTCGTTCTTTGTTTTTTATAATACTGTTCACATGGAAGCCTAGAATATCATTATTTGATGCAATTTTCTCAATGATATTCCGTATAAAGATGATTCCTCTATCATGTTATGGATAAAGAAATATAAAATGTTCTATGAATCGTTGAATTATAAGCTGCTAATTCACCGGCTCGGTGGCATAGAGGATATGATGATCGTCCCCTGCGCAGAGTTACCTGGGTTCAATACCCAAAAAGTCGGTGCGATTTTTCGGATTATGAGAATCGCTTGAGTATCCATCTTTCTGAGGAGATGTTAAGCCGTCGATCTCTGTGCAACAGAGATGTGTTGGACAATAAAGATACCTTCCCTCGACACGAGAGGGGTTCGGCAAAATTCCCGGGTTAGTGAGGTAACCGAATTTCCCGGCGTGTCATTGGCCGAAAGGAGGAAATAGAGAACTTTGAAGGAAAAACAACTACAAACAAACAAACAAGCGGCTAATTCGTGTGTAAGGAATGTGGTATTGTTGAGTCTGTGAATGTTTCCTTTCTGTACATGTTGTAGTAGCAACTATGATTGAGTTTAGTGATATTATTTTTTTTTTTCCTTTTCAGCAGAGATAGTTCTTTCAATTTAGTAAATGTCAAAACTCGTCGATTTGTCCGTTAGAGTACTAAAAAGCTACAAGAATATCACTAACGTGACCTAATACCTCCCCACAAAAATTGTCGCATCACCCTACTTTTAGTCATTCCAGAGTCGCTTGGTAACTTTCAGGAGTGTGAAATAAGAAGATATCATTCAAAAGAGATGAGCTTATGATGGAAAATACGAACAATTTTGGATTTAATGAAAAATTAAAAGATTCTATCATCTTCAAACATTCTCGAAGAGACCAATCAACTAGCATCGAATGGTTACTATTCATTTTCAAAATCGAGTGCTTCTTCCCCGGGCCTAATTACTGCCAGTATACGTCTCGGAAGCCCTTCAAACAAATTTTGGATGTACTCTTGAGTCACTGCGTTTAAAATTTCAGGAAGCAGATTTTCTAGTTGTTGGAGTGTTCTACTAGGCATCCTACGTTGTTGAATCTTCCACCCCATGTTGTCCCAAACATCTTCTATGGGATTCAAGTCGCGACTTCTGGCTGGCCATCTTAAAATATCCATTTCGGCATTTTGCAGAAATTCTGTAACTACTCTAGCTGCATGAGGCCGAGTATAATCATGCAAATAAATGAAGTTTTCGTCAATCAATGGACTAAAAGGTACAACGTGGGGTTCAAGGATACCTGCGATGTATCTGGCCGCTGTCATTCTTCCATTATTCACTAGGACTAACTCAGTTCGACCATGAAAAGAAATGCCTCCCCACACCATCACTGAGCCCCCTCCGAAGTTTTCGGTTTATCGGATATTGCATTGCTGATACCGTTCCCAAGGTCGTCTGTATATAGGCATGCGTCTATCATTTGATACTAAACAAAACCTGGACTCGTCGGAAAAGAAAACATTCGACCATTCTCTCGAATCCTTGCAAACTGAAGTCTTGCAACTCGATGCTCTCTGGTGAGACGCGCGCCGGTAGAAGCCATCCTTGGTCTGATATCATCTTCTCTGAGTCTGTTCCTAATAGTTTGAAATGAAATATGCACATTTCTGGAAGGTGCATGTTCATTTTGTAGCATTCTAGCCGTACAGTGCCGAACTTTTAGTGCAGTTAAACGAAGCCAACGATCATCAATTGGTGTTGTTATCCGATTTCTTCCCTGTCCGGCCCTTCTTCCATATTCCCCTGTTTCGTGGTACCGATTAATTGCTCATGAAATAGTGATTTGGTTAACATTCAACAAGTTAGTCACGTAAAGTTGGCTTCGCCCTCCTCTAGGAGTGTTAGAATTCTTTCCACTACATTATCACTCAAATAGCGTTCTGGACGTTCAGCAGCAATTACAATAAATTCAGAGATTGGAAATTCAACAAGAAACGCAGAAAAGATGCATTAATTTAGCATGAAAGCTGAGGAGAAATTGAATAAATACTGATAGTCAAATAAACTCCTTCTTGTTCCAGACGTGTTTGAGATCATATGGAAACTAATGTTACTACATAGATAAAAAACTTTCCCTCCATATGTCCAAAAACATATGTTGACAAATAAACTGCGATGGAGCTGCTTAATCGGAATTCAGAATACCAGGTGATGCGACAATTTTTGTGGTGTGTGTATATTA
Source organism: Cryptolaemus montrouzieri (assembly GCA_013387265.2). Classification (NCBI taxonomy): domain Eukaryota; kingdom Metazoa; phylum Arthropoda; class Insecta; order Coleoptera; family Coccinellidae; genus Cryptolaemus; species Cryptolaemus montrouzieri. The sequence goes on from JABFTP020000103.1 coordinate 67,999,356, forward strand.
TATTTTTATGCTTGTACTTATTATTATTCAGTATGGATTTTTCGATATTGTTCGTAAACATATCTGATAATAAGGGGCTGAGTGAGAGGAGTCTCGAGTTTTGTTAGAAAAGTTTTGATTCAAATTGAAAATAATTTTGTGACAAACGGGTCTTTTACAGATCACTTAATTCATCAATGATGTGTGGCGAAGTTTTATTTTGTTCCCTTTAGTAGAGGCGGACATTCATCTGTAGGAATATCAGAGTACATATTATTTATATCAAAAGAGACAAATTCGAAGTGTCAAAAGTTTATATATAAGTTTGATTGAAATGAAAATGGTGTATTGCTGATGAAAGTTGGTGAGTTGCGTGAATTTGTGGTTGAAGAAGCTCGCTAATTTATCTGCAGGTGTGTTTATGTAGGCTACAACTTAGTTGGGAGGGTTGTCCTCTTTCAGTAGTTCGATTAAACCGTAAATCTTTGAAGCTTGAGGGTACATTGGAATAAGTTTCTTCAGGTCTAATTCTGAATGTGTTAGATAATTTGATTGCTCCAATTCTTGTTTAATTTCCTTAACGAACTGTACTATGTGTTCTCTTAAGATTTCGCAGATAGAGAGATCTAATCTTTACTTTTTTTTCGTGATTTAGAAATTGGAAGTAATGTAGCTGTGGATCCACCGGACCTACCAAGATTTTGAAAGTGTTCTAAGAAACAAAAGATTTTGGGAACCACAGCCCTGAATGATGAATATATAAACAATATTAATTTTGCCGGTTATGTGTACATCAGTAATGTTAAAATATTATTTTCCAAATTATTAGTGAATATTCCTAAAAATCTTGAAGCAAGCTTAATTAAAACGCTAACCAATAAGCCTCGTATTCAGCACAAAGCATTATTCTATGTCTCAGAACTTTCTCAGATAAAAGTGCATGTACCTTAGCTTCGGATTAAATTCAACGCAGCTATAGCCATGCGGTTAATTTCGTTCAATCCGCAGTTCAAGAATTCGTTATCGAATCTGCTGGAAGCAACTCCTGGCATCTCTCAAATATTTCAAAGCATCAGCTCTAATTTAATTCGGATTCTTTTCACAGTTCCCCTTGAGGAAAGTCGCAAATTGAAATTTTCCACCTTAGGAGACTGAAGTTTTGACAGTTCTATTTTGAGACTCGAATTTTCGTTTTTTCATTGTTGAAAGGTTATTTTTTCTTTTGAATTCGAGCTTTCGAATTTGCTGAAAGATTGAACTCCTGCTTTTCAACTCGAGAAAATTGGATTAATATTTAATCAGGAAGAATTTTTCGGTAAAAACTTATTGATAACGTTGTTCCCGCATTTTTATATTTAACATTCTCCAACATTATTCAGAGATTTGTACAATTATTTCAAACAGGCTGCGACGCTACTCTTCAAGTATATACTAGGTATTACATAATAGTTTGTCAGAACTAAAGGAGGCTAATCTACGTGCAATTTTAAGAAAAAAAGTTTATTTAAATATAGGTCCGCGAAAGCTTCGTTACGGAGCTACAGGGTGTTGAAATTTCCGGAAAAAATTGGTTTTTTCTTCAAAACGCCTGCAGTTTTTGAGTTATTCAGCCCAAATCTGAAACGCAATCTATTTTCTACAGCCTTCATCATTCCAAGTCCTAATTTTTTTTAAGTACAATTTACACGGTGTTTTCTTTTCCGGAGCTATGTCTCCTTTTGCCTTTCAAACTTTTTTGCAGTACGCCACTGATCAGCGTCCAATCGATTTTCGTCATCTTCGTTCAATTTAGAAACTTTTTCGACTTCTGTATTTTTTTGTATCCCCAACCGTTCTCGAGCAAAAAATTAATAAACGAATGTATGCATTCGCTGAATTGAAAGCACTTCTAATTAAAAGAATGTCGAGTAGGCTTTGATTTTTTTCATTTATTTATTCATTTTGAGAGTTGCTAAAGTTGAACTAGTGTCTGATCAAATTGTTCATTGAATTAACGATTAGTTCTGAGACTTTTGAAGTTATTGCTGTAAGAAAAAATGGCTAATTTTACTATCGCAGAATTGGCTGATATCCATTACATGTACGGTCTGGCTGACGGAAACACAACAGAAGCTAGGCGATTATATCAAGTGTGCTTACTAAATCGAGTAACACCAGACAGGCGAACATTTTCAAATATCCACAGAAGGTTAAGGGAAACTGGTATTTTTACTGCAAATAATCATTTAACAAGTGCAACTCAAACTATGGGAACTCTAGATATTGAGGAAGCAGTTTTGAATTGCGAGAAGAAAAATTGGGAATCAGTTGAATATTTCACATGTTTTAGTTTGGAAGATTCTCCACGACTTTTTATTGTACCCGTTTCATATTCAACGTGTCCAAACTATGCTTTCTCGAGATTTTCCTTCAAGATTGAATTTCTGCCGATGGTTCTTAGATAAAATTATAGAAAATGCTCATTTTGATAGTGAGATAATGTTCACAGACGAAGTTTACTTTTCCAGATCTGCTATCACAAATTTTCACAATTATCATTATTGGGCTGAGGAAAACCCCCATTTGATTGAAGAATCTCATCATCAAGAACAATTCTCACTGAATGTCTGGGTTGGAATAATTGGAAATTATTTGATTGGGCAATTTTTTTCCTAACAGACTAAACGGTCCCGCTTATGGACAATTTCTTGAGGAGAAGTTACCTTTATTGCTCGAGGTGCTACTTCTAGTGAGAAACATATTGTGGTTAATGCTTAACGGGGCACTAGCACATCTCAGTGGATAAGCTAGGGAATTCTCGAATAATACATTCAACAACCGATGGATAGGTCGTGGTGGGTCAGAACCATGGCCTTCTAGGTCCCCAGAATCAAATAGTTTAAACTTTTTCTTATGCGGATATCACAAAAGTTTATTTCATACCACTCCAGTGAACACTGTAGAAGAATTGAGAAATCGAATAATAACCTCTTGTGACACGATAAGAAATACCCACGAAATATTTCAAAGAGTGCGTGATAATATGCGAAGAAGGACGGAGGCCTACATTCTTGCAGGTGGAGGAGACTTCCAGAAATCTATTCAGTTTTAAATTGTTCTTTTTTTAGTTTGATATTGAATAAGTATAATTTGAGTCTCAGAAGACGAGCTATCAAATTTTGGGCATACCTATCGTAGTTTTTCCATTATCTTTCTTTCATTTAGCGATTAACACAATTCCAAAAATTCAAATTCAATAATTTCCCACTCAAAAATGGTTGGAGATACCAAAAAACTACAAGTCTCAAAAAAGTTTCTAAATAAAACGAAGATGATTCAACGCTGATCATTGGTGTACTGCAGAAAAGTTTGAATAGTCAAAAGGAGACATGGCCTCGGAAAAGAGAACACCTTGTAAATTTCAGTTAAAATCTAGGACGTCTAATGATGGAGGCTGTAAAAAATAGCTTGCATTCCAAATTTGGGCCTGAATATCTCAAAACTGCAGGAGTTTTGAAGACAAAACAATTTTTTCCGGAAATTTCAACACCCTGTAGCTCCGTAATGAAGCTTTTGCAGACCTATATTTATATAAACTTATTTTCTTAAAATTTCACGTAGATTTACTCCCTCAAGTTGTGACATACTATTATGTAACACGCTGTATAAACAGGTTGATACAAAATTAATAAGGGTGCAAACAAGAGACAATAAAATAGTTATGATAAAAGCAGTGGTATGGATTGTGAAGGCGTCTTCATAGATCAGACTGGTAGTTCATTCAAAAGTAGATACAAAGAGTATCAATCAGATAACAATAACCAATGAACCGACGAATCTACTTTCGCTCCACATTGTATCAAAAATGGCCAATATTCTCTTCCCATAGATCAACTTCAAATTATATACACAATACCTAAAGGACGAAAGTTAGATTTCTTACAATCCATCGGGTTTATCCGTCCCTATTCGATATCTTCAAGTAATAACTGCTTGTATCATAATGAGATTATTATCTCTTGTATGTATTTTCAGCTTTAGTTCAATACTTGTTGGCAGCTGAAGATGGTCTAGAGACCGAAATTGCAATCTGATTTTCAATAAATCTCTTGTGATCATGATTTACTATCATGTAGTAACGAAAAATTCAAGTTTCTATACAAAATAGATGATATATATATATATATATATATATATATATATATATATATATATATATATATATATATATATATATATATAAATATATATATACAGGTATATCCACAGGACCGTCCGTTAAAACTTTTTGAGTTCCGATTACAATATCAAGCTGAAATTTTATACGCGGCCATAACTAGCGATTTCCAATTGGAGGGAGTGACATATTTTCAGACACAATTTTTACTTGGATGGATAAAAGAAGGATCAAGGAATTTTTTAAGCAATCAGCACATGTCAAATGTTGTCTGCGTTGTTTTGTATGATTTTTTTCAATTTGGCCATTTCCAAACAGCAATAACTCAATTTTTTCAGATGCCACGTGCCAATTTTTATATCGCCATCAGATGAAGCGTCAAATTTCAGATGGAATTGTATCAGCATGTGTTCTACCCATCTCTTATAGTTCCGAAATAATTTGGGAATAATTTTATTGAGGAGGTTGTTGCTTGATGAGAATCGATATACATATTTTCAATGAAATAAAACTAAAGTATTTAGATTTTCACTAAATTAACAAAACTATGACCGGTTTCACCACTCTGTCATCTATCTGATGAAGCCACAGTGTGGTGAAACCGGTCATAGTTTTGTTAATATAGTGAAAATCTAAATACTGTAGTTTACTCTGGGAATGTATTGAATTTTGATGATTTTGCACGTACTAACAGAGAATGCTTTGAAATATTCGAATCAAGTAGCTGAACTGGCTACGCTCACCTGACGGTGCCTAAAATTAATGTACTTGTCACTTCGTTCATTCGAATTTGATATTTCAACAAGAATTGTTGGTAATTCGAAGTGAAAATTTTCAAAAAACACCAGATTGATAATAAAATGGCTGATTATTCAAACGAGGATATGTTTTATCTCTTTTTAATTCATGGCAAATGTCAAAATGTGGTGGATAGAACTTGCAGGCAATTCAATAACCAATTTCCAAATTTGGCGCCTATGAGTAAAACAAAATTTCGAAGGTTTAGAAGCAACTTGCTGCAATTTGGAGGAACAAAGAACCTAGAAGAAAACCAATTCTCGAGGACGACATAATCAAATTAATACGCTAGCGTATTTTCGTGCCAATCCACATGCGTCCATCAAGTCAGCATCAATGGATATTGGAATGAATTATACTTTCATTCAAAAGATCCTTTAAAAACATAACATGCACCAGTATTCTTTTATCAGACTACAAAAATTGAAACAAACTGACCTTTCCAAGCGGCTAAATTTCTGTGAAAATTTATTAATTCGGCTTCAAGAATATGAGACAATTCTGCAAAAAATTATATGGTCTGATAAAGCCAAGTTCAATGAAAGTGGAAAAACCAACAGGAGAAATTGACATTTTTGGGCCACAGAAAATCCACATTTCATTGAGGTTATTGATTTCCAAAATTAATTCAGCGTGAACGTTTTTGCAATTTTAATGAATGATTTGTTGGCTTATCACATTTATGAGGAAAATCTTGATGGGCAAAGATACCTGGAAATTTTGAGAGGAACATAAGCAAAGTTTTTAGATGGATTACCCCTTAACATTCTGACGAATTGCTATTACCAAATGTATGGTGCACCAGCACATAAAACACGAGCTGTAGATCGGCAGCTAACAGAAATCTTCGAGAATAGAATGTGGGGTAATCAAGGACCAAATTTATGGCCTCCACGTCTTCCGGACCTGACGCCCCTCGATTTTTATTTATGGGGCATAATCAAGAGTAAAGTGTATCTTATTCCTGGAAGAAGTAAAGAAGAGTTACTGGAGCGCATTCATAATGCCCTTCGTAATATTGATCCTGAGGAAACTAGGAGGGCAACTCATCATGTTCGTATACGAGCTGTCAAGTATATCGAGCAAAATAGGGCCCATATTGAACATTTATTCAGATCATAAATTAGTTTTCTCCTATGATGTTTGCTATCATTTATTCGTATTAATGTAATTATCTTCGATGATTGGTTTTCGCTTAGTTCCTACAATTTTACTCATCCGAATTGTGAAAAATTACTTCTATGCTTCGAAATTTTATTTTATTCATAGACGGTGAATTTGGAAATTGGTTATTGAATTGCCTGCAATTTCTACCTACCAGTTTTTGACATTCTAAAATTAACTGAAAAAAGATTAAATATATTTTCGTTTGAATAACCAGTGATTTTATTCCAAACGTGTTTTATTTTTTGGATATTTTCAATCTGAAATAACGACAATTCTTGTTGAAATATCAAATTCGAATGAAGGAAGTGACAAGTATATTAATTTTAGGCACCTGTAAGGTGAGCGTAGCCAGTTCAGCTACTTGATTCAAATATTTCAAAGCATTCTCTGTTAGTTCTTGCAAAATCATCACAATTCAATATATCACCAAGTTATTTCGGAGCTATAAGAGATGGGTATAGTACATGCTAATACAATTCCATCTGAAATTTGACGCTTCATCTGATGGCGATATAAAAATTGGCACGTGCAGTTTGAAAAAATTGAGCCATTGCTGTTTGAAAAAGGCCAAATTGAAAAAATCATACAAAACAACGCAATGAACATTTGACATGTGTAGATTGCTTAAAAAGTTTCTTGATCCTTCTCCTATCCACACAAGCAAAAATTGTGTCTGTAGTGCAAAAGATCTACGAGCTTCAATTTTTTTTAATGTTCCTCAAAAATCGAGTTCATAACAAAAATAATTGAATCTGTCAATAGTTTTGACAGATAAGTGCCAAAAACTTGGGTATTTTAGGCTTTGATCAAATGTCGGTTCTAGATGTATAATAAAAAAGGTAAAAAGGTTGATTGCCATTTGAAATAACAAAGCGATGACCCACTTCTTGTATAACCGGAAATGGTATCACTCCGAAAATATTTCACTCCAATTGGAAATCGCTATTTATGGCCGCGTATAAAATTTCAACTTGATATTGTAATTGGAAATTAAAAAGTTTTTAACGGACTGTCCCGGTGGATAGCCCTGTATATCGATATAGGAATCGATACCACCACATTACGAGCAAGGTAGAACAGCAAACAAAATTATGACGACGATATAGAAATGACAAGTGATACCATATTTCACAATGTCGATTACGATAAGAAGTTTCGGAAAATGAAAAGTCAATAAAAACTGCTATCTGAAAACATAACCTAATAAACTAAAAATCACTAGAAGTCTAAAATTAGGATGAAAGCTTTTCTTTTGATCACTCCAATGATATTATAAAGGAAGAAACAAATCGCGAGTCCAGACATTTCGACTATCTTAACGGTAGGTATCGTTTGCTACTTAATCGAGTCGGAGTATGAACAATTTATATTCACCTGCTGCACTAAGTACATTTATATAGACTCTCAATAAGGGTATGGTTTTTCGACGAGTCACTCATGGTATATGAAAGTCGAGTTACCATCCAGAGTTATTTCATTAAATTTGTCTAAGAATATGTCGTCTGTGGGCTTGTGTTCGAGAGAAGAAGAGAGTTTGAATCTCTCGATGCTAAAGAAATAATTAAAAGTGAGAGCGAAACATTGGGGGAAAAAATTTCAATTCAAAAGATGCATTAGTCGAGGTGCCATATTTAACAGGCACTGATTTATTATCGGTGAAGGATATAGTACTAAAACCTCTTAGGCCATTCAGATGTATTGACCATTATAATTTAGATTTTTCAAGAAGAATAATTTATGAAATGTACGAAGAACAATATGTACCTGTCCAGGTTCCTTTTATTTCAATTATCGTCAATCAAATTTTAGCATATGGCTCTCGTTAATTTTTCCAATAGTCGGAATGACATTATTCGACATAAATTCCAGTAGACAATTTCTCTTTCCTACACTGGATTTCCGGTACGATAATTTGTCATAAACCCGCAACAATAACTCCATCAACAAAGCACCTTTGTAAACGACAAATTCGTGCATTATTTAGATGGTAGGCATCATTGCTACATCTTGCTTAGCAGAGGCTTTGATGAATAATCCACTTTATCGAGGAGAGTTCGGAGCGATCACCTTGAATAATCACTATCATTTAGATGTGTTTTGATAAATTAGGTAAGCTCTACCACCTTAGCTAAACTGAAGCGCATAATACACTTCGAGTACGAAATGTATCCTCAAATTTAATCATCCAAAATAAGCTTCGTTTAAATTATCTTTGTTATAAATTGAAGAAAAGTGGTGATCTAAATGTAATATTCAATTTATTATTTTGATATTTTGTCATCTACAGTTATTCTAATATTGAACACAATTTAGATCATTAGTGTTCAGAATCCTAGAATTATTCCGAACAGATTCCTCTATCAGGCATTTACATTACATATTTCACATTCTACTTGAAATATGTGGCAGAACAAGAAGCAATATAGTAGGTAACCAGACAATAGGTTGTCATTTAATCAATTTGACACATCCATGCAGTATCGGCGAGTCATCGAGAAAATACTGCACATTTTTACCATCAGCAAATAATAACAAGGCAGATGATCGGACGAAGACGGCGTCCGCATAATTCCATCTATTTCTATTTACTATAAAAGGGATTCTAGTTTTTTAATATTAATTAATTAAGTACTTGCTGAACAACCTCTCTCCTTATCTTCCAACTGGGAGTAAGCAGATTGAGACCTAGTTGACATCCACACACATCAAAAGATCACAGCAGATCTTTATTCATGCTCCTTCGAGCTACACTTGAACCAGCCGCCTGGTGAAAATTCAAGAAGGCATCAGCAAGCGACGCTTCCACACAGTCATCAACGAATTCATCTGCAGGGGCTCCACACAAGAAACTCCGAAGACCCGAGGATTCAATACAGGGGGCATCCAGAAAGCGACGCTTCCACAAAGCCGCAGAGAATTCATCTGCAGGGGTTCCACACAAGAAACTCCGACGATCAGAGGATTCAATAGTAAGTAAGTAGGTAAATTAGTAAGTTTATTCGTGATAATTATACGTTTACAAATAATGTATATTACACATGTCAAAGAAATTTAAAGATTACTAATAAATTATTTAAGATTCTGTACATTACGTATAGTTTAGAATTAGGAATGAATGTCAAACATGACAAAATAGAAACCTAGTCAAAAATTCAAAACTATGAACTTGATCCAGAAATTATCAGATGCATTAAAAAGAACGAGTCTTTAAATATATGAACATAAATACTTCACAGATTAAAATTAGTGAAACACTTTATAGTTTGTAGTGAGTAATAGGATAAATATAAATTATGATATGATCAAAACATACTAAAACTAGCTATACAATACACCAAAAATCACACTGATATATTACGAAGTTGTTAAAATATTCTAAAATTTCAAAAAGAAAAGCGTCAACACTATAAAATGCCTGATCAACTAAAAACTTTCTAAACAATCTCCCAAAACAATTTAATGGCATGTTTCTGACATTCTGCGGGATCATGTTGAAGAAATTATAACATAGATAAATCAGACCATTTCTTGATTTATCTAGACTAAAAAATTGATTTTGAATATTTCTGCTGTTCCTAGTAGAAAAGCTATGTGAATCACTAACATTCATCTTAGAATTCTGAGTCTTGTGGGCATATATCAGACGCTCTTTTATAAAAATACAGAGGAAAGTCATAGCATTCAGTTCTTTAAAAGCACTCACACAATCATCCCTGTATGCTTTACCAGCAACTATTCGTATGGCTCTCCTCTGCAACCTGAAAATCCTCTCCATTCCAGAAGAATTACCCCAAACGAGGATACAATACATGGGATGGGACTCACATAACGTAAAATAGGCCGTCCTCAGTATAGGACCAGAAACTGAGTCAAACAGACTTCTTACCAAAAATATATTTTTTGTCATTTTCTTCACAACAAGATCAACATGTGAACCCCACGTCAGATCAGGATCAAAACTGACACCCAAAAACTTTACCGAACCGCTGTTATTTGGTACTGCCGCAATACTGGGTGGATGCTTCCACCCAGTCATCAACGAATTCATCTGCAGGGGTTCCACACGAGAAACTGCAACGACTAGAAGATTCCATACAAGCGGCTTCCAGAAAGCGACGCTTCCACACAGTCATCAACGAGCTCATATGCAGGGGTTCCACACGAGAAACTCCGACGACCAGTGGTTTCAATACGGGAGGCATCTAGAAAGTGATGCTTTCACACAGTCATCAGCAAATTCATCTGCAGGGGGTTCACACGAGAAACTCCGACGACCAGAGGGTTCAATACAGGAGGCATCCAGAAAGCGACGCTTCCACATGCACATCAGCGAATTCATCTGCAGAGACTTCAATACAGGGGGCATGCAGTGAGCAACACCTCCGCCCAGTGCCAGCGAATTCATCTACAGGAATCGTCCGTTCACGATATTCCTACTAACAGATGATTTTAATAGAGTATTCCATACAGGGGGCATCCAAAACAGCTAAACACCTGAACCCAGAAAATCCCATACAGGGGAAATTCAAAATTCAAGGCACCCATCAACGTTCAAACCATCTACAAGAGAATTTAGTGAACCAGTCGTATTCATCCACAATCCGTCATCAAACTATAACAAGAAACAAAAGACTTATACTGGAAAGTACTAGATTTCCATTTTGGATAGGGCATATATATGAATTGCTATCATCTGCTCAAGTAACAGCAATCATAGAAGACGCTGAGAAGAAGTTACCACCAACCTTAAAAATAGTCCAAAGTTCGATGAAAACTGTGGTAGTACATAAACAGAAGGAGATACCCATACAGCCTCAGTTTGCAGCAATACCGAAGTATACTTTGAGTTAACTGAAGCTGAACTCGAAGAAAGCGTTCTTCACGGGAATCATGTGTGGCTATGCTCGCCAGTTGCCGTCAAGAATATCTAAGAAAAGCTGAACTGCATCATTGATCTGCATAACAGATTGTACCGCTCCAAGTGTCCTCTAAGATAATACACTTTCGAATAGAATCAGGCAGACTGAGCCCTAGGTGACATTAACAAAATATAACAACAGATTTTTATACGATTAGAATTATTCAAATTTGATTATTGCATTGAAATATACTTACGTATGAAAAAATGGAGGGTCAAAGCGCCGTTCCGCATAATGGACTACCGAACGAATCTTTGTATAGTTAATGTTGATATACATTCTGTGAAATAGGTACAGGAACTTCGTTGAAAATTAAATTCCATGAATAAATAAAGCATCAATATTACTCATCGTTTTCCCAACCACAGTCTGTTCAAACATATTGTCAGTGTTCGAAATCATAAACAGCTTCTTAGGAACCCACTTAACCCTAACTCAAATAGCAGATATAAAAAATATAGAAATTTCTTGAATAATCTGATAAAAACAACGAAAAATAATTATAACAGAACGCAAATTTCAAGGCATAATAATGGTTCTAAAGGATTGTGGTGCTGTGTGAGAGAAATCTGCGGAAAGAAAATCCGGATTCATGATTTCAAGACTGACAACGACAATTCAATTACAGATAAAAAATTTCTGAATATTTTTGTAGTTATTTCTCAGAAATTGGTGCTAAGCTAGCAGCGCAAATAAGAAAAAACAGTCAGGAGAATGAGTGAACCAAAATCAAATGTTCATCCCCAAATTGTAACTGCGCTGGTCATATAAAATTCGACCAATTTCGATTGGTTCGGTGCTCGGAAAAAGTCTTCGAAAGGATGTTACAAGCTTCCTGGACAATTTCAAATTAATATCGAGTAGGCAATATAGATTCCGCACTGGGAAATCAACTGAGGCAATGAGACATTTACTAGGAAAAATTTATGAAGGGATAGATGCTGGCGTGCCGTGTCTATGCATTTTTGTTGACCTCACTAAGGCTTTTGATACTGTCTCGCATGATGAATTGCTCCAAACGCTTGAAAACAATGGATTTAGAGGAAACGCATTGAAACTCATGAAAAACTACTTGAATGAGAGAGAGCAGATTCTTGTGTTAGACGGAGTTCGCAGTTTGAGAGGGTGTGTTAACTTTGGTGTTCCACAGGGTACCGTACTAGGGACTCTGTTGTTGTGCATCTACATTGATGACATGTTCGCCTTACCTATTGAAGAGGAAGCAGTATCTTTTGCCGATAATACGGCAATTTTATTTGGATATCATTGCGCGGTATTGCATGCACATTTCACAGAAAGCAAGTCTTTTCAATACAAGGAAAACAACTCTCGAAGTATTGGGATCCATCTGCGTTGTCCTGAGACAAGAGGACTGAATAATGGTTATATACCCAGAATGTATAAAACCGTCGGACGAAGAAGTTTCTCATACCTGTCTCCAAGATTCTTCAATCAGTTACCACCTGATATTAAGTTGTCAGGTTTCTACAATATATTCAGGAGGAAAGTACTGGATTGGTTGATATCGGTACCCCGAGACACTGCTTTCGTGTTGATAGACTTGAAGAATAATTAATATTTCTGAATGTTAGAAATAATCGGTGTGGTGTACGTATTGTTAGGAAAGAACCATGCACAAGGATTATCATTTCTATGGTTCTATTTATGTGATCTATTTAGAATACTTCACCTTATAAGTTTAACCTGTTTTTATTCATTTTGTTATAAACTGAGCTATGTTATGAAATTGATAAAACATTGTTGTTAAATTGAATAAAACATTATTATTATTATTATTATGACAATGGTTCCAACCTGATTTTCATATTTTTTGAATAACACATTATACATAACATAGGTTAAACACACTACATTGTAGGTCTTACCCACTACCAATCGTACTGATCATGCGAGGATATTGTTGAATATCAATGTGAATAATTTACAATAATGCATATTCCAAATAATTGTAGCACGATCCAATCTTTTGAATCAATTCCCTACCCCAGCTTCCAGCTCGAATTTTTGAATTGTGTAATACATTTTTGAGAAAGTGATGTCATTTTCTATACCACCACTTAATTATTCACTTTCTATATTAACTTGTGACGAATTGAAACCTAGAATTATTTGGAAGAATTCTAGGTTTTCATGAATTGAACGTTTCCGGATCCAACTCTTACTCCCATCAATTACCATCCCGAAAATTTTCTCTATGACAAAAGCACAACACCTTAGAAAGGTTATCAATATGTTTTTGAAATGCCATTAATTAAAGAATAACACTGATATGTTTCTCATGAATATCTATTTTTACTTTAAAAACGCATTCAAAAAATCATTAATATTATCCACCAGGTTTGTAACGTTGAATTGAAGTTCATCAGTTAACATACTTGTATCTACTTAATTTATTTGCTAATTGCGACCATTTATTGATTTTGCCACCACCATTAAGAATCCAATCCAAATCTTCATCAGATATATAACAGTTGTTTGTACATACCTCTATACTCAAACTATCTTGCACTTTAATACAGACAGGTACCGTTGGCATATTTTCAAAATCAACCTGATAAAAACAAACTTTATCACTTAAAACTTCACACTTCCACTGTTGTGAATCCAGCTTTTGCTTGAGAATGTCTAAGAACTCTGTAAAGTCGTTAATAATGTCTCCACATAACCATTGTTCTATTTCCTGTCCCTCTCTTTGTAAGAACATTTCCTTTCAGACAGCAGGTTCTTTCCGTACTTCTGGCAATTTCTTGCTTATATAAGAAGGTAAACTGGGAAATAATGTGGGAACTGGCCCAGGTACCAGTGCATATCTCGCTCTAGAAATAACTCTTTCCTGGCCTGTCGAATCCACACACTTCTCTTCTTTCAGAATAGAATGAGGTTCAAAATGTTCTTCACAAAACAGAGTTTTTACCTGGAGTCCAATTTTTTTTTATGGAAATGTTTTCCTCAGCAAATCATCCTTTGGAAATTAAACACTAATACTTTTTCGTTTTACGATTTATAATTGCTTTTACAAGCTCGCACTGCACAAGTATTTGGCATGTTTAGAGTCTCAAAACGATAACTAAACAGAACTAGGCAGAAATCATATATAGATGAATAAGCACCTTATTATTCAAAACCTTAAGTGATGTTACAGTCAAATGAATACAGTTCGCAATGAAAACTGTAGATTATTTAAACAATGCTTAAAACTTTCGAAAACGAATAAAATATGAAATATCTTTGAAGTGCTTCGACCAACTGTAAACAATGGCCCGCATGATGCGCACTCGGTACGCATCAGGCCGTCAATAACCCTGTTAGCGTTGTTGCCTATTCTCAGCAGCTCCGGCCTTGTATAGAGAGGGCCGTGCTTTGAACCATACTGTTGTTCGTTTTGGTGATTGACGCCTGGCAAGAGTGCTGTTCTTCGAGAACCTCTTTTTGGTCTTTCTCAAAAACCTTCAACAACCTACAGACGACAATTATTTTTGATTCTTGTGAAAAGATTGTTTCAACTCATCTCAAAATTTATTCGCGCAAGGATGCTCGATCATCGATTCCATTTTTTATAAGAGCGGACAACTGATATTCTCTCACTCCTAAAGTTTTGGGAGCATTGAGATCGATTTCACAATAGAACTCAGTCTTTTCCTCTACCTATTCCGAATGGTCTGATCCCACTCCGATCAATGGGAGCAGCGCAAGAATTTCAATTGCTTAGTTTTCAGAGTTTACCCTGTACAATTCATATTATTTGAGTCAAAAAGAATCATATTAATTTGATTACAAAATACTTTAACCAAGATATTGTAGTGTAGTTTTGAGTACTAGTAGTCATGACTACTTCAATCTCATTAAGAATAATACATATTACTCTCAGTCAGATTAATGATCTTATTGATGGTATTGAAATTATGAAATTAGTTTAGTCCAACTCTGCACCGAAATAAAGCAAGCACTTTACTGAATTACATGAAATATTGCTCTTCTGTCAATATATTTTATATGTTGTAAATGTTATTGTCTTATTGACTATACTTGCAATGACTGTAAAAAGGAATGTAAATTCTTTTATGGAGTACTGTCGAATTAATCCAATTCTTAAATGGAATTGAGCATCGCACTGAAGAGAATCATAAAACCACTGATTTCATACTTCCACGATTGAAATGTATCTGTAAAATTCTCGTTCAGAATCTATCTAAACCGGGTGTCTATTCAGAGCATAATCGATACAACTGTTTGTTGCTGTTACATATATAGAAAAATTATATATTGAAAAAGATGGACGCTATTTTTTATCATATTCAATTATACAAGGTGTTCTATCACAAAGATTCATATCAGAATTATATTCTTTCTTATATCGAACACCGTTCGTTTCTCAACATGTTTTACTGTAATAAGATGAGTTTCAAAGGTAATATGCCTTAAGTGAACCGTTTTTGAATTATTAGTTATTCAGTGGACATATGACATTTTCCAACATCTCCTGTATCTACTTTAATCGTTTCAGAATTTCATATTCCTAAATATCCATGAACAATGATTAATTGTTGACATAGCTTTATATTACTCTTCTGTCAATATATTTTATATGCTGTAAATATTTTAAGTCTTATTGAATATGGTTGTAATGACTGTAAAAGGAATATAGATTCTATTATAGAGTACTGTCCAACTAATCGAATTTTTAAATGGAACTGAGCATAGCAATGAAGAGAAGCATAACCACTGTTTGCATACTTGCCTGTTAGTATCTGTAAAATTCTAGCTCGTTCAGAATCTATCTAAACCGGGTGTCCATTTAGAGCATAATCGATACAAGAGTTTGTTGCTGTAACATATATCGAAAAATTACACAGCTCTACAAAAAAAAAATTTTTATTGTTGCCCTGGATATCATCGCAAATTTTTATGTTTTCAAGTGCCCACATTACGAATATATTCATGAAAGTTCTCAATGTGCTCGTATTTTCATGATTTTTGCATTTCTTATATTTTGAACAATTATAAGCTTGTTAGAAATAAAATTTAATTTTCCAGTCATGATTAGGCTTCTGCGCAACTTTTTCGCGCATACAAACATCACCTGATCCCCACTCTCAGACCCCTTGCTCCACAGAACAGCTGAGATCTCAGTTATTTGACAATATTGAAGTACATATACACGTAAATCTGGATAAAGTGTCATGGATTAATATTTTGTTACAATTACTGAATGTCCATTCTTATATATTTGTCTTCTAGTCTAAAATATGAGTTCGTCACGAAGAAAGTGTAAATATTGTAGTGATTTATTTTGTTATATTTGCGGTGTTTATATACCAAAAAACAAAAAAAATATCACAGACTTTGTCAAGGAGACTTATGTTGAATATTTTGGTTTCAAAATGGACAAATTAGGTAAACCATGGGTTCCTAATAAAGTTTGTAAGTCCTGTGTTGAGTCTTTACGGTTGTGGAAAAGAGGTGAACGTTCTGGATTAGACTTTGGTATTCCTATGATCTGGATGGAGCCTACGAATCATTTAGATGATTGTTACTTTTGCGTAGTAGATGTTAAAGGTTTTAATCGAAATCAAACGTGGAGATTCCCAGACTTACAGTCTACGAAATGTCCGGTTCTACACAGTGAAAATCTCCCTCGGCCCATATACATTTCAAAAGTAATTCGCATGCCCTCAGGAACAATGATGTTACCAAATTCACAGAAATCGGGACCATCTACTAGTGGAAGTGAATGGGAAGGTGAAACATCTACGCCAAAGTTATTTTCTCAAAATGAACTCAGTGATTTAATACGTGATCTCAATTTATCAAAACAAGGATCAGAACTGATAGCCTCGAGATTGAAAGAAAAAAATTTATTGGCACCAACAGTAACAATTACAGCATACGGAACGCGAGAAAAAGAGTTATTACAATTTTTTAGTGAAAATGAAGGATTAGTGTATTGTAATGATATCGCGAAGCTGCTTATAGACATGGGTTTAAAAGAGTACAAATCTACTGAATGGCGCCTTTTTATTGATAGTTGCAAAAGAAGTTTAAAATGCGTCTTATTGCACAATGGAAATAAATTTGCATCAATTCCAATTGCACATTCAACGAAACTCAAAGAAGAATATGAAAATGTAAAATTAGTTTTAGAGAAAATTAAATACTCTGAGCATCAATGGCCGATCTGTGTGGATTTAAAAGTGGTTACTTTTTTACTTGGCCAACAAAGTGGATATACAAAATACCCTTGCTTTATTTGTATGTGGGATAGTAGAGCAAATCAACTTCATTGGGAACAAGATGTTTGGCCTGTAAGAAATTCTTTAACTGTCGGTAAAGTCAACGTAATAAGGGAGCCGCTGGTGAGCAGAGACAAAATCATACTTCCACCATTAAATATTAAGTTAGGTATGATTAAGCAATTTGTAAAAGCGTTGAACAAAGACGGAAATTGTTTTAATTACATTTGCAGAAAATTTCCGAAGCTTAGTATGGAAAAATTGAAAGGTGGAATATTTGATGGTCCTCAAATACGGCAATTGATGAAAGACTCAGATTTTATCAAAGTTATGACTGTTCCGGAAAGTAAAGCTTGGAAAAGTTTTGTGTTGGTTGTCGAAAATTTCCTAGGTAACCATAAAGCAGCAAATTATGAAGAAATTGTGCAAAATATGCTGACAAACTTTCAGACTTTAGGAGCAAATATGAGTATTAAGTTACACTATCTCCGCAATCATCTAGATAAATTTCCGGATAATTTAGGAAATTATAGTGAGGAACAGGGAGAGCGGTTTCATCAAGATCTAAAAGTGACGGAAGAAAGGTATCAAGGTCGATGGGATTGTCACATGATGGCAGATTACTGCTGGTCTTTGAAAAGAGATTGTCCCCTGAAAAATTATAGAAGAAAAGCTCATAACAGGCGTTTTATGGAAATATGAAATATATTTTCGGCATTTTCCTCTTCATTTACTTCGATGTATCCGAATTTCTCAAAACATAACTGACATTATAAATATATCTGTTATTTTGTTTCTTGTTTTACGATTTTTGTTTTTGTTATGTAAAATGAAAATAAAGATTTAAAAGAAATCAGAGCAAATCCTACAAAATCATTGATAGTTTCACGAATTGTGTGCATAAATAGACCCAAAATCATTTTCATATCTAGGGCAACAAAACCATTGTAGACCAGTGTTATATATTGAAAGAGTTAGATGCTAATTTGTGTCTTATTCAATTATACAAGGTGTTCTATTACAGAGATTCATATCAAAATTATGTTCTTTCTTATATGGACACAACATGTTTAACTGTAAATAAGATAAGTTTTTCAGATAATGTGCCTCAAGTCAGGGGTGCTCAAATTCGAACCGCTGACGATCTACCTGAATATTCTTTGACTACTTACGATCGACTCTGAGAGGCTGCAAGTATTTGTGATGCAAGGTCGTCGTACATTCACGATACACCTTACCTACCTACCTAGGTAGGGTGTACCGTAGCATATAGATATTAGCTTTCCGCACAATATACATTATTTCAGTCAAGGTTTGGGTTAGGTTTAGTTAGGTTCTTCTCTATAATATCATGAAAAACTCATAGTTTTTCAAAATTGGTTGTTACAAAACAAATGAGTTACATATGGTGTTAAACTTAACTGAGGAGAGACTATAGATGTTGAAGCATGGTACTGCATGTCCTCATCATACTTGTCATATGATGGTACGCAACCACTGATTGTTAATCGCAAGTATGATGACATATGATCGTCAGTTAGTCGATCCCGATATTTTCACTCAATTATCTTTATTTCAGAAAATGCCGACTCGTTCAAGTAAATTGACCAAACATGGATGTTAGTTGAAGGGCGATTTGCCTTAGATTCGGATATTTATCTTCAGATATAAGATCCCAGAAATTTGTATCAGATGCTGTAGCTCTGAGATGTATATCTGATATAATCTGCACCAACTCATTTTCAACAGAACATGAGTTCATATTGAACTGACTTGCTATTTCAGTAGCTAATTCCTCTTTTTTTCATATGATAAAGGATAACTCATAAATGATGCTATATTTGCCAATTTACTGCAATCATAAAAACGGATTTCGAATTGTCCCAAAATATTTGACAATTCAGCCTTATACGTATCATAATTCAACTGAGGAATCCTTGCATTCAAAGACGGAAAATGTTTCAGATTTTTTGTTTTCAGTTGATCTATCATAAGTTGCAATTTATTTTTGAATGTGTTTACTGCGCTAATGATCTCAAAAATATTTTTTCCTTCACGTTGAAGCTCCAAGTTAATGATGTTCAATAGAATTGTGATGTCAGTCAAAATTGTCAAATCAGTCAACCGTTTTTCGTTTTTCAACATCTGAGTGTCATCACCTCTTTCGTTTAGAAAAGCCATTATTTCGGGCATTAATTCTTGAATCCTTTCTAAGAATTTTCTGCGACTCAAACACCTAACGTTCGCGTGAAGAAATAAATCAATGTGTTCAGCTGACTCATTTTCTTCCAACTGCAACTTAAAGAGCCGCCATTGCAAGCTACGTGCACGTATGGAATTCACAATTTTTGTTACAATGCTCATAATTTCCTCCTTCCAATATATTGGTAGCTTGTATCTTTTTACAAAATTGAAGAAAACGTCATATAAATCTTTGCCACGGGTCGTTCAGAGAAATGATTGACAAAAACACTTCCCTAGCCAACATGTCATTGAATACCATCTGAATAAAAATAGACAGCTGGGCAGTATCTATCATATCGGTGGATTCGTCAAACTATAAAGAAAGTATGTTCATTTCATGATATCATGTTTCAGTTTATCTGCCATATCCTAACTCATGACTTCAATACGCCTTGTGACAGTCGGACGAAATAACTGAAGTTCTCTAATAGCACACTTGATTTCTGTTTAATATTTTAAATTGCTCGATCGTAGCAGCTTTTGATTGTTTGGCTGGTCTTGTGAACATCGTTTGTTCTTTTTTGAAACTAGATATCGAATCACGTACTTTTCGCTTTCTTAATAAACTCTGTGACGGAAAATCCTTTTCATAGTTAATATGAACTGTCTTATGATGCCTCTTTAAGTTACCACGCTTAAGTGTTGCAACTGACGCACGATAAATAAGACAAATGCACTTATCCTTCACCATACAAAAAAAAAAGTCTTCCTCCCAATCGTTATTAAGATGATACGTTTCAATCGTTATTGAAATGATACGTTTTAGATTTCTTCGCTGCACTCATTATGTACTATTTAATAATAAACTTTGTATCGACATAGTATTCCTTCAAGTTACAATTCAGAATTACTCCAATTCCTGCAGGCGCAACATTCATATCGGCGTGAACGAAAGTTTCGAATGTCAAACTCGCCGCCCGAAATTTCATGAAAAGCGGCAAGAAAAAAATACGCGGCTTCTCTTTCACAAATACCGCGCATTCCTTTGATAAAGCCGCCTTTGCCGCTAGCAGAGTGTTATTCTAATCCATAATGAATTTTTGTAGTTTAGTTACGAGGAAGGGGCGACACAAAGTGCTGGCAGAAATGTATGAATACGTCACTGGACGGGGGTAGGAAAATGATACGCAAACATTCAAATGATAGAGAAAATCTTTTTGAATCAATAGAATCAATTTCGAGAAGATGTTTTCCCAAATGAAGATCGAACGAAATGATAAAAACTTGGAGGTTTCGATTTCAACTCGTAAGCTATTTTTTCAGAAAGTAAATATTTACGTGGTTTCAGATGAAAGGGGTAGGAGGTTGATAGAAGGAGAACAGAGCAAAAAATGTCCCCTTCCAATCAAAAATCGTTGTTCTCAGGAAATTCATTGAAAACTCTAACCTGTCGTTATTCACAGTGTTTCGTTTTCATTCGAGCGCAATGTGTAATGACAGATAATTTCGACCTTTTTTACTGGAGGAAATATTTCTCCAATTAGTATTCTGAAATATTCAACTCACGCTTATACGATTGAACTTTTATTGCCGTGGCTTTCACCTAAAATTAAATGACATTTATCCTGAACTTAACGACCCTCAAATTAAAAGCCTATAAAATATCTAACGAGTTATTCTAGTGATAATTGAGAAAACTTTGCCTCTAAAGTTTAAATTATTCGGAAGTATACTGGCCTTCTTTCCTTTATTCATTTACTCCAAATATTCATACCAAATTTATTCAACGGCTTTTCTCAGCTGGAAAGCTTAGTTTGGAATTTTTAATTATTATGGCATCAGATTGTGAGAGTTGATTAAAACTTTCGAAGACTAATTGATAAATATTTTTGTAATCCTATTACGTTCATATTTCACTTTCCATCATTTCCATCGCTGGATATAATTAAGTATGATTGGTGTCAACTGAACTGGGGGTCATATTGAATTAGAACAGGATGAAAGGAAAAGTGTAGTCCGTAATTTATGTTGCTTTTATTTACTAATCACGAAACGGATGTCTTATAAGTCATGAAAATGTTTTGAATAAACTTAGAAGATCTACCCTCTCTTTTTTACACCATGATCCCCGTAGGGGGGATATAAACATACTGTCAAAAAGTACCGGGAACAAAATAATTACTTAGAATAATCTAATCATCAGAACATTTTTCGAACGCTTTATCCGGATTCGACTTCAGTTTTCACCGCGAATTCTCTTATATGTCTGTTATCGATTCAAAACGGGTACCTTGAAGTGGTAATTTAAGTTTTGGAAAAAAAAAAGTGAGTACGACGAAAACCATTTAAGGTGATGTATGCATTGGGAAATCATTCTTTCTGATTGAGAATGAAATGATCGCAAATTCAGTACCAAATAGCATCAAAAATTTACTCTTTAGTGATGATGATTTTCATTTCGGGAAATCTATTTCAATATTCAACAATTTGAAATTTATTTGAGTGAAATTGAACTTATAAACAAGAATTTGTGGTGAAAGTGTTTCTTATAATTGAGATAAGAGATAGCAAAAACGAACATTACACACATTTGCAGACCAGAAGCCGCAGATAAAAGGCAATAAATAACGTAGAGACGAACTATTGTGGTATTTTAATTTCCAACTGATCGACTCAATGAAAGGTGCGGTCTTTATGCGATTAAAGTAATAGAAAGTGCGGACTTTATGCAATTAGCTTGTGCGTTTGTTTTTTGATATTACCAAATACAAAAAGAGTGACAATGATGCAAACATTCGGGAGCCATACCAACCCTGAACGGACATGTTATGTGTGCATAAAATGTTTTAATGTGTTCCATAAGAGTTGTGAAGAATGAGACTGGAAAGCAAGATTCATATTGGTTGAAGGACACAAAGTACTATGCTGTGCTGATGACATTGAGAAAGTCGTTTTTACATAATTGCTAGACGAAAAAAATCAAAAAATGAACTTGAGAAGAGAAGCTCGTATTATAAGACTGAAAAAGGAGAAAGAAGTATTACTGATGGAATTCGAGGAGATTGAACGTGAATTAAATGTGAAAATTAAACAACAGGTGGAAATTATTACAAAATTGAAAAAACAGATCCTGAATCAGTTAAAGTTAAAAGACGCATAGACTCAATCACAATTATCAACAAATGATGTCTCGACACAAATGGACGAGATGGGCTTGATGTCAGACTCGCCTTTGAAAAACAATGTTGTGAGTGAACATGTAAAGAAGTAAAAAACACGGTAGATTCAATATTAACCAATTATTATTGTGTGGTGGGGTTAAAATCACCCAGTATTACTGATGGAATTCGAGAAGATTGAACGTAAATTAAATGTGAAAATTAAACAACAGGTGGAAATTATTACAAAATTGAAAAAACAGATCCTGAATCAGCCGAAGTTAAAAGACGAAGAGACTCAATCGCAATCATCAACAAATGATGTCTCGACACAAATGGACGAGATGGGCTTGATATCAGACTCTCCTTCGAAAACCAATGTTGTGAGTGAACATGTAAAGAAGTAAAAAACACGGTAGATTCAATATTAACCGAGCGTTTGTGTGGTGGGGTTAAAATCCCCCAGAGTGTTATTCAATTGGGCATCACAAAAACACGGAGACTGCCAGCGCCCCCACCTCTTCAGTACTCTAGAATGTTGAACTGAATATTGCTGTCTCAGTTTCCTCTTATCTCTAAGTGAGTTAACATATTTGTTATTTGAGTGCGAAGTTCGACTTGGTGATTTTCACCCCACAACTCCTATGATGTTATCGATTATAGACAGTTTTGGTGATAATTACCCCACCACACTATTTTTTTTTCAAGTCATACAGGTATGTTTTGTGATGTGTGGTTAGTTTTTAGGTAATATTAATTTTTTCGTTGGTTATTTAGAGAAATGAGTTACGAAGAACAACAAAGAAAGCTCCTCGCCTTATGCCATGATCTGGAAAATGATGGAAACTTTGTCGATTCGAGCGATTCTGAAAATGAAGATATAGTTCAAGAAATGCATATGATTCTAAATCAGAACATGAAGATGATTCGTAACAAGTTGACGATGACGGAGGCGTTCATTCAAAAGATGAATAAAATCAGAAAATTGATTAATCGTAAGAGATGAGAAAACCATGTGGTCAAAAATTTGTCTCAACCGATCAGCGCGAACTAGATCGGAAAACATAATAAGGGGTGAGTTCTCAGTAGTACGGCCTGCTGCAAGGAACCGCGAAACAGCTGAAGAATGCTTCGATATTTTTTTTAATGAGGTAATTATTGCTAGTATTATAAGATAAACCATTCAGCGTCTCGCTAGTATTTGGGATCTTTATGATGATCAGCACAAATATGTGGTCAAAAAGTGGATGCTGCCGAACTTCCTGCTTTTTTTGGGTCTCCTTTTCTTATCTGGGGTGTACAAAACAAATCGTTTGAATCTAGAGGAGCTATGGAAAACTAATGGTTTGGGTATTGTTATATTCAGAAGAAATATGTCCCTGCAAAGATTTCAATTACTACTCAGATACCTGCGTTTTGATAACTCTGAAAACAGACAAATTAGGCTACAAATTGATAAATTCACCCACATTAGAGCATTGTTCACTAAGTTTATTGAAAACTGTCAAGGAACTCATTCTCCTAGCGAGTACGTCACCATAGATGAACAGCTGCCTACATTTCGTAGTCGATGTCCTTTTCGAGTATATATGCCAAATAAACCTTCAAAGTACGGACTGAAAATATTCGCTTTAGTTGATGCAAAATCATATTACGTGGTGAATATGGAACCATATGCGGGTCAACAACAAGATGGCTCATTCAAAGTATCATATTCACCGTTCGATTTTGTTGATAGATTAGTAGCACCCATCAGTCATCTATTGAAAAATCACAAACTTACTTCCGTTGGCACCATAAGAAAAAATAAAGCAGATCTTCCACCTGCGTTTGTAGATAATAGAAATCAAGAAGTCTTTTCTATCAAATTTGGTGTTTGATATATACAGAAGAAGAGAAAAGAAGTACTGGTTGCCTCCACGCTTCACCACGACGATAAAATAGCTGAAAGATCTGGAGAAGCAAAAAAACCTGAGATAATAGATTTTTATAATTTCACCAAATGCGGAGTAGATGTGTTCGACGAACTATGCGGAAATTATGACGTATCACGTAACAGTAGAAGATGGCCACAAACAATTTTTATTTCAATGATGAACGTCGGGGCTATCAGTGCTAGAATATTATATCAAAGCAACACTGAAAATATACAAATGAGAAGAGAATTCTTTTTAGATTTGGGCTTGCAGCTTGTGCAAAAGCATCTTTTGTCTCGTAAATATAATGAGAGGTTGCCTAAGCAATTGAAAAATTCAATCAAATCTTCATTGAATGGGAACGAATTAGAACCGAATGAAAGACTGCCAAAACGCTAGAAAACTATTGGAAGATGTAGAATGTGCCCCAGGGGTGAAGATAGGAAGTGCCAAAAGGAGTGTGCCAAATGTGAAGTTTTTTGTTTGTTTGTTTGTTTGTTTTTCCTTTAACGTGCTCTATTTCTGCCTTTCGGCTAATGACACGCCGGGGAATTCTGTCACCTCACTAACCCGGGACTTTTGCCGAACTCCTCTCGTGTCGAGGGAAGGGATCTTTAATGTCCAACACATCTCTGTTAGACAGAACCGACAGCTTTACATCTCCTCCGAAAGATGGACACTCAAGCGATTCCCAGAATCCGAAAAATCGTACCGACCCTGTGGGGACCGAATCCAGGCAACTCTGCGTAGGAGACGAGCATCAAATCCCATACGCCACCGAGCCGGCAAAGTTTTTTGGGTGTGGATCATAGTCTTATTTTATGTAAAAATTGCTATCAATAGAGCACACTGTAAAATTTTTATCTTTCAATATTTCTAGTTGGCGTTTATCTCTTTGATTAAATCATATAATTTTGTTCATTTATTTGATATTCAGATTCTACTGAATGAATACGTTTTTTTTTATATTCTGAACCGAAGAAATGTATGTCTTTTTATTTCATTAAAATTAGGTCGTGAAATTTTTTTTTCCATTATATTCTGTTGGTGGGTGAATTAAATGCACCTTTTTTCTGAAAGAATATGGTGTCTGTTCACGCAGTCAATTATTGAATTCCCGAAACGAATTGTGAAAATAATTTGTTCACACGAAAAACCAAATGAGGTGAATTTCACCTCAAAACACCAAACATGTACCATAAATTCACCACACCAACGCCGGGTTGATGGGAAAAGGTTTGTGGGATGGTATGGACAGCCAAAAAAGAGAAAAGCGAATAAAAAAAGGGGACAGACAAAGAAGCGGGTTCCAGATATGTGGTTGGAGGAAGACATTGTTCGAGATGGAATGAAAATCAGGCTGTAAAAATCATAGAAAAAGCAACAAACATAAATAAAACAACAACAAACGAAGAGTCAATAGGGACAAAAACGAGACTTAGTAATATACAATTGCTGCTCAGAGGAAACTAGTAGAAAATCAAAGAGCCTAAGACAAGAAATTTCTGAATTGTTGACAGACGGTCAAACTCACCCCGTCGAGAAAACCAATAGGAAGAAGAAGATCACAATTTTGGGGAACGAATGTGCAAGAAATTTCAGGTCTATTTTGAGAATGTTGATGAAGATCAATTCGAAATAACAGCCACAATAAAGGGGATATTTAGACTGCCGACATGGCAAGAGAAATTTTCAAGGAGAGTGCAAATCTTGGACAGAACACCTTATTTTCATGTTCAAAACTGCTAATGTAAGTAATAGAAAGCTGCTTAACAACTTCATACACAATTTACTCCCCATGAGCCGTCAAACCAACCTAATCATAATAACTGAACAGAATTTGGCCGAAGACTATCGCATCATTAGTGACATTGAGAGGAACATAAACAAATATATCTTATCGAAGAAAATTATTTTTCAAGGGACAATATTCAACCTTCCGTAGAGAATGTTAAATATCCTCCCTTGAAGGAACTAGTTTTCCGATCTACTCTTCATAATCATTTGCGGAGCGCTGGTGAGGTAGCCTCTGTTTCGGTTCGTTGGGGGGCGCAGTGATATTTATATTACTGCGTTCGCTCCAAGGAATTGAGATGAGTAGGTAGCGGGATGGCCTTTTGTTACGAGTGGGTAGATAATGCTGACGAGGTCAAACGAGACCGAAACTGCAGTCCATTATTCCTATTCGTGATATCTGACCGTGCTGTGCCACTTCCTGGTGGCCCCGGTAAACGGTGATTATGAAGAGTAGATCGGAAAACTAGCTCCTTCAAGGGAGGATATTTAACATTCTACGAAAGGTTGAATATTGTCTCTTGAAAAATAATTTTCTTCGATACGTCTACATTGCGAAATTTCGCAATCAGTAACTTTTTGTTTTGAGAAAATATATCTTAAATCATATTAACTGTAGCATTACAGTTTATGGAAGTCAAGGAAGAGATAAGTATGATATTACAAGTAAACTGAGAACTATATTTCTCGAAAGCTCCTCAAGGAATACATTGTTATTGAGAAGCATTGAAACCCATGATGACTTAACATTTTTTCGAGACTCCCTGATACACAAAAAGCCAATAATCAGGAAAGACGAACGCTCAGGACAGACGAACACTGAAAAAAATTTTAATATGAAGTACTTGATAGTATCAAACACTAATGTACAATCAATTGTAAAGAAAGTTGATCTGCTTGAGAAATTCTTATCAGAAGGGAAAGTGAAAATTTCATGTAACACCGAACACTTGGCACCTAAGGAGATACTGAGCTGCCTCAACGTGAGTAACAATGTTTATTCGAGAAATTACCCAAAATCTGCGAATTATCAGTAGAGGGTCGTATAAAAATGGCTGCTGTACAGATCCCTGAACGCAATATGATGGTGGTTGCCTTATATCGACCTTCGAGGAGTAGTATGGATGATTGCCTAGAAACTGTTACATAGTGAAAACATTACAATATTTGTATAGTAGGGGATTATAACATCAACTTGCTGAAGGATAGTACGAAGAAGAAAAGATTAATGAATACCATGAAGTCGTATGGACTGGTACCAATTTTCAATGAAGCAAGTAGAGCTGCCAAGAGGACATCATCATGCATAGATAACATTTGCAGCAACATAACAAATAATTGTCTTAATAGTAAGACTATCGAACCTTTTCTGTCAGATCATAAGGATCAGATACTCTGGATTGAAGAGGAGGTAAAAACTGAAGACAAGATATTGTCACTAAGCCTCAAATATCCAAAAGTCTAAGAAATTCCCCAGTAACTTTGATTGGAATACTATTATTATTGACTCGGATGGCAAAGAATCTTATGAGAATTTTTATAAGATCATAAATGAATATTTTGAGTTATCATTTCCAATGAGGAAGTCAAGGGTAAGAGTCCTGCAGCGTAAGCCATCTAACTTGCCAACTGAGTCGCTGGGATTGAAGAAGGCTGTTAAGGCCGTTAATACCCAAAACTTTGCATGATAGCCTTAATAAATTAGAATTGCATAAAAATACCTATATAGAAATGCAAAAAGCTGTAATTCCTAATACATGTAGGATAGTTAGGAAATTTATGTCAAGTATATTGTATTCGAGCCTATTCCCTTTGCTTGCTGAATCTGGGAAAGGTAAATTATATCCAACTAACAGCTGAGATAGTGCATAAGTCCACGATAATAAATAATAATGATAAGCTCCATGGAGCCCTAGCGAAATAGCTCACGTACGTTCTTCAGTATCCCAAGAAAACACCCACTTTCCTAACACAAGGCTTAACATATATGCTACCTAAGAGCGATAGAACACAGGATCCGTCTCAATACAGGCCAATCACTTGCCTGCCAACACTCTACAAAATACTCACCTCATGCATATCCAATCGAACATACCAACACCTTGACGACAACAATATATTAGCAGAGGAGCAGAAAGGATGCAGAAAGAAACAACACGGGTGCAAGGAACAACTCATCATCGATTCTGTGATAATGAAACAGGCACACGTAGGACATCAGAATGTTCATTCGGCTTTTCTCAATTATCTGAAGGCATTCGATAGTACCGCCCATTCTTGGCTTGTTGAAGTATTGCAGATATACAAAATCCACCCAGCCCTGGTAGAGTTCTTGAAGACAACAATGACACACTGGCGCACGTCTCTGCAGGTCAACATGAACAATAAGTCAATTAAAACCGACGAGATACCCATACGTCGTGGAATTTTTCAAGGAGACTCTTTGAGTCCACTATGGTTCTGTTTAGCTATGAACCCATTATCCTCAATGCTCAATAGAACAGGATACGGATTTAGGATAAGAACAGAAAGGAACTATCATACAGTCTCCCACCTGTTGTATATGGATAACATCAAATTATATGCTTCGAACAAGAAGCAATTGGATGATTTGCTGAAAACTGTCAGTGAGTTCTCGGCAGATGTCCATATGAAATTCGGGATTGAAAAATGTAAGACCCAGAACATTCAAAGAGGGAAAGTCATAGACGGTGAAACACAACTTCCAAACGGTGATATTATACTGTGCATAAGAGATGGCAAAACATACAAATATCTGGGATACCAACAAGACAGATTGCTAGACCAAAAACAATCAAAGGAGAAGATTCGTTCAGAAAACAGTCAGCGTCTGAAGTTTGTGCTAAAATCGATGTTGAACTCGGGGAATCTAGTCAAAA
Organism: Cryptolaemus montrouzieri; assembly: GCA_013387265.2. Lineage (NCBI taxonomy): Eukaryota > Metazoa > Arthropoda > Insecta > Coleoptera > Coccinellidae > Cryptolaemus > Cryptolaemus montrouzieri. The sequence goes on from JABFTP020000103.1 coordinate 68,028,578, forward strand.
CAATTAACACCTACGCCATTCAAGTGTTGCTTTACTCATTTGGAATAATCAGATGGACTAAGACAGAACTGGAAGATATTCAAAGGTAGACACGAACGATGCTAACAAAGTACAACAACCATCATCCAAAATCGTCTGTGATACGAACAACTTTGAAGCGGAAAGAAGGAGGACGGGGATTAATAGATGTTGTCAATTTACACACCGAACAGATAAAAAATCTCAGAGAATTCTTCTCAGCAAAAGCTCTCACTTCTGAGCTCCATAGAGTGGTATCGTTGGCTGATAGGGGATATACACCTCTAAATCTTGTTACCAGAGTTGACCTGCTGAATCTACCATTTCTATCAGATACTGAAAAACAAGAGCAATGGTCAAGAAAGGAATTGCATGGACGACATCACCATGAGATTAATCAACCACACATCAACAAAGAAGCCTTTAACAAATGGTTGATGAAAGGAGAATTATTCGCGGAAACAGAGGGATTCCTGATGGCCATCCAAGACCAAGTGATCGCTTCAAACCACTACAAAAAATTTATTATGAAGAACGGAACATTACAAACAGATAGGTGCAAAAAATGCCATATAAGATCGGAGACTATACAGCATATTACGTCCGGATGCGAACAACTGGCCAATACGGACTATCTTCACAGGCATATTCAAGTGTGCAGCATTATCCATCAGAAACTTGCGCACAAGTACGGATTTCTGAATACCTTCCAGCCGTATTACAAGTATCCACCGGCGCCCGTATTGGAAAATGGTAATAAATAATAATAATAATATATACAAAAGCAAAAAATATGAAAACACTCAACATATATATACATACATATACAAACAAAACAAAGACAATCTGGAAGATCATAAAAAATGAAACAGGGAAGAAGCAAATTAATATGGAAAGTAGCAGCAGTTTAACTTCTGATGAACTTAATCATTACTTCACCAATATAGGAAGTCCACTGACACAGACAGTCGATAAATCCTTTTCTGAAGCAATGAAATTAATTAAGAACAAAATAATATCCTCCTCAAAATCTATGTTTCTGAGGCACTGCACGGAAAGCTAAATAAGAAACTTCGTAAAAAACCTCAAAAAATCTAAATCAGCTGATATATATGGCTTTACAGTACCCCTATTGAAAGAAATATACCCCATAATCTTAACTCCATTGAACAATGTAATTAATGCATGTTTGGCGGAGGGGATATTCCCAGACGCAAGAAATACTCCTATATATAAAGATGGAGGTCGAAACAACTGTAGCAATTATGGACCCATTTCTATCCTACCGGTTTTTTCTGAGGTGTTTGAAGAGCTTCCAAAGAGCAGATTGGTAGAGTTCCTAAGTGTCGAAGAAGTCCTGGTACCAGCTCAACACGGGCTTAGAGCAGATAGGTTTACCACTACCGCAAACACAGATCTCGTTAAGGGAATTGCAGAGGCGATGGAGAATTACCAAGATACGCAGATACTTGCCTTTGACTTGAGTAAGGCTTTTGATACTATTGTCAAATCCCTTCTACTGAAGAAGTTTGAATACTATGGAGTCAAAGATAAAGCCCAAGACATTTTCTAGACCTACCTATCGAATAGGAAACAAGTTGTAGTATAGAAAAATATTCGAGTCGAGGGTCGATATGGGCGTCCCACAAGGCTCAATACTTGGGCCGATTTTATTCATTGTCATAAATTACTCAACGTCTAACATACCTCACGATGTTATGAGTGTCTACGCTGATGATGTAAGTCTGCTAAATGCGGTTAACAAGTCTACACAACTCGATCAGAAAAGATCAATTTTCCAAGACGCGGTGAAGGCATGGTTTTCATCGAATAGTCCCAAACTAAATCTTGAAAAGACTCAAAAATTGGTATATTCAATTTTCAATAGATGAACAATAAAAATTCACTAGCTTTTATTTACAAATGCCATCTTCACATAGAGATTGGAAACTTTTCAGAACATACTCGTATATATGTTTATAAATAACATAATACACGAATATCCAAATTTCTAATTTGCGTTGATTCATTCATGCCTTCAAATCTTCATACAAGCACAATTCTAGACTGAAAATGAAAGCGGCCTTACTGCCATATATCTTTCGCAAAAGAACCAACTACAACATACGTAAATAGGTTTTACGCTATCATCTCCTCTCGTCTCGTGGATTACTGGAATAATTAACGTTAGTAGAAGCGAGGGAGCTTGAAAATTTATGTCGGCATTAGATGGTTTAATGTGAAATTTTGAGAATTATGGCTATGTGGTAATATAACAGCGACCAATATAAAATAGATATCGAAATGGAAATCTTGTAAGTAATTCATTCATAGGATTACACGACATGAAATCCATCAAGTGATGCCATGTATACAATGTGTTCCAATGAAAATTTGCTGCCGTCTCTATCTCGAGATGGACTGATTTTTGCGGAAAAAGATGAGAATCGTCAATTTTCGATTTGAGGCGGACCAATTTCTGAGTTGTCAAGTCAAAATTCATTATAAGGAAAGTGGTTCGAAATAACTTCTTCAGTGGCTTCGACTGGGAAAACATTTTTTCTCCACGAAGTTCTACACAAGGGGTTCGAGAAATTTATACCCAAAATACGTATAAAACGATCAACATTCCCGAAATGCTTTTCTTCTGAGTTGAAGGCTCTTATCATTCAGAAGAAAGAATTGCACAAAGAATACAAAGCCACAATGGAATGGTCTGATTATATTAGGTTTCGCGATGTGCGGCGACGGTGCAAAGCAATGGATGACAAGTGTTACGAGTCATATGTTAAAAACACTGAAGCATCGCTAACTGGAAATGTGAACATTTTTTGGAATTTTGTAAACTCGAAACGCTCTGTTGATGCTCTGCATTCTACAATGCACTTTGAAAGTGTTAGATATTGTTCAGACAGGAACATATCACAGGCGTTCGCAAATAACTTTCAAACGGTCTCTGAGCCAGGACTCACATCGTGTAATCCTGTTGCTAATGAAGAAGTAAATTATCCATCGGTTTTCTCTGAAATTTCCTTCACTATCGAGGATATTATCTCCAATATACACTCCCTGTACTCTCGTAAGGGAGCTGGACTAGACAAAATCCCAAACTTATTGTAGAAAAATTGCAAATATTCTCTGGCGTTAACTCTTAGATTACTGTTTACAAATTCCATGAGCAACGGTTTATTTCCAACTGCATGGAAACAAATTTCATCACGCCAATCACCAAGACTGGCGATAGAAATGATGTAACAAATTATAGACCTATTTGTATTCTTAATGCGATACCGAAACTCATGGAAAAATTGTATATCAACCCTTGAGATTCTGGGTGACTAGTAAAATCATAAAAGAACAACATGGTTTCTTGGAAGGAGGAGAACAGAAATAAATTTAATCATTTTGGTCCAGTATGTACTCGAATCACTCGGGAGGGCATGTCAGGTCGAGGTTGTTTATGCAGACTTCTGCAAAGCTTTCGACACTGTCTGTCATCTCATTCTGGAGTGTAAATTGATCTCTTTTGGCTTTCATGGGAGACTACGGCAGTGGATATTTTCATATATTTCAGGATGAACCCAAATCATGAGGGTGAGACAGACACTTTCTAGTCCAATAAAAGTCACTTCGGATGTACCACAGGGAAGCCACTTGGGACCCTTCTATTTCTCATTTTTATAAACGATATATCGAAGGTTATTAGGCATTCAAGATTTCAATTGACGAGGTTTTACATGATAGAAATCCATGTTCACAAATACAAGTAAACGATGATTTCTACTAAAATATATCATTAAATGCTCGACGCGTTTTTATACACAGTATCTTTATCAATAGCGAAGGAATACTACAAATATATCTTACTAACAAATTTTTATATACTAAAAAGGCAATCCACTCAGAGCTATTCGTACTTGAACTAATGTTTAGGAAATAAATTTAATAAGGAAGAGTTATTTATGTCTACCTGATCATTGAGAATTTCTAGTGAATACCTAGATCTGTTAATTTCAAGTGCTTCCAGAAGGTTGAGTTTTATACCTCTATTCTCAGAATGTTGGATTTTAAATTCTAAATTGAAAAAGTGACCATTTTCCTTAAGATAATTTGAATAATTTGAATCGGTTTTTTCCATTGGTGAAACTGCGTTTATGTTCAGAGATTCTGACATTAAAATTTTTTTCTGCTCCACCTATATAAAAACAATTGCAATCTGCACAATCCAATCTATAAACACCTGATTCATTCTCTTTATTAATTTGAGATTTTCATTCCTGATTAATGAACCTAAATTTGTTGATGTTTTGAACGCTTTATTTAAATTTGACTTTTCAAGAAGGGATTTCACATTATTGCTAATATTGCCTATATATGTTAAACTATTGAATTTCTTGTCTTGGTGTTCACCGATAGGATATATATGTTGTAAAGCTAATTTTTGTTTTTCTTATGTAATATGCTACTAACTAAATATGCATCATAACCTTTATTTATTGCGATCTGTTTTATCAAATTCAATTCTTTGAAATATTTATCATTAGACATCGGTGTGTTCAAGAGTTTATGTATATAACTATTAAATGCTGCAACTTTATGTTGGTAAGGATGTGCCGATGTATAATGAATTGTGATATCTGCATGAGAAGGCTTATGATGAATTGAAAACTGGTGTTTATTATTTGATCTTGTTATTGTTAGGCCTAGGAAATTGATCGAATCGTTCTGTTCTATTTCAGAAGTGAATTTTATTTTTGGGTGCAGGTTGTCGATGAGATTTTCGAATAGAGTGAACTGTCTGTTTGTTCCTGTGAAATACGTAATAATTTAATCGACATATCGATACCTATATAGGAAATGTTTACTAATCTGGGTGTTTATGGATAGTTTTCTCTTTGTTATTCATGAAGATTTCTGCTAAAAGAGGGCTTAAGAGGCTTCCCATTATAAGTCTCTCATAATTTATAAAAACAATTGTTTTCATTATACATCGGCACATCCTTACCAACATAAAGTTGCAGCATTTAATAGCAATATACATAAACTCTTGAACACACCGATGTCTAATGATAATTATTTCAAAGAATTGAATTTGATGAAACGGATCGCAATAAAAAATGGTTATGATGCAAACTCAGTTAGCACCATATTACATAAGAAAAACAAAAATTAGCTTTACAACCTATTCATCCAATCGGTGACACCAATACAAGATATTCAATAGTTTAACATATATAAGCATATTAGCAATAATGTAAAATCCTTCTTGAAAATTCAAATTTAAATATAGTGTTCAAAACATCAACAAATTCAGGTTCATTCATCAGGAATTATAAATCTCCAATTAATAAAGAAAAATAGATCAGGTGTTTATAGATTGGATTGTGCAGATTGCAATTGTTTTTATATAGGTAGAACAGGAAAAAATTTTAATGTTAGAATCTCTGAACGTAAACGCAGTTTCATCAATGGAAATACCGATTCAAATTATTCAAATCATCTTAGGGAAAACGGTCACTCTTTCAATTCGAAATTTAAAATCCTACATTCTGAGAATAGTGGTATAAAACTCAACCTTCTGGAAGTACTTGAAATTAACAGATTTAGGTAATCACCGGAAATTCCTGATGATCAGGTAGACATAAATAACTCACCCTTAATAAATTTATTTCCTAAACATTAGTTCAAGTACGGATAGCTCTGAGTGGATTGCCTCTTCAATATATATAAAAATCTGTTAGTAAAATATATTTGTAGTATTCATTCGCTCTTGATAAAGATACTGTGTATTGAAACGCGTCCAGCATTCAATGATATATTTTAGTAGAAATCATCGTTTTCTTGTATTTATTCAAGATTTCTTTTATTTGCAGATGATATCGAGTTATTTTTATCTGTAAACTCTATAACAGACATTTTTCATGTTCAGGCGGATCTTGATGGGATTCAGAACTGATGTGGCGATAATCGATTGAAACTCAATTCACAAAAATGCAAGTTTATGACCATCAGTCAAAGTGTGAACTGTTTAGCATCAGCCTATTTCCTGAATTGTGCCTCTTTTGAGAGGGTGTTTCTGATTAGGGGTCTCGGTGTTCTTATAGATGATAAAATGACATTCAAGTCTCACTATAATCACATCATCAGTAAAGCTTTCAAACTTCTCGGGTTCATTATGCGGCACACGAAAGACTTCAGCAACATTAATACACTAAAATATCTATATACTACATTGGTCAGAGCACAAATAGAATACGCGTCTGTCGTCTGGTCTCCATATTCCGCAACAGACATATCAAATCTTGAAAGAATTCAATATAAATTTCTTAAATGTGTTTCATTCAGACGAGCAGTTCCTTCAGTTATTTTTTCAGTCTCTAGAACGCGAGATGAGATAAAATTGCCCACACTGAAGTCTACAATGGACTTGTGGGCGGATTCATCTCGTCTCTCGAACTCATCTCGCGGTTCTGGTTTAGAGTTCCGTCAAGATCTGTCCGTTATAACGCTCCAATGTCAATTCCTTGCTCTAGAACAAATTATTTGTATTTTTCTCCAATTCCACGGTTATCCAGCAATGTCAACATGACTCATTCATTAGGATTTAACATTTGCAACAAAAAATGTTACATAACATTTTTTCGAAAAGTTGATAAGTATCAAGTTATTTAACACTTCTTGATTTTATGAAATTGTTTGCTTCTCTCTATAAAAACAAGTATATCTCTGTTACCTTCATAGCTACCTCAAATCTGACCTAACCATCGGAAAAAGCATTAAAGATGCTATAAGATAGGTAAGTACTAATGTTAAATTAGTACTAGTACTAATTATGAATGTATACTGGGTGTTGTGAAAGGCTAAATGAAAAAATTGTGAAATGAACAAAGTAGTGGTATTTTCTTGTTAGCTGTACCACTGAAAACTGATCGATGAGTAGCTGTTTGTTTTTGTTTTGGTGAAAACTACTATATTTAACTGGTTTCAAATGGTATATCAACTTTTGAACTGACTATTTTGTCTCCAGCAATATCATGGGTAAGAGTAATGAGAACATAAAATTCGAAAACGCAAATATCTTATATTAATTAATGAAACACGAACAGGAACTAAAGAAAATCAATGAATCATATTTTCACGAAAGAGAATTGAAAATTAAAACAGGTGTTCTAAATGTCTTCTTGAATGCACTTAACACTTCTTTTTCTTAAACTATCAACTACTCTTCGAAGTTCAATGTGTTTTCGATTAATTTCGTTGCAAAAGATTCGACTCCTTTCAATTAATTCTTCTCGACTATCAAAGGGAATTCTATAAACGTCAGTCTTTAATGAGCCCCACAGATAAAAATCAAGCGGCGTAAGGTCAGGGCTTCTGGCTGACCAGCCCGAATCGACCTATCCATTTCTCCCCAAATCTCCCAGTCATCCAGTCCTGAACCATTCTAGAATTATGAGCCGTCCATTTGAAACCAAAGGTGATGCCGAGTAGCTATATGCATTTCTTCCAGAACGTTCATTATTTCGTTATTTAATAGATTTAAAAATTCGTTTGGATTGAGACAATCGGGAAGTATAACTGGCCCGACAAGCTGACCCCTCCTTAACCCCAACCACACATTTACTCAAATCTCGTGCTGAGAGTGTGAGACAATAGTGTCATGAGGATTTTCTGTATCCCATATATGGGAATTTCGCAAATTTACCATACCAACTTTGGTAAAAGTTGCCTCATCCGTCCATAGAATTGCATCTGACCCCCAATCCTGTAATTTATTCATGTACCACCTACAAAATTGCAATCTCACCTCACTCTCCACTGGTAATAGTTCTTGGACCTCACTCGAATGGTAAGGATGTAAATTATTTCGCTTGAGAACTCTATGAACCGTGGAATGATGAAGTCTCAATGTAGCACCAATTCTCCGAGTACTTGTTGTAGGGTCCTCGCGAACGGCCTGCAATATTGCAGGTGCTTGTCTCCATTGCTGAGCATTTCCACAACCTTCTCTAATTCTTAAACCACTGAATGAACCAGTTTCACTGGAGCGCCTAAACATCTCAACAATGTCTTTCTGCAAGGTTGCTATCTGTTTGGAAAGCGCAATGCATACTCCTACCGCTGCACGGGAATTTCCATTCGCGAAGCCATAAGCAAATAACATATCTCCATATTCAATATTTGAGAAACTAGGCATGTTCTCATTTTTTCGAAAAAGAAAATGGAATCGTAAAAGGGGAAAATATAAAATTCAATTCATTTTTTTCATTAAATGACAGTTCCTGTCAAATTCTAAATATTTTTATTTGTTTTAAACTCAAGTAATACAAGCCTTCTGTGATTTATTCTTTTACGATTCTTTTTACAATTTTCTTCTTGGGTATTTTCATGCTATCATTCCGTATGCCGTTCTTTTTTGGGGCACTTCTCCACGAGCCAAAGACCTTTTTCTATTTCAGAAGAAGGCTATTCGAATTATTCTAAGTCTGAAATAAACAGACAGTTGCAAAGAGGCTTTTAAACAACTTAAGGTCTTGACCCTACCATCAAAATATATTATGGAATGTATGAGATATGTATATATGCATTTACCTGAGTTAGAAACAAATGGTCAATTCCATCAATTCAACACGAGGAGAAAGGGAGACCTATGGACGACCTTTCATAGCAAAACTAAACTACAACAGGGTGTTGATTACTAGGGTCCTAAGTTATACAACCATCTGCCCATTGAAATCAGAGAAAAACATCAACTTGCATTCAGTAGAGAAGTTAAGAACCTACTTCTACATGGGACCATATACAAGTTGAAGGTTTCTCTCTAATCGGCGACGTAAACGAGGCATACTTCTATTAAATCTTCTATTAATTTTTGACTTGACAAGTAAATAATTGATGTCATAATATATATATTTCATTTCATTTCATATCAGTGAGTGAAAGAAAGCACTTATACAGATCACATGTCAGTAAGATATCAAATTGCATTATAGAGGTTACATGCTTTGAGAAAGGATATAACCTTTGAACACTCAGAGTGGGTACCAAGTAAGGACTTCAGATCTCTTGGTTATCTCCAAGAGCCTGCGTTCGTTCTCAAACCTGCGACATTCTTTCAATATGTGACTGACGTCCAAATTCAGCTGGCAGTATTCACACACAGGCTTCTCTTCTTTGGAGATCAAATTAACATGAGTCAAGTGTGTGTGGCCGTTTCTTAGCTTGTTGATAACGATTTAGTCCCTTCTGGTAAGCTGTTTAGCGGGTTTGTTATTGCTGTAAATAGTTGCCATGGGGATTCATCTTCTATTCCAAGAAAAATTCAGTTCAGCTTGAATTTCGTAGCCAATCTTTTTAAGGACTTCGGATATCAGCAAGGAAATCTAATTTCACTGCGTGTTTCGCTGCTGCGTTGACCTCTTCATTTCCTTGAATCCCGCAGTAAGCTGAAGTATACAGAAAGGTAATTTGATTCTGTGTGCTGAGCAACTGGTATCTAATAACATTAATGAGAGAACTATTACTGTTTCTAGTACGTATGGCCTTAAGGCTAGAAAGAGGGTCTGAACAAATATGTATGCTATGAGTCTCGTTCTTCAACAAGTTTTAATGTAGATTGGATAGCATAAGCTTCGGTAGACTTAACACAGTAATCATCCGGTAATCTAAAACTCTGGGTGTAAATCAGTTCAGAAATTCTTATGGCACAACCCGCCTCTCTCACCTCTTGTACTGAGCCATCAGTATAGATTGAGGTCGAGTTACTATAGTGGTTTGCGAGGTATTCATTAAAATACAAACGCTTGAAGCATAGCTTTACGACCAACAAGTGTAGATCAACTCTTGGTAAAAATGCTGTCAAGGGTGGTATCATTGAGATATTGTGTTGTGAAGTGTTGAATATTCAGTTACCAAAAATTGGGCTTCAATTTGAAATCATACTCCTGAATAAATTCTTACGGTAGTTGCTCGGAAGCGGGTTGATCAGAGCATAGTTTTGAGTTTCAGGGTTGATGGCAGCTTTTGAAATGTATCTCAGTAAAAGATTTTTCTTACGGATTTTCAAAGGAACAATATTCGCATCAGCTAAAATGCTAGGAACTGGACTTTTCCTGAAAGCTCACGTTACTAGTCTTGCTGCATCATTATTGATGACTTCTAGTGTTTTAAGATTGAAATCAGAACTTGCCCATAAACTAAAATATCATAATTCAGTTCTCACAAATGCAATATAGGTTTTCCTAAGAATATCTTGGTCAGATCCCCAGTTTCTATTATTCAGAATTTTCAAAACTTTTATTCTTTTGATGCAATCATGTTTCAATTTTCGAATGTGCGGGTAGCAGTGTAGATATTTATTCCATGTTATACCTAGTATTTCCCCCTCGTCGGTGGTTTTCAGTTGCGCATTGTTGATGTATAGGCGTGGCGACGAGAAACTGCAGCGACGTTCAAAAACTGTAATGGTGGATTTCTCTCTCTAGTCGTTGCTCGATTCCGAGCGTCGTGACTTATTCATGGTACAAGCCTCCTCCATGCTTGTCTGTCCTCCACGGTTCTCATGACTTTTGCCACTGACATATTTGTTAGGTCCTTGATTTGGTCCAAGAATCTAACAGGAGATCTGCCTCTCTTTCTTTTGCCGTCCACTTTCCCTTGGACAACAATCTTCTCCATCCCATCCTTCCGTATCACATGACCGAAATATTTAATTATGTGTCTCTGGATTGTTGGGAGCAGCCTTTCATGATCCTGAATTTTCAGTTCCCTGAGTATGGACACGTTTGTTCTATGAGCCTCCCAAGGGATCCTTAGCATCCTGCGATAACACACCATCTTAAAAGCTTCTACTCTCCTGCGGCATGCTGCATTTAGCGTCCAGGATTCTGACCCATAGGTTGCGATGGAGAATATCAGTGCTTTAAGAAGTCTCATTTTGGACATCTTACGGATTTTGTGGTCTTTCCATATTTTGTCCAGTCTGCCCAGAGCTTCCTTTGCCATCCCAATCCTTCTCTTGATTTCCTGTTCGGAGCCTCCTTCTGTTGGTTATTTTTGCGCCAAAATAAATAACAGTGTCACTGACTTCTATATCATGGATGAGCTGAAGTGGTACTGGGATTGTCTGGGATCTGTCCACAATCAGCAGACAACATTTGGTCCTATTTAGTCGTAGTCCCGCCTCTAGACTAACAGCCTTCACACGTCGTAGAAGTTCAAGCATTTCCTGTTCGTTTTTTGCCAAGATTATCGTGTCATCTGCATAGCGTAAGTTTGACACTTTTCTTCCACCAATAGATATTCCGCCTTCCCAGTTTTCCAACGCCTTTCTCATAATCCATTCTCCATATATGTTAAAAAGAATTGGGAAGAGAATGCACCCCTGCCTGACTCCTTTTCCGACCCTGAAACCTGTTGAACGTTTCCCTTCTATTTGTATGTATGCTCTGTTCTTGTCATACAGGGCCTTTATGACGTATATAAGATGTTTCGGGACCCCCATTTCACTCAGGATGTTCCATAGTTTTCCCCATTGAACGGTGCCGAATACTTTAGTGTAGTCAAGAAAACAGAACATAGCTAGTACATTGTATTCGTACACCTTTTCTATTATTTGTCGTAAGTTCATAAGTTGGTCTCTCGTTCCACGACCTGGAACAAACCCTGCCTGTTCTGGGGTGATTTGAGGAAGAAGGTAGTTATTTAATCGTTCCTGTATAATTTGTAAAAGAACTTTACCAGCATGGCTAATCAGTGCGATGGTCCTGTAATTGCCGCACTCGTCTTTAGCTCCCTTTTTATGTAGAGGGATATATATTGATTCGGTCCATCTTTCTGGCCACTTACCATTATCCCAAACTTTCGTACAGATCAGATGGAGTAGATCTGTGATTTTGCTACTGCTGTTCTTAATCATTTCAGCGTCATGTTGTCTGAACCAGGAGATTTATGTTTGTTAAGTTTATGTATGGCCGCTTCCACCTCAGATTTGATTATAGGAGGTTCGCGTTCCTGGATGTTTTCTAAGTCCACATGGCACTGCACATCCTCTTCTTCTGGGGCCATCAGGTTATCACAGTATTGCTGCCAACGTTCTATGATTTCAGGTTTGGTTGTTAACCTGACTCCGTGTGCATCTTTTATTGGAAAGTAGTGGACTTGAAATGTTTTTGAGAGCATTTCAACCTTTTTAAAGAGATCTCGAGGCTGATTTGAGTTAGCATGCATTTCGATCTCTTCGTATATTGACGTTACGTATGAGTTTCTGTCGTTGTTTATACATCTGTCAATCGTTTTGCAATCGTTGGATTTACTTTCAGATATTTTCATACCATTTCGGTTTGAAAAATTAACTATATCAGTTAGACAAGCTTGTAGTATGGACTCTGAAGTGGACAGGTTTACTCTCAACAGTCGTTTCTCCACTAAAACCGAAGTTTCTGAGGCCAGAATACCCATGGGGTACGCGGAAAGAGGGGAGACACGAGAATCACAAACTGCAAGCGGCCTGTGAGACCGCACGTCCATAATTAAAGGTTAAGACAACTTGTACAACTATATCTTAGTTTTTAACTCACAATTTGTAAAGGTCTTATGGTAATGGAAATATAGAAATAAATATCGCGTTTGTTAGTTAAATATTTTTCACCTATTTTTGTGATATTCTTTACAAAGTAAATCTAACCTCCCGTACGACGATAAAAATTATTGTGCTGCCGCTAAAACAAGAACCTAAACAACCCAAATGCATTTGGCACTATAACCATGCTAGTTGGAATGAGCTGCGTGAATTCTTGTCGTGCTTCCAATTTGATGATGTTTTCCCTTTCATATCCTGACATCAATGTATGCACTGAATTTTTTACGGAAATCATTCATGCAGGAATGAATCTCTATATCCCTCATTTCATGAAAAGAACAACAGCACAAAAGCCATGGTTCAACAAAGACTGCGATAGAGCCTCTCCAGCCAAGAGCAGAGTTTACAAGTCATGGAAGATAAATCTAACGGAGGAAACAAGAATAACCTTCGTTCCAGTACGGAACGTATGCAACCTGACAACTGCAAGAGCAAAGTCCAATTTCAACTAATAAACTTCTTAAACAGGCAAGCGGGACTAGACAATTCTGGTCTATGGCGAAGACTGTCAGTGCCAATTTCTGCAAATCTGCGTTTCGGCCTCTTGTCAAACAAGACGGAAGTATACCATCATCTGCGAAATAGAAAGCCTTTGCTCTCTTGTTCTCAAAGATTTCTGTGCTAACGCAATACCACCGAACATTCCACCTACAAATTCTTCCATGGCAGAAATCAAGTTCAGAGTCCGCAATGTGAGACGGGCTCTCGAACATCTGAACTGCAAAAAGGTTGTTGGTCTAGACGAAATACCACTAATCGTCCTGAGAAAGTGTGCTCCCAAACTGGCACCCATTCTTAACCGTCTGTTTCAGATTTCTCATGAAAGCCAGACTTTTCCGAGCAACTGAAAAATAACGAGAATTCAACCGATTTCAACGAAAGGAAAGAAGTCTTTAACCCAAAACTACCGCCCTCTTGCAGTCTCTCTCATTATTTCCAAAGTGATGGAGATAGTAATTACTGATGAACTTATCAAATACCTTGAGTTGTAGGGAATTATGAACGACCGTCAGTATGGTTTCCGCGGGCAAAGATCGACAGGAGATCTGCTCGTCACTCATGTTTGTACATCAACGATGGAAAAACATGGAGAATCCAGAGCAATAGCCCTCGACATCTCTGAAGCCTTCGATAGGGTGTGGTATGAAGCCTTGTTGAATAAACTTGCTGCATATGGGCTTCCCGAAAAATTTCGAGGTTGGATAGATAAGCAGCTTTCTTTCAAATATATCAAGACAAGTTGTGGTCGACGGTATAAGATCTGATTGTTTCCAGGTGCAAGCAGGAGTACCTCAGGGATCTCTTATTTCGCCAACCTTGTTTCTTTTGCAGATAAAAGATCTTCTGTCATCTACAGAGAACAAGGTTTTGCAGACGAATGTACCCTGGTTTCGTCTTTCAGTAGTCTGCGGCTGATTACAGTTGCAGAATCTCATCGTCAGAAATGTCAACAAATTAATAACTTAAACTCTGACTAACAGAAGATATCTGAGTGGGCTCATTTGAACCTGGTGAGCTTCAACGCGAGCAATACGCAGGCAACTACGTTTCCTTGAAAGAAAGAAAGTTTCGCTTGAGAACCTCCTCTAATGATGCAAGGCCAAGAAATTGTATCCAAAGATTTGATGCAGCTTCTCGGAATTATGGTCAACTACAAATTTTGCTGGCATAAACATGTATCATCAATATCTAAGTCGCCATCGGCTAAACTTAGTTTTCTTTTCAGGGAGATGCGAAACTTCACGTCCTCTCAGCTGTTGCTTCTATATAAGGCGCAGATTCGATCTGCTTTGGAATATTGTTCTCATATATGAGGATCTGCACCCAAACATTTGTTTCGGATGCTCGATAGTGTGCAAACACAGGCTGTGCGCCTCATCGACCACCCAGAGATCTCCCGCGATCTCCAAATTCATGCTCTCAGAAGACAAGTTGCTGACCATTCTCTGTTTTACAGATACTTCCACGGAAGATGCTCAAAGGAGCTGAAAGACCTTGTTCCAGGAAAACTCATGTTTTGCCGTAACACTAGGCTAGCAAGGTGTTCTCATCATATGGCGGTACATTTGACGACCCCTGGAACCTCTCTCTATAAGAATTCCTTCATTCACAGGGCCGGTGAGCTGTGGAACTCGCTTCCATCCAGAATCCTTAAAACATCCTACAATTTGGACCTCTTTAAGAAGCGAGTAAACAGACAACTCAATTCTTCCCAGGCGCCCACTCATGTGGTGTAACAAGTTCGCCTATTCCTGAGAAGCGCACATAAAAAAAATATATCACCTAGTAACGGGCGACTCAATATCATTCTCAACATTATCTATCTGAATTTCAACTAAAATACAAAAATCAGCCCGATGAATCACAAATTAACTATCAAAAACACCAACAATCATAGAATTATTGAGTAATGTCTGAATAATCGAATTCTTTGAAGAAATTGTCTCTACTTTTAGTACCGATCTAGGCTTAGTAAAATTCATAGTTTCATGTCTGATTCTTATTTAATAATCATACCAGAGATTTATAATCAATTATCGATTATCGATAATTGACTTTGTATACCTTCAGAACAATTCTTCTTCGATTCCTAGACGATTCTTTTCGGCATTTTTATTCTCAAAGATATTGCAAATGTCATGACACAAGTTCCAAAACAACTTGGAGTGGGAAATCAAAGACATGAAATATTTCATATCCCTATATTTGAACAATCTTTTGTATACTTTGGTTCTCCGACGTTTAGGTGAATAAAAAAATTTCGGCTTCCAAAAATAAAATTGTATTTGTGAATATAGAAATACAACTTTAGAATGAATAACAATACTGGATCAATTGTTGTTCCAATTAGTTTATTTCAAAATCTTTTAACAAAAGACATCAGATTCAAGCCGTGGTATTGCTTCAGTCTTAGACTTCTTGATTTCTTCATAATGATCAGTAACAGTCGCAATTATATTTTGACATTCATTGAAATGATCGAATTCGAATCCTTGAACTTCAGTATAATGATGAATGTGGGCCTAAAATTAAACTTATTCAAATAATCAAATAAAAATATAAATTTTCAATGAAGAGAAAGTGAATAAATTTGTATGAAACAATAGATAGATATTATCTTTTGAGTGGTCCACTGATGGCACGTCGAGCGCGTCTGAGACCTGGGAGGCTCATCCAATGCTCACGTACCCTTAAGTCCAGCCATCGGTTGGTTTCTATCCTTGCAGTTTCCAGGGGAATTCCGAGCTTAGGCTTCGGTCCTATGAACTCCAGGTTAGTTCCTCGAGCGGCCAATGAGTCCGCTTTCTCATGTTCCCCAATGCCCGAGTGGCCAGGAACCCACATTAGACGGAGCCTCATCCGCTCTCCTTGTTTGGCTAGGGTAGAGCGACATTCCTGCACCATAAGTGAAGTACAGGTATCGGATGCCAATGCTTTCAGTGCAGCTTGGCTATCGGTGAGGATTTTAATTAACCTATTGGTTAATTCCCTGGCAAGCAAGAGGTGACGACAGTAGTCAATGGCGAATATATTTTCTTGAAAGACAGTAGCATGCCCACCAAGACAGATCGACTGTTCCTTGGCGGACCTCGACCGTAGACACCAGCTCCAACAGTTTTTGCAGTTTTTGAGCCATCCGTGTACGAACAGGGACCCTCAAGTAGACGGTCCTTGGAGCTGATCCATTCCTGTCTATCGAGAATGATGATCTGGAATGACCTCTCTATGATGGCTTTAAGTGTTGCTAACCTCCGACCTCATACTCAGCACTTTATTGTCCTCAATTTCAGACTATAAGGCGTCAGGCACAAAGCCGAAGTTACCCGCTTCATCACGGGAAAGAAAGATGATGGAATCTGTAGAAAGCCATTCCAGACACTCCTATTATCACAAGATGAAGAGGGGCAAGGCCCAATATCAGTTCCATGGCCGTAGAGGGTGTAGAGCGAGAGACTCCTGTAGTAATCATGCAGGCTGTTCTCTGTAATTTAAGAGATTTAATTTGGGACTGCACTCCCATCAAGCAATGCAGCCGTTAGTAATACGTGGTCTACCCACCATCACATATAGCCACTGGAGTTGCTTTGGAGCAAGACCCCACTTTTTTCCACCGGTCTTTTAACATGCCCATAGGGAATGTTGAGCCTTGTGTATTTTGTTTTCCAGGTGTGAATTCCACGTGAGTTTGCTATCCAGGGTAATCTCCTGATATTTTGCTTCGCCCTTAGCCGGAATAAACACCCCGCCCACGGTCGGGTGGGAAACAAATGTATGAGACAATACTGCCCTCAAATATAGATCAAAAATTCATTATTTTGGAGGAAAAACCCGAAGTATTTGTCCTTCATACTGTGGAGGAACACTCACAAAATAGTGTGTTCTCTAACACCGAAATTAAAAACATTTCAGAATGCTCAAATTCAAAAATGGAACAAGTTCGAATTATCATTAACTCATCTGTTGAAGAAGAATGAAATTACTAAAAATGCCAATTATTCAATGCCAATCAAGGTATCGAATCTGGAACAAAAATCACCCAATTCTTTCTTCTTTTTTTATCATCTTCAATTTACCTTTCTCCTCAGGAGTTTCTGGTAGTGTGATGACACATAGTCAAAAAGATTCGTTATAGTCGAAGTGTTGAATAAAGCCAACATGGAATAGTCCAAACCATTTGGGGCAACTCCACACAATCCAATTTTAATACATTTTCTAGACCAATGTTGAAAGGGGGCTTTATTTTGCAGTATATCAACATATTTTCTCATAACAGTCACTGAGTATTCTCCTCTTCCAATCAGCATTGCAGCTATCAAGGCCGAATCAGCTTCTGAAAGATAGTGTTTAAGAATGATACAAGGTTTTCATATGGATGGTCAAAGAGAAGAAATTTTCAATCGCAAACTTTAGTAGAAAGAATTATTCGAGAATTCGTGGATCATCAGATAATTTCCGATAATTTTTTTAACCAAGATCGTTTCCTATCGGAAAAGGTACAATAATGGTGGTAATATCTAACTGGATATTACAGTATAGAACACCAGACTGAAATTTCTTTCAAATTATAATCATCAGTTTTCATGTAATGATTCGAAATCAAAAGAAGCTCTTGCTAGAAATCAGAAATATACAGACTATTAATACGACTTTGATACCTATATGTGCTTTCGACAATTTGTATGATATTTTAACTATAACAATTTAACAAAAATAGTGATATTTCTTGACAACTTTCACCATTACTTGAGTGCTGCTTCTAGGGTTTCATCAAGTCAAGCAGCTTAAAATATCTTCGAGAAGCTTAACTTGTATTAGAATTCAAGCTTCTGAAAAATCGAACGTTTTACTTGACTTAATTTTGCAATCCAAAAGCTTGATACTTGTATAAGCTTAGAGTTGAGTCCACTTACTAATCGCTTGTTGCTTACTTGTACAGGTACGATAAGAGTGAGTAGCATCTAAAGTCACAAAATTTTTTAATTAGCTGTGACACACTGCGATTACAAAACTTAGTGAGTTACGGAAGATAAGATTCCTGAGCTGCAGAGAAAGCAGCCTGTCTAGGAGAAAGACATTCCGAAATCAAACGCTGGTCCTCCAGGTTTGGGGTTGGGGCATCGGACTAACTCCTCGATTCTCGGAAAAAGCAGAATGTTAAAAAGCCTACCGAAGAGCCTCGGACGAAATTTGAACAACGATGACGAAACTTGCACATGAAATGGACTAAGAATATAGATACATAGAACTTACATTGGCTTCAAAACTAAGCGAAGTACTAAAAGGTAAAGCGGCTCAGTATGGACATAATAGTTCTAATGAAGACCAAAAAGAAAGGAAAGGGTTCTGAAAATCTTGGCCACTACGACCTTTTCCTTAGCGGAGTTCCAAAAGAGAACAGGGCACAACAGGGAGTGACTATTCTTATACGAAAGAACTTAAGAAATATATAACATCATGGGAAGCAGTCAACGAAAGAATAATCACAATGAATGTAAATATACACGGACATAAAATAACAGTAGTAGGGGTATACGCAGTAAACGAGGATTCAGTAATCAACAATAAGGTGGAATTCAATAAACAGCTGAATGATGAAATTCTGAGGATTGGAAATTCCAGAGAAATTATCATGTTGGGAGATATGAATGTGAGAACTGGTACCAGACACCAGGACGAAATGGTAGGATAATATGGAGAGAATGTTGCGAATGACAATGGAGATAGACTCATATCGCTCTGCGAGCAAAATTATCTACAGGTTTGAAATGGATATTTCCAACACAAGGATTTACATAAATATACTTGGAGACAAAAGAGAAGAGAACTTCACTCCATAAGACTACCCGATAGTGCGTCAAAAGACATCCACAGTGATCCATGATGTGAGAGCATACAGAGGCGCCACTTGTGGCAGTGACCACCATCTAGTCAAAGCTAAAATTGTTATTCCTAGAACTCAAGAAGCAGTGAAAACTGAGGTAAAAGAGCAAAGAAATACATCAGAGGAAGAAAGATATAATGTAATGAGCTAGAATCAAGAGGGCTTTAAAGATCTATACAGAAGAAGGCTGAATGAGAAATTGGAGGACAAACAGTTCGATAACAACGAAGACCATTATACGTATATCGAAGAATTCCTTCATGACGCAGAGAAAAAAAGCTTTAGAATATCAAGAAAAAAGGAACAACTACAAACCATATTGGTTGGATGAGGAAATCGAGACTAAAAAAGAACTTTACCGTAAGTACTTGAACAGCCAAAGATACAACGAATGGAATGGCTGCAAAGAACAACAACGAAAAGTGAGAAGAATGATAGTTATGAAGAGAAACGATTCATGGCAGCACATTTATCAAGTGATCAATGCCCATATCGGAGAAAGAAAAAAGCACTGAAAATTGGAGAACTATAAGAGCGTTACGAACAGAAAGAAAGAGGGAACTAATATCACCAACTACGTTAGAAGCGTGGGACGAGCATTTTGGCAAATTATTAACAGAAAACAGACAGGAATTCAACGAGAACGAAAACATTGACAACATAAATATAATCGGATCTCCAATAAGAATTCCTCACAAAGAGGTTAAAGATATATGCACATCCCTAAAAAACGGAAAAGCCGCTGGTCCAGGTAATGTACCAGCGGAACTTATAAAATACGGAACCGTATGAACATTTGAGGAAATTCCTTCCTTCATATCTCTGATCTACAAAAAAGGTATCAGAAGTACTTGCGATAATTACAGAGGTATAGCAGTCACCAGTATTATAAGCAGAATATACGGAAGGCTATTAAAAATTAGAATAGAGAAGGAATCCGAAGACATGTAAGTCGAAGAACAGGCTGGGTTTCGAGCAGGCAGATCGACAGAAGACCACCTCTTTTACATTTTACAGATGATAGAAAAGAAGATAGCAGTTGACCAGGAATTACACCTATATATAGACCTCAGAAAAGCATATGATAGTATTCCACATAAAAAATTATGGAAAGCCATGCAGGAAACTAACGTCAACGCAAACCTTATAACATCTGTGATAGAGCTATACAGAAAATCTAATACCAAGATTAAAATAAGCAGATCAACTAGCAAGGGTT
The DNA here is from genome assembly GCA_013387265.2 of Cryptolaemus montrouzieri. Classification (NCBI taxonomy): domain Eukaryota; kingdom Metazoa; phylum Arthropoda; class Insecta; order Coleoptera; family Coccinellidae; genus Cryptolaemus; species Cryptolaemus montrouzieri. The sequence goes on from JABFTP020000103.1 coordinate 68,048,837, forward strand.
TCGACGTAGGCAAAGGGCTGAATCAAGGGTGTCGTCTGTCACCAACCCTATTTAAACTATATCTCGAGCAGGCGTTGAAAACATGGAAGAGGAAGATAAAAAATATGGGAATTCCATTTGAAAATCTAACCTAATCTAACCTAACCAGACAGCGAAAAATTAACAGATTTAATTGGTGAATTGAGCAACAAAATTGGTATATTGAGAATTGGCGAATTGTTTTTTTTTCTGATCGGTGTTCGATCAGATGACCGCCGGATTCGGGTTTTAAGTGATCGTGGAAGACAAGCTAGACTCCGAGCAGCAAGCCAACTTCCGAAATGCCAAGGAGGCTGTGCCATGTTCTGGGGTGGCATTATGCTGAGAGGCAAAACAAATTAGTTTGGTTTTCTGCGAATGTAACGGCTATAAATTACGTGTACCTTGTGGTGGAGCCTGTAGTGGGCGAGGTTCCCCAGGTGAGAATTTCACTTTTATGCAGGATAATGCTCCTCCGCATACCAGCAATCTCGCGCGACATTATCTTGAAACAGAGGGAATCGCTATGTTGGACTGGCTAGCTTGCTTTCCAGACCTCAATCCTAATGAACGTTTATGGGATAATCTCAAAAGGAAAACTTTATTGCGCCAGGATAATCCAATAACCCCTCAACAGCTCATCCAAGTCGCCATAATGATTCAAAAACATCTATAGATCATAATCGGCATCGGGCTCTCTCGGTGAAACAGAGAGGGAATTTGAAGAAATATCATAGGTTATGTATTTTTTCATTATCTCCTCAGTCCTTTTCATGACTTTGCTTGCTATGTAAAATCTTTTCTCAGATTTGTTCAGACAAATAAGAAGTATAATTGTTGAAATATTTTTCTGCTAGTTTTTCTTTTTCTATTGTTATAGATTCCTGTCCCAAACCCCCTCCCTTTAACCCTTGCCTTCGTTTGGAAATCATAGAATGCAAGAGAGAATGAAGCGGCTATGCTGAAAAATTTTTGGTACTCTCTATGTATACACGACACTAACACAACATAAACAGACAAGCTATTACTAGTGCAGTAGCGACAGGGAAACGTGTTTTTTCCTCTGGTTTTTTCACTCGTTTATTGAATCATACGCAAGATAGTATGGTTACCCTGTTACATTTCCTGAGCTCACACTCGTGTTTTTTCTGACACACACCAAAATTATAGATATAAGTATTTATTGTAAATACAATTATTCAAATTTTGTGAATCCTCTATTTTCAAAAGAATATATATATATATATATATATATATATATATATATATATATATATATATATATATATATATATATATATATATATATATATATATATATATATATATATATATATATATATATATCCAAGTCGCCACAGAAGAGTAGCAGAATATCACTCCAGAGGAGGTTGAAAACCTAATCCAAAGAATGCCTAGACGGATTCAGGATTGTATCAGGGCAAGAGGGGGTAATACAAGCTACTGAGGTCGAGAAAAAAAACACCTACTCCGTGAGAAAACAATTATCAATTTTTTTACCACACCAGGAAAGAATCTTTTATTTTCTTTAATTTTTTCTTTCTTAAAATAAACATTAATATCTTTTTTTTTTCAAATGAAATATCTTGAAATGGATCAATTTTAGCAATCCCTGAAGAAAATGTTCAAAATATCAGGTGATTCCATATAAATTAAGTTGTGTGTATATCGCCAATTTTCTTGAATCAGTTTATATCATGTTTAATGACGATTTTACAATATAAGTTCAAATTACTCACCCATGGGATCTATCTTCACCAACTGATTACTTTTACTACACGTATTCCAAAAATTGTCCTTCCTGCTCATAGCACTGAAAATAACTGATTTTAAAACACAGAATAAAAAAATCTTCAAGTCAACCTCACTTGGATACCTTACTAAAACCACAAATTCCAAATGGACTGAAGCTCGAAGCCAAAAAGTTAAGTTTCGGAAACGGCACCATATTCGTATTTATTTCGTTCATGTCGAGATTAAGCTGTCCTGAAAATCGCGAACCACTACCATAGTATTTTTTTATTCCGAGAAGTAAAAAGACATACAGGGTGACTCCTGGGAACCAAACGGTGTTTGAATGTGTAACTCGAGAAGGATAGTCGCGAGAGGAGTGGATATGGTTTATTATACCTAATGTTATATTTTCAAAACGACTGTCAAAAAATTTTTTCGCAAATTTTTCTTGACATTAAACAAGATCCACGAAGAAATAATATATGGGAGATGTCAACCCAAATTATTGGGTTTATAATGATCCTAGAACATCTATAGATCATAATCGGCATCACTTAGAAGACCGAACCTGGCCTTCGGGGCTCTCTTGGTCACACAGAGAGGGAATTGTTTTGTTGCATTTGAATATTGAAGGGATTTTGCTATTATACTTCAAAATTGGTAAGCAAGAACAAGGAACTGATTATGTTCCAGGAGACTCACACTGCCACGAAAGAACATCTTCGCGAAAGAGGAAATATCGCAGGTTATGTACTTTTTGATTATCTCCTTACTCCTTTTTATGGCCTTGCTTGCTATGTAAAATCTTTTCTTAGATTCAAGTGAGTTTACACATATAAGAGTCAGGTATAATTGTTGAAATATTTTTCTGCTGGTTTTCTTTTTCCATTGTTACAGATTCCTGTCCCAAACCCCCTTCCTTTCACCCTCATCTTCGTCTGGAAATCATTGAGTGCAAGATGAAAATGAGTGAATGAAGCTGCTAAGCAGAAAAATCTTCGATGCTCTTTATGTACACACGACACTGACACATTATAAACAGACAATCTATTGATAGTGCAATAGCGACAGGAAAACGAGTTTTTTCCTCAGGTTTTTCCCTCGTTTATTGAATCATACGCAAGATAGTATGGTTTCCCTGTTACATTTCCTGAGCTCACACTTGTGTTTTTCTGACACACGCTAAAATAATAGATATAAGCTATATAATATAATACCATTATTCGAATTTTTGTAAATCCTCTCTTCTTCAAAAGAATATATATATGGTTTTATTTTCTACCTGAAGCCTGCCCTGTTAGTTGCAATGGACAGTTGCACTGTTAAACATCGGGTGTTGCCGTACAATGTTAACAACGGGAATCCAACATGGAGGGTTCCCTTCAAGGAGTACAATTTCACATTTGGTAAAAAATTTAGAGATAACTGAAAGTTCGGTGAAAAAATAGCCACCAGGACCAAAAAATACTGTAAGAACTCCCGAAAACTGTCAGAGTGAGAGACGCATGGATACTGCATGATCAGCTCCAAAACATGGTACAGAATTACACATTAATGAAGAAACAGTGTGAAGAATTTCAAAGCAATATTCAATGTTTCATCGGCGAATATACAGGTGGGCCATTTTAATCGAACCAGTCAAAAAACTCCTAAATTAAGCCGTGAACAGAAGAGTTGTTCTAACAAAAGTAGTCCTACGGGGGGTTTGTTAGATCCCCCACTAGATTGCCTCCCCAGGTGGCGGATAGGGGAAAACCTGTCAGATATGGCAGGTACCGAGGAAATTTGAATACCTTGGGGTGGACCAAAATCTAGCGCGGTAGCGTTTGATCCAGATTGGGCGGCTACCAACAGCGTCTGTTTTCGAATCGAGCGGCTGAAATCAAACTCGCCAACCCGCCTAGCAAGTGTGGCATTTCAATGCTGAAAACCTTTCAACTCTGAAATGATGTCGAATTTCACAACAAAAATACCCCAGGCAAGTAGAGCAATCAGCTCAGAATCCTGCACTGATGCGTCAGTCCACCTCACGGATTCTGGGGGTAGCAAAAATTCGAAAGAAACAAGTGCGAAGGACCAGAGACATTTTGAAAAGTTATACATCGCTACTAACAATGTCAGAACTCTCAGATCAGAGAGTCATCTCGAGAGACTGGAGGAGGAACTGCTGAACATCAAATGGGATATCTTGGGCATTAGCGAGACGAGATTGAAGGGCAAACTCGCTACAACCTTAAAATCAGGACATTTGCTATATCAAAATAACACAGAAGCAAATGATCACCTAGGAGGAGTTGCGTTGTTGATACATAAACGATTGAAACCTAGAATTGTCACCATGAAGTCCATTTCTAAGAGAGTTATATACATCTTCATCAATCATCATAAGCGATACAATTTGCAAGTTATACAAGTTCTATCTCTATTGTATGAACTCTTTCTTTCAAAAACCGAAACCCGAATATGGACTTGGAAAGTCCTGATGGAAAAGTAAAGAATGAAATCGATTTCATCATGATAAACAAGAGAGAAATATGTTATAACTTTTCGGTCTTGAATAAATCCGACACAAATAGCGACCATCGGCTCGTTAGAGCTACAATCCATCTCAACACCAAATTTGAACGAACCAAAATGATACTGAAGAAACAGAAGTATCCCACTTTAGAGGTTCTCACTAGAAATAGAGAAAAGTTCGAAAAAGCTGTCACGACGAAACTATAACACTCAGACTATTTGGGAGATGGAGAAATTGATGATCTTACTCAGACGATAACAAGTTGTTTACAAGTGGCAACAAAGAAGCCGTGCAGTACTCAGAAAAACACAAGGAAAATCAATCAAAACACCAGACATCAAATTGAAAAACGGCGAAAAACATGTCGGGGGGATGACAGCTATAAAACATTGAATAGGGAAATAAACAGTATTCGGAAAGACCTGAGAGATTGGAAGACACAGCTAGTTAAATTAACTATTGAAAACAACAAAAACATGAAAGTCCTCAGATCGAAAATATCATATGAAAGAACTAAAATGACGAAAATAAAGAACTCTGAAGGTATTTTGGTCAGCAAGAGGGAGGAAATCGTAGTTGTCATTGAAGAATTTTACAAAACACTTTATACTTCTGAAAATCAAGAACAGAAATATATTAAAAGACATATTCTTAATACCAGTTCTGAAGACATTCCTGAAATTGAACAAATGAACTGAAAATTGCGATCAATTAGATGAAGAACCAAAAATACCCCGGTGAAGCAACAACATCATGATGTTGAAGATGGGAGGAGAATATCTGTTTGATAACGTACGGATCCTTCTCAACAAATGCCTAAATGAAGGAAGAATACCAATGGTTTGGAATAATGCTCAAGGCATTCAAGAAGGGAGACAGAAATAACATAGAAAATTACCACCCAATAAGCTTTTTATCGCACTAGTACAAATTACTTACGAAAATAATGACAAATAGATCAACCAACAAAATGGACGCTTATCAATTCGTCGAACAAGCCGGCTTTCGAAAAGGCTTCAGTACAGTAGACCATTTGCAAGTGATACGGACTCTCATCGAAAAAACCTCAGAGTACAATGTGATATTGCACATGGCATTTATAGATTTCAAGAAAGCGTTTGACCTGATTAAAACTTGGGACACACTAAGAGCACTAGATAACACAAGAGTAGACAGACAGTAGATATTCGAATCTCATCAAATACATATACGAAAACCACAATCCAAATAACGATAGACGAAGAAACAACAACAAAAGAAATCCCCGTGAAAAGAGGCATACGACAGGGAGACACGATCTCTCCAAAATTATTTACATTGGCTCTGAAGGACGTGTTCAATGGTTTGAAGTGGGAAACGAGAGGCATAAATATAGATGGTGTACGTCTAAACCATCTTCTATTAGCGGACGACATAGTTCTTATAATTGATGATGCCGAAGATCTTTGCACGATGCTGGAAGAACCATATAAGGCTGCCTGACCTATGGACTGGAAAAGAACCTGGATAAAACGGAAGTTATAAATCCTGAAAGTTTGAGAATCAGTATCGATAACCACGAGATCGAAAATGTTACAAAATACATTTATCTAGGTCATAATATCGTACGAGGCAGGGAAAAACAAACCTCTGAGACATCGAGAAGAATTGGACTATAGCAAACCTCTGCTTTTAAGGAACATTTGTAACTCAACAATTGATAAAGAGAAATTCTACTTCAATGAAAGAGTTCACAATAGACTGTTGGAATAGACTAGTGGAAATCGTCACTTCTGGTCTGGCGAAAACAATTATCCACAAATTTTCCTAGTCATCCTTCCCACCTTTGATTGGAAATGGCGGTTCTATCCTATCATCGCCTAAAGCAGAAGCGTACTTCTTATCAGACTTTCGTTCCCGCCGATATAAATGTTGTGCCTCCAGTAATTGGAGTCATTCTGAATTGTAACTTGAAGGCAATACTACGTCGATACAAAGTTTATTATAGAATTGTACAAAATGAGTGCAACGAAGAAATCTTAAACGTATCATTTTAATATTGATTGGGAGGAAGAATTTTTCCTTTGTATGGTGAAGGACAGGTGCATTTGTCTTATTTGTCGTGCATCAGTTGCAATAACTAAGCGTGGTAACTTAGAGAGGCATCATAAAACGGTTCATAAAATCTATGGAAAGGATTTCCCTCCACAGAGTTAATTAGGATAACTGAAATTACGTGATTTGATATCTTGTTTGAAAAAAGAACAAACCATGTTCACAAGACGAGCCAAACAATCAAAAGCTATTTCGATCGCGTCATTTAAAATATCTCATTTATTTGCGAAACATCTTGTGTTTCGAAGATGGATCGGTTGTGAAGCAAGCATTAATTGACGCGGGTGAGACTTTATTTGGAGATTTTAAAAATAAAACAGAAATCATGTCTGCTATTAGAGAACTTCAGTTATGTCATCCGACTGCCACAAGACGTATCATAATAATAATAGTTTTTGAGAATCATTCCCCTGAAGAGGAAGACCCATGGCGAAGATATATATGACGTTTTCTTCAATTTTATAAAAAACTACAAGTTACCAAAAAAAACATTAGTGTGCATTACAACCGATTGAGCACCAGCAATGACTGGAAATACTGGAAACGAAACCGGTTTTGTGGCATTGTGTCGAGCTAATGAAGTTTTCCTTTCGTCTTTTTCATTCCATTGCATTATACATCAATAAGTTTTGTGTTCAGAAGTTTCGAACACGGAGAAAATTATGGGTATTGCAACAAAAACTGTGAACTCCATCCGTGCACGACAACGTAAATGGCTGACTGATTTGGCAATTTTGACTGACATCACAAAACAATTAAATACCATTAAGTTGGAGCTTCAAGGTAAAGGAAAAACTATTATTGAGATGATTAGCGCAGTGAACGCATTCAAAAGTAAATTGCAACTTATAATAGATAGATCTTATGATAGATCAACTGAAAAGAAAGGATCTGAAACATTTTCCGTCTTTGAAAGCAAGGATTCCTCAGTTGAATTATGATACATATGAGGCTGCGCTATTAAATATTTTGGGACAATTCAAAATCCATTTTTATGATTGCAGTAAATTGGACAATAAAGCATCATTTATGAGCTATCCTTTATCATGTAAAAACATCGAGGAATTAGCTACTGAAATAGCAAGTCAGTTTAATATGAACTCATGTTCTGTAGAAAATGAGTTGGTGCAGATTACATCAGATATACATCTCGAAGCTACAGCATCTGATACAAATTTCTGGGGATTTATATCAGAAGATAAATATCCGAATCTAAGGCAAATCGCCCTTCAACTGACGGCCATGTTTGGTCCACTCACGTGTGCAAGTCTGCATTTCCTGAAATGAAGATAATAAGGTCAAAATATCGCAATCGCTAACTGAATATCATATATCATCATGCTTGCGATTAGCACTCAGTGGTTACGTACCATCTTATGAAAATTATGCTGAGGACATGCAGTGCCACGCTTCAATATCCAAAGTCACTTCTTAGTTAAGTTTAACACCACATGTAACTCTTTTCTTCTGTAACATCAAATAAACTCGCAATTCTGAATAACTATGAGTTTTTTCATTGATATTATAGAGAAGAACCTAACTAAACCCAACCCAAACCTTGACTAAAATAATGTTTGTTGTGCGAAAAGCTAATATCTATATATGCTACGGTACACCCTACCTAGGTATGTAGGTAGATAGGGTGTATCGTGTATGTACGACAACCCTGCATCACACATACTTGCCCCCTCTCAGAGCCGATAGAAATCAGTCCAAAAATATTGAGGTCGATCGCCAGCAGTTCAAATTTGAGCACCCCTGGCATACAGTAAGGCGCATTTTAAAACTGAACTTTGAGAAAGCGGCGGGTCTCAATGGAGGAGCACCAACTAATTTGAAGAAATGTGCTCCAGTACTTCTATTTTAAATCGTCTGTTTCAGATTTCGAATGAGAGCTAGACGTTTCAGGGGTGATGGAAAGCTAGAAGAGTACAAAATTTCGAAGAATGGTTTCCGTGGACAACGATCAACAACCAAGGAGTATGTCGAATCAAGAGCCATTGTTCTTGATATCTGAAAGGCTTTTGACAAGGTTTGGCACGTAGCCTTGATGGATAAACTAATCGCATATGGACTTCCTGAAAAAAATGCGTGGTTGGATTAGTAGCTTCACCTTCATTAGATCGATTCAGGTGGTGGTTGATGGTATAACAGGTGAATCCTTGAAGATTAATTCAGGAGTACCCTAGGGTTCCATACTCGCTCCAAATCTTTTAATTTTGCTTCACTCCACTGAATACAGAATGTTTGGGGAAAACTATACCTCATAAATATTAATGAGTGAGACTGACAAAGATACCAATAGAGCATAGAGATTTGGAAAAGATATCAGAGTGAGGTAGATTGAACTTGGTGAAATCTAACGCGAGAAAGACGCAATAAACAACGTTATCTAGAAATTTCACTGCTGGAGAACTTTCTCTAATTATGCGAAGACATTGAATTGTCTCAGGAACGAGACATGAATGATGCCACTCGGCGTCATTATATGAATGCTTTTGTACGAAATGGCTGCCTCATCTGTAATACTGTTTCTATGAGAATCCTCACGAAACATTCTTTACATCTATTGGATAGTGTCCAGAAGAAAGCAGTACTCCTCGTTGACCACCCGGAGACCTCGCGAGATCTCCAACCTCTCGGTCAAAGCTCTCTGGATAAATGCTCTGAATCAGGGGTGCTCAAACATGAACTGCTGACGATCTATCTCAATATTTTTAGACTAATTACGATCGACTCTGAGATGCTGCAAGTATTTGTGATACAGGGTCGTCGTACATATACGATACACTCTACCTATCTAGGTAGGGTGTTTCGTAGCATATATAGATATTAGCTTTCCGCACAATATACTTTGTTTCAGTCAAGGTTAAGGTTAGGTTTAATAAGGTTTTTCTCTATAATATACATGAAAAACTGATAGTTATTCAAAATTGACAGTTTACTGGTTCTTACAAAACAAGAGAGTTACATATGGTGTTAAAATTTACTTAGGAGTGAATTTGGATGTTGAAGCGTGGCACTGCATGTCCTCAGCAGAGGTACTTTTCATATGATGGTACGTAACCACTGAGTGCTAATCGCAAGCATGATGACATATGATTGTCAGTTAGTCAGATTGAGATATTTTGGCTCAATTATCTTCACTTCTGAAAATGCAGACTCGCACAAGTAAGTTAACCCAAACATTGCCGTCAGTTGTAGGGCGATTTGCTCTAGATTCGGATATTTATCTTCAGATATTAAACACCAGAAATTTGTATCAGATGCTGTAGCTTTGAGATGTATATCTAATATAATCTGCACCAACTCATTTTCAACATATGAACATGAGTTCATATTAAACTGACTTGCTATTTCAGTAGCTACTTCCACAATGTTTTAAAATGAAAAAGATAACTCATAAATGATGCTTTTATTTTCGATTTAATGCAATCATAAAAACGCATTCCGAATTGTCCCAAAATATTTGATGATTCAGTCTCATACGTATCATAATTCAACTGAGGAATTCTTGCTTTTAAAGACGGAAAATGTTTCAGATCCTATCTTTTCAGTTGATCTATCATAAATTGCAATTTACTCTTGAATGCGTTTACTGCGCTAATCATCTCAATAATAGTTTTTCCTTTACCTTAAAGCTCCAAGTTAATGGTGTTTAAGTGCATTCAAGTCAGAAATGCCAAATCAGTCAGCTATTTTTCGTTTTTCAACATTTGAGTATCATCACCTATTTTGTCTAGAAAAGCTGTTATTTCGGGCAATAATTCTTGAAACCTTCCTAGGAATTTTCCGCGTTTCAACCACCTGACGTCCGTGTGAAGAACTAAATCAATGTGTTCAGCTGATTTCCTATCTACAACTGCAACTTAAAGAGCCGCCGTTGCAAGCTACGTGAACGGATGGAATTCACAATTTTTGTTGCAATGCCCCTAATTTTCCTCCGTGTTTGTTGATGTAAAATGCAATGGAATGAAAAGAATTAAGGGAAATCTTCATTAGCTCGACACAGTGCCACAAAACCGTTTTTGTTTCTATTGCTGGTGCTCCTTCGGTTGTAATGCACACTAATTTATATATTGGTAGCTTGTAATTTTTGCGAAATTGATGAAAACGTCATAAATATCTTCGCCACGGGTCTTCCCCTTCAGAGGAACGATTGCCAAAAATTTTTCCGTAGCCAACATGTCATTGAATATCATCCGAATAAAAATACACAGCTCAACAGAGTGTGTCATACCGGTGGATTCGTCGAATTATAAAGGAAAGTATCTACATTTCATGATATCATGTTTTAGTTCATCTGCCATTTCCTGACTCATGACTTCAATACGCCTTGTGACAGTCGGACGAGATAACTGAAGTTTTTCAAAAGCAGACATGATTTCTGTTTTATTTGTAAAATCTCCAAATGAAATCTCACCCGCTGCAATAAATGCTTCGTTCACAGCCGATCCATCTTCGAATGGTTTCTTTTGTTTCGCCAATATATGAGATATCTTTAATGACGCGATCGTAGCAGCTTTTGATTGTTTAGCTGGTCTTGTGAACATGCTTTGTTCTTTTTTCAAACAAGATATCAAATCACGTACCTTTCGTTTTCATAATTCATTCTGTGGCGAAAAATCCTCCTCATATTTTTTATGAACTAACCACGCTTAGGTATTGCAACTTACGCACGACAAATAAGACAAATGCAAGTATCCTCCACCATGCAAAAGAAAAATTCTTCCTCCCAATCGTTATTAAAATTATACGTTTTAGATTTCTTCGCTGCACTCATTTTGTACTATTTAGTAACAAACTTTGTATCGACGTAGTATTGCCTTCAAAATACCATTCAGAATGACTCCAATTCCTGCAGGCGCATTATTTATATTGGCGTGAATGAAAGTCTCGAATCTTCCCGTCAAACGCGCCGACCAAAATTTCTAGAAAAGCGGCAAGAATAAAAAACGCGACTTTTCTTTGACAAGTACCGCGCGTTCCTTTGTTGAAGCCGCCTTTTGCCCCTAGCAGAGTGTTATTTTATTATGTAATAAATTTTTGTAGTTTAGTTACCTACTTATTGAAAATTTTTTTCTTCTCGAGATCTCTACTCAAAAAGCACTCGCGAACGACCGTTTGAGCACCCCTGCTGTATGCATGCTGAACGTTACTTCAGACAGATTCGATTGAACAAATGGGATGCTTGGTGGCATCTCTATCTGTAGAGCTATTTGAAATCGAAGGCTTGCACCCACAAAACTAGCGAATTCGATAGACTTGAAGGAAGCAATCCCAGAAGAAATGCGTGTGATTGGGCACCCACTACTGCAGAGAACATGCAATTTTATGTAAATAAATATGTTTTGTCTCTAAAATTGACTAAGCTTTGTTTATTCAAACACCGTTCGATTCATAGGAGTCATCCTGTACCTTGTAAGGTGAAGAAGTAAATTCACTACTACGGAATTCATATCTTCGAAGGTACTAGCTATGGACCTGTATTTATTTATAGTTGATACACCCTTTCTGAGAGATATTTCTTGAAGGGCTCTATTCTCAACGGGAAAAACGCAAGTTGCGTGTTGAATCAAATATTGCGTAGATAACATCATATTGTAAGGGGCTGTAATTACATCTTCGCTTCCAGTTGAATACACACATGCTACAAACCTACGAAAGTGAATACGAAAAATAATTGGAATAGTTACCACTTCTCTATAGTTTTCTGCAAATTCAAAAGTGGAAAATATCACTATTAAGATTCTTGGAATTCTACATCAGTGAAATCATGTCAATAGCAATATTTTTCATTAATAATACAATGAACTGTACAATTTTCAGGTTATGAATCAAAAATCGTAATAATTGAACAAAAAATCGAGGAACTGAATTTATAAGAAACCAGCCACAAATATTGTTCTTCCTGATTACTTCTTTTCGGCAGTTTCACCCACGTCTAGAGCTAGAGAAAAGAACAATTCAGCGTTCGATTTTGGCGAATAATAAAAACCGTGTATTTTAAATTTTTCTAAAATCGGTAAAAGTAAGCTTTTAACGGATTTCAAAAAAAACATCGAAACTATTTTGTGTTTCAATATTATTCCACACGGTAAGAGTTTTCTAGAGTCAAGGTATTGTCTAGCAAGGTTAAGAGTTGAACAACCTTTTTTTGGCATTCTAAATGTTGTATCTTTCCCAGATTCAGCAATCAAAGGGAATAGGCTCGATTACAATATAGTCGACTTAAATTTCCTACTATGCTTCATGTATTGAGAATTACAGCTTTTTGCATTTCTATATAGGTATTCTTATGCTATTCTAATTTCTTAAGGCTATAATACAAACTTTTGGGTATTAACCCAGTCGAAGAAATGATGACAAGAACAATATCTATTTTATCGTGGTGCCACATCTGCTTGATCCCAATAGCAAGGTCTGTGTATTTGGACTTTTTCTCCTGGAACTTGTTCAGCACGTTGTTATTATTCGGTATGGCGACATTCACCAGCATTGCTGTTCTGGCTTTTTTATCATACACCACAATGTCCGGCCTATGATTCGTCACCATTCTGTCAATGATAACAGGCCTATCGTAGTGTAATCTAATAGTCATTTTCCAATACGGCGCCGGTTGATATTTGTAATATGGCTGGAAGGCATTCAGTGGTCCGTACTTGTATGCAAGTTTGTGATGGATAATGTTGCACACTTTATTATGCCAATGAAGATATTCCGAATTGGCCAGTTGTTCGCAGCCGGACTTAATATGCTGTATAGTCTCCGATCTTATATGACATTTCCTGCACTTATCTGTCTGTAATGTTCCATCCTTAATTAGAAACTTTTTTGTGATTGTTTGTGTAGCGATGACTTAGTCTTGAATGTCCATAAGGAATGCTTCTGTTTCCGCGAATAGTTCTCCTTTCATCAACCATATGTTGCAAGCTTCTTTGTCGATGTGTGGTTGATTAATCTCATGATGATGTCGTCCATGCAATTCCTTTCTTGACCATTGCTCTTGTTCTTCAGCATCTGATAGGAACGGCAGATTCAAAAGGTCATCCCTTGTAGCAAAGTTAAAAGCTGTATATCCCTTATCACCCAATGATACCACTCTGTATGGTCAGAAGTGCAAGCTTATGCAGAGAATAATTCTCTGAAATTTTTTATCTGTTCGGTATGTAAGTTGACAACATCTATTAATCTGCGTCCTCCTGCTTTCCGCTTCAGAGTTAATCTTATCACCGACGATTTTGAAAGGTGATTGTTGTACTTTGTCAGCATCGTTCGAGTCTGCCTTTGAATATCATCCATTTCTGTATGTATCCATCTGATTATTCCAAATGAGTAAAGCAACACTGGAATGGTGAAGGTGTTAATTGCTTTGACTAGATTCAACATTGACTTCAGCACAGTCACGCTGACTGTACTCTGAACGAATCTGCTCCTTCGCCGGTTTTTGATCTAGCAATCTGAATTATTGATGTCCGAGATATTTGTACGTTTCGCCATCCCTCATGCACTGTACAATATCACCATTTGGAAGTTGTGTTTCACCATCTATGACTTTCCCTCTTTGAATGTTCAGGGTCTTACATTTTTCAATCCCGAATTTCATAAGAACATCTGCCGAGAACATACTGACAGTTTCAAGCAGATCATCCAATTGCTTCTTGTTCGAAGCATATAATTTGATGTCATCCATATACAGCAGGTGGGAGATTGTGTGATGGTTCTTATCTGCTTTTATCCTAAATTCATATCTTGTTCTACCGAGCATTGAAAACAGTGGGTTCATAGCCAAACAGAACCATAGTGGACTCAAAAAGTCTACTTGAAAAATTCCACGACGTATGGGTATCTCGTCGGTTTAATTGGTTTATTGTTCATGTTGAACTGCAGAGACGTTCGCCAGTGTTGTCTTCAAGAATCCTACCATGACTGGATGAATCTAAGTCTTGTGTTAGAAAAGTGGGTGTTTTCCTTTGATATTGAAGAACATACGTGAACTGTTTCGTTAGGGCTCCATGGAGCTCATTAAACTTCTTGTACTAGAAGTTGTGGATATTATTTATACCTGTGGTCTTCCAATTGTTGGTCGCTCTTACTACTATTGCGATTTCTTTCTCCGTTATTCTTTCGAATTCCATAAGCTTATTATCATTATTATTATTATTATTATACAAAAATAAGGGCCGAGGACAAGGTCAAATAGAAGCCCCAAACAAATCAATATATACTTATATTAAATACGATACAAAATAGCGTGTTTAGCTCTGCCGACACGAACTTTAAGATAGGATGAGTACGTAGTGGTAGAATGCGAAGAATTATGCGAAAAGAGTTTAGTCAAGTCCATTTTTAAATAAGTTCAACGATGAGGCGTCCACAACCTCTGCGCATAAGCTATTCCAAGAGTCAAATATCCTGTTTGAGAAGAAATGTTGACGAAGCGTTGTCCTCAACACCTCTTTCGTAACTTCAGCGCATGACCCCGCAATCGTGCATCAGTGTTAGGTGTGAATATGCTTGCCAGATTGGCATAGTCGAACTTTAATATTCGATAGGCGAATGTCAGGCCTCTACGAAGCCTACGCTGACAGAAAGGCAAAATGTTAGAGTTACGCAGGCGATCATTATAACTTGGTCTAAAGCGGCCGAAGAACATTCGTGTCGTACGGCGTTGTACTTTTTCTAATAGGTCCTTTTCACACGCCAAAACCGGACACCAAACTGGACCGGTGTACTCCAGCAACAGACGCACATAAGTTTTATAAAGTTTTATAGTGGAACTGAAGGAGACTTCTGCGAACGACTTTCTGATTAGGTAGATCAGAGATTTTGCACGTTTGCACACAGAACTGATGTAAGCAGACCAGGACAGGTCACTGCTGACAGTTACTTCTAAGTCGACGCAGAAGGGTACAGGTCTCCATACATATTGCATGATGCACAGGGATTGTTTTTCACAAATGCAGAATGACACATTTCATGGAGTTAAGTGGAAGTCACAGATCGAAAAATTTTAGTTTTTTGAACTCTTGATGGTATCTTGAACTATCATAAAAGTTGAAGAAAATCATCTACAATTTCTAACTTAGACCTTTCTTTGTACGACTAATCATTTCTAAGATAGTGCGGATAGGGCTGAAAGCGCAAACGCGTATCTAACGCAATGCAAGAACAGCCTCCAAATATTATCTCGTTTGAAAATGATTATTCAAAACAAAAATTACATTTATTAAAAAACTCTCCATTCATAAATAACTACGCTGTATTCACTTGTTACTTCAGTGGTTATCAGGTCACCTGTATCAATTGTAGAAAGTTAATCCTTTAAGGTTTTTATTGAAGGAGCACAACAATTAAGTGTTTCAACGAAAATTATTTGGAGGCAAATATTTGATACGAAAATTGCAGGGCTATACACAGAATATGTAGAAAATACAAAAGAACAATTGAAAAAGTTGATGTTATATGCCCCACGTCCAATATCTGAGTGTAGCTGCTCATTGGATTGATTGTGATATATTTATTCGAAAAAGTATAATTATGGCTTGCAGCAGGTTTGAGGGAACACATAGTTCTGATAATGTATCTAAGCTGATTGTAGAGATTCATTCTGAATTTGTTTTGACACTATCAAAAACAATAAAGATTATTACAGACAATGGATCAAATATAGTCAAAGGTTTCGAAATATATGGAGAAGATTCAGAAACATAAATAAGAGAAAGAGATTCTCTTCTAAAATATTGGATTTATGCATGCCCTATAATATAAACGATGGTATTGGTGATAACCCTAAAGAAATTACTCATTAAATTAATTAGAGGAGCCAAATCTAAAAGATGGCATAGTAGCATCCGTATCTAATGAATAAAGTGTGTGCCAAAACCCAACGAAGAATTCATCCAAAAAGTATTTGTTTCATAAGTGAGGAAGATAAAACAGAAAACGTAAAGCGTTCCCAAGACCCTGACTCAGACTCTTATAAAAAGAAGGAAAAGAACTGAATCTCAATATATGTTTGTTGAGGACTCTTTAGCAACCAGTGATAATGGCTATACTTCAAAATATCCGGGCACAATACTGAAATATCTAGATTTTACTGTAGGATTCTTGAACATGTATTCAAATGTAGAGAAACTTTTAAATATAAAAGGTTGAGACGTGGTTAACTCTCACTTGTCAAAAAATCACTACACAAGAACGGTGGGTGCTATGGTGGTGGCGCTGGTTTCGTTTAGAAGGGCTGTTCGTGTACTTTGTAGTCTTAAACATGTCTTGGTCGGGTGAGCAACGCGCGTTTGTTGTTGAAACCTTTATCAAAACAAGTGATTCAGTTATCGTGACGAAGCAAGCCTTCCGCACGAAGTATCGTTTGAACTCTTCTCAGAGTGTTCCCGATCGGGAAACAATCTTGGCGTGAATGCTAAGATTCAGAGCAACAGGATCTACACTAAATTGAAAGAGACTTGGCCCACCTGTCACCTTTAGAACCCCTGAAAACGTTGATCAATTGAGGGCGTCGATTGAGAAGTCTCCATCGCGTTCGGCACGCAAACATGCTTCTGCTCTTCAGATTTAGGCTCAAACAGTGAGACGAATTTTGCATAATGACCTCGGCTTATACCCATACAAAATCATGGTTGCACAGAAATTATCCCCGACGGATTATGGACTGTTGCAAAATCACAATCAGAACGTCACAACGAACGAAGAAAAAAATTTTTTTAAGTCAACAAATTTCGAAAAATCTCAACAAATTTCAAAAACCATTGAACTTAGGTATGAGGAATATCGAACAAAGTCACCTTCATTTGATCTTACAAAGCTAAAATCATCGAAATATATAGGGTGTTCTATTCCAAAAAAAACATAAATTTGATTTGTTCCTCAGAAACGGAACACCCTGTATATTCAAATTATTTTTGAATTTTGACCGTGACAGGAGTTTATCATATTGCGAGGAGAAAATTTCATAATGTACACACTGTATATTACACACATGAAAACATATTGTATAATTTTCTATAAATGTTATCAAATGAGGTTGATGTTACCTATCAATTTCAGGAAAATACTCCTCCAATTGTTGCAATATAAAACTTCCTAGTCCCGAACCTGTTCCTCCACCCACAGAAAAAACCAGCAAAAATCCATGCAGACAATCACATCTTTCTGCGTATTTCGTGACAACTTTCAGAATTTTATTTTTGAATTTTGAACCGTGCGTGTGATAACCCTCTGCCCAGTTATTTCCAGATCCTGGGTGATTGGTAATTAATGCTCTCTTGTCAAATAACCCTTTCAATTCTGAATTCGAGAACCTAGAAACAACACTCTCCTCCATATCGATACAAATAACCTGAAAATAGTTCAGAAATACATGTAATTTTTTTGGTTTCAAACGCTCTATTATTTCAGCAGAAATTTCATGATTTGCACGGTTATTACTATCATACAATGTTAGTGAGAAATATGAAAGTAAAAGGCATCTTGGTAACTACAGAAACTTTTCATTTCTTGAATCAAATTGAAGATTACAAACATACTAAGATCCAAACACCACAAAGAGCACAAAAGTGAGAATAGAACTACAGCAGCAAGGGTTCCTCATCATTCCATTATGAAAATAAAATGTCGTTTTTTGTGGTGTTTCTGAAAATTCACAGTCTTCACATTTTTTTGTATTCCAACTGAAAGACATTGATTCCGGGCAAATTTCAGTTTTCTTAGTTCCACCTCAAAGTAAAACTGATTACAAATGAATCATTCAAAATATTGCCCATCGCTAGATACAACTTTTTCCCATCTTTCTGGCAGAGCTCGAATACCGTGACGGTAGAAGTGTTCGTCTTCTGAGGCTATCCACGAATCAAGTCATTTTTCGAGCTCTTCATATGAGCGGAACTGCTTTCTTTTTGCCGTTGGAGCAGTTGTTCACAGGCGAAAAAACGACGCTCAACGTCTCTTGGCTTCAAATCATAAAGAACCCAAGTTCCTCGCTTTTGAATCATTCCCAACGAATGCAATCGCTTGAAAATGGCCTGGCGGGTAACTCCTAAGGATGAAACAAACTCTCCTTGCGTTTGGCACGGACCCTCATCGAACAATGCCTCTAATTCAACGTCTTCCTTCACGGAGACGGTTGTTCACATCGAAATCACCGTTTTTGAAGCACCGGAACTAATCCAGGCACGTTTCCCCTAGAGCAGCATCTCCGAAAACTTTTTGGACCTCTCTATGAGCTTCAGCCGCCGTTTTCCTCGAATGAAGAAGAAATCAGCACTTCCTGTAAATTACGATTATTTGGCACAAAATCAGAAATTTTCTCTACCTAAAAGTATATGACGCAAAAACAAAATCACTTATGTGTCAGAGTGGTTTGAATTCCATATGTCTAAGCTTTGTTCAAGACGTTCTTGATATGTAAAAATCGACCAGCACTTACTGCTGGAGCCACCTATTGACGAACAGCGAGAATTTAGTTGCGTACCTAATATTTAGACGTTCTTTCAAATAACTTGCAAACACTTTTGGAGAATATTCCACTTGCCAGTCGGCAGAATATATGGTTCATGCATGATGATGCCCCACCACATTTTAGTTTAGCAGTTTGATATCATATAAATGCGACCTATCCCTATCGATGGATAGGACGAGGTGGACCTATCGCATCGCCTCCAAGGTCACCAGAGCTGAATTATTCATATTTTTATCTCTGGGGCCTTCAAAAATGCCAAGTTCATGCTGTACCCGTTAGAGATAAAGATATGCTGCTCGAGAGCATAACTTGTTATTCTAATGAGATTAAAAACAATCTGCAAATTTATATTAAAATACAGAGATCTCTTGTTTCGAGAGCCAGATCTTGCATGAGAGTTGGTGGTTATCAACTTGAACAGATACTGTAAATAGTGTCTATGTAGTAAGGTTCGAATAATTTAAATAAATAAAAAAATAAATTAATACAAATATTCAGGGCCCCCGCAACCAAATGTGCAAAGTGTCAATGCACACGGGTGCCATCTTTTAGGGGCGCCAAAACCCAGGATCCAAAAATAATATTAAAATAAAAGATGAGGTATTAAATAGGATTAGGTATAAATACACACGAAATTTTATTAGTATATCATCCAGTTACTGCCGATTCCTATGTTGCGAGAACATGTCAGGCGGCAGTTTCTTGATTTTTCCTGTTCAGACATGAATAACGCCTGGAGCGCTATAAAAGCGATGCAACGCCACAGGCGTTTTTAAATCAGTTTGTTCACTGGACCGTGCAACAAGTGAATAAAAACAAGTAATCCTAATAATTTTTACATATAAAGTTATTTTTATTTTGTCAAGTGTGGCGTTGTGTTGTGTAATATTTTGTTTACAACTTTTTTTTTAAATTAAGTGCCGAATACCTGCAAACTGCAATTTTAACGCCTTGATTTTTTATAAAATGGTAAGTGTTCCCTACTTTTTACTATCAACATTAACCCTCTATAGGATATTGGTTATAATTAATTTTTTCAGCTAAATATCTTTTTATTAATTGAAATGTCATGTACGAGTTTGAAAAAGGAACTGGTTCTATCCATAACTCGCTTTGTTTTTATGCTATTGATCTTTTTGAAAAACCATTTTGTAGGGTTTTTTAAGGGCTATAAGATCAAATTAGTTTAATATCTTTTTTGACTTTAATTCTGAAAGGATTCAAGCTGAAAGGGCTCGAACAAATTGCTTCTTACTCAAATACGCAAACTTTAATCGGCCATTTCCTACTTAATTATAATCTGCCCTATAAAGGGTTGAGAACTATTGGCTACTTAGTTAACTTTAAGAATATTTCCTACCCTACCCACATGGTGCTTATTATTGTGGTTACTTTAGAAGTTAATTCCTAATTCCCATGAGTACTAATTATTTGTTTTTTCAGGATAAAAGAAAGAGACCTTCAGGTGCGAAGTTTCGCGAGCAAAAGAAACTGAGACTACAAGAAAGAAGAAAAATGGTTGGATCTTTAAAGCATGTCTTGCAAAACAATCGAGATTCCACGGAGACTATCGATGTTGATGAGACCGAATCGTCCGAATCTCAAGATTCTAAATCCGTAATATCAATAACCGTGAGTGGACCATCTGAAATTTCAACAGTACCATCAGGTCCTGCAACAAGTGGCAGCGGTTGTAGCAGCAAAACAGCTTCTAGTGATGCTGAGCCCGATGAAGCGATGACAGCATCCTCGTCTACAGCACTTGAACAATCCACTTCAGGTAATTCAGCTTGTGTGAAAAGTTCGGTAATGTCAGCTACCGAAATACCGGCTGCAAGTGACACTTTCGATGAAGGCTGTTATGAGGCTAGTATCGATATAATTCCGTCCGACCCCGGTTTCTTGCCCGAAAGAATCACCAATGAGATGGATAGAATATTGGTTAAACGTGGTCCGCCCTTGATTGACATCAGTTTTAGCTTTCCTAGTAATAAAGAAAAGAGAAAGTTTTCGTGCAAATACTTTGAAAGAAATCTAGCAAATGGAGAAGAAGTCGAAAGGGCTTGACTTATTTACTCTATTTCTAATGATTCTGTATTTTGTTTTTGTTGTAAGTTGTTTTGTAAATTTAAAACTCCTAACGCTTTTTGTGATACAAATGGAGTATCTGCTTAGCAACACTCGTCTTTGCGAATTGAGAGACACGAAACGTCAATTTTACACAACAGTTATATAAACACTGGGTAAATTTTAAAAAAATGTTGGAGACATCTATGAGTGTTAATGCTCATCATCTGCGGATTTTAGAAACGGAAAAAAATATTGGCGAGACGTGTTGGAAAGAATTATTGCGATTGTTAAGTATTTATCTACACAAGGCTTGGCATTTCAAGGTTCTTCTCAATTGCTTTTCGAACATGATAATGGAAATTTTCTAAAAGCTGTTGAGGTGAATGCCTCTTTTGATTCAGTGATGAGGCAGCACGTTAGCCGAGTGTACAACTCCCAAAAAAATCGGTTGAAATGACACATTATTTTAACGTGCAAATACAGAATGAAATAATTGAATTATTGTCGTCTAAAGTAAGAAATAATATCTAAGAAATGGTTCGCAGTTCAAAATATTTTTCAATAATATTAGATTTCACACACTAGTCATACTGAGCAAATTAGTCTTGTTCTGAGGTATGTTCTCCTTAACACCACTTCAAAAAACGTTGAAGTTAAGGAAAGTTTTATTGCGTTTAATAAAATTAAAAATATATTAAATTTAGAATTAAAACATATTAGGAGACAAGGTTATGATAATGGGACAAATATGAAGGGAAAACATGTTGATGATCTTGATGCGAATCCGAAAGCGCTTTTTGTACTTTATGCGGCTCATACTTTGAACTTAACAGTAAATGACGCTTCTAAGGTGTCAGGTGCTTTAATAAACTTTTTTGATCTTGTGCAAGAGTTATATAATTTTTTTTCGTCATCCACAAAAAAGTGGTATGTTTTGAGAAAAAATGTCCCCGGGTTAAGTTTGAAGCCTCTAAGTGAGACAAGATGGCCCAGCAGAATTGACGCAATAAAGCACCTTAAGGTTTATTTAATTAAAGTTTGTCAAAGTTTTCTAGTAGAAGCTGAAGATGATTCCTTTCACATTGATGCAAGACATAGAGCGAGTTCCCTTTTAACGTCTGTGCAAAATTTTCAATTTATTTGTCGAATTATTATTTGGCATGACGTTTTATTCCATATAAATATTGTCAGCAACAAATGCAAAGTGCTACAATTAATATTAAAGTATGCTAAACCTACCTAAAAAATTTTGTTGATCACTTCCAGCAATATAGATCTAATCAATCATTTCAAGAAATTCTTGTGCAAGCGAAGGAAGTAGCATCCTTTCTCGATATTGAAGAAGACTTTCCACCATTACCAACGGTTAGGAGGGAATTTAAACCAAAACTGTTTGACTAAAGGACAAAAACCGCCTTCAAAATTAGTATTTTCTTGAAAAAATTATAGATCAAACTATAACCTCTCTAAAAACCCATTTGACTTATTAAATGAGTATGATAATATTTTCGGATTTTTTAGCGACATATTCAAATTAAGTGACAGCGATCTTTTAAAACATTGTTCTATTCTTCAAGAGCGACTGACAGATCAGGATAATAAGGATATACACTCCAATGATCTGTTTAACGAAATTTAAGCGTTAAAGTTGTTTTCATTACCTGATGATACTGACCCCTTAAGTATTTTACAATATATATTTGAAAACAATTTAATCTCCACCTTTCCAAACTTTCAGCATTTCACTAAGAATTTTTTTGACATTGCCATTGACATCTGTAGCTTCTGGCGAACGATCTTTTTCAAAGTTGAAAATCTTTAAAAATTATTCAAGATCGACAATGATTCTAGAAAAATTGTCTGGGCTAACAATATTAGCAATTGAACTTTGCAACAGCAAAATCTCGGAAAATATCGCTACTACAATAGCTATCTTTTATTTTTCTATTGCACCTAGACCTAGCTATCATTTTTGATTCTAAAATTTTAAAAGTTCGCTAGGTATTTGTTATTAGAAATATCTGCATATTTTTTAAAATATCTAAGTATAAGTAGAAAGTAGTACAAATATATTTATATATTTAGGGGGTTTTACCCCGACGAGTTGCCCATATATCTGTTCATGCAATCAAACTGATTTCATGAAAAAATATAAATCCACCACCCGGTAATTAATACCATTGCCAGGCAATGATTATAATCAAACCATATCCTGGAGTAATTATATATTAGGATAACGTTAAATGTTATGAGAATATATCAATCTACCAGAATATATACATACTATAGCATCATCAGACAATGATATCAATTTACCAACGAGTAGTGTCAGAGGCTTTCTCCCCGGAAAATCCAGTGTACGGACCTTAGTCAAGTAACACTGAATGTTACTCATTAATAGTTTCCTTTGTGTGAAGTGGTGAACGATCGAATAGAATACTGCTCTGAATATAAATATGACAAAATTGTCAGTTAATTATATTACATTTATATAAACAAATAAATAAAATATGAAATGAGATTCTGAGCAGTATAAACTAAAGAGAAACCTATGACTCTACCTCATTATTATTTTCGGAAAGAAACCTACGAAGAATATTACAAGATTTGATGACTGTTATCTTTTGTAACTGTTCAAACAAATTTTTCTTCAGACCCAAAATCTCAATACTTTTGTGAAGATTTCTAGGAATAACGCCTGTTGTAGAAATAATAATCGGTAGAATAAATATTTTCTTCATTTTCCACATTTTTTAATCTCGTCGCCAAGCATCATATATTTAGAAATTTTTTCATTGTATTTATTTTGTATGTTATGTGTGTCGGGTATAGCAATATCAATTATATATGTTATTTGATTCTGTTTATCATTAAGAACGATATCTGGTCTATTGTGTTTTACAGTTTTGTTGCACAGAATTGTTTTATCAAAATAAAGTTTATATTTGTCATTTTCACAAATAATCTCAGGTTCATATTTTTGAAATTTTTTCTTCTGGGAATTAGGTCATGTTTAATTCCTAGATTGAAGTGAATAATATCAGCGACGGCATTATGTCTTTCTGAATAATCTGTTGAAGCAAGAACTGAGCAAGATGATAATATATGAAAAACTGTTTCTGAAGAACAGAAACATCTACGGCAAGAATCATCTATATTTTGTTTGATGATATGTTTTCTATAATTCCTTGTGAAAACAACCTGGTCCTGGATCGCAATTGCCAAGCCTTCTGTTTCAGCAAACAATTCTCCAGATACTAACCATTTATTCGATGCAATTTCATCAATATAATCATTTTTCAATTCTTTAGGTGCTTTCCGTGTAATTCCTTCTGCATCCAACTTTCTCTTTTAGAATTATCATCAAATATATCAAAATCTACCTTTTGCATTGTCAAGTTCAGAGGTGTAAGATTATAATCTGAAGCAACAACAATATCATGTAATTTAGACGTTCTCTGTTTATCATGAAAATGGGAACGTAGATGAAAAATCTGTTTACTATGAAGATTATTCAAATCAATTAATCCACGACCTCCAAGATGTCTAGGTAGTGTAACTCTCTGAACAGCTGACTTTGGGTGGTGCTTACAGAGCATTTTCCTCGTTTGACATTGTAACTCATTTAGATCAGTTTTAGACCATTTAATAATTCCAAAAGAAGATGTAAGAATAGGAACAGCATAGGAGTTGATAGCTCTGAAAAGGTTTTTACTAGTTAAATAACTCTTGATGATAATTCTAAGTCTTTTGTAATATGAACTTCTAATATTTTCTTTAGTGCTGCTATGGTTAATTGTCTTCTCTTGACAAAATCCAAGATATTTATATGTATCTCCTTGATGCATTGGCTCGATTTCGATATTGGAAATCTTTATATAATCAGAGGTGATCTTTCCTTTTTCAATAGAAAGATTTTTACATTTTGGAAGCCCAAATTTCATATGAATATCATTGGAATAGTTGAAAGTAATCTCAATTAGACTTTTAAATGAGATCTGGTTCCGGCATATAATTTAATATCATCTAAATAAATTAAGTGACTTAATTTGAATTCAGTTAATAAACTCTTTATTTTGAAGCCGAAACTAGTAGCATTTAATTCATGAGATAATGGATTAAGGCAAAGACAAAACCAAAGAGCACTTAAAGAATCACCCTGAAAAATGCCTCTTTTGATTGGAATTACTTCGGATTTTAACGATTCTTTTGAAATATTTAAATAAAGATTGGTTCTCCAATTTTTCATTACAAATTCAAGAAAATGACAAAGTGTCTCATCAATTTTATAAATTTCCAAAATTTCTTGAAGCCATGAATGGGGAGAACTATCGAAAGCCTTTTGGTAATCAATGAAGGCTGTATGAATATTTCTCTTCTTAGTTTGAGCTTGATTCAAAGCAACAGAATCAATTAAAAGTTGCTCTTTAGTACCAAGGTGTTTTTTTCTACATCCTTTTTGATGTTCGGAAAGAATATTATATTTCTCCAAATGTGCATAAATTTTTTGGGTAATACATGCAGTTAGAATTTTATATATTGTTGGAAGGCAAGTAATTGGTCTATATTGAGACGGATCAATAGTATTATCACTTTTCGGTTTTAAATAAGTAATTCCTTGTGTGAAAAATAAAGGAGTAGCTGAGGGGTTCTTTATTATAAATGAAAAATATTCAGCCAATTTTTCATGAACGCAAGAGAATTTCTTGAACCAAAAGTTATGAATACCATCAACACCTGGAGATTTCCAATTTTTTGTGTTTGATAACTGATGTTATATCTTCGTTTGAAAATTTTTCAAATTGCATGCATTCTATTTTAGAAAATCGAGACCTTTCATTTAAAATCCAACTTGCATTGAAATTGTGTTGCCTTGGCACTGCCCAAATTGAAGACCAATAATCAGTTAAAATATCAATTTTAGGAACTCCATTTCCAGAAATATATATATATATATATATATATATATATATATATATATATATATATACATGTAGACATTAGACAATATTTCTGTTATTTGTTCCTAAAAATGTGATTTATTTTAGGTTATTTTCTAGTATTTATAAACAACGAGTCAACGTGTCTGTATCCCATTACTTAAGTAAATGTTTAAGAATGGGTGTGAGCAAAAATTTAATTTGTTACGATTTTGTGCTGTTTGTTTCATTTTGATATTTTAGTCTACAAATAAATATGACTTCTAAAGTTCAGTTTTTTGCTTTATTTCGAGTACCTACCTACCTACCTCCTACCTTTAAAAAAAAATAAAAAAACATGATCCAAAATGCCTCAAGGAGCGCAAAAATCAATTTTGCACACAAGCGCCAGTAGCCCTCACGGGGGCCCTGCAAGTATTTATATGGAAAATATCGTTGCTCTTCGAGTTAGTTTTTCTCGTTACTGGTTAATTTTTTCGAGATCTAACAGGTGTAACTTTTTACGTAGAAAACTTTAAAATATCTATGAATACTATTAGATTCGTAAAACACTTATCCTTTAAAAACTTAAAGAGTAAAGTGTTAGTGGTAGTTCACCCTGAGCACATATGGAGAGAAATTGAAAACCGAAAACAACATTTCATAAAATACTATTTTTTAAACAATGTCTTGAATTTCAGAAAATTCCGTTGAAAACACAGATTTTATCGTAAAAAATCAATACATTTTTTTTAATTTAGGGGTAAATATATCAGCAGGGATTCATTTTAGGAAAAAATTTCATATTGAGTTACGACCTTATTTTGACGAGATCTATCGAATTCCAAGAGATTGAAACCTAATTCTGGGACACATGTATGAACTAAACAGGGTACAGTGTTATATATCACGATCAAAAAATGATAGTGACATGTTAAGGTACCACAAAAAACTTAAAATCATGTTCAAATTATCCTCAAATTTCGAAACTTATTGTTTCTAGATGACTGAAAATTTTGAGATGTTACAAGAAATACTCATAATTTATTTAAATAACTTCGTTAGGTGACTATTTGATGAGATACTTCACTCTAGCTTTCACGTTATTCGCTTCAAGATCCTCTAAATTCGAGAAGGAATAATCTCTTTTGCTTGTGCAAATATCGAAAAAACTGTTAAATGTTTCAACGCAACATTTTTCATTCGTCGAAACTTCCTCTTTGTTTGTAGCTTCACCTAAATGAATCCCATATTCCCTTAGAATTGAATACCACAATAAGCCACCAATTTGGTTACCACATTGTCCCACTGAAACCGCAACAAAAGAAAAAAATAATCAACGAAAAATTAATTGAATCGTACGTGCACGCTTCGTACATACCTTGAATAATTAAAAATTCACTCATAATGCTTGGTTTTTCTTCTCTGAAATATTTCAACGGTAAATAAACTACATTCTCCGCCTACATTACTTCTCATAAATACTTTTAACAGTTTATGTTTGACATTTATGTCATGGAGTGTTCTACAGTTTCATAAAAGATGTGTCATGTTTACAAACAATTGATCATAGAGCTCAATTTCAGTGAGCGATAGATGCGATTGTTGTTTTTCTTTTATGTCAAATATTATCTCTCAACACATTTTCTAAACGGATATTTAGTCCTTTGAAATATTACATTTGCTTTGCATTTTGTAGAGAAGAAATTTTATTGTTGGGACATGTGGGGGGGGGTCAATAGAAGCTCAACTTCAAGTTTGTGAAGTTGCAGCCTTTATCCTCCGGCCGCCATCTTCAAGAATGGGTGCAAACATATATTCTGCGATATCTCGGAAACAATATCAAATCAAGACTCAATTTGTAGCAAATCACTTCATCTACAAATAAATCTATATCACTTTTTGCTGTAAATGAAAAATTTCGAAACTGATAAGCAGAAACGTGGAAAAATTCTTATAAATTCTTATAAAAACTTTTTATTTTTTCATTTATTTTTTTCATTATTCATATTATTTGAGACCAATCTTGTAGATGGTCTTTTGAGGAACATTTTCACACCACAAAAATTGTCGCATCACCTGGTATTCTGAGTTCCACAATCGATAGCAGCTCGATCGCAATTTCTTTGTCAACATATGTTTTTGGACAGATGAGGGGGAAAAATCTTATCTATGTAGAAACATTTGTTTCCATATGATCTCAAACACGTCTGAAACAAGAATGAGTTTATTTGACTATCAGTATTCATTCAATTTCTCTTTAGTTTTCATGCTGGATTAATGCAAGTTTTCTGTGTTTCTTGTTGATTTTTGAATCTTTCAATTTATTGTAATGGCTGCTGAACGTCCTGGACGCTATTTGAGTGATCATGTAGTGGTAAGAACTCTAGAGGAGGGGCGAAGCCAACGTTACGTGGCTAACTTGTTGAATGTTAACCAAAGCACTATTGGGAATATGGAAGAAGGGCTGGACAGGGAAGGAAACGGATAACAACACCAGTTGATGATTGTTGGCTTCGTTTAACTGCACTAAGAGTTCGGCACTGTACGGCTATAATGCTACAAAATAAACTTGCACTTTTCAGAAATGTGCATATTTCATTGCAAAATGTTAGGAACAGGCTCAGAGAAGATGATATCAGACCAAGGGTGGCTTCTACCGGCCCGCGTCTCACCAGAGAGCATGGAGTTGCAAGACTTCAGTTTGCGAGGGAACATGCAAATTGGAGTACTTCAGAATGGTCGAATGTTCTCTTTTCCGACGAGTTCAGGATCTGTCTAGTATCAAATGATAGACGCATGCCTGTATACAGACGACCTAGGGAACGGCATCATCAATGAAATATCCGGTGAACTGAAAACTTCGGAGGGGGCTCAGTAATGGTGCGGGGAGGCATTTTTTCCATGGTCCAACTGAGTTAGTCCTAATGAATGATGGAAGAATGAGAGCGGCCAGATATATCGCTGATATCCTTTCACTCATTGATTGACGAAAACTCAATTTATATGCATGATAATGCTCGGCCTCATGCAGCTAAAGTAGTTACAGAATTTCTGCGAAATGCCGAAATTGATATCTTAAGATGGCCAGCCAGAAGTTCCGACTTGAATCCCATAGAACATGTTTGGCACAACATGGGGTGGAAAATTCAGAAACGTAGGATGCCTTGTGAAACACTCCAACTACTAGAAAATCTGCTTCCTGAAATTCGGAACTCAGTGACTCAAAAATACATCCAAAAATTGTTTGAGGGGCTTCCGAGACATAAACTGGCAATAATTAGGACCCGGGGAGGAAACACTCGATTTTGAAAATGATTAGTAACCATTCGATGCTAATTGATTGGTCTCTCCGCGAATGTTTGAAGATGGTAGAATTTTCTGATTTTTTATTAACTCGAAAATTGTTGATATTTTCCATTATAAACTCATCTCTTTTGAATTATATCTTTTATTTTACACTTCTGAAAGTTACCAAGCGACTCTTGAATGACCAACCTAAAAGTTTATTTAGTATAGTCATAAAAGTAGGATGATGCTTGGGGAGTGTATTTTTTTATTCCATTTGTTTTAAGCGCTGTTACAGCGCTCCAAAGTTGACCGGATTCGTTAATTCTCACGAGAATCCGGTCAAAACGAAATGAATCACTTCGTTTGAAATTTTTTTTCATAATCCCTATATACTAATAACTTTTTCTTACGTTAATACTTATATTTCAACAACAGAAGGCCTACTCCACAAAAACCTTGATAGTGATGTAATCCTTCATATAATTATATTTTCTATCGGTTATCGGCTGCTCTAATCTATTCTTCTTCTTTTTGATGGTCCAGGCTGTGGCTCATTACGTAATTGACCGTCAAATGAAAAGGTAAGGGATATGACTGGTGTTACAATTAGAGTCATTGTTGGAAGTTCATCATCAATTCATTTTCTTCGACTAATTTTGAAATTTCTATTCACATTACATAACATTGGAGGGAGTCGTTTGGCTTTGCACGCCTTTCCGAACAGCGATCAAGTTGGTCTTTTCTTCGTTACCCTTCTTATTCATTTCCCTGTGTATCTAGTTCCCTTACAAAATTAAGAATCTCCATGGGAGCTCTCGTTTTTACTTCGAGCGGCTCTAGCTTGTCGCTACTGAAGTGTATATATCTTTGAAGGGCAGTTGCGATGCAAGAATATGGTCGGCAGTTTCATCGCTCTCTTTACACATTCTTTGTGTTGCCGTTTCCAATTTGTCCATTTTACTGAGATGGTATCTCAGTGAGCAGTGTTCAGTAAGGAGGCCTGTTATAGCCCTCAGCTCGTCCCCAGAGAGATCGTTTTGTCTTCTTCAGCGAAAAGTCAATTAACTTTTTCGCTTGCCTTTGGCCTGGAGTTTTCCTCCAGTATTCTTTTTTGCTAGATTCTTCTCACCGTTCCAGTTCCTGTCGTCTGTGCGGCTTGCTTAGACCGCAGAACGGTTCAGGTCCAATGGATGGGATTCCAGCAGCTGATCTAGCCATTTCGTCAGCGGATTCATTTTCTTGTATGCCTTCGTGGCCAGGCACCCACCACAGGAAAAGTTTGCTCCCCTCAGAAAGTTGCTTCAAGGATTAACGGCATTCCCAGACAGAGATGCTCCGATAACTATGAGAGTTTAGAGCTGTAATCACTGCCTGTCCGTTGAAATGTAAATCTTTGCACCTTTGAGTTTCCTTCGTAGTCCTTCCTGGCAGCAGAGGTTTATAGCAAGTGTTTCTGCTTGCATGATTGTGGAAGTAGAACCCAGAGGCACTGATGACGAGTACCTGGATCCATATATGCTTGCTCCTGTTCTTTCAATCGTTTTTTATCCGATTAGTATATGTTTTGCCAGAGCAATGAAGGCATACTGTCGAACATTTGAGACCAGCTTTTTCTTCAGCCGTACATGCTCCCACAATTTCCTATGCTTCGGCAAAACATTAATTTCATGAGATCTTGGGATGCTGGAGGCTTGGAAGCTTGGATTGGCATTCAAATGTTTTTATGCTTTTTACAATCCCAATCGTCCACATTATTTGTATTTTCCAAGCCACGACTGAATCTGGTGATAAACTTGAAGGTTGTGGAAACGAGCTGTATCTTGGATCGGAAGGAGTGAAGATACACTAAATGAATTTTTAGTTACTATTTTCGAGAATTTTTTGCATCGCACGTCGTCTAGAGAATCGTCTTCATTACCGTCATATAAAAATACAAAAAACCGTTCGCCAACAAGAGTAAGCAAAGACGGATCAACTTCCTCAATGAGAAATAGTGCGGTACCAATAGCTAGCTCAGGATGTTTTTCCATTATTTTTATAAATTTGAGCTTCCTCATATTATAGGCAGCTGATATTGTATCACAACCATAGAAAGCATGAACGAAAATAATAATAGAAAAAAAATGTATTGCACACTTCAAAGAATATGTACGAAAAGAAGACATTCGTATCAACGCTCTTCCATGCCCCCTCGAGTTTATATAAAAATAAGGTATAAAAAATTCAATATAGAACATACACAGTGATTGAAACACAAAGAAAAACAACAATTTCACATTCTTGGATTTCCACGGGTCAATATATTTTTGTAGCCTCTTTGAAGGACTGTAGCGAACAACCAAGAAGACTGGAGAATTCTTCTGTATACGGAAGATGTACTGAACTGTAGGCAAAACATTTCGTGAGCTTAGCTGTACTGTGAGGAAAAATTTCAAACCGATTCTCTACTTTTCGCCGCTGCCTTCCATGAATTGTACTTTTTGGTATCCACAAGTCATACAAATATTTCAGCTTTTCACTTTTATATCTCTTGAACATCATCAGGGCCAATGCCATTTTGTGACGACTCTCGATCTTCAGTATATTTTTGTGATTTACCATGGGCTCAAGTGTTCATATTTTGGTATTAAATCTGTAGTCAATGGTGAGGAAGCTGTAATACACCGGTACACAGTAATCCCACTGTGGGTGAAGTAGAGAATGTATCATTCAGAGCTTGGTTTGTTCATTCAGGATGTATTTGAATTCATATAAAGCTTTAATTTTCATACATCTCTTTATTACATGCTTTCAGAGTTCAGCTAACCATCAAATATGACTCCCAAATTATATGCATTGTCGCTTTCCGGGAGTGCAACATTATTTATATGGAGAGTAACAAAATTATTAAACAGCAATACTCCGTGCAACCGTTGTGCCAACTAACATGAAACAACTCTTCAAAGCATTCAAAATTAGTCCATAGTCAAGTGACCAGATATATATACGGTTGATATTTTCATTTACTGCTTGTAGTCCATACTAATTCCTGAAGGAAAAAAGGATTTTATAATCTGCGTGTCGTCGTCATATAGTTGTATTTTGCTATTTCGAACTATTTTTGACGTAAGTGAAGTGTAGATGTTGTAAAGGGTAGGTCCAAGGATACTTCCTTGTGGTACGCCTCTTTTGACAATGATTGGTTTTGATCTTAGCCCATCGACTTCAACGATTTGTGTTCTATTTACTAGATAGGCATGGAACCAGCCCGCCCATCGTCCAGAGACACCAAAATACTGCAGCATAGCCAACATCAGGTTATGATCTACAAGGTCGAAGGCCTTGCTGTAATCTAATAAAACTAAGCATGATATCTCTGAATGATCCATTGCCCATGTCAACTCAGTAGTCACTCTTGAGAGGGCTGCAACAGTACTTTGGCCAGCGCGGAAGCCAGATTGCTCATAGGGAATAATATCATTCGAATTGAGATACTCCAAGAGAATACCATGCACAATCTTCTCCATCATTTTGGACAAAATAGGGAGAATGCTTATAGGTCTCAAATCCTTCAGTGACTGTTATAGACTTTTGGTAGTGGTCTCACCAATGACACTTTCCTTATCTTTGGAAATGTGCCTGACTTCAAAGATAAATTATATATAGTTGAATTGTGGAGGCCGTTACTTGATGTAGATCCATGATATAAATGAGATAACTTTAACAAATGTTGAAGAAAGCGAATACAAGCTTTTTGGCCCTTCGGTATTTTAAGTTGTTACTTAAAAATGCTATAACATCCCAAAACCTGTGGTTTTTAACCACGTGTTTGAAGAGTGAAGTGTGTCCTAAATACATCAAACTCAAGACCAACAACAACAGTTATGCAGCTCGAAGAGCAGTTATCTCTGGACAGAAGATATGGATCAAATCAGAATGCAAGATTTTGTTCCACAAACGAGACATCTACAATATTTATCTCAAGGTAATTCATACCGAGTTATTGTACAGACTTCATCCACTTGAATTCGATTCATTAGATTACAATAATAGATTCAAAATTAGATCAATAATACATAATAAATATACCATCCAATACCGCAAATTAAAGTTTCTCGTGTCACGAAAACCGAAACCTACTCCACGTAAAACTAAATTTTCTGACCATCAATTTTTTGATAGATTCGTTAACCTTTCTGATACTAATTTCACAACTGATGAAACAAATCTCTTGGAGAAAGGTTTCAAACACAATATTAAATCAAACAAGATAAAATCTGATTTAGAGGAACTTGGCATAGATACTGAAATTTCTCTGAAAAATATTCCTAATAACCCTCACCTTAAATATTTAGCATCTAACATTATAAAAATGAATCATTAGCTGACTATAAACCGAGCAAAGAACAAAATATTTTAATGGCCATCAAACAAAAATCTCAACTAAATGAAGTTATTTTTACAAAAGCAGATTAGGTAATACTGTTATTGTGTTAAATAAAAATGACTACCTATTTAAAACTCTAAATTTCATTTCGTCCGAAACTATACAATTTTAAACAAAGATCCAACTATTAAATTCCAGAAAAATATTAAAATTGCAATAAAAGACGCAAAATCTTTAATTAAAGCAATAGTTAAATACAAATTAATTTTACCAAACCCTCAACCACCTCAACTGTATTCACTTATTAAATTGCATAAAGTAAATAACCCCGTTAGACCAGTCGTATCTTACGTTACAGCCCCAGCCGTGAAATTGTCGCACTACCTTTTAGATATCATTAAAAATTATTCTTCATTCAAATCAAAATTTTCTATAAAAAATTCTTTCGAATTGATAAATAACATATAAAACGTTAACCTACCACCTAACGCAAAACTTATTTCGTTCGATGTTGAGAATTTATACCCAAGTGTTCCTCCAGGTGATGTCAAAATATTAATCGAAAACATGTTGAATTCGAATTATGTTAACCACATAATTAAATCAGAAATATTGAATCTGTTGGACGTTTGCATTGAACAAAATTATTTTTCTTTCAACAACATCTATTACAGTAGTGAAAATGGTTTGATCATGGGAAATCCTTTGAGTCCACTTTTAGCAGAGATTTTTATGAATAATATTGAACAGAAAATTCATACACATCCACTCATTTCCAAATTTCTTTATTGGTATAGATATGTTGACGACATCTTAGTATGTTTCATTGGAACTACTCGTCAATTAGACTTATTTCTTAATTTCATTAATTCCATCCATTTGAACATTAAATTCACGATAGAAATTGAACAGAACGATTCCATTAATTTTTGGACTTAAAATCACTAAACAAAATAATAATCATGTTTTTCGGTCTTTCGTAAACCAACACATACTGATACAATTATACATAACTACTCATTACATCCAATTCAACACAAAGTTGCAGCTTTAAACAGCATGGTACATCGGTTACTCAATTTACCTTTATCAGTAGAAGATTATAATAAAGAGTTAAACATCATCAAACAGATAGCCATTGATAATTCATATAATCCGGATATGATAGATCTAATCATTCGTAAAAACTGTATCAGAAAGCAATAAATGAAGTATATCCTATTCATAAAGACTATAAAATATTCAACAGTTTAACATTCTGCGGTTATGCAAGTACAAATATTAAATCCTTTCTCGTCAAACAAAATCTTAATATAACTTTCAAAACTTCTAATAACTTAGGTAAACATATTAAAAATAATAAATCTCGTGTTGAAAAATCAAGTAAATCAGGAATCTATAAACTCAATTGCGGTTCTTGTGATAAAATTTATATCGGTAGGACCTATAGGAGTTTTGGCAGAAGAACATCTGAACATAAACGTAGCTTCGATAAAAATAAATCTGATTCAAATTATTCAAACCATCTAATAAAAGAAAACCATTCATTCAATAAAAACTTTGACATATTACATTTAAAATCAAAAAGTTCAAAATTAGATCTCCTAAAAGCATTAGAAATAAATAGATACAAACATTCGGACAAGCTTTTGAATGAACAGGTAGATGTGAATTACTCACCCTACTTAACTTGTTTAATTAGTTTTTATTACCTATCATACTAACTGTGTTTTTATCTCATTTATATATAGTTGTTAAGATTCCGCTAATATGAGGCAAACTATATCTAATCATGTTATATGAAATCTCATCGGCTCCATGGCCTTTGATTTGATACTTTTGAAAGCTGTTATAGTATCCCCTTCATTTATTTCTTTAAGTTCAAGAATTGTGTCGTCCCTGTAATTTCCATTGAGGTAGAAATTAAAAGTTGCTGGACTAATGGATGAGGTTTTTCGTTGCACTTCTGTTAATGCTAAATTTATTGCATCAGGGTCTTTCATGTTCGCAGGTATTTCAGCTAGATCAGCATTCTTAACATCCCACTGCTTAAGTTTCCACCACATCTTCTTTGCATCTCCTCCGATTAAATTAATTTCCTGGTTCATGTATTCTTTTTTTGCCTTTTGAATAACAAAGGAGAGATGGTTTTCAATGTGATATCAACATTTCTGTTTTCCAAACTGGGTTATTTTTATGTTTATTGAAGGTTTTTTTTCTTTAGAATAATGAGCTCTCTCTAGTTATATATGGCCTGGATGACCCTTTGATGACGCTCATTTTGAAAAGTGCATAAATGTTGAATGCATCAATGAGAATTCTGTTTAGCTACTCTACTTGTTCGTCAATTATACCAAGCTTCGTTAGCGGTAACTAATTTACATTTCTCATATGGACATCGAAGTCGTCTTCAGGAAAATTAGAAAAGTCTCTGAATCGAACTCTTGTAGGCTTTTCCTTTGGAATCAGAATATTCAATTTACAAAAAGTGAGTCTGTGATCTGTCATATCATACATCTCCATCGTTTCTGATCGTGAGACTTAGACATGATTTTCTACACAAATTATATCAAACAGTGTACCGCTTGACTGAGTTACCCTAGTCGGCTCCAAAACAACTTGGTTCGCATTGAACACTGTCATAAGATCATTCATATATCTTTTTTCTACTGTTTCATTAAAAAAGTCTATATTCGAATCCCCAGTTATTATACATGTATGGTATTTCATAGAATATTCCGCGAGTACTTCTTCAATAAGGTTCAACCTTGCGTAGACCACATTTGGTGCTCTATATATCACTCCTATTAGTGAGTTATTCCACATCTGTAGTATTGATGTTCTCTCTAATAGTCACAGGGTCAAGAATTCTAGTACTGATGTGATCTGCAACATATACAGCTACTCCGCCACCTCTAGTTGCTCTGGCTTTCCTTTAGAGTCTAATGCCTGGAATATGCAAATTCTGTGCTATGAAATCTGCATGCGTGAAACTTGAAGGGCTATATAATTGACCACATTTGCGTCCTTTAGAAGGTTTTAAGGA
This sequence comes from Cryptolaemus montrouzieri, assembly GCA_013387265.2. Lineage (NCBI taxonomy): Eukaryota > Metazoa > Arthropoda > Insecta > Coleoptera > Coccinellidae > Cryptolaemus > Cryptolaemus montrouzieri. The sequence goes on from JABFTP020000103.1 coordinate 68,085,392, forward strand.
GACAATGTTTGGCTGTCTTGTTCCTAATGCCGTGAGCTATACAAGAATGTCGATGTCCTCGTCACAATAATGACATAATCATGAGATTGGGATGCACTAAGCGCACAATCTTCTCCATCATTTTCGACAAAATAGGGAGAATGCTTATAGGTCTCAAATTATTCAGTGACTGTTATAGACTTTTGGTAGTGGTCTCACCAATGACACTTTCCATATCTTTGGAAATGTGCCTGACTGCAAAGATAAATTATATATAGTTGTTAAGATTCCGCTAATATGAGGCAAACTATATCTAATCATGTTATATGAAATCTCTTCGGCTCCATGGCCTTTGATTTGATACTTTTGAAACCTGTTATAGTATCCCCTTCATTTATTTCTTTAAGTTCAAGAATTGTGTCGTCCCTGTAATTTCCATTGAGGTTCAAATTAAGAGTGTCTGGACTAATGGATGAGGTTTTTCGTTACACTTCTGTGAATGCTAAATTTATTGCATCAGGGTCTTTCATGTTCGCAGGTATTTCAGCTAGATCAGCATTCTTAACATCCCACTGCTTAAGTTTCGACCACATCTTCTTTGCATCTCCTCCGATTAAATTAATTTCCTGGTTCACGTATTCTTTTTTGCCTTTCGAATAACAAAGGAGAGATGGTTTTCAATGTGATATAAACATTTCTGTTTTCCAAACTGGGTTATTTTTATGTTTATTGAAGGTTTTTTCTTTAGAATAATGAGCTCTCTCCAGTTATATATGGCCCAGATGACCCTTTGATGACGCTCGTTTTGAAAAGTGCATAAATGTTGAATGCATCAATGAGAATTCTGTTTAGCTACTCTACTTGTTCGTCAATTATACCAAGCTTCGTTAGCGGTAACTAATTCATATTCCTCATATGGACATCGAAGTCGTCTTCAGGGAAATTAGAAAAGTCTCTGAATCGCCCTCTTGTAGGCTTTTCCTTTGGAATCAGAATATTCAATTTACAAAAAGTGAGTCTGTGATCTGTCATATCATACATCTCCATCGTTTCTGATCACTGATATCTATCAGTGTGCCGCTTGACTGAGTTACTCTAGTCGGCTCCAAAACAACTTGGTTCGCATTGAACACTGTCATAAGATCATTCATATATCTTTTTTCTACTGTTTCAATAAAAAGTCTATATTCGAATCCCCAGTTATTATACATGTATGGTATTTCATAGAATATTCCGCAAGTACTTCTTCAATAAGGTTTAACCTTGCGAAGGCCACATTTGGTGCTCTGTATATCACTCCTATTAGTGGGTTATTCCACATCTCTAATATTGATGTTCTCTCTAACAGTCACAGGGTCAAGAATTCTAGTACTGATGTGATCTGCAACATATACAGCTACTCCGCCACCTCTAGTTGATCTGTCTTTCCTTTAGAGTCTAATGTCTGGAATATGCAAATTCTGTGCTATGAAATCTGCATGCGTGAAACTTGAAGGGCTATATAATTGACCACATTTGCGTCCTTTAGAAGGTTTTAAGAAGACAATGTTTGGCTGTCTTGTTCCTAATGCCGTGAGCTATACAAGAATGTCGATGTCCTCGTCACAATAATGACATAATCATGAGATTGGGATGCACTAAGCGCACAATCTTCTCCATCATTTTCGACAAAATAGGGAGAATGCTTATAGGTCTCAAATTATTCAGTGACTGTTATAGACTTTTGGTAGTGGTCTCACCAATGACACTTTCCATATCTTTGGAAATGTGCCTGACTGCAAAGATAAATTATATATAGTTGTTAAGATTCCGCTAATATGAGGCAAACTATATCTAATCATGTTATATGAAATCTCTTCGGCTCCATGGCCTTTGATTTGATACTTTTGAAACCTGTTATAGTATCCCCTTCATTTATTTCTTCAAGTTCAAGAATTGTGTCGTCCCTGTAATTTCCATTGAGGTAGAAATTAAGAGTGTCTGGACTAATGGATGAGGTTTTTCGTTGCACTTCTGTGAATGCTAAATTTATTGCATCAGGGTCTTTCATGTTCGCAGGTATTTCAGCTAGATCAGCATTCTTAACATCCCACTGCTTAAGTTTCGACCACATCTTCTTTGCATCTCCTCCGATTGAATTAATTAATTAATTTCCTGGTTCATGTATTCTTTTTTTGCCTTTCGAATAACAAAGGAGAGATGGTTTTCAATGTGATATCAACTTTTCTGTTTTCCAAACTGGGTTATTTTTATGTTTATTGAGGGTTTTTTTTCTTTAGAATAATGAGCTCTCTCTAGTTATATATGGCCTGGATGACCCTTTGATGACGCTCGTTTTGAAAAGTGCATAAATGTTGAATGCATCAATGAGAATTCTGGTTAGCTACTCTACTTGTTCGTCAATTATACCAAGCTTCGTTAGCGGTAACTAATTTATATTCCTCATATGGACATCGAAGTCGTCTTCAGGGAAATTAGAAAAGTCTCTGAATCGAACTCTTGTAGGCTTTTCCTTTGGAATCAGAATATTCAATTTACAAAAAGTGAGTCTGTGATCTGTCATATCATACATCTCCATCGTTTCTGATCACTGATATCTATCAGTGTGCCGCTTGACTGAGTTTCTCTAGTCGGCTCCAAAACAACTTGGTTCGCATTGAACACTGTCATAAGATCATTCATATATCTTTTTTCCACTGTTTCATTAAAAAAGTCTATATTCGAATCCCCAGTTATTATACATGTATGGTATTTCATAGAATATTCCGCAAGTACTTCTTCAATAAGGTTCAACCTTGCGAAGGCCACATTTGGTGCTCTGTATATCACTCTTATTAGTGAGTTATTCCACATCTGTAGTATTGATGTTCTCTCTAATAGTCACATGGTCAAGAATTCTAGTACTGATGTGATCTGCAACATATACAGCTACTCCGCTACCTCTAGTTGATCTGTCTTTCCTTTAGAGTCTAATGCCTGGAATATGCAAATTCTGTGCTATGAAATCTGCATTCGTGAAACTTGAAGGGCTATATAATTGACCAAATTTGCGTCCTTCAGAAGGTTTAAAAAAAAAAGTTTGGCTTTCTTGTTCCTAATGCCGTGCGTTATACAAGAATGTCGATGTCCTTGGCCACAATAATGACATAATCATGAGATTGGGATGCACTAAGCGCAACTGAGACGATGATTGAATCTGCATCTGATTCAGCTTGATCGTCGAGAAAACCTACTTCTGTGAGTTGCTCTCCCAGAAGTAGATAAAGAAAGAAAGGTAAAGAAGTAAGTAAATCTATAAAGTTTGATTTTTTCTCTAACATGTTCGAGAAGACACCTTCCGGCGGCCAATTCGTCGCTCTGGGCCCTAACGCGAACTAAGTTTTTTCAGCTTTCAAAATAAAATGTATGTTGTACTTTCAAATATAGGCTCGTTTCACCCACTTCTCTCATCAACTACTTGCAATTACATAATTTTTTTGTGCTGTACCTACCTGTTTTTTTTTTTCTTTTCTCTCTCTGTTTCATTTCCAAGTTTGCAATTATTCATTAGTTTATTCCTTTTGGGTTTTTAAGAAACGAAGTTACCATAAACCGGAAGACATGGCTTGAATACTCCAAAAATTGTCAGATGAAGATTCAATACAACATGGGAATGAATACATGGGTGAAGATGCAAATGACCCAGACTAGGAGGAAGAAAGGATTGAGGATGATAACCATGACAGTGATTCGGAACAAGAATTTGAAGGAGCCGATGTAGAGGGTGAACTCGAGTTAGATGAAAACTTTCAGATTTATATTGGGAAAGATAATGAAACAATATAAGTAAATGATCCTGTGGCACATACTTTCCAAATAAGGTCAAAAAGCATAATCAAAACTTTTCCTGGACCTAAAGGGGCCGCTCGTCAATGTATGTTCGAGCTTGAATCTTTTTTCCTAATCATGTCTCCAGACATCCTCGAAGTCATTGCGCATAATACAAACATTTACTTATAACAAAGAAGGGAAATGAAAACCCAGAGAGTCGAGAAAGATTTTGAATTCACCAATAACAATGAAATCTTGACCCTTTTTGAAGCTTTATTTTCAATGGCGGTCAAAAGAGGAAATCGAACCAATCTCGCAGAATTTTTTACAACGAACGTCACGGGTTTACTGATACTGCGAAAGACGTTTTCAGTTATTACTTAGATACATACGGTTTGATGACATTACCTCAAGAAACAAACGTATGGACAGTGACAGATTAGCCCCAATTCCGGAACTTTTGAATAAATTTATTCAACTCTAGGAGAGTTCGTAACCATCGATGAAATGTTGGTAGCTTTCCTTGGTCGTTGCCGTTTCATCCAATATATGGGGAAAAAGCCTGCTAAATATGAAATAAAAACGTATGCCATGTGTGATGCTCGTACCTTTTATACATACAGCATTGAAGTCTATTGTGGTCAACAAAATACGGGCCCCTTTGCTACATCCAAGAAGCCTCATGATATCGTTGTCAGATTGACAGATCCGATAAAAAAGAGTTACAAAACTGTTACTACTGATAACTGGTGCTAAACCAGTTATCAGTATTCAACCAGCTGTTGAATTGGTGAAAAATGGGTTGACCTTCTTGTTGAAGAACTTTCCAGGTTGATGCCTGGAAATTACATGTTTGGTGCCCAACCTGATACACCATTGGTGTCCATGGTCGCCAAGAAAAGAAAACTAATACTTGTTTTGTCCACTATGAATGACGATAATGAAAGTGATGCTGAAACAGGTAAACCTAATCATACAGAGTATTACATAATAGTATGTCACAACAAAGAGTTCATTTAAACATAGATCCGCAAAAGCTTCGTTACGGAGCTACAGGGTGTTGAAATTTCCGGAAAAAATTGTTTTTTTCTTCAAAACTCCTGCAGTTTTTGAGATATTTAGCCCAAATGTGGAATGCAAAGTAATTTTAAGAGCCTCCATCACTAAACGTCCTAAATTTTAACTAGAATCTACAAGGTGTTTTCTTTTCCGGGGCCACGTCTTCTTTTGCCCACTCAAACTTTTTTGCAGTACACCACTGATCAACGTACAATCAATTTTCGACAATTGTAATTTTTTCGTATCTCCGACGGTTCTCGAGCAAAAAATTATTAAACGATTGTATGCATTCGCTGAATTGAAAGCACTTCTAATTAAAAAAATGACTAGTTGGCTTTGATTTTTTTCATTTATTCATTTATTCTGACAGTTGCTAAGGTTGAACCAGTGTCTGCTCGAATTGTTTATTAAATTAACGATTAGTTTTTTTAAGAAAAAATGACTAATTTTACTAACGCCGAATTGGCTGTATCCATTACATGTACGATCTGGCTTACGGAAACACCACAGGAGCTAGGCGATTATATCAAGTGCGCTTTCCAAATCGAGTAACATGAGACAGGCGAACATTTTTGAATATCCACCGAAGGTTGAGGGAAACTGGTACTTTCACTGCAAATAATCATTTAAAAGGTGCAACTCAAACTATGAGAACTCCAGATATTGAGGAAGCAGTTTTGAATTGTATTGATTTAAATCCTCATGTAAGTACAGGAAAAATTGGAAATCAGTTGAATATTTCATATGTTCAAGTTTGGAGGATTCTACACGACTTTTTATTATACCCGTTTCATCTTCAACGCGTCCAACCTCTACTACCTCGAGATTTTCCTTCAAAACTGAATTTCTGCCGATGGTTCTCAGATAAAATCAGAGAAAATGCTCATTTTGATAGTGAAATAATGTTCACAGACGAAGCTAATTTTTCGAGAACTGCTATCACAAATTTTCACAATAATCATTATTGGGCTGAAACAAAGCCACATTTGATTGAAGAATCTCATCATCAAGAACAATTCTCACTGAATTTCTGGGTCGGAATAATTGGAAATTACTTGATTGGCCATTTTTTTGCCTAACAGACTAAACGGTTCTGCTTATCGGCAATTTATTGAGGAGGTGTTACCTTTATTGAGAGAATGTGCCACTTTTGATGAGAAACATAATGTGGATCATGCATGACGGAGCACCAGCACATTTTAATGGAGAAGCTAGGGAATTCTTAATAATACATTCAACAACCGATGAATAGGCCGGGGTGGGTCAGAACCATGGCCTCCTAGGTCCCCAGACTTAAATAGTTTAGATTTTTTCTTATGGGGATATCTCAAAAGTTTAGTATATACCACTCCAGTGAACACTGTAGAAGAATTGGGAAATCGAATAATAACTTCTTGTGACACGATAAGAAATACCCCAGGAAATATCAAAGAGTGCGTGATAATATGCGAAGAAGGACAGATGCCTTTATTCTTGCAGGTGGAGGACACTTCCAGAAATTTATTTAGTTTTTAATTGTTCCTATTTTCAGTTTGATATTGAATAAGTATAAGTTGAATCTCAGAAGACGAGGTATCAAAATCAAAGCAAATTTTGGGCATACCTATCGAGTATTTCTATTATTTTTTTCTTTTAGCGAATAACATACAATTCAAATAATTCAAATTCAATAATTTTCAATCGAGAACGGTTGGAGATACGAAAAAATTACAAGTGTCAAAAATGTTTCTAAATTGAACGAAGATGACGAAAATTGTACGCTGATCAGTGGCGTACTGCAAAAAAAATCAAAAGGGCAAAAGAAGGCATGGCTCCGGAAAAGAAAACACCTTGTAGATTTTAGTTAGAATTCAAGACGTGTTATGATGGAGGCTGTAAAAAATACCTTGCATTCCAAATTTGTGCTGAATATCTCATGAACTGCAGGAGTTTTGAAGAAAAAACTTTTTTCCAGAAATTTCAACACCCTGTAGCTCCGTGATGAAGCTTTTGCGGACGTATGTTTATATGAACTTTTTTCTTGAAATTGCACGTAGATTCCGCCGCCCCCCCCCTCTTGCCAAACTAGGAGAGCGGAACAGGCCCCGTCTAATATGAGTTCCTGGTCACTCGGACATTGAGGGAAATGCGAAGGCGGACTCATTGGCCGCTTGACGAACTAACCTGGAGTTCATAGGACTAGAGCCTTACTTCGGAATTCTCCTGGAAACTGCAAGGATAGAAAACAACCGATGGCTGGACTTAAGGGTACGTGAGCATTGGATGAGCCTCCCAGGTCTCAGTTCGCTCGACGTGCCATCAGAGGACTTCCACTACAAAAGCCAAAGCCTGGCTTATACTCCCTAGACTGAAACTGAGAGTTTTAACTGCAATACTAACGGGGCACTATCGCTTCAGGAAACACCTAAACTAGTTAGGATTTATTGAGTATCCTTCATGTAGACTATGTGAAGAAGATATAGGATCAATGAAACATGTTACGTGCGAAGCTGACTGAGCTTATTAAGCTCTCACCCATGAAGCTCGTATTCTTTGCGAGAAAGATGGAGCTCATGGATGAAGTTTAGGACGGAATGTGCTACACTGGTTCGCAGTGGCCGGGCTGCTAGGCAGCCCTCACTCAAATAATAATAATGAAAATAGATTTATCCCCTCAAGTTGTTATATGCTATTATGTAACCCCCAGTATAATGGACTACGACGCAACAAAAGGGGATGTAGACACTGTTGATCTGATTTGTATACGTTGCTCTACTTCTAGAAAAACTCGAAGGTAGCCTTTAGTGATTCATTCATCGACTCCTTGATATGACTGAAATCAATTCCTTCAAGATATTTAGGACCAATAATTCCAATCTCAAGACTGTAAGAAGAAGATTTACGTTCAAGTTAGCTCTCTCACTCATGGGGGAAAACTTGAAACAAAGAGCTGCACCCACCAACCTTCCTAGAGATATAAAGGTTTCTCTAGAAAAGTACTAGGGAGTAGCAAATCGAGCACAACCTATTCCTTCCATAGAAATGAAGATATGCTTTTTTTGCGGTAGTAGGAAAAATATAAAATGAAAAAAATAGAACTTTCATGTCCTACTGTGAATGTAGCAAATATGTTTGCAGAAAACATTCGACGGAGAAAGTTACATGCAATTCATGTGCTGAACCTGTTCACGAGCAAGAAAACATTTATTAACTGCGAAATAATTGAAACACGAATAGTGTTCCATATTTTTTCATCGTCATTGTGATTTTTAAAAAGGATAAGTGAGAAACGAAAAAAATAGGGCTAGAAAGAGAAACAAGACTAATTTTCTAGTCAAGTTTTTAGTCAAAAAGTAATAATTAGTAATTTGTTGTTACCTTCTTTTTTTGATGACTCAAAAGTTTATTTGATATTGGATGTTATTTGTTAATTTGATTAAATATTTCTGGTCACGATTATTACGTTTGTTTCTATACCTACTATTAGAAAATCAATAATCGATAGATAACAATGGTGCTTAAATATGGGTTAAGAATTGATCAATGGAAGAAAGCCAAAATGACGCTGTTCGCTCCTCTGTGTGAACCAACACGGTGAGCCTGACGGAAGGTTAAAGTGATTTTCCACAGAATAGTCACGAAATGACCGTTATTAATCATTTCCATCATAATATATTTTACATTTTAATGTAATTTATACAATTACAAGGTGAATGTTATAAATGTTCTTCTCACATTTCGAACAAATTATTTTGCTCATTCTTCCGAATTTCGCAGGCTAAAAGTACCATCTGCGTTTTTATTGCAGCTTCAACTTCAGCGGGTTACTCTGGAAATTCAATGAAAAATCCAAAATGCTTCTACGCAGAAATGGATTTTGAGATCTTCGCTGCATTGTTTCTCACCTCCTACCAGAAGTAAGAAGCATAAGAAAGTATTCATCTCAATCAGATCCAGTACCCATCCATATTTTTCTTCTCGTGAAACATTGTCGACCAGCTTCTCTGTTCGCATATAAAATGATTTTTTCTACAATTTCTGATGTCTAAAATTTGTTTCAGGAGTGAAGAACAGAAGGGAAACATATTATTACATATTTTTCTGCCTTTGGCTCACATTGGAGCACACAATACTAGGGCGTATTATTCCTTATAAAACCGCACGATCCTACATTAGCTCCTACACTTTCATCTTCATTTTCAGAAATCTCATCATCATAGTCATCATCATCAATTTCGATTTCACCTTCACTGTATGATGTTGCCTTCATTATCAGTTGATACAGAAAAGTCCAACACATCATCTTCGAAACCAGCACAAGAACCAGAAACTTCAGATTCATTTTCAACATACGACCCTAATAGCGTCTGCTCAAAATCTGGATCATTCAACCTACTCGACCCTTTTCGGTTGCCAGATGCCATTTCGAGGATGAGTAAGTACAATATATGAAATTGCTGGAACAAAAAATATTTTGAGGTTAGGTGTATGTTATCAGAATGAGGACGCTGAGCAAAACAACTATAAACGGTGTAGGCGTTTCAGATACGTAAATAATCCCAAAACTGACATTTCACTTCAACCGTGATGAGTCTAACTAACTCAGGATATGTATAGATGTAGTACCTAAAAATAATTTATAATAACTTACTCTCAGTGAGATAATATGAACTATTCTTAATGGAGAACCCTGTAAAAAAGCCACATTAAGAAATTCCTAGAATATAATTACTGTAGTCGGAAAAATGTGGAACCTGAAACAATTTTGGAAACAGACTCACCTTATGCATCCTAGGCTTCATGAACCATAAGTTCTACCAAAACTCCATAAATATTCACAATTCTAATCAAATCACTTGTATAAGGTCGAAAAAATTGGTCTCAGTACGTTCCCAAACTCAAAAATTTTTGATAGAAATAGCGAAAAATAAATTAGGTAGCTCACCAGTACAAAGACGAACTCAAAAGTAACTGTGGTATGTCTCACAAATGCTGTTTGTTCATTAATTTTCACATGTATGATCTTTCTTCGTAAAAACACAAAAGAAGTCCTCTGAAATACTTAAAACATTTCCAATCTTATACAAAATCCAGTAAACCATTAACCACTAAACGAAACCTATTTCGATAAAATTCCATCAGTTTAACAAGACAAGCGTTACACAACTAAAACAAAAATTTAATATACCACATGAAAAAAATATATCACGTTTCCCCTTCAGTTTGATAATATCTTGTCGGATAACATGCAATTCGCTAAAGCACCCACAAATTATATATAAAACTCACGTAAATAGTAAAGCTCCAAACTATCCAAATCCTCGTCAAGATTCTTAGTTTCTGTTAGTTTTCTCCAAGCTGAAAAAATTCGACGATTATTCAATGAAAATTTTGGAATTAAGTGAAATTATGAGGCTTAAATATGACACTGTTTCGTAGCCAAATAACTTATGTAGATACTAGAGACAAAGGTAAATATTACTTATGAAAGCATGTAAAAGTATTTATTAAAATGAAGAAAAAGGACGATAAACGTTAACCACAAGCAGGGAAATCATTTCATGGTTATTACTTGAGGTTTCCACTTTATGTAGATAGACTAAAGACATACATATTGTGTTGATTTTATTCTGTTTTTATAATATATATATGTGTATCAGTCTACTTTTGAAGTGCCATTGATTAAAATGTTACATTGCTTTAACTTCTATGATTCTCATGAAAATCTATCATAAAATGTGACATCATTGAATTCTCACTTTTTAATCGTGGTATATTCCTATCAAAATTTATTTTCATGCATAGGTACAATTGAGATTCGAATAACTAAACTAATATTTTGTTATGTGCTGACATTCATTCACAATTCTATCTCGTAATTCTTCCAACGATTCGGGTGGCGTAACATAGATTTCAAACTAAAGATAGTCCCACAAGAAGAAACCGAGAGGCTTTTGATCGAGTGATCTAGCCGGCCATTTTATAGCGCCACTCCTACCTATCCAACAAACCGGATACATATCATCCAAATAGTTCCGCACAATGGCAACATAATGGGGTGATGCTCCATCATGTTGATAAATAACGTTTTTTCTAGACAAATTTGGATCTTCTTCGATAATAACTGTAATGAGAAAATTAATAAAATTCTCAAGTTCAAATGATGATGATAAGAAATTAAAATATGTATTATACTATCACTAGAGATTTTATTGAAAATCAGGATTGCAATTTCGGTCTCTCGACCATCTTCACCTTAGAACACGTATTGAACTAAAGAAAATGTATACATATACTGGGTGATTCACCAGTGGCGCGGTGCTTTGTAGCTCGTACACTCTTTTTTGTTCGAACGGTTATGTATTTAGAAAGTAAAAATCTACTTCAGCAATTGATTTTGAAGTAAACAGGGTTTCCCAATTTTCTACTCCTTCGGCCAGAGAGGATGGATACTTTTTCGTTTCGTTTTCTTATTCCCCAAGGATAGCTTTATTGATGAATTGAAATAGATTATCCTCATTTTATACAGGAGTGACTCGAGAAAATTATTGAATATTGTAATTTTAAAAATATCATATCTTGATTTTTTCAAATGGAACATCCTGTATTTTATTATTCATGTCAAAGCATATACATATAAAAGAGCAAAATATAATTAAACAACTAGCAGTCAATAACGGTTACAGTCAAAGTATGATTGAGAATATGATTTCACGCAAAAATTCAAAAAGCAATCCAGGAAGTATTTCCAAGTATAAAAGTTCTAACACAAAACACAACAGCTCAACTTATATTGGTAATCCTAGTCTAAAATTAAAATCAAATAATGTGCCATACATATAAAAGAGCAAAATATAATTAAACAACTAGCAGTCAATAACGGTTACAGTCAAAGTATGATTGAGAATATGCAAAAATTCAAAAAGCAATCCAGGAAGTATTTCCAAGTATAAAAGTTCTAACACAAAACACAACAGCTCAACTTATATTGGTAATCCTAGTCTAAAATTAAAATCATTCCCTTGCATAATAATTTCAATATAGCATTCCGAAATGATAATTCTTCAGGCCGACATATCAAAAACTACAAATCTAAAATTGATAAAGGTAATGAATACGGTGTTCATAAACTGTCTTGCGGGCATTGTATTAAAATTTAAAAGATTAACTAATAGTCAATTAGATCTATATCCTTCCCTTTACTCAATCTTTTCAATTCATAAAGTAAGCAACTCCGATGGGTTTTCCAACATACCTCTTGTACCTATTGTAATATTAAGTAGGAAATAAGACTAATATATAAGGAATAACTCTGTTCATTAGTTTGTATCTATCTGATGAAGCAACCGTGTGGTGAAACCGGTCATAGTTTTGTTAATATAGTGAAAATCTAAATACCATAGTTTTATTTCATTGAAAATATATATGGCTTTTCATCAAGTAACGACCTCCTCAATCGAATCCTAAATAATTGTGTTGTAGCAAACTTGAGCAAAAAGTTTAAATCATTTTGTACAACCAAATTAACGTGTGATTTGTTTAAGATATCTGATACCAATTAAATTGCATTTCAATTGCATTGGTCTCCTGGAATGTTGGAAAACATTAGATGTTATCTTCATCCAAAGTGATTAAATATGATTTGATTAGGGTTTGATCCTGTTTAAATTTTTATGTTAATTAAATTGAGTTTTTGATTGAATATTTAGGAGGAAATTTGTTGAATTTTTGAATACAAGATTTAATTCATTTTCCAATTTATAAACACCTCAAAAAGTCTAGGGAACAATTACCAATAGGTATCTTTAAAATATGAATGTGATGATTCGAATTTATAGAAATCTTTCGGTTTTTTGTTACGATGTATTGTATATAATGTATTCTCATGAAAACAAAATATTATTTGACTTCTCCAAAGCACCTATTATGAAAAAAAATTTGAAATTTGAAAATGACGAAATTTGGTAAAACACAAAAAAAAATCCTGAAGTAATATTTTCGAAACGATATGGAATCACTTATATTTTTCAGTACCCCGAAGGTCCACCTCTGTTATTAATGACACTTTGACATCGTCGCGGCATGCTCAATATTAAATTGTCGATTATATTTTGGCCTAAGTCATTCCAAGCCCCCTGAACTGCTAATCGAAGCTCCTGTTCATGATGGAAGACGTTTTGACGCAGGAGATTTTTTTTTAGGGTGTTCCACACATGCTCGATGGGATTCAGATCTGGGGAGCAGGATGGCCACTGTAGAACATCGATATCATTCTCTTCAAGAACGTTCAAGACAACTCTTGCACGATGAGGAGGGGCATTATCTTGTTGGAAGAGTGCATTTTGACCCATTGTTTGGAGATACGGTACCACTACAGGTAAAACTATCTCATTTGTGTAAGAATTTCCCGTGAGGTTGTTCTGTATGAAAACGAGGTCAGTTCTTCCACCAAGGCGTCTACCTCCCCAAAACATCACTGATCCGCCTCCCTGTCTAACATCTTCTCGAGCATGCTGGACACGGTTTTGCTTTCCAGGTTCCCTCCATATTCGAATTCTTCTCGAATCGGGATAATAACTAAATCCAGATTCATCACTGAAGAGAACTATGACCCACCTCTCTTGATCCCAGTTTACGTGTTCTTGGCACCAAGCTAAAGGAGTAGCGCGATTTCCATGGGTCAGTTGTGAAACTCTTAAAGGACGTCTGGAGTGGAGTTGACCTTCGTTCAGTCGATTTCTCACAGTTTGGTCGGAAATTGGTACATTATGAACTCGTGATAGCTCTTGAGCTAATTGAGATGCTGTGGTAGTACGATCTTTTCTGGCTTGTGAAACCGAAAATCGGTCTTGAGCAACTGTAGTAATCCTGAACCAACCTGTATGGCGTTCTTCTACGCTACCTGTTTCATTTAAACGCTACCATAAACGGTTTATGACACTTGGGCTACTTCCCAAAACCCTGGATACTTCCCTCTGTGAGCTCTCAGCTTGGAGCATGCCAACGGCTCGTAACATCTCTCCTCTAGTCAAATGTCGTCTTTCCATGGTCGAATCACAAAACTTGAAACTTTTATTTGTGCTTACAACAGAAACAAAGTGCCAACTAACTGATTTCAAACACTGAATACATGAAAGGATTATAAAGCAGCGTCGCATCTGCTGCATTTTTAGTTTTTATAAAAAAAAAACTGAAATCTGTTGCGGCACTCTACATAATTTGGTGAAAAATTGATGCAGGTGTTCATTTCTTTAAAAAAATCATCCATATTGATCGTTCTGGATACGATATATCGATATTCAGAAGTGTTCCCTAGACTTTTTTGAGGTGTTTATATTAGGCTGTTCATGAATGATGCTACTGGACGTAATGGAGCATTGTCCTAAATTTTTATAAGGTCGTAAAGCTTTGAAGATCCGAGATTCATATCTATGAAAGAATTGATGTTTTATTAGTATTATCGGTGAAATTTTTTTAGAGCTTTTCTTGATGTTTGGATATCTATGGTTCTTTCTTTCGGTATTTCACTTAAATTCTCTTTTTGAAGAAAGTCTGTGAAATCATTATCATCACAATCACAGACTTTCTTCAAAAGAGAACATAAGTAAAATACCGAAAGTTATTCCATCAGAAATCTGAATCTCATTAAAAAAGGTTTAAAACTAAGATCGACGTATCAGAGTAACTTTTCCTTTATTCGTTTACATTAATTAAGGTTCTACCAACAATCAAACATAATTGTAATGTAATCCACTTTTCTAATTTTGATAACTTTCTCTTTCATTCCAGTAAATACCCAAATAACCAGTAATACATCAGGAATTATTGATGTACTTGCTGTTTTTTGCGATTGTGAAAGTGCTCTATGCTCCAAAATGGGAAAACATACGGAAAAATGTACTTCTATCCTATTTTAACAGTATCAACGCTACAACTTTCATCGAAAACTGCCACAAGTACTGGATACTAGTTCAATTATCTGTATTCAAAGAGAATACTCTTTATAACTAATCCTTATCGAATAATTAACCATGTCATTGTGACTAATTCCAAGAATGAGATAAATATACACCACGTATATATCATCTCTATTTCGAAGTGCAGCTCAATTCCACTGACGTGGAAATATTAGGTAAAAAGCAGCAAAAAAGCCAACTCGTCCTTCTTTGACATATACTATGAACTCAGAAATCTTAAGAATATTTAAAAGAGAAAAAAATTAATTAAGAAATGTGATACTATTAGGAAACGAAACAAGTTTCTACTTAAATATAACTTGTAAAATAATCCAAACCAAATTCATCATATTACAGCGTGGGGCGCGGCTGACTCCCACTTTTCAAAGGGTTGGTAAAAACACTGTACGATATATTAAAAAAAAAAATTATTTCGACAGAAAGGTTATATAATGTAGTTTTTTTCAGTTGGGTTTTAAAAATGATATCGTCCGAATGATGGCCCTGGCGGGCAACACACATGTTTAGCCTTTCATGGAAGTTCCTCATGACTTTCACAAGAGTGACAGCGGTTATCTACTTAGTTTCCCAATTGCGGTTTCAGTTCATCAATGATCGTTGGACGATGTTTAAAAGCTTCAACCTTGAGATAGCCCCACAGAATAAAGTCACAGGGGCTCAAATCGAGTGAGCGCGGGGGCCACTGAACTGTTTCTCGCAAGGAGACAACCTGCCAGGGAACATCTCCTGAAGAATTGATGGTGGTCGACGGGCCGTATGCGCATTGGTACTATCTTGCTGGAACCAGAAGCTCTGTTGGTCGTAGGTTTCATCCAAATCCTCGATTTTCGGGCGCAAAAAATTCTCATCCTCTTCAAAAATCTAAGGGCCAATGATGCCTACTTTCAATGCTGCTCACCAAACCTTTTGTTTGTGTCTTTTGGGCTGTGAAGATCTTAGGTGAAGCTCTCGGGGTTTTTTTGTGTCCAGTAGCAAAAATTTTGCTTATTTACGCACCCTGAAAGATGAAAATGAGCTTCGTCGCTCATCCATAAGATCCCAGTGGGAGGCACATGTTGAAGGATTGCCTGACAAGGGTCCACACGCCTTCCCCAATCCGTCGGGGACAATTCCTGTGCAACCATGATCTTGTATGGGGAAGAGCAGAAGCATATTTGCGTGCTGAACGCGATGAAGACTGCTCAATCGACGCCCTCACTCGAGCGATGTTTTCAAGGGTTCTGACGGTGACACACGGGCCGATTCTCTTTACATTTAGTGTAGATCATGTTGCTCGAAATTTTAGCATCCACGCCAAGATTGTTTCCCGATCGGGAAAACTCTGAGAACAGTTCAAACTATACTTCGTGCGGAAGGCTTGCTGCGTCGCGATAACTTTATCACTTGTTTTGATAAAGGTCTCAACAAGAAACGCGCGCTGCTCATCCGACCGAGACATGTAAAAGACTGCAAAGTACACGATCCGCCCTTCTGAACGAAACCAGCGTTTCCACCACTCTAGCACCTCCCGTTCTTGTGCAGTGATTTTTTTGAAAAGTGGTTAGCCAGCCCACCCTGTATATGCATTAGTTAGAGAAATGAATTTCAAAAAATCAATAGATTTAATTCAGAATTCAAATAACCTACCTCTTTGAAGAAATCCCAAGCAACCTCGACGATCACTTTTTGGAATTTGATGTTCACCATCACTCAATAAATCAAGTTCCACTTCAGTATCAGCAATTCCACATTCGTCCGTACGTTCCATGTTCAAGAACTATTAATTTAAGCAGCAAAAGAAATAATATTATCTGCTAATTGAAACTATCAGTAATGAGCTTAATCCTAATTTCAATCTTCCCTAAATTTTGGAGAAATTAAAGTTTATTTCTCTAGACCATGGGTGCTCAAACCGTCGATCGCGAATGCTTTTTGGGTAGATCTCGAGAAGAAAAAAAATTTAATAAGTAGGTAACTAAACTGCAAAAATTTATCAGGTAATAAAATAGCACCCTGCTAGCAGCAGAAGGCGGCTTCATCAAAGGAACGCGCGGTACTTGTCAAAGAAAAGCCGCATTTGTTTTCTTGCCGCTTTTCTAAAAATTTCGGGCGGCGAGTTTGACAGCAACATTCGATACTTTCGTTCTCGCCGATATAAATGTTGCGCCTGTAGGAATTGGACTCATTCTGAATTGTAACTTGAAGGCAATACTACGTCGATACAAAGTTTATTAGTAAATAATACAAAATGAGTGCAGCGAAGAAATTTCATCTATCATTGTAATAACGATTGGGAGGAAGAATTTTTCTTTTGTATAGTACAGGATAAATGCATTTGTCTTATTTGTCTTGCGTCAGTTGCAATACCTAAGCGAGGTAACTTAGTTCATAAAAACTATGAAAAGGATTTTCCGCCACAGATTGAATTAAGAAATCGAAAACTAAGTGATTTGATATCATCTTTGAAAAAACCAACCATGTTCACAAGACCACCCAAACAATCAAAAGCTGCTACGATCGCGGCATTTAAAATATCACATATATTGGCGAAACCATTCGAAGATGGATCGGTTGTGAAGGAAGCATTTATTGAAGCAGGTTAGACTATATTTGGAGAAGAAATAAAAAAGGAAAAGAATGGAAAGAAAAAGACTGAAAGAGTGGAAAAACTGATCGTACCAAAAAAAAACACACTTAACTAAAAAACCAGGTGTGAGAAAACTTCAATTTGATGATTCGGAATCCATCCCATGATTTAGATATTCACATCGTTTGTGGTGAATTTAGACGTGACAAGAAAATTTGGTATCGCTCTGTTATCTATTCATTTTGGTCTCACGCAGAATGTAGTGGTTGGGAATCAGCAGTCAACTACACATGTGACTTGTGTCTGAAATTAGGACAAAAAAATTTGAAAATGACTAAACGTTAAAAACATTGTTTCAAGCATCATTCATTTTTCAGTTGTCTCTTTTAGAAAATTTGTATTTTTCGTTTCTCTTAACAGATATTTATATCTTGTGGTCGTTTTAAATTTTTCTCATCTGCGCAGAATTACCCCATGGCCCGCGCGGTATTACCCAACATGTGGAGTAATTCCGCATAATCGGGTTCTCATGAATTATGTTTTGTATTTTTTATGTCGTTAGGTGTAAGCTCTCTAGTAGTGCAATTAATGAAGGTAGTATGTATCCTTACCTGGAAAAATTTTGAAGATAAATTTTTCCGAACCTTTTTCCTTAGGTGCGCGTAATTCCCCCGCTTTCCTGTACAGGGAAAATAGCGTTCAATTATACAGAGAGCGCTATCCGGAAAGACTTCAATTGAATAAAACCTATTTCTGTAAAGTTGAAAGAAAATTTCATGAGGTGCGACCTGCTGAAAAGGAGGATTTCGTTATCGACGATTGATTCACTCAAAACTGAATTCACTAGTCCACTTAACTCTGAAACTCATTAATTTTAAATCTTTGACACCCCGTAAAAACTGAGCAATTAAATTTTCAGATACAATCTTGTATTTTCGTAATAGGAAATGTTGAGCTTAACCAATTGTCACTGTTCATGGCCTTCTAGATCAAAAGATGAAAATTACAAAAAAAAAAGATTGTTTTTCATTTATCTTTCAAAAATATGTCCAAAGGTCCTAGGATGAGATGAGCAATTAAAATAAACAAAAAATACAGGATAACATCGAAAGATAGTATCGTTTCCGGTTATGCCAAATGTCAAACATATTAATGTTATTAAATTCAAAATGTTGTCTTCTATCCGATTCCCAAATGTCATCAAAATATTCCAAATAGAAACAAAGTTACAAGGGTGGCCCTAGTTCTAGTTACACTCGGTATATCTATTATTGTCATTTCTAAAAATTACAACACTCAGTTCAGGAATAAACAAGTTTCAAAATCATATTGTTTACCTAATAACTTCTGAAATAAGTAAATCCGATAAAAAGGTGATAGAATATACAAAATTTATTTTTTTTTCATTATCAATTAGCAGGTAATACCTATTATTTTTGCCACACTCACGCCGTCAATAACCTTTATAAACACGAATAACAGTTTTAAACTTTTCAAGCGCGCACTTGAACTGAATCTATATCACAGGAGTGTAGCAAATCGCGGCTGTTATGCGGACAAGTTATTTTAAAACATTCATAAATCAGTCATCCTTATGGAAATAGTATACGAAATGGAATCATGCATGTTCATTCAGATAAATAGTGTTTTAGTAGAATTTTACCTACTCGAAGTATTTACCTCCGCGAAGCTTTGAATTGATCTTAAAATAGTACCTAATAATAGAAGCATCCAGGGAATCCAATAACACTTTCATAAATCTTCATATCCCTCTATTCCACTTTCTTAAAATTCTATTATATCTACATAAACAAAAACCTGTAAACATATTAGCAGTGTATCTGCTTACCTTAATATAAGACAAAACTGATCAAGAGTCAATGTCCTAATTTTGTTATGTATGCGGTGATGGAGTGAACGAGATTACTTGCAGCTGCGCAAATCCATTGTTCCTGGGCGCCAGAATGATCAAGCTTTAGCTTGATTCATGAGAATGTACTCTACCTTCTCGTGCTAGCTCCCTGTGACGGAATGATTTCTGGAGTTAAAGGAAGTGCTAATTAAATCCGAAAACAATTCAGGGAACAATATCCAACCTTCCGTAGAATGTTAGATATTCCTCCTTGAATAAGGTGGTTTTCCGATCCACCCATCATAAACATCGTGAACCAGGGCCATACAGTAGTGGTAGTGTCTGGTAGGCAGGCCCGCCGTAAGCGGGCGTGCAAGGCGTGCAATGCACGCGGGCGGCGCATTCAGGGGGGCGGCAAATCAGACAATCATTGACTAAAATTCAGACATTGTTACCTCACACTACTTAAAGATTGTCCTTATAAAAATAATATGATGAACGGCGCCCAAATATTTCTTTTATATCGTAGCATTACATAGCGCCATCTATTGAAATTCATGAGAACAAAGTTAATCCGTATCGTGCTCTATGCGAAATAGGGAAATCCCACAGATATCAGGGGAAATCCCCTTAAAACTATATACTCATTTCTTTGTTTTTATTTATTTAACACAAATGCGAAAGTGATGTGAGTGAACAACAAACTTCAATTATTTGGTTATAGCCCTAATGTGAGATCCGGAAACGGTCCAGGGTACTTAAAATTAATAATATTCTGTATATTTTTGTGCGAAGTGTGACTATGAAAATAATTTAGAAAATTATTTATATTATCCGTCGGCGCAAAAATCATAATTATGGTAAGTGTCTTTGTTTAATTAATCAGCATATGGGCGCATTCATATAAACAGCAGGTATTCATGTAAAATTTAAAGATTATTTTACTGAAAAACTTAAAGTAAAGATTTATTAAAAAATGTATTAAAATTAATACAGAGTGTAACAAAAGTAACTTAAGTAACGAAAGGGGACATTCCATCTAATCAATACGAACAACTTTCACTATGGGGTCAACTCTGAAGTCGCGAAAAAAAATTAGTTATTCCATTACATTTGTGTGCAGTAGGTATGAACATTTTTTTGCAGTAGTATTGTGATTTAAAGAGTATTTTTTCTGTTATACAACTTAAGAGTGAAGATTTATAAAAAATATTAAAATTATACCTATACAGGGTGTAACAAAAGTAACTTAAATCCCGAAAGGAGTCATTCTACACATAAATACGAACAACTTTACCATAGGGTCAACGGTGAAATCGCGAAAAAATAACTATTCCATACAAAATGTATGGGAAAGCTGATTTTTTTTCGCGATTTCAGTGTTGACCCCCTAGTAAAGGTTGTTCGCAATAATGGGTGGAATGATCGACCCCCTTCTGGGATTTAAGTTACTTTTGTACAACCGTATACTAAACTTTTTCAAAAAAATTCCAGGAACCGCAAAAAAGGAAAAAAATTTCAGGAGCTCGAGAAAAAGATACAGAGAAAAAAAAATAGCGGGATCTCTTGAGAAATTTTTTAGCAAACCAGAAGATAGAGACTCTGAATGTCAAGAGAATGTTGACGTAGATGTAGCTTCAACAAGCGCAGCTTTAAATGTAGAAGTTTTGGAGGTATCTGAAGAGAAAAATGTTAGTCCTTCAGAAGGAGACTCCAGTGAAACTAAAGAAAAAGGAAGTAGTGCTAAAGAACCTGTAAGCAATTTATCGTCATCAAGTAGCTGTTTAGATTGTGGTGATGATCCCGGTTCGTGGCCCTCCAGTATGACTAATGATATTGTTAATATTTTGGTTAGCCGTGGTCCCGTGCAGCTGTTTAACCACAATTTTCCTGCTAATATCGATGAAAGAAAATTTGCAAACAGTTATTACTCTAGAAATCTTCCTAATGGAGAAAAAATTAACAAAGAATGGCTTGTTTACTCTACGACAAAGATTCAGTCTATTGTTTTTGTTGTAAAATATTCAGTAAAACTGTAAGTAGTCTGTCAGCTCCAAGCGGTTTTTCCGATTTGCAACATCTGTCATCTACCTTAAAACGACACGAAACAAGCATTTCCCATAGCAAAAATTTGAAATGTTGGGTTAGGTTAGGTTAGGTTAGATCATATGTTAAATCATATGTTAAAAAATAAAACTACTGTAAATCAAATGCAACTGAGACTATTAGAATCTGAAAAAAAAACAATGGTGTGATGTATTGGAAAGGATCATAGCTGTTATAAAATTTTTATCTCATCAATGTCTGGCGTTTAGGGGCTCGTCCAAAATATTATATGAGCATGATAATGGTAATTTTCTCAAAGCAATAGAAATGATAGCATCCTTTGATTCAGTTATGCGGGAACATATTCACAGAATTCAAGCCTCGAAATTCGATTCAACTCCCATGACTCACTATTTAGGAGATCAGATTCAGAATGAAATCATTGATTTATATAAATTATATCCTGAAAAAAGTCAGACAATCAAAATATTTCTCTATCATATTAGATTTCACACCAGATGTAAGTCACACAGAACAAATTACAGTTATACTAAGGTATGTTGTTTTAAACAGTGAAACTAAAAATGTTACAATATGCGAAAGTTTTATTGGCATCTGTCCGATAACCAGCTCCACAGGTGAAGGACTATTAAATTTTGTTTTAGATTTATTTTCGCAATTAAACCTTGATATTAAAAACTTACGTGGCCAAGGTTATGACAATGGTTCTAATATGCGTGGAAAACACAATGGATTACAAAAAAAAATATTGGAAATGAATAATCGTGCATTTTACGTTCCATGCTCGGCGCATAGTCTCAATTTGGTCGTTAACGATGCGGCAAATATAACGCACGACACGGTCAACTTTTTCATCTCAATTCAAGAAATTTACGTTTTCTTTTCGTCTTCTACCAAAAGGTGGTCCATAATTTGCAAGCATTTACCTGATTTAAAACTAAAGGCATTAAGTGCCACGCGATGGTCTAGCAGAATCGATGCAGTCAAACCTATACGGTATCACCTCGAAAAAATATATGACGCTTTACTTGAAATATCAGATAACAATTCGTCGGAATGGGATTGTACAACAACTCACAAAGCACATTCGCTTGCTTTGAATATTCAAAATTATAGATTTATTTGCTTAGTTGTAATTTGGTTTGATATTTCAAACGAAATTAATGCTATTAGCAAAATGATGCAAAACCCCACAATAAATACTCAAATCTGCATAAATTTGTTAAATAAATTGATTCATAAATTCACCGAATATCGCACAGATGAGCATTTCGAAAGGGTGTTAGAAGAAGCTACCACTGTGGCTCGGGAACTTAATGTAGATACAGATTTTCCGCCTATAAATACCGTTCGTCCACGAAGAAAACCAACTCAATTTCAGTATGAACAGAGTGATGAAGTCTTACTAGACCCTAAAACAAAATACAAGGTAGATGTTTTTTAGGATCCTGGACCAAACCTTAACTTCTTTAAAACGTAGATTCGATGAGTTGGAAACTTTACCGACGTTTTGGCTTTTTCACCAATAATAACTTGTTTAGTTACTCCAAAGATGATTTAATGAAACATTGTAAAGATTTGAATGTGAAGCTAAAAGATAGTTCAAGTAGTGACGCAGATATTGACGGTATAGATATGTTTAATGAAATCAATGCTTTAAAGTTGCATTTAACTGAAAACCAGTGTAATGATCCACAAACCCTATTGCAATACATTTTTGCTAATGAATTAATGTCAACATTTCCGAATACAGCAATAGCGCTAAGGATACTACTTACATTGCCGGTTTCAGTTGCATCTGGTAAAAGGTCATTTTCAAAGTTAAAATAATAAAAACTATTTGAGATCAACTATGCACCAGCAAAGACTAAGTAATTTAGCAATAATTTCAATTGAACATGAGATTCTAAATAGACTAGACACCAAAAAATTATAGCTGATTTTGCCAACATGAAGGCAAGAAAGGTGCAGTTTCTGTAAAATAACTTAATACCTATACCTACCTACATAATATGTATAAACTGCTCCTTTCTTGCCTTCATTTTTTCATTTAATGTCGTATTAGTGTATCTATCTTGTATAAAATAATCTAATATAACATAGTTTTTCACGGTACAGCATTTTTTTTCACATTTTTATAAACACCTAGGTTTTGTAGTTAGATAGGGGCGGCACGATAGGAATTGCACACCGGCGTTCAAACCGCTAGCGGCGGGCCTGCTGGTAGGATGTTATGAATAGGAGTAGTAGACTGCAGTTTCGATCTCGTCCGTATTGCACAGCCATTCATAACATCAGGCCAAACTGTCATTTACTCATATCAATCAGTTGGGGCGCATCAAGGAAATATATATGTATTGGCGCCCTTCAACAAACCGACACAGAGCCTACTACCAACGCCATCGGAAAATGATGAGAAAAAAGAGTAGATCAAACATAAAACCATACTAGTTCGGCTATCTACCGCATCGCTACAGACTGTGTCTGCAAGATTGCTATCTGTTGAAAAGCTAACGCTCTTTGTACTTGTCTGGAAGTAAACAATATGTACGCTGTAACACCAGTAGTAGCCTCTGGGTCAGTTCGTTGGAGGGTGCCAATAAAATCATAAATCAAATTTTTTCTTGAGGATGACATTTCCTGTATAATCTCCAAGTATTACTACTTGCTACATTTATCATGAGAGTAAAGAACACCCACCACCATCTTCTTCAGTGAATAGTAAGTCTGTGAGTGTTTACAGATTAGTCCAATAGGTTAGACTTTTTATAACTTTGGGTCTAGAGCAGGGATGCTCAAACTTGAACTGATGGCGATCTACCACAATATTTTTAGACTATTTACGATCGACTCTGAGAGGCTACAAGTATATGTGATGCAGGGTTGTCGTACATACACGATACACCCTACCTACCTACCTAAGTAGGGTGTACCTTAGCATATATAGATATTAGCTTTCCGCACAATATACATTATTTTAGTCAAAGTTTGAGTTAGGTTTAGTTAGGTTCTTCTCTATAATATCAATGAAAAAACTCATAGTTATTCAAAATTGCGAGTTTATTGGTTGTTACAAAACAAAAGATTTACATATGGTGTTCAACTTAACTCAGAAGTGACTTTGGATGTTGAAGCATGGCCCTGCATGTCCTCAGCATACTTTTCATAAGATGGTAATTTACCACTGAGTGCTAATCGCAAGCATGATAGCATATGATCGGTTAGTCGCTTGCAATATTTTGTCTTAATTATCTTCATTTCAGAAAATACAGACTCGCACAAGTAAGTCGACTCAAACATCGCCGTCAGTTGAGCGACGATTTGCCTTTGATTTGGATATTTATGTTCAGATATAAAACACCAAAAATTTGTATTAGATGCTGTAGCTTTGAGATGAATATCTGATATAATCTGCACCAACTCATTTTCAACAGAACATGAGTTCATATTAAACTGACTTGCTATTTCAGTAGCTAATTCCTCAATGTTTTTACTTGAACAAGGATTACCCATAAATGATTTCCTGCAATCATTAAAACGCATTTCGAATTGTCCCAAAATATTCAATAATTCACTCTCATAAGTATCATAATTCAACTGAGGAATCCTTGCTTTCAAAGACGGAAAATGCTTCAGATCCTTTCTGTTCAGTTGATCTATCATAAATTGCGATTTACTTTTGAATGCGTTCACTGTACTAATCATCCCAATAATAGTTTTTCCTTTACCTTTAAGCTCCAAGTTAATGGTTTCAAGTGCATTGTGATGTCAGTCAAAAATGCCAAATCAGTCAACCATTTTGCGCTTTTCAACATCTGAGTGTCATCACCTCTTTCGTCTAGAAAAACTGTTATTTCAGGAAATAATTCTTGAAATCTTTCTAGGAATTCTCCGCGACTCAACCACCTGACTTCCGTGTCAAGTCATCAATGAAATAAAACTAAAGTATTTAGATTTTCACCATATTAACAAAACTATGACCGGTTTCACCACACTGTGGCTTCATCAGATAGACAGTCTATCTGATGAAGCCACAGTGTGGTGAAACCGGTCATAGTTTAGTTAATATTAGTGAAAATCTAAATACTTTAGTTTTATTTCATTGATAATATGATTCTTCCTTAGCCAATATGTTATTGAATACCATCCGAATAAAAAAACAAAGCTGGGCAGTGTCTGTCATATCGGTGTATTCGTCGAACTATAAAGGAAAGGATGTACATTTCATATCATGTTTTAGTTTATCTGCCATGTCCTGACTCATGACTTCAATACGCCTTGTGACAGTCGGACGAGATAATTGAAGTTCTCTAATATCAGACATGATTTCTGTTTTATTTTTAAAATCTCCAAATATTAGTCTCACCTGCTTCAATAAAT
Source organism: Cryptolaemus montrouzieri (assembly GCA_013387265.2). Lineage (NCBI taxonomy): Eukaryota > Metazoa > Arthropoda > Insecta > Coleoptera > Coccinellidae > Cryptolaemus > Cryptolaemus montrouzieri. The sequence goes on from JABFTP020000103.1 coordinate 68,111,061, forward strand.
GCTTCCTTCACAACCGATCCATCTTCGAATGGTTTCTTGTGTTTCGGCAATATATGAGATATTTTAAATGACGCGATCGTAGCAGCTTTTGATTGTTTGGCTGGTCTTGTTGTTTTTTCAAACAAGAATCAAATTACGTACTTTTCGTTTTTTTAATTCACTATGTGTCGGAAAATCCTCTTCATAGTTTCATTCACTTATTCTTCACCATACAAAAGAAAAATTCTTCCTCCAAATCGTTATTAAAATGATACGTTTCAAATTCTTTCGCTGCACTCATTTTATACTATTTAATAATAAACTTTGTATCGACGTAGTATTGCCTTCAAGTTACAATTCAGAATTACTTCAATTCCTGCAGGCACAACATTTATATCGGCGTGAACGAAACTCTCGAATGTTCCCGTTAAACGCGCCGCCCGAAATTTCTATAAAAACGGCAAGAATAAAAAATGCGGCGTTTCTTTGACAAGTACCAAGCGATCCTTTGACAAAGCCGCCTTTTGCCGCTAGCAGAGTGTTATTTTATTACGTAATGAATTTTTGTAGTTTAGTTACCTACTTATTAAAATTTTTTCTTCTCGAGATCTACTCAAAAAACGATCGACCGTTTAAGCTGATCGAGAGGTTCAACAGAGACATACTCTGTGGCGAGTGTAACAACACTTGTGTCGTCTAAGCAAACAAATAATATTCTTTTATTTTGGTCGAATCGATATTGGAAGCTGCCTCTCTTTTTTTTCCTCATGTTTTAACAGGAAGCAATGGATATTTACGACTTCGATTTTCAAGCACAATTCCTGTTGCTTGAAAACTATCTTATCGGAGTGTTTGTATCAGCTCATGACTGGTGAAATAATTATGGAAAAACACAGCATAATCGAAAGGAACCTGTGTAATGGTTTTGTTTCTGATTTTGTCTAAAATTGGAGAAATATTTCTATTTTACTGGAACTACGAAACTTAACTAATGACGTGTAATGACATTAAATTATGAAAAGGCTAGTTGAAGAAAATTACAATTGACACTACCTATTAATACCTATGCCTAGCTTGATCAGAGTCCCTTAATCTCAGTGTGTGAGATCTTCGTCTAGAACCTAGGTCCTAGATATAGCCTTAGGAATAATACTCATCACTTCAATCAACTAGCTTTATTACAAGATAAATATCCAAAATCACAATATCTGATTAATAATTAACTAACTCTAATCAAAGAAAATTATACAAAGAAAAATAACTTAACTAAAAAAAGATTAACCACTAACAATAAAATGAGATGGATTCAAATAACATAGTACAAATTCTCAATTTGAAATAATCTGAGGTCTTCAACTAAACGAAATTTAATGATAGAGCTCTGTCAACAATTAAATTAAATAGAAAAAAAGAATTTGATGGTTAAGAGAAACGCTTAGCTTTCATCAATGAGATTAATTCCCACAATGATTTGATTTGGTGTTTTATCAGTTTTCTGGTATTCCTGTATCGTACAGCTTACAGGTTACTTGTTTGGCTGAATATCGTTCGCAACGTGACTGTCCTAGGTGGCAAGACTTTCTCCCCAATAACGTGGTTACCCCAGACGTAAGATAACAAGGTTTGGCATAAAGTTGAAAACTCAAATATCTTGACGGTGAACAAAAAAAATCTATAACAATACCATATCTCTCGAATATATATTTTCAAAATGAACAAAATGAATTTGACTTACCCTTGGAATAGCAGATATCGATCTAGGTTAATTTACAAAAGAAAATTCGAAATCTCTCCACTTGCTAATTGAAATGGTTGTCGATGAAATCCGGCAAAATTACCGACTACTTATACGCCTCAGATGATTGGAATTTATCCAGAAAAAATCTATGAATACTTAATTTCAATTTCCGCAAATTTTTCACTCCAATCGCTACAACACAGCTCCAATAAAATAACAAATGATTCCGAAGATTTCTAGATGGACAAGAGGAAGAATCTAATGAATTCCGAACTTATATAGACTCGGTTCTTTCAAAAAACTATTGATATTCAAAAAAATTAATAAAAAAGCGACATCATTTTCTTCACAACAATAAAGTGGAAACGAAACATAGAATGAGTTACTGTTTTCCGTTCTCCCACAGAAACGAGGAAACGATCTTCTTTCAATTACTTATTTCACAATTAATTGTCGAACAACCTAGATCAATAGCAGCGACACCTTACGGATATAACTATAATTTTCATTGGGTATCATTAACTGTAGATTCCTAATTCGAATTTCAAACTGTTTGAATATTTACTTGATGAAATGAGATTGAATTATCAATAAAATTATGAAAACTGAGTTGGAAAGATATAAATGATTAATTCGAGAAATCGGACTGTTACACCTGGACAACCTTCAGTAGATCCAAAACTACAGAGCATCCAATCTTTATAACCAAATCTCACTATTTTGTCATGGATTTATTGTTTGGAAGGATGATGCTCATAATATCTAACCATTGCCTCATCGATAGAGAAATTTTCATGGAAAACGGAAGTATTCGAGTCTGGATTAGGATATTGGAACTACCTTGGTTGGAAACAGTATGAGCCGAAACCGATTTGAAGTAAATAAATATATTCATCTTGCCGATAACACAATTTTTTATACAGAAGATTCATTAGTGGGTCGACATTTCCCATTTTATCGTTTTTTCACAGAATGGTGTTATCGGCAAGATAAATATATTTTTTTACTTCAAATCGGTTTCGGCTCATACTGTTTCCAACCAAGGTAGTTCCAATATCCTAATCCAGACTCGAATACTTCCGTCCTTTCGAAATTTTACAATATCATGCTAGTATCAGAATACTGATGAATATCTGGATTTCGTACTCAGTTGTGAGCAAGTTGTAGTTGTTTCGATTTGTTGAGGCGAACAAGTTGGTTTGCATCACAGAGAGATCTATAACATCATCATCGAACATATTCTCAAAAATTTGTACGAATCTTAGTTCTCTTTTTCTCATATCTAACAAATTAGAACTCGAGACTGGTTCAGCATTATTTTCTTCCTCAGCATTTTTGCTAAAACATTTATTGCATCCTCCTCTTCTTCGGCATTGCCACTAAAAATTTTTACATGCCCTGGAATATCATGTGGTAACCCGTTTGATATAAAATGTTCTTCATCGAATTCCTCCTCGTCAGTTTATCCGTCAACTTCGACAGGTATTACGACAATATATCTAATTTCAGTGCAAGACTGTTCACTCTGTTCTATATCCTCAATAACTGACTGCTTTCTTCTATGAAAAAAGATCACACAGGATTCTATCTTCATTCTCCATGATGAGAGAACTGAATTGACTGAAATGTCAGTATTCACGCTAGTGCCCACTGTCCCCATATGTGAACATCCATATATAGAGTCCGCGAGCTCTGAAATGAGTCATGTCAATCATCCTTAAGGTTCAGTATCAATTATCAGTATTCAACCACTAGAAATGTAGAAAACGCAATTCCAAGATAGCTTTCCAACAACCCTCGAATTTCGGGCGTGTTATCTTTTGTAAACGAAACAAAACAGTTCAATAATAGAAAAGATATATAAGATAACCACTTGGGAACTGAACTGGTCTATTGTATCCCGAACTTCCAGGTAGAAAGGGAGATACCATAGACGGCGGTAAAATTAGTTGCAAAAATAGGTTTTATACGTTTGTTTATCCCCAAATTATTTGGTATATCTTGAAATTGGTTTTTTCTTCAAAACTCCTGCAGTTTTTAAGATATTCAGCCCAAATTTGGAATGTCAGCCAATTTTCACAGCCTCCATCATTACACGTCCTAAATATTAATCAGAATCTACAAGGTGTTTTCTCTTCCGGAGCCATGTGTTTTTCTGCCCTTTCAAACTTTTCTGCAGTACGCCACTGATCAGAGTACAATCAATTTTCGTCATCTTCGTTCAATTTAGAAATACTTTTGACACTTGTAATTTTTCGTATCCCTTACGTGTACGGTCTGTCTGACGGAAACACAACAGAAGCTAGGCGATTATATCAGGTGCGCTTTTCAAATCGAGTAACACCAGACAGGCGAACATTTTCAAATATCCACAGAAGGTTGAGGGAAACTGGTACTTTTACTGCAAATAATCATTCAAAAGGTGTAACTCAAACTATGAGAACTCCACATATTGAGGAAGCAGTTTTGAATTGCATTGATTTGAATTCTCATATGAGTACACGAAAAATTGGAAATCAGTTGGATATTTCACATGTTCTAGTTTGAAGGATTCTCCACGACTTTTTATTGTACCCGTTTCATATTCAACAAGTTCAAACTCTACTTCCTCGAGATTTTCCTTCAAGACTGAATTTCTGCCGATGGTTCTTAGATAAAATAAGAGAAAATGCTCATTTTGATAGTGAAATAATGTTCACAGACGAAGCTAACTTTTCGAGAGCTGCTATCACCAATTTTCACAATAATCATTATTGGGCTGAGGAAAAACCCCATTTTATTGAAGAATCTCATCATCAAGAACAATTCTCGTCGAAATAATTGGAAATTATTTGATTGGGTCATTTTTTTTTGCCTAACAGACTAAACGGTCCCGCAATTTCTTGAGTAGGAGTAACCTTTATTGCTCGTGGATGTGCCACTTTTGGTAAGAAACATAATGTGGTTCATGCATGACGGGGCACCTGCAAATTTTAGTGGAGAAGCTAGGGAATTCTTAACTATTATATTCAACAACCGATTGATAGGTTGGGATTGTCCAGAACTATGGCCTCTTAGGTCCCCAAACTTAAATAGTTTAGACTTTTTCTTATGGGTATATTTCAAAAGTTTAGTTCATACCACTCCAGTGAACACTGTAGAAGAATTGAGAAATCAAATAATAACCTCTTGTGACACAATAAGAAATATCCCAGAGATATTTCAAAGAGTGCGTGATGATATGCGAAGAAGGACAGAGGCCTGTATTCTTGTAGGTGGGGGACCAGCAATTTATTTAGTTTTTAATTGTTTTTTTTAGTTTGATATTGAATAAGTATAATTGAGTCTCAGAAGACGAGCTATCAAAATAAAAGCAAATGTTGGGCATACCTATCGAGTATTTCTATTATTTTCTTTTTATTCAGCGAATAACATACAATTCAAATAATTCAAATTCAATAATTTTTCACTCGTAAACGGTTGGAGATACCAAAAAATTACAAGTGTCAAAAAAGTTTTTAAATTGGACGAAGATGACGAAAATTGATTGTACGCTGATCAGTGACGTACAGCAAACGAGTTTGAAAGTGCAAAAGGAGACATGGCCTCGGAAAAGAAAACACCTTGTGAATTTCAGTTGAAATCTAGGACGTGTAATGATGGTGGCTGTAAAAAATAGATTGCATTCCAAATTCGGGCTTAATATCTCAAAAACTGCAGGAGTTTTGAAGAAAAACACAATTTTTTCCGGAAATTTCAACACCCTGTATCTCCGTAACGAAGCTCTTGTGGGCCTATGTTTATATGAACTTTTGTCTTGAAATTGCACGTAGATTTGCTCCCTCAAGTTGTGACATACTATTATGTAACACCCTGTATTTCCTGATCTTTTTTATATGATTAAATAATCTAAGCGTTATGTCCTAATATCCAGTGATTCAACTAAAATTTTCCTGTTATCCTGACTTTTGTTCCAACTGTAATCAATAAATTGCTTGCAATTTAGTGGTAATTGTAAACATGATTTACAATGAAGTCATCTCTTTCCATTTCTATTTAAGTTTTAGGAAAACTTCGCCGTCTTTTTGGGGGGGTTTAAAGGTGCTCTACCGCTTAATACATCAAGTCCTTCCTTTTTTATTCTTTTACCGTACTTGCAGATATATTCACAGATTTACACACACGATTTATAACTTATTTTAATGGAAAGCTCAAACCATTACACGCTTCATTTTCCATAAATGTTATTGAATCAAAAATTATTTTTTTACATTTACTACCAAACACCATTTTCATAATAGGTCTTTCACAACTGAATAATTTGACGAGTTCTAGGTTCACAATGAGAATTAGACGCTACGCTACTGATAACTTCAAGTTGGCAGTAAGCACCGCCTACTAGGCTGTTCCAAATTTTGAATTTTCACCTTGGTTGACCTTGAGGGGTCATTTTAGAGCTCGTGGACTTTAGCGACCTCTCATTGGGACCAAAACATTTATTCAATCATTTCAAGTTGATTATTTCGTTCCTACATATAAAAAGGATACTTACAGAATGGAATATACAATTTTCCGAAAAAAACGAAAGCATTACACTGACGACAATCACTGGTATACCTCAAATTTTACAAAAAGAACTGGACTGCTCGTAGAGATCGTTTACTACATCATTATTTCCAAAAAGTGACATCTTGTGCTGAATAGATGAAATCTTAGTCAATTTCATTGTACTAAGGAATGAAGAGCAGTACTGCTCCCCTAGATGTCCCTATATTTGACGCTGGTCGTTGATGGGTTAATTTGCTTTCTGAAATGATGAAATTTTCACAAAACACACCATGTAACATGCCGGAACGCTGATAGAAAATGAAGATATATAGTTGCGGATAACAGTAATACCGGGCACCAATGATAGGTAACACTACAAGTGTATGATGTTTTTTCTTGTATACGAACACTTATCAAAAATATGACATCATCGACAATGAGTTCATTTACAATCATCACAATTTCAGTCCAGTCCATTTCACTGAGTATTATTTGAAGTTTATTTAGATAGAATTTCAATAATTTCAAACAAACCGGTAGTCAAGACTGATGTAAATCTTCGTTTGTCATTGGACTTTTTTCAACCCAATCTGCAATGACATTGCGTTATTTATCATGTTGGCAACATATGTATCGCCATCATATCATTCTGACTCCATAAATGTTTTTGTTATACTCATCTTTCATTTTATTTCTTGAAAATTAAACCATATTCATGTTTTTTTGTCCGATAGAACAAGAAAGAGTCATTCGTTTACAAGGATCGGATTTAAGAAAAATTTCACAATTGAATGGTGACTTTTTTGGCAAGCCAAATTACACACACCACAAAAATTGTCGCATCATCTGGTATTCTGAATTCCACAATCAATTAAACAGCTCGATCGCAGTTTCTTTGTCAACATATATTTTTGGACATATGAGGGGAAAAAAAATCTTATCTATGTAGTAAACTTTGTTTCCATATGATCTCAAACACGTCTGAAACAAGAATGAGTTTATTTGACTATCAGTATTCATTCAATTTATCTTCAGTTTTACGCTGAATTAATGCAAGTTTTCTGTGTTTCTTGTTGATTTTCGAATCTTTGAATTTATTGTAATGGCTGCTGAATGTCCTGGACGCTATTTGAGTGATCATGAAGTGGTAAGAATTGTAACACTTCTAGAGGAGCGGCCAATGTTACGTGGTTAATTTGTTGATTGTTAACCAAAGCACTATTTCAAGAGCAATTAATCGGTACCACGAAACGGGGGAATATGGAAGAAGGGCCGGATAGGGAAGAAATCGGATAACAACACCAGTTGATGGTCGCTGGCTTCGTTTAACTGCACTAAGAGTGCACTGTACGGCTAGAATGCTACAAAATGAACTTGCACTTTCCAAAAATGTGCATATTTCATTGCAAACTGTTAGGAACAGGCTCAGAGAAGACGATATCAGACCAAGGGTGGCTTCTACCGGCCCGCATCTCACCAGAGAGCATCGAGTTGCAAGACTTCAGTTTGCGAAGGAACATGCAAAATGGGATATTCCAGAATGGTCAAATGTTCTCTTTTCCGACGAGTCCAGGTTCTGTCTAGTATAGAATGATAGACGCATGCCTGTATACAGACGACCTGGGGAACGGTATCAGCAATGCAATATCCGGCAAATCGAAAACTTCGTATGGGACTCAGTAATGGTGTGGGGAGGCATTTCTTTCCATGGTCCAACTGAACTGAGTTAGTCCTAGAGAGTAATGGAAGAATGACAGCGGCCAGATACATCGCAGATATAATTGACCCCCATGTTGTACCCTTTGGTCCATTGATTGGCGAAAACTTCATTTATATGCATGATAATGCTCGGCCTCATGCAGCTAGAGTAGTTACAGAATTTCGGCAAAATGCCGAAATTGATATTTTAAGATGGCCAGCCAGAAGTCCCGACTTGAATCCCATAGAACATGTTTGGGACAACATGTGGTGGCAAATTCAGCAACATAGGATGCCTTGTAGAACACTCCAACAACTAGAAAATCAGCTTCCTGAAATTTGAAACTCAGTGACTCAAGAGTACATCCAAAATTTGTTTGAAGGGCTTTCGAGATGTATACTGGCAGTAATTAGGGCCCGGGGAGGAAACACTCGATTTTGAAAATGATTAGTACCCATTCAATGGCAGTTGATTGGTCTCTTCGCGAATGTTTGAAGATGGTAGAATTTTTTAATTTTTCATTAACTCGAAAATTGTTGATATTTTCCATCATAAACTCATCTCCTTTGAATGATATGTTCTTATTTTACACTTCTGAAAGTTACCAAGCGACTCTTGAATGACCAACCTAAAAGTTTATATAATATTGTCGTAAAAGTGGGGTGATGCGACAATTTTTGTGGGGAGTGTATTTTACATTCACAAAGTCAGCCTCTCCATCTTTAGTCGAAATTAGTTTCCTGCTAAGTGTTCTTTACACAATTTATGATTCAATATGATTCCTTATTTATCTTCTGGATATTCCGCATTTTTAGTTCCTTACATCACAGGAACTCTTTCTCCTTAATAGGATCTAATACCTCTTGCATGATATTCACATCCCAGGTTGCCCCAATTCATCTGCTCTCTTAGGCAGCTCTTGCCAAAGAATAAACAATCGAAGTGATACTTGTGTTCATAGACGCAGAAATTAAGGCCCTAGACGTGGCCTTGTAATCAGTAGGACAATTAAATTTAATTTTCGAGTTATTAAACAAGAGCAAACGTAATATAAAAAGAAACCCTACGTTTAATCGAACTATGAGGTGTATCCATAATTCAGTGTTCTTCTGAATAAATACAAAAAAAAAGCTTCATTCACTTGACAATATAAAGAAAAATCTGAAAAAACAATAAAACCTTATGTAACGAGCGGACTCGTGTCATCTATAAAGTATCGCGATGAAATGAAATTGAATTTGAAAAAAATAACACTGTGGATATTAAGATTGAATTCAACAAATATAGGAACATTTTAAACAGAATCTTAAGAAGAACTAGGATTCATATTATAGTGATAAAATTAGAAGCGCGGGAAAAGACTCAAAAAAAAATGGAACGCTATAAATGAAATAAATAATAAAACTAAAACGAAAGATCCTTTGCCGAATGATATAATTAGTAAAGAGGGGTGTGTTGTTACAGATATGGTAGAAAAGGCCAATAATTTCAACGAGTTCTTTTCTAATTTAGGCAGGAATATGGCACAAAAAATTAAAAAATACGGAAATGTAGATCTTCCGAAGCCCTCAAGAATCGTTAATTCTCTGTATCTTGACCCTATTTCCGAAAACGAGTTAATTGAATTGATAAGTTCCCTCAAAAACAACAGATCCTCTGGTCCAGACAACATTAGCTCGGAAACCATTAAAAAATCCATCTGAATATCGTAAAGCCTTTAGCCCATATTATAAATTGTGCATACTAAACTGGTAAAGTACCCCTGGAGTGGAAGGCATCACACATAACATGCGTTCATAAAAATAATGACAAACTATCGACCGATTTCTATTATAAATAATTTCGCGAAAATTTTGAAAAGAGCATAAAGAATCGTTTGTTAGGTTTTCTGACAAAATATGGTTTACTAAGCCCGAAACAGCACGGTTTCAAGAAACAAATCACCACTGAAAACGCCGCGGAGGATTTAATTCATAGTGTCATATTTGCTTTGAATGACAGAAAAAAATGTTTGTCTGTGTTCTTGGACTTAGCCAAAGCCTTTGACACGGCAGACCATGGAATCCTTCTGGACCGTCTTGAGTATTGGCAGGGAGCGGAGTATATAGTGGGGACAGCTGAATCGATCACAGCGCTCGATGTGGTCAAATCATCGTTAAATCATGCTTTTATCATAAATAAACACGTTAACATTAAATAAAAAATGATCCATAATAGTTGTTGTGTTGTTGATTGCAAAAATACAGCTAGAAACAGTAAATGTAAATTTCACACATTTCCAGTGGCCAAGTGGAAATAAATGGATGGAAGAAATAAATGGATAAATGATGTTAAAAGAAAAAACAAAGTAGTGTGTAACATTATTCAGTAACAATGCAACTAGGGTAATGTATGTTCAAATTACGATTCGCAATTACATTGCCATTAATTTTTCATTTTATTTCTGAAAATCATATTAACAATCAACACTTTTGTAATTTTCATTATTGCAGTTGTCATGTATTAAATTTGTTTACATTTCACAGGTTAACCCCATGGGAATCTTAAAACTCCTTTCAGTTATTTATAAACATATTTACAAGTTTTTATTTAACTTGCAATGTATGTATGTTTGTATGTTCGGGTGAAATCTTACAACTCAATTTTAAGGCACTTGATCTCAACCAACTGAGCTGAAATTTTGTATACACGTTGAGTTTGGATGACAATGCATGATTAACTATGTGACGTCATTCTAAATCCAACAAGGCGGTGGACCAATTATTCTTAATGCAAAACGAAATGGCGGATAATTTTCTTTTATTCGTTCCTACAATATGAGTACCAAATGAAAGATTGCCAAGAATAACTAAAAATGAAATTAAGTTTAAAAAATTCTTTAAAACAACCTTTTATTTAAATGCGCTAAATAGAAAAAAATTAACTTTCACACTAAATCTTTTACTGTTAACTTATAACGTCATTTCAAATTTAACACATTTGACACAATTTATATGTTATGCCTACCTGTTAATATTTCAAACTGATAAAGTAAATACGAGTACTTATATCTCGCGACAAGCTTTTATATTATAACATATAAATTGTGTCAAATGTGTTAAATTTGAAATGACGTTATGAATTAATGGTAAAAGTTTTAGTGCAAAAGTTTATTTTTTTTCTTTTTAGCGCATTTAAATAAAAGCTTGTTTTCGAAGAATTTTTTTTCCTTAATTTTTTATACACACTTTTTCCATCGTAATGAGTTTTTTCAATTTAAAAAACACGATCACAGATTTTTATAACACATATTTATTTTTAAATTCATTTTTTGAAACAATTCACTGTTATTTATACGGATCTTTCACATATCATACCATTGCCGAGCATGATTTTACGCTACCATCAGATGTCGCTTTCGTCGTGCTCCCTGCGAATATTGGTGTCAGGGGTGACACATTGGTAATAGGGTGCAGAGGGGTCTTATGGGGGAAATTTTGTGTTCATAGCAACATTAAAAGTAACCATGTGCAAGATCTCAGGTACGTGGAGTACGCAGTTCAATATTTTAAACAAAACCAAAATATCATATATAGTTCTACGATTTTCAAGTGACAATAAATTGAAATATTTACAGGCAGGAGCGTAGTCGTGATTCAGGATAACAAAGTTAGTTTTGAAGCATATAAATCGTATGAATCTATTTCGAATGCGTTCAAGTAGGGTAGAATAACAATCATAACGAGGGTTTCAAATACATGAGGCAAAATTTAATTTACTGTAAATGTAAGCATAATACAAAGTGATAAGTGATTTTACATATTCAAATTCCTTACTTCTCCTGAAACTATAACCCATCATTCGACTTGAACTACTTGCTATGTGATCTATGTGTGCATCAAAGAGCAACTTCGAATCGAAAGTGACACCCAGATAAAAAGCCGTCGACACACGTCGCAACAATGAATTCCCAATTGAGTACTGAAAAGTGATAGGGGAATGGTTTCTCGTAAAGGTTATCGCGAAACATTTATTTAAATTCAAAAATAATTGGTTTTCTCTACAGTACTCAACCAAGTTATTCAAATCTAGTTGAAGATCAAGGCAGTCCCTTAAGCATTTGATAGATCTAAAAACTTTCAGATTGTATGCATAGAGCAAGAATCTGGAATGCCGGAAACATTTATCTATGTCATTTATATAAATTAAGAAAAGGAGAGGACCGAGCTGAGTTCCCTGCGGTACCCCAGAAGTACTAATGAAAGATTCAGATTTAAAACCATTTAAACTAACGAAATGCGACTTATTCAGAAGATACGGTTGGATCCACTCAAGCAACCCACCTCTTACATCTGCTTCGGCTAGTCTGAAAATGAGAAAATCGAAACTTATTATGTCGAAGGCTTTAGAAAAATCTGTGTAAGTAGCATCAGTCTGAATTTGAGAATCCATTTCACTCTGCAGGTACTCACTATAAACGATCAAATTAGTTTCCGAGTCATACCCTTAAAATAGCCGTGCTGTTGTGGGATAATGAAATTTTTCACATGAGAGAAAAGATACTTATAAATTATGCGTTCAAATACGTTAGCAATGATCGAAAACTTGTTAATAGGTCTATAATTAGAAATATCATTTTTCTCCACTTTTGAAAATTGGGACAACGGCGGACTCCTTCCACTTTTTTGGAAATACGCCATTAATCAGAGACTGATTGAACAAAATATGCAGTGGTTTACTAAATTTGTGAGCCCAATTTTTGAGAAAAATGGGTGGAATGCTGTCTGGACCTGAACCCTTCGACACGTCAAGGGATAAGAGAACCTCTCGGACCTCTTCCTCTTCTATGTGAATATTTGATAGTACTTCATTATTGCAGTTTTTAACAGTTACACTACGACTACGCTGCTGACTTCCAGGAACATATACACTCTCGAAATAACGGGCAAAGAGATTGCATATCTCTTTTCCATCTGATGAAGAAATATCCCCATACCTCATTTTATTAGGTAGTTTAGAGCCGCCCCATGCCAGGGACACATATTTCAAAAATGATTTGCTGTTCGTTGGCAGTTCCCGCTCAATGTTAGAGGTGAATTTATTCAAATCAAGTTCAATGAGTTTCTTCGAATGTGCACGAAGCTGTTTGAATATATTGAGATCATTGACATTTTTACTAATTTTCCATTTTTCATGAAATTTTTGCTTTTCTCTCATTGTAGCAATAGTACCTTTCGAAAATAATGAAGAAAAACACTTAGTGACTCTTTTCTTAGGAACAACAGAACTGATTATGTCATTGATTTTCTCATAAAAAATATCCAGATTTTCATCAATTCCCTTAGAGCTGCTGTTGAGCAGAAACTCCCAATTCACCAGTGATAATGAAGCATGAACAGCTTCATAATTCGCATTTCTAAAATCGTAATAAAAATTTTGTATTTTCGAATTTTTCACCATCTTCTCTTTAGACAAGACAACTATAAACTCCAGTGTGGGGTGATGTGTGTCCTCGTTTACAAACTGATTAGCACTTTTATGCATATACGAGACAATTTCTTTATTACACAAGACTAAGTCAAGAATTTTATCGTTACTATTCTTCACATGATTGTATTGATTCAGTTCGACAAATGCAAGTGTAACCGAGATACAATTAAAGTCACCACACACAAGAAATGGACATTTTATGTTTACTATATCGCTCTCCAATTTACTAGCGAACACATCACTTGCCACAGAATCCCCAGGGGGCAAATACACACAGCAAATATATAACTTCGAACTATTCACGTTCAGAGATACCCAGATATCCTCCGCGTCACTTCCGAAGTCATCCAAGAGTCGTGGGCCGAATTTGTTGCAAACGGCAATAAAAACTCCACCCCCATTCTTCTTAGAAGACACCGATGAATCTCGGTTGCGACGAAACACAGAATATTCACGAGTATCGACCAATTCATTGTCGAAAACGGTATCGTTCAGAAATGATTCGGTAACACACATTACATCAGAAAAACCTGCCATTGAGTTCAACTTGAAGTTATTTAGTTCGGTACGAAGTCCTCGTACGTTCTGGTAGTAAATATGTAGGGACATCTCAGGTGAATGAAAAACACGACGGTCTTTGAACAAATAGCGAAGAGAATGAGAAGTAATTTTTATAAATTGGCTATTTCAGATTCAGATGATATACGACGTATCTTACTTGTGTCATCTTTCCTCACTAAAACATTCCCACCCTGTATCCAAACAAATTTGTAACCTTTGGCATTTGCAAACGTGCGAACTTCCTTGAATAAAAGCTTTACAGCAGAAGTATTGTGCTCATTAATATACAGCCTGTCCGAAACACCATCTATACTAAGGCCCGGATCACCCCCCCCCCTGTTGAGAAGACGCTTAGCCATCGCAGCCTGAAGAAAATTATCTCTGGCTATCCTGGAAATAAAACGTACAACAACGTTTCTTGCTTTATTTTCTGCCTTCGTAGGAACGCGGGTCACATAATCGATAGTGTTGGGGTCTATAGGGAAATTTAACTGGGCACCAATAGTTTGAACTATACCAGAGAGAATCTCATTTTTCTTTTCAGGTAGATCCTGTATCTCAATGTTTTTGGAGAGACTAAAATGTTCCATATTATCAATCTTAGTGCGCAAACTGGAAATTTCTTTTTTAAGTATCGCATCCTCTTGCTTCACCATCTCCAAAGCCTTTATCAGATCCTTCAGCGGATTTAATTTGGTCTCGAAGTCGCTGATTTTATTGCTGCAAAACTCAACTGCCGATTTGAGGTCACGATGTTCACCGCCTATGTCTACATTTCTAACGTCAGCTGTAATCAATCCCTGGCTAACACGAGGGGGACGGTGTCGGCCCGAAGAAGAAGATTCCGATAAACCACGGCAATCATTGCACATCCACTTGCCACCTGGTAAATTTTTTATCGCACTTGTTTGATGTTTTGATAAATCGCAACATCGCGAATTGGCATGAAAGGAGTTTTCACAAAGCCCAGAACACTTCAAACCGTAGATCTTTTGGAAATTCCGCTACTACACGCCGCACACAAGTATATACTTTCACCGACCATCATAATTTAATTAATTCAATCGAATTAAATTATTAAAAACAAAATCAACTAGACACCGATATCCAAAGATGCACAGATGTTAACTAATGAAATACTGTGTGTCGTCTGCAAACAGGAACGTTTTATTATTATTCAAATTTATGTTCATATCATTGATAAATCTGATGAACATCCAAGGTCCCAGAATGGACCCCTGCGGCACACCAAAATTTACAGTCTCCACCTCCGAGAAACCACCCTTCCACCAAACACTTCCTTTTAAATAGGAGGACACCATATAAATGAACTATACTTAAGGAAGTGTTGTAAAGTTAACCTGACCCATTACAAATATTATTATAATTTTATAGTTACCGGGTCACAAGACTTTTTAGCATTTCCCTGGATCGCGACAAAAAAAGGTTGAGGAACGATGATGCAGACAATAACAATTACGGTTAATTTGGGTAACGGAGGCTTGAAAAATATACAATACATTTTCATTTATATATCAAATTCCGAAAATGGCGACTAAGAATTAATTCCTTTTTTATAAGTCGTCTAATATGTTTCAATGAAACATTTGCGATCTTGAGGAATCATGGACAGACTGTGTATGTACTATGGTATGAGACTATTATGGGCAGAACAGATGTTGTATCGTATTTTTGGTAACGGAGGCTTGAAACATATACAATACATTTTCATTTATATTAATCATTTAGCACTAATCATCTCTTTGAATTCCATTGTCCACCATTCGAGTCCATTCTCATATTTATTTTTCAATTTTTGAGTGAATGTAAAATTACTGAAGCCTGACTCTTCATTATTCCGAAGAAAACAGAAAAAGAAAAGGGAGATATTCAATATCCTAAGTATTGAATAGATGTAAAACCGCCAATAGTTCTAAAATATTTGTTTTATACTGCACATAAAATTGTGAGTTATTGTTCTATTATTTGAAGGATTGTCGCATCTAACATAAAAACATAAAACGTTCTTTTCTTCTCTGTGAACATATGCCAATTTCTAGTGTTGACTGCCAAAAAAATAATTGTCATCTTAAGTTGACATTTACGAGTAATTATCAGTTAGAATTACAGTTGTAAATAATCATCGTTTAGTGACAAGTAGTGCCAATTATCAATTAGAATTGGAAACTTTCAAATCATCGCATTGTGTTTTCGAGCTATACGCTTAGCGATGCAAATATATTTAGAATGGTTAATTATAAGTACATAAGACTTAATTCGAGAAACTCGGACTATTACAGTAGGCGTTTAAACAGCATTGCCGGTATATTTATTCTGATCTTTGCTTACATCGTTATTTAAACCTGATATTCTTCAAGCTATTCTGCTTTATTCTTATTGAAATGTGGTAATTCGTGTACTTGGAACAAATGGTTTCTCAAATATCTTACAATGTATCAGTTCTATTTCAGTACTTAATAGAGTCCGACTGAAACTGGTTTTCCGGGCGAAACCGAAACCGAATCTTCGGCCGTGGCTTCAGTTTCGGTTGAAACCGAAACCGAAACTCACGTGGTCAAGTATAAAATTCCTTAAAACACTGAAATTTGGTGCATTTTATCCATTATTCTGCATTAATTAAGACATGAAATGGAAACATATTATATTGAGATTGTTATAATCGTTTATTTAATATAATATAAAAATAACATAGAAATGGAGCACCAATAGTGGTACACAAAAATCTCAAACATTTAGTAGTAACCAGCTTCACACCCATATCAGATAGAGTAACTATGATAAGAATAAAAACAGCGCAAAGAACACTCAACATAATTCAAGTATATGCTCCCACGGCTGATAAAGTCGAAGAAGAAATTGATCAATTTTATGATGACGTCCAACAAGCTCTAGATATCACGAAAAACAGAGATACTACAATCATTAAGGGGGACTTTAATGGAAGGATAGGGAAAGGTAAAATGGATGATATTATTGGGGATTTTGGACTGGGAATAAGGAACGAAAGAGGAGATAGATTGACAGAGTTCTGCCAAGAACATGATATGGCAATCACAAACACCTTTTACAAGCTGCATGAAGGAAGATTATATACATGGAAATCGCCAGCTGATAAAGACAACAAGATTAGAAGAAATCAAATAGACTATGTTTTGATGAAAAAGAGATATCGGAATACCATCAAATCGGCCAAAACCTACCTGGGTACAGACATCGGGTCAGACCACAATCCAGTGCTAGTTAAAATGGAAATCCGTATCGAGAAACAAGCAGCCATAGCTAACAAAAAGCAGCTCCCAGTTTCACATCTGAAAAACCCAATGGTAAAACAACAACTTACAGAAAAAATAAATGAAGAACTAAGCAAAATTGACTTAACCCCGAGCTCCGATGTAAACATAAAATGGGAAACTCTTAAAACTACAATTATGGCCCCAACAACAGACCTATTAGCAACAATCAAGGATACAAACAAGAAAAAATCATGGATGACTGATGACATATTACATTTAATGGAAATCAGAAGGTCGTTTAAGAATAGAGGCGAAAATGCATACGGAAAGAAATTAGAAAGAAAATACGACAAGCCAAAGAAGAATGGTACGAAGGAAAATGCGTAGAAATAGAAGAACTCCAAGTAATACATGATGACTTCAATCTCCATAAAAAGATTGAAGAACTAGCGGGCATTAAAAGAACAAACAAAAGCAATATTCTACTAGATAAAAACGGTAAGATAATTCCAGACACCAAAGGGGAACTAGAAAGATGGAATGAGTACATTGAAGAATTGTTCGAAAATGAGAGACAACAGGAAACAATAGATAGAGACACAGATAAGGAACAGGGCCCAACTATAACAAAAGAAGAAGTTATGAAAAAAAAATAAAACAGCTAAAAACAATAAAGCTCCAGGACCTGATGAAACACCAACAGAAATCAACAAATTAATTGCACAAGATCAAATTGGAGTACTGGTATATCTGTACAACACTGTATATAACATCGGAATCATGGCTCAAATCAACATTTATTACACAGCCTAATGAGCCATACCCTTAAGATATTCCTCAAAATTATGCATCGAAGAATTTTCAGAAAGATTGAGCAAGATATTAGCGAAACACAATTTGGTTTCAGAAATGCAATGGGTACTATGGAGGCGTTGTTTGCTTTTAATGTGTTGTCTCAAAGACTCATGGACGTCAATAAGCCAATATATGTAGTCTTCCTCGATTATTACGAAGCTTTCGACAAAGTCCGCCATAATCATCTCATAAAACTCATGAGGGATGAAAACATTGACAGGAATTATATCAGAATTATAACATATCTCTATTTTGACCAGACTGCCAAAATTTCTGTGCAAAATGAACTTTCAGAAGAGATAAAAATAAAACGTGGAGTAAGACAAAGATGCGTGTTTTCACCATTACTCTTTAATTTGTATTCAGAAGATATAGTACAAGAAGCACTGCAAAATCAAAAAACAACGGGAGTGAAAGTTAATGGGAAGGTTATAAACAACATAAGATACGCGGATGACACAGTACTAATAGCAGAAACCCTGGAAGAACTACAAAGGCTAATAGATCTAGTAGTACAGATCAGCGAAGAAAGGGGGCTCACACTTAACACCAAAAACACTTAATTTATGACAATCACAAAACACCAACAACAGCGAGAAACATTATGGATCAAAGGGGAGCCAGTGGAGAAAGCCTGCAAATACAAGTACTTAGGAACAATTGTAAATGACAATAATGATTATTCACAAGAAATAAGAACAAGAATCGGAAAGGCTAGAACAGTGCTTAATAAAATGAGGAATGCATTAACCAGAACAGATCTTAGTCTACATCTTAAAATGAGAATGCTTAAATACTACGTATTTCCAGTACTATTATATGGAATGGAAGCCTGGACGCTTAAGAAGTGCGACACTGACCGGCAGGACGCATTCGAGATGTGGGCATATCGAAGAATCCTCAGAATAAATTGGGTGAGCAGAACAACGAACAAGGAGGTATTGAGAAGAATGGGAAAGGAGAAAGAATTAATCAACACAATTAAAATCAGAAAGTTGCAATATATGGGTCACGTGATGAGAGGGGAAAGATATACACTGTTGCAAACTATTATACAGGGAAAAATACAGGGTAAAAGAAGTTTAGGAAGAAGACGCATCTCCTGGTTGAACAACCTAAGACAGTGGTACAACAGTAGCTCTGGTCATTTGTTCAGATCCGCAACTTCAAAGATAAAAATCGCCATGATGATAGCTAACCTTCTTACAGGAGACGGCACGTAAAGAAGAAGAAAAAAATATTAATAATATAGCATATTATTATAGCAGATAGCAAAATGATTATCTGTTATCAATAATTAAATCCTAAATGTTACTGTTTCATTAAATACTAAGTATTGGTATTTTGAAATCTTACTAATTAACAATTTGGTTTGTATTTGTACTTAGAAAAATCATCAATCTGTTTTAGGTACCTCTTATATGAAAATAATAATTACTATTACACTCTTACTGCCTTGCAAAACAAAAGCCAAGTAAGTCAACATACTTGGTTTTTGAGATTTTCACACCACTGGATTCCTCGTAAAAAGGTCTGCAAGATGCTTCTTTCAGATTTGAAATAGATCAATCCGTTGAGAATTTATGAACAGTTACTTTTTAGGAGGCAATGCTTTTAGATTATAAATTATAAAATATCAATCGAAAAACCAAGTAACTTTTTCATTTCATAGTTAAAATATATCAATATTACATACTTCTCAGAAGAGCTTGATATTTCCAAATATAGAACCTAGTATGTCTACTTAGATTTGTTTAGACATATAAGAGGTTTGATTGTTGAAATATTTTTCTGCTGGTTTTCTTTTTCCATTGTTACAGATTCCTGTCCCAAACCCTCTTCCTTTCACCCTTGTCTCTGGAAATCATGGAGTGCAAGAAAGAATGAAGCGGCTAAGCAGAAAAATCTTTGATACCCTTTATGTACACACGACACTAACACAACATAAACAGACAAGCTACTGCTAGTGCAATAGCGACAGGGAACGAGTTTTTTTCACTCGTTTATTGAATCATATGCAAGATAGTATGGTTTCCCCTGTTACATTTCCTGAGCTCACACTTGTGTTTTTTTTTCTGACACACACCAAAATTATAGATATAAGCATTTATTGTAAATACAATTATTCGAATTTTTGTAAATTCTCTCTTTTCAAAAGAATATATGTACTGAAATAGCAATGTAGTTTAATATGAACTCATGTTCTGTTGAAAATGAGTTGGTGCTGATTATATTAGATGAAGGCTGCTGATCTTTGGAAAACTGAATGGCAGGAAGTTGACGTTATTAATAAAGTTCTCATAGAGGATCCTTCCAAAAAGGTTGCAGGTTTCGATATAAGTAGGAAAAATTGGTGTACATTAAATCGTCTCAGGACGGGACATGGTCGTAATAATAGTATGTTGTTCAAATGGAATACTGTAGAAAGTCCGGCATGTGAATGTGGCGCAGCTGAAGAAACAATAAGACATTTAGTCCTCGATTGTCCTATTTACCATTTTACGGGTGGTGTTCGAGAAATTCATTCCGTTTCAGATAATTCCATCAACTGGGTAGAGAACTTTGAGTCTATTTAGGAGATTAGTTTTTGCTCCCCCTTGGTGTTTTTTTCCATGGTTTATGTTGATAAGGCAAGGACTACACCCATGTAGGGCTTCATTCCCAAAAGGTGTATGAGATGTTCCCTGTTGAAAAACAGAGGTGCATTAGTTAAGTTCTTAGATTCAAGTGAGTTTAGACATATAAGAGGCTTGTTTTGAAGAAATTTTTTTCTGCTGGTGGTCTTTTTCCATTGTTACAGATTTTTCCAGTCCCAATCCCCCTTCCTTTTCACCCTTGCCTTCTGGAAAACATGGAGTGCAAGATGACAATGAGAGAATGAAACTGCTAAGCAGAAAAATTTTTGGTACTCTTTTTGTACATACGACACTAACACAACATAAACAGATAAGCTATTGCTAGTGCAATAGCGACAGGGAAACGAGTTTTTTTTCACAGGTTTTTTCACTTGTTTATTGAATCATACGCAAGATAGTATGGTTCCCTGTTACATTTCCTGTGCTCACACTTTAGGGGCAATCGTAGGAGACACGATGCGAGTTTAGATGCCTAATTAAGGAACAGGAATGGTCTGTTTTTTCTGCTGGTATTCTATTTATCCGCTTGTTTTTTACGATTGTGTTTTCCTGACACACCAAAATTATAGATATAAGCATTTATTGTAAATACAATTATTCGAATTTTGTAAATCCTCTCTTTTCAAAAGTATATATATATATATATATATATATATATATATATATATATATATATATATATATATATATATATATATATATATATATATATATATATATATATATACATCTCAAAGCTACAGCATCTGATACAAATTTCTGGTGTTTTATATCTGAAGATATCTGAGTCTAAGGCAAATCGCCCTTCAACTGACAGCAATGTTTGGGTCAACTCACTATTTACTGAAATGAAGATAATTTAGTCAAAATATCGTAATCGACTAACTAACGATCATATAATAATAAATCGTCTTTATTTATTATTATTATTATGTCATCATGCTTGCAATTAGCACTCGTGGTTACGTACCATCTAATGAAAAGTATGCTGAGGACATGCAGTGCCACGCTTCAACATCCAAACTCACTCCTTAGTTAAGTACAACACCATATGTAACTCTTTTGTTTTGTAACAACCAATAAACTCGCAATTTTGAATAACTATGAGTTTTTTCATTGAATTATAGAGAAGAACCTAACTAAGCCTAACTCAAACCTTGACTAACATAATGTATATTGTGCGGAAAGCTAATATCTATATATACTACGGTACACCCTACCTAGCTAAGTAGGTAGGTAGGGTGTATCGTGTATGTACCACAACCCTGCATCACACATACTTGCAGCCTCTTAGCCTCGATCGTGTATAGTCTAAAAAATATTGAAGTAGATCGCCAGCACTTCAAGTTTGCGCACCCATGGGCTAAAGGATCTCGTCATATGACGTTCGCAGTTCCAATGATATGGGCCGAACCGAAAGACCATGTATCAGATTATTATTTCTGCCAAACTTCTATAAAAGATATTAATCACAGATCTAGACACTCTGTGAACTATCCAATTCTACAATCTCAAATACCTATCCCACACAGTGATGATTTATCTGTTCCTCAGTCTCCAGTAAACATGGATAACGTGACCGAAGAAAATGTATCCCAGAGTTCAGATTCCGATTCGACTTTTGAGCCCAGTACTTCAGAAAGAGAACCTCATTTTGAAACTCAAAACGATCTCAATGACTTGATACATGATTTGGATCTCAGTAAAAGACAGGCAGAACTGTTGGCGTCCCGACTTCATGACTGAAATTTACTGGAAAAAAATACCTGAATATCCGTATACAGAACTCAACATACGTACTTCTCAAGTTTTTTTCTCGAGATGGCAATATAGTGTTTTGCAGTGACATTCCCTCAGTGATTACGAAGTTGACGTTAGAATATAAAACGATTGGCGGTTGTTTATAGATTCCTCAAAAGTTAGGTTAAAAGCTGTACTGTTACATATTGGTAATAAATACCCTTCCGTATCGGTCGCTCATGCTACAGAAATGAAAGAACAAATTAAATATAACCAATATTCCTGGAAATATGTGGAGATTTGAAAGTAATTGCTATATTACTAGGTTTATAGCTTGGATATACGAAGTTTTGTTGTTTCCTCTGTGAGTGGGATAGTCGAGACAAAAAATCATTATGTCAAAAAGGAGTGGCCTAAGCGAGACGCTCTTATACCAGGTCAACGAAATGTTCTTCACACTCCTTTGATAAATCCTGAAGATGTATTGCTACCTCCATTGCATATCAAACTCGGACTAATGAAAAATGTTGTCAAAGCTATGGATAAAAATGGAGATGGTTTTTGTTACTTGAAATAAAAATTCCCAAAAATCAGTGATGCCAAAATGAAAGAAGGAATATTTATAGGGCCACAGATAAGAGACCTACTGGCTGATGAAGAGTTTGAACAAAAACTTAATCCGATCGAAAAATTCGCATGGAAATGTTTTCGAAATATTGTTCGTAATTTTCTTGGAAATCACAGGGCCGAAAACTATGAAAAGTTAGTCAACAACCTCTTAGCGACTTTCAAGGACATGGGATGTCGCTCAAGAATCACTTTTTACACTCGCATTTGGATTTTTTTCCTCAAAATTTAGGAGCCGTTAGCGACGAACACGGTAAGCGGTTCCATCAGGACATATACAACATGGAAAAAAGGTACCAAGACAAGTGTAGTCGGAACATGTTAGCTGACTACTGCTGGACACTCAAGAGGGATGTACCTGACGCTAAATATTCTCGAAAATCCTGAATAAAAGTAAATATAAGTTATATTTTCTTCATTTGAAATATTTTTTCACCGTTTTTACTTAAAAAAATATTAATTGCTGTTGCTAAAAAACTGAGGGTGATCGAAATTTTCTAAAAATGCAGATCAGTTACAGACTAGTTGTAGATACAAAATAACCCATTCAATTCCATTTAATTTTCATTAGGGTCATTCTTGTCTATCAGTGTTATTACACTATTAATTATTATTGTTATAACAGTCGTAATGTAATAAAAGTAAACACTAAAGTAATGTAACTTCCACAATGGTAATTACAAAAAAAATATACAATTTTAATGAGATGGATGTACTTGATGGATTGACAGCAAATCATCAATATTTGGCATGAGTTTTGTAAGGAATAACCGCAAATCTCCCCGTTCTGTGATATTGAATTTGCACTTTTTTTTGTTAATAAGTTTGTTACGGCATCAAAACTATCAGAAGGTTTTGCGCGATTGTCCACAGTCTAGGATATTTTTTAGGTATTTCTACCTGCGGCCAAAATTTTTGATACCCTTTTTAAATGTCACTTTCAGCTCATTAATGCTAAACTCTATTAGTTCCTCTTGTAATGTCACATTCTCCACTTCCATTTCATCAAATGGATTTATAATCCATGGTGGTATTTCCATCGACAGAATGTCTTCAGATCTGATTTTAAAATCATCATGCAGGGCAATCAAATTTGTAACTGTAAGTTGAGGTCATTAAAATTTTTTAAACAAATCTGTCAATTACGCGATGTTTGCTTTAAAATTGATTAGGTTTTCTTTTAAATCAGGATTATCTTTACTTTCTCGAAATTCTAAGACTGAATCAAAAAGTGAATAAAATCTTGATAAACATGCACCTTTCAACAATCAGCGTACTTCGGTATGTAACAACAATCGTTGGAAGTCTTCATCATTTTGTGCAAATAAGCGCTTATTCAATGCATTGCTTCTAATTTTCTTAACTGCATTAATCACAGAAAAAACTAAATTAGACCCATTCACAAGGTAGGCAGAATGTCGAAGACATTCGAACACGTTTTAGTGAACTGAAAAAGATTTGTAGCCAAAGCAATTATAAGTGTTTTGATCTTTGACGAGACCTGGCTTGATGACCAGATTTTGGATTCGGAAATGCTTGTTCCTGAATTAGATTTTTTTCGTCTTGACCACAATGTTAATATTAGCGTTAAGCAGCGTGGGGGTGGTGTACTCATATTGGTTAAAAAAATTCTCAAGGGTTTCCCTGTTCAGCACACGGTAGATGATGTGGAGCAATTATTTGTATCTGTTGGCAGAAATGCTAAGAAAACAATTTTTGGTGGAGTATACATTACTCCTAGAAATTCTGTGAGGATCTATCAGACACTGCGAAGCTCTTGAGGAATTGCAGCTACTGTATCCGTTAGCTAATTTTGTTATAAACACCTCAAAAAAGTCTAGGGAACACTTCTGAATATCGATATATCGTATCCAGAAAGATCAATATGGATAATTTTTTTTAAGAAATGAACACCTGCATCAATTTCTCACCAAATTATGTACAGTGCCGCAACAGATTTCAGTTTTTTTTTTATAAAAAACTAAAAATTCAGCAGATGCGACGCTGCTTTATAATCATTTCATGTATTCAGTGTTTGAAATCAGTTAGTTGGCACTTTGTTTCTGTTGTAAGCACAAATAAAAGATTCAAGTTTTTTGATTCGACCATGAAAAAACGACATTTGACTAGAGAAGAGATGTTACGAGCCGTTGGCATGCTCCAAGCTGGGAGCCCAAGTGTTATAAACCGTTTATGGTCGCGTTTTAATGAAACAGGTAGCGTAGAAGAACGCCATACTGGTAGTTGCAGGATTACTACAGTCGCCCAAGACCGATTTTTGGTTTTACAAGCCAGAAGAGATCGTACTACCACACTATCTCAATTAGCTCAAGAGCTATTACGAGTTCATAATGTACAAATTTCCGACCAAACTGTGAGAAATCGACTGCACGAAGGTCCACTCCACAGATGTCCTTTAAGAGTTCCATAACTGACTCATGGAAATCGCGCTGCTCGTTTAGCTTAGTGCCAAGAACACGTAAACTGGGATCAAGAGAAGTGGGCCACAGTTCTCTTCAGTGATGAATCTAGATTTAGTTATTATCCCGATTCGGGAAGAATTCGAATATGGAGGGAACCTGGAAAGCAAAACAGTCTTCAGCATGCTCGAGAAGTTGTTAGACAGGGAGGCGGATCAGTGATGTTTTGGGGAGGTATACGCCTTGGTGGATGAACTGACCTCGTTTTCATACAGAACAACCTCACGGAAAATTCTTACGCAAATGAGATAGTTTTACCTGTAGTGGTACCGTATATCCGAACATTGGGTCAAAATCCACTCTTCCAACAAGATAATGCCCCTCCTCATCGTGCAAGAGTTATCTTGAACGTTCTTAAAGAGAATGATATCGATCTTCTACCGTGGCCATCCTGCTCCCCAGATCTGAATCCCATCGAGCATGTGTGGGAGACCCTAAAAAGAAATCTGTGTCGAAATGGCTTCCATCATGAACAGGAGCTTCGATTAGCAGTTCAGGGGGCTTGAAATGACTTAGGCCAAAATGTAATAGACAATTTAATATTGAGCATGCCGCGACGATGCCAAAGTGTCATTAATAACAGAGGTGGGCCTTCTGGGTACTGAAAAGTATAAGTGCTTCCATATCGTTTCGAAAATATTAGGTCAGGATTTTTTTTGTTTTACCAAATTTCGTCATTTTCAGATTTCAATTTTTTTTTTATAATAGGTGCTTTGGAGAAGTCAAATATTATTTTGTTTTCTTGAAAATACATTATATACAATACATCCTAACAAAAACCGAAAGATTTGTATAAATTCGAATCATCAAATTCATATTTCAAAGATATTGGTAAGTGTTCCCTAGACTTTTTTG
The DNA here is from genome assembly GCA_013387265.2 of Cryptolaemus montrouzieri. NCBI lineage: Eukaryota > Metazoa > Arthropoda > Insecta > Coleoptera > Coccinellidae > Cryptolaemus > Cryptolaemus montrouzieri. The sequence goes on from JABFTP020000103.1 coordinate 68,137,481, forward strand.
AGGTGTTTATGTGGTGATTTTAACGTGCCATGTGCGGGATGGTTGGACGACAGATTCACACTTTGCCCGCCACTGGATGATAGACACTGCATCGCTGATACTTATTCGTTTGTAAACATGACTCAGGTCAACAAAATTATTTATGTAAGTCTTGAGAGTGTAGTTGTTAGTGCGGCAGATTGCCCAATTTATGAGAGTTAAGTTCATCATACGGCTTTAGAGTTCGAAATTGTCAATTCATCTGATGATATTCCTGTTCTTAATTTCGAGGAAATGCATTATGATTTTATAAAAGCTAATTATGTGGGGTTGAATGAGTATCTGGAATCTGTGGATTGGGAATTCAGCTGATATTGATCCATCTGTGGATAAATTTTATGATGTCTTATATACAGGGATGGAAATGTTTGTACCAATGAAAACTAAAAAAAACTTCTAAGTATCCGGTGTGGTTTAATGAGGATCTGATTGCGCTAATTCATAAAAAGAAAAAATTGCACAAAAGATTTAAGATAACAAGAAATGTGCTGGGTTTCAATGCACATTGCACAATGCACAATGATGTAAGGAGGGACAGTTGTAAGCTCAATTCGGAATTGTACTCTAATTATCTGAGAGAAGTTGATAGAAGACCAACCCTTAATATTTTTGGACATATGTGAATAAGCTAAGGAAGACCGATCAGCTTCCTCCTTCTATGTTTTTTCGCGACCGGCATAGTTCTGATGGAGGCGGTATAGTTAATATGTTCGCCGATTTTTTCTCGCAGACATATGTTGATGAACAAATTGTACCACCTGATTTTTCTATTCCTGAGAGGGCGGATGTTGATCGGCTTACTCTTGGCTCTGCTGAGGTGTTTGAGAGGTTTCAGAACATAAAAGAGAAATTTTGCGTAGGGCCTGATGAAATACCTTTAGTTTTGCTTGAGAAATGTTAAAGTTAAGGATCTTGGTGTCATCCTTGATTCTAAAGTCACCTTGAACCCTCATATTGCGTATATCAGAAAAAAAGCTTTGAATACCTTAGGTTTCGTTCTGCGCAATTGTAGTTTTTCGGAGTTGCCACTTGTTCGCTTTTCTGCTCTCTGGTTAGAAGTTGCTTGGAGTATGGCTCCGTAGTGTGGTCACCACAGGGCATTACGAATAAAAATGTATAGAAGCGGTTCAGAAAAGTATATTACGAGTTGTTGCCTTCAAGCGGGGCATAGCTCGAGGAAATATTGATTATGTCGGGTTGAGGGGTGAGTTGGGTCTTTTGACACTTAATGCGAGAAAAATAATGTTGGATTTGTACTTTCTATACAAATTACTTCACGGAATTGTTTTTGCAGAAAAATTGTTAGCCCTGTTAAAATTAAATGTTCCGACTAGAAGAACGCGCCATACGGCATTATTTCATATCGAGCAACGTAGAACAAGCTACTGACAGCACTCTTTCCTGTCCCGTTGTTTCAATTTCGTGAATGCTACTGTTGGTTTAGACATGCTTAGCAGTTCCCTTGGTCGCTTCAGATCCGGTATTGTATCACAGCTCCGCCTTTTAGGTATAGCATAGGGTCTCTTGTGTCTTCCTACTCCGTTTTGTATTTTTTCACAGCTATGAGTTATATTTAATTATTTCCTTAGAAGGTGAAATGTTTTGAACTTCAATTTTTTAATTTAGTTGTGGTATTTTGTATTCATTTTAAGCTTATACTTTGTAAATGGGGATGTTCCCGTTTATTATTTTAACTCATTATGTATTGGGTTGAAAATGAACACATTATTATATATGCACTATCTCAGCTGTTAGCTGGATATAATTTACCTTTCCCAGATTCAGCAATCAAAGGGAATAGGCTCGATTACAATATACTTGACATAAATTTCCTAACTATTCTACATGTATTAAGAATTACAGCTTTTTGCATTTCTACATAGGTATTCTTATGCAATTCTGATTTCTTAAGGCTATCGTGCAAAGTTTTGGGTATTAACCCAGTGGAGGATACGATGACAGGAACAATATCTATTTTCTCGAGGTGCCACATCTGCTTGATCTCAATGGCAAGGTCTGTGTATTTGGACTTTTTCTCCTGGAACTTATTCAGCACGTTGTTATTATTTGGTATGGCGACATCCACCAGCATTGCTGTTTCGGCTCTCTTATCATACACCACTATGTCCGGCCTATTATTCGTCACCATTCTGTCAGTGATAATATGCCTATCGTAGTATAATCTGATAGAGTCATTTTCCAATACGGGCGCCGGTTGATACTTGTAATATGGCTGGAATGTATTCAGAAGTCCGTACTTGTGTGCAAGTTTCTGATGGATAATGTTGCACACTTGATTATGCCTGTGAAGATAGTCTGCATTGGCCAGTTGTTCGCATCCGGACGTAATATGCTGTATCGTCTCCGATCTTATATGGCATTTTCTGCACCTATCTGTTTGTAATGTTCCGTCCTTCATAATAAATTTTTTGTAGTTGTTTGTAGCGATCACTTGGTCTTGGATGGCCATAAGGAATCCCTCTGTTTCCGCGAATAATTCTCCTTTCATCAACCATTTGTTGGAGGCTTCTTTGTCGATGTGTGGTTCATTAATCTCATGGTGATGTCCATGCAATTCCTTTCTTGACCATTGCTCTTGTTTTTCAGTATCTGATAGGAATGGTAGATTCAGCAGGTCATCTCTGGTAGCAAGATTTAGAGGTGTTTATCCCTTATCAGCCAACGATACCACGCTATGTAGGTCAGAAGCGAGAGCTTTTGCTGAGAAGAATTCTCTGAGATTTTTTATCTGTTCGGTGTGTAAATTGACTACATCTATCAATCCGCGTCCTCCTTCTTTCAAAGTTGTTCGTATCACAGACGATTTTGGATGATGGTTGTTGTACTTTGTTAGCATCGTTCGGGTCTGCCTTTGAATATCATCCAGTTCTGTCTTAGTCCATCTGATTATTCCAAATGAGTAAAGTAACACTGGAATGGCGTAGGTGTTAATTGCCTTGACTAAATTCCCCGAATTCAACATCGATTTCAGCACAGACTTCAGACGCTGACTGTATTCTGAACGAATCTTCTCCTTTGATTGTTTTTGGTCTAGTAATCTGGCTTGTTGGTATTCCAGATATTTGTATGTTTCGCCATCTCTCATGCACTGTATAATATCACCGTTTGGAAGTTGTGTTTCACCATCTATGACTTTCCCTCTTTGAATGTTCAGGGTCTTACATTTTTCAATCCCGAGTTTCATATGAACATCTGCCGAGAACTCACTGACAGTTTTCAGCAAATCATCCAATTGCTTCTTGTTTGAAGCATATAATTTGATGTCATCCATATACAGCAGGTGGGAGATTGTATGATAATTCCTTTCTGCTTTTATCCTAAATCCGTATCCTGTTCTATTGAGCATTGAGGACAATGGGTTCATTGCCAAACAGAACCATAGTGGACTCAAAGAGTCTCCTTGAAAAATTCCACGACGTATGGGTATCTCGTCGGTTTTAATTGATTTATTGTTCATGTTGACCTGCAGAGACGTGCGCCAGTGTGTCATTGTTGTCTTCAAGAACTCTACCAGGGCTGGGTGAATTTTGTATATCTGCAATACTTCAACAAGCCAAGAATGGGCGGTACTATCGAATGCCTTCAGATAATCGAGAAAAGCTGAATGAACATTCCGATGCCCTACGTGTGCCTGTTTCATTATCACAGAATCGATGATGAGTTGTTCCTTGCAACCGTGGTGTTTCTTTCTGCATCCTTTCTGCTCCTCTGCTAATATATTGTTGTCGTCAAGGTGTTGGTATATTCGATTGGATATGCATGAGGTGAGTATTTTGTAGAGTGTTGGCAGGCAAGTAATTGGCCTATATTGAGACGGATCCTGTGTTCTATCGCTCTTAGGTAGCATATATGTTAAGCCTTGCGTTAGGAAAGTGGGTGTTTTCTTGGGATGTTGAAGAACATAAGTGAGCTGTTTTGCTAGGGCTCCATGGAGCTTATCAAACTTCTTGTACCAGTAGTTGTGGATATTATCTATACCTGTGGCCTTCCAATTGTTGGTCGCTCGAACTACTGTACTACTATATACAGGGTGTTTCCGAATAAGATGTCATAAATGAAGGATGCGAATCCCTGAATGATTTGAGCAAGAAAGTTCGAAGAACCAATGGTCAAAAAATGCTTCGTTGCCGAGATACAGGGTGTTAAAGTTGAGAAAATTTTTCGATTTTCTCTCGATAAAACCTAGACTTCTCAAGATTTCAGGCTCAAATTTTCCATAAGCTACTAAACACAATCTGAATCAGCAGGTGAGGCCAAATTTTGGAACAGTATACAGGGTGATACTTTTCATGGGCCATGTTCCATTTTACCCTCGGAACTTTTTTTGGTACGCCACGGGCACTAACAAAAATAAAATCGAATAGACCATTCAATTTGAAATTTTTTGACTCCTGCATTTTGATCGTAACTATCACCGTTTCTGAGATATTAATTATTGAAAATAATCCAATAGTTTTCCATATCGAAGCCATGGAGATATTATCTTAATAACTGATGCAATTTTTCAGAATTGAGCTGAAATTTACATCAGATATCTCCTATTGTATGTTTATATCAAAATGAGGCAGAAATTCCTGACAGTATACAGGGTGTTATTTTTTCGTGCATTTTCCTCTTTTTGCCCCCTGAACTTTTTTGTGGTGCGCTACTGGTATATTCTGAAAACAGAATCAAACAGATTATTCAAAGTGAAAACTTTTCTGTTCCTTGTATTTTTCCGTATCTGCCACAAAAAATATACGGAGGCAAAGGAGTAGCCTGTTCGGGCGTTGTTGATTAATTTTTCGAAAAAGGTGGCAGATACGGAAAAATACAAGGAACAGAAAAGTTTTCACTTTGAATAATCTGTTTGATTCTGTTTTCAGAATATACCAGTAGCGCACCACAAAAAAGTTCAGGGGGCAAAAAGAGGAAAATGCACGTGAAAAAATAACACCCTGTATACTGTCAAGAATTTCTAACTCATTTTGTTATAAACATACAATTAGGAGATATTTGATGTAAATTTTAGCTCAATTCCTGAAAAATTGCATCAGTTATTAAGATAATATCTCCATGGCTTCGATATGGGAAAACTATTGGATTATTTTCAATAATTAATATCTCAGAAACGGTGATAGTTACGATCAAAATGCAATGGTCAAAAAAAATTTTAAATTGAATGATCTATTCGATTTTATTTTTTGTTAGTGCCAGTGGCGTACCAAAAAAAAAGTTCCGAGGGTAAAAATGGAACATGGCCCATGAAAAAGTATCACCCTATATACTGTCCCAAAATTTGGCCTCACCTGCTGATTCAGATTGTGTTTAATAGCTTATGTGGAAAATTTGAGCCCGAAATCTTGAGAAGTCTAGGTTTTATCGAGAGAAAATCGAAAAATTTCCTCAACTTTAACACCCTGTATCTCGGCAACGAAGCATTTTTTGACCATTGATTCTTCGAACTTTCTTGCTCAAATCATTCAGGGATTCGCATCCTTCATTTATGACATCTTATTCGGAAACACCCTGTATATTATTATTAAATTTAAGCGATCGGTACAATCTATCACTCAAATTTTTCGCTACTAGATGTTGTCGGTGGATAATTTTTAAGGTGGCTTTTAAGCCCACAATATCGCCCGACCATCGCAGGAGCTCCATCTGTTGTTGTATTTCAAGCACCGGGATTTAACGATCTGTAAAACATCAATACTTTAATGATACAATCTCCAGATGCATTAGAACATAGCAGCAGTGTAACTATATCTTCGCTTTTAGAAATTAATGTTTTGGTTGGTATTCTCTTCCAAATTAGTGCAGTTTCGTCAGCATTAAATACTTGCTCAGGTTTCTATCCTCCATCAGCTACTAGGTTTGTAAGTTTTTCTGAATATCTTTCTGCAGCAGCAGTATCTGCAGATGCAGCTTTTCCAACGATTTTATTGCTATACAATGATTGTCGCATCTTCAGTTTATTGAATCAACCTTCCGATGTTTGGAATCCTTCACTACCACAACTACCACCAGGATCTTTGAAATGTGCGTAAAGACGCTTTGCCATCGCCTGGATAATTAAAACCCTCAGGGCCACTCTTTTTTGGTTGCGGTGTTCGATCCATAATGAAAACGTCACTTCCATTTTTTCTATTGCTGGATGAGCAACAATTTGTGAAATTGAAAGCAACAGAAAAACTTATTTAATTTCGGATTTTTTCCATCGATCGTACACTTGATTCATTAACATTGAATGAGCAAGATATGGATGCAAACTGCTGTCTCAGGCGTAAATGATCAGGCATTTCTATTTTCACTTTAAACGGTAAAACTGATTCTTTTCCCTATCGAAACTCGTTTTTCAATTTTTTTAGGCGACATTATAAATTAGGAATTCAACGGCAGAGACTCGATTACAATTATGGTAACAAATGGAAAAACAAAACAATACAAAAGGCAAAGTGGCTTTTGTCTAATAAGTGACATTTGACAATATCGGGTGTCCACGCGAGATGGGACATTGAAAGTATATAAAAAAAGGATGATCGCTTGGAGAATTTTTTGTTGTCTTGAATATTATTCGAACCGAGTTTCGAAAATATTATCAATAGTGTGCACTTCCGGTTTCACTGGAAGTTGACATAATCTTTGGTATTTCAAATGGCATAATTTATGTTTCTATTTTTTTAATTGTAGAAAATTAAATTCTGAATAATTTTTTTTCATATCATTGCCACCTGAAATCAACCGAAAGGAAGATCTGAATTTTCAATCGGAATTTTTGCAATTTTGGTTCTCTTAGAAGGCATCATAAAAAAAAAATATATATATATATATATATATATATATATATATATATATATATATATATATATATATATATATATATATATATATATATATATACAGGTGCTTCAGACGCTATATCTACCAAGATATCATTTCTGATCAAAACGCAAAAACAGGCAATTTTTTTTTTGTTTCAAGGGGACATCTTTTGGGGTTCAATACTTGCCTGAAATATCAACCGCCTAAGCGGGGGTTGCAATCCTTGAACATTTGGAATAGGGAATTTGGTTCGAGTGATGACTCAAAAGATCTTGTCTATATTGCCTTGAACGAGTTTCCATATTTAATTGAAAACTGTAAAAGATACAGGGTGAGCAACTGAAAGATAGGGAAGACTATTTCCCTGAGACTATTCGAGTTTCAGTGAGGTAAAATGGAACAGATCCATGCTGATCAATGCAGTTATCATCAGGTACTATCCTCATCTCGAATTTCAACCCCTGGAGCAGGGGTGACAACCCTTGAAAATTTGGAAGAGGGTAGATGGGTCGAGTGATAACTCGAAAAAAAGGTATTATCTTTGTCTTCATTCCCGTGAAAGAATTTTCATTTTTGATTGAAAACTGTAGAAGATACAGAGTGAGCCACTGAAAAATAGAGAAGCCTATCGCCCCAAGACTATTGCAGGATTAATGCGAAAAACTGGAATAGATTCATTTAGATCAAAGATGACAGCCTTTGATCTGGAATGAATCTGTTTCATTTTTGCACTAATACTGAATAATCTAAGGGCGATAGATAGTCTCTATCTTCCAGTTGCTCACTCTGTATCTTTACAGTTTTCAATTAAAAATCAAGAAAAATCAAAAATTCGATCAGACAAAGATACCACCTTTCTTTTGAGTCATCACTGAACCATATTCCTATTCCAAATGTTCAAGGATTGCAACCCCGCTTAGGCGGTTGATATTCCAGGCAAGTATTGAACCCCAAAAGATGTCTCCCTTGAAACAAAAAAATTGCCTGTTTTTGCGTTTTGATCAGAAATGAATATCTTGGTAGATATAGCCTCTGTTTAGTTTTCGTTGAAGCACCCTGTATATAAATTACATTAGAGTCTGGATACATAACCGATAAGTTGAGTTCATAACCTCCGAAGGCCAGATAACTTGTAATCCCCAGAAGTGGTAGTTATCATTGCATGGTCTAGGTGAGTGGTTCGGAGTCCACTATAAACTGTACATCCATAGAACAAACAAACAAAATGAGGATGTTATCAATTCATGGGAAGTTTTTTTTTACATAACAAGATGGGGTAAAAATTTAGCATCAACACTTCTGTCAGTATTGAAATTAAAGGAGTAGTAGAATTCTTGATAAAATTCTCTGCATCGGCTCGGAAGATGATGCCTACTGCAGCTATAGGGTAAATTTCAAGTGAAAATCTTTCAAGATCACCGTGAGCAAGCCCCAAACCAAAAATTCAATGACAAACACTACCCTCCACCAGGTCGCACGTTTTAATTTCACTATTTTTCTTTTACTTTAATTGCTTTTATCTTTTCAATCTCTGCTAATATCCATTATTTTGCAATAGTTCTAACTTGAACAGGATCACAACTGACCCGTAGAATAGGCCTACTAGGCAAACCACGTTAAACAAAACGCGCCAAGTACACTACCTTATAGATGGCGTGGAAACGTGTGCATATTATGACGATTACAACTTTTACAACTTTTTAAATCGTTATATCTCAAAAACGGTGACTCGTAGGAAAAAAGTATTTATACATTTTTTGTAGATAATTTTATGATCTACAATTTTTGTCTGAGGTATTTTTGCTAAAAATCGCGAAAACTGACTTTTTGAACCTTTGACCTTGAATAAATTTTTTTCCATACAGGGAAAAGATGGGAAACTTTCAAATTTTATTTTTAATCATATTTTGAACAATCTTACTGATTTTCAGCTTTCTTGGAATTTATGTAGCTTTACTCTTATTTTTTGGTCTAATTTGACCGGACTATGATTATTAAGGTGAGTTGATATTTTGTTCACATGATACATACCTATCACTTCAACTCAAGCGAGTTTCCTCGAAAAACATATTTCGAGAATGTTATCATATCATTACAAAATGAGAAAAACGAGTTCATTCTATACAAATATTTTTATTCAAATAAGTGAACTGGATGAATTCAATAGCACTAAGCAATAACATGAATTATTTTTTAAGCCAACATCAAATAGAAAAATATTTCAATAAAAAGAAATGAAGATGGACATTGTGAATTTTTCAAAAAAAAAAATAAAGAGTAAAATAGAACGATTTAAAACTGATTACTCTTATATAATAAGTTGCAAATTTCAAAATACAAAAGATCACTCACTCCACATTATCTGCATCATCTCACAAACTTCACCACTTTTATAAACAAGACAAAAAACTTAACTGGAACGAAACATTGGTCTTCAAGATTCAAAAGTAAAACATCATCTTGTACAAAAATCAGGATGATATACCAGCCTATGAATGCTTATTTGATTTTCTTCAGTTCAACCTCAAACACTAATGTTGAATTAGGTGGAATTACTGGAGGTGATCCTTTAGGTCCATACCTGTAATGAAAAGCATCACATTTTGAAATGAAAAATATTAGAAAGAAAAAATTCAAAAATCTCAGACGTACTATATGAATTCCACTTATTATTCAAATATAAAGAACGTATAAAGAAAAATTGCTGTGTGAAGTTTTTTTTTTGCATTATACCTCGGAATGTGAATTACTCATTATTAGTTCACGGTTATGATGTAGTTGAGCGCCGAAAGGCATTATACCTCGGAATCCAGAGCCAGTCAATGAATATAAACTTTGAAAATGTGTTTTTGATACTATTCAGAAAAATGTTATGTTTTGTGCGATCTCAATTTTTAATTATTATTATGAATAAAATTCAGATATTGGAGTTTTCGTTTGTTTATATTGGTTTAAAGTTATATTTTAAAAAGGAGAACTATTACAAACTTGATCCTGGCTCTAAAATGGTATAAAGATGAGGGGTGGGGACTAGATGGGACAACAGCAGTTGTTGGATGTTGTTAACGAGAGCCATAACAGAATAGTACACGTGGCAACTTGCTAGGCTCAATGCGTAGTTGTTTATTTTTGTTTATCTGCAATCAATGTATATATTATTGTGCAGTGAGTGTGATAAAACTTAATTACTGGACATTATTGAGTTTTAAAAACTTTGAAAGTAGTGTCATAGATAGTAAGTTTGTTTATTTATATCACACGCTTTTAAAAACTATTGCGAATACTCAATCGTATATTTTATAATAAATCGATTCTAAAAGTTAGAATGTAAAAGCAAAATTTGATAATATAATAATAAAAATATGATAATAATATATAAGGAAACAACAACAATCCCTATAAAAAGAGGAATGTTTCAAGGAGACACATTGAGTCCACTATGGTTCTGTATTGCTATGAATCCACTGTCGCACCGTTTGAACTCGACAAGATACGGATTCAGCGTAAAGAAGAACAACGCAGAAATGATGAGAGTGAACCACCTTCTCTACATGGACGACTTGAAATTGATGGCTGCCACCAAGTACCAACTAAAACAAATGCTGAAAATGGTAGAAGAGTTCTCCGATTACATGCGTTTCGGACTGGAAAAATGTCGCATCCTCAGAACAATTAGAGGAAAAGTACAGGAAACCGCAGATGAGATCGGAGAGGCTCAAAATGTTGCCGCAATGATCGAAAGGAAGACCTACAAATATCTGGGCATGAAACAAGCACTACGTAGATCACGGAAGAATGAAAAAAGGGCTTGTCCAACGAATTCATTAAAAGAGTTGGACAACTGCTTTGTACAAATATTAACAGCAAGAATATGTTTAAGGGAATCAACACTCACGCATGCTCAATCCTGAATTATTCCTTCGGAATAATTGCCCGGAACAAACCAATATCGATAATCTACAACGAAAGGTGAGAACGCTGCTGACGAAGGCACAAAAACACCACCCAAGGAGCGCTATCGAAAGAACTACATTGCCGAGACATCAAGGTGGCAGAGAACTAGCGGATATCACGAAGCAGTTGGATCAGCAGATTTATTTCAATTCTTCACAGAACTATCTGCGAAGTAGACGACTGAACTCCTTTACGTCTAAACGAACACGAACATAGGACTCGTCACAAGATCGACGATGAAAAACTACAGATGTGGAAGGAAAACCCGCTACACGGGAGACATCCCAAGCAGGCCATCAGAGCACATGTCTACAAATTTGCGTCGAACTACTGGCTGACCTCCGGACAGATGCTTCCTAAGACGAGAGGGTTCCTTTTGGCGATAGAAGACCAAGTTATTCCAACCAGAAACTATCTAAAATTCATCGCTAAAGACGCATCTGTAGCGACAGATACATGCAGATAAGGATGCCTGATGTCGGAGACAATACAACACAACAGGACGATGCCAGATGTTTATGGCGACATAATATAAAGAGAGACACGACGCGATGGCCAAAATCGAGCACCAAGAATTGGCACAAAAACATAAGCTCACGTAAGCCACTAAGGTCCCATACTACAAATACATCCCAGAGCCAATTATTGAAAATGAAAACTATAAACTGTACAGGGATCGTACAGTTCTCACCGATCAGCGAGTCGTGCACAATAGACATGACATACTTATAAATAAATTTTCTAGGGTGGCAACTTTGATAGACGTGGCCATTCCCAACAACAATTTGGAGCTGAAACATGCCGAGAAAATTGCGAAGTATGGAGACCTGGAAGAAAGCATAAGAAAACAATAGAGAATGGAATTCTTACAAACACTTCCAATGAGAATGTCCACTACTGGAATTATACCGAAGAACTTACAAACGAACATAAAGAAACTGGGACTGAACGAACATCTGTAAAAACCCATGCAGAAAGCGGTACTGTTGGCGACAGCTAGAACCGTCAGCAAGTATATGGGAAACTCAACAATGCGTCAACAATGGACTGCACCACCATGACCTGATAACTTGGAAAGGGTCGCATCGGAGCTAAATCCTTTCGATATCAAAGATATCTGAGATCAGTGAATGTTCCTTTAGAGGGAGATCGAACCACCTTAGGGTGAATTCGATATATAATAATAATTATATAATACAATAAGTATCGTCTATAAATGGATGAAAGGTGTTATTTTTTTTAAATAAAATAGAAAGTATAGCAAACATATATAACATATAGAACACTGCAAACTTGCTTTCAAAATCAGAAACAATCTTATAAAGTCCGGCTCCTCTATTCAGATTGTTTCCTCCACACATAAATATAAAACAAGAACTACTAACAATTCAATTCAGAAAAAATAAGAACAAATCTTGGAGCTGAATCTCCGGTATATCAAAGCATTTATTACTACAATATTTTCCCAATAATTTGAAACAAATCACTTGACAGAACATTTTCCAAATCTATCAAAAAGTACCTAACTGCAGTGTTGATTTTGTTTATATAATACTGAATTGACTCCGCCACACAAACTATTATTGCTACACAAGTGAATGAACTTAGATGTACTCTGTGTTTAACAGCACTATATGGTGATTTACAGTTTTATATATGAATAAAAGATGAAAAAAAAAAAAAAATAGAAGAATTTTAGTATATCCCTTAAAAAAAAATTTATGAACACACTGATTGAACCGATGCACGAATCAAAAAGAACGACAATGATGTGAAAAATTGGAAGAATATTTTATTCAACATTTTCCCTTCCCTGATGTTGGTGTCATTATGTCTATCGCAACTGAAATAAGTGGGCAAGAAAACGTGAATTGCATCAGCTTTTGAGCATGGTCTAAAAATAATGAAGAAAATCAATGGGAAAAATTTTAAAGAGATCAAGTTACAAGAAAAGTCGAAATCATTTATTTGTTTGCGTTCACTAGCAAAATTAAAGTGGATAATGATATTTTTCCAATTGATCCACTTTTGCTATTTCTGCGTATATGCCTATTAAAAAAATCGGACAAAAAACTAAAAAACTACATGGTGTAATACGAGAAACACCAAAACCTACATTATATGACCTATTCCCAGAAGTGTCAGTGGATGTGAACGATGCACGAAAATTTTCTTACCAAATTGATAGAGGGATGTTACTACACTGTTGCAAGTGGCAACTAGAGTATTTAATTGTTATAAAGAAAGCTGCACAAAATCGATGGAACAAGCACGCTGCTGTAGAAAAAATGCAAGCAAGGACATAATATTTGATAGAACAATGCCTGTCAAAATAGCGCAAGAAAAATTTTAGCTTAATACCACAAATAAGAGTAAACTCGTAGAAATACTCATACTTAATATTTTTTCTTGCTAAGCAGAAGCTGATGCTGACAGATAGATAAAAAGATATATCATATGAGTGAGGGCTGCCTAGCAGCCGGCCAATGCGATCCAGTGCTCTCTGTGGCACATTGTCCAAAATTTCATCCACAAGCTCCATCCTTCTTGTAAAGGATATCAGCTTTGTGAGTGAGATCTTCATAAGCTCAGTCAGCTTCAGTTCGTTAGATCCAGGTTCTTCCATTCCCAGCTGTGATCCATTGATTCTATATCTTCTTCACATAGCCTACATGAAGGATCCTCAATCAATCCTAACTTGTTTAGGTTAGGTTAGATTTCTGTGGCGACAGTGCCTCGTTAGTATGGCGGTTAGAACTCTCAGGTACAAACTAGAGAGTTTAAGCCCAGCCTTGGCTCTCGCATTGGAAGGTCCACTGATGGCAAGTCGAGCGTGTCTGAGACCTGAAAATCTCATCCAGTGCTCACGTACCCTCAGGTCCAACCATCGGTTATTTTCCATTCTTGCAGTCTCCAGGGGAAATCCGAGCCTAGGCTCCGGCCCCATGAATCCCAAGCCTGTTCCTCGAGCTGCCAATGACTCAGCCTTCTCATTCCCCTCATTGCTAGAGTATCCGGGTACCCATATCTGACGGAGTCTGCTCCGTTTTCCTAGTTTGGCAAGGGTGCAGCGACATTCCTGCACCATAAGTGACGTACAGGTATCGGATGTCAATGCCTTCAGTACAGCTTGGCTATCGGTGATAGTTTTAATTGACCTATTTGTTAATTCCTTCAAGAGGTCAGCACAGTGGTTAATGGCGAATATTTCTGCTTGAAAATCAGTCGCGAGCCTGCCAAGACAGATCGACTGTTTCTTGGCAGCATCTCGACCATAGACACTAGCTCCAACACCTTTTGCAGCTTTTGAGCCGTCCGTGTACCAACAGGGACACTCAAGTGGAAGGTCCTTGGAGCTGGTCCATTCCTGTCTACCGGGAATAATGATCTGGAATGGTCGCTCCATGTTGTTTCTCAGACCTCATACTCAGCAACTCGTCCTCGATTTCAGACTGTAGGGCGCCGGGCATGAAGCCGAACATAACCGTTCCATTTCGGAAAGGTGATAGAATCTGTAGAAAGCCATTCTAGCCACTCCTCGTATCACCAGATGAAGAGGGACAAGGCCCAATATCAGTTCCATGGTCGCAGTGGATGTAGAGTGGAAAGCTCCAGTAATTATCATGCAGACTGTTCTCTGAAATTTAGAGAGCTTGAGTTGGGATTGCTTCTTAAGACTGCACTCCCACCAAGCAATGCAGCCGTATGTGATACATGGTGGCAACACCATCACATACAGGCACTGAAGTTGCTTTGGGGTAAGACCCCATTTCATTTCACAGGTCATTTGACATGCCCATAAGGAATGTGTATCCTTGTGTATTGTGTTTTCCAGGTCCAAATTCCACGTGAGTTCACTGTCCAAGGTAACCCCAGATATTTTGCTTCCTCCACAACTGGAATAAACACTCCACCCAGGGTCGGGGTAGAAACAAATATCCTCCTTTTCCTGGTGAATGGTACCATAAAGGTTTTGTGGGGATTATGCTGACAGACAAATAATTGAAAGCGTACTCTTCTAAGAGCTTAGAAAAAGTATTATACTGTAAACAGCATATTCTGTTCTTACATGCATTCACTGGCTGTGACACGACGTCAGCTTTTTTCCAACATGGCAAAAATGTGTTTGCAAAAAATTTTGAGAAACGAACTGACTGATATTAATGAAATTTTTAAGGCTGGTGGTACATGCAATCTTGCTTTATATATTGCCCCCAAAAAAATTAAAAATCTCAATCTATTAGACCTGTTCATAAAAAATTCTTAAAAAACGCATTTTTTTTGTCTTACAAGCGGATATAACCCCTTGAAGATAATAATCCTGTTCTTAAGCACAAAATCGACGAGATATTTCGAAGCAACCGCTGCTCTAAATTACTCGCCCCGATCTAATATTCTTTTCTCGGTGAATTATGTTTTGGATTCAAAACTCACGCTAAATGGGGTGGACATGTGATCCTTCGTTTTCCTCCAACTTTCATACCGCTTACTCCAAGATCCCAGCCTTTGATAACCTCTCCTTTACCTAAACGAAAACCAAATCCTGGTCCGTTTTGTGTTTTATCGAAAACTTTGTTGTTTGATTTCAAGCGTCCTTCATAATATACCTGGAATAGTTAAAAAGAAAATTATTACAGGGTATCAAATTCAAATACACTATTCAATAAACACGCAATTATACAATTATTTTCAACAATTGATAAATAATAAAATAAGGTAAGTATTGGCATGGTGAGGAGCATCATCTTGTTGAAAGAATGAATTTGAACCCATTGCTGGGAGGTAAGGTACCACTATCGGTAAAATTATTCAATCCCTACAAGAATTTCCCGTCAGGTTATTCTCTATAAAGATGAGGTTGGTTTTTCAAGCAAAAAGTCTGCGTCCCCAAAGCATCAGGAGAGGAACTGAAGCGATCTGTAATACTTCGGCTACTTTCAAGAACCCTGGATACATCCCACTGTGATCTTCCAGATAGAGCATACCAAAGGCTCAAAATCTATTCCTTCTTTAAATGTCATATAATCGTTTTACAAAATTGAAATGTTTTGCTTGAGTTTGTAATGCAAAGGAAGACAACTGAAAGATGAGAAAATTATGAAATATCGTCCCACTTAGTGATTTTAAAATCAAAATAATGTCAATATATCGATATACATCCAAAACATCCAGGAATTGATTATTTAAAAATCTGATTAGAACGATTGTCAAAATTTCTGTTGTTTCTTTTTATTTGCCTTCAAATATTACAAGGCATGTCAATAAATAAATAAATAAACGAACAAATAAATTTAAAATACAAACAAACATACAGATTGGTTACATTAAAATGTCAACTAACATATACAACCAACAGTGGACAGATAACATTTGAAATATCATTTTGATAGATCTAGGAATTCTTGTGGACCATAAATGGTATTTTCTAGAAGTAATTTCTTCAGATTCTTCTTAAATAGGTGTATTCCGAGCTGCCTCACTTGCCTGGGCAAGAAGTTAAAAAGACGCATGCCCAAATACTCGTAACCACGCTACGACCTTGCAAGTGAATAGTGAGGCAGTATTAGATTCGCTCTATGCCTTGTAAAATAGTCATGGACATTGTTGTGGGACTGATATTTGTGTTGATGCCTATGTATGTGATACAAAACTGTTAATATAAATTGGTAGGGAATGGTAAGTATGCCTGTTTGAAAATACCTCTGCAGCTTTGGATCTGAAAAGCACCCACTATTGCTCTGACCGCTCTCTTCTGTAGCAGGAAGACACGTTGGGCCTCCGACGAGGCCCCCCAAAGCATTATGCAACACTATGAAAAATTGCAAAATATGTGATGCGTGCGGCTGTCATCGATGGTGTATTTTATTCTACGGATGGAACAAATTGCAGAGGACAATCTTCCACTGATGGAATTGACATGCAGACCCCAGGAGAGGGAGTCATCTACTATAAAACCCAAAACTTTAATTCCATTCCTCTCCGTTTAAGTAATTGTAGGATGTGTACTTATTGTGATGCTTTGAGTTTTCTCCTCATTTAGGCCAAGGACATTTGCTGCAAACCATTTTTCCGCCCTCCTGATCGATACCTCAGAGCTATTTTTTGCCTCCTCCTTGGAGTGGAATCTGTTCAGTATACTTGTGTCATCAGCGAAGATACAAGTCTCTCCCACATTGATGTAGTGTGGCAGGTCGTTCATATATATAATAAACAGAATAGGTTCCAAAATGGTGCCTTGCGGAACTCCTTGTTTAACTTCAACTGGGGAGGATAGTTGATCCTTCCACTGAACCACCTGGTATCTATCCTTCAAATAGGACTCGAACACACTCAATCCCCTTCCCCTTATGCCCAGATGTCCCTGCTTCTCAGTCAGGATCTGCCTGACCATACATTTTCATCACCTTTTCTTGTACACAGGTATTACCTCAGCTAATTTCAGTTCTTTGGGAAATATACCTTCTTCAAAGCACTGATTCACTAGTAAGCATAATGGTGACACAATCGTGGTGATAATTCTCTTGAAGAGGATGACGCTGAAGCCATAGATATCTCTGGAAGTTATGGGTATCATCCTTGATACCTCAGCAATTATTTCCTCCTCTGTCACCTCAAAAAGCATCATCGAGCCGGAACCAAGAGCAGGGACATCATTGAAAATCCTTCTGGTCTCATCCAAATTAATGGCAGCTTCTGGTGCAGGGCTTTCAGCGATTGATGAGAATTTTTCGTTCAAATATTCGGCATCAATACTAGAATTTTCTTCAGAGTATTTCTCCGGTTTTATGTTCTCATTTATTATTTTCTACATCATCCTAGTTTTGTTATCCGATTCAGTTATTCGCTTGAGGTTCTCGTTTCTTACGGCCTTGTCAATCGCAAATCTAATTTGAGTTTTAAGAATTTTAAGATGTTTCATCATTTCTGCCCTGATTGTGTAAGCAGCATTTACCTGATTTTTTAGTAGATTCACCTTCTCATCGTCAACTATTTTCATCTTTCGACTACAGCCAACTTGGACCCTTCGCTCGGGAAAAGAAGAAACATAGCAGTTAATTAGCAATGAGTGGAAACTGGCAAAAGCCAACTCTACCTTTTCACTTGTAATCTGTCTACAGTCCATCTGCTCCAGTTTCTGTATGAACCTTATAATATTAGACTCACGCAAGTCTCTAATGGTAACAAATCTACATTGCGGTATGATGATTCCCGGAAAAGTCACCAATTGTGCTTCATCGTCGGAGATATGTGGATTCATCGTTCTTTCACTGTAGGTTTACCTATCCACATTAGTGAATATGTTGTCGAGACATGTGAAAGATTCTCTAGAGTTTCTGAATGGATCCATGAAAATATTATGGAGATCATAGGATCATGTCAAGTCCAATAGATTTTTCTTTGCTGTGGACTCAGTCATCATATCTATATTGAAGTCTCCCGCTAGTATGATGTGTTTCATGGATGTTTCAGTAATAACTGCAAGCGCAGCATCTAGCTGATCAATGAACCAAGACTTTTCTTTTTGGGTCGCTTCTTGGAAGTTCCTGTCCTCGTAGCCAACATTCACCGCCTTGTCATTAATGAATTGCTTCGATTCAGCCCGGGGCCTTTTCCTAAAAAATCAAGGCTTTAGACCTTTTTTTTATATAAGTCCATCCTAAATCTCCGTATAGCCACATTTGCAGGCCAGAACACTGTGTCATAGAGCTCATCTTTTTTGTGCATAGGAGCAGCTAGGACAAACTGATTGTGGTTGTTTGAACAAGGTGTTAAGTTGACACAATTGTTTTCGATACAAACGCCGAGTTTGAACGCGATTTGTCTTTTAGTTTGTTTACAGTGCTCGATTTTGTCAGTTCTCACAGGAGTGTTTTGCGATTACAATAATGGATAAAAATATCGAACACAGAATTTTTCTCAAATTTTGTATTGTAAATAGAGAATTTCGTGTGCTGAATCGATAAAAATGTTACAAAAGGGTGCGGAATCGATGAAAATGTTACAAAAGGGTTATAATGAATAGACTTCATCAAAAACACGTGCATATGAGTGGTACAATGCATTCAATAGCGGTCGAGATGTGGTGGAAGATCAACTTCTTCAACTGAAGTTAACATCGATAAAGTGAAGAAAATAGTAATTGAAAATCGCCATTTAAGTTTGTGAAAGATAGGCAATGAACTTTCTGTGTCTCACGAATCAATTCGTCCCAATTTAAACAATTGTTTGGGCATGCGCGTAAAGGTCGCTGAAGACATGCTAGAACGAGTCAAGTCCAACCCCACATTCATAAAACGCATTGTAACTCGTGATGAGACATTGGTTTATGACATGCAAACCAGGCGATAAGCTTCGGAATGGCGTCTTCCAACTGAACTAAAACCGAAGAAAATCTCGTCAAAGTCGATCAAAAGTCAAGGTGATGTTGACTATTTGATTATCGTGGTGTTGTGCACTCGGAATTCTTGCCAGAAGGACTGTACAGAAGGAATATTACCTGAGTGTTATGCGGCGTTTGAAAGAGCAAATTCGTCGAAAAGGCCCGATTTGTGGGAAGAAAACTCATAGATTTTGCATCACGATAATGCACTATCTCACAAGGCTATCATTGTGAATCAATTTCAAACCAAAAACTCAACAGACACCATCGAACAACCACCGCATTCACCTGATATGGTTCCGGCCGACTTTTTTCTTCTTCCAAAACTCAAATGACCACGTTTTGAATCGATATAATACATAAAAGAGAATTTGCGGAGAGAATTGAGCTCGATTTAGGAATAAGCTTTTGAAAAATGTTTTGATGATTGGATTATTTGTTGGCTTAAATGTATTATTTCGTAAGGGGCCTACTTTGAAGGCGATACAATAAATTTGGATGAAAAATAAATATTTTGTATTTCATTGACAAATTCCTGGTACTATTTTACTGAATGTATGCTCAAACAACACTCTGTCCTAAACGATCTATAGCAAATAGAGTACTCCTTCAATTGCCGCAGCATTAACTGGAAAAAGAACTTACTATGTCTCTTTGAGATTCAATTCAAAAACAGACATATGTCGAGACATACACATACTGTGCATTTCAATGAAAATTCAAACCTTCTCTAATACTGGAAAGAGTGGTTTAAAGGTGGATTTGGAACAATTACACACACCACAAAAATTGTCGCATCACCTGGTATTCTGAATTCCACAATCGATTAAGCAGCTCGATCGCAGTTTCTTTGTCAACATATGTTTTTGGACATATGGGGGGGAAAATTCTTGTCTATGTAGTAACATTTGTTTCTCAAACACGTCTGAAACATGAATGCGTTTATTTGACAATCAGTATTCATTCAATTTCTCTTTAGTTTTCACGCTAAATTAATGCAAGTTTTCTGTGTTTCTTGTTGATTTTCGAATCTTTGGATTTATTGCAATGGCTGCTGAAGGTCCTGGACGCAACTTGAGTGATCATGAAGTGGTAAGAATTGTAACACTTCTAGCGGAGCGGCAAAGCCAACGTTACGTGGTTAATTTGTTGAATGTTAACCAAAGCACTATTTCAAGAGCAATTAATCCGTACCACGAAACAGGGGAATATGGAAAAAGGGCCGGACATGGAAGAAATCGGTAACAACACCAGTTGATGATCGTTGGCTTCGTTTAACTGCACTAAGAGTTCGGCACTGTACGGCTAGAATGCTACAAAATGAACTTGCACTTTCCAGAAATGTGCATATTTCATTGCAAACTGTTAGGAACATGCTCATAGAAGACGATATCAGGCCAAGGGTGGCTTCTACCGGCCCGCGTCTCACCAGAGAGCATCGAGTTGCATGACTTCAGTGTGCGAGGGAACATGCAAATTGGGGTATTCCAGAATGGTCGAATGTTCTCTTTTCCGATGAGTCCAGGTTCTGTGTAGTATCAAATGATAGACGCATGCTTGTATACAGACGAGCTGAGGAACGGTATCAGCAATGCAATATCCTGCAAATGGAAAACTTCGGAAGGGGCTCAGTAATGGTGTGGGGAGGCATTTCTTTCCATGGTCGAACTGAGTCAGTCTTAGTGAATAATGAAAGAATGACAGCGGCCAGATACATCTCAGATATCCTTGAACCCCATGTTGTACCCTTTGGCCCATTGATTGGCGAGAACTTCATTTATATGCATGATAATGCTCCGCCTCATGCAGCTAGAGTAGTTACAGAATTTCTGCAAAATGCAGAAATTGATATTTTAAGATGGCCAGCCAGAAGTCCCGACTTGAATCCTATAGAACATGTTTGGGACGAAATGGGGTGGCAAATTCAGCAACGTAGAACGCCTTGTAGACACACCAACAACTAGAAAATCTGGTTC
Organism: Cryptolaemus montrouzieri; assembly: GCA_013387265.2. NCBI lineage: Eukaryota > Metazoa > Arthropoda > Insecta > Coleoptera > Coccinellidae > Cryptolaemus > Cryptolaemus montrouzieri. The sequence continues at coordinate 68,158,655 of JABFTP020000103.1, forward strand.
CTGAAATTTGGAACTCAGTGACTCAAGAGTACATCTGAAATTTGTTTGAGGAGCTTCCAAGACGTATACTGGCAGTAATATGGGCCCGGGGAGGAAACACTCGATTTTGAAAATGATTAGTAACCATTCGATGCTAGTTGATTCGTCTCTTCGCGAATGTTTGAAGATGGTAGAATTTTTTAATTTTTCATTAACTCGAAAATTGTTGATATTTACCATCATAAACTCATCTCTTTTGAATGATATCTTCTTATTTTACACTTCTGAAAGTTGCCAAACGACTCTTGAATGACCAACCTAAAAGTTTATATAGTATTGTCGTAATAGTAGGGTGATACGACAATTTTTGTGGGAAGTGTACATACAACCTTCCACCCCAACTCAAAATTCATTATAGAGAAAGTGAAACAAGAGACGCTTTGTTGAAAAAGTCTTTCGATTTTATTCTCAAATAGGTTATTTCAAAAAGTTGAGCGACCTGTCGGATTACCTGATTTTAATTCCTTCTCATGGGATCATCTCAAATCAAAAATTTATGCCAAACAACTTGATGACTTTGCGAATGTCAATAGAGAATTTGAAAATTGTTGGTATTATTGCATGAAGGTGAGCGGAGGTCATTGAGAGCAATTGTTATAATTTATGATTTAAATTTTTTTTGGGGTTTCCTTTATCTGTTTTTTGTTCTTTATCGAAAATGAAAAGAATTTCGACAGCTTGTTTTTATTCAAAGTTTCAAGAAATGGGCAAAACGTTTTCCCTTTCTCTTTTTTTCTTCCATCCTATCACCAAAATACCTACTACCAAGTTGTTTCGAATCAACTCAGCTGAACATTTCGAAATGATATTTTTAAGCAGAGAATCAAAATACTTTTTAAAAGAAATACCATTTCACCCCTTTTTCCTTTGATGAATCTAGAGTTGGATAAAGCTAAGGGTAGAAGGTAGACTTCACATGATCTGATCAACCTTGAAAATGGTCCCTCCTAAATAATAAATTGGGCTGCCTCAAGTTTTTCGCTAAAATCACTCTTTGTTACAGGAAGAATAAAATTCTTGTTGGAACAAAAAGCATATTACATCTTTCATTATATTACTTACGTGAACAAATTTTCCATTACTTGCAGCATCTCCACTGCCCTCTCTTAAATCTTCAACAACAACCCCACCAGGTAAAGTTTTTTTCTTAGGAGTTTGTGATTGGTTATCTTTATTTTTCTTTTCTTTCTTTTCCTTGCTTTTTTGATCTTCTACTCTACCATTTTCTTGTTGTTTAGCTTTAGGACCAGGGGTCTGTTTGAGATTAGGTTTATCTTTACCCTGCTTATCTTTTTTAGGCGTTTCTTGGGGTCCTTTTTTCGGAGATTCCTGTAATTCTTTCCTCTCTTTTTTAGCTTTCTTTCCCAAACCATTCACAACTATATCAGGTTTGGAATCTTCTTCATCCTCCTCTTCATCATCATCGTCGTCGTCTTCCAGTTCCTCATCGTCCTAAAACAAAATACATTAAGCAATGAAAATTTTTAAAATTATATATCTTTTCAGCATAATTGATAGTTTTCAATTTTATTTTAAAGATTCAATATAGTTTCACTATTTTCAATTTTCGTTCACTTCAAAAGGAATAAAAACGTTTGGGAATAATAAAATATAATTCGAATGGATTCGAAAACTCATTTTGCCTTTGTGAAAAGATAACATGAAATTATTCAGCCTTCTAAAGCATCTTGACATATTCTACTCTAAATGAATTCTAACTGAAAATATTACTTAGTATGAATGGTGGATAAGAAAGGGTCTAGCCAGATAAACAGTGTGAATCAGCCTGCGAATGACAAATTCACAAGTTTCGACGTCTACTCGAAAGAAAATCACTATTCATATGAGTATCCAAACTGCACATGGCTTTGATTGTAAATATGAAAAAAATTTGTTTGACTATGACCATCTCAAAACTTCTGAAGCTAGAAACTTTAAACCAACAGTATTTTAAGTAACCGAGATAATGATTTATATTATATTTATTATAAACAATTATTACTATGTCGATATTCCTCATGGCTGACAATCACAGAAAAAATATGTTATAACACTTAACCCGCCAGTACTCGAGTTAGTTTTTGTGAAATTGATAGTAGCACGCGCTTTGAAAGGATCTGGATATTATAGATGTCATAAAATATACTTTCTAAAATTAAAGGTAGATTTATTGTAAATTTAACAATGAAACAGGTAAACAATTAAACACGTTCACTTAATTTCCTGAAAAATGGACTCTTCTAGATCTTAAAAACAGGAAATCTAAATGCAAAAATGGTGTTCAGCATTTAGACAAATATGTTTTATTTATATCCAGCATATGTTCTTTTCATAAAAAAAACTAATCAACGTTCTTTGAAGAAAATATTTCAGAAGTACTCAGACAAAAATATATTTTCATATAATCAGCATCCAAAATTCTGAACGTATAATAACAAAAAATGCTAGTATGACACTTGACAGGTCAGCACGCTACTGATAATATGACCGAAGTCTGGTGTACAGGTGCACTAGGAAAGTCCTTGTCCGACAATTCGAAACTGATGACGACAAAAAACTAGGGCTACCGGTGTATATACTAAGAAACAACATAGATTACGGAGAGTGTCCAATATCCCTGTTAATAAATGCAAGATATTCGAAACTGAATAAATATCGTCCACATGATATATAAATAACAGCAGAACATTAAATTTTACTTATTGTTCTTACACAATATGTTGATATGATGTGTAAGAGATACTGCTATGCAGAATTGTTGGTATTTTTATAATAATATGGGACTTAGAACCAAGTTATAAAGTCAGAGAGCAGTGAAAATTTCTCAAGAAACCTTATATCGGCTTTGCAAAAAAGAAACAAAAATTACATGTTTGGAGATTCTTGATGAGCTTGATTTTCAAAACTTGAGTGAGACATACTCAATATATTCTACATCAATTTTTATAGGCACTATCATATTTGGCTGAATTATTGCATGATCAAAGCAATTTCTCAATAAAGCATGAAAATTCACCATGTAATAAACTTGGAACAGAAGGAAAATCCAAGCATGAAAGTAGCAACTCATATATTTCTCCTAATGAAAACCGCACAGTGGGATGTTGCATACTTGAAGTTACTGTTATTATATATATGGTGCATACCAATGCAGTAATACACACAACCAAATTTATATGGAATCACCAGATATTTTCAATATTACCTCAGGGATTTTGGAAATTTCGAAGGATTGTTAGAATTGATCCTTTTTGGGATATTGAAAAAAGAAATGAATTAAGGTTTATTCTAAGAAAGAAACTAATGAAAGGAAATGTCTCTTTCCGCATGTTGTAGAAAAATTGAAAATTATTTTCTCACAGAGTAGTGTTTTTTTCCCGGCCTCAGTAGCTTGTATTACCTCCTCTCGCCCTGATACAAGCCTGAATCTGTCTAGGCATGCTTTGGATTAGGTTTTCGACTTCCTCTGGGGTGATATTCTGCCACTCTTCTGTGGCGGCTTGGATGAGCTGTTGTGGGGTTCTTGTATTATCCTGGCGTGATCTGATTTTCCTTTTGAGATTATCCCACAAATGTTCAATAGGATTTAGTTCTGGACAGCAAGCTGGCCACTGTGGGTACCTCGCCACAGTCACTATGGGCTCCAGCACTAGGATCATCTAATTTCTAGCCGTTTCACCCGCAGGAAACGAAATCAAATCTCTTTTGCCTCCCAGCATAATGCCACCACAAAACATCACACTGACCTCTTGGTATTTCGGAATTTGTCTTGCTGCTCCTAGTCTAGCTTCCCTTGCACGACCCCTTAAAACCCAAACACCAATTCTGGTATCATCCGAAAAAAGAACATTTCGCCAATTCTCAATATTCCAATTAAATACGTGGAGCTTCAATCTCTGCAAAATAGGCCTAGAAGAAGTCGTAGGAAGATCATTTCTGAAGAACAAGAGCGCTTTTTGTGCCAAATTGCAAGAAGAGACCCTAGTGCGTCGCACCCCATACTCTAAAGGCCATTTCTGGAAGCAACAGGCATCAGTGTATCAGTCGAAACGATACGTCAAAGACTTCGTTCGAGGGGTTTTTATAGCAGAAGGCCCTTAAGAGTTCCAGAGCTAACCACACAACAAAAAATTAACATACTTAATTGGTGTATCGAGCATCAAAATTGGAATATTGAGAATTGGCGAAATGTTCTTTTTTAGGATGAGACCAGAACTGGTATTCAATCAGATGACCGCCGAATTTTAAGGGGTCTTGGAAGACAAGCTAGACTCCGAGCAGCAAGACAAATTCGGAAATACCAAGGGACAGTGTGATGTTTTGGGGTGGCATTATGAGGGGAGGGACAACAGATTTGATTTCGTTTCCTGCTAGTGTAACAGCTAGAAATTATGTGGACCTAGTGCTGGAGGCCATAGTGAGAATCTGGCGAGGTGCCCATGGTGAGAATTTCACTTTTATGCAAGATAATACTCCTCTGCATACCAACAACCTCGCGCGACATTATCTTGAAACAGAGGGAATCGCTATTTTGGATTGGCCAGCTTGCTCTCTAAACCTAAATCCCATTGAACATTTATAGGATAATTTCAAAATGAACATTAGACCGCGCCAGGATAATCCAAGAACCTCACAACAGCTTCATCCAAGCCGCCACAGAAGAGTGGCAGAATATCACCCCAGAGGAGGTCAAAAACCTAATCCAAAGCATGCCTAGATGGATTCAGGCCTGTATCAGGGCAAGTGGAGGTAATACAAGCTACTGAGGTCGAGAAAAAAAACACTTACTCTGTGAGAAAACAATTTTCAATTTTTTTACCACATGCGGAAAATCTCTTATTTTCTTTTATTTGTTTTTCTTAAAATAAACCTTAATTTATTTCTTTTTTCAATTGAAATATCTTAAAAAGGATCAATTCTAACAATCCTTCGAAATTTCCAAAATCACTGAGGTAATATTCAAAATATCAGGTGATTCCATATAAATTTGGGTGTGTGTATGCGAACGAGCCCGAAACTGAACAACAATCGACAGTACGGATCTTTCAAGACGAGCCAAACCCAACAAAAGTGTTCGTGCACGAATCACTGCGAAGCAAATGGTCGCCTGTTTTCAGGAAAATCGAACATGTCGCCACCATTAGAGCAACGTAGAACTGTCAATTCCGAATGGTATGCAGCAAGTGTTCGATGACTTGAGGAAATCAAATCGAAGAAATAAAATTATTCTGCATCATGTCAATGCAAGCTCACACACATCAGAGCATACGATGGAGTATTTGAACACCCAAAACATTGGATTAATGGGTCATCCACCTTATAGTGGGCAACGATTTTAGACAGCAGAAGAGGCAGTTGAGGTATCTCATTCGGAGTGGCAAAAGTGTTTTGAAATTTGGTTTAAGCGCATGCAAAAGTGTTTCGATCTTCATGGAGAATACTTTGGAAAACAATAGCTATTTTTATCCCCAAGTTTTTTGTCAGGTGCAAAATTTAAAAGGCAACCTACGTAGTAACTGATGTACACAGTCTGTAGTAACACAAGTTTTAGTTAAACAACGCATGACTCGCCAATACATACTCTTCTTATTGTGCTGCAATCAATGATCTTAACACTGCATGTCTATTGAAAATTTCGTAGGAAGGATCCAGTGTTTTCACAAAATTTCTAAATTCTCGAACTTCGACGATACAGAAAGGTTGGAAATGAAATAGAACATCCGCAAAAGCTTATCATTCTTTTTTCTGTTAACAGCTTCTGATTTTCTTGGACTAAATTGGGAAATTTTAGTTTGACTTCAACATTTCAAAATTTGGATTACAATTATTATTTGCCAATGTCGATTCAGAATATTCTAAACCCTTTTTCCTGTCTGTAGTGGTCGTCTTCTATTGGAAAAAATTTCGAAATTTCACTTTTTTTCTTCGATTCAACATTTTCGATTTGATGAATTCAATACAACTCATCTAAACATTGCGCAATAACGCAAAATCGAAACTAACTCTACTCATGCCTCAATGATCCCTGTTAATAGAGATAAATCAATAGCTGTTGGTCTTGGTCTTACGGGCACCTCCTAGCATTGCTACACTGTAGGCAGTGACGGAAAATCCGAATATCGAAGCAGCGCAGTGCCAGTCGCCGGTAGTACCGGTTACTGACTTAGCCACCGATAGTACCAGTTACTGACCTAGTCACCGATAGTACCGGTTACTGACCAAGTCGCTGGTAGTACCGGTAACAAAATATAGCTGACCTCTAAACTAAAAGCAATTATTGCAAAAAAAAGCCTACACTTGCAAAAAATTCTATTCCTTCAAGACAATACGCAACAAATCAATACCTGAACAATTATCATGGCGAAAATCAAAGCATTTGTGAGCAATTATTTTGAAGAGACAGACGCCAAGTACTAATTGGATGTGAATGTCTTGAATACTTGCTAGTTCAGAAAATTTCAGATGGAAAACTTTGAAGAAAATCGAATAAGATACTACTTAAAAAAGATCATACTTCTTCATCAGAAAACTCATCCTCTGCTGATTCTTCCTCATCCCCTGATTCTTCCTCTCCCCCAGATTCTTCTTCTGACTGCTCTTCCACATCTTGCATTAACTTTTCCAGATCAACATCAGAATCATCTGTATCTTCTTCCTCTTCAACTTGCTCAGATTGTTTTATTTTTTTCTTAGATGCTAAAAAACAATAAAAATATAGTAATCAATGCAAAACACTGACATTGAGAATTAGAAAGATTCAACCCTATATCACGAAAATTTGCTGACTGTCAACACAATTTCAGATTAGTCAAGTCACTTCTTCCTGCACGGCACCTTATAGGTGCACTTGTCTGTTGTGCTTGCTATATAGTGTTTAGTTCTTTCAGTCTTGCAGAAACTTGTAGGGAATCTCATGGATCACGTGGGCACTCGGTGTTCAAAAGCCTAATGTCTGCAGTCTAGTCGCCTTGCGGGCGAGGCCATCCCAATACATTTCTTGTTAAGGGACTTGTCCCAACTTCATTGAATGGACCAATTTATTTATGACTGCCTCGACCTCGAGACAGTAGTTCAGAGTCTTGGTGCTGAACCCTTGGAACAAAGAGAACATGAGGGGTCCATGAGATAGACAAAATGGGTTCCAGTTCCATCGATCTGACAGTAATTGTCTTTTTAGCTTTTGGTAAAACTGTTTGCTTTCTCATTCCTTTCAGTGTCCTGGTAGGCTGGTCACCAAAGTGGTGTAACTCTTGTTTGTTGTACCAAGCCGTAGTAGTGCTCTTTTGTTTTACTCAACTACATCAGAACATACATAGATGTTCGCATTTCTGTATTCCTTGCGAAGGTTTTCCTACATGTACCTGAGAAAAGTATACACTGAGTGTTACAGTGGCATGCGCTCAAAGGTAATCATGTTTGCCTCGGGGCCACGGATACTGATGCCTGCAACTATCCCGGTTTTCCCCTCTGTAAATCAGGTTGGAGAAACAGTCGGAAGGCTGTTTCAAGGCCCTGACCATTGCCCTCCCGGTAGACCAAAATCTGTCGGGTCGGAGCCCGATGCTGCACTCTCACCTATCCCCCACGAAAGACTCTAAGGAGACACATGCGGCTCCCAGCCGGGGACCGAATGCGAGTCCTAGAAGACCGAGTACACCAACGGAGAAAATTCCCTGCCATTCCTAAAATAACAAGGTACACAATTAGGTGTACGCAAATAAACTTGCACCACTTCATAGCCGCAACCGACAGCTTGCAAAACAGCATACTTGTCTATAAAAGTATTAGAACTCACATAATTCCTAATTTCTGTTTCAGAGACTTGGTAGCATTCAGCATCGATGGAAAAGGCTACACAAATAGTACCTTTATGATATGCTCAGCATACTTCCCCTACGACTCGCAGACACCACCTCCAACAGAACTATAGAAATTGGTGAACGACTGTAAAACACAAGACTGGCCACTCGTCGGGTGTCATGCCAACGCTCACCATACTCTATGGGGAAGCCCAGATAACAACATTAGGGAGTGAAGAGCTAGTCGAATACCTCTATACCACAAATCTTGCACTTCTCGACGAAGGAAATGAACTTTCGTCACATCGAATAGAAAAGAAATCTTGGACCTGACTTTATGCAGTGAACAATTCACCCCAAAAATTCGAAACTGGAGAGTGGCCACAGAAGTAGTATCCCTCTCTGTCCATCAACATATCTGTTTCTAAATCACAAATGTACCTAAACAACGACCAGTGCCTTACAGGAAGCCTAACAAAACCGATTGGAACCGATACCGGAAAGAACTATAGGAAATGGTGGAACCGACAGCTAAGACACCGAGAAACATCAAGGATCTGAAAGCTGCCGTGGAGAAACTGCAAACCAGCATCACCTTGGCGTACAATAACAGTTTCCTTATACAATACAACAGAGGTAGGAAGAAGAGCCTATGGTGGACAGCGGAACTCACTGCCCAAAGGATAAAAAGCAGACGCCTCCTAAATAAACCGATGCACACTAGCAAGAAAAGCGATTGGGACAACTACAAAAAGGCCCAAGAGCATACTAATGATTAATCAAAAAATCCAAAAAGAAGCATGGAAATCCTACTACGAGGAAATAGAGGGTGTACCGGAGGCAATCCGTCTTCGACGCATTCTTTCTGAAGCAGGGTCAACTGACATCCAAAGTCTTGATACACCAGGAGTAAAAATACAGACAAAGGATGAAACATTAAGACAACTGACGGAAATTCACTTCCCAGGTTTCCTTATCGTCAGCACAGCAACCCTGAAGTCGAATAGACATGCTGACAAAGCAAACTGCAACACAGCCTCTATGGTAGTTACAGTGGAAAAGGTTCGATGGGCACCTTTCAACCATTCTAGCCTTGGGATACATTCCGGACCTCTGGAAAAGGGTTCGGGTTGTCTTCATTCCCAAGCCAGGCATGATCGTACATAAAATCGCCAACAATTTTAGACCAATTAGTCTCACCTCCTTCCTACTAAAGACTATGGAGACTTACAGAAGATATTTTCAATGAAATAAAACTATGCTATTTAGATTTTCACTATATTAACAAAACTATGACCGGTTTCACCACACTGTGGTTTCATCAGATAGATACAAACTATTGAACAGTTATTCCTTATATATTATTCTTATTTCTTGCGTAATATTACAATAGGTACAAGTACAAGGGATATGTTGGAAAACCCATAAAATTTTTATCATTTGCTTACTTTATGAAATTGAAATGCAAGAGGAATAATTTTTAGGAATTTAGACTAGATTATTAATATAGTTAAGCTGTTGTATGTACACAAAATACAACAGCTTAACTTATATTCGTAATCCTAGTCCTAGCATTCCGAACTGATAATTCTTTAGGCCGATATATCAAAATCTGCAAATCTAAAATTGATAAAGGTAATAAATCCGGTGGTTATAAACTGTCTTGCGGAGATTGTAATAAAATTTATATTGGTAGAACTTTCAGAAATTTAAAAGTTAGATTATCCGAGCACAAACGTAGTTTTAATTATCATAAATCAGATTCCCATTATTCTAATCACTTACTCGAAGAAAACCATAACTTTAATGATAATTTCAAAATTTTACACAATGAAAATAATAGACAAAAACTCAATCTATGGGAAACTTTAGAGATTAACAAAGAAAAGAATTCAGGTAGGTTACTTAATAGTCAATTAGATCTAAATCCTTCTCCTTTACTCAATCTTTTCAATTCATAAAGCAAGCAACTCGATGGATTTTCCATCATACCCCTTGTACTAGTATCTATTGTTATATTAAGTAGGAAATAAGACTAATATATAAGGAATAACTCTGTTCATTAGTTTGTACCTATCTGATGAAGCCACAGAGTGGTGAAACCAGTCACAGTTTTATTTCATTGAAAATATGTATATCGATTTTCATCAAGTAACGACCTCCTCAATCAAATTATTAAAAAACTTAGAGAATATCTTAGAGGAATACCCTAGCGGAGCGGCCCCTACATATCATTCAACATCCCTACAAGCAAGGTAGATCAATCGACTCAGCACAACACTCTGTAGTAGGGTATATTGAGAAAGAACTGGAAAAAGGCGAAGTCACTCTTTATTTATTTATAGGTTGATAGATGAAATATCGTGAATAGAGGAGTAGACAACACCATAGCAAGGTGGGTGGGACGTCTGCTGTGAACCACGCACATCGAGGCTCACTTCGACGGGTCGACCGTCCGGGGAACCGCCAGCAGGGAATGTCCTCAGGGGGGGAATTACTATCTCCTCTCCTCTGGAACCTCCTGCTGGATGGGCTCCTGGCGGGCCTCGCTGATGCCGGGCACTTTGCGGTGGATTATGCCGACGATCTCGTACTCCTTGTTCGTGTGAGCACCATATGCGAAGTTGCGCAGAACGCTCTACAAATGACCGAACAATGGTGCAGACAGAACGACCTGTCTGTTAATCCAAACAAAACTTACATGAGTCTATTCACTCGTAAAAGGAAATTACCACCTTTCAAGGCACCCATTCTTTTTATCGAGGAACTAACACTAGCAAAATGAGTGAAATATCTAGGTGTGGTGTTTGACGCCCAACTAAATCGGGACAATCACATCGAAAGACAAGCACAAATAGCGCAAAACACACTGTGGGCCTTTCAGAGATTATTCGGCCCCAGATGGGAACACAAACCAAACATAGCATATTGGTTATACACGACTGTGATGAGACCGCTCCTGACCTACTGGGCAAGGAGACAAAACAGAACAAAATAAACAAGATCCTAAGGCAAGCATGTCTAGCAGTTACGGGAGCCTTGAGATCCACACCCACGGTACATACGGAGTGTCAGCTGGGCGTCCCCCACTACACACAGTGGTGAAAGGAGCGGCCATGAGGGTCTCCTTGAGGCTATGGGAAGGAGGTATGTGGAAGAACAGAAATCCAACTTCTGGACACATAACAAAATTAGGGAACTCCTACCTGACCTCACAAGAGGAGATCAAATGAGAGCCACCTACCACTTTGACGAAACCTTCAAAATCGTCATACCACCAAATGAAACTTGGTCCACATCCCACGACTTACTCATCCCACAGCGCCCCTCCTGGTATACAGATGAGTCTGAAACCGGGATAGGTGCAAGCATGGGCGTCCACGGCCCGAGGGCAAACATTACGATTGCTCTAGGAAACCACGTCACTGTAACACACACAGAAATATTCGGCATTCTCCGATGTGTACAGGAAAATATACACAGGAATTACAAAGACGCATACATCTACATATGCTCTGACATCCAGAACGCTCTTGTATATCTGAAAGATACGAAGGTTACATCCAAACTAGTTGACGAATTCAAAGCAGCACTCCGACAACTCAGTGCTACAAATAGAGTTACTCTGCTTTAGTGCCCAACCTAACAGTGTATCAAAGGAAATAAGATAGCAGATAGCCTTGCTAAAAAGGCAACAGCTCTTAGGCTGATGGGACCAGAACCTATTCTGACATGAATGATGAAACAACGGAACACATACTCTTCGAATGCCCCGCCCATAAGGCGACCAGACTGAACACCTTGGGCACTGAAACACCAGTGCCGGGATGATCCAGGAGGTCCCTTACAACAGTCTTCCAAACTTCATCAAAAACTTTCTGCTAGACTGATAACAAAAACACGCAAGCACAATGGGCCAAAATGGCCTGAGTGCTGCCCATCAAGGCGCCGTGCAGAAAGAAGAAGGAATCAGGAGGACTCTGTAGACAAGAAGGGCATGGAATCTTTGTCAAATTGATGAAAGGCTTTCAAGTCACGCTAGCAAAAAATTATCGATACAATCCCTACATTTTCGAATTTCTGATTAAATTACGATGATTTTTTCAATTTGAAACTTCAAGTTTGTTTTGATTGTTCTTTTCATAAATTTTTGTATATAAGTACAAAAAATAACATATTGATTTTGAAAAAAACATATGATTTCATGAAAAGATCATTCAAGTAATGATTTTCATATGTTAAAAAAAAAAACACTAAATCTATTTTGAATATTGTGTTCAGAAATAAATAAAGAATATTGGGTAATTATTTAGTATAGTGTCAATAATCAAAATTCACTGAAAAAGTGTTTACTTACTAATTTTAGGTCCCAGTAAACAATTCTGAAATCATTTTGCCCCGCCCTCCCACAATGCAAATACAACAAGCACCACCAGCTTTAAATAACCAACAATTTCAAGGTTTCAATCACGTCAGGAACAAACCCAACTACCACACCACTACCAGCAACATCCAAGGAGCTATGCAGACGCAGCCAACAACAGAAACAAACCAGAACAACCTAATGATATCACAAATGTTATGGACAGATTTCTGGAAGAATTTAAAGAAATGTTTCAACAACTAATTCAACAGAACACCATGATGTTGAACATGTTAACCACCCTCATCAGCAAAATTCACTAATTTCTTGAAAATTGCAGAATGGAATGCCAATGGCCTTCTACAACACAAAATGAAATAGAAATTTTCTCCGACACAACTCTATAGACATTTTGCTGATCAGCTAAACCCACTTCACAGAAAGGTCGTACTTCAAGATACCACACTACACTACGTACCACCGAATCACCCAGATAACACTGCTCACGCTGGCACCGCCATCATTGTGAAAAATTCGATAAGCCATGTGGAACAACCAAAATATGAAAAGATCTGCTGCAAGCCACAGCAATAAAGGTAGAGCTTGCAACATACGAAATTACAGTCTCCGCAGTATACTGTCCCCACGCCACAACATCAAGAAAGAAAACTTCAATGACTATTTCTCAACACTGGGCCCCAAATTCATAGCAGGAGGAGATTTCAATAGCAAGAATATATTATTTGGTTCACGTCTTACAACAACAAAAGGAAAAGAACTAGCAAGTGTTATACAACAAAATGGTTACAACTTCTTTCAACAGGCACTCCCACCTACTGGCCAACGGACCCCAACAAGATTCCAGACCTGCTAGACTTCTTCGTAACAAACGGTTTATCTCATTCCAACATGGACATAACACCAAGCCACGACCTATCTTCGGACCATTCTCCCATAATTGCAACAGTTAGTGCGTTTACAATCCATAAAAACAAATTCCCAGACTGCACAATAGGAAAACCAATTGGGACGAATATCGAAAAATATAGAGGAGACGATAAGCCTGGACGTGAGACTGAAAACCCATGATGAAATAGAGAACGTGTTGTCCACATTCAATAACCAGATCATACAAGCAGTGAAACAAGCAACCCCAATAATCAATGTAGCAAATCAAACCAATAACGTCTCTGAAGAAATTAAGAAGCTGATAGCCCAGAAGAGAAGAGCAAGAGCGAGGTGGCAGGTAACACACTCCCCAGCTGATAAAAACATCTTGAACAGAACAACCAACAGACTCAGAGCGAAAATCAAAGAAATAAAAGAAATCTCATTCCACGACTACGTCTCAAACCTGAGCAGACTCGATAATTCAATATGGAAGCCAATAAAGAACTCTACAAAGCCAATGACGCACACACCAGCTATACGTATTACATCAGCATCTAACACACACTGGGCCAGAAGTGACGAAGAAAAAGCCAAACTATTTGCCGAACACCTAGTAACAGTATTCACCCCTAATAATGACGTCAGAGATAATGAAATAGAGAGAGAACTTCTAGAAACACCCAACAATACATCACCAATTAAACCTTTCACTGCAGCTGAAGTACAGGACGAACTCAGTCGCCTCAACACAAGAAAAACTGCAGGAATTGACAAAACCACACCAAAAATGCTTAAAGAGTAGCCAGAAAAGGGATCACTCTACTGAAGTATATTTACAACGCTATGCTGAAACAAAACTATTGGCCAGAGCAGTTCAAGACAGCAGAAATTATTTTAATTCAAAAACCAGGTAAAGATCCGAGCAGTGTAACCTCCTATCGGCCAATCAGTTTGCTACCTGTAACCTCAAAAGTACTTGAGAGACTGGTCTTACGCAGAATCAACACAGATCCAAACACAAAACAATGGATACCTCACCACCAGTTTGGGTTTCGAGCATCCCACTCAACTGTTCAACAAACACACAGAATAAGCCATACACGGTAAACCAAGCACTTGAACAGAAGAAGTACTGTACATCAGCATTTCTCGATGTGAGCCAAGCCTTCGACAAGGTTTGGCACCCGGTCTACTATACAAAATAAAAAACATCTTACTACAACATATTTCAAACTATTGAGATCCTATTTAGACACAAGGAAATTCAGGGTAAGAGTGAACGACAAGATATCCAACAATTTTCCCATATCATCTGGAATACCACAAGGTAGCGTCCTCGGTCCCATATTGTACTTATTGTATACAGCAGACCTGCCAACAAACCCCCAAACAGTGATGGGCACATTCGCGGATGACGCAGCTATACTAGCAAGCGACGAGGACCCAGCAGAAGCTTCTCATTTGCTACAGAGCCATTTGGACCAGATACAAGAATGGTTGCAAAATGGAGAATTAAAATCAATGAGACCAAATCTGTACAAGTAAATTTCACACTAAGAAAAGGCCAATGTCCGCCAGTACAGATGAACAATATTCGGATACCTGAATCTCCTACAGTGAAATACCTGGGAATGCACATGGATAAAAAACTTACCTGGAAGGAACATGTAATCAAAAAAAGAAAACAAATTGACCTGAAAGTCAAAGAATTAAACTGGCTCATTGGTAGGAAATCGAAATTATCATTAGAGAATAAATTGCTCATCTACAAAACAATAATTAAGCCCATCTGGACCTATGGAATCGAGATCTGGGGATGCACCAGTAAGTCCAATATGGCAATCATCCAAAGAAGCCAATCTAAAATCCTCAGAATGATTGCAAATGCCCCTTGGTACGTTTCAAATCAGACCCTACATGAAGACCTGATGGTACCGTATGTAAAGGACGTCATTAGAGAAAACAGCAACAAATATCACGCAAAGCTTGAGATTCACACAAATATTTTGGTACAACCTCTGTCTGAATCGCAGAACGATCGGCGACTGAAACGAAATTGGCCAGCAGATTTAAAGGAGATTTAAAGAGGAAAAAAAATTTTCTTGAAAGTCCTCTTGTCTGTATCATTCAAACTCTATAATTGCTTCATTAAAATGCCTTGTTACTATTACAATGGATGAAAAATACACACATGTACCATTTATCAGTAATTCTACGCTCAAATATACATTAATAATAATAATAATAATAAACGATTTTCAATTAAAACCGACGAGATACCCATACGTCGTGGAATTTTTCAAGGAGACTCTTTGAGTCCACTATGGTTCTGTTTAGCTATGAACCCATTGTCCTCAATGCTCAATAGAACAGGATACGGATTTGGGATAAAAGCAGAAAGGAATTATCATACAATCTCCCACCTGCTGTATATGGGTGACATCAAATTTATATGCTTCGAACAAGAAGCAATTGGATGATTTGCTGAAAACTGTCAGTGAGTTCTCAGCAGATGTTCATATGAAATTCGGGATTGAAAAATGTAAGACCCTGAACATTCAAAGGGGGAAAGTCATAGATGGTGAAACACAACTTCCAAACGGTGATATTATACAGTGCATGAGAGATGGCGAAACATACAAATATCTGGGATACCAACAAGCCAGATTGTTAGACCAAAAACAATCAAAGGAAAAGATTCGTTCAGAATACAGTCAGCGTCTGAAGTCTGTGCTGAAATCGATGTTGAACTCGGGGAATCTAGTCAAGGCAATTAACACCTACGCCATTCCAGTGTTGCTTTACTCATTTGGAATAATCAGATGGACTAAGACGGAGCTGGATGATATTCAAAGGCAGACCCGAACGATGCTGACAAAGTACAACAATCATCATCCAAAATCGTCTGTGATACGAACAACTTTGAAGAGAAAAGACGGAGGACGCGGATTAATAGATGTTGTCAATTTACACACCGAACTGATAAGAAATCTCAGAGAATTCTTCTCAGCAAAAGCTCTCACTTCTGACCTCCATAGAGTGGTATCGTTGGCTGATAAGGGGTATACACCTCTGAATCTTGCTACCAGAGATGACCTGCTGAATCTACCGTTCCTATCAGATACTGAAAAACAAGAGCAATGGTCAAGAAAGGAATTGCATGGACGATATCACCATGAGATTAATCAACCACACATCGACAAAGAAGCCTCCAACAAATGGTTAATGAAAGGAGAATTATTCGCAGAAACAGAGGGATTCCTTATGGCCATACAAGACCAAGTGATCGCTACAAACAATTACAAAAAATTTATAATGAAGGACGGAACATTACAAACAGATAAGTGCAGAAAATGCCATATAAGATCGGAGACTATACAGCATATTACGTCCGGATGCGAACAACTGGCCAATACGGAGTATCTTCACAGGCATAATCAAGTGTGCAACATTATCCACCAGAAACTTGCACACAAGTACGGACTTCTGAACACCTTCCAGCCATATTACAAGTATCAACCGGCGCCCGAATTGGAAAATGACTCTATCAGATTATACTACGATAGGCCTGTTATCACTGACAGAATGGTGATGAATAATAGGCCGGACATAGTGGTGTATGATAAGAGAGCCAGAACAGCAATGCTGGTGGATGTCGCCATACCGAATAATAACAACGTGCTGAACAAGTTCCAGGAGAAAAAGTCGAAATACACAGACCTTGCTATTGAGATCAAGCAGATGTGGCACCTCGATAAAATAGATATTGTTCCTGTCATCGTATCCTCGACTGGTTTAATACCCAAAACTTTGCATGATAGCCTTAAGAAATTAGAATTGCATAAGAATAGCTATATAGAAATGCAAAAAGCTGTAATTCTTAATACATGTAGGATAGTTAGGAAATTTATGTCAAGTATATTGTAATCGAGCCTATTCCCTTTGATTGCTAAATCTGAGAAAGGTAAATTATATCCAGCTACTAGCTGTGATAGTGCATAAGTCCACGATAATAAATAACGATTTTTATTAGCCAATAAATAATAACATAATATTGGCCAATTGGCCATCGACCTAGGTCCTGCAGCCCGTAAATTTTACATTAAGATATTATTTCCTACTATTGAAATTGAACATAGAGATTTGTTTTCCCAATTTTGATTGTAAAAAAAAAACTATAAGTGATTATTTATATGCACAGAACTATTTTAGTGCCCTTGAAGCTGCTCTATAACTTCCAGTAGTGTGTGCGTGGGGTATTTTCTTCGACTTTGTATATGTATATCTCTTCTTCTTATGTGGGGTTGTAGTATTTCCATATTATGTGGTCTTTTTGCAAACTTAATTGAAAGCATCCTTAATCTATCAGTGATGGGTAGAATTTTTGTCACCTTGTAGAGCAGCTGATTTGAAGGGTTGTGGAGTGGATTATCTGGGTGGCGCATCTTGGTAATCGTTCTGAGGGCAGTAGTTTCTGCAGTTCTCAATTGTTTTATTGCTGGATTTCTGCAGTTCAGAAATATAGTGTGGCCATATTCTAGGATTGGCCTGCAAATGCTTTTATAGATTTTAGCAGCTGTTTTTTTGCTTATTCCTTTGTTGTTGTAGGTCAGGCAGCGAAAAAATTTAGCTCTGGTAGTAATTTTTCTTTTACAGAGTTAAGTGTGATATTTGAAGCTAGGTTTGTTGTCAATATTTATGCCCAAATATTTTGCTGTGACATTAGGTTTTATGTTGTGCTGGTTGATCGAAATTTGCGGGGAATATACATTAATTTCTTATTGAAATGATTTTTAATTCGAATATTTGTTTTCTAGACAGTTAACCCAGCATATTTACAATGATTTCATGTTACATGTTATATGACGTACGGCTCAAAAAGATGCAAGAAAGAGATAGAATCTATCTCTCTTGTTCATAACTGAGATCGAAATTCAAATAGGAATATTTCCAAACCCATTCTGGGACCCAAAATTAGTAAGTAAACACTTTTTCAGTGAATGTTTACTATCGAAACTATACTAAATAATTACTGAATATTGATGTCTTTATTTATTTTTAGCTTTTTAAATACCTATCTCCATCGAAAATATCATAGTTTGAAGGTCGAATGTTTGAAATAAAAATTGAAAAATAATTTTAGTGATCTAGGGTTGATAAATTGTTAGATATTAATCCACTTAATTGAAATGTGTCTCACAAAAAAAAATGAATAGCAATCAATACCAATGCAAAATAGTAAAATTCTTCTGAATTACTTCAGATATCAAAAGAATCTTATAAGAACAAGTATTTTTATATAGTCACTTACGTTGATCTTCTCCATTATCTTGACTAAGGGATTTTTCTGAGCTTTAACTTCAAATTTCTGGGATTCTTCATCTTCACTTTCTTCTTCCAATTCCATTTCATCCACATCTTTTGTGAGATAGCCAGTAAGATGAACATGACTTTTACCATTAGTGGCAAATGAAACTGTGGTTCCTTCCTGTCGATAAAATGAAAACTGGACTTTTGCTATATGGTTGGTACAATAAACATTTTACAATTATAATCCCCTATGAATATTGCCAAACTGAAGTTGATGTTGAAAACAATTCTAACCTTAGAAAGAAAATTTTATGGGAGAAGTATTTTTTGAAATCTAATTCAGTCTATTACCAAATTAGAGTATAATTCGCATATAAGGAGTAATTAGATATCATTGTTGTCTATAGTAATCGCAAACAATATCTGAAAATATTTTACTCAAACACATGGAGTGGCACATCATAGAAGTCAACATTACACAAGGTTTTTTTTACCTCAAAATATAAATCTAAGGGGCACTGTAACTGATCTGGCTTCTGTAATGTACACAATAAATAGTTTCTGCCTTCAAATCCACACATAACTTGTGAAGGTTGACCATCCGAGTTCGAAAGATCTAAAGATGCCATAGATATGTGAAAAGCCTTCTTGATAACCTGGCTGTAACGCTTTTGAGGTTCCATAATCAATCCTTGACGTTGAAAAAGAATTAAAAAGCATTATTCAGAAGTAAAATTGATAATACAATTGAAGCAAAACGTCGAACACGTGTTGAAAAAACCGGGAACTCGTAATAAGATTACTAGAAAGTAAAGTTTATCAACTTACCCCAAAACATTTTCACTGGTTTAGTTACTGTGTCGACAAATAAGAAAAACAAACTCTACAGAGTAATAATTGATAAATAAAAAGAAAAGAGTTCGTTTTATAGCACTCTGAACCTATTTTTCAAAACGGAGGTTCTCTTTCAGTTGATCCTGCAATTTCAATGTGAGCAGGTAATTGCGCATGCCGATATAAAACAATTGTTCTTCTTTTTCTCCAGTAGACTCCAAACTGTTATGAAAAAAATGGGTGAATAAATGATACAATAATTGAATTAAATCGTTAAATATTCCATGTTCTTCATATGAATTCGCCAAAATTTGTTTTCTTAATTTTTAGTATATTTAAATTGCGTCGGACCTAACCTGATTTTCTTGGCAATTTCGAAAGATGAGTACGTTCGGAATAAATGTGAGATAAAGAACGAAACGATATCTTTTGAGCTAAGCAAGATATATAGGGCAACATTTATGACAAATTTATCATTAACTCAAGAAAACAGAGTGAAAGAGTATTTGTGATTGTTACAAAAACTTTAGTATAATATATTCTTTGTATTGGATCTTCCAAGTTCAATTAATTAATTGCAAAGTGGGCCAACGAAACCAAGGAAACCTGAGACAAAGATGATTTATATACTATATTAGTCTATGCCTGAGACCAAGAGGTCAATCTACGTTGGTAGAAGTAGGACGAAATAGTGCAGTTCGTTGCTGCCCCCAACAGCTTCTTCTTTTTCTCAAACATCAACTACCAAACACAGATAAGTCCCTATGTCCGGCAGAAATGGTCATGGGCTCAGCATACGCTATGTATCCTTGCGCAGCTTTTTCATAATGGTCGAACCATATTATTTATACACAAAGAAAATATGTGGAATAAAAGCAACAAGATCACTGAACGATGCATAGAATATAACATTTCGTTCAGTACGCAATACGTAAATTGGAAAGAGATAGGAATAGAGATGCCGACGAACGCACTATATCGTCCCGCAGCAACCAATCTCCCACCAAAGGGTTGAATAATTATTAGTAAGAAGTTCGTAGTTCATGTTCTCGAGAAAGTTCTATACTCTCAGGACGTTCTACTAAGCCCAAAATCTAGGAAGTATAATTGGTATCATTTCAAATGGCCACTCATCGCCAACTTGATCAATTTTTTTCGCAATAATTCAGTCGGATGTATGTCCAACATACTACATGATTTCGTAGAAGGAAGATTATTTGTCATACACTTCTGTGGTGCTGCAGGCTATTATATTATAACCTCAAAAATTTATATCCACTTCGTTGAAGCATAGACCAAGTATAGAAGTATATAAATCATCTTTGAGAATACATAGATTTCCGATGATTTCAGTGTGAAGGTAATTATACTGTATAGTGGCGGTAGTCAGAATTCACTGAAAAAAATGTTTACTTACTAATTTGGGGCCCAGAATCCAAATCTGAAAACGTTTTGCCCCGGAAGGCCAGCGTTTAAGAGAAAATGAAAAATAAAATTTCCCTGACAGTCCTCTTGTCTATATCATTCAAACTTCATCACTGCTTCATTGAAATGCCTTGTTATTATTACAATGGATCAATGGATATTGGATTGAGTTATACTTCCATTAAAAGATCCTTAAAAAACATAGCATGCACCCGTATTCTTTTATCAGACTACAAAAATTGAAAACAACTAACCTTCCCTAGCGGCTAAATTTCTGTGAAAATTTATTAATTCGGCTTCAAGAAGATGAGACAATTCTACAAAAAATTATATGGTCTGATGAAGCCAAGATCAATGCAAGTGGAATAACCAACAGGAGAAATCAACATTTTTGGGCCATAGAAAATCCACATTTCATTGAGGTCATTGATTTCCAAAATAAATTCAGCGTGAACGTTTTTGCAATTTTAATGAATGATTTATTGGCTTTGAAATTTTGAGAGGAACATTAGCAAATATTATAAATAGATTACCCCTTAACATTCTGAGGGGTTGCTATTACCAAATGGATGGTGCACCAGCACATAAAACACGAGCTGTAGATCGGCAGCTAACAGAAATATTCGAGGATAGATGGTGGGGTAGTCAAGGACCAAATATATGGCCTCTGCGTTCTCCGGACCTGACAGCCCTTGATTTTTATTTATGGGACACAATCAAGAGTGAAGTGTATCTTATTCCTGTAAGAACTAAAGAAGAGTTACTAGAGCGCATTCATAATGCTTTTCGTAATATTGATCTTGAGGAAACTAGGAGGGCAACTCATCATGTTCGTATATGAGCTGTCAAGTGTATCGAGCAAAATGGGGCCCATATTGAACATTTATTCAGATCTTGAATTAGTTTTCTCCTATGATGTTTGCTATCATTTATTTGTATTAATGTAATTATCTTCGATGATTGGTTTTCGCTTAGTTCCTACAATTTTTTATTCATCCAAATGGTAGAAAATTGCTTCTAATGCTTCAAAATTTAATTTTACTCATAGATGGTAAATTTGGAAATTGGTTATTGAATTGCCTGCAATTTCTACCCACTACTTTTTGACATTCTAAAATGAATTAAAAAAAGAATAAATATATTTTCGTTTGAATAACCAGTGGTTTTATTCCAAATGTGTTGTATTTTTTTGATATTTTCTATCTGAAATAACGACAATTCTTGTTGAAATATCAAATTCGTATGAACGAAGTGACAAGTACAATAATTTTAGGCACCTGTCAGGTGAGCGTAGCCAGTTCAGCTACTTGATTCAAATATTTCAAAGCATTCTCAGTTAGTTCTTGCAAAATCATCAAAATTCAGTATATTCCCAAATTATTTCGGAACTATAAGAGATGAGTATAGTACATGCTTATACAATTCCATCTGAAATTTGACGCTTCATCTGATGGCAATATAAAAATTGGCACATGCAATTTGAAAAAATTGAGTTATTGCTGTTTGAAAAAGGCCAAATTGAAAAAATCATACAAAACAACGCAATAAACATTTGACATGTGTAGACTGCTTAAAAAATTCCTTGATCCTTATTCTATCCACCCAAGCAAAAATTGTGTCTGTAGTGTAAAAGATCTACGAGCTACAATTTTTTTAAATGTTCCTCAAAAATAATTAAATCTGTCGAAAGTTTTGACAGATAAGTGCCAACAACTTGGGTATTTTATTCCTTGCTCAAATGTCGGTTCTAGATGTATAATAAAAAAGGTAGATTGCCATTTGAAATAACAAAGTGATGACCCATTTCCGGTATAACCGGAAATGGTATCACTTCGAAAATATTTTCGAAATCGCTAGTTACGGCCATGTGGTATAAAATTTGAGCTTGATATTGTAATGGGAACTTAAAAAGTTTTTAACGGACGGTCCCGGTGGATATCCCTGTATATATTGATATATTCTCATAACATTTTACGTTATCCTAATATATAATTACTCCAGGATATGTTTTGATTATAATCATTGCCTGGCAATGGTATTAATTACCGGGTGTGTCAGAGGATTACATTTATATAAACAAATAAATAAAATATGAAATGAGATTCTGGGCAGTATAAACTAAAGAGAAAACTTATGACTCTACCTCATTATTATTTTCGGAAAGAAACCTACGAAGAATATTACAAGATTTGATGACTGTTATCTTTTGTAACTGTTCAAACAAATTTTCTTCAGACCCAAAATCTCAATACTTTTGTGAAGATTTCAAGGAATAACGTCTGTTGTAGAAATAATAATCGGTAGAATAAATATTTTCTTCATTTTCCACATTTTTTAATCTCGTCGCCAAGCATCATATATTTAGAAATTTTTTCATTGTATTTATTTTGTATATTATGTGTGTCGGGTATAGCAATATCAATTATATATGTTATTTGATTCTGTTTATCATTAAGAACGATATCTGGTCTATTGTGTTTTACAGCTCTGTTGCAAAGAATTGTTTTATCAAAATAAAGTTTATATTTGTCATTTTCACAAATAATCTCAGGTTCATATTTGTGAAATTTTTTTCTTTTGGGAATTAGGTCATGTTTAATTCCTAGATTAAAGTGAATAATATTAGCGACGGCATTATGTCTTTCTAAATAATCTGTTGAAGCAAGGACTGAGCAAGATGATAATATATGAAAAACTGTTTCTGAAGAACAGAAACATCTACGGCAAGAATCATCTATATTTTGTTTGATGATGTGTTTTCTATAATTCCTCGTGAAAACAACCTGATCCTGGATCGCAATTGCCAAGCCTTCTGTTTCAGCAAACAATTATCCAGATACTAACCATTTATTAGATGCAATTTCATCAATATAATCATTTTTCAATTCTTTAGGGTGCTTTCCGTGTAATTCCTTCTGCATCCAACTTTCTCTTTTAGAATTATCATCAAATATATCAAAATCTACCTTTTGCATTGTCAAGTTCAGAGGTGTAAGATTATAATCTGAAGCAACAACAATATCATGTAATTTAGACGTTCTCTGTTTATCATGAAAATGGGAACGTAGATGAAAAATCTGTTTACTATGAAGATTATTCAAATCAATTAATCCACGACCTACAAGATGTCTAGGTAGTGTAACTCTCTGAACAGCTGACTTTGGGTGGTGCTTATGATATTTACAGAGCATTTTCCTCGTTTGACATTGTAATTAATTTAGATCAGTTTTAGACCATTTAATAATTCCAAAAGAAGATGTAAGAATAGGAACAGCATAGGAGTTGATAGCTCTGAAAAGGTTTTTACTAGTTAAATAACTCTTGATGATAATTCTAAGTCTTTTGTAATATGAACTTCTAATATTCTCTTTAGTGCTGCTATGGTTAATTGTCTTCTCTTGACAAAATCCAAGATATTTATATGTATCTCCTTGATGCATTGGCTCGATTTCGATATTGGAAATCTTTATATAATCAGAGGTGATCTTTCCTTTTTCAATAGAAAGATTTTTACATTTTGGAAGCCCAAATTTCATATGAATATCATTGGAATAGTTGAAAGTTGGATTGAGGCAAAGACAAAACCAAAGAGCACTTAAAGAATCACCTTGAAAAATGCCTCTTTTGATTGGAATTACTTCGGATTTTAACGATTGTTTTGAAATATTTAAATGAAGATTGGTTCTCCAATTTTTCATTACAAATTCAAGAAAATGACGAAGTGTCTTATCAATTTTATAAATTTCCAAAATTTCTTGAAGCCATGAATGGGGAGAACTATCAAAAGCCTTTTGGTAATCAATGAAGGCTGTATGAATATTTCTCTTCTTAGTTTGAGCTTGATTCAAAGCAACAGAATCAATTACAAGTTGCTCTTTAGTACCAAGGTGTTTTTCTACATCCTTTTGATGTTCGGAAAGAATATTATAATTCTCCAAATGTGCATAAATTTTTGGGTAATACATGCAGTTAGAATTTTATATATTGTTGGAAGGCAAGTAATTGGTCTATATTGAGACGGATCAATAGTATTATCACTTTTCCGTTTTAAATAAGTAATTCCTTGTGTGAAAAATAAAGGAGTAGCTGAGGGTTCTTTATTATAAATGAAAAATATTCAGCCAATTTTTCATGAACGCAAGAGAATTTCTTGAACCAAATATATATATATATATATATATATATATATATATATATATATATATATATATATATATATATATATATATATATATATATATATATATATATATATATATAGAGTTGTATGAGCCGACTTTCGACGTGCCGTATGAGGTCAAATATTTCGTTTCATTCTATTTGGTACGCAAGAGTGAGATGTACTGAGTGGCCATTTAGCCATTTGAAATGATACAAAGGATGTCTTAATTTTGACCGAAAAATATCAAGAGAATCGCGCATCAATCACTTTTGTCCTGAACACATTTATTGGCAGAACAGATGGCATCTTGACCAATGGCAAAGTTTGACGTATAGCACGTGATTCGTTAGTACACGCACGCGCAAAGATCCAATTTGACATCAGCTATATACACTTTTCCTATTCAAGTGTTGTAGCCTTGGTTGGATTTCCTGAATATAGTGTTCTTGGAAAAACTACCTGAAAAACAAACGAAATGAAGTTTTTTCAAGTGAAATGGATGTTATATCTATACTCGCTGGATTCCTTACTTCCATTATAGTGGCACTGAAAGTTGTTAAGCAGGTTGACGTCATGGCGGCCATTTACAGTGCAGGCAAAGAGGCGCGGGAATTTAAAACTTTGTGGATTGATATGAAGAATTCTTTTATGAAATGATTGTTAATTGTTCTCAAAGTAATTGAGCACAAAGAAAACCACATCTTTTAATATAACCACAAATAGTTTTACGTTAAATTCACATGTTCGGAACCCAATTCATTAGAAAATTTGAAAGTTAAGTCTGTTTATAAAGCGTAAAACCTTTCAATAAATACCCACTAATTTTTTCTCGAATTCATTCCGAAATTCTTGTATGCTCCAAAAGCATTTCAAACCAACTTTAGCATGTGACATGTATATGCGATGAAGTAAATTATATAATCCTCACTTGGATGCTTAAAATGAGATTAAATTTCACCGTATAAATTGAAAAAGAACAACCCAAAATTTCCATGGTTGCTAAATTTGTGGAAGTACCATTACAATTCACTCCCCATACTCTTAAACTACTTCAGTAGACAAAACAAGAGTAATTCTAATATGTTCTGCCTGAGCTTGTGAATCCAATTCATTAAAGAACACATATCCTACCAGCCACTGCCGTTTACCTTTTAAACTCACCAATATAAACATGAATACTTCAATAGCTGGAGTTTCTGGATTTTCTAGCTGTAGCTCATTTCCATAGTTACAATCTCCTATGAAATTCATTGCTTTTGGAACCCAAATTACCTATTTTCGAATAGCCATACCATGCAAACTAAGAGTATATACATTATCTTCCTCTGGAAATTTCCCTAGAGCGGAAAAAACTTGAGTGAAGAAGCCTGGCTCAGCTTCGACCTAAGCTGTCGAATTCCGAAAGCCAGATTGAAAATGTTTCAGTAATAATACAAATATTTCGTTCGTTCGTCGAGTAATAATTGAGAGTTAGAGGAAATTTTTTGAGTTCGTTTGAATATATTCTAGCAGTAGGTTTGCTGTATTTATTTTTCAGTTCATTTTGTATGATTTCGAGACTGAAACCATTAAATTTTTGCTCTAGAAAACTCCCTTTTTCATCGCTTAGAAAGTTCTCTTCTGGTTAATTTTTTGCCATATCCCTCATACTTCAATTTTCTATTTTTCCGGCGGATTGTCTGGTCTAAAATTTGGGTGGGCGGCGGAGTAGGGATAACATCGTGCGATTATTAATTACTGCTTTAGATTCCAGGTGTCTTTTCATTGGAGCGTTTCGACGCACGTTTTGAGCGTCAATATGGTCATGTGATCTATTTTTCTATGAAATCTTGACTAAATATGCCATTTGTCACTTATTTCAGGTTAAAACACTTAACCGTTAAATATGAAATCTATTTCTTATTGATTTGGTATCATTTCTGGAATCTTTAGTGTTGTATATTGCGAAATTCTTTTTCTAAAACCTTCAACTATGTTGTTCGAGTATCGAAAGCTGTAACTATAATTTGCATTGGAGCAAACTGATTACCTAGCACATACAGAATGGAAAACTGATTCCAATGAACGCTCAATCTCCAAAGTTATACGGACTAATAAAACTACACGAAGAAGAAAAATTCGCTAGACCAGTAGTATAATATATAAATACACCTTCAAGTAAATTAGCGAAGCTGTTAAATCAGACATTTATTGATCTCACTAAATTCCGTTCCAAACACAACAGTTTGAACTCTTTTGATCTTGTACAAAAACATTCTTGGCTCGAAAACACAAAATCTTAAGTCAGTTTATAGATATAAAGAAATAAAAACAAAACGCTGCCACACGTTGCTGATGAGTTTTGAAATTTTCTGAAAAACTGCATATGTCAAAATTATTTTCAATTTTAGTCAAAATTTCATCAAAATACATCAGGACTTTCCATAGAATAACCTCTTAGCCCCCATTTTAACCGATATTATCATGAATTACTTAGAAAGAAGAGTAATATTAAATAGCCAGTAAGCGAAAAAAACATATAGTGTTCTAGTATCGATATGTAGATGATATTTTGGTAAGTTTCAGTACTCAAACAAGCAAATTACAATTTCTGAATGAAGTTCACAGCTAAAATAGAAATTAATAACTCAATAAATTTCTTAGACCTGACAATAACGAAATCAAATAATAAGTTCATTTATAACATCTACAGAAAAAAACCTTCACACAATCAACTATTTCCATGGATTCATTCAATCACTTAAATCACAAACTAGCAGCTTATAATTCAATGATCCATGAGGCCTTTCCCATTCCACTATCGCCAACAGACTTCAAAATTCAAACAAATACTATCAGAAAAATTTCCTTAAATAACAGAATTCTCCTGGTTTTTATAGACAAAATTATCCAACGTAACATCAAACAAAACAGTTATTATATTCCATAAAAGATACTTCCTTGAAAAAATACGCTAGTTTCAACTACGCTGGTACCCTCCCTAATAACTTGAGAAACGATTTTTCTAAATGTAAAATAATCACCTCTTTCTTCAGTGGTTTGAACTTGAGCAAACTATTATTCATAACTAAACGAAAAACAGACAAATTAAAAATTCAGGAGTTTACAAAATTGCTTGCAATGAGTGTATGGTAGCTTATGTTGGGCAAGACAGGTAGAAATTTGGGAACCAGATTTAAAGAACATTTATCCTCTGACAATAATTCTCCAATATGTGAACATATAAAAACCACAAAACATTCATTAACATTAGATAATATCAAAACTCTTAATAATTAAAGACACTAGTGGATGAAGGTGTTATGTAACAAAATTCAACATTTGAGTAAATTGAGGTTAAAGTTTTTCTATGTAAACTTTTTGAATATTTGTTTTGGAAAAAATCGCTTTATTTATTGTATAGCTGAATGACCTCTTTTTTAGCTAAGAGTTATTCAAAAATATATTTTTTTGGAAAACTCAAAAAAGTGTTACTCAACACCTTCATCCACTACGATAATTTTGAAAACTGAAACAACAGATTTATGCCAAAAGGTATGTTATTCAAAAGTTATGTATTTTAGCCTAACATCAAATAGGTTGGAACTGAAACTTGATAAACTAACAAATTATTAATTTTCCAAAATTTCTTCATAAAAATATCGATATTCTGGCTTTACAAATTTGAGTAACTCCTGGAGATTCTTCTCTTTTCATCAGAAATTGTCCCATATTTAACACGAACCCGTTAAATATCAATATTCTCAGGTGTTGATGTTCTATTTTTAATTTTTAGAATATTAACCTTTCTAAAAGGAACTGTTTCGTCATATGACTCTTTGTATAGATAGAATCCATACTCTTCAACTCTGATCCACTTTATACCATCCCTGAATCTCACTGGTTCATTGAGTTCGTCCTATTTTCTATTAGTCATTCGTAGTTTTTGTAGTAGCTCGTCAATTTTTTGAAATGTTGTGCCATATCAATGATTTTTTCGGCTAGCCTTTGCGATGATTTCTCGATATTTATCTGGCACGAGAATAGTGTCATGCTTTCGTAATACCTTCTCAATCCTTCCGAAATCTATGTCAAAATCTAAATAGGTATGACAAACCTCAGGAAACTTATGATCTATGCGACGAAAGTATCCCTTTAAAATGAGATATTGGTAAAGACAGACCATATGAAAATTTTTATTTTGACCAGCGCAAGAATCAGACCAGATGATCAAGTGATCTTTTCCGACAATACTTTTATCTATTTCAATATATCTGAGTAGAGAACTGCATATTTCCACACTACCTCTGTTTGCCATATCTTCAGTCCAGGTACAGAAGCTGGCTTTTTCTTTGTCCTCTGCAATTATATGGATCCCAAAATTGTAAAACCACATTTGGCGGAGATAAAATGCCTTAGATGTAGTTATTTTGGGAAGTGGCATTGTTTGCTGCATTTCTACTGTGATGAAAACTGTGCTATTCATAACTCTAGCTTTCTCTTTGTCTGCTTTAAGTGAATTACTTGCTGCTGTATAATTTTCTTTATGCTCTTCGTTTTCCTCCCCGGCAGCATCGCAAGTAGTAGAAGTGTCACTCTTTGGATTTTCAAATGACAAATTGAATTCTGTCACAAAAATCTTGGAATAAGAGCATTTCTCAATTTTAAATTTTTCAGCCAGTTTCAGTTTTTGTTGATTACACTGCTCCAAAGATAGCTCATACATTTTACTCAGGTTTAGAAGAGGAGAAAGGTATTTTTTATGTGGGTCCCTATTTCGAGAGCAGTGAGACTCCTCTACTGGAAATCGTCTTATATGTATCATAATGAAGTCCTTAACTTCTTGGTCTATTTTATGCGGTCTATTAGAATGCTTTCCCCGGCTATCTAAGGAAGGGGCTGAAAAACCACTTTTCAATCGATTTTGTATAGGATCAATTTTCTTTTTTCCCATCTGATATAAAGAACACAAAGCTTCCTTACATACTCTTTCATTATTTCTATTCTTTGTGACAGTATAGGCGTAGGATGCTGTTTTATGTTTCACCGCACCTATTCTTTCTCTCAATACATTTTTTTTAATATCGACTTACATATTAATGCGTTTTTTGAGTCAGTGTCAAGTTTGTGAAACTCTTTAAAAAGTGCCTGTCTATCTACATGATAGCCTACACTTTTCCCTACACAGAATACCCATTTGTGGTTTCTTTTAAGAACTAGAATATTCTTATAGGATATATATATATTCCTCTCCTTTTGCTCTACCTAAAGCTGCCTCACGTTTTTTCCATGTATCTGGATCGCGCTTTGGCTTCTTGGAACGGCTTTCTTTGGGAGGGAATATTTTTTGTTTTCTATTTATTTCAATTTTTCTTTCTCCAAACTATGTACTTTATTATCCATATCAACTGGGTCTTTGGGAATATTTTTCAAGGTATTATCTGCAGAATTTCTCAAAATAGAAGAGGCTGTATTTTCGATACACATTTTCTTTTGCTTGCATCTGATTTCATCTTCATCATTTTCATCACTGTTATCTGAAGAACTTCTAAGTCTTCATTGTTTGGAATATATTCTGCATCGTCATCACTGTCCGAGAAATAAAAATCGTCTTCTTTAGACTCTGGAAAAAACACAGACGGAAAATATCAAGTACTATGTGAATAACTTCTATCCTCGCCCTTACCTGAATCAGATTTTTCTTTGAGGCAGGGATCTTCAGTACTGAGAGATTCATGTGGTGAGGTTACTGATGGCAACTGTGTAGATAGTGGCTCTTGAGAAAAAGCTACTGATGTTGATGGCTTACTATTTGTAAAAACACAAAGGAAAATGAAACAAATCGTGAAATTTAAAAAACATTTTGATCGCGTTAGAATTAACTTCCCACTTAGCAGTAGATACATATTTTGGAGTTGGTCTGTTAAGTTAGGTTTGAATTATGCAAAATTTTCATCTTTTACAATCATAATGCAACTCCAAAGTTCAATGTAGGAGCAGTGAGAAGTTCAAGGAAAGAAAGTAATTTAGCGTAAAATACTATATATTGAGATATAATTAACTGCAATGCAGATTTTACTTACCTATTGTTGATTTTGTATTGAGGTTAGAACTCTCAGTAGAAATTACACAAACTACCTTATCACACACATTCTGTTCGCAAATGTTTTGCTCCATCGCTAACTTCAACATTAGTTTACCTCTAGAAGTCATTTTGAGTTGTTTTTCGTACTTAATATTCTCAAGATATTAGAATGAAATGCTAACATTGAAACCGTGATCCTACTAGTAACCCCAAAACTGACACAAGCTTTTTGTTTTTTTTTTCTTTTAACGATGTGCTCGGGAACTAAGCCTATTTACACAGGTGGACCTACAGCTTATAGTGGATTCCGAACCACTCTCCTAGACCGTGCAATGATAACTGCCACCACAAGGATTACAAGTTATCTGGTCTTCGGAAGTTTATGCCCTCTATAGGCGACTCTGTCAAATTCAAAGAATACAACACCCAAACCTTCGCCGGAATCGAACCGGCAGCCGCATGTGTACAAACTGGGAAGCGTGTGATCTTCCCACCTGGCCACAGCGGTGGTTCTGACACAAGCTCAGAGAGTAAACAATGTTATACTTCCATGGATGAAGGCGTTATGTCCATAACAAAATACCTTCATTCAGGCAACCAGATAACCACATGTTATATTTTCATGGATGAAGGCGTTATGTACGTCACATAACACTGTCATTCAGGCAACCTGATAAACACATACCAAAGTGATAATGGATGAATGAGGTATATGCCCAACCTAACCTCACCTTCCATGAGAGTATTGAGAAATAGTGTAACATAACTCATTCATTCATTGTGAAATCACCACTGATAATACCAATTATGGATGCTTGATAGTGTTATGTGAAAAATGGGTTCATAACACCTTCATCCATACAGAAAAACTGATTATTTTAAAAATGTAACATAACACCTTCATCCACTCGTGTCTTCAATTGTAACAAAGGAAAGAAAATGAATCTGTTGGAATGTTTGGAAATCCATAAACTCTGTATGAACAGCTAGGCATTAATACATCTCTACTACTTAAAACCAATTAGGCTAGTATCTCTAATTTCATTTCCTGTAGTTGACCACTAGAAAATGACCTGACGGTCTAAACCTGTCATGTTTGTAAAAATAAAATTCTGGAAAGTATAGTTAATTTTACTTTATCTTCATTGAAAATAAATTTTCATAAAATGAATAATTCATCAATATTACTCATTAAAATTCGTATAACATGTAACAGAAAAGCACATTTAGTAATCCCTAGAACTTAATCATATGTATGGCAACTGGTTAAATTGTAAGGAACATGTAAATATCAATTCGTGCTCTTTGTTCATTCATATCTCTTATTCCACCATTTTATAACTGCTTTTGAATGTAACCAAAACTTACAATTTTATTGAAACTTTAATGGCATAATCAAAAGACGTTTGTATAGAAACTTATACTGCACGGACAATAGTAGAGCATTTGTCGTTTCCTGATTCATTAAATATTCACTCTTCAGATCTCAGTAGAGGTTTAGACCAATAAACTGTTGGTTGCCATTATTCAACAATACATATATACCAGTGCAGTTTTTCAGGATGCAGAAATGTAGATTGATCGAAATACGACAACAGAAGTTGAATTAAATGTCAAATCTTTCAAATCAACACAATAAAGGATAGGGATTGCACATTAAATTCTTTATATTAAGTAATTAATTTATTGATCAATTTACTAATAAGAATTTTATCACATTTTTATTGATCCAATTCAATAAACCAACTTACAATAAATTACCTCAGAACTGAGAACATTCAGAAGAAAACATCATTATCAAGAATTTTGGAAATGAAAGCATTTGCATAAATATTTTTGAAAGCCTTCTTACTTTTATTAGAAAACAAAATGAAATATGCATATATGCTTACATTAATTTCCATGCCTCCTTGATGTAAAGGTTCAGTTTAACATTTACACTAGTACAAATAAATATTTCATAGAAAAAATTGAAAAATGAGAATAATGTGAACAATGGAAAATTTCAATATAAACTTACAATTTCCAATATTAGGAAAATTCACGATGTTTTGAAATACAAAACCGATTAATCAACAAATACATAGCTCTTGAGTGAGAGGATGAAGCTATGTATTCTTTTAATATCTTGCACATCAACAATTTTTGATTGATATTGATAGATATGAATGATTCAATGATATTTCAAATGATAATGAAACTGCTTCATAAACGAAAAATTATTAGATATTTTCTCGTCTTGAAGCTCTTATATTCCACGTTTTTAATAATTGGCAATAAGAAAAAGTTAATAAAGAACTAGTATAGTGTAAATTATTTACTCTTTACCAAGCTTTTCAATATGATGAATGTATTAATTTTATCTAAAAATATTTTTGAAAAATTATTGAAAATTTTCAAATATCACATTTAGAATTCCAAGAAAAATCGTAAACTACAGAGAAATTTATCCCTTGCCCTTTTCAACAATATAAATATGAGAACAAAATGTATAAAACAGACAATACAGAAGATAGCATGTATCAATTTATAATTCATGCTTCATCTGAACTCCCAGGTCTAAAGTTCTTGATAGTTTCTTTTCGAATATTGTAGAATCACCATCATACAATTGCTAAATTTCAACAGAATACAATCATTTTGCAATGATTAAAATCAACATTATATCAGAAACCTTTTGATTTTTACAATTGGATTTTATTAACTCTGTCTAATTAATTTTTAGTAATTCTTGTATGTAGTGTATACCATTTTTTTAATTTTATATTTTGTATAAATTTGTCTGGGGTTTTCATTCTTTAAGACTAGAAGGAAATTTATCAACACAGACTTTCGGTTTTCAAAAATCCATCTACATCTTCATTCTTTATTTGTAATATAGTAATAATTTGAACAAGTTTTATTTTAAAACTCCCATGTGCATGTATGTATTGAGATTTTGCATTCTAAAATTTTTCAAGAACATTAGTCTTCCAATGAGAAATTTATGACTGAATAATTAATTCTGCTGCATATGTTTATTCTCTTTTATACTTTACAACTACAAATCTGACATAGGAATGTGTAACCAATGTTTTTATTGTTTTTATTGACATTTTAAGCTAATATCTGTATAAATATCTCTGTAGAAGTGTACAAGAAATACATGAGATTGTTGTTTCCTTCCAGTTATGCCTATCTTCTCTATTAGAGAGCTACCATTAAATTTAATAAAAAAAGTATGTCATGGAACCCAATATGTTTTAAGAAATTATTCAAAAAATATTTGGGTAAGAATACCCATAAGAAGACCTTATAATGGAAGAATTTATGCAAAACATTTATTTTGTCACTTAGTAAAGGTTACGCAGATTCAATAATTTATATAAATAATCATTCAATAGAAGCGACTAATATGAACAAGTTGGCATTGCGTATATGAAAGGCGAATTCAATATCAGTTCAACGAGTTTATTTCTTCTCCTTTTTCCTTCTCTTTCAAAGAAAGGTATAATTTCCATAGAGAGTCCGCCTTTCTGTATATCTAAAATAACGTTTTTTGTTTATTTCCCACTTATGGAATCTTTTCTAACGCGGTTTTTATGAAAACAAAAAATTAGTATTTCGTATCCACAATGCCTCCATTGCACTTGCTTCATATCTCTGAAAAACCGAAAAGAAATTTATTAACAGCATACATCTTAATAGATGATAATTTAGCAATCTATATTAATATAAAATAAATTGTCTTCTATTCTTTGTTGGCTTGTTGACGATTAGGCATTAAAATATACAGATTAGGTATTTTTGAAAATAATACTGAACATTTCATCAATGGTAAATTATGCTAAAAAAAATACTTTGAAAATTATTTTTCTATCAACCCATTACTGCATATTATCCGATAAATCGGATATAAGTTTAAAAGCCACCTGTCAGTTGACTATTAATAGTTTAAATAGATATAATAATTAATATTTCATTTTCGACTGAATGGATCAGAACCTTTTTTGTAGTAGAGGTAGAATGTATTTATTTAT
The DNA here is from genome assembly GCA_013387265.2 of Cryptolaemus montrouzieri. Lineage (NCBI taxonomy): Eukaryota > Metazoa > Arthropoda > Insecta > Coleoptera > Coccinellidae > Cryptolaemus > Cryptolaemus montrouzieri. The sequence goes on from JABFTP020000103.1 coordinate 68,193,561, forward strand.
TTGTTAATTATAATAATTACCAACATTGGGTTTAATTGAATTCTGTAAACGAAGTGTGATACAAGGAATATTCGTGAAGATTTGATTTGACACTTCTTATATTGTTTAAATGATAGCTTTGTTTACTTGTGATCCGATATATCGGATACTATGCGTGATATGACGTAATTTATAGTTTTATATTGCCGCTGATTAAATTATTGGAGTGAGTAGAAAATGAAGACTATTAGAAAGATTTGGGTATATATGCTAAAAGTCCTGAAGATGGCAATAATAATACTATGATAATGACAGTAGCGTTGGAGGAAGCGAAAATTTAAATCATTTGGGTCCATAAATGCTAAGAACTCCATGCAAATTTGTTCCTCGTAATTCGGAACGATTAGATAACTGAGTACTTCAGCAACAATTCACAACCCCTGACTGAAGTTTGGCATTGGGGATGACCTTGTCAACCTTTATTGGAAGCTGCCGACATTCCTGCTAATACTCATCACAATTCATTATTTGCTTATCATTTCTCCTCAATAACTTGTAACAAAATGCTTATTGCGCCACAGATACTAGCAAGACTAGCTTTGAAAGTAAAAAAGAAATGCAAAGAATGGAATGAGGGTCCTATGATTACAGAATTGATAACGACAATAAAGTATGTCTAGTGAACTGGAGAGACAACAAAGTAGTCACAGCTAAAAAAAAAATATGTAAAAATTTCAGTAATACAACCAAAACTATTTGCTAATTATATGAAATACGTGACCTTGACAAGATGGATCAATTAATAGCAGTTCATTGCACTAGAATGTGCTAAACTAAATGGAGGTTGCCAATATTCTGCTACATATTAGATGTTTCGATTAACAATGACTGACTTGAGAACAAAAAATTTCTCCCCATGAAAAAGATTGCTCCTCTCCACTAAATTTTCGAGAAGTAAAATCATGCTGAACAATTGGATGATAACAGATATGATGGACAAGATCATTGGCCAGAATCTGTTGATATTGAGCGAGTTTGTAAATTTTATAATGATAAAAGTAAATTACCTGTAGCTAATACAAAATAAGCTTGTATCCAAAGCAGCGTTTCAAAAACTATCATACCTTTTAATTATTAGTATGTCTATATATTATGCCAATGATCTCATTTATCAGATGTCCTATATTTTTGTTTTTTAATAAACTCTTTTTATCATTATATTGCTTTCTTTTACATTTGAATCACAAAGTATTTTACTAAAACTAATTAATTCGTTGATGCATATATACACTAAAAGGTTAAACCAATAATTTATAAAAATTTGATTTCTGATATTTCTATATATTACTGATATTCAATTTGATCCTAATATACATGCGAATTTGAGTTCTTATACAAGACATTTTTATAAATGTTATCGATTCAGTAATGAATATTGGGTTTAATTGAATTCTGTGAACAAAGTGCAATATAAGGAATATTCGTGAAAATTTGATTTGAGGGTTCTTATATCTTTTAAATGATAGCTTCGTTTACTTGTGGTCCGATATATCGGATACTATTCGTAATGCGACGTAGTTTATAGTTTTAGATTGTCGCTGATTAAGTTATTGGAGTTAGTAAAAAGTGACTATTAGAAAGATTTGGGTATATATGCTGAAAGTCCTGAAGATGGCAATGATAATCCTGTTATAATGACGGTAGCGTTGGAGGAAGCGAACTCTATGCAAATTTGTTCGTCGTAATCGGAACGATTAGATAACTCAATACTTCAGCAACAATTCACAACCCTTGACAGAAGATTGGCATTGAGGACCTTTATTGGAAGCAGCCAAATTTCCTGCTAATTTTCGCCATAATTCATTCTTTGATAACTATTTCTCCTCGAATATTTTCCTGAATAATATGTCACAAAATGGTTTTGCGTCTTAGATACTAGCAAGACGTTTTTTGAGAGTAAAAAAAAAAATGAAAAAATGGAACGAGGATCCTATGATAACAGAATTAATAACGACAGTATAGTTAGTCTAGTGAGCTAGAAAGACAACAAGGTAGTCATAGCTATCATAAATTTCGACTCAAAAGAATGTGAATGTACTTAAAAGAAAAAATAATGAAAATTTCAATAATACAACCAAAACTATTTGCTTATTATATGAAATGCGTAACCTTGACAAGATGAATCAATTAGTAGATTCCAATCAAATACGCTAACCTAAATGAAGGTGGCCAAAATTCTGCTACATTTTGGATTTTTAGAATAACAATGACTGGTTTCTTGAAAGAAAAATTTTTTATTGTGAAAAAGACTGTTCCTCTCCACTAAATCATCGAAAATATATTGCGATGATCTCCTTTAAACATATGCAAACATATGGAAATCTTTCAACACGAGGTGAAATATAGTCAAATCAATTGGATAACACCGGTCAACGATATTTTTTTAGGGTTTCTATTCTTATGCTTGAATTTTAATTCTAGAAATTGAAAAACACTTGAAGATTCGTTTTTTATATCTTAAAGTTTGCTTTGGTCTGATCTACATCGATAAGTATATTTAAATTATTTCATAAACGAAAACTTTACCTGAAAGTAAAATATTCTATTGTTTGTAAGAGATACAGTGGTCAATGTTAACTTGTTTATTGCAGCTGTAACAACTATTTCTACATTACTGGGTTGAAAAATAGCATCAAGACAGTGTAAAAATGATGTTGATTCATTCTATTTTATTTGCGGTGAATTTATCAAAGTTAGAATTAAAAATTCGCTTTTTCAAAAAATTTGAATCTTGCCTATTTTAACCTGAAAATAAGTAATCAAAATGAAAATTGGGTACTTCACTTCGCATGAGTTAATTGTAAAAGAATTTTAGAAAGTAAAATATCAAAATTCAAGATTTAAAAATTGTCGAATTAAAATACACCGGTTTGAATTTTATTATTTCTAGCTTGGTATCGAGAAGAGAATCGACAAATGAAGTTTGCGATGCCAAGGATTTAGAGGGAACCTAGTAATCACGTTCATGATTTATTTTTATGTGATTAATCTAAGTAAGCGTCGATCTGGTGAAAATGCAGAAAAGATTTTTTATCCTGATCTTCCTTCAACATCGTCTCCGATACCTCATGATGAAAATTTGCCTGTACCGGCACGTTCAGGATTAGGTAGCTTCGAAGTTCAAACGTCACAAAGTTTAACATAATCTAGTGTACAACTAACCAACATTGATGGTAATGATTCCATGACCAAATCGCAAAGCTTTGGCCACATTTTATTAGCTCGGGTGAATTTAGTGCATGATCTGAACTTATCCAAGAGTAAAGCGGAAATTTTAGGTTAACGACTAAAGTAATGAAACTTGCTTGAAGATGATGTGAACATAACTGATCAAAGAGAGCGCCATAAAACTTCTTCATGTTTTTTTTACGAAAGAAGCTGGTATTTGTTACTGCAATAATGTGACTGATTTGTTTAATGAAATCGGAATACCATTCATAGCATCTGAATGGCGACTTTTTATCGATAGTTCTTCAAAAAGCTTGAAAGTAGTTCTGCCAGTTATCGGTGATTTTAAAATGGTTGGTTTCCTGATGGGAATGCAAGGTGGATATACTAAATATCCTTGTCATCTTTGTTTATGGGACAGCAGAGCTGACTCAGTACATTATCAACCACATAAATGGCCTGATCGCGTCGAATTTCAGATTGGAAACCATAACGTAAAGACGGAACCAATCGTAAAGCCCCAAAATATATTGATGCCACCGCTACATATATAATTAGGGTAGATGAAGCAGTTCGTAAAAGCTCTGGATTCAAATTCTAAAGCTTTCGAATATTAGGGGGATTTTTCCCCAAATTATCTGAAGCTAAAGTTAGAGGAGGTATTTTTGTTGGAACGCAAATAAAACAAATAATGAAGAGTAATGACTTTACGAAGCTTCTCCATGCTCGCGAAATGAACCTGGGAAAGTTTTAAAGCAGTACTTGATGGTTTTCTTGGAAATCCTTATGCACAATTGATTGAGAAAATGCTTTAAAGCTTTAAAATTATGGGCATAAACTTCATATGCTACATTCTCATCTGGATGAATTTGAAGACAGCATGGGAGCATAGTCCGAGGAACAAAGAGAACGTTTTCACCAAGATGTGATTGACTTTGAACAGCGATATCAAGAGCAGTACAACAAGAATATGATGGGAGATTACATTTGGGGTTTAATACGCGAAAGCTCATACGAACATAAGAGAAATACCTAAAATATTCACTTTTAGATATTGATCTATTATTATTTTACTTTTATATGATATTGTCTATCACAAATCTTGAATAAAAACGACTCTTGTCTCTGAGAAAATGTTTTCTAATTATAATTTACAGTGAAATTGTAGAAAAATATGAAAATCAGTAACTTTTACCGAAAAATTGAGAAATTGCATTAGTTACTACGAAAAAGCAAACTCAATCGAAGAAAAAACGTTTATCATAGGAAAACTAAAATTTAACATATAGAAGTCAGACCCAAAAATCGAGTTGACCGGTGTGATAGAATGTGTTAATATTGAGCGAGTTTATAAATTTTATAATGATAAAAGTAAATTTACCTGTAGCTAATACGAAATAAGCCTGCATCCAAAGCAGCGTTTTAAAAACTATGATACCTTTTAATTATCAGTATGTTTCTATATTAGGCCAATGAATTGATCTATCATATGTTTTGTATCTTTGTTTTCACTAAAACTAATTTATTTGTTGATGCATACTTTATGTACTGAGTGAATCAAATAATTCAAAAAAAATTTGATATTTCTAAATATTACTGATATTTAATTTGATCTAAATATTCATACGAATTTGAGTTCTTGTACAAAGTATTTTTTGGTAATCCTGTCTTGTATAGTGACGAATCGATCGGCTGTTTGCCGAATGCATTTGAATTTTATACAGAGTTATCAGATTACGAACAAAATGATATTCAGACGCACTGGTTCGTCAGTATGCGAACACAAAAATTCAACGCTCTTATCTCTAGTATACATTTTTTCTCTTCTAGTTTTTAGTCAATAAATAATAAACTACTTATGTTGTCATATTGTTGATACCATAAAAATAAAGTTTCTCTAGAAAATTCGAAAGTATTTTATTAGATTTCATCAATAGTTTATCGAATAAACGGAAATATACTGCGGGACGTATATAATCATCTTTTTCAATTTTTTAATGAATGTGGGGTGAATGGAGTTTTTTCATTAGTGTTTTCAGATTATTCAGAACATAAACATTGGCAACCCGGAAAACAGTAAAGTATTCTGGGTTGTAGGTATACTAAATGATTTGCTACTTATACGTTTCGTTTTGTCTTTCTCAGTAATGATTTTTGCATTAAGAGGGTATATCCACTTGTAATTTGTGAAAAATCAATTATTTTGAATTTTTTGAATAAACATGTATTTGAGAATCTCAGAGAATTTGAAGTTGATCCGACAGTCTCAGAGATATGAGCGTATTAGTAAGGACGTCTTTGAGCGTTCGAAAGTAGGCGGGGCGCCGATCGGAATAGCAGCTGCTTCTCTTAGGTCTTTTGTCTTTTTTCACAACTTCTATCATGTATGTGATCGTAAAATAAAAATACAAAAGGTTTACTTCATACCTGTAAGCCATATTTAGAAACTTTAGGTTAAAAGTAAGTAAATTTCCTCAGTTGAACGTGGTCTTTCACGTAGTTAAGTAATGTTTTTTCTCAGTATGTAGAGTTTTCTTTATCAGAATGCCTCCTAAAGTTAGCAGAGTAGCTCGGAAAAGTACGAGTGGCAGTTATCCCGACCGAAAAAACGTAAAATGTTTTTAATCCAAAAACAGCAGAAAGGATGATGAATATAAAAATGATTTGACAGTGTCGGGAGACGGAACATGGAAAAAGGGGTTCAGCTCTTTATATGGTGTGACATCTTTAATTGGCTATCATACTGGTAAAATTGGTGATCTTTTTATAAAAAGTTACCACTGTGAACAATGTGAGCCTTGGAAATCTTTGAAAGATACAGCTGAATATAAAGAATGGTGGGAAGAACATAAAGAAGTCTGTTTCTGCTAATCATGAAGGGTTATCACGAAAAATGGACGTCGATGCGGTAATTGTCAACTAGAAAAGTTTGGAAGTCGTTTCAGGAACTACATAGGCGATGGCGACACCAAAACTTACTCAGGAATTTTAAAAGCTGCTTCTTAGGGTGACGTTGAAGTTATAAAGAAATAATGCATAGGTCATGTTCAGAAGAGAATGGGTACACGACTAACAGAGTGCGTGAATAAAACTACTATAGAAATTGCAGATAAGAATGGAAAGAAATTAATTAATTAATTATGGCTTAACGATTAGGAGACACTGCGATTCGGTTCAAAATATGTATAACGCCATTTGGGCTTCTTATTATCATTATAGTTCCACTGACGAAAATCCTCAACATGACAAATGCCCGATAGGAGAAGACTAGTGGTATTCTTGGCAAAAAGCACGAGCCTTGAATACTTTATCTAGCTACAAACATTACTATCAACCCTTACCAACTGATGTTGCTGTAGCTTTTCTTCCTGTTCATACAGATCTTAGCAATGAAAAATTACTGAAACGATGATGGTTTCACGCGAAACAATAACGAAAGTTGCAATCAGCTGATATGGAAAATAACTCCAAAAATAATCGCATGTGGTTCAAAAGTCGTTGAAATAGCTACATATAATGCAGCCGGGATGTTCAATGAAGGTAGAAGATCTCTCCTTTATTATATGAATGCAATGGGATTATCACTTGGACCTAATGCTCATGCCTAAGTGAGCAAAGAGGACGCAGAGCGCATGCCGATTTCGGACGAAAGAGCACAAGGGTGCACGAGCGATAGAATATCTCATAGACAACAACAGTTGACTATTTCAGAGACAAACAAAAACAGAGGATTGCTCTTAAGGTCCTTGTATAGATGACTCGATGTAAGTTGAAAACAATTTTTTTAACTTAGTGTAAATGGTTCCCAAAACTTTAAACGCGTTTTCCTCGAAATGCCACTTTCAGAGTCGGTGAGGAAAATTTCTCCGAAACGGCTGAACCGATCGGATTGAAATTTTTTACACAGCCTTTTTAGATATATTTATCAGGTAATGATCAAAGGAATAAGATTTTTGACAATCATTTCGATCTTTAAGACACTTCCTGTAAATTTTATCACATATAATGAATTTGCTTTTGGGAAGTCGCCATTTTGCCAAAAATCAACATTTTCACTATTACTTCCATCATTTTATCTTATCATAATAGTAAATTTTTTTTGTTTCTGGGTTTTACATAATTTGAAGCGGAAATATCTTCCTCACCGCCAGACACCTTTTTTTGGAGGTATTTATGAAGATCGGCTATAGGAACAAGGAAATCCAATATTTGAAAAAATTTATCGCTGATTGTTAAAGTACATTAAATTCTGCTTATGTAAATTTTTTTCTATTTATTTATAAAATAAAAGGACAGTTCATGAAAAATTCTCGAAAAAACGCATTTTTTGTCTTGCAAGTGGATATAATTCCTCAAGTTCTGAATACCGTTAAATTGCCAAATTATTAGACCAGCTTCGGTGTTTTCTAATTTTTTTAATTATCTGGTGAAAACGTTAATTTCGATCGAATACTGAATCTAGAACATTTTGGAGAAAGTATGGACAGCTATTATAAATCAAAACTAAATATTTCTTATTCTGTTAAATTGTTGTCGTATACCTATTTTTCCCAACTATAATTTGTTAGATATAGAGATAACGAAATGACGATTACCAATGACAACACGAGAGTAATTAATATCAAAGAAGAATATGTCACAAATATGACAACACTGTATAAAATTCAAATGTATTCGGCAAACAGCTAATTGACTCGTTTTGGGTGCGCAGAATTCTTCATCATACAAGACGGGATCACCTATTTTTTATAATGTTATCGATTCAGTAATCATAGAAAAAAAAATTTAGTCGATGATATTTGTTCATAGCTGTTGTTAGAAAGGTAATTATACCGTATAGTGTCAATAGTCAGAATTCACTGAAAAAATGTTTACTCACTAATTTTGGGGCACAGAATCCAAATTTGAAATTGTTTTGCCCCGGAAGGCTATCGTTTGAGAAGAAAACCCAAAATTTCCTTGAAAGCCCTCTATCATACTAACTCTATCATTGCTTCATCAAAATGTCTTGTTACTATTACAATGGATAATAAATACACACATGTACCATTAATTAGTAATTCTACGATCAAATATACATCAATTTCTTATTGAAATGCTTTTCAATTCGAATGTTTATTTTCATTCACATTTCCATAAATGGGGTGATAATAAGTGATGGACTAAGGAAATCGAGGTGAGTATGCGTCTGAGTCGATTTTGAATTTTTATATATTTGTGTTCCTTTCTTGCTGTAGAATTAGTCGGTCGTCACTGCCTCATTTCAATTATTGTTCCAGCATCTTTTTTGTTGAATAAAACTGAAAATATTTTACAAACCAAACAGAACCAGATGTTAGGAAATGTGACTGGTATACTAGAACTAGTTGTATGCTCGAAACCACGAGACTTCTTAGTGTGTGATTGTGTATGTCAACACCATGACTGTTGTCATCAAGATTGTGAATAGGCTGTATCCGCAACACCTATATGAACATATAACTTTCGTTCATGAGGTTCATGATTATCGGATACGTTCGAGAAATAATCTATATATTGATCGAGTAACTACAAATTTCAGTCAAAATAGCCTCTTTCATAATGAACTCATTGAATATAATAAGTTGCCAGATTCTGTTAAAGGATGTAAAACCACTAAAATATTTAGAAAGAACTGTATTAAGTTTTGCAAAGAAAAAATTCCTATTCAGGCATAGTTTGTTCATATGATTTATGGGTTATATATTTTGAATATTGTTGTGTTTATGTAAGTATTGATGTGCGTAGATGTTTCACATCAGTATATAGCAGCAGCTATAAACAATACATTATTATTATTACTATAGACAGTTAACCCGCCATATATCGTTCATAACTGAGGTCGAAATTATATATATATATATATATATATATATATATATATATATATATATATATATATATATATATATATATATATATATATATATATATATATATATATATATATATATATATATATATATATATATATATATATATATATATATATATATATATATATATATATATATATATATATATATATATATATATATATATATATATATATATATATATATATATATATATATATATATATATATATATATATATATATCGACGGCAGATGTTTTTTATTCCTTCTATTGTTCCGTTTTTATGCTGGGACTTGAATTTCGACAAAAATATATTCATTAGTACAGTTTTGAGTTTTGAACATGTCAGAAGTATAAAATTTTTTCGAAAATGCCACCGAAACAGGACAAAATTTATCATCCAACTAAAAATGGATCTAGAACGGTACTCGTACGTAAAAGTTCTCATGAAAAAAGTAAATTTAAAGGTAATCAACATTCTGGAAATTCAAAATTGGAAAAAAATTTCTTGAGTGCATCAGCTAAAAGACTGGCGGGGTCCAGTGACCTTGACGGAGATTTAGATGTCGGGTTTGATAGCAGATTTGGCTATGTGATCCTAGATTTCAGTTTTTACGAAGAAGTGCTATTGGCTTCGGTTTCAATCTTGAAATTCAGTGTTCTTGTCAGCATCCAAGTTCGGTCAATTCTTGCACTAGTACCTATAAAACCTATGAGATCAACAGGCGAATGGTTTTGATTTTCCGCCTATTAGGGGTTGGACTCAATGGCATAAATTTGTTCTGTTCCATGATGGATCTAGGTCGACGCTTCAACCAGAATTTGTACTACACCGCGTGCACAAATATTGCTTTTTCGGCTGAATGTTTGGCTAAAGTTATATTTCAAAAAGCTGGAAGAGAAGAAAACGAAAAGAACGTTGAGCACGGATTCCCAAAAGGCGAATTGACTGTGTCCGGCGATGGTACCTGGGCCGAGAGGTTTTTCTTCTCATCGGAATTTGTACTCTAATTGGAAAATGCACAGACAAAATTTGGATTATTTCCTCTCGTCAAAAACGTGTAAGAAATGTGAAGTAAACAAAAAAACTGATGGACCCAACCGCATTTTTAATTTGGAAAGACACGGAGCACGTCAATGAATGTTCCAAAAATTATGACGGAAGCTCCGGGGGAATGGAAGTCCAAGGGGTGTTAGAGATGTTTTGTCGTTGGGAAAATTTACATGGTTCAAACTACGCTGGCTACGTTGGAGATTCAAAAACGTTTCCCAACTTATTGGAAAGTAAGCCGTACGGGGGCTTCAATATTGAAAAATTAGAATGCGTCCTTCACGTGGGAAAAAGAATGTTTCGAAGGCTCAAGGATATCAAAAAACTCTCACGGAAATGAAAAAATTAAAAAAAAGAAGAAACGAAAAACAAAAAGGAAGAACCTGCAGCTAAAAGGAAACGAAGCAAAACTACTCCACCTGAGGAAAAGAGAACCAAACTTACTGGCAAAGTTATGAAAAAAATTTCTTTGTTTTACAGTCTTGCCATTCAAAACAACCCCGATGACAAGCAAGCCATGAAAAATGCCATTTGGGCGGAATTTCATCATAGAATTTCAACTAATGAAAAACCATAGCATCAGTATTGCGACAAGAGCTGGTGTAAGTATCTACAAAGCGTCGAAGAGGGCAAAAACCATAAAATACCGCCCCTTAGTGACCTTGTTCAAGATGAACTTTTGGATCGCTGTTTGGGAAAAAACACGCAAAACAGTAACGAATCTTTTAATAGTACCATCTGGGGACTTGTGCTAAAACATATATATTCAGGAAAACGAATTGTCGATTTATCAGCCTGGATCAGTTGCTGCGTCTTCAACGAGGGCTCCAAAGCAATTCTGAAACTAATGGAGATGATGGGACTCAACGTTGGGCCTCATGCCTACGACTTTTTTCACGACAAAGATGAGTTGCGCATCAAAATTGCAGAAACGCGATGTTCCGATCAGTCGAAGGAAGCGAGACTTGCATGGGAAAAGGACGCTGCTGAGCAGGAGGCATTATTTGAGCTGGCTTATGAGCTTCTTTACGGTGCAGGGATAGCTGATTGATCAAATGCCAGGTATTAATTTCATTTATTTTAATGTTATCATAAAAAAATTAGCAGTCGAAACTTTGAATGCGTTTTTTCAAAACATGTTTTTCAAGTCAGTATCAGCGCTAGCGCCACGACGAAGTGTCAGAATTTGACGTAACTAGGATTATTTTATCGATAATTTATACCTCTTTATAATCTACCTCGGAAATTAATCAATTCGAAGATTCAACTAATTTTTAAGGGGTTGAAACGCGTAAAAAAATGCCCTTTTTTCAACTTTTGTTTTGGAAGCTTGTAATTTTCTCAAAAATGAAAATTTTTCATTTTCCGAGGTACGTTATACAGCTGCATACATGTTTTTCAAAATTTTATAAGATTTTTTGATTTCAGATATCGCGTTCGATCTGTATCACTGCAACCGCAAAACCAAGTCATTTTTGAAGCGTCTTCATCAGCGCCACATTCTACGAAGAACTTACATGCGGCGCCAAAAACAAAAATTTTTTTGTATACCTTTTTTTATGTATAACATGTGAAAAGTTTTTTTTTGATACATAATAAAGATTTCTTTAAAAAAAAATTCTAAACAAACCTTCCGTTTTGTCATTCTGAAGTGATAATACGCCTTAACCCATTAATGCCTATGATATGATATATCATATCCCAGAGACGACATGTCTGAACCATCCGTTGTGTTCGATATTCGTGTAACGAATTAGCATTAGTACAAGTCTGTCTTCGATTCGGTGCGGGACGGGGAAGTATAGTGCGTAAAAAATAGTTTCTACACCCGAAGGAGTGAGGAGAGATTTTATTTCGCTTCAACGATGCCGCTAAGGTGAGATTTGATTCATTTTTCCTACAAAAATTGATCTCATTTTATTTCCATTCTGGAATTTTAACAATGAAGGTTCATTTTATCAGATTACGAACTCAGAAAGTTCATTTTTGGTATATGTATGAGCTAGGAGCTCGCAATTGTAGCACATGATATATCATATCATAGGAAGTAATGGGTTCGTTTTATTGCAGGAAACGCAAGTATAACCCAGACGATCCTCGAGATGCCGAGGAGCTGATGAACTATATTTTCGAATTGAGCGAAGTGGATGAAGATTATTCAAATGTAAAAAATTGTGATCATCTCGACTTTGTGTTATTTCCACCTGAAGATGTACAAGACAGCGATAGAGATGACGGTCCAAGCGACGAAGAAGGAGATTTTGGACTAAAGGATATTGGCAAAGGAGTTCTGAGATAAACGCTGGAAATATACGCCGTTGGTGGAGATAATGGTACTGAAATGGTTGAGTTGAATATTCCTCAGAATAGTGATGCTAATGGTACTGAAATGTTTGAGTTGAATGTTCCTCAGAATAGTGATGATGATAACTTACCTTTGACAGAGTTAGCAAAGAAATTCAAAAAGAGTACGAATACAAACGAGCACCCACCAAACGAACGAAGTCAGGGTGAGCGTACAATAAAGAATAGAAAGAAGAGGAACTGGCATAATTACATTTTGAACGAACGCGAAGAGAGAACTTCTCTCCAAAAAACTCCGGCGCCCAACATAGTCAATACTATAAGGGATCAATATTTAATACCACTTGATTTATTCAAAATGTTTTTTCTGAAACATTTGTTCAAAAAATTTGCGACGAAACACAAAGGTATGCGATCTTCAAAGGCAATCGTTCGTTTTCTGTTACCACTCGAGAAATGTATATCTATTTGGAAATATTGATGTTATCTGGTTATTGCAAGTTGCCGTCCAGGCGATTGTTTTGGCAAACAGTCTGATACTTTCAATTCCCTAGTGAGTAACAGCATATCACGAGACCGATTTGAAGCTATACATCGTTACTTACACTTCAATGACAATAACACAATAGGTCAAAATAACAAACTGTATAAGGTTCAACCCCTGATAGATCAACTGAACCATATTTCTCAAACTTTGGCTATACTGTTGGGAGAAAATTTTTCCTTAGATGAAGCAATGGAGCCATATTTCGGTCACCATCATATGAAACAATTCATAAGAGGGAAACCAATTAGATACGGTTTCAAATTTTGGTGCCTTACAACAATTGAAGGCTATTTATTGAAATTCGATCCATACTGTGGTGCAGGAAATAAAAAAGAGGGGAAAACTTTGGGTTCGTCGGTATCAGAAAATTTATGTCTATACTATTTGCCCCATGGTAGTACTGTATTCATGAACAATTTCTTCAACTCCTTACAGTTGCTAGTTAGATACATTGAAGGAAGAAAACATTAATTGCATAGGTACCATTCGTTCCGATAAAGTTGAAAAAGCGCCCTTGAAAGAATTGAAGAAAGAACCATGAGGAAGCTTCCATGTTCTACAAGATTCTGATAAGTCAATTTCATTGATAAGGTGGAATGACAACAATGTTGTCAACATCGAAACGACCATAAATAACGATCAGCTGTGCCTAAGTAAGGTAAAATACAAGCGTTGGTCCAAAAAAGAAAAATCATATATACGCAGGTTGATCAACCTACCCTCATAAATATATATAACCAAGGAATGGGCGGGGTCGATATTTTCGACCAAATGAGGGGACTTTACCGTATACGTATACGTTCCAAAAAATGGTATTGGCCATTTGTTCGTTTTTGTATGAACGGAGCAATGGTGAATATGTGGATCCTTTATCGACATGCTTTTCCAAAAATCAGTTTATTGTAATTCACCAGAAGAGTCGTTCTATCAATTCTGACTAGTCCTGAACATATGTCTGGACCAAAACCAAAACGCAGTCGAAATGTTTTGATAGAAGTGAGGTTTGATGGGGTAGATCACTCAGTTTCTTGGATTCCAACTCAGAGACAATGCGCTCAGTGTAAAAAATGTACGAAGTTCATTTGTTCCAAGTGCAATGTTGGACTTCACCCAAAAAATTGTTTCATGTTATATCACAAACGACCATGAATGCTGTCTTCATCATTTCAGAATACTTCCCTAGTTTTTCATTATGACTAATCATTAGCTCTGTTATAAATTCTTCCAATAGAATATTTTCGTATTAGACTCGCCAATGCCTATGGTATGATATATCATATGTTAATTAAAAGGTACTTTCAGTAGAATGGTGTATCTCAAAGTATTGTTCTCGTATTTTTATCAATGAAGGAGTATTTTCAATTTCATCAATTACTCAGGCATTAATGGGTTAATGAAGCAATGATAGAGTTTGAATGATATAGATAAGAAGTATTTCAAGAAAATTTTTTTTAATCTCTGTCTTCCGATAGATTTCAGATTTGGATTCTGTGCCCCAAAATTAGTAAGTAAACATTTTTACGGTGTATTCTGTTTATCGACACTATACAGTATAATTACGGTTAGATAAAACAAAATTGTTCAATATGAGAACTGATACAAATTTTTATAAAACTAACAGTGGAGTTACCTATTTCAAATTGATATTTTTCTTTGAATACTTTTGTTCATAGCTGTTATATTCAAAACACAATAAAAATTGTTCAAGTATTAATTATACACCTTCTACATCTACAAAAAGATACCAATAATAAATATCAGAGGAATAATTTAGCAATATTAATTCGAGATGAAAAAAGAAAAAATTTTAAATTACCTACAGTGAACTGATTGTATCAATCTGACGCTTCCTGGTTTCTAGTCACCTTAGTGTAGAAAAGAAGATAAGGAGTGGCAGTTGAGTTAGGTTTATACCCCAAAATTTGGGTCAGTTCCCCACTTTTCAAAAAACGAATAGACTCGTCATCACATTCACATGTAAGAAATGTGTAGTAAACAAAAAACTGATGGACCCAACCGCATTTTTAATTTGGAAAGACAAGGAGTACGTCGATGAATGTTCCAAAAATTATGACGGAAGCTCCGGGGGAATGGAAGTCCAAGGGGTGTTAGAGATGTTTTGTCGTTGGGAAAATTTACATGGCTCAAAATACGCTCGCTACGTTGGAGATGGGGATTCAAAAACGTTTCCCAACTTATTGGAAAGTAAGCGCTACGGGGACTTCAATATTGAAAAATTAGAATGCGTCCTTCACGTGGGAAAAAGAATGTTTCGAAGGCTCAAGGATGTCAAAAAAACTCTCACGGAAATAAAAAAATTAAAAAAAAGAAGAAACGAGAAACAAAAAGGAAGAACCTGCAGCTAAAAGGAAACGCCGAAGCAAAACTACTCCACCTGAGGATAAGAGAACCGAACTTACTGGTAAAGTTGTGAAAGAAATTTTTTTGTTTTACAGTCTTGCCATTCAAAACAACCCCTATGACAAGCAAGCCATGAAAAATGCCATTTGGGCGGGATTTGATCATAGAATTTCAACTAATGAAAAACCACAGCATCAGTATTGTGACAAGAGCTGGTGTAAGTATCTACAAAGCGTCGAAGAGGGCAAAAACCATAAAACACCGCCCCTTAGTGACCTCGTGCAAGAATACGTGAAGCCTGTTTTCGAAGGCTTGACAAAAGATGAACTTTTGGATCCCTGTTTGGGAAAAAACACGCAAAACAATAACGAATCTTCTAATAGTACCATTTGGGGACTTGTGCCAAAACATATATATTCAGGAAAACAAATTGTCGATTTATCAGCCTGGATCAGTTGCTGCGTCTTCAACGAGGGGTCCAAAGCAATTCTGAAATTAGTGGAGATGATGGGACTCTACATTGGGCCTTATGCCTATGACTTTTTTCACGACAAAGATAAGTTGCGCATCAAAATTGTAGAAATGCGATGTTCCGATCAGTCGAAGGAAGCGAGACTTGCATGGAGAAAGGACGCTGCTGAGCAGGAAGCATTATTTGAGCAGGCCTATGAGCTTCTTTACGGTGCAGGGATAGCTGATTGATCAAATGCCAAATGACCGCAAAATTAGAAAGTAAACATTTTTTCGGTGAATTCTGCCTATCGACACTATACGGTATAATTACCGTTAGATAAAACAAAATTGTTCAATATGAGAACTGATACTTCTGATACAAATTTTTATAAAAACTAACTGTGGAGTTACCTATTTCAAATTGATACTTGTCTTTGAATACTTTTGTTCTTAGCTGTTATATTCAAAACACAATAAAATTGTTCAAGTATTAATTATACACCTTCTACATCTACAAAAAGATACCAATAATAAATATCAGAGGAATAATTTAGCAATATTAATTCGAGATGAAAAAGAAAAATTTTAAATTACCTACAGTGAACTGATTGTATCAATCTGACGCTTCCTGGTTTCTAGTCACCTTAGTGTAGAAAAGAAGATAAGGAGTGGCAGTTGAGTTAGGTTTATACCCCAAAATTTGGGTCAGTTCCCCGCTTTTCAAAAAACGAATAGACTCGTCATCACATTCCAGCCACAGATCTTCTTCGTGATCATTCTTTTTGATCTGAGAGTTCAGAGCGTTCTCTAAAACATTCTTATTCAATTTAACACTGCAACAATCAATACTTTTACAAATTTTCAATCCATTCAGTACACTCTTCGAGGAGATGCCGTTTCTCGCTTCCATAAAGGAATTGGCAACGGCTCTTGGTTTCAAAAACTTCAAAATATTCAAGGATTTTTCGCTACAACTCGCCGAAAGACTGGCTTTAGGCTGATCCCTCGAACAGTCACGATAACTATTGTAGTAATTGGAAGCTTTAACGTAAGTAATATAATGACCTGAAGCCATAGTTCCTCCTAAATGCATGATGATACAACAAAGCCTATAATAATGAGGAAATTCTTCATCTTCGGAATTACAACAGCTCTCACAGAAACAATCCAACTCTAATGGTGTAGGAAGATAAGTGTTTACTTTATGTACTCCCGAAGTAGACGTGTTGAACCTTTTTAATTGTAAAATCATCATATTAGGCAATCTTTCAAACAAAACTTCCCTGCTAGCCTCATTATATCTTTCGCACTTCTCACATAAATACTTGTTCGCATCACAAAGCTTCTCAGAAGTAACACATGCCCTCCTATATACTTCACTTGGAGAAATACCGTCAATTTCAGCACTATCATCATCATTCAAGATGGGAACAGGGATATCGTAGAAAGGTTCCTTTCTCTCAGTTACGCTTTCACATTCCAAACATTTTGTACGCACAAGGGTGATTCCTTCAAAATCTTCAGCAAGGAAATTATAACCAATTTTTCTGTGTGTAACTTCATTACTGGCTCCTCCTTCAGAATCGTCCACTTCGGTAACTATCGAACCATTAACACCCTCTTCATTTATAGGTTCTTTAGAAACTTTCTCTTTTTTCACCTGATTTTTTTTCCATGATCTTCTAACACCCCAGATTTTTCCACTACTTGAACTAGAAGCACATTCTGGCTCATTCAATAAATCAGGATTATGTTGTAATTGGGCTGACAGAAAATCACATGTCTCTCGAATATTATCAAGTAAATACAACAATAATTCATGGGCATCCTGTTGATGATTTCCTTCAAATATAGTATTTGCTTCTCGAACAGCATGTAACAGTGCAACAGGTTGATAAGGATCAGTAGATTCTTTCAATTCCAAGTTATGCATTGTTATAAACAAATCATGTAATCTTTCAGTCACTATTTGAACTTTAGATTTTGGTATATCACTTGCCACAGTGAAAAGATCTTTACTACTTGTACTTGAACTTGAACTACGTGAGTTTGGTCCACTCAAAGCACCAATATTTCTCCCTAAGGAAGAGGTCTTTGCCCTATTTTGATTTAAACGACTGTTAACTAGAGCTAGATCACCTATCAAATGATGTAAATTGTGGAGGAAGGTTGGAGCAAATCTCAAAGTATATAACACGCAATTTAGGTAACATGTGTTACCCATGTTTGACAAACTAGCAACAGGTGCCTCCTGCATATTGGTGTCATTATGCCTCTGATCAGAACGGTACCCATTCAACATGTTATCTTCAAAATCAAGTATTTGTTTTTTGCTTGGTAGCTCTGTTTCCTCCGATGAATATTTCCGTTTCAGTGGAATATTAGAATACTTGTTTTTGGAAAGACTTAAATGTATGGGAATCACTTCATTCTCCAAAACTGTCATCTTTTTCAGTAAACCTGAAATGGGGCAATGATATTAATTACACAATTACAATTTTATTATACTTACATGTGTAATAACGTAGAGAGTAAAAATTAGAACATACGTAGTTTTTAAATGCTTTTCTTCACTTCATAAATACCTTGACATACAATTTATTGAAGATGAACCAGCAATCGTATCCATAACGATAGCAATTGTTAGTTTTCCTCTATACGAATAACAACGGTACAGAGTAATAAGTAATAACATACAAATAACACAACAAATTATACATTAACCATTACAATATTTGCACTGCGCAATTTTCTAACACAAGAAGTATCATTCGTAAACGTAAACCGAGATTGAAATTTCAGATTCGGCAGAATTAAGAGATTTGGATAGTGGCAGAAGTGATTTTCATTTCTCTGCTCCAAGCTTATTTTACCTATCCATAGAATATAGTATATGCTCTGTGCACATCCAAGGAAATTTTCACGGTGCCGAAGAGAATTAGAAAAAGGGGAAAGGCGCGTATATCTTCACTGTATAGACATCTGTAAGCTGTGTTCTAGTAATGAATTGAATTTTTATACAATACATAATATTAAAGAAGGATAGAGGTAACGAGAACCCGTCCGTACATGAAATTAATTGAAAAAGTATTCAGCTGTAAGGTGTAAGTAAAGGTGTCTTTATTGAGTTGAGCGTCAAAATGGTCATGTGACCTATTTTTCTATGAAATCTTGACGCTTT
Source organism: Cryptolaemus montrouzieri (assembly GCA_013387265.2). Taxonomy (NCBI): domain Eukaryota; kingdom Metazoa; phylum Arthropoda; class Insecta; order Coleoptera; family Coccinellidae; genus Cryptolaemus; species Cryptolaemus montrouzieri. The sequence goes on from JABFTP020000103.1 coordinate 68,212,541, forward strand.
CATGAGAAGGGGTTTTCAGCATCAAAATATGCCATTTGTAATTTTTTAAAGGTTAAACTAGTTGGTGGATAAAAATAATACATATTCTTCGTTGGTATCATTTCAGGAAGTCTTCTATATTGCGAATATTTTTTTCAAAACCAAAAAAATAAATATGTTGTTCCAGTATCGGAAGCTTATATGGCGTAATAACTTGACGACAACAAATACAGATATTACATATCAGAGAAAACTAGCCGCCTTGGGTTTTTTATTGGCTACCCTTGAAAACTGAAAATATAAACGAAAGCGGCATTGGATTGCAGATTTATTTAAAAAACGAGTCATACTTGGATTCTATTTGAATGTTCTTCCTACATTACAATTAGATGACCTGCGATTCAGGAATTATAGTAGAATGAGCACTTCACAATTCGAAGAACTTTTGTGTTCGGTTGCTCCACACATTACAAAACATTATTTCGTACGAGATGTTATAAAACCCGAAGAATAATTAATTTCGACTCTGAGGTTTGTTAATTAATCTCTAGAGTCCATTCTGATATTAGATTAATTTTTTAAGCTGCAGATTAATAATGAAAATATAGATAATTTATTATTATTTACTAACAATAAAAAATATTTAAAACAGAAATGTCACTTGTCAATTTGAGCGTCTTTGGGTTAGATTCCCAAATTTCTAGCGTCAACGCTGAAAATCACGTGAACATTCGAAATTGCGTCAAAACGCTGCAATGAAAATGCACCTTAACAGTTCAAGAATTACCCAAAATGGCGGTTGCGCTATAACCCTATTTAAAATGAAGTTAGTTGGTATAGACGTCTGAAGTGTACTGAGTTGCGCATATAAACTATCAACTAAAAACCAAAAATTAAATTGTTAAAATTTATCCTTTTGCGATAGTAAACCCCCCTCCCTTTTGAAAGCCAAAAAGCCATCAAAGGAGCTACAACGGTATTACAATTTATATAATATCAAAATAGACATTGTTGCAAATTAAAATAAATAAAAAAACCTAAATTTTATGCATTATCCTTATTCTATTTTCTAAGAAATACTTTTTCGTATTAAAGAGAATACCTTTATATTATCACAATCAGTTATAGGTTTGGGAAGTTCATTATAAAGTGATGCAGCTTGATAGGTTATTTTTCTTTTTCCAATATTAGTGGCTGTTGGTAATATATGAATATGCTGACATGACCTAGTTGAATGATGATGAATATTATAGTTATAAAGAAGGCTAGCGACTGTGTTGTCAATCAAATTGTGTTTTATCTTATAAATAATTTTAACACTATCTAATTTTACAATTTCATGTACCATCAAAATTTCTAATTCGTTATATATTTAGTTTAGTGTCCAAAACAAGACCCAAATATTTAATGCAATTTACTGCTCTCAAGTGTGTTCCGGATAGAATTAGTTGACAGTTTGAACTCTACCCTGCAGAACAATCCAGCAATTTATCAATTTATTTTGTATTTGTTGTATTATAATACTTCAAAATAAAATTTTTTCCTTATCAGTCTTTTAAAATTTGAATCAATATGCCCTCTCTTCAGGCGACCCTTTCAAATTCAGTACTTTTTTGTTCAAGGACTACATCCATAACCTGACCCCGGATTCGAACCAGGAGCCTCGACTAGGCAGTTCCAATATGATTGCGCACTAACCGTGCAGCTACCGAGGTGCTTTGATTATGACTTTGTTAGATACCAAGAAAACTACGTAATTTCTGAACTATCGCATGGGAATAAATCCTAGAAATAAATGTCCTTCCTACTTGAGACAAGACGCCTTTTTAATTATTATCGAACAGGATAACTCAATTGTATAGAAAGAATGCTTCTATTCTAGCTTAAGAAACGGGAATTATTATTATTATTATTAGAAAATGAAAATGAGTAATTTATAAACTTATTGGGGAATACATTATTGTAACATACACTCTAAGATCATAATCAAATGTAAAATAGCAGAATGTGCTCATAGAAGAAGGGAAAAACGAATGTGAATAGTGAATTACAAGACGTCCCTCTTGTGGAACCACTCATTAAGCCTATTTTCAAAGGCATTCATTGACGCGGAGGTCACCATTTGTTCGAGTAATTGGTTCCATACGTAAAAGGTTCGATTTTGAAGAAAATGCTGTCTTTGAGGCGTAGCGAATTTTTCCCTATTCAGCTTGTACACAGCTAAGTTGAGTGTTCTTGGAAAGTTCAAATAGAAAATTTGAATAGAAATTAAAAATCCCGTGGACTGCTCTGAAAAGGATAACCAAATCGCCTCTGAGTCTTCTGGTTTAGAAAGTTGTTAGTTTCTGGCAAACGAGACGTTGCTCATAATTGGGGCGAGCTCTACCATAACTCATTATAGTTGCCTTCCTTTGTATATTTTCCAGAAGAAGGATGCCTCTTTGAAGGACGGGACACCAAACAGGACCAGCGAATTCCAAGATAGGTCGAATAAAGCTCTTGTATAATATTTAAGAGGTTTCAAGACTACATCGACGAAATAAACTCTCCATCATCCCCAGAATCCTTCTTGCTTTATTAGTTGTTCGTATAATATGTTCTGACCCCGACAGATCATGTAATATCACCACCCCAAGATCTAGTTGACTCTTGACTTTCTGGAGTTGCAAAGTTCCTATATGGTACGTTCGGCGGGCATTATTTTTACCCATATGTAGTACGACGCATTTATCGTAGTTCAGGTCAAGACGCCACTTTCCACACCAGTTAAGGATCGAGGCTAAATCATTTTGGAGCGTATTATGGTTGGAGAGAGCATTGTTGTACATCTTGGTGTCATCTGCGTTCATCGAGACAGTGAATTCAAGAACAGAAGGAATATCAGCTGTATATACAAGAATAAGTAGAGGACCAAGTACTGAACCCTGGGGAACACCACCGGAAGCAACGAACTCGGGAGAAAAATGTTCACCTATTCTGACTGGATGTTCGATTGGTCAGAAAGAATTTTATCCATTCCAGCGGAGGTCCCCGCATTCTGAAGTGTTTCAGCTTATAGAGCAGTCGTCTAGGTATATAACATCTATCGGGATTTTGTCATGGAAAGAGATAGTCCAGTTCTGAACACATTTGAGTAGGTTCGTTAAAAAAAAGCCGTGTTGATTTTCAGGAATTATATAGTTCGCCACCAAGAATTCGAGCATTTCATCAAAGATAATTTTTTTCAGCCACTTTTACTACAGCTGATGTAATGCTGATTGCTCTATAATTCGCTGGATTCATTTTATCTCCTTTCTTAAAAATAAGAATTATATGAGCGTTTGTTCAGTCTGAAGGCAGCTTAGATGTTTCGAAGGAAGTTTTCATAATTTTCGATAGAGGCAAAGTAAAAATTGGACGAATGAAAAAACTGGTTCAGCACATGCTAGAATTACAGTATATTCATTGATTAAAATAAATTGAATCTGTTATTTTTATTTGCTGTGCTACTTTCTGTCCATCTAATGGACTTCACTGTAGACATTGAATTTTCCCACACTATTATCGCTATAGTTTAAACAGCGAATTTTCTATAAAGATTATAGGAGTAACCATATATTTAAGTACTAAATGTATGGGAATAACTTATTCTAGATGTGCTATATCATTCTGACTGATCAAAAAAAATAGAGATAGATATATGTAACACATATATGATATATGAGGAGAGACAGGTTTTTGTCTTAAAGGCTATGGTAATGAAGTTATGATACTTCTTTATTCTCTCTGGAGTTACAATTCGATGGTGTTCTGGTTCACTAGTTTTTTGCCATTGTGAACATATCCGTAGAATTTTTGTAAACATCTTCATATGTCATTTGTCACGCAGTTATAATTGTCACTACTAGCAACAGGGATAAAAGAAATCGGATAATTTCTCAATTCTCCACAATTTCTTATTTCAGGAAAAGAAGTCCTTGACAAATATTTGTTTTTGTTTATCTATATTTTATTCGCATTTATGCTTTATAACGATTCTTGATTTCACCTTTGCAAACATGGAAATATGTTGAGTTAGTCTTGTTCAAAGACAATGATGAAAACCTATCCAGATAAAATTGATTGATACTCGATAACATTCCGATTGCCATTACTATTGACTTAGGTGGAACATCATTCAGAAATGAACAGAATATGTTGCTTTAAAAATTGCGAAAATACTTCCATGAACAGAAAAGATTGTTGTTTTTTCGAATTTCCTGTAGATTTTAATTTGTGAGTGGATTTTCAAATACTATTTTTGTGTATTTATAAATGTCTGGTTTGTAGATGTTTACAATGGATAGAAACTGTTGGGAATAAGGATTTTTTTGAAGACTTTGCTTATGGGGGTGCTGTTCCTTTCAGAAAGAAATATATTTGTTCTGATCATTTTGGAGATGATGATTTCGTCAACAGTGGAAACATATTTGCTGGGTAATTACAAAGATGTAAAGAAGTTTTAACTGGGTTCATTGATATTTTATTATTAATACAAATTTATATAGGGGGAATGCAAAAATGATTTCTTTTATAGAATCAAACCAATTGCTGTACCCAGCAGTAATCCAATGAAAGAAAATGTATTAGTTACTGGTCCATTAGAAAAAGTTTTAGTTAAACAAGAACCTCCTGAGAAGGAATTCTGGGATGCTGGAGATTCTAGTCAAGTTGTCTTTCCTATTGAACTATTGGAACATGTAAAGGTAGAAGAAGTATCTAGTCAGTCAATCAATTTAGGAGGTGAGAAAAACTTTAATTCAATTACTTAATATTTATTCATGTAGTGATTGAAATTGGGTAATCCTTTCTTTAATGGTGACCATTTCTGCACACCCGCAACGTCAGTGAGCTGTTTGCGGAATGCATTTGAATTTTATACAGTGTTGTCAGATTCGTTACATATTCTTATTCGATTAGAATTATTCTCATCTTGTCATTAGAATCATAAGTATCATTTCGTTACCTATATTTCTAACAAATTGGAATTGAGGAATACAGCATGATAATCCATTTCTAGTAGATATACGACAACAATTTAACAGAATAAGAAACAGACCCACGTGACATGACCCTGACGGACGTACCCGCCATTTCCCGTCATAACAGAGAGGGATATTCAAATGAAAATCTCTTCGAACCAAACCTAACGAACCTAACCGAACCTCAAACCTAATGTTCAGTTCAGTCCGTTTATTTGTTGTATAATAACACTTATGTTGTAGAACACGTCATATTTCACAATCTATATATTCACATACAAATTATAAAGTTAAAAATACAAATCAATTATATTAAGATGAAAAGAATAATACACAACTTGAGAGAATTCACAAACAAACAAATTACAAATTACATCAAAATCCTCACAATCAGACATTTACATTTTCAGTAAGTCGGCAGAGAAATATTCGTCAAATGAGTAGTAGTTTATTTATTGGCCCATTCTTCGCATGTAGTGGCAAGTGATTAAAAATTTTCGTAACCATGTAGGAAACATTCTTCTGCAGGTAAGCAGACTTCATGTGGGGCAGTTATATATTCTTGGCTCCTCTAGTAGTGTGTGGATTAATTTCTTCTCTTTCAACAAAAAGTTCTCCATTATTCTTGATGAAAACAATGCATTCATATATGTACAGTCCAACAACTTTGAGCACTGATATTCTCCCGAAATATGGTCTACACGATTCGGTCCGGTCCAGGCCCAGCATTGCTCTCAGACACCTCTTCTGCAGAACAAGCAGCCTCCCCACGTGCACAGAGTTTCCCCAGACAACGATGCCATACCGCAACCTACTTCTCACATATGCATGGTATGCCAAGATAGCAGCATCCACATCAACAAGTTTCGACAGTGTCCTTGATGCGTATATGTACCTAGACATATTTCTGGCAACAAGATCGATATGTTCAACCCAGCTCAGTCGATAATCTACAGTCACCCCCAGCATCCTCAGACTTCCAGAGGTTGTAACCGTTGAGTCCCTACACTGAAATGTTCCGCTCTTGAAGTTCATGCCATACGAAAACCTCAGCAACTGCGTCTTATCTTATTCATTCGTAAATCACGGCACGAAAACCACTGACTTCAGGTCATTCAGAGCCCCGCCTACTCGTGCATCAATCGAAGTTTTATCTGAAGGCATCAGGGTGATGTCATCGGCATACTGAATCATGGGCTCAAGTACCGCAGCAGGCAAATCATTGGTATACACAATGTACAGAAGTGACCCCAAGACAGAGCCCTGTGGCACTCCAGTTTCATTGCAGAGTGTTTTTGACTTTACCTTGTCACCTGTTTCTCGATTTTGTTCAGCAACATATTGAGTTCTATCTGTTACATAGCTCTTAATGAGCTCTAGTGGCGTGGCCCTCACACCGACCGCGTACAATCTATCAAAAAGTTATTCATGATTGACACTATCAAATGCCTTACTCAGGTCCACGTATGCCAAAGCAGTGACTCTACCACCATTTAAGTTCTTCAATATATTTGTAATAGCGACATATACCGGGTGTAACTGGAAACAGGTTCGCCCCTATAACTTTTTTCCTGTCCAACATTTTTCAATGAAATTTTCTGAACTTAATTAAAAATTTATTTCAACTTGAATGGCACTGACACTTTATCTGAAACGTTTCCGGTTTCAAAGGAAATTAGGCAAAGCTTCGATTTTCAAATGGCTCACCCTGTATATTTTTTGAGAAATCGAATCGAACTCTCTTTGTCTATACATTCAGCATATTTTAAGACGAATTTGCGGAATTTAAAATTTTTTTCTTATAAATTTGTTCTCAAGTCAAGGTGGCTATGACGACAAAAAAACTGCTTGATTTATCGACCGAAATCGAGTACATTTGGATTCATCACTGAAACTGTAGAATTCCTTCTGTTATTGGCTTCGTAACATTCTAAACATTGTTTCTTTAAGAAAAATCTTATTTCCGCATGGTATAATAGAGGCTCATTAGCACTATAATACGCAGAATATTTTAACGAATATTTTGATACCAAATTAATAATTTTTCGTTAAGAATTTCTATTCGTAATCCTGGACATAGTATAATACTCGTTTCAACTCTTTATCTGAAGTGCTCTGGAAATGCATTGAAATCCTATCACAGATAGATAACAGATCATAGAATTTTTTGTATTCAATTTTAAATGTCATAAGATAAGATTGTGTTGCATCTGAATCGTTGAGTTGGTATAAATTGTTCAGAGTTTTTGAATTTTCACTGCAGAAAAACAGACGAAATGCTGTACACACAGAATGAAAAAGTAGATATGCTACTCATTTATGGCGAATGCCGAAAAAACTCTACAGCATCAGCAATTTTATACGCTGAACGCTATCCAGAACGGCAACATCCTTCAAGGCACTATTTTCCAAAACTGAAAGTGAAGTTTCGTCAGCAACCGGTTGTTGCAGATAATCAAAATTTCATAGTAAGCGAAAATTCTGAAATTGATGTATTAGCGTACATTAATTTGAATTGTACGGCATCTACCAGAGAAATCACACAAGAAATAGGGATAAGTCATCAGTCTACGCTAACCAGCGCACAACTGCAGGGAAGTTGTTCAATACCTAAATAATAATTTAAATAAAAGGTGGATAGGCACCAACGGCCCGACAAGATGGCCAGCTTGATCGCCCGACTTGTCCCCATTAGATTTTTTTTTGTAGGCCACTGTGAAAAATCGTGTTTATAGAACTGCTTCAGAAAATCGGGAGGATTTAGAGAATAGAGTTCGGGGAGCCATAAATGAAATTTTTCCAAATCAAATGGAGAATGTAGTACGGGCTACCATTCGCCGCAATAGGCTGTGTCAGGCACAGAATGGGGGTCTCTTAGAAAACCTGTTGTGAAGTTATGCTCAATTGATTTGATGACATTCCATCTATGGTCCATTTGTGTATTTTGCGTTATTTATATGTTTTGTTAAATTTTTATTCATCTGGAATTTACGATGATGAGTATGTGCGCCATGCCAAAATAAAGCTAAGGTTTTGCGTTTATGCTTTGTGTGCATTACAATTTTAGAACCAGCTGAGTCGTCATAGCCACCTAGACTTGAGAACAAATTTGTCAAGAATGATTTAAAAATTCGCCAAATACATCTTTAAATATACTGAATGTATAGAAAAAGAGAGTTTCATTCGATTTCCCAAAAAATATACAGGGTGAGCCATTTAAAAATTGAAACTTTGGCTCATTTCCGGTGAAACCGGAAGCGTTTCAGTTAAACTGCCAGTGCCATTCAACTTGAAGTAAATTTTCAATCAATTTCAAAAAATTTCATTGAAAAATACTGGATAGGAAAAAAATTTTAGGGGCGAGCCTCTTTCCTGTTACACCCGGTATAGCTCTTGTAGTTGATCTACCCTTTCTAAATCCATTCTGACTTTCAGTCAACGCTTCATACGTCTCGAAAAAACTGACAATTCTGCTGTGTATTAATTTTTCAAATATTTTGCTAATATTACTCAAGAGCGAAATCTGTCTGTAGTTCGCCATTTTCTTTATGTTGCCCTTCTTGAAAATTGCCTTTATCTTAGCCACTTTCACGATGTCAGGATATTTGCTCCTCTCGAACATCATATTAGCGATATGTACCAATACCGGAGATATCTCCTGGGCCACTGTCTTGATCAGCGCTACAGGAATGTCGTCAAAGCCGCAACACCCAGTATTCTTAAGAGTCATTATAATGTTGAAGACTTCGGCTGGATCTGCGTTCTCTAGTACCAGAGTACTTGTAGGACTTCCATAGCCAACACCAACCTTGTCAACGTTACTGTGTCCACACCTACCACTACTAACGAAATATGCATTTCATTTAAGATGTCCTCATTGGTTTTGTCTTTAGTTGAGATCTTATTCAAGATGGAGACATTCTTAGGCTTGTTTCCTGTGTACGTCTCAATCAGTCTCCAGGTAGCTCTCTGTTGTTGGTATTAGATATATACCTACTGTTATCCATCTTTTTTGCCATTTGAATAATTCGTCTGAAAATCTTACAGTATCTGTCATAATATTCGCCCCTGACTCTAGCCAAGTACATTTGCATCTTACGTTTACAGGAAACTTTTATGCCATTTGTGATCCATGATTTACCTGTCTTTGTTGAGCTAACTGCCTTTAAAGTAAAAATGCGATGACTTAATTCCTGGAAGACACTTTGGAATCTGTCATACGCCAGATCAGGATCAGACATCTGATACAAAGCTGTCCAATCAATACCTTCCAACTCAGATCTGAAGCTGATCATCTTTGACTGAGAGTACACCTTTCGCTTCACCAGTCTCCACGCAGTAGTCCTTCTTGGCACAGCACACAATCCGAAATACTGAGCGTCGTGTGGGGACAAAGACGTAGGAATAACTTTACCCTGCGTCGACGTAGTATAATTCACAAATTAATAAATTAGTAGGTTAGGTTTAAGGTAAAATTAGGTCAGGTTAGGTTTAGAAATAAACCCATTTGAATTTCGGTCTCGGTTATGAACTAGAGAGATAGTGAGTACTTCTATCTCTTTCATGGAATGTTTTGAGCCGTACGTCGTATAACAAATTCTGTTTTTCTTTCTTAAACGATAGCCTTCCGGGGCCCCAAAATTAGTAAGTAAAAATTTTTTCAGTGAATTCTGACTATCGACACTTTACCCTATAATTACCATTTTGAGAAGAAAAAACTCCATTCCCCACATTTATTAACAAAGTGAAATAGCTGATTTTGATTGATAAACTATTAGTGAGATCTAATGAAATACTTTGGATTTGTCTCTTTTCTCTATATTTAATTAATAATTTATTCTGTAAACTTTGTTTTTATGGTATTAACAATATGACATAAGAGAAGTAGTTTCTTATTTATTGACTAGAAACTAGAAAAGAAAACCGGTCTACTAGAGTTCGATTATTGTATTCGCATACTGACGAACCAGTGCGTCCAAATATTATTTTGTTAGTAATCTGACAACACTGTATAAAATTCAAATGCATTCGGCAAAGAGCTGACTGACTCGTTACGGGTGCGCAGAATTGGTCACCATTTAAGACAGGATTACCTGAAATTGGATTGGAAGAAATAATTCGAGTCTGACAATTTTCCAATGTTTTCAATTTGTTATAGGTATTGATCCATTGCAGGGAACAGAATTTGTGAAACTTAGAAGGTAAATGCAAGATTCCGTTATATTATGACTATTAATCCTATATCTTGAATAACATATATATGGAAGGTCTGAGGGAAACCAATTTATGTCTATTTTGACTGAATTTGCACAAACTGAAGAATGAAGTATTGTTTCGTTGAAGAAAAAAATTCTCAAAATGAATATTTAAAATCGAGAATAAAATGTGCCTAAGATAAATTGGCCAATGTTTATGTACATTATTTGTTCTTCTCCCTGCTCATGCTGAGTTCCTCCTTGTGTCATTTCAGTTCTTGTTTCAGAATTTTAATCATTCTTTCTTCTTGGTATTACTTTTAAGTACCTCTGAAGTACTAACAGATGTCTCTTCTCTTAAAACTGACAAAAAGACATTAATTGTTCATTTAATACAAAAATTTATATTCAGCGAAACCTGAGAAGTGTGTAACTCCATTCTATTAAATTTTATAGGACTAAAACACATTTTATTAATAACACATTAATTTTTGATAGTTTGGAAAATAAACCAACAAATAAATAATCGTTTATTTAGCAATATATGCCATTCTCAGTTCTCACAGAATAAAATTTACACACAACAATAATTTTAAAAGGTATGGATGGAGAGGCTCAACATGGCCTGTCATTACCTAGCTATGTTGTTAAAAACATTTCGCATACATATTTTTTCAGTTTTGACTTATTCACTCATCACAATGAGTAATGTCTAGAGGTAAGGTATTATAAGTTTTAGACCTCTTGAGAGTACTGAGTTTTCTACAAGGGTTTTATTAAATGTATCTAAATAAAAATCATCTCTTTGACGAGTAGAATAGAAATGTACTTCTCTTACGAATCTCAGATTTTTATAAACATATGTTGGCAGTTTGATTTCATCTTATGGATAAATATCAATGTATTATTATAAATAATGGTTTGATGGACGCTCCTAAATTCAAGAACTCTTGCATCAGTCGAATAGGTGTGTATCGGTTATACTTCAATATAATGCTCATTCTCTATTTTGTATAATTTGGAGCATTTTTAGTTGACCTTTATTCAAATTGAATAGAACCGACGCACAAAAATCTAGATGAGGAGCTGTAATACTTTTGTACAACAATGTTTTTGTATACAAACTTAGAGAGCTTCCAACCCTTGACATAAAATAGACTTTTTGACATTTCATTCATAATATATTCGGAATGTATTTTAAAATTGAGATTTTCATCTATATAAACTCAAAGGTACTTTATATCTGTTACTCTTTCTAAACTGATGTTGTTCAATTTAACATCTTTGTTGTATTCTTCGAGTGACGTGATTACTTTATTTCCTCTTATTATTATATATTTACTTTTATCTATACTAACACTTAAATTATCACATAACCATTCAAATACAGCATTTAGTTCTTGGTTCATTGTTTGAATCATTTCAGGATATTTTACCAGTAATATAAATCATAGTATCATTTGCAAATATAGAAATTTTACATTTAATAAAACGTTCAAGCATATCATTTACATACAGCAAGAACAACAGCGGTCCAAGTACAGTTCCTTGAGGTACCTCGTAGTTAGTCTCATTTGGATCGGAAAAGTGACTTTTGAATTTCACCTTTTGACTCCGTACATCAAAGTACGACTTGAACCACTGTAGCGCTCACTCAGTGTTACCAATCCGTTCCAGTTTCTTCAACAACAGAATCCTATTTACCGTATGTAAATTCAAAGGTTATGTGTTCCGTTTTTTCGTTATTTTCTAGGCAACCATGGCACTGTGTCGTTTCCGATTGAGTTGGTGTTCCGTCAATAGGCCAACTACCATCCCAATAGACATTTTATCAAGGGACAGTAGTTCCTGTATCCTATTCTTCGATTGCAGTCATTTTATGAGCCTTTTTGACTGTCTCAGTCCCGAGATATCTGCCCAATAGTTCAGGAAAGCGTTAGTGTTCAACCTGTATCCTCTTCTTTGATTGCAGTTCTTTTATGAGCCTTTTTGACTGTCTCAGTCCCGAGATGTCTGCCCAATAGTTCAGGGAATCGTTAGTGCTCCAGTTTTGAAAGCAGAGCATGTAATGTAATGGTCAGAATAGATTCTGGTCCTATCGGTCTAAGAGCTGTTGAGTTTTTGGCGAGGCTGTTGGCTATCTCATTTCCTTCGATACCCTGTTGGGCTGGGTACCAAAGCAGAGTTACTCTGTTTGCAGCACTGAGTAGTCGGAGTGCTGCTTTCCATTTGTCAACTAGTTTGGATGTAACCTTCGTATTTTCAGATATCAAAGGGCGTTTTGGCTGTCAGAGCATATGTAGATGTATGTATCTCTGTAATTCCTGTGTAGGTTTTCCTGTACACATCGGAGAATGGTAAATATTTCTGCGTGTGTTACGGTGACGTCGTCTTCTAGAGCAATCGTAATGTTTGCTTTCGAGCCGTGGACGCCGATGCTTGCACCCATCTCGGTTTTGGACCCGTCTGTAAACCAGGTGCGGCCCTATGGCACGAGTAAGGCGTGGGGTGTGGCCAAGTTTTTTTTGGTGGTATGACGACTTTGAAGGGTTTGTCAAAGTGGTAGTTGGCTCTCATTTGATCTCCTCTTGTGAGAAGGTCAGGTCGGAGTTCTTTAACTTTGTTGTGGGATGTAGAGTGTCCAGAAGTTGGATTTCTGTTCTTCCATATACCTCCTATCAACAGCCGCAAGGAGGCCTTCATGGCCGCCTACTCTACCACTATGTGTAGGGGAAGAACGCCCAGCAGACACTCCATAGAGGCCGTGGGTGTGGATTTCAAGGCTCCCGTGACTGTGGTCAAATTTATACTGGTGGAATAACGACTCTGAAGGGTTCGTCGAAGTAGTAGGTGGCTCTCATTTGATCTCCTCTTGTGAGAAGGTCAGGTCGGAGTTCTCTGATTTTGTTCAGAGATGCGGAGTGTCCAGAGATTGGATTTCTGTCCCTCCACATACCTGCCTCCCACAGTCTCAAAGAGGCCCTCATGGCCACCTCCTCCACCACTGTGTGTAGCGGAGGGATAGCCAGAAGACACTCCATAGAGGCCGTGGGTGTGGATCTCAAGGCTCCCGTGACTGCTAGACATGCTTGCCTTTGGATCTTGTTGTTTTTGTTCCGTTTTATCTCTTTCCAGTGCAGGCCACCATACGATGGCCGCTTAGGTCAGGAGCGGTCTTATCGCTGTAGTGTATAACGAATCTTTGGTTTGAGTCTCCATCTGGGGCTGAATAATCTCCGGTAAGCCCAGAGTGTTTTGCGCTCTTTGCGCTTGTCTTTCGATGTGATTGTCCCAAATTTAGTTTGGCATCAAGCATCACACCTAGATATTTCACTTGTTAGTAAATCCTCGTTAAAAAGAATGGATGCCTTGACAGGCGTTAATTTTCTTTTTCGAGTGAATAGAATCATGTCTGTTTTGTTTGGATTAACAGACAGGTCGTTCTTTCTGCACCTTTGTTTAGTTATTTGCAGAGCGTTCTGCGCAACTTCGCATATGGTGCTCAGGTTTTCACACGAACAAGGAGTACGAGATCTTCGGCATAACCTACCGCAAAGTGCCCGGCATCGTCGAGACCCGCAAGGGGCCCATCCAGTTCGAGGTTCCAGAGGAGAGGAGATAGTATTCCCCTTTAGGACATCCTCTGCTGGCGGTCCCCCGTACGGTCGATCCATCGAGGTGAGCCTCGATGCGCCTGGTCGACAGCAGACGTCCCACCCACCTTGCTATGTTGTTATCTACTCCTCTATTTATGATAGCTTCATCTATCGACCTATAAAGTGTATTGTCGAAAGCTCTCTCTATTGGAGTATTCCTAGAGTGACTTCGCCTTTTTCCAGTTCTTGACGATGCTGTTAGTAGAAGTTTGCTTGAAGTTGTTATTTGAAATTCAATACTTACTAAAAACTAGATGGTTTTCCAATGGGTTCTCCTCTTTTGAGCAATATCTCCATGACCAATGTTGAAAATAAACTTTTATCTTCATGTAATATTTCAATTAAATACATTATTTACTGGAAAATATATGTTGATGATATATTTTGCATTTGGACAGGTACTGATAGATATTTGAATCTCTTTTGAAATTCATAAATTCATTATATGATATGATTCAATCCACTATGGAAATTGAAAATATGCATAAAACACTTACTCCTTTAGATATTCGAACTTTGAGAACAGGTAATAATCTTGAATTTGACATTTATCGAAAACCAACTGATATAATTCATAATAGTAGTTCCTATCCGCATAAAATCAAAATGTTCGCGTTTCATTTTACATAGAATACTCACGCTTTCCTTTTCAGGAAAAAACTTCGAGGAAGAAATTAAGATATTGAAAACTTTAACGTCAAACAACGGGTATGACAATCATATCATAGACAAATTAATAGTTAAAAAAGCAACACAAATTTTTATTCTCCTCGATCTACCCTACAAAACAATAAAATATCAAAGCATTAATTATGTCCTACAAATAAGTACTAAATTATGTAATATATCTCCCAACCAATTTGGCTTCACTGAAGGTTTAAATACCAATGATGCAATGTACAAATTGCCATCAAACATAATCACAAACTTTAACATAAATAGGGATTTCATTTTAGTATATATTGATTGAGCAAAGATATTTGATACATCCTACCAAAAAACGGGATAAGAGGAACACTATTGAAATTGCTGCAAAACTATTCAATGGAAAGAAAACAATGCGTAAAAGTAAATGGAATAGACAGTAACATGGGAATAATTGAAATGGGAGTACCACAGGGTACTGTTCTCGGCCCAAGTTTATTTTTAATATATATTAATTCTCTTCTACATTTAAAGAACGGTGCATTATTAATTTCTTATGCATACGATTCTGTTATGGTTTTCAATGAAGATAGCTGGGAGGAAGTAATACAGAAATTAACGGATGGAATGAATCAAGCCATTGACTGGGTCAAAACTTATGAACTTTCGCTAAATCGTTTAAGAAAAATCTATGTTCACTTTCGGTCATAAACAGAGATCGACTTGATACAAGTAAAAAGCAGATATATATATATATATATATATATATATATATATATATATATATATATATATATATATATATATATATATATATATATAACATTGTGATGACGACCATAAAAATCAATAATTCATAATAAACTACAAACTGGTTCCTTAGAACATTGTATAAACGAAAATTATTTCTTAGATTTCACAAAAATCCAAATTTCACATTCAGCTTAAAAAAGCAAGAGATCAGAATTATAAGAATTCATAGAAATCAGCCCACAAATAAAATCTACCCATCACTAACGACCAGCTTGATTTCCGTTTATCCCAACTGGTTCCTTAGAACATTGTATAAACGAAAATTATTTCTTAGATTTCACAAAAATCCAAATTTCACATTCAGCTTAAAAAAGCAAGAGATCAGAATTATAAGAATTCATAGAAATCAGTCCACAAATAAAATCTACCCATTACTAACGACCAGCTTGATTTCCGTTTATCCCAACTTCTCTCATCTGTTTCTTTGGTACAAATGACACTGTAATATTTCAATTTCCTCTCAGTTTTTGAAAATAGGATAAAACCCGAAACATATGTCGAACAGATTTTATTCATTATATTTTGTGAAAGTTAAGCCTAGTGTTTTTCTTCAAGTTCTTCAAGTATTACTTCATATTGTTTTGTTCAATTAGAATGTTATTGTAAAAACTATGATAGTCTGCTTCTTAGCTCAGTTTCAATTGTTGAAGTTTATTAATTTTTTTTGGGTTGTGTATCAATCCGGCATATGATTAAGGTTGTTGGCGGTTTGGTTTGAGTTGATCCTTACACCCTGCCACTCGTAGTTTGAATTCAGTTTCGCAAAAATTCTCGTTTTTTCTTTTATTGGATCAATAGTGTGGAAAATTCGGTTCATTGAAATTTCGAGAAAACCAAAAAACAAGCCGTTTAGAATTTGCCATTTGATCGCTCATCACCACCTAAAGTAGTTCCGTTATACTCTTTCTATAATAATTTTTGTTTTGTTTTTTACAGGTCACTTAGAACTAAGAAAGCAGAAGCTATGGCCATTAAACGTGCAAGAGAAACTCCTGATCAAAGAACAAAAAGGTACTGCTATGAATTTATTATTTTATTCGGACAATGGTATATGTTCAGAGATTTCTTATTAAATAAATAATCATTGATTTTTCTGGTTATAGTTCATATAATAATCCAATCATCACAAGAGTCAGATAAAAAAAGTAAACAAAATATAGATTTCGTCATTATGCTAAGGCGAATCCATGTATTTTTGATAATATTAATCCCTTCATTACAGACGGCGGCAGAATGCCTTACGAAATTCCATTCGAAGAAGCATGGAGAGCCCAATTGAAAGAGACAGAAGAAGAAAAAAAAATGCTGAACGAGCTGCAATGAGAAGGCAGAATGAAACCCCAGAACAAAAAGAAATACGCAGAATGAAGGATCTCTTACGAGCCAGAAGAAGAAGACTTCTTGAAACAGAAGAACAAGCCACCATGAGAAGAATAAATGATGCCGCTCGGGCACAAGCCAGAAGACAAAACGAAAGTGAACAAGAAAAAAATATGAGGAGGTTGAGCGATTTGATTAGAATAACGAATAGAAGAAAGAATGAGTCACCAGAAGAAAGAAGGGAGCGATTGAGAAAAAATCGGGAATATAGTGCGAAAAAACGCTATATTCAAAAACTGGAATTTGAATTAAATCATCCTAAAAATTTGATCGATGATACTTGTTTGACTCTTCGGAATTTTGAGGAAGATGTTACTGCTGTGAATATGTCTTTTTTTCAATCTTTGGGTGTTTATCAGAAGCAACACGAGTACCATTATGATAGAGATGAAGGGCAGGATAAAAACGATTCTAGTATGAAGTTTATTCCATTAACAAATAGTTTCAATGCCTATGCTGCACAAGAATATTTCCAGTTACACAAAGTTTCGTGTGAGAATGATGATTCTATTAAGAAAAGTCCTGAAGTTGAACCATCAACAAACGAAGCTAATGTTGAATCCCAGTTAGTGCTACTTTGATGAGTGATGTTAAATAATTTGCAAAGAATTTAGAGACGTTAGGTGGTTTTAGTCTCATCATGAATTTTGTTATTTGTTAATGTCTTAATTTTTCACTTTTTGGTTGAATATATGAGATGTGATGGTAATAGTTCCATATTTTAGCCTTTTCATTACTACGCTTGCATAAATACGTGTACGATGTCCGGGCTGGGGGTGCTACGCCCGTAATATTACGTTTTCCTGGCGATGGGCCTGGCATGCATCGCACGTACATTCACGTTGTTCTCAGTTCTATCTTTCGGTTGCTTCGGAAATAAGTTTGCTTATAACTATATTTGGAAGTATAGAATTCGAGTAAGTACCGGTAATGCGCCAATCCATCGGTTTGACGATAATGATTTGTCTTCGACCTTGTGAGTGGTTGTTTTCATCTGTTGCATTTTGTGTACTGTTGTACTTATACCGATAAAGAGCTTCGTATACTCGAAAATAGTGAAGATGAGGAGGAAATTTACAGTGATTGTTTGGCGAGAGGTATCGCGACGAAATGGGCGGCTCAACAAGGCCATCGTTGAGGTTGGACGATGTTTCAACTTCGTCAACACTTGTTCCTAATATGCCTGTCTGTCGGCGGTCTTT
Organism: Cryptolaemus montrouzieri; assembly: GCA_013387265.2. Lineage (NCBI taxonomy): Eukaryota > Metazoa > Arthropoda > Insecta > Coleoptera > Coccinellidae > Cryptolaemus > Cryptolaemus montrouzieri. Next base: position 68,230,411 of record JABFTP020000103.1, read on the forward strand.
TGATGATGTTAATGCATTTGGAAACACGCAGAATGGATGCCTGAAGGGGAGGTCAACCACTAGAGCAGTTTACCAACTAATCTCTGGGATCTTGGATGCAGTGAACAGGGATGGAAGAGGTCTGGCAATTTTCATGGATTTGTCCAAGGCATTCGTCAGCATAAATTATTCTATTCTTCTTTCGAAAATACAGAAGATGGGGATCTGTGGAGTTGATTATAAGTTGGTGAAATCTTATTTGGAGAACAGACTGCAATGCGTTCTATCAGTATCGCCATCTGGAAAATAGAATGTATCAGAATGGGGGGGGAGATCGAGCAGGGGGTTCCTCAAGGCTCGATCCTTGGTCCTATGTTCCTGATGTAAATTGGAGATATGATGGTCATACAGTATTTCACCCCTAGTTTGCCTGTGATGGTCTTCCAGATAAGGAGACTATCGAGTTAGCCAGCAGTACTTCGTTCTTGATTCTCAATTGAACTGGAAGGAGCATATTAACCAGGTTGCCTCAATTACATTGAGCTTCTGTTATGCCCTTAGAATCATATCAAATCAGGTGAGAGCAAAATCCGCACTGGGAGCTTATGCTTATGTTAATTCACGGCTTACCTATGGAATAGTGGTTTGGGGAAATTCTTCGGACTTCCATAGAATCTTTGTCCTTCGAAAAAAATGCATCAGAAATATATATCATCTAAATAGAAGAGACTCATGCAGATAACTATTCAAGATCAAAAAGATACTCACACTACCCTCATTATATATTTTGGAATGCATACGGTTTGTAAAGGAACACTATGTAGAGTTTTTCGCTCAGCATGAGACCTCACATACCTATGATGCTCGAGGTGTTTTGAATTGTACACTGCAAATACCAAGAACTCACAGAAGTCATGTACATAAAGCCGTGAAGACTAGCATGATAAAAATTTTCAACCACCTCCCACAGAGATTGAGAAAACTTCCAACGAAATTACGTATGCCTACAATAAAGAAGAAGCTTGCCCAAAGAGCATTTTATTCAGTGGATGACTTTTCAATTGCCACCTTCGACATGGTTGTTTTATTTCTTTTCTAATCGCCCATATTACTTGGGATTATTTTACAATTGTCTATGTTACTAATTGTTTTTCATTAGTTAATTTCTTATATTATTTAGAATTTTATTTTCGAAATGTTTTATGCTCAAATGTTTCTAAATTTCTTTTATTTTTGTTGCACACTTTGTATTATGTCAACAATAAATCAATCAATCAATGTCTCAAGCAGTGAAAAGGAGTCTAAAGAAGGGAGAAGAAATCCGGTGATTCATGAAGGTTGGATATCTACAGAACCCAGTACAGTTTTTCTTGACTCTACCGCAGTAGACAGTGGAATTTTGGCAGAGGGTGTTTGTGATCAGTCAACGAGATTGAAGTTCTCTGAGTTATTTTTGTCCTATTCAAACCTTCAACATATTGTTGATGAATCAAATAATTATTACACCTATCTCAAAAACAAGGGAAATATAAATAAGATGATGCAGAAACGGTTCAAAGTTTTGAGCGTCGAAGAATTGTTCTGTTTCTTGGGACTCACTTTATTGATGCCACGAACTGAAAAGCTAAAGCTTCAAGAGTTTTGGTCTAAAGACTCATTGATTCATACTCCTGTTTTCGGTCAGATTATGGCCAGAGATAGGTACATTCATATTTTACGCGTTCTTCACTTCAACCATAATGATTGGCCGGCTAGTAATGACCCTCTACAAAATGCGACCACTTCTGGACCATTTCGCCAACGTCTTCAAACTGCTTTATACCCTTTCCAAAACATTTGCATTGATGAGTTTTCTGCTGTATAAAGGCCGTGTTTATTTCAAGCAGTCCCCTCCAAACTCAGTAGGTTTGGAACAAAGTTTTATCTCCTATGTGATTGTCAGACCAGCTTCATCTTAGGTTTCATTATTTACACAGGTGCGAGAACTCAGGCTTCTTCCTTTGAGGACGAACTGGGAAAATCAAGAAGTGTAACCACTCTAATACAACAATACCTTTATAAGGGGCATACTCTTTATTTCGATAATTTTTATACAAGCCCTACATTGTTTCAATGGTTGCACGAACGTGAAACAAATGCATGTGGAATAGCACGTAAAAACCGAAAGAACATGCCTACATTGAACTATGCTACCTATAAAATGGATTGATATGAAAGAGGTGTATATACAGGGTTAAGCATAAGTACCGGAACGGTTAATTATCTCAGTTATTTACTGAGCGATTTTTTTGAAAATTGGTATTCCTACATTGCTAAACATAAAGAATTCAGTGTTGATATTTTGTGCTTGCTAGTGTTTCCGGGGTAGCCGGAATTGTGAATTTCAAATGTAACACCCTATATGTTTTTTTTTCAGATTCAGAGAAAAAACTTTTTCCGAAACAATCAACAAAAAACATTTCCTTTCAATGTCGAGTTCATAAAAATTGGAATAATAAAAATTATATCACCTGAATCAAAATACTTTTGCATTAATAATCAACGGGACAAGTTGACAAATAATGTCAAGTATTTGTTGAAGTTTAGATTTTTGCACTTCAATTCCTAATAATGGTATGCAAGCTCAGTGAAGCAGAACGGATCGAGGTTTTGATGATGCGCGGATCTGGTGACAACGATCTTACCAAGAAGTTCGCAGTCTATTGAATACTGTTCACTCAGATCATCAAATTAGTAAATCTATAGTATGCAGAACTATTCAGCGACATGAAGCAAGTCGGCAAGTGAAAGATATTCCCAGAGCAGGACGCCCTAAGTCTGCCACTGACGAAGAAACAAAGATAGACATTTTACTGACAATTGAGGAAAATCCTCAGGTTTCTACAAATAAACCAGCCTTCAATCATGATATTCCTCAGAGGTCAGTTTGTCGGATACTGAAAACAGAAAAAAATGAAATCATATGAAATCCCTTTCGTCCATGAGCTTACTGGAGATGATCCTGGCCGTAGAGTACAATTTTCAGAGACCATCATTGAAATGATTATGGCGAACCCAAATTTTTTTAATAGAATCATATTCTCGGATGAAGCTACGTTCTGAACCGCATCGGTAGCTGCACGGTTAGTGCGCAAGCATATTGGAACTGCTTAGTCGAGGCTCCTGGTTCGAATCCGGGGTCAGTTTATGGATGTTGTCTTTGAACAAAAAAGTACAGAACTTGAAAGAGTCGCCTAAAGAGGGCATAAACTTCCGAAGACCAGATAACTTGTAATCCTTGTGGTGGCAGTTATCATTGCACGGTCTAGGAGAGTGTTTCGGAATCCACTATTAACTGTAGGTCCAGCTGTGTAAATGGGCTAAGTTCCCGAGCACATTGTTAAAAGATGCAAGCAAGCTACGTTCTGCCTCAGCGGTACAGTAAATAGGCATAATTGCCGTATTTGGTCGAAAGACAACCCACATTGGATTAGAGAGGTTCATATACAACATCCACAAAAATTGAATTTTTGGGCCGGTATTATCGGTGACCACATAATTGGTCCATTTTTATAGAAGGGAATTTAAATTGAGAGCGATATTTGGAATTATTAAGAAATGAAATTGTGCCAGCCATAACAGCTTCATTTCCAAATTTAAATAATCCGTTAACCCCAGCTGATATTGTATGGTTCCAACAAGATGGAGCTTCCCCACACTTTGCGGTAGATGTTCGAAATTATCTGGATGAACCTCGAAGAAAATTATCTTTCAAGGGACGATATTCAACCTTCCGTAGAATGTTAAATATCCTCCCTTGAAGGAGCTAGTTTTCCGATCTACTCTTCATAATCACCGTTAACAAGGGCCACAGGGAAGTGGTACAGCACGGTCAGATGTCACGAATAGGAACAATGGACTGCAGTTTCAGTCTCGTTTGACCTCGTCAGCATTGTCATTTTCATTTTTTTTATGAACACGACATGAAGGAAAATCATTTTTTTTTATTGTTTCTACGGAAGTTTTTTCCTATGAATCTAAAAATAGATAAACATATAGGGTGTTATATTTGAAATTCTCATGTAGTGGTAATTTCCGGCTACACCGGAAACACAATTGAGCACAAAATATTAACACTGAATTCTTTATGCTTCGCAATGTAGGACCACCAATTTTCAAAAAAATCGCCCGGTAAATTCTTATGAAATGAAGCCTCAATGCGTTGTTGATTATAGTGCCAACTGACAAATCTGATACGTTGCTAAGTTCAATTGAGTGTATCAGGAAAACAGTGAAATGGTATAAGAAGGTTTTCTTCCATTTTCTAGATATGTCCATTTTGAATGCTCATACTTTATACAATGTACAAACTGGAGCGAATGAGTCTTTAGGTCAATTTCACCTTGAATTGATTCGTGAAATCTTCGCAAAATATTTTAGAGAAAGATCTAAGAGTGGGAGAGGTAAAAGGTCGGCTGAGGACACATCTCTGCGACTGCAGGGGCGGCATTTCCCTTCATTACTTCCAGAAACATCTAGAAAGAAGCACCCAGCAAGAGTATGTATTGTCAGATCTAAGCATAAAAAACGAAAGGAGAGTCGGTATAGGTGCCAGATTTGTGACGTATCATTGTTTGTGGTTCCATGCTTTGAAGAGTTTCATACTTTGAAAAATTATTGAAAGATAACTGAATAATATTAATACTCAAAAAATGAACTCATTGAAATATTATAATGTTTTTAAATTGTGAAAAAATTTAATTTTTAATCTTTTTTCGGTAATTACGTATTATTAGGTGCGCAACTAAGTTCTCACTGTTTGTCAATAGATGGCTCCAGCAGTAAGTGCTAGTCGATTTTTACATATCAAGAACGTCTTGAACAAAGCTTATACATATGGTAAACAAACCACTGTTACACATTAGTGATTTTGTTTTTGCGTCATATACTTTTAGTTGTGAGAAAATGTCTGATTTTTTTGCCAAATAATCGTCTTTTGCAGGAAGTGTTGATTTTCTTCTTCCATACGGAGATGCTGCTCTAAGTGAAACAACGTGCCGGGATTGGTTCCGTCGCTTCAAAAACGGTGATTTCGATGTGGACGATCGTACCTGTGAAGGAAGGCCAAAAATCTTCGAAGACGCAGAATTGGAGACATTGCTCGATGAGGATCCGTGCCAAACCCAAGAAGAGTTTGCTTCAGCCTTATAAGTTACCCTCCAGGCCATTTCCAAGCGATTGCATGCGTTGGGAATGATTCAAACGCCAGGAACTTGGGTTCCTTATCATTTGAAGCCAAGAGACGTTGAGCGTCGTTTGTTCGTCTGTGAACAATTGCTCCAGCAGCAAAAAAGAAAGGGTTTTCTTCATCGCATCATAACGGGTGATGACAAATGGATTCATTACAGCAATCCAAAGAAAAAATAATCTTGGGGACTGCCTGGTCGTTCTTCTAAGTCATCGTGCTGCGAAAGTTATGCTTGGATTTGGTGGGACCAAGTCGGTGTTATTTATGAGCTGTTGAAACCGAACGAAACCATCATTGGGGAACGGTATCGAACTCAATTGATGCGATTGAGTAAAGCACTGCGCGAAAAACGTCCACAATACGAGCAGAGACACGAAAAAGTAATTGCATGACAAGGCTCGGCCTCACGTTGCCAAACCCGGTAAAACCTACTTGGAAATGCTCAAATGCGAAGTCCTACCCCACCCGCCATTTTCCCCAGATATTGCACCATCCGATTATAACTTGTTTCGTTCGATGGCACATGGTCTGACTGATCAGCAGTTCCGCTCATATGGAAAGCTCGAAAAATTGCGTGATTCGTGGATAGCCGCAAAAGACGAACACTTCTAGTGTCACGGTATTCCAGCTCTGCCAGAAAGATGAGGAAAAGTTGTAGCTAGCGATGGGCAATATTTTGAATGATTCATTTGTAATCATTTTTCACAATAAAGATGTATTTTAATAAAAAAAACAGCGAGAACTTTGTTGCGGACCTAATATTTATTTATTTATTTATTCATTGACACCACAAATCAGCGTGTTAGTTGTTACCGTGGATTTTCTTTTTCACAATTTTTGATATATATATATATATATATATATATATATATATATATATATATATATATATATATATATATATATATATATATATATATATATATATATATATATATATATATATATATATATATATGGCTTGGTATGTTGGTGGAAGTCTCTCCTTTTCCGTCCTAACATTTGTGTTATATAGGTTGTTAGCTGTTCTTATATTATAATGGTGGATTTCATTGTTGGATATGAGATTGGTACTTTTGAATTTGGGAGGCTTTTACTTGGTAAAATTCCGTTATCAATAATAAAAACAAGTACTGTGTTTTAAGGATTTTACTTAATAATTGCGATTCGTAACGCGTTTCACTACACCGTATCTTCTTTAGAGGAATGAATGTACAGAAAATATAAATGAGAATATAAATATAAATGTTCTTGAGTAATTATTAGTAGCTTATTGGGTTGCTTCTTCTTAAGTGGTTATTTATGACAGGTATATCCAATAAAATTAAGGAAAAGATTGCTCCCCGAAGAGATTAAATAAAGGTGAAGGGCTTAAATCGACTTGTTAATTGATGAGTTTACCTCAGTGTTTGTATTTATTGATTTCTAAAGTTTCCCAAAGATCTACTTCAGGTGTTTATAGATTGAATTGCAATGACTGTGATAATTTCTACATTGGTAGAACACATAGAAATTTTAATATTAGAATATCGGAACATAAACGCAGTTTTTCAAATAAAAAATCAGATTCAAATTACGCGAATCATCTCTTAGAAAATAATCACTCTTTCGACCCACAGTTTGGAATTTTGCATACAGATAATAAATATTGGAAGGTAGATCTTTGGGAAATTTTAGAAATCAATAAATACAAACAAAATTCATGTCAGCACCGCTGACAATGTCAGCGGTGCAGATTTCTGGGGGCATGCAACACAATTAACGTGTTTGTCAAATATTTATTGATAGTTTTCTGTTGCATTTGGTTTCTTCTTGAAGAAATATTCGGAACAGTATGTTTTTTGATTGAAAGATGTTTCAAATGTGTCTTGTATTTACAGAAATCTGAGTAATAAGAATTTCTCATCACCTAGTAATATCGTTGGACTAGAAAATATCAGTTCTCGTATCAGATAACTATAGCAATTTGCTTCAAAGGGCCAAGGGGCTATGGTTCTAGTTAACAAATCGCATCCATATGTCCTCGCACAAACTAAAGGTCTTCCATTGGCAGGGTTTATTTTAATTTTGCCGCCATTTATGAATGGTCATTGCATGGTGATTTGAAGTGAAAACTGGGAGAATTTCAATCATGGAAAGATTTACTCTCGCACAATGCATTGAAATAGTGAAAGTTCACTACGAAACCGATGAAAATTTCGCGAACACAGTTCGAAAAGTTCGAACTGCTTTTAGTCATCATCAAGCGCCTAATCACCCATCTGTGAGGAACTTAATCCTCAAATTTGAACATTGCGGATAAGTTCGTGAAATGCAGCATCGAAGACGTCTTTATCCGGCCAGGTTATCGAAAATATCTTTGCTGAAGCTGATAGTATGGCTGAAAAGCCAAATTTGTCAATTTCTGGACGACAACAGGAATTGGGCATTTCCCCAACCACATTGCACCGTATTTTGCATCTTGATCTGCATCTCCATCCCTATAAAGTGCAGTTAACACAAGAATTGAAGCCAACTAGTCGAGATTCTGTTTTTTTTAACCGAATTATTTTGAATGATGAGGCCCATTTTCAACTGTATGGGTATGTCAAAAAACAAAACGAGTGACTGTTTGGTGCAGTTTTTGGCCGGGAGGTGTCATCGTGCCACATTTTTCCGAAATAAATGGCGCAACCGTATCAGTGAATGGAAACCGTTACAGAGCTGACTTTTTTGGCCCGAAGTCGATGCTCTGGGCTTGTAGGGTGTTTATTTTCAACAGAATGGCGCTACGTGCCAAACAGTTGGTGAAACAATACCTCTATTGCAACAACAATTTCCTGAACGTGATGGAAAAGTGAATTGGCCTCCTAGATCATGCGATTTAACATCATTAGATTTATTTCTTTGGGGCTACGTCAAAGATATGGTCTACGCCAATGCTCCAGCAACGATTGAGGCACTCAAAGACAATATTCGAGATGTTATACGCGAAATACCACCGCGAAAATGTAACGAAATGTTTCCTACAAACGGCCAGTGGTGCACACTTGCCAGATATTATTTCATTATTAACCTCAGAGTTTGTTCTTTACATTGAAATGTAAAATATCACCCTTTTTCTCAGAAAAATTGCGTTTTATTTGGAATCAAAAATGAAACCTGCCGGTGGGAGACCCTATAGGTACTAATAATGAAATTAAAATGATATAATAATATTCATATGGTAATGTTGTCAACGTATGAAGCAACAGTGTTCAGCCCTTTCTTGGGCTCTTTTTACAGGGAGCCGAATTTAGCGTTGCCCAAGTGCAAGTAAAAATAGGGGCGCCTGGCTACCGAAACTTGGGCTTATCAGTTAGGATAAAAGCGAAGTGAGTCAAGTTTTATAGTGGTTCTATGTGCTCCAGAAGCTGACTTTGAGCCCAAGTCTCTTCTTCCATTTCGTTTCTAATGCGATAAGTCTAAGTGAAATCAACATCTTATTGAATCAATTTATTCTTACAATCATTTTTGAACTACAAATCAGAAGTACTGGCCAGTGAAATACTAAACATCTGGGGTCAAATGAGTAATATCGCGACAAAATCAATCCCACCAAAAATATAAAATGTACAAAAATTCAAGTCTCGCAATGAAAACACTCCGCCGTAAAAAGGTGTGAGATATCATGTGAAACCAAGTAGATCATTTCAGTTAATATCCACACATTTGTATTTATATAGAAGTAAACCTAATGACTTGGCAATCGCTCTACAACACAATAACATAGGATTTACAATATTCAAAGAATAATATCCTCCATTGGATGGAGCAACAGTATACCAAATACTGAAATTGAGGTTGCTGCTCAATTTTACCATATCGTGCCATGCGATTGCCAAGTAATTATGCTTTTTTCTATATAAATACAAATGTGTGGATATTAACTGAAATGATCGACTTGATTTCACATGATATCTCACACCTTTTTACGGCAGAGTGTTTTCATTGCGAGACTTGTATTTGTGTACATTTTATGTTTTTGGTGGGATTTCATCTCTTTTTGTAAACAATCATTTGCTACCTCCACGAAGGATGAACATGATCAATAACTTTTCATATGGTTTTCAAAATTGATGCAAGGTACCAATCTAAGGAGAAAAAATTTATTGAAATAAATAACATAAACAAACTTAGCAACATTATATGTAAGTCAAAGGAGGAGTATATACAGTCAACAGGTTCTTCTTCCTAGCCTAGGTATTCTTCCTTTTTTTTCTTCTATGTAGGAAATAATTTTCCTGCGCTTCAGCTACAGATTTCCTCAGAGCCGATTTCATGTCTTTATTGGTAGTTTTAATAGAACTCAATAAGTCTGGACGGTAAATTTCTCTTAGTCGATTATATTCGATTATCGCAGACTCTCTAGCTGTTATAGAAGAGAAGTCTATATTTATCAGGTGTAATCCATCCAGACTCGTCACTCTAGAAAGAGCAACGTATGCTTAGACACATGTGAACACTGATGACCCGAGGTCCATCATCCATTAGTCAAACTCAGTCCCTGGCTTTTCTGTATAGTGATTGCGTATGCGACCGAAAGAGGAAATTGTTCACGATGAATATAAGCCCTGCTTTTAATTTCAAATTTAATTTTTACGGGGCCGAGTTCGTAAAGCTAATTTTTGTTGAAAATCTATCTTTTTGATAATTTCTTTGTTTTCAGGATCAGCCTTTACTCCCTCTATAATACTTATCGAGTCATTGACCAGGCCCAGACTCACGTCAATATTTCGTCTCAACATGACTTTTGCCCCTATTTTAATGACTATATTCTCTTCCAACCCAGCAGTCATGGAAGCATCATCTTCATATTTCTTTATGCATTCACGAGCTCTTTTTTGAGGTATTTGGGGCAGTCTATGCTATCTATGCTGTGAGTTTATTTTCTGGATAGGGAAGAGATTTCAGCATTGTATTGTTCAGCTGCTGGCACATGTTTTTGGTAGGAAGGATACAAAATGTGTCATCAGGGCGATTCGAAAAATATTCGATAATTTAGAGTAATTTTCCTTCATTAGAATTCGAATTGAGACCTATTAATCTGGTCAAGAGTGAACTGCGATCATTTTCGGTGATCACACCTAATCTTATTCTCCCCTGCATTTTTACAACATCAGAATCATTGCGTTGTCTCATGTTTATGGTGAGTTCATCATAGATGAAAAATTCAACCAAAGATTTGTTTCTCCATTCTCGTCACAAGTGAAGAGCTCCATATCTCCTCAATGTAGAATTAAATAGTGAACTATTGCTCGCCGAATGTCATAAGATGACTCAATATTTCCATACATGGAGAATGATAGGGAGTCGAACAAATACGAACCATGCCCAGGGATAGAAAGAATTCGATGACGGGTGGGAATGCCATTTAAATACGATATTTCAATCATTTCTTCTTTTTTCTTCAATAGGTACTCACTATTTCAATATTAAATTAGAAAATTGGTAAACAAGAAACAAAACAGAACAGAGATTCAGCAGATTATTTTTCTATATCAAAAGAAATGAAAAATTTTTGATCTGCGATTTTTTTAATTATAGGATTGGACGATTTAATCTATGCGCCACACACCGTGCCGCTACCACTATTCGATGTAATATATTTAAAATCAATTTTAATATATTCAATTATGGCTATTTTTAATTAATGGAAGCCTATGTCGTGGATACATTATCTATTATTATTTTTTTTCGAACGACTGTCAAAATATTTTCGCAAATTTTCCTTTAAATTGAATAAGTTCCACGAAGAAATAATAAATGGGCGATGTCAACCCAGATTATTGGGTCCATAATGATTAAAAAACATCTATAGATCATAATCGGCATCACTTGGAAGACTGAACCAGGCCATCGGGTCTCTCTCGGTCAAGCAGAGATTGAATTCGAGGAAATATCGCAGGTTATGTATTTTTTATATCTTTTCTAAGATTTGTTTAGACATATAAGAAATACGATTGTTGAAATATTTTTCTGCTGGTGTTCTTTTTCCATTGTTACTGATTCCTGTCCCAAACCCCCTTCCTTTCACCCTTGTCTTCGTTTGGAAATCATTGAATGCAAGAGAGAATGAAGCGGCTAAGCAGCAAAATCTTTGGTACTCTTTATGTACACACGACATTAACACAACATAAACAAACAAGCTATTGCTAGTGCAATAGCGACAGAAACGAGTTTTTCCTCAGGTTTTTCACTCGTTTATTGAATCATATACAAGATAGTATATATATATATATATATATATATATATATATATATATATATATATATATATATATATATATATATATATATATATATATATATATATATATATATATATATATATATATATATATATATATATATATATATATATATATATATATATATATATATATATATATATATATATATATATATATATATATATATATATATATCCTAGAAATCACAAAAGTATTGAGATTTTGGGCCTGAAGAAAAATTTGTTTGAACAGTTACAAAAGATAACAGTCATCAAATCTTGAAATATTCTTCGTAGGTTTCTTTCCGAAAAAATAATGAGGTAGAGTCATAGGTTTTCTCTTCAGTTTATACTGCTCAGAATCTCATTTCATATTTTATTTATTTGTTTATATAAATGTAATATAATTTATAATTAACTGACAATTTTGTCATATTTATATTCAGAGCAGTATTCTATTCGATCGTTCACCACTTCACACAAAGGAAACTATTAATGAGTAACATTCAGTGTTACTTGACTAAGGTCCATACACTGGATTATTCCGGGGAGAAAGCCTCTGACACTACTCGTTGGTACATTGATATCATTGTCTGATGATGCTATAGTATGTATATATTCTGGTAGATTGATATATTCTCATAACATTTAACGTTATCCTAATATATAATTATTCCAGGATATGTTTTGATTATACTCATTGCCTGGCAACGGTATTAATTACCGGGTGATGGATTTATATTTCTTTCATGAAATCAGTTTGATTGCATGAACAGATATATGAGCAACTCGTCGGGGTGAAACCCCTATATATATATATATATATATATATATATATATATATATATATATATATAATCTACAATATAAATATTTCCCCAAATTAGGAGGCCAAAGTAAACCGCACAATGGTGTCTTGTTGCGTATTGTTGGTTGCCTAAAGAATCGTTTCTTAAGGGACGCGGCGGTTCAACTCTTTCTTCCACAGAGGCCGCGTCAGACGTTCAATAATATTGTCAATATTTTGCGATATTGAAAATATTATTGATCGTGTAAGGATGAAATATTGATGGTTTACTTCCATATTTATGGATTGATGTCAATATTTTTGACATAAATATTGACAATATTATTGACCGTTTGAAGCGCTCTTTTAGAGTTCTTTTTATGGCGTTGGAATGAGCGGACTTCTGTTTATGATCGGAGTGGCGGAGGAATACACTTTTAGTGCTTAGTTTTATGTAATTTATGTGGAAGCGATGACTCCTCAAGGGAATGAAAGTGTTCGAAACTTCTGCAAATTCTTCTCAGAGCCATTCAAATGATGTCGTATCGAAGTAGTTTTCCAAGGTGAGGTAGCACTAAGTATGTGCGAAGCTCGATTTCAGAAAACAGATCCTGGATTTTAGAATTTTTGAATTTTTTCTTATTCTGTGGGATAAATAATGACTAAATCCAAAATTTGAAGTATGTGTGTATGCTAGAAGTTCCCAAACAATGTGATGATCAGTGAGTCAGTTATTACAGAAATAGGTAAAAATGGAGAAGTTCGACAGTTTGTAGTTTCTATAATATAGGTAATATGAGTATTCCTTGAATAATGAAGGCACAGCTAGTCTGCTTTATCCACAACAAAGTTATAGAAGGTCGAAAATGCTCTGAAACGCTTCCCGAAAAGGATGGTTACGTTCGTTTACTTTTCACGATGTTTATGTAATTCTGCTTTTTGCTCTACTTGGCGGGGGCACTCCCGTGCCCCCAGATGTTTAAGAAATGACGAAGAGGAGATGATCCAATTCTACTAATAGGGTCCTGCTCCATTTTTTCTACTAATAAGAAAGGAGGATTGCAAATTTGGGATTCTCACAACGATTTAATTTGTTACTATCCATTCATGGAGAACTGTAGGCTTAAAAGCGAATTAACGCGAAGTGGGGTAATTGAAATAATGTTTAGAAGGCATTCATTTTGAATCATCTATGTCAGGAAGTGTTTCAAACATGTACAACTCTGTCAAAGCGATTTGGCGAAAAACGATATGTACCGACTCACTGATGAATCACAAGTGGATGCGCGCGACTACGCCTTGAAGATTACAATACGATTGTATTGTGTTTCGTAGACCTCGTCTTATTACGAAACGTTTATCATTCAGGAAGAGAAAACAACAGTATGTTTGTTAGCGAAAGCTCTGAGGGAAAAGGGAACGCTCTTCATTAAATTCAGAGATGTCAATGTAAGGATCCATGGCAAGCGCCTTATAACATTTTCCCGGATTGTCCTATACTACCAGCCAAAAAGAATGGATGGATTCTGAGATATTTTTTAACTATTTCAAACATACCCGTAGTTGCTACCTTGGACGATTACTGCTCAGCACTAGTAATGAATGACAAACATTTACTTATGATGCGCCACATGATGATGATTTTTGCTGTTTTATGTTTGGCTAAAATATTATCTTTGGAGTTTTTGAGAATGATTTCGGAGTCTATGCCTAACTGTTCAAAATTAGTTTTATTGTGTTTTGGATGCAAATTGTGTTTGAATCCTTTTTCTAATAGATCTTTTTGTGGTTAGGTAAAATCGGTATCAGTTAAATTAGTGAAGAATTCTTAACAGCCGGAAACTATATAACATCAACTGAGGATCCTACCGCAAAATTTCAAAAAGTGGTTAAAAACATAATTTCGACAGCAAAATCATTGATTACAGACAACGAAAAATATAAATTCATTAACTCCAATCCACAATCCCCCGAATTATATTCGTTGATAAAACTTCATAAACCTAATTACCCTATTAGACCTGTTGTTTCTTATGTAATGGCACCTTCTTTCAAACTTTCAAAATTCCTTAACGACTTGCTAATAAAACATTGCAATTTTAAATCTTAATTTTCGGTCGAAAATTCATACGAACTAATTGCCAATATCAAAGATACCATTATATCACCTAATTCCAAACTCATTTCTTTGGATGTTAAGAATCTATTTCCCAACATTCCTCTGAAAGATACGTACTACTTAGTTGAAGAATTATTAGAAAAGAATCAGGTCAATACTATCATTGAATCAGATATTCTTTCATTATTACAAATTTGTTTAAATCAAAATTATTTCCATTTCAATAACAAATATTATACTACTGAAGACGGCTTGATTATGGGCAATCCGTTAAGTCCTTTGTTAGCAGAAATATTCATGAATAACTTAGAGAAATTAATTCATAATCATCCACTCAGTAAATATTGTTTATACTGGTATCGCTATGTAGACGATATCATTATTTGCATCACAGGAACAGATAGACAGTTAAAAATTTTCGAAAATCATATAAATTTATTACATTCAAAAATTGGATTCACAACCGAAATAGAAAGCAATAATTCGATAAACTTCTTAGACGTAACAATTTCGAATGAAAATGGAAAACATGTTTTCGCAGTTTCCCATAAGCCGTCACGCACAGATATTATAATATATAACTGGTCGTGTCATCCGTATCAACATAAAATGTCAGTATTCAATAGTTTTATTCATAGATTGATTAACATTCCGTTATCACCAGAAAATTTCAACAAAGAATTAAATTTGATTAAACAAATAGCCAAAAATAATGGTTACAATCCCAAACTAATAAATAATATTTTAAATAAAAAACAAGTAGAATCCCATTGAATGAAGTTTACCCTGTCGATAAATTGAAACAAAAATTCAACATAACCTACGTTGGCATTAAAGTGAGAAACTGAAATCATTCTTGAGTAGCAATAATTTCAACATAGCTTTCCAAACTAATAATAATTTAGGCAAATATATAAAAATAATAAAACCAAATCAGGTAAAAACAATAAATCAGGCGTTTATAGATTGAATTGCCATGACTGTGATAATTTCTACATTGGTAGAACACATAGAAATTTTAATATTAGAATATCGGAACATAAACGCAGTTTTTCAAATAAGAAGTCAGATTCAAATTACGCGAATCTCTCAGAAAATAATCACTCTTTCGACTCACCGTTTGAAATTTTGCATACAGATAATGAATATTGGAAGGTAGATCTTTGGGAAACTTTAGAAATCAACAAATACAAACACTCAGGTAGACTCAACTTAAACTAAATAATAATCAGATGTTGGTGGCGATAATATTTTTGAAATGAACTTACCAAGCAAACATGCTATTATAAATGAGATAAAAACACAAGGTTTAACTTTAATCTACACTTTATTTGAAAAAATTCGACGACGTTTCGCTGACACAGCAGCTTTATCAAGAATGAAAAATAGAATGAAGAGTATGGTATTATAAACAAATCGTAGAACAAGTTGGATGAATAACAGGAAAATCCACACCGAGCCATTGTACAGTTAGTATGAAAGGTAATAAAAACTAATTAAACAAGTTAAGTAGGGGTGAGTAATTCAAATCTACCTGTTCATTCAAAAGCTTGTCCGAATGTTTGTATCTATTTTTTTCTAATGCTTCTAGGAGATCTAATTTTGAACTTTTATCTCATTTATATCATGGATCTACATCAAGTAACGAACTTACAATTCAAAACATGCTATTATATTTTTCAACTATCAACACTTTCAATTATAAACTATGAAAACAAAAGACATTAACTTTATTAATTAAAATTAAAATTTTAAACAAAAATACGTCAATGGTTACGAGATCATTCGGAGTCACAATTGTGGCAAACATAAGTAACGCTACCTTTGGTGCACTCTTCATGTGCCAACATTTTACATACTGCGCATTGTATCCATTTTTCCATCGGTTTGCTTTCTGAATATGCTGACATACAAACAACGCAGTAGCACTTTCCTTCTGATGATGATTCTTGTTGCGTGTTAGTTTTTTTCTTGTTAGTAGTCTTTCTTCATCTAATCTTTTCTTAACTTGCTTAGCTTTGGTTCGTTCCATTCTGATCTCATATTCTCTTCTTTTTCAGGTGTGTCTGTGTATATTGTAGATTTCCTTGTTTTTCGGCCCCTATTTGTTAATTTTCTTGGAGGCGCTTTTGGTAGTGGTGGTATTGCTTCCGGAGAAAATAAAGGTGGTGTATTCGAAGTACTGACATTTTCCGTTTGATTTGTTAACACAGGAATGGATTGAAAACTTGTAGAAGGTGTTGGTGAAACCCTAACATTACTACTACTACTTTGATATTAGGGTAGTGTAATCAAAAGTGCTGGATTCGCAATAATGTTTCCTTGTTCTTTATCTCTTTATCCAACTCTTCGGGGGGTTCGAGGGTTAAAATGGATGACGACGGTGGTGGCGTTTTATCCCCAGATATACTAGTATTCGGAATAAGACCATCACTTGTCTCGATTGGATTTGGCCTAATTGTCACAAATGCAGGTGCAAAATCGAGTTCAGTAAACAAACTCCGATCTAAAGGAACAACGCCAGAAGTGCGAAAACCAGCTTGAATATTGGATTGTGTAAGAGTAAGCGGTATAGCAGTAGTTAAAATCCCTGGGATGTCGTATATTGTCATTGTTTTTCCGGGGTGGCTACGCATCCATTCATCGCAGGTCGAATTTACAGTTTTCTTCAGTGGACCGAATACAGACTGATCAAGTGGCTGGAGTTTGTGTGAGCAGTGGGGAGGGAAAGATAGCATTACAATACCATTCGTCTGGCAAAAGTCTAGTGCGTTAATGTGTATTTGTGACGCGTGGTGTTCAAGGACAAGTAAAATTTTATACGAAGAAGAAGCTTTTGTATGTTTTTTGAAGAGATCTAGGAAAAGCATAAATGATTCGTCCTGCATCCAGCCTGAAGGATTTGCACTTCCAGCAGATCCTATTGGTCAATCCCTGATAAAGTGATCTTGGTATCGCACACGCGAAAAGACGAAGAACGGAGGAATAGCATTTCCAATGGCATTGACTACAATAGCTACAGCAACTAAAGTACCCCTCTCCGCCGAAGTTACTGAACCCACTTGACGAGCACCACGTCTAGCTATTACTCTGTCGGGTTTTTGCACAGTAGTTATGCCGGTCTCATCAACATTATATATATATATATATATATATATATATATATATATATATATATATATATATATATATATATATATATATATATATATATATATATATATATATATATATATATATATATATATATATATATATATATATATATATATGTTGTGGTTCAAATTATAGCAGTCCATAACATTAGCCAAATTGTCGTAAAAGCATCTACGTTCTTCTTATTAAAACTAGTTGCCCTAGAAAGACTTGTAGCCTGTGCTGCACGTACTGACAAATCAGGATTCTGCCATTTCGTTATCATTCCAAGTCCGAGGTCGTGATAAGCCATATTTGATAGTTACTTCGTATGCCTATTTCATAACATCCTTTTTAGTTAGGCCAAAATATATATCTGCACATCTAATTAAATATTTAGATAACTCAAGCTCTTGTATATATCTGAACAAGGAAGAGTGGTTCAGTCCAATTCTTTCTGCCGCTGTTCTTAACGAAGATTCCGCTTTCACATCTTCATAGGCTTGTTTGTACGTTGATAATTCGGTTCGACCTTTCGTAGTCTTTCTTTGGCGTACCCTTGGCATCTGAGAAACAAGAAAGTTTACTTAATAAATAGTTTCAACCGTTAGCATAAATAATGTTTCAACTGTCCATACCCCATCTTGGTATAAAACGGTTCACAGTAAGAACGATAGTAAATTGAAATAAAAACTAATCATACTACAATATTGTACAAACTTCAATTCAACTGTAACAAAACTCTCAATCATCTAACTATAAACGAAATCATAATATTTGCAAAAATGTAGGTACAAAAATACTTCCGTAAAAAAACACAATGGGGCCTCCTACAAACAACCACAGCGCTCGAAGAGCGACGCAATACTAAAATTCAAGTTTCGACTTATCGCCCGCTTGTACTCCCCTTGTACCCCTCACCACATCACGCACTATTGACGAGATATTCACTTTGTGTCAATCGTCCACCGTTTCAACCGTACCCAGTTTACCCTATATTATTATACACGTAGAAATCTCTAATGTAACCATTGAGTGTAGAAAAAGTCAAAAGAATCATGTTTTGAAAATGACGTCCGTGTTCCGCAATGCATTGCTGTAGTTGATTCTCAAAGTTTTTAATGCAAAGCTTTTGAGGGGAACTTTAGGAGTTACAGGACATATCATTCTGCATTTCATTAATATATCTCTGGAGTATGGCAGATTTCCAAGTAAATTGAAAACAACCACTATCGAGCCGGTGCCGAAGGTCAAAGGTACAAATAGGTCTGATGAGTTTCTACCCAGAAATATTTGAACATGCATTGAAAAGGTCTTAGAATTAACAGTGTAGAAGCAACTCATGGAATATTTGGACACTAGCAACAATCAATCCGATTTCAGAAAACATCATTCTTGTGAAACTGCCCTTCAACTCATAGTTTATAGATGGACCCAGTCCATTGGCAATGGTGAGTTTGTTGTTGTTGCTTTCCTAGACTTACGCAGGGCGTTTGAAACTCTCGATAGAAATAAGTTGGTACGAAAGATGAAAGCGATTGTTATAGATGGTGTAGTATTGAAATGATTTGAGGATTATTTAAATGATCGAAAACAGATTACTAGATTTCAGGATGCTTACTCTGCACCGATAACGACCAAATATGGTATGCCACAGGGGGTGTACTAGGTTAGATTAGAACGATACTCTTTTTGATATATATCAACGATATCAATGCCCATCATGCTTGTGACTTTGTCAAATTATTCGCAGATGATACACTGCTTGCGGTATCACACAAGAACTTAGATACAGCTACTATCAAGAATAACCTCCTTGAAGACAACCTGTAACTATTCTGCAGCCAATGGACTCAAATTGAATGTTCTGAAAACTAAAGCAATGATTCTAACTACACCATTTAGATACAGACAAATAAATCTTGATAATTGTTCACTTTCTATTGATGGTGGGGCCATTGAATTTGTAAGAGAGTTTAAGTACCCTGGTTTTGTGTTGGATAATAGTTTGAACCTTGATGCACACTTCAAATACATAACTAAGGAGATCTCAAAACAGCTTTACTTTTTCACCCGAACTTCCAGACATTTGAGTACAACGGCCAAGGCAACGGTTTATAACACTATACTGCAGCCACATTTTGAT
This sequence comes from Cryptolaemus montrouzieri, assembly GCA_013387265.2. Classification (NCBI taxonomy): domain Eukaryota; kingdom Metazoa; phylum Arthropoda; class Insecta; order Coleoptera; family Coccinellidae; genus Cryptolaemus; species Cryptolaemus montrouzieri. Next base: position 68,250,054 of record JABFTP020000103.1, read on the forward strand.
TATTGTAGTACCTTGTTGTACAGTTTTGATAAAAATAAAATGCTGGGGCTGCAGAAACTCCAAAATAGGGGAATGAGAGTCATCTTAGGTTGTAACCGATTCACACTCATATAATTCATGATTAGTGCACTGGGATGGTTGTCTGTGCGACAAAGATACTACAGATCAGCGATGATATTCGTTTTTAAGATAATCAACAACCTCTAGCTATTTTATCTTGCTGATCTAATCATTTTCAGAGGATCTACTCATGAATACAGTTCAAGACAAGTGAATGACTTTCATTTACCAAAATACAGACTTTTTGCATACCAAATGGTGTTGATGTACAAGGGTCTGCAAGAGATCAACGCACTGCCAAATGAATTAAAATTGATCAAAACTATTTATATCTTAAAATCAAGACTAACTGAGCATATAAGAGCTAGGTGTTATTAGTATCAATAGGTGTATGCTTTTCTTTCTCTCTTCTTTTTTTCGAATACATATTGTTATTTTTCGCTAAACAACATTTGAAATTATATGTATATTAGGATGTATCCTATGAATGAAATAAAGTTTTTATTATTAAAGTTCTGCATCACTCGCTCTAACAAATCGGTGTAGATTGCCCTAATCTCCCTTGTGATGGCTTCTTTCAACTCTTGCAGATTTCGAGGTTTATCGATGTAGATCTTAGTCTTTAGGTTTCCCCACAAAAAAAAAACACAAGTACTGAGATCTGTGGAACGAGGAGTCCACGGCACACTAAAACGAGAGATTACATGACCAGGAGGAATGCGACGCACAACTTCCATTGATACTCTGACTATATGTGTCGTGGTACTATACTGTTGAAATCAAACATTTCTTCAGTTCATTCTTGGTCATCGCAATTCTGGGATGAAAAGTTCTCCAACGTGAAAACATATCGCTCAGAGTTCACAGTTACGGTTGCCCTTTTCTCATCCTCGAAAACATACGGTCCAATCAACCCAAGGCTCATAGCGTACAAAACGGTGACTTTCCTCACTGTGAAGTGGAGATTGATGCAGTTCGCGGGGGTTTTCTGCTGCTCAATATCGGCAGTTCTGTTTATTCACCGAATCGTTTAAATGAAAGTGAGCCTCATCACTCATCATCATTATTGGTTCATTTACATCAACGATAATCATTTGCATTCTCTCGGCAAACTGCTGGCGTTGTGCAAAATCTCCTTCATTCAGGTGCTGGACAACCATCATGCTCTCTCAATCTACTACCAGAATGTTGGTGGTATGAAGTCCAAACTGAAGCATCTCTTCAACACCATTTCACAACACACTTATGACTTTACCGTAATAACTGAGAGTTGGCTCAGTGATTCGATATTGGATGCAGAGATCGTTCCCTCGTCATATTCAGTCTTTCGATGTAACAGAAATGCGGCTATAAATTCAAAAGCGAGCGGTGGCGGAGTTCTTATTTTCCGGTTCGTTCATCCATAGAAGCTCATGTTTTCAAGCAATCGGTCGCGTAGATCCTTGAATTTTGGTGAGGGTCGAATTTCTATCCTTTTTCCTCTTCATCTCGCTTGTTTTACATCTCCTTGGTTTGTCCTGGGGTTCTACTGGTTGGTTATCCTCCTTCTTTTATGTTGTGGCAATCGGTAGACACTGTGGAGCACTTATTTGTACTGTTCAGATTCATCGTGGGCGGAACTTATATTCCTCATAGATCAAGTGAAGCTACCTACTTTGCACACAGTCAGACAATAGAAGAGATTTTCTATATCCTATCCGGATACTAAGTTTTGCTTGTGTGGTGATTTCAATGTTTCAGAAGCATCCTGGAAAGGAAATGAATTCGTTCTTTGTGCAGAGAGTGGTGCCGCGAATTCATTGTCTGATTGCTCAAGTTTTTTCAATTCGAGTCAGGTAAATAAAATAAAGAATAGTCGTTTTGTTGGGTCTTGTATTTACTGATATCGTAAGTATGTGTAAGTATCTGCCCAGCAAATAACTTAATTTTCGAGAATTCTATCAATCATACGGCATTGGAAATATCTGTACCATTTTTTCTGAGTGGAACGGACTTGAATTTTGATCTTCAACAGTTTGAATTCAAGAAAGGAGATTATATCGGACTTAATTCATATCTGGCGTCTTGTGACTGGTCTTTTCAAGATCAAAAGGTGAATGAATATATTTTCAAATTATATTATAACCTATATGTAGGATTGTATCGATTCATCCCCTTGAAAATAATTACTCCTGGTAAGTTTCCCGTATGGTATTCCAGAAGGCTGATTAAACTCGTGCAGAAGAAGAGGATACATAAACGCTATAAGCAGTATGGATCGAGATCAGATTATGCGAATTTTTGCTTATTACGCTCCGAGTGCCATAAGTTAAATGAGAAATTGTATCTATCTCACATAAAAGATATTGAAAATAAAATTTCATCTGATACACAGTATTTTCGGAAATATTGAAATATTCGAGTTCGAAAAGCAAATCTCTAGGTCTTCCTGCAAGAATGGGGTATGATGGAGCATCTAGCTCAGATGGGAATGATATTGTCAGTATGTTCGCGAATTTCTTTTCTGGTGTCTATGGTAGTGATGTGATCTGTACAATCTCAATAGTACCGTTAATGCATCAGCTTGTGAATTTTCTACTTCTGAGGTTTGTGAACTGTTGATGGGACTGAAGGTGAATATGGGCCCGGAGTTCCTCGTACGTTTTGAAAAATTGTGCTACAACTTTGGGAAACCCAACTGAAATGTATAATAACTCTTTGAAAGCAGGTTATTTTCCAGACAGATCTGTGGTTTCAAATTATAGAGGAATAGCCATACAATCAACTATTCCTAAGTTGTTGGACTCTTTAGTTTGTAAATACTTATCGTGGAAGTTTATATCTATGATTGTGCCTCAATAGCGCAGTTTTATGAAGGGCAAGTCCACAGTTCCTAATTTACTTTTATATGTTGATGCAGTGATTAAATATTTTGAGTCGGGACACCAGATGGATGCTGTGTATACAGACTTCAGTGAGGCGTTCGATCGCGTGAATCATAACTTACTGTTGGCTAAACTCTCGGCTTTGGGAGTATCTGGTCCACTGCTGGCGTGGTTGCGCAGTTTTCTTTGTGGTCGAATACAGATTGCAAAATATAAAAACTATTTCTCGAGTCCTATACCGGTGACATCTGGTGTTCCTCAAGGGTCACACTTGGGTCCATTCTATTCAATATTTTCGTTAACGACATAGCATCCATTATTTCGACAAATTTTTTATTATTTGCTGATGATGTAAAGATTTTTTCACGAATTGAATCATTGGACGATTGTGAACTGCTACAACAGCAGATTTCACAGTTTCAGGCGTAGGCCGAGAAAATTTTTTGTATCTAAACCTCCGGAAATGCAGTGTAATCTCATTTTCTAGAAAAAAAGACGATATTTTATTCGACTATCGTATGGGCACTGAATTGCTTGGTAGGGTATAGAATGTTAGAGACCTCGGTGTTCTCGTGGACAAAAAACTAACTTTTAAAGAGCATGTTGTAGATATATCCCGAAAAGCCTACAAAAGCCTTGGATTTTTGATCAGAAACTGCGCATCTTTTTCAGAGTCTAACCTGAAGAGGATTTACTGTGCGTTCAGTAATGAAATATGCCTCCCCGGTCTGGTCACCCTTTTACAATGTCGACTCCAATATATTGGAGAAGATACAACGCAAGTTTCTCAAATACTTGTTATATAGGAGACGTTCACCTTCGCCAATTACTGGGCAGTTAATAAGTGCGAAAGGTGCAGAGCTTTGTATTGGATTAGTCGCGTAGGAGGATTGCGGATTTATGTTTCCTTTTTAAACTAATAAACGGCCTTGTTGACTGCCCTGATCTTCTGCAGTGCATTCCCTTTAACCTGCCTGGTAGACTACCAAAAAAACTTCCTTATTCAGAGTCACTACCAGTAAAACAAATTATGCTAGTAGATCATTCTTGCATCGCACACTGTCAGTCGCAAATTCAGTCTGTGATAGCATAAATTTTTTTCCCCAAGTCATTGGCTAATTTTAGGACATCTGTTGCTCTACAGCTTAGAGAATGTTAGGAAGTTGTAATTCTCAATTTTCTGTTTTGAAATATTATGTCCTCATTTGTTGTGTCTTTTCTGTTTTACATTCTACTCTACAAATATTCTTTACAAAGAAATGTATAATAATAATAATAATAATGAAGGACGGAACATCACAAACAGATAGGTGCAGAAAATGCCATATAAGATCGGAGACGATACAGCATATTACGTCCGGATGCGAACAACTGGCCAATACATATTATCTTCACAGGCATAATCAAGTGTGCAACATTATCCATCAGAAACTTGCACACAAGTACGGACTTCTGAATACATTCCAGCCATATTACAAGTATCAACCGGCGCCCGTATTGGAAAATGACTCTATCAGATTATACTACGATAGGCCTATTATCACTGACAGAATGGTGACGAATAATAGGCCGGACATAGTGGTGTATGATAAGAGAGCCAAGACAGCAATGCTGGTGGATGTCGCCATACCAAATAATAAAAACGTGCTGAATAAGTTCCAGGAGAAAAAGTCCAAATACACAGACCTTGCTATTGAGATCAAGCAGATGTGGCACCTCGACAAAATAGATATCGTTCCTGTCATCGTATCCTCGACTGGTTTAATACCCAAAACTTTGCATGATAGCCTTAAGAAATTAGAATTGCATAAGAATACCTATATAGAAATGCAAAAAGCTGTAATTCTTAATACATGTAGGATAGTTAGGAAATTTATGTCAAGTATATTGTAATCGAGCCTATTCCCTTTGATTGTTAAATCTGGGAAAGGTAAATTATATCCAGCTACTAGCTGAGATAGTGCATAAGTCCACGATAATAAATAATAATAATAGTATTGGTTATTTTCCTATACAATTTTGTGTGTACATAAGTTGTAAAAACCAGGTTATTGACAATAAACTCAGAAAATAAATATAAAACTGCAAAGTCATATGACTGTCTGCAGTGTACTCATCTAATTTTACTTGAGTAAACCTAACACATATGAAGTAGTTAAATAAATAAATGAATAAAATGAAAAGACCATGAGCTTATAGGGGTGAAAGCAGAGGTCTTGGTGTAACATTCAGCTAACAGACTACTCATTTGGAGTGCTACAGCTCGTTTTCGGACGGAGCGCCCAGGGCTTTGAATTACAGCTTGTGTCACTCTTTTCAAGGAAGCTGGTGTCCTTACACTTCGGGGACGACCTTTAGGTTTCAGATTCATTGCAGTCGTTCTGAATGTTCAAGCGCTAGCGAAAGCGCCGCTGCACGACGATGACAAACTCTCCCGCTTTTAAATTCTCTTCAACTGCGAATGCACGGTGTTCTCTTTTTCAGATAATCGTTGTGAACTAAATGGTAACTACTCCAGAGTCGAATGACCTCAGCCGCTCTCCTCTACTCACCGTTACGTGTACTTCCCGTTCCAAAAACGCCCTTCCATTACGCATCATCCTGTACAGTATAGCGTCGATTATCCGAACGTCGGTCAACCGAACTGCTATCCTAATCTTTTTTCTTGAGCGTTGATTGTAGTCAACCCATGTTTTATTATAAACTGTCTGTACCTTAAATGCTGTTTTGTGTTGTTCCTATCTGCTATGGTAATAAAAGATAAATTACAATCAGTAATCGAATCAATTTGTTTTTATTGGTAGATTGAAATTTATACATACAAAGGTATATGAAAATCAGAGAAATTCGATTATTCAAACGAATCGATTTTCAGAACGCGCATGTCCCCTAACTACTTCGGATAATAGACGCTCTACTGTTAATTTAAATCATTTCCGCCAGAATGATTCAGTAGCACTGCACAAGACTGAAAACTTTTATATTCAACATTGGAATTTACAAAACAATCGAATACTGTTTCATGTCTAAGCATCAATAGACCATTTCCTTTTCAAACATTCAGGAGGAAATATTTTGTAGTAGACTAAACACATTCGCAAATAAGGTACCCCAGGCAATTAACGCCCATATAACTTAAAATATATTTTTTTTAAATGAATGCTTTTGAAGTGGACCCAACCTTGTCATGTGAAAATTAAACATATATTTATGAATTGAAAAATGATAGTTAAGAAGTGTAATTATTTAAAACTTCCTAGCTAATAACGTAATATTAAAACCCTTAATTTGAGCGTTATTAAAAATACTATGTTGATTAGAAACCGAAATTTTGTGTTTAAATAATCCAATGAAACATAAGAGTCATTCATAAATTTATGTAGTAGATAGCAAGGAATGTAGCAAATCAACATTTAATATAAAAACTTTGATATTTCTTAACACGCACAAAGTAACTTGAAACTTTTAATTGTAATCATTTTTCACAGAACTTTAAGTTCTTACATCAACAATTATAAAAATAATAGCATAGCGAATGTTAATATACATATAAAATATATTATGTTTGAACATAAAATGGGCGTTATTAAACGATAATGCTCAATAGCGCCCTGAGGTAGCAGGAAAATCATGCCCAACAATATTCTGTAAAATGAGTACATACTTATTAACGAAATACTTTGCTGTAAGAAAAGGCAAGGACAGAATAATAAAATAAGTGAATTTGAGATGATACTGAATTCAGATTTTGGACATGTATTTTTATTGAAGATTTAATGATACAATGTAGAAATAAGTAGGTATGCGTTATTAGAGCAGAATTACTACAGAATCAAATTAAGTATCTACTACTTTCTCAATGGTGTAAGGAAGGCCAAAGGCGCCCTCGTATGGTAATAGCTCCTACCGCTCATTTGACTGGGCGAGTTAAGGTTTTTGGTATTCGAAAGTTTTTGCATCAAACTACACAAATTCTCTTGTGGTGAAATAGATATGGTCAATCTATATTCCACTTGAATATTGTTTCTTAGTTTTCATTCTGACATAAGTTATTTAATCGCAACATTTAAATGTACGCTCGTTCTTTTAGTTTAATGAAGCCTCGTTGAAGGTAATTTGCCAATTCTATCACAATTTATTAAACCAAAAACTCAATTCACCAAAAGATGGAAGAACTTCTGGCTCCTGAAAGATTTGATATCGATCCCGACTCGCCGATTGCTGCAATCGAATGAGAACATTGGTACAGAAGATTCCTCAATTTCGCATTCGAGAGATCAGACTCTGAAAAGTTGAAGCTCCTGTTCAACTATATATCGTCAATGCCTACCGTAACGCAGAACGTGTCGGGACTTGTTCAGTTTGTCACGATGTTTTGATTTAGAGATATAGGCCATATTTCATGGCTGGCGATATTCGACCCAGGTACATTAGCTCCTTCAATTGAGAATGATATTCAGCAGTGGCATTAGTAATTTGACTCTTAAAAATGGACCTCAGTAGGTCCAGGTAAATTTGAAGTTAATAAAAAGCATATAGTGATCCGTTAGAAAAGACTTAACAATCGAAGGAGATATTCAAATAGTTTCAAACTTGGTTCTGACGAATATGTGATCCAGTAGCGACTTTCGAGTCGCAGATACTCTTGTAGGTTTATTTATAAACGAGGTGAATAAAAAACTACCCAGTACACTCAAAGAATAGTGAAGATCATTTATTTCATTTGGATAATTTCTTTCCAAGAAATCTATATTAATGTCGCCAATAAACACCTCTACATTCTGTTTGATAACTTCTGAAAAATAGTTCCTCAATTTCGTTGTATAAGGATTCTTATTTATCGCTGAAGGCCTATATGAAGCTGTCAATACCACCGTAACATTCCTCAAAGTGAAAGCAATTCTGAGTAAATTTGTTTCTGATAAAGTTTTAATGTTACTGTCATACTCAAAAAAATCCTTTATATAAATTGCAATTCCGTCATTTTGATTGAAAGTTACTTTTTTGATTTCCGTATTTCCTGAAATATTGGCTGAATCAACATCAAGATTTCTACAATTCAAGCAATGGCATCTGAATCACCCCCTGTCCTTCTACAAATCCTTTTTGTCCCATCACTGGAAGCTTACCCAGAGTTTACTCATATTTACACGGATGCCTCAAAGTCGAACGAAGGAGTTTCATCTGCTTTTCCCTCAGAAGACTCATCACAAGGCTTTAAACTGTCTCCACTCTGCAGTATCTAGAGAGAGCTGTTTGCAATTCTTCAGGCGATCAATTTTACCATGCCAGCAGGCATTCAAAAAACCCTGATAATAGCTGATTCACTCAGCTCTTTACAGGTAATGCAGCAGGTCTATTCAGACTATCCATTGGTTACACGAATTGAAGAGCGAATACACTCAGCCACAGAAATGATCAAGAAGATTCGGTTTATTTGCGTTCTGAAACATGTAGGAATCTCTGGCAATGAATGTGTCGAAAGAATTGCAGGAGAAACGATGGACGAGAGGGCAATTATAGTGCAAAAGGAAGTATTACACTTCGATTTCAAAAACTTCGTGAAGACTGTAGTCCTGAATTCGTGGAGGGCAAAATGGCAAACATCTAGGACTAAACTGAAAGAAATCAAGGACTTAATCACACCGTGGAAAACCACGCCACAAACGAGACAACATCAGGCGATCCTAACAGGTACACTCACGAACACCTTATGAGCAGAGAAGCGGAGAAATTGTGCGAAATATGCAGCATTCCAATGTCTATTAAACTAAATTAATGTCGCCAGTAAACACCTCTACATTCTGTTTGATAATTCTTGAAAAATAGTTTCTCAATTTCGTTATATAAAGATTCCTATTTGTCGCTGAAGGCCTATATGAAGCTGTTAATCCCACCGTAACATTCCTCAAAGTGAAAGCAATTCTGAGTAAATTTGTTTGTGATAAAGTTTTAATGTTACTGTCATACTCAAAAAAATCCTTTATATAAATTACAATTCCGTCATTTTGACCGAAAGCTACTTTTTTGATTTCCGTATTTCCTGAAATATTGGCTGAATCAACATCAAGATTTATACATTTTAAGCAATGGCATCTGAATCACCCCCTGTCCTGCTACAACTCCTTTTTCTACCATCACTGAAAGCTTACCCAGAGTTCACTCATATTTACACGGATGCCTCAAAGTCGAACGAAGGAGTTTCATCTGCTTTTCCCCTTAGAAGACTCATCACAAGGCTTTAAACTGTCTCCACTCTGCAGTATCTAGAGAGAGCTGTTTGCAATTCTTCAGGCGATCAATTTTACCATGCCAGCAGGCATTCAAAAAACCCTGATAATAGCTGATTCACTCAGCTCTTTACAGGTAATGCAGCAGGTCTATTCAGACTATCCATTGGTTACACGAATTGAAGAGCGAATACACTCAGCCACAGAAATGATCAAGAAGATTCGGTTTATTTGCGTTCTGAAACATGTAGGAATCTCTGGCAATGAATGTGTCGAAAGAATTGCAGGAGAAACGATGGACGAGAGGGCAATTATAGTGCAAAAGGAAGTATTACACTTCGATTTCAAAAACTTCGTGAAGACTGTAGTCCTGAATTCGTGGGGGGCAAAATGGCAAACATCTAGGACTAAACTGAAAGAAATCAAGGACTTAATCACACCGTGGAAAACCACGCCACAAACGAGACAACATCAGGCGATCCTAACAGGTACACTCACGAACACCTTATGAGCAGAGAAGCGGAGAAATTGTGCGAAATATGCAGCATTCCAATGTCTATTAAACTAAATTAATGTCGCCAGTAAACACCTCTACATTCTGTTTGATAATTCTTGAAAAATAGTTTCTCAATTTCGTTATATAAAGATTCTTATTTGTCGCTGAAGGCCTATATGAAGCTGTTAATCCCACCGTAACATTTCTCAAAGTGAAAGTAATTCTGAGTAAATTTGTTTGTGATAAAGTTTTAATGTTACTGTCATACTCAAAAAAATCCTTTATATAAATTACAATTCCGTCATTTTGACCGAAAGCTACTTTTTTGATTTCCGTATTTCCTGAAATATTGGCTGAATCAACATCAAGATTTATACATTTTAAGCAATGGCATCTGAATCACCACCTGACCTGCTACAACTCCTTTTTCTACCATCACTGAAAGCTTACCCAGAGTTCACTCATATTTACACGGATGCCTCAAAGTCGAACGAAGGAGTTTCATCTGCTTTTCCCCTTAGAAGACTCATCACAAGGCTTTAAACTGTCTCCACTCTGCAGTATCTAGAGAGAGCTGTTTGCAATTCTTCAGGCTATCAATTTCACCATGCCAGCAGGCATTCAAAAAAACCCTGATAATAACTGATTTACTCAGCTCTTTACAGAGTATGCAGCAGGTTTATTCAGACCATCCATTGGTCACACGAATTAAAGAAGGAATACACTCAGCCACAGAAATGACTAAGGAGATTCTGGTTATTTGGGTTCTGTCACATGAAGGAATCTCTGGCAATGAATGTGTCCAAAGAATTGCAGGAGAAACGATGGACGAGAGGGCAATTATAGTGCAAAAGGAAGTATTACACTTCGATTTCAAAAACTTCGTGAAGACTGTAGTCCTGAATTCGTGGAGGGCAAAATGGCAAACATTAAGGACTAAACTGAAAGAAATCAAGGACTTTATCACACCGTGGAAAACCACGCCACAAACGAGACAACATCAGGCGATCCTAACAGGTACACCCATGAACACCTTATGAGCAGAGAAGCGGAGAAAGTGTGCGAAATATGCAGCGCTCCAATGTCTATTAAACTAAATTAATGTCGCCTATAAACCCCTCTATATTCTGTTTGATAATTCCTGAACAATAGTTTCTCAATTTCGTTGTATAAAGATTCTTATTTATCGCTGAAGGCCTATATGAAGCTGTTAATCCCACCGTAACATTCCTCAAAATGAAAGCAATTGTGAGTAAATTTGTTTGTGATAAAGTTTTAATGTTACTGTCATACTCAAACCAATCCTTTATATAAATTACAATTCTGTCATTTTGATTGAAAGTTACTTTTCTGATTTCCGTATTTCCTGAAATATTGGCTGAATCAACATCAAGATTTCTACAATTCAAGCAATGGCATCTGAATCACCCTCTGTCCTTCTACGAATCCTTTTTCTCCCATCACTGGAAGCTCACTCATATTTACATGGATGCCTCAAAATCGAACGAAGGAGTTTCATCTGCTTTTCTCTCAGAAGACTCATCACAAGGCTTTAAACTGTCTCTTCTGCAGTATCTAGAGAGTCCTGTTTGCAATTCTTCAGGCAATCAATTTTAACATGCCAGCAGGCATTCAAAAAACCTTGATAACAACTGATTCACTCAGTTTTTTACAGGGTATGCAGCAGGTCTATTCAGACCATCCATTGGTCACACGAATTAAAGAGCAAATGTTCTCAGCTAGCGAAATTACCAAGGAGATTCAGTTTATTTGGGTTCTGTCACATGTAGGAATCTCTGGCAATGAACGCGTCGAAAGAATTGCAAGAGAAACTATGGACGATAGGGCAATTATAGTGCAAGAGGAAGTATCACAAAAACTTCCGTGAAGACTGTAGCTCTGAATTCGTGGGAGGCAAAATGGCAAACTTAAAGGACTAAACTGAAATAAATCAAGGACTTTATCACACCGTGGAAACCGGCCATACAAGGTACACCCTTGAGTAACTTATGAGCAGAGAAGCGGAGAAAGTGTGCGAAATATGCAGCGTTCTAATGTCCGTTAAACATTTCTTAGTGGAGTATCCATTGTTTATAGAGCAACGTCTGAAATATAATATTGGCGATGATTTGAAATCAGTGCTCGGAGAAAATTGTTCTCTTGAAAATATTTTTAGTTATATAAGAGAAATTGATTCGATAAACAAACTGGGATATCATAATTGACAAACCCTTATAGTCCTTATTGCTCTGTAAAGTATCTAAAACATAATTTTTGACTTGTAACTTTCTGCACCGTTGCTAATAATACTAGTAGTTGTTGGAGCAACGTATATCTGAATAAAAAAAAGCAATGCCATATCAATTTTTTCTGGACTAGGTATTGAATAAAACTTCGAAAGTTATAGAAACTACTCTATTAACTGAGGGATAAGGACATAACACAAAGTTTTTAATTCATTTATATTATTTAAAGACAATAAAATAATTTTATACAATATAAAAGGTCACAGAGAGTCATGAACCCAATCATTGGCTAGTGAAAATATACCCTGAAATGATGCAAACAAATTAGTAGAACGAATTTTAAAAAATTCTGTTTTTTCCGACTTCCATCACTGTTGCTATAAACTAAAGGTCGTCCTTTTTGAGACGAAAACCATTGATGAAGATCTGAGAGTTCACCAAATCCATGTTGATTTTTCGTTTGTACCAAACATTCATAGACTGAATCTGGAATGAGTCCAGTGATTTTATATGATTGGTAACGTTCGCCAGTTGCTGAGTTATAACGCTGGGTAGGTTTGACTAGGAGATCATGCCATTGGCCTGGATATTGATAAGTGGCGTTTATCTGAAATAGAAATTTACATTGAAATATTTTTGTTACTTGTATTTTGTCTTTTGAAGAATTCGAAACACTGTTTTCTAATTTATGAATCATTATATCAGATGAAACAAAGTCGATATGCTCCAGAATTTCATAAAGAATCGAAAAATATGTTTTCAAATTTTTGAATTATGAGCAAAAGTATAAGAATAGATTTTAAATAAAATTGGTGCAATTATATTAAAGAGGAATTATACTCCTATTAAGTTTGGTTTGGTTTGCCTTTGCATTCCAATTTTTGAATGCAGGAGGCAGTTAGTCTCTTTTCTTGCAAACCATTAAACGAATTCAAGATGCGTCGATAACGTGTGCTAAGCATTGATATAAGAATTCAAAGCAGAAATAAATGTAAATGAAAAACACAAATTGTTTTGTTTGAAGTAATGGAATAAGAAATTTAGATCAAGTGTTCATGCGGACGACATCACTAGGGATGCAACATCGCTCATGAAAAACATCGATATGACAACATCGATGTTTAGAAAACTGCAACATCGATGTTAGAAACATCGAAGTTTATGAACGATTTTATTTATTTCGACGTTCTTCTTCAAAATATATCCTAGAATGATTATACAGGGTGCTTCAACGAAAACTAAGCAGAGGCTATATCTACCAAGATATTCATTTCTGATCAAAACGCAAAAACAGGTCAATTTCTGTTTCAAGAGAGACAACTTTTGGAGTACAAAACTTGCCTGTAACATCAACCCCCTAAGCGGGGGTTGCAATCCCTGAACATTTTGAATAGGGAAGATGGGTCGAATGATGACTCAAAAGAAAGGCGGGTTCTTCGTCTACATCGCCTTGAACGAATTTCCATTTTTAATTGAAAACTGTAGAAGATACAGGGTGAGCAACTGAAAGATAGGGAAGACTATTTCCCTGAGACTATTCAAGTTTCAGTAAAGTAAAATTGAACAGATCCATGCTGATCAATGGCAGTCATCATCAAGCACCATCCTCATCTCGAATTTCAACCCATAGAGCAGGGGTGACCACCCTTGAAAATTTGGAAGAGGGTAGATGGGTCGAATGATACCTCGAAAGAAAGGTATTATCTTTGTCTGCATCCCCGTGAACGAATTTTCATTTTTGATTGAGAACTGTAGAAGATACAGAGTGAGCTACTGAAAATTAGAGGAGACTATCTATTGCCCTGAGCTACAAGTATAAGCACAAAAAATGGAACAGATTCATTCAAGATCAAAGGCTTTCATCTTTGATCTAAATGAATCTATTTCAGTTCAACTAACACTCCAATAGTCTTGGGGCGATAGTCTTCTCTATTTTTCAGTGGCTCACTCTGTATCCTCTACAGTTTTCAATCAAAAATGAAAATTCTTTCACGGGAATGCAGACAAAGATAATACCTTTTTTCGAGTTATCATTCGACCCATCTACCCTGTTCCAAATTTTCAAGGGTTGTCACCCCTGCTCCAGGGTTGAAATTCGAGATGAGGATGGTACTTGAAGATGACTGCCATTGATCAGCATGGATCTGTTCCATTGTACCTCACTGAAACTTGAATAGTCTCAGGGAAACAGTCTTTCCTATCTTTTAGTTGCTCATCCTGTATCTTTTACAGTTTTCAATAAAAAATAGAAATTTGTTCAAGATAATATAGACAAAGATACCACCTTTATTTAGAGTCATCACACGACCCATCTTCCCTATTCAAAATGTTCAAGGATTGCAACCCCCGCTTAGGGGGTTGATATTCCAGGAAAGTATCGTACTCCAAAAGATGTCCCCCTTGAAACAAAAATTGACCTGTTTTTGCGTTTTGATCAGAAATAAATATCTTGGTAGATATAGCCTCTGTTTAGTTTTCGTTGAAGCACCCTGTATATTATTATAACGTTAAATGTTATGAAAATTTCATCATTTTTCAGGAAAACGTTTCATAAAGTATATTAATAACAACTGTCAAATTTTCGAATTCCAAAAATGAATTTATTCGAATATGACTCTGATGATGATATATAATATATATATATATATATATATATATATATATATATATATATATATATATATATATATATATATATATATATATATATATATTCTTTTGAAAAGAGAGGATTTACAAAAATTCAAATAATTGTATTTACAATAAATGCTTATATATATAATTTTGGTGTGTGTCAGAAAAAACACAAGTGTGAGCTCAGGAAATGTAACAGGGTAACCATACTATCTTGTATATGATTCAATAAACGAGTGAAAAAACCTGAGGAAAAAACTCGTTTCCCTGTTGCTATTGCACTAGCAATTGCTTGTCTGTTTATGTTCTTCTAATGTCGTGTGTACAAAAAGAGTACCAAAGATTTTTCTGCTTAGCCGCTTCATTCTCTCTTGCATTCCATGATTTCCAAACGAAGACAAGGGTGAAAGAAATGGGGTTTGGGACAGGAATCTGTATTAATGGAAAAAGAAAAAAAAAACCAGCAGAAAAATATTTCAACAATCATACTTCTTATATGTCCAAACAAATCTGAGAAAAGTATAGCAATCAAGGTGACTAAAGGACTAAGGAGATAATAAAAAAAATACATAACTTGCGATATTTCCTCAAATTCCATCTTTGTTTGACCGAGAGGGCCCCGATGGCCAGGTTCAGTCTTTCAAGTGATGCCGATTATGATCTATAGATGTTTTAGAATCATTATGGACCCAATAATCTGGGTTGACATCGCCCATATATTATCTCTTCGTGGAACTTGTTTAATTTTAAGAAAAATTTGCGAAAAAATGTTGACAGTCGTTTGAAAAAATATGACATTTGTCAAATGGATGCGAATCTGGACTACCTATAGAAGACACCTGAAAATATTGGAAAAATACCATCAGCGCTGCCTACGAAAAATTCTGAACGTCAAATGGCAAGACCGTCGCACTGACATCAGTATCCTAGACGAGGCGGAATCCACCAGCATTGAGGCAATAATAATGAATCACCAACTCCGATGGTCTGGTCACGTCGCTAACATGCCGAATGAAAGACTGCCGAAACAACTCATGTACTCTCAGCTCAAAAATGACCAACGATCACAACAACGATACAAAGATGTCCTCAAACGTAATTTGAATAGCTGTGGAATCTCCACCGGGAGGCATCACACTGAGATGCGACGACAAAGAAAACAGCGAGCAAATATAAGAGCAGGTAATAACCAGCTGCCAGGGGATATCAATCAGCTTGTATGTGACCAGTGCGGTAGGGTCTGTGGCTCTCGAATTGGACTATTTAGCCATGCCAGAGTACACAACGCGCAGCACTAGGAAAAAGAAAATTGGAGGACATTCATACTCGAATTCGAGTGAATGCCGATGATGAAGATGATGATGATGATTTCTTGGAGAAGAATTTCAAAATTTGCACTCAAGATCGTTTAGATGCAGGACCATCTGATTCTCACACATTCATATTATCTGATTCAGGTAACGTTGCAAAGAAAACTATTTCTGGGCCAGTTGATTATGAATTTGATGATAAGGTAAACAACTTAAATGAAGATAGGAATATTATTTTGAAAACTACATTCATATAATACACGAAGTCTAGTCTTCAAACAACAAGAGAACTGTTATCATAATTATGTAGAATGACCTCCTTCCTTTAATATGATCACATCTTTATTACCTAATTCAGATCTTTACATATCTATTAAAAAATAAAACGCATGAAATGTACTTATGAAATGAATAAATTTATAATGTTTTGTTATTACGAAATAACAAATAATGAAACAAATAAAAACTAAATAATATGTTCGAAGAAAAATTTCCCAATTGCAATACTTCAGAACAAAGCATTACGAATCAAAGACGGTATATTGAAAATATAAATTTTATATCTGAATCAGAATCGAAATCAATTGAAAACAACATTCAACAAGAAGAACATTTAAATACTGAAATTTTAGATGGAAATCCAGTCCCATTCATAAAAAGCATCGAAAATAAATCAGAAAATTTGTCTAAAAATATTGATAACAAAGATATAGAAAATTTATTTCTCAATCAAACGAATTTATTTGAAAATATTGACCCAACTATGAGAACTAAACTTCCTAAAATTCATTATTCAAAGAAAAACTTGTGTCTTTTGACTGTATATTGTACCTTTGCTAGCTATACTGCTCTCTTCTATAATTTTATCCATCACGATATTGAAAAGTGTAGTAGAAAGGGGATCTCCCTGTCTCAGGCCTTTATCAACACAGAATGATTCCGACAAATGTCCGCTCATCTTAACTTTATAGGTGGTATCCGTCAATGTCATTCTCACCAGCCTTATCAGTTTGCCTTTTATTTTTAGTTCATCCATTGCTTCATATGTATATTTTCTTATTATTCTATCATAAGCCGGTTTATAATCGATGAAAAGCATATGGAGTATCATGTTTTGATCAATAGTATTATCTATAATTTGCTTTAACACAAAAATCTGATCCATGACTGATCTATTTTTTCGGAACCCACACTGATACTGTCCTAGCTTTGGTTCTATTATTTCGTTTAGTCTATTTTTGATAGATATCGCCATAATCTTGTAGATGCTATCCATTAAGGCAATCCTCTATAGTTCTCGCAATTGGTCGTATCCCCCTTCTTGTGCAACGGACATATTAGAGCTTCCTTCCACCTACTTGGCATTTTCTCCTCTTCCCAAACTTTAGATATTATAAAATATATATTGTCCTCCATTTCTTGTCCCCCTTTCTTCAACATATCCGCCGTGATGCCATTTCCACCTGGCGCTTTGTTGTTTTTAAACAATTTTATGATTGATCTTATTTCTTCCTTATTTGGTGGTTCCTCATACGCTTCATTTAGGAAGGCCCCTTCATCGTTCGCATTTTCACTAGTCTCTTCACTTTCCTCGTCTAACAACTCTCTGAAATTCTCACTCCATCTCTTCAAACTTTCTTCTATTCCTCCTACCAACTGCCAGTTTTTGTCTTTGCAGAATAATATTTTATTTTGCTGATATTGCCTCCTCTGATATTGTATATTTTTATAGAATTGTCTCGTCTGTTTTCGTATATAGTTGTTTTCCAGATTTTCCATTTCAGTCTCTATATATTCTCTTTTCTTTCTCTTTTGATTGCATAAATGAGCTTACTGAGAATGTTCTTCCAAAGCAACTTGTTAAAGTAATGAATATTCATACACTTCATCTGATTATGAATACATCGATACTTTGAAACAAAAACTTTCAGTATACTCCATTAGACTACACACAATCAATTCAGATAGAAAATTCCAAAACAAACTATTCAAAAATAATGATAAAAAATTTTTACAGAATTATTTTAGGTTCGAATGAAAATATTTCTGGAAATAGAGTTCCTAAAATTGGTATTCTGATTATTGGTCTTCAATACATGTGATTTGAAAAATTTTTCAAACGAAGATATAGCATCAGTTATTAAACACACAAACAAAAATTGGAAATCTCCAGGTGTTGATGGTATTCATAATTTATTTAGCTGAACATTTTTCATTTATAATAAAGAACCCCGCAGCTACTCCTTCATTTTTCACACAAGGAATTATTTATTTCAAACCGAAAAGCGCTAATACTGTTGATCCATCTCAATATAGACCAATTACTTGCCTTTCAACAATATATAAAATTCTAACTGCATGTATTACCCAAAAAATTTATGCACATTTGGAGAATTATAATATTCTTTCCGAACAACAAAAAGGATGTAGAAAAAACATCTTGGTACTAAATAGCAACTTGTAATTGATTGTGTTGCTTTGAATCAAGCTCAAACTAAGAAGAAAAATATTCCTACAGCCTTCATTGAATACCAAAAATCTTTCGATAGTTCTCCTTATTCACGGCTTAAGAAATATTGAAAATTTATAAAATTGATAAGACACTTCGTCTTTCTCTTGAATTCGTAATGAAAAATTAGAGAACCAATCTTCATTTAAATATTTCAAAACAATCGTTAACATCTGAAGTAATTCCGATCAAAAAGACATTTTTCAAGGTGATTCTTTAAGTTTGGTTTTGTCTTTTCCATAATCCATTATCTCATGAATGCTACTAGTTTTGGCTTCAAAATAAAGATCAACTGAATTCAAATTAAATCACTTAATTTATTTAGATGATATTAAATTATATGCCGGAACTAGATCTCATTTGAAAAGTCTACTTAAGATTACTTTCAACTATTCCAATGATATTCATATGAAATTTGGGCTTCCAAAATGTGAAAATCTTACTATTGAAAAGGAAAGATCACCTCGGATTATATAAAGATTTCCAATATCGGAATGGAGCCAATGTATCAAGGAGATACATATAAATATCTTGGATTTGTTCAAGAGAAGATAATTAACCTTAGCAGAAGTTTATATTACAACAGATTATCATCAAGAACTATTTAACTAGTAAAACCTTTTCAGAGCTATCAACTCCTATGCAGTTCCTATTCTTAGATCTTCTGTTGGAATTATTAAATGATCTAAGACTGATCAAAATAAATTACAATGTCAATTGAGGAGAATGCTTTGTAAATATCATAAGCACCACCCAAACTCAGCTATTCAAAGAGTTACACTACTTACACATCTTGGAGGTCGAGGATTAACTGATTTGAACAATCTTCATAGTAAACAGATTTTTCATCTACGTTCCCATTTTCATGATAAACATAGAACTTCTAAATTACATGATATTGTTATTGCTTCAGATTATAATCTTAACCTCTGAACTTAACAATGCAAAAGGTAGATTTTGATATATTTGATGATAATTCTGAAAGAGAAAGTTGGATGCAGAAGGAAGTACACGGAAAGCACCCTAAACAATTGAAAACTGATTATATTGATGAAATCGCATCGAATAAATGGTTAGTTTCTGGAGAATTGTTTGCTGAAACAGAAGGCTTGGCAATTGCGATCCAGGATCAGGTAGTTTTCACGAGGAATTATAGAAAACACATCATCAAGCAAAATATAGATGATTCTTGCCGT
The DNA here is from genome assembly GCA_013387265.2 of Cryptolaemus montrouzieri. Lineage (NCBI taxonomy): Eukaryota > Metazoa > Arthropoda > Insecta > Coleoptera > Coccinellidae > Cryptolaemus > Cryptolaemus montrouzieri. Next base: position 68,269,599 of record JABFTP020000103.1, read on the forward strand.
AGATGTTTTTGTTCTGCAGAAAGAGTTATTCATATATTATCATCTTGCTCAGTCCTTGATTCAACAGATTATTTAGGAAGACATAATGCCGTCGCTAATATTATTCATTTTAATCTAGGAATTAAACACGACCTCATTTCCAAAAGAAAAAAATGTTGCAAATATGAACCTGAGATTATTTGTGAAAACGAGAAATATAAACTTTATTTTGATAAAACAATTCTATGCAATAGAGCTGTAAAACACAATAGGCAAGATATCATTCTTACTGATAAACAGAATCGAATAACATATATTTGATATTGCTATACCCAACACACATAATATACAAAATAAATACGATAAAAAATTCTAAATATATGATGCTTGCCGACGAGATTAAAAAATGTGGAAAATGGAAAAAATTTTATTCTACCGATTATTATTTCCACAACAGGTGTTATTCCTAGGAATCTTCACAAAAGTATTGAGATTTTAGGTCTGAAGAAAAATTTGTTTGAACAGTTACAGAAGATAATAGTCATCAAATCTTGTAATATTCTTCGTAGGTTCCTTTCCGAAACAAGTAATGAGGTAGAGTCATAGGTTTTCTCTTTAGTTTATACTGCTCAGAATCTCATTTCATATTTTATTTATTTGTATACATAAATGTAATATAATTTGCTGACAATTTCATCATATTTATATTCAAAGCAGTATTCTATTCGATCGTTCATCACTTCACACAAAGAAAACTATGAATGAGTAACATTCAGTGTTACTTGATTAAGGTCCGTACACTGGATTTTTCCTGGGAGAAAGCATCTGACACTACTCGTTGGTACATTGATGATGCTTTAGTTTATATATATTCTGGTAGATTGATATATTCTCATAACATTTAACGTTATCCTAATATATAATGATTCCAGGATATGTTTTGATTATACTCATTGCCTGGCAACAGTATTAATTACCGGGTGATGGATTTATATTTCTCATGAATTGTTAGGCGGAAAATAGCATTCTGTATACTGACTGAGATTTAGTCGAATATGAGTTAAATCCCGCATGGTTTCTTGTTTGCAGATCAACTATCATCATTTTGGTAGCTCACGCCGTTCTCGAGATAAATAAATTTTTTCAAAAAGCAAAATATCGATAATTTTCCAGTAAAACTGGGATATTTCATGAACGAAACAAACTAGACTCATGTTTTAGGTGTTTTTGTAATTGGAGTAACAAGTGTTATGGAACCGGTCATCAATAAATAGGTTAGATGTTCTATATCAAATAACAAAGTTGGTATGCACTTTCGGTATAACCGGAAGTTCCATTGAGGTGAAAATATTTCAGAAATAGAGATTCTGATCAGCTGAATCAACTACCAAAATTCGAGAATGATAGCAATATTAGTTCCCCATTAACGTCTAATAGACCACTCAACTTGGGATACTCTGTATAAGAACCTGTGATCACGAATGTGATAAACAAACAAAATTTGAACGAATTCGAATGAATAGTTTCGAAGGCTCTAATTAATGGAAATTCTACACAAACCCAGAAAACAGCCTGTATATCGGAAACAAAAAGGAAAAAGTTCAAATAACAACTCGTTTCGAGATCGTCACTTGATCTTTCATCATCATCAATACTCGTTTCATTTAGTTTCGAAACTCTGTGAATTTATTTTTCAATTTTTTTGAATAAGGTTAATACTCACCATTACTCTTCTGAAGAGTATACGAACATCCAAAATAGGAAAAACTGACTGGACTGTCCACGTGAGAAGGTACTCATGAGGATTTGAATATGTAGGACTAGTTATTCTTGCAGGACCTGGCTTACCGGACAACTCAATGTATCTCTTATCTCTTCCTATAGAATTAACCACTGTGCAACTGTAGTTACCGAAGTCAGATATTTGTACATTTCGTATCGTCAAAGTGTAAGTTTGTCCATTGTTTGACATTAGTCTTCTATCTGTTGGCTGTAGGAGGAAGGAGTCTTGGTACCATGATACCTGTAACAAATTTCAGAAGTTATTACGATTTGTTCAATTAAAATATCATTCAATGAGTGTCTTTCACAAAGTATAATATTTCAGAAGTATAGTCAAGTTTCAATTATAGTAAAGATTGTTTGGATTTCTTTGAGTTGATTAAGTGGTATTAATAAAAGAAAAAATTGTAGAAACTTTCATCCACCTATAGAACAAAAAAAATTAATTTCTCTTTTGATTCGCGATACAGCAGTGGATTGTATTTTGTCTTGTACCTTCAGAGTTCAATGCTACTGCAGTAAGGCGATGAAGAACCTATGGAACTGGAACAGGAAAAAATGCCAGACATAGAAACTGAAAACGCCTTACTCGAAAGCAGCTCTGAAGGGGAAAATTCAAAGGCACCCAAAGAGAAGCTGAGGACTAAACTCGGCAGAGCTGCTCGTAAGAGGATGAAATTCCTAATAAAGATGGGGATAACGGCAGAAGAGGCTAGAATTAAAGCCTTACAATCAATCCCCACGATAAGGGAGCAAAAAGAGCTCGGTCCGATGGCAGTACGCCAAGGAACGGCAAAAACATTCGTTGCTCAAAAAATATGCAGGAGGCTTCGTTTAGTCAAGCGGTGTCTAAAATAAAGGTAGAAATCCTGCATAAAAATTTCCCGAGTGAACTCTTATCTGGGGACCAAGTTACGTCTCTAGAGGAGTTCGTTTTGGATAAAGTGGTAGATGAGGGATTGAAGGCGGAACTGAAGCCTAAACTCCTTCAGTGCCACAGTAGACCAGGATGGCTCGGACTCACGTGCGCCGATGAGACCACTGCACAGTGGCTGAAAGCATCGAGTCGCAGTTGAAACCCTGGATCATTGCTAGTCTGAGAGTGGTGAATGAGGCGGAATTGCCTCACCCAGAAATCCTCAAAGGGTACCTACCAGGAAGCCAGGACTACTCTAACGAGAAAATCCTAGGACTAATTGAGGCCCAAAATGACTTCACTGCAACTAGTTGGAGGATTCTCAGGAAAAACCCTGTGGAAAACTCCCTAGAAGAAACCATTTCAGCAGATATACAATCTGTTGAAAAGCTGAAAAATACTGGCTATCGGGTTAGCTACAAATTCGGAAATATCCAGTTCCGACTCAAGAGCAAAACCGAAAAAACAAAGGCCCCAACCGTGACCTCAATTATAGTTAGCCAACCTCATCGAAGCAGTTAGAGGGAGGGAACTAAGAGCACACCGCTCCAAGGGAACTCCAATACAGCTGCCGGTGGGGAAAGCTCATCCTAATGGCTAACTAATTCGAATGCCTTCAGGTCAACCTGCATCATGCAAAGGCTGCTTCAAGCATCCTCTGCAGCTGGGCCACAACAAGGCAAATACGAGTAGGGCTTATTCAAGAGCCCTGGATTAATAGAGGAAAAATTAGAGGTCTCCCAACTAATTCATATGAAATAGTCTACAATAGCAGGTGTGTAAATCCAAGAGCAGCACTAATGCTCAGTAAGAATATAAAATTTGCTTCTGTTCCAGAATTCATCACTAGAGATCTAGCAACAGCTCTAGTTAAGGTGCCAATGATAAGGGGTAAGAGGCACATCATCATGGCCTCAGCATACTTCCCAGGAGAAACATCCTCCCCACCACCAGGAGAGGTACAAAAACTCGTAAGCTGGTGCCACAAGGAAAACAAACATTTGATCCTGAGCTGAGATGCGAACGCTCATCACAAAGTATGGGGCAGTACAGACGTCAATGAAAGAGGTAAATATCTTTTAGAATATATCTGTTCTAATAACATAGACATTGTAAGTAGGGGTAATAAACCAACTTTCATAAATGCGGTTTGGACAGAGGTCCTGGATCTCACCCTTGCCTCGCCATTTATACTACAATCAATTAAGAAGTTGCGCGAAAAACTGAACAACGCTGGCTTCAACGCACAAGGCTATGCTGATGATCTAGTTATCATCTTAAGGGGAAAGCATGATGGAATCCTATCGAACCTGATGCAAAAAGCCCTAATCTAACCTAACATCGTAAATGAATGGTGTTGAACTTAAAGCCCTTCTTTCTGAATGGACATACTCTGAAATTTTCGAAACAGGCTAAGCATCTAGGGTTAACCCTAGATTAGAGACTCAACTGGTATTTACACATTGACAAAACTCTATCCAAGGCTACATCGTGGGCATGCCGTAGAGTCTTAGGAAAGACCTGGGGACTACAGCCACAAATAACCTACTGGTTATACACAGCGGTTATAAGACCCATTGTCACATATGCATCGTTAGTATGGTGGACAAAAACATCAGAAATAACTACGCAAAACAAGTTGCAAAAACTGCAGCGGCTAGCGTGATTGGGCATAACAGGTGCTATGAGAAGCACCCCGACTATTGCCCTGGAGGTATTCCTAAATCTCCCTCCTCTTCATATTAAATTGAAAAAGGAGGCGTTGATGGCGGTATTACGGCTCCAAGACACAAAAAAACTATTACCAGGTGATCTGAAGGGACACCTGGGGTTACATAGCGCCAGAAATCTTATCAGAACCATCGGATATAATGCGGCTTAGGTTTGATTTTCACACACCCTCCGGAAGACCGCACCATCGTAAAGGGAAAAATGAATCAACTAGACCAAAAATCCTCCATTTGGTACACGGACGAATCAAAAACGATTGATGGAACAGGAGCAGGCATATATGGACCCAAGTACTCTTCATCAGTGCCTCTGGGCTTTATTCTCACAATCATGCAAGCAGAAACACTTGCTGTAAACCTTTGCTGCCAGGAGGGATTACGAAGGAAACTCAAAGGGGCAAAGATTTTACATTTTAACGGACAGTCAGGCAGTGATAAAAGCTCTAAGCTCTTACAGTTATCGGAGCATCTCTGTCTGGGAATGCCGTCAATCCTTGAAGCAACTTGCTGAGGGGAACAAACTTTTCCTGTGATGGGTGCCTGGCCACGAAGGCATACAAGGAAATGAAGCCGCTGACGAACTGGCCAAATCAGCTGCTGGAATCCCACCCATTGGACCTGAACCGTTCTGCGGTCTAAGTAAGACGCACAGGCGACAGGAACTGGAACGATGGGAAGAATCTAGCAAAAAAGAATACTGCAGGAAAACTCCAAGCCAAAGGCAAGCGAAAAAGTTCATTGACTATTCGCCGAAGAAGACAAAACAGCTCCTCGATCTCTTAAGGGATGAGTTGAGGATCATAACAGGCCTCCCTACTGGACACTGCCCACTGAGATACCATCTCAATAAAATCGGCAAACCAGAAATGGCAACATGAAGAATAAGTAAAGAGGGCGATGAAACTGCCGAACATATCGACGAGTTAACACTCTAAACGATGCGGTTAAAAGCTATTCTTCGAAAAGCAATAAAGAAGATAAGCTCAGTGAAAAGAACAAAACTCTCTTCAAAGGAAGGAAAAACCTGCTCTCTCAGAACAAAAGAAACACTCAAAAATACCAACAAGTAAATAAAGCAGCACGAAAATCAGCAAGGGAGGATATACAGTTGCATAATGAGCATAGCACTACGTACTATTGAAGAATTCAAAGGCATAAAAGTATTCAAAAGACTCAAAAGATCAAATGGCACAATAACGGAGGGCAGAGAGGAAATACGCAAGAATGTAGAAGAATTCCATAAAGATCTCTGTACCTCGAAAAAGACCAGTGACCTGACTCAACAAGAAAAAGATGTTAGAGTACTCAATGTTGGTTCTGAAGATATTCCGTCAATAACTAGAGTTGAAATCGAACAAGCGATCAGTCAGTCTGAAAACAACAAAGCGCCAGGGCCAGATGGCATAATAAGTGAAATGTTAAAGAACGGTGGCGAATAGCTTCTTGATGATCTGGAGACACTTTTCAACAAATTTCTGGAGGAAGAAAACATACCAACCGACTGGACAAATACTCTATACCACAAGAAGGGAGACACAGAGCAACTAGCAAATTATAGGCCCATTAGTTTATTATCTCAAACATACAAAACATTCTCCAAAATCATAGTAAATCGCCTTACACCAAAATTAGAGTTTTATCAGCCAATAGAACAGGTCGGCTTCAGAACGAATTTTAGCACCAACGCATTAACACGCTACGAATAATAATAGAGCAATCCTCGGAATTTAATTGCAAATTGTATATCATCTTCATTGACTTCAGACGTGCTTTTGATAGCCTTAGCCAGGCGGCTCTGTTTAACATTTTGAAAATTGTGGGTTTCCCCAAAAAAATCATTGACATACTAAAAGAGCTCTACGTAAATTCTACATGTCGGGTCCTCCATAGGGAAAAATCTCAAATAAGATCGCAGTAAAGGCGGGGTTAAGCAAGGATGTCTATTATCGCCCATACTTTTCAACATAGTTATTGACTGGATAATGAGGGAAGTTAACAATGAAAGAAGAGGAATCACCTGGGGTTTGACCGGAAGACTCGAAGATCTCGACTATGCGGATGATATCTGCCTACTATCTAACACCCATCAAGATATGCAGAACAAACTGGACCGTTTGAACAGCATAGCCAAACGCACAGCACTTCAAATAAACGTTGGCAAAACAAAGTCAATGCGTATAGTCACTGCAAACTCACAGCCTTTTATGATAAATGCTATCCCCATAGAAAATGTGGAGACTTTTTGTTACCTGGGCAGCCTCATAACGACAGAAGGAGGATCAGAGGCAGACGTCAAAACAGAATAGCCAAGGCCAACCAGGCTTTCGCAATGCTTCGCAATGTGTGGAGATCAAACGCCATTACCAACGCAATAAAATTGCGCATCTTCAACTCGAATATCAAGTCGGTACTCTTATATGGGTGCGAGACCTGGAAGCAAACAAGAACAATCGAGCAGAGCCTCCAGGTCTGTGTGAACAAATGCCTCCGTAAAATCCTACACATCTACTGGCCTGAACGGATAACCAATGAAGAGCTTTACAACATCACCCATCAGAGCAAAACTAGCCAAGAGATAAAACTGCGAAAATGGAAATGGGTCGGCCATATCTTGCGAAGGAAACCACGAACACCACCCGGCAAGTGCTGGAATGGAACCCGCAGGAACAAGACAACGAGGAAGGCCCCGAAACACATGGAGGAGAACAATTCTCGACGAAATATTACCAACTGGCAAGACCTGGAACCAAGTGAAAGGAATTGCCAGAAATAGATCCAGATGGAAGACCTTTCTAGAGGCCCTATGCTCCTTATAGGAGTTCAAAGGACTATATATATATATATATATATATATATATATATATATATATATATATATATATATATATATATATATATATATATATATATATATATATATATATATATATATATATATATATATATATATATAGCATTTACAAACTGTGAGAAGTCTCATAGAGAAATTAACTGAATATAATACCCCTCTCTGGATGGCTTTTCTTGATTACAAGAAAGCATTTGATACCATTGAATTATGGGCTCTGAAAAACTCAAGAGTTGACCAGATGCACAAGCCTTATCAAAAGAATCTACGAGCGAGCCACCCTAGAGATTCAACTTCATGATGTTACCAATAAAGTGAACATAGAGAGAGGGGTGAGGCAGGGTGATACTCTGTCACCTAAACTTTTCATTACGGTTCTTACACTTACACTTACAGATGATATTCGCAGAACAACAAAAAGAGTGGGTTTGGAAATCAACTATGATAAAACTAAATATATGCCAAACCAAGAAGAGCCTGAGCAACATCTTATAATAAATAACAACGAGATAAAGAAAGTAGAGTGTTCCAATATCTAGGCCAAAAAATCACTATTGGAAAAGCAAATCAAGAACTCGAGATTGATGAATGAATAAGAATGACCTGGGAAGCTTACTCGAAAATAAAAGATGTTATTCAGATGCGTATCCCACTACGTCTGAAAGCTGATCTCTACAACCAGTGCCTCTTATCTGTAACAACATACGGCGCAGAAACGTGGGACTTCACGAAAGCCATCCTCGAAAAACTGAGAGTAAACCAACGGGCGATAGAGAGAAAGATCTTAGGAATCACATTGAGTGATCGTAAAATGAACAATTGGATAAGAGAGATGATTGGTGTAGAGGACGTGGTGATGAGGTCTGCCAACTTGAAATGGAAATGGGTTGGACATGTGGCTAGACACCCTGAAAACTGGATTGGGAAAATGATAAGATGGAGGTCGTGGGATCAGAAAAGAGGAAGAGGATGACCTCAAATGAGATGAAGTGATGACCTTAAAAGATCTGCAGGTCTAAACTGGTACCAAATAGCAGAGAGTAGGGAATCGTGGAGGAGTAAAAGGCAGGCCTATACCCAGAGGGTAGAAAACGGCTGACAGGACAGGACAGAATTCGAAATCTTGATCGTGTTTGTTATTTATTATATGACGTTTGTTCAGTGCGCATTTTAATATTTTTGTCCACAAAATACACATAAATTTTTTTTGTAGGGGATTTTATCTTGAAGTTCATTACTTCTTCTTATTGTTTTCAGTAAACGTTCACCATTATGTTACAATTATGGAATAATAAATCGAAGTTGATAAGTAAATGAAGAAAGTTTTCAATAAAAAAGTGAATCACTTGTTTTTTGTCTTCCAGATTAAAGTTTTTAATATTAAATTGGAAATAAAACGTTATTTATTCTAATTGAAATTAATCATTGACTATATGTTGAAAAAATGCATAAATTTTTAGTTTAGATACAATCCAATATGCTCATGACTGAAAAAATTTCAAAAATGGTTCATAACATTTTTCTGTTCCTGAAAACTCAAATTTGTGTAAATTTTCTCAAAAGTCATAAAGTCAATTAAAATTTTTCGAAATATTGATCAAAAACTGGAAAATTTATAGGCCTTGATGTTTGACGATCAATATCGTAAACGCTTAACTTGTGAGTACACTCCAGATTCACTTTTCCTCTCCCATTGTGATCCGTCCGTATACCAATTTATGTATTTACGATTGTCCGAGCCAAGAAAATTGTTCCTATCTATTCTATCACCGTTTTATGGCCCTTGGTCTCAGTAAGTTTACACCAGAGGATTAGAAAAAATCTAAAAAAAAGATCATCAACATAATAATGGTCTTCAAATCTAATTCAATCTTGGACCTCTTACTCGCCGACCTATAGAACAAAATTAAAGCATTGAAGCACTGGAGAAGAGCGGCATGTATGAAATAAATTGTGAAGATTGGGAAAAGAAGTTTGTTAAGTTAGGTTAGATTAGAACTGAATTTAAAGAACATGAAGCATTTTTAAAAATGCGGCACCTAGGAGAAGTCAGGTGCTGTCCAACATGAGTTTGGTCAATATAATAGAAAGAGTGGTTTAGAAAGATCCGATTCCGTTCAGCGCACTGTACAAGGTTCAGATCTAGCAATCTTACCAAAAGTGCGTTCGATGAATCACGATGGAGGTTCGTTCAGGGCGCCGAGAGATATGTTTATTAGAAAAAAGAGGCATGCAGAGGAGAGTGGGGCGGTATTCAAAATTTATGCCATAATTTCTGATTTTGTCTGATTTACATAGTTCTTTCTTCATGACAAGCAGCTATGTTTATAAGTCAAAGTAATTATGTCATCAATCATTCATCAAGTAATGACTAGATATTTTTGTTTGGTATAGGGCAGTTATGAATAAGTATTTTTAAATGAAACTCTTCAGTTCTTTCCTCATGAGAGCCAGTTATAATAACTTATAAAATCCTCTTTATCAAAATAATCGGATTAATTAATAGACGGACTAACCAAACTCCCATAACATCTGAATGTATAAAACCTTTTCCTAAACTTTGTAAACTTACAAGCGAAGGTAAGAAGAAGAGTAAATGCCGCAAATTGACTAGTTTTCATTGGGGAAGTTTTGAAAAAGGAAAATAGTAGTTTTCTTATGATATTTCTGAATAGGAACTAAAAAGGATAAAATTTGACTCTTTTTGAATGCAACATCATTTTTATGTTGTAACATTCTGTTAAAATTGATTATTTGAAAATTTTGCTTAAAACGATTGTCAAATTTTTTGTTGTTGTTACGTTGGCACAACTGACGCGAAGTATAAACACAATCTGTCATTTAGTTTGTTTACAGTGCCCGATTTGGTCAGTTCTCACAAGTGTGTTTTCCGATTTTTAGAATGGATAAAAATATCTAACAAATAATTTGTTTCGAATTTTCTATTACAAATGGAATTTCGAGTGCCGAATGCTTGAAAATGTTACAGAAGGCTTTTTTAAGAACATATCACGCATATGAGTGGTTCAGTGCAGTCAACAACGATCGACATATGGTGGAAGATTTGCCCCGCTCTGGTCGGCCATTAACATTTTCAACTGAAGTTAACATCGATAAACTGAAGGAAATGGTAATTGAAAATCGTCATTTAAGTTTCGGAGAGATAGGCAATGAACCACTTCGTGTCATTCTAAACGATTGTTTGGGCAAGAAACGCTTTGCTGAATTGAGTTTTTATAGAATACTTAGGTGTGAAAAAAAAGAAATTTCACACCAAAATATTCTATAAAAAACTCAATTCAATTAACACAAAAATTGAAACAGGTTAAAACCCAATAAAATTATATTTAATCAGTTTGGATTTAGATAGCATGTTTTCCAACATCCCAGGAAACGAATGCCTTCTATTGGTCTCAGACATCATGAACAAATCACACATCAATACTGCAGGAAAACTCCAAGCCAAAGGCAAGCGAAAAAGTTCATTGACTATTCGCCGAAGAAGACAAAACAGCTCCTCGATCTCTTAAGGGATGAGTTGAGGATCATAACAGGCCTCCCTACTGGACACTGCCCACTGAGATACCATCTCAATAAAATCGGCAAACCAGAAATGGCAACATGAAGAATAAGTAAAGAGGGCGATGAAACTGCCGAACATATCGACGAGTTAACACTCTAAACGATGCGGTTAAAAGCTATTCTTCGAAAAGCAATAAAGTAGATAAGCTCAGTGAAAAGAACAAAACTCTCTTCAAAAGAAGGAAAAACCTGCTCTCTCAGAACAAAAGAAACACTCAAAAATACCAACAAGTAAATAAAGCAGCACGAAAATCAGCAAGGGAGGATATACAGTTGCATAATGAGCATAGCACTACGTACTATTGAAGAATTCAAAGGCATAAAAGTATTCAAAAGACTCAAAAGATCAAATGGCACAATAACGGAGGGCAGAGAGGAAATACGCAAGAATGTAGAAGAATTCCATAAAGATCTCTGTACCTCGAAAAAGACCAGTGACCTGACTCAACAAGAAAAAGATGTTAGAGTACTCAATGTTGGTTCTGAAGATATTCCGTCAATAACTAGAGTTGAAATCGAACAAGCGATCAGTCAGTCTGAAAACAACAAAGCGCCAGGGCCAGATGGCATAATAAGTGAAATGTTAAAGAACGGTGGCGAATAGCTTCTTGATGATCTGGAGACATTTTTCAACAAATTTCTGGAGGAAGAAAACATACCAACCGACTGGACAAATACTCTATACCACAAGAAGGGAGACACAGAGCAACTAGCAAATTATAGGCCCATTAGTTTATTATCTCAAACATACAAAACATTCTCCAAAATCATAGTAAATCGCCTTACACCAAAATTAGAGTTTTATCAGCCAATAGAACAGGTCGGCTTCAGAACGAATTTTAGCACCAACGCATTAACACGCTACGAATAATAATAGAGCAATCCTCGGAATTTAATTGCAAATTGTATATCATCTTCATTGACTTCAGACGTGCTTTTGATAGCCTTAGCCAGGCGGCTCTGTTTAACATTTTGAAAATTGTGGGTTTCCCCAAAAAAATCATTGACATACTAAAAGAGCTCTACGTAAATTCTACATGTCGGGTCCTCCATAGGGGAAAAATCTCAAATAAGATCGCAGTAAAGGCGGGGGTTAAGCAAGGATGTCTATTATCGCCCATACTTTTCAACATAGTTATTGACTGGATAATGAGGGAAGTTAACAATGAAAGAAGAGGAATCACCTGGGGTTTGACCGGAAGACTCGAAGATCTCGACTATGCGGATGATATCTGCCTACTATCTAACACCCATCAAGATATGCAGAACAAACTGGACCGTTTGAACAGCATAGCCAAACGCACAGCACTTCAAATAAACGTTGGCAAAACAAAGTCAATGCGTATAGTCACTGCAAACTCACAGCCTTTTATGATAAATGCTATCCCCATAGAAAATGTGGAGACTTTTTGTTACCTGGGCAGCCTCATAACGACAGAAGGAGGATCAGAGGCAGACGTCAAAAACAGAATAGCCAAGGCCAACCAGGCTTTCGCAATGCTTCGCAATGTGTGGAGATCAAACGCCATTACCAACGCAATAAAATTGCGCATCTTCAACTCGAATATCAAGTCGGTACTCTTATATGGGTGCGAGACCTGGAAGCAAACAAGAACAATCGAGCAGAGCTCCAGGTCTGTGTGAACAAATGCCTCCGTAAAATCCTACACATCTACTGGCCTGAACGGATAACCAATGAAGAGCTTTACAACATCACCCATCAGAGCAAAACTAGCCAAGAGATAAAACTGCGAAAATGGAAATGGGTCGGCCATATCTTGCGAAGGGAAACCACGAACACCACCCGGCAAGTGCTGGAATGGAACCCGCAGGGAACAAGACAACGAGGAAGGCCCCGAAACACATGGAGAGAACAATTCTCGACGAAATATTACCAACTGGCAAGACCTGGAACCAAGTGAAAGGAATTGCCAGAAATAGATCCAGATGGAAGACCTTTCTAGAGGCCCTATGCTCCTTATAGGAGTTCAAAGGACTATATATATATATATATATATATATATATATATATATATATATATATATATATATATATATATATATATATATATATATATATATATATATATATATATATATATATATATATATAGCATTTACAAACTGTGAGAAGTCTCATAGAAATTTACTGAATATAATACCCTCTCTGGATGGCTTTTCTTGATTACAAGAAAGCATTTGATACCATTGAATTATGGGCTCTGAAAAACTCAAGAGTTGACCAGATGCACAAGCCTTATCAAAAGAATCTACGAGCGAGCCACCCTAGAGATTCAACTTCATGATGTTACCAATAAAGTGAACATAGAGAGAGGGGTGAGGCAGGGTGATACTCTGTCACCTAAACTTTTCATTACGGTTCTTACACTTACACTTACAGATGATATTCGCAGAACAACAAAAAGAGTGGGTTTGGAAATCAACTATGATAAAACTAAATATATGCCAAACCAAGAAGAGCCTGAGCAACATCTTATAATAAATAACAACGAGATAAAGAAAGTAGAGTGTTCCAATATCTAGGCCAAAAAATCACTATTGGAAAAGCAAATCAAGAACTCGAGATTGATGAATGAATAAGAATGACCTGGGAAGCTTACTCGAAAATAAAAGATGTTATTCAGATGCGTATCCCACTACGTCTGAAAGCTGATCTCTACAACCAGTGCCTCTTATCTGTAACAACATACGGCGCAGAAACGTGGGACTTCACGAAAGCCATCCTCGAAAAACTGAGAGTAAACCAACGGGCGATAGAGAGAAAGATCTTAGGAATCACATTGAGTGATCGTAAAATGAACAATTGGATAAGAGAGATGATTGGTGTAGAGGACGTGGTGATGAGGTCTGCCAACTTGAAATGGAAATGGGTTGGACATGTGGCTAGACACCCTGAAAACTGGATTGGGAAAATGATAAGATGGAGGTCGTGGGATCAGAAAAGAGGAAGAGGATGACCTCAAATGAGATGAAGTGATGACCTTAAAAGATCTGCAGGTCTAAACTGGTACCAAATAGCAGAGAGTAGGGAATCGTGGAGGAGTAAAAGGCAGGCCTATACCCAGAGGGTAGAAAACGGCTGACAGGACAGGACAGAATTCGAAATCTTGATCGTGTTTGTTATTTATTATATGACGTTTGTTCAGTGCGCATTTTAATATTTTTGTCCACAAAATACACATAAATTTTTTTTGTAGGGGATTTTATCTTGAAGTTCATTACTTCTTCTTATTGTTTTCAGTAAACGTTCACCATTATGTTACAATTATGGAATAATAAATCGAAGTTGATAAGTAAATGAAGAAAGTTTTCAATAAAAAAGTGAATCACTTGTTTTTGTCTTCCAGATTAAAGTTTTAATATTAAATTGGAAATAAAACGTTATTTATTCTAATTGAAATTAATCATTGACTATATGTTGAAAAAATGCATAAATTTTTAGTTTAGATACAATCCAATATGCTCATGACTGAAAAAATTTCAAAAATGGTTCATAACATTTTTCTGTTCCTGAAAACTCAAATTTGTGTAAATTTTCTCAAAAGTCATAAAGTCAATTAAAATTTTTCGAAATATTGATCAAAAACTGGAAAATTTATAGGCCTTGATGTTTGACGATCAATATCGTAAACGCTTAACTTGTGAGTACACTCCAGATTCACTTTTCCTCTCCCATTGTGATCCGTCCGTATACCAATTTATGTATTTACGATTGTCCGAGCCAAGAAAATTGTTCCTATCTATTCTATCACCGTTTTATGGCCCTTGGTCTCAGTAAGTTTACACCAGAGGATTAGAAAAATCTAAAAAAGATCATCAACATAATAATGGTCTTCAAATCTAATTCAATCTTGGACCTCTTACTCGCCGACCTATAGAACAAAATTAAAGCATTGAAGCACTGGAGAAGAGCGGCATGTATGAAATAAATTGTGAAGATTGGGAAAAGAAGTTTGTTAAGTTAGGTTAGATTAGAACTGAATTTAAAGAACATGAAGCATTTTTAAAATGCGGCACCTAGGAGAAGTCAGGTGCTGTCCAACATGAGTTTGGTCAATATAATAGAAAGAGTGGTTTAGAAAGATCCGATTCCGTTCAGCGCACTGTACAAGGTTCAGATCTAGCAATCTTACCAAAAGTGCGTTCGATGAATCACGATGGAGGTTCGTTCAGGGCGCCGAGAGATATGTTTATTAGAAAAAGAGGCATGCAGAGGAGAGTGGGGCGGTATTCAAAATTTATGCCATAATTTCTGATTTTGTCTGATTTACATAGTTCTTTCTTCATGACAAGCAGCTATGTTTATAAGTCAAAGTAATTATGTCATCAATCATTCATCAAGTAATGACTAGATATTTTTGTTTGGTATAGGGCAGTTATGAATAAGTATTTTTAAATGAAACTCTTCAGTTCTTTCCTCATGAGAGCCAGTTATAATAACTTATAAAAATCCTCTTTATCAAAATAATCGGATTAATTAATAGACGGACTAACCAAACTCCCATAACATCTGAATGTATAAAACCTTTTCCTAAACTTTGTAAACTTACAAGCGAAGGTAAGAAGAAGAGTAAATGCCGCAAATTGACTAGTTTTCATTGGGGAAGTTTTGAAAAAGGAAAATAGTAGTTTTCTTATGATATTTCTGAATAGGAACTAAAAGGATAAAATTTGACTCTTTTGAATGCAACATCATTTTTATGTTGTAACATTCTGTTAAAATTGATTATTTGAAAATTTTGCTTAAAACGATTGTCAAATTTTTTGTTGTTGTTACGTTGGCACAACTGACGCGAAGTATAAACACAATCTGTCATTTAGTTTGTTTACAGTGCCCGATTTGGTCAGTTCTCACAAGTGTGTTTTCCGATTTTTAGAATGGATAAAAATATCTAACAAATAATTTGTTTCGAATTTTCTATTACAAATGGAATTTCGAGTGCCGAATGCTTGAAAATGTTACAGAAGGCTTTTTTAAGAACATATCACGCATATGAGTGGTTCAGTGCAGTCAACAACGATCGACATATGGTGGAAGATTTGCCCCGCTCTGGTCGGCCATTAACATTTTCAACTGAAGTTAACATCGATAAACTGAAGGAAATGGTAATTGAAAATCGTCATTTAAGTTTCGGAGAGATAGGCAATGAACCACTTCGTGTCATTCTAAACGATTGTTTGGGCAAGAAACGCTTTGCTGAATTGAGTTTTTTATAGAATACTTAGGTGTGAAAAAAAAGAAATTTCACACCAAAATATTCTATAAAAAACTCAATTCAATTAACACAAAAATTGAAACAGGTTAAAAACCCAATAAAATTATATTTAATCAGTTTGGATTTAGATAGCATGTTTTCCAACATCCCAGGAAACGAATGCCTTCTATTGGTCTCAGACATCATGAACAAATCACACGTTATTCTGGTTGTACAAAATGATTTCATGTTTTTCTTCAAGTTGTGCCTACAACAGAATAATTTCAAACTCAATAATAAATTCTAAGACAACCTCACGGTCTACTGATGGGATCACCAATGAGCCCTTTACTAGCTGACAATTTCATGGCGTATATTGCAGAAATCATATTCAATTCCTCCAAATCAAAATCATTAAATTTTTGGTATAGATATGTAGACGATATACTTGCATGTTTCATAGGAACCGCTAGACAACTAGATCAATTTTTAGTTTTAGAGTGCAAGATGACAAAGGGAGAATGAAGCTGTTAAGCAGAAAAATTTTGGGTACTCTTTTTGTACACACGATACTAATACAACATAAACAGACAAGCTATTGCTAGTGCAATAGCGACAGGGAAACGAGTTTTTTCCACAGGTTTTTTCACTCGTTTATTGAATCATACGCAAGATAGTATGGTTCCCTTGTTACATTTCCTGTGCTCACACTTTAGGGGCAATCGTAGGAGGCATGAATCGAGTTTGGATGCCTAATTAAGGAACGGGCATGGTCTGTTTTTTCTGCTGGTATTCTATTTATTCGCTTGTTTTTCTGTTTTTCTGACACACACAAAATTATAGCTATAAGCATTTATTGTAAAAACAATTATTTGAATTTTTGTAAATCCTCTCTTCAAAATAATATATATATATATATATATATATATATATCACAAAATTAAATTCAAAATAGAGAGAAGTCGCATATTCGCATATATATATATATATATATATATATATATATATATATATATATATATATATATATATATATATATGTATTTATGAGATTTTGGGTGCGTTGAGTCATAAGGGATGCAAATAATATATCATATATATATATATATATATATATATATATATATATATATATATATATATATATATATATATATATATATATATATATATATATATATATATATATATATATATATATATATCAATTTTGCTCTGTTGTCCCAATATTTCCGCTAATAATCCATCCCTTGTTTGTCGTGGTCTACTTCTTTTCATCTTTCCGTTAGTCTTTATCTTATGTATTTATGAGATTTTGGGTGCGTTGAGTCATAAGGATGCAAATATCATATATACATATATATATATATATATATATATATATATATATATATATATATATATATATATATATATATATATATATATATATATATATCTTTTCATCTTTCCGTTAGTCTTTATCTCCCATATACGTTTGACTTGCCGTGTATTATCCATTCTCTGAAGACGTCCCCATCAGCTGAGCTGACTTTTCTCTATAAATTTCAAGGTTGATTCAATTCCTAATTCCTTTCGTATGTCAATGTTCTTTAGCTTATCTCTCTTTGTGACTCCCCTTACCCTCCTGAGATATTTCATGTCGACATTTGAATTTTACTCTTTTGGTTTTCATCTAGAACCCATGACTCACATCCAAATGTCAGTATTGGGCCTATAGATAGATGTATATACTCTCATTTTCGTGGCTCTTGACACTTCTTTCTTATTTATGAAATTGTTGTTGATAGCATAATATGCCTTCATGGTCTTTTAGATCCTATCATTGATTTCAGCATCATGCTTTCCTGTTTCTTCAACTCCTAAGAACTTATATTTTTCACTAGTTCTATTTTTGTCCCCTCTATCTATATATATATATATATATATTTATGTCTTCCTTTTCTATTCCAATCACCATTACCTGAGTTTTTTCTTCGTTCATTTTCATACCACTCTTCCAATATTCTGTTCCATATATTCAAGTTTTTCTAAAGATCTTTTTCATTGCTGGCCATTATCATTATATCATCCGCGTATGCCCCTTCTGATACTTCCACTTGCTGTAAGTTTCTATAACCAATCTGGATTTTTCGCACTTCTGTCGAGCAATATTTTATTATTTCATCCATAAAGATTATAAACAGCAGAGGACTAAGCCCACCCCCCTGTCTAACGCCCTCTGTTGTCTTGAAATACTTCTATCTCCTGTTACCGCTATTACCGCTATTACTTTCATATATATTATCAGTCTTATAATTTTTGCTTTGATTCCTCTTCTACGTAGTATTTCCCATAATTTTCGTCTAGACACCCCATCAAAAGCTTTTTTTTAAGTCCATGAACGCTAGGTATATTTTCTTCTTCATCCTGTTAGATTTTTCCATCAATATCTTTATGCTGAAAATATGATCTTGAAGACTTCTTTCTTTTCGAGGTCCACTTTGTGTCTTTCCCAATGTTCCTTCAATAATTGGCCTCAGCTTCATATCTATTATTTGTTCATATATTTTCATAGCCGTGCGTAATAACGTGATTCCTCTGTAGTTGCTACATTCATGTCACCTGATTTGTAAGTCGGGATTATCATTGAAATCTGCCAGTCTTCTGGGATTTTTGAATTTGGGAGGCTTTTACTTGGTAAAATTCCATTATCAATAGTAAAAAACAAGTACTGTGTTTTAAGGAATTTTACTTAATAATTGCGATTCGTAACGCGTTTCACTACACCGTAGCTTCTTCAGACGAATGAATATACAGAAAAATATAAATGAGAATATAACCATAAATGTTCTTGAGTAATTAAAATTCTTCCGAAAGATACGTATTACTCAGTTGAAGAATTATTAGAAAAGAATCATGTCAATACTATCAATAAATCAGATATTCTTTCATTATTACAAATTTGTTTAGATCCAAATTATTTCCATTTCAATAACAAATATTATACTATTGAAGACGGCTTGATTATTGGCAATCCGTTAAGTCCTTTGTTAGCAGAAATATTCATGAATAAATTAATTCATAATCATTCACTCAGTAAATATTGTTTATACTGGTATCGCTATGTAGACGATATCATTATTTGCTTCACAGGAACAGATAGACAGTTGAAAATTTTCGAAAATCATTAAAATTCATTACATCCAAAAATTGCATTCACAACCGAAATAGAAAGCAATAATTCGATGAATTTCTTAGACGTAAAATTTCGAATGAAAATGGAAAACATGTTTTCGCAATTTACCATAAACCGTCACATACAGATATTATAATACATAACTCGTTGTGTCATCCATATCAACATACAATGTCAGCATTCAATAGTTTTATTCATAGATTGATTAACATCCCGTTCTCACCAGAAAATTTCAACAAAGAACTAAATTTGATTAAACAAATAGCCAAAAATAATGGTTACAATTCCAAACTAATAAATGATATTTTAAATAAAAACAAAATAGAATCGCATTGAATGAATTTTACCCTGTCGATAAATTGAAACAAAAATTCAACACCTTAACCTACGTTGGCATTACAAGTGAGAAACTGAAATCATTCTTAAGTAGCAATAATTTCAACATAGCTTTCCAAACTAATAATAATTTAGGCAAATATATAAGAATTAATAAAACCAAACCAGGTAGAAACAATAAATCAGGTGTTTATCGATTGAATTGCAATGACTGTGATAATTTCTACATTGGTAGAATACATAGAAATTTTAATATTAGAATGTCGGAACATAAACGCAGTTTTTCAAATAAAAAATCAGATTCAAATTACGCGAATCATCTCTTAGAAAATAATCATTCTTTCGACCCACAGTTTCAAATTTTGCATACAGATAATAAATATTGGAAGGTAGATCTTTGGGAAACTTTAGAAATCTATAAATACAAACACTCAGGTAGACTCATCAATGAACAAGTCGATTTAAGCCCTTCACCTCTATTGAATCTTTTCGGGGAGCAATCTATTCCTTAATTTTATTGGATATACCTGTCATAAATGACCACTTGAGAAGAAGCAACCCAATAAGCTTTTAATTACTCAAGAACATTTATAGTTATATTCTCATTTATATTTTTGTGTATATTCATTCGCCTGAAGAAGCTACGGTGTAGTGAAACGCGTTACGAATCGCAATTATTAAGTAAAATTCCTTAAAACACAGTACTTGTTTTTTATTACTTCTGGGATTTGTTCTTCTTGCCATACCCTAATATATATTTTCAAAAGCACGTCTTGTATATATTGTCCCATATTCTTGATCATTTCGTTCGTAATCTTATCATAGCCTGGGGCTCTTCCATTTTTTGATCGTTTTATAGCTTTCTGTAATTCCTGTTCTCTTCCTCCGTCCCAAATAGCTTTCGAAATCTCATAAATACACTGCATTTAATTCAATGATTCATAGGGCTTTCTCTCTGCCATTATCCGAAGAAAATATGTCCAGGGAAGAGTCAACTAATGAAGAAATAGCTAAGAACAATGGTTATCCTCAAATATAATAAACAGAATTATTCGACAATAACAAACACCAATAGCACATCATAATATTTACTTATGTATAGAATCAACCAATACAGATTAATATAGTTTATTAATATATTCTGGCCCTGTCAGCGAAAAGATTGTAAATGTCATTTCAGAGCAGATTAAAAAAGAAGCTTTTAGGACTCACATGAAACTGTCACAGAAATTCTTTAATA
The DNA here is from genome assembly GCA_013387265.2 of Cryptolaemus montrouzieri. NCBI lineage: Eukaryota > Metazoa > Arthropoda > Insecta > Coleoptera > Coccinellidae > Cryptolaemus > Cryptolaemus montrouzieri. The sequence continues at coordinate 68,290,406 of JABFTP020000103.1, forward strand.
GTAAAGATAAAACTGATAAATTTGACAATACTGGAGTTTATAAGTTGTCCTGTATGGATTGTGAAGGCGTCTATAGAGGTCAAACTGGTCGGTCATTCAAAACGAGATATAACGAGCATCAGTCAGATTACAATAACCAGAGAACAGACGAATCTACTTTCGCTTCACATTGTATCGAAAATGGCCATCATTTTCCACCCATAGATCAACCTAAAATTATTCACAGAATATATAAAGGACGAATGTTATATTTCTTGGAATCAATCGAAATTTTCAAACTGCAACAAACCTCCATAGAGATACTCTTCTAAACGACCACTATGGCCTGGCTTAATCGTCTCTATTTGGAATCTTCAAATAGTACCTGCTTTTTTCATAATTATTTTATTGGCTCCTGTTTGCAACCTTATTAATTTTGTACCGACCGATATATATATATATATATATATATATATATATATATATATATATATATATATATATATATATATATATATATATATATATATATATATATATATATATATATTTTCAACTTTAGTTCAATACTTGTTGTCAGCGGAAGATGGTCGAGAGACCGAAACTGCAATCCTGATTTTTAATAAAATCTCTTGTGATAGAATAATACATAGTTTTAATTTCTTATCATCATCATGATAACTATCACGTAGTAACGGCGGAATCAATTAACTATTTAAAATACATTCCATTCAAATATAAATTGAAAAAAGTAGTAAACTCGTTGATCTAGTATTTGCTCAGTGAAATATTTAAATCCAGATGTAAATTAATTCCTCAGATCAGACAATGCTGGGATTTACATCGTTCCATTATTAAATTCTGTCGCTAAATGAGAAAAGTGAGAGTATTTGTTTCCACATTGCTTTTCTCACAAATTAAGTTTATATTCGAGGGAATTTTTGAGGTAGCTTTTCAAGCCAAAATCTCTCATCTATTAAAGTTATAATCTTGGGAAATACGTACTTCTATATTTTACAAGAAAATTCTCATTGGTTCTTTGAGAACAGATACCTTTTCTGCTGAGAATCATTATATTAACTTATAATTACTTTGAATTATGTAAAGTGATCCACCGAAATAAATCTACGATGACGGTAACAGTTTAAAGCAGGGTAAAACAAAGCAGGCTGTTCTCTGAAAAATATTGCCGAAGGTGTTGGACAAAATGATACGAAAGGTGAACTGCGGTTAACATAGCAAAAGTGTGTCTAAAAGATGTCGGTTTTGAGGATGTTTTTGGTTTAGTTACATTCTTCAATACTCTTGATATGGAAGTGGAAGCTGAAAATCTTGTTAACACATGAAGAAAACTAAGGGTCAATGCCAACTTTCATAAGATAAGAGATAATACTCAACATCAACAGTAACAGTTTGGTCATGGTCTAAAGCTGAAGAAGAAAAAGTCCAACACGGGGCAAAGGCAATTCTTTCTCAGCAACCGTGTGTTCGATGCATGGAATGGCCTAGAAGAGACGACTGTTGCAGCTCTATCGGTGAATGTATTCAAAAATTCTCTGATTAAAACTTTCCTTCATCAGGAGTAGCATCACCCGGCAAATCATGGATTTTTCTATTCACTCTTGCTTTTTTTTATTAATGTTTTTTTCTCAGAACTCAAGACTTTAGTTTTTTTTTCTTCTTTGTATTCTTCAACTACATTGTTTACTATAGAGGGATTCTTACAGGACATTAGTCCTTATTCCCAAATATCAGTTAATAATAATAATAATAAAAAAAATACAAAAAAATCTTGCTACCAGAGATGACCTGCTGAATCTACCGTTCCTATCAGATACTGAAAAACAAGAGCAATGGTCAGGAAAGGAACTGCATGGATGACATCACCATGAGATTAATCAACCACACATCGACAAAGAAGCCTCCAACAAATGGTTGGTGAAAGGAGAATTATTCGCAAAAACAGAGGGATTCCTTATGGCCATCCAAGACCAAGTGATCGCTACAAACAATTACAAAAAATTTATAATGAAGGATGGAACATTACAAACAGATAAGTGCAGAAATTGCCATATAAGATCGGAAACTATACAGCATATCACGTCCGGATGCGAACAACTGGCCAATACGGAGTATCTTTACAGGCAGAATAAAGTAAGCAACATTATCCACCAGAAACTTGCACACAAGTACGGACTTCTGAACACCTTCCAGCCATATTACAAGTATCAGCCGGCGCCCGTATTGGAAAATGACTCTATCAGATTATACTACGATAGGCCTGTTATCACTGACAGAATGGTGACGAATAATAGGCCGGACATAGTGGTGTATGATAAGAGAGCCAGAACAGCAATGCTGTAGATGTCGCCATACCGAATAGTAACAACGTGCTGAACAAGTTTCAGGAGAAAAAGTCCAAATACACAGACCTTGCTATTGAGATCAAGCAGATGTGGCACCTCGATAAAATAGATATTGTTCCTGTCATCGTATCCTCGACTGGGTTAATACCCAAAACTTTGCATGATAGCCTTAAGAAATTAGAATTGCATAAGAATACTTATATAGAAATGCAAAAAGCTGTAATTCTTAATACATGTAGGATAGTTAGGAAATTTATGTCAAGTATATTGTAATCGAGCCTATTCCCTTTGTTTGCTGAATCTGGGAAAGGTAAATTATATCCAGCTAATAGCTGAGATAGTGCATAAGTCCACGATGATAAAAAATACAGAAGCTGATAAGAATGGAGATACTGACGAAGATTATCGCAAATAGGAAAAATTGAGTAGAAAATATTTGAAAGTACCTGTTTACTAGTGTTCTTGTGTATAAGTGTTAAAAAAAGAAGATATTCAAGGAAGTATCACTGCAACCACAAATATTCATTAACGACCACCTTGAATACATTCGAAATAAGTAAAAATTGGAAACTTGATATAATAAGAATCATACAAAAATCGTGAGGTTATGGAATATCCCTCCCTCAAGAATTAGTTTCTGTAATCTCATCAATTATAACCTGCGAAATTATCGCTGTATGTGTAGACATAATGAAGAAGTTTATTCAAGGAACAATATTCAACCTTCCGTGGAAAGTTAAACACCCTTTCCTGAAGGAGCTGGTTTTCTGATCCACCTTCCATAATCATCGTCAACCAGAGCCACCCAGGAGTGGTACAACTCTGTCAAATGTCATGAGTTGGAGCAAAAGACTGCAGTTTCGGTCTTATTTGACCTCGTCAGTATTGCTTAAGCATTCACAACATCAGGCCAGACTGCTACAAAACATGTATACGTTTTTGCGCCCTCCAATGTCCGACACAGAGGCCAACCACCATCACGACCGAGAAATCATGAGAACGAAGAGTAGATAAACAGAAAACCTCAAGAAGTCACACTAGTTCGACTATTCACCGCAACGCTACACACAGTGTCTGGAAGAAAGCGATCTGTGAAAAGACTAACGCTCCTTATTCATGTCTGGTTGTCAACCAGATGTACTCCAAATCTCATCAATCATAATTTTATTCAAGGAACAATATTCAACCTTCCGTGGAAAGTAAACCACCCTTTTCTGAAGGAGCTGGTTTTCTGATCCACCCTTCATAATCATCGTCAACCAGGGCCACTTAGCAGTGGTACAGCTCGGTCACAGGGAAGGATGGTTAACTTTCCACGGAAGGTTAAATATTGTTCCTTGAATAAAATTCTTCATTATGTCTAGTGTCTGTCTGTTCAGTATGCACGTCGTCACAGTAGCAATAATGCAATTATACAGGATGTCGGACAAAGACGCGACAGTCTGCAGTTTCGTCCTAAAAACTCATCAGTGTAGCATATCGCTATTCAAGATCACATTTTTTTAATGTAGAAAATTGGATTCTGAACAATTTTCTCTTTTATTATTGCCACCTGAAATCAACCGAAAGGAAGATATGAATTTTCCAAACGGAATTTTGCAATTTTTGGTTGTCTCATCATAAAAATACTAAAGATCATTCAATATCGATTATTTATAGTTCGTTGTGAGTAAAGATGCTCATTCAGCAGAGTTCAATGCATTCAGACGGTTCACGACATACAGGATGTTTCCAAAGTATGTGGCAAATCGTAGTATTCAAAGGTCCAAAAGTCCGCTTTTTCAAATTAGACTGCCCAGTTTTGCACACACCATTTAACTGGTGATCTTAATAGGCATCGAACTGTTATAGGTTTCTCTATACCTAAAATGCATCGTTTCCGAGTCATTCGTGATTTTATCCCAAAAATTAGGATTTTTGTGGGAGGGCCTCAAAATTCGCAGATTATATGACCGCAAATCTTTCAAATAATTCATTTCGATCTCTCAATACGAGACCCTTCACAAAATCTTCATCAAACTAATTCTGGTCAGAATTCCGAGAGAAAAGTGCGAAATCAATTACTTTGAAGTGGATTGAATCTAACTTCTAGTTTTTCTTCTTTTCTAGCAGGTTGTAACGTGCTAAAATCACGTTACAACAATTTGAATTAAAACATCTGGTTCCAGTCAACCCCCCATCTGTATCACGCCACTGGATAACAGTTTGATGCGCATAATCCGGCTATCAGATGGTATGTCTTACCGGCTTCCAAACTTCCCCCACCACTTTTTTTCTGCTGCAGACCTTCAAGCTAATTAGTTCTTGAAAATCCTTTTCAATTGTATTTGAAATAATCAAATTATATCAAAATTCTGTAGTGAAAATTATAGATATATCGTTATCTTAAATACTGTGTAGTGACCTATATCAAAAAGATAGGTCCTAGGTGGAGATCCTAGGTGGAGAGTCCTAGATGAAGATTCCTAGGTGGAGAGTCGTGGATAGAGATTCCTAGGTGGAGAGTCGTGGATAGAGTTTCCTAGGTGGAGCGTCGTAGATGGAAAGTCGTAGGTTAGATTGGAGTCCAGATATCCAGAAGAATCCGAAGCTGAAATAGAGGTTTTCCCCCATATGCAGCAGTAAAATACAAGAATTTTTTGGAATTTGAACTGCCTAAGTGATTGGAGACTGTAACATAGACGACCTCTTCCTCATCTATTTCACCAAGATAAGTCTTACTGACTGTTTATATACACACACCACAAAAATTGTCGCATCATCTGGTATTCTGAATTCCAGAATCGATTAAGCAGCTCAATCACAGTTTCTTTGTCAACATATGTTTTTGGACATATGAGGGGAAAAAATCTAATCTAGGTAGCAGCTCTTTTTCAATATGATCTGAAACACGTCTGAAACAAGAATGAGTTTATTTGACTATCAGTATTCATTCAATTTCTCTTCAGTTTTCAAGCTAAATTAATGCCAGTTTTCTGTGTTTCTTGTTGATTTTCGAATATTTGAATTTATTGTGATGGCTGCTGAACGTCCTGGACGCTATTTGAGTGATCATGAAGTGGTAAGAATTGTAACACTTCTAGAGGAGGGGTGAAGCCAACGTTACGTGGCTAACTTGTTGAATGTTAACCAAAGCACTATTTCAAGATCGGTACCACGAAACAGGGGAATATGGAAGAAGGGCCGGATAGGAAAAAAATCGGATAACAACACCAGTTGATGATCGTTGGCTTCGTTTAACTGCACTAAGAGTTCGGCACTGTACGGCTAGAATGCTGCAAAATGAACTTGCACTTTCCAGAAATGAGCATATTTCATTGCAAACTGTAAGGAACAGGCTCAGAGAAGACGATATCAGACCGAGAGTTGCTTCTACCGGCCTGCGTCTCACCAGAGAGCATCGAGTTGCAAGAGTTCAGTTTGCGTGGGAACATGCAAATTGGGGTATTCCAGAATGGTCAAATGTTCTCTTATCCGACAAGTCTAAGTTTTGTCTAGTATCAAATGATAGACGCATGCCTGTATACAGACGACCTGCGCAACGGAATGCAATATCCGGCAAACCGTAACTTCGGAGGGGGCTCAGTAATGGTGTGGGGAGGCATTTCTTTCCATGGTCCAACTGAGTTAGTCCAAGTGAATAATGGAAGTATAACAGCGGCCAGATACATCGCAGATATCCTTGGCCCATTGATTGGCGAAAACTTTATTTATATGCATGATAATTCTCGGCCTCATGCAGCTAGAGTAGTTACAGAATTTCTGCAAAATGCCGAAATTGATATCTTAAGATGGCCAGCCAGAAGTCCTGACTTGAATCCCATAGAACATGATTGGGACAACATGGGTGGTATATTCAGCAACGTAGGATGCCTTGGAATTCAGTGACTCAAGAGTACATCCAAAATTTGTTTGAGGGGCGTCCGAGACGTATACTGGCAGTAATTAGGGCCCGGGGAGGAAACACTCGATTTTGAAGATGATTAGTAACCAATCGATGCTAGTTTGAAGATAGTAGAATTTTTTCATTTTTCATTAACTCGAAAATTATTGATATTTTCCATCATAAACTCATCTCCTTAGAATGATATCTTCTTGTTTTACACTTCTTGAAGTTACCGAGCGACACTTGAATGAGCAAACAAGTTTATATAGTATTGTCGTAAAAGTAGGGTGATGCGACAATTTTTGTGGGGAGTGTATATAGAAAGAAGCATTTTTTGACATTGTTTACCATAATTATAATATGTAATTAAATATCTGAGCAAAACTTCTCTGACTTTCCTTCCAAGATTTCAGTGACAATTATTGAATTAGAGTCTCATTGCTCATATTTCCATGGGCTTAACCGGTAAAGTTAGTTTCGTTACAAGGTATTCTCGATTACATCAGTTACTTGACATGAAAGACATCTTCGAATTACCAAAAATACCTCGCTGAATGAAACATGTCGATTTTTTCATGGTTAGATGTAGGTACTTTTCAAAATATTGCCAACCGAAGGAATACATGGACGTATTCTTTCTATTATGCTGAAGAATATCAGAATTTTAACTTGTGAAATAATATTTAAAATATTCTGTATCAGAACAATTTGTGGATTTCAAAACTTCTAGATCTAAAATCAATAACAATTCGAAGTTGATTTTTCTGACAAGTAATTGATATAATCGAGAATACCTACTAGAAAAGAAGAAAAATGAGAAGTCAGATTCAATCCACTTCAATATTAATTGATTTCGCACTTTTCTCTCGGAATCTTGACCAGAAATACTATGATGAAGATTTTTAGATGGATTTCAAATTGAGAGATTGAAATGCATTGTATGAGAGAATTTCGGTCATATAATACACGAATTTCAGGTCCTCTCAAGAAAATTCGTATTTTTTGGAATAAAATCGCGAATAATTCAGAAACGGTCCATTTTTGATATGGAAAAACCTGTAATAGATCGATGCCTATTAATATTACGAGGTAAATGGTGTCTGCAAGAATAGGTAGTCTAATTTGAAAAACGGACATTTGTACCTTCGAATCTACTACGATTTGCCACCTGCTATGGAAATACCGTATACCGTGAAGCCTCTAAATGCAATGAAATGCTAAATGAACCTCTTCGATATTGAATGATCATTAGTATTTTTATGATGCCTTTTAAGAGACAACCAAAAATCGCCAAATGCCGATTGAAAAATCCATATCTTTCTTTCGGGTGATTTCAGTTGGCAATGATATGCGAAAAAATTATTCAGAATTTAACTTTCTACATTAAAAAATTGGAATCTTGAATAGCGATATGCTACACTGATGAGTTTTAGGACAAAACTATAGTACATTGCCGCTTCTTTATCCGACATCCTGCTTAATTGCATTATTGCTATTGTGACAACGTCAAATTCTTCAGAACTTAATTTCTACATTAAAAAAATGGAAATGATATATATATATATATATATATATATATATATATATATATATATATATATATATATATATATATATATATATATATATATATATATATATATATATATATATATATATATATATATATATATATATATATATATATATATATATATATATATATATATATATATATATATATATATATATATATATATATATATATATATATATATATATATATATATATATATATATATATATATATAATCTTTAAAGAAGAAACCTGTTTCTGTGGGGTTCTTTAAAATTTAAAATTAAATAGATTCAGAAAAACGGCATATTCTTTTATTCTTTATGGAAAATCCATCCCGAGAATTACGTTCTGTATATTCTCTCATTTTTCTAGGATTAGGTTAGGATAGGTTAGATTTATGAATGGGTCTAGAAAATAACCCTTTCAACTTTATCCTAAAACTTCATATTCTGATTCCAAATAAAGAGTCATTTGAATTGAATGAAACTAATCTGTAAAACGGTAGAAATGGTCTTCTTATACTTATTGGCAGTAAGCTAATCGTTGTTAAAATCAGCAATTTCACACAATTCATAATAACTATAGAGAGATCTGCCTAACTTAATGGGTTATACGTTACTACAGAACTCCAATATATAAATCTAACCTAATATTGAAGAAATCAAATTTTCTCGTCACTCAAGTCTGGGTTTTCTCGTTCGGGAACAAGTGGCTAATGATGGAATTAAATCCTCTTGTTGAAAAAAGTGACACTGTAAATATCGAATTTGTGACCTATTAAAAGGTGAGTAATTATGTCTGTTCACATATTTACTTTCTCTGGATTTCAAGAGTTTCCATAATATAGTAATCATTTTCTTCATGCCATGTTTTGATGATTGATCTTATCACTTGATGTGAAGGTAGATTCATCGGGGAAAATTTTGTGCCGATGGTATTTTGATTGAAGGAATTCATCATGTATTCTCAAAATTTCACTCGGTGATCTGAATCATTGTCAAGTGACTTATGTTAAAATCGCATTTTTAAGGGTTTATATCGGAAACAATATGGTCACGAGCAATTTGCCAGAAGCAGTTGAATTTCATTGAATGGTCTGCTGAATATTCAGTCTAGTGTCGTGACTAACGATGGAATACCTATATCTTCTTCTAGGTACAAACCTCACTTGTCCTGATTACCGGTATAGTGTTTTAAATTTGCTTATAGTTCATTGGTTAATCGTAGGTAACCGGTTGCGTTTCTCCAAATAACCGACCAATCGCAGTATGTGTTCTAGTTCTGTCGCCATCAAATCAAAATTTCAATCTCATGCGGCAGAATTTCAATCTTCTACGATCCGATTGGACGCATCATTTAGATAAAATAAAAAAATTATTACATAGTACACAAGACACGTAAAGGTCCTACTTATCGGTAAAAATATCAAGAATTTCTTAAGATTAAAGTTTTTTACCATTCATCTTGTCGATAGATCACAATACCACGTGGCTCAAATATTCGAATAGAACTGATGATGCTGGTCGAGAGGTCGAATCATTCGCCATTGCGTACGGCCTTGAGCAATTGGTTATGGAATCCACCGACATTCCTGACGTTGAATGTCAATACGCTAATATCCTCGATCTCGTTCTTACTAAAAACCCTGATCCTTACACAATAAAGGTTCCTACTGTCTTAGGAAAATCCGACCATAAGCTTGTAAAGGCTTATATCCGTTTCACAGCGACACCACCTATCACTTAACCTTCTCGCCTACTCTGGCACTATGATTTTGCCGACTGGAACGGATTGCGAACCTTTTTTCAGATTTTCCTTGGGTAGAAGTTTATTTTGTAGATGAGAATCCATCAGGATGTTCCGAAAGGATAACTGAAATCATCGATGTGGGGATGGAATTGTTCATTCCCCATTATGTCAAAAAAGACAGTCATGGTTTAATGGTAAGTGAAGACCAAGAAGCTGGCATATCGCCAGTGCTGTCGAAACTCTTGTCCTGAAGAGAGAAGGGCGTTTATTTTAGCTCGTAATTTATGCAATATTGCAATAACAGATGCAAAAACTGAACATATATGAACAAGGTAAGAAAAAACTGAAATTTCTCTATCGCGCAGAGAAATATTTCACTTCGAACCAATTGCTTACTCTCTATAAATCTCAATTTCGTCCTGTTATAGAGTATGGCTCCCATGTATGGGGTTCTGCTCCAAAACATAGAGGGAAACTTCTGGACTCCATTCAAAAGACAGCAATTCGGTAAATTGGAGACAATGCACTCACATATAACATTCCACTATTGGAACATCGAAGAAAAGTTGGTAAGCTTTCTCTTTTTTACATGTACTTTCATGGACGATCCTCTGAGGAACTTTCTACGCTTGTTCCACCGCTTGTTTCTATTTTAAGGCAAACAAGGCAAACTCTTGCCAATCACCCATTCGTGGTTGAAATAGAGACACCTAGAATGTCTCTATATCAAAATTCCTTTTTTCATAGAACGGCAAAACTCTGCAACTCCCTTTCATGTAACGTATTTCTTCATGACTATAACCTGTCAGCATTCAAGCGAAAAATTAACTATCAGGTACTCGCGGTGTCGCCAAGAAATAAAAGGATTTCCTTTCTTACGTGAGTAAGTCATATAAAAAAAAAGATGGATTTTGAAAATATTGAAATGACAAAAAAATGTTTTCATCTATCGTTGTGGAGAATATTTCTGAAATGATTTACATACGCTTTCCAAGAAAAAATTAATGTAAAAACACTAAACTCCACGAATGCGATGTATCTATAATCTAAGTGCGAAGAAAAACGGAAATTTTCGTCATATCAGAGGGTGCAAGATTATTGCACACTTACGGCCAGCTATGAAATTTCTAATTTAGTTCGTCTAGGATAATAAACTTGAAAATTATGGATGCCCTGGTCTTAGTGGGAAAGTTCTATGAAGTAATTAAAACGGTATTGCTGCGTAACCATATTAATTAATCTGAAACCAGAAATTTAAAAAAATAAGAGAAAGTTTAGGAAAGTTACATAAAGTATGGAGGTTTGAATATCTATCTCAGTGAAAAAATATATTTCTGGATATATCTGTCTATATATAGATGAATTTCTATAATTTACAAAGAAAACTCAAAACAGATTGATATCTATTGAGAAAAGCGAAATTTAGCGATGGAATGAGTAGTTTATATTTGGAACCTTTGAATAGAATAGAATGAAACTATTCAGTTTTCAGGAAACTGACTCAATTTTTCCTGTTTATTTTAACAAAGCTGTTTTCGAAGATAGTAGTGTATCTTTCAAGTGATAGTTCTTCATGCTTGAGTAATACCGCTTTCATATTACCAGTGGAAATGAAACATAGGAAGTTAAAATAAAAAGTTTGTTCGAATGGGATTATCTTCTTCAAAGCATGTAGATGAAGTTGTGTAATTTTTAATTTAAAAGTTTTAGTTTTGAAGTTGCTATATTAACATGTTGCATTAACTTTTTTCAATACATATACAGAATGACCCAGAATTCGTACCCACTTTTTCACCGGTACATAACATCAAAAATTACAAAATCACAAGTCCTCTCAGAACTATTTGATGCGCTTCCCTGCTGAGTTATTGGAAAGATGGCCCACAAAAGTGGCGTTTTGATTGCCCGCAAACCAGTCCATGAAATACGATCAAATTTTCAGGATTTTGGTTTCTGAGTTATTCCTTGATGGCAGTGCAGAAACTGGTATCTGCAAAACAACGGTGTACTATTTGTCATAGGGGAAATGGGGTAGTCGTGTCAAACTAGTTATCTTTTATATTTGTAACTAGTGATGCCATTGAACAGTTTATTATGGTATCATGCATTTGCACTGTCATTGTAGTTGTCTAACAGTCGTACACCACGTGGTGTCTTCGGACAACTATTTTTATTTATTATGGGCAACAAGTGATTGATTTTGGTTTCGATTAACTTGCTTATAAAAGTTTCCACTCTTTAAAGTCGGTAAGTACATCGTTAAATTAATTATTTAATGTAGATTATATTCAAGATATTTTATTCAAATATTTCTTAGGCCACACTGCCACCTACTCATCTCAATTAGTTGGAGCGTGATGAAACATGTAAATGTTATGATGCTCTCCAACGGACCGAGACAAAGGGTACTCATCATTTCCACCAGGAAACCATGATAGCGAAGAATAGATAAACAGAAAACTTCAAGAAGTCACACTAGTTCGGCTATTCACTGCAACTCTACTCACCGTGTCAGCAAGGAAGCGGTCTGTCGAAAGACTAAGGCTCCTCATTTCTCAACCAGGCATGCAGTACTATCAACAATCTCAAAAATTACTACTTGCGAAATTATCATGTAGATACATTGTACATTACCTACTTTATTAACCATAGGCACAAACAGAGCTGAACCAAAACTTTTTTTTGTAAGCCTGTGTTATTTGGTCTAATCTAACATAACCTGATATGGATTACGTCTACCTGCACTTTTCACACGATACAACACAATAGTGAATGTAGCTTCATTAGTGAAAAAAGTCTTTTCATTTAAAAAACCCAATATCCAATAACAATAATCTAATCTTATTAACATCATCTTTTCTGAACGTATACAGGGTGTTACATAATAGTATGTCACAACTTGAGGGGGTAGATCTACGTGCAATTTTAAGACAAAAAGTTCATAAAATTTTAGGTTTACAAAAGCTTCGTTACGGACCTACAAGGTGATGAAATTTCCGGAATTTCTTCAGAACTTCGGCAGTTTCTGAGTTATTCCTCCCAAATTTGAAATGCAAGCTATTTTTTGTAGCCTTCATCATTACACGTCCAAGATTTTAACTGAAATTCACAAGGTATTTTCTTTTCCGAGGCCATGTCTCCTTTTGCCCTTTCAAACTTTTTTGCAGTACGCCACTGATCAGCGTACAATCAATTTTCGTCATCTTCGTTCAATTTGAAAACTTTTTTGACACCTTTAATTTTATCGTATCTCCAACCGTTTTTGAGTGAAAAATTATTGAATTTGAATTATTTGAATTGTATGTTATTCGCTAAATAAAAAAAATAAGAGAAATACTCGATAGGTAGCCCAAAATTCGCTTTTATTTCGATAGATCGTTTTCTGAGACTCAACTTATACTTATTCAATATCAAACTAAAAAAAAAGAACAATTAAAAACTAAATAAATTGCTGTGTCCTCCACCTGCAAGAATACAGGCTTTTGTCTTTCTTCGCATATTATCACGCACTCTTTTAAATATTCCTGGGGTATTTCTTATCGTGTCACAAGAGGTTATTATTCGATTTCTCAATTCTTCTACAGTGTTCAATGAAGTAGTATAAACTAAACTTTTGAGATATCTCCATAAGAAAAAGTCTAAACTATTTAAGTCTGGGGACCTAGGAGGCCATTGTTCGGGCCCACCCCGACCTATCCATCGGTTGTGCTGGTGCATCGTCATGCATGAACCACATTGTGTTTCTCACCAAAAGTGGCTCATCCTCGAGCAATAAAGTTAACTCCTCCACGAGAAATTGCCGATAAGTGGGACCGTTTAGTCTGTTAGGCAGAAAAAACGGCCCAATCAAATAATTATTCTGACCCAGACATTTAGTGAGAATTGTTCTTGATGATGAGATTCTTCAATCAAATGGGGGTTTTCCTCAGCTCAATAATGATTATTGTGAAAATTTGTGATAGCAGTTTTAGAAAAGTTAGCTTCGTCTGTGAACATTATTTCACTATCAAAATGAGCATTTTCTCTAATTTTATCTAAAAACCATCGGTAGAAATTCAGTTCCTGAAGGAAAATCTCGAGGAAGTAGATTTTGGACGCGTTGAATACGAAACGGGTACCATAAAATGTCGAGGAGAAGCCCCCAAACTAGAACATATGAAATATTCAACTGATTTCTAATTTTTTTTGTACTCACAAGAGGATTCAAATCAATACAATTCAAAACTGCTTCCTCTATATCTGGAGTTCTCATGGTTTGAGTTGCACCTTTTGAATGATCATTTGCAGTAAAAGTACCAGTTTCCCTCAACTTTCTGTGGATAAATGTTCGCCTGTCCGGAGAGACTCGATTTGAGAAGCGCACCTGAAATAATCGCTTAGCTTCTGTTGTGTTTTCGTCAGCCTGACCGTACATGCAATGAATATCAGCCAAGTCGGCGTTAGTAAAATTAGCCATTTTTTCTTACACCAATAACTCCAAAAGTTCTAAAACTAATCGTTAATTTGATGAACAATTCGAGCAAACACTGGTTCAACTTTAGCAACTGTCAAAATAAATAAATAAATGAAAAAACCAAAGCCTACTAGTCATTTTTTTAATAAGTGCTTTTAATTCTGTGAATGCATACAATCGTTTAATAATTTTTTGCTCGAGGACGGTCACAGATACGACAAATTTACAAGTGTCAAAGAAGTTTTTAAATTGAACGAAGATGACGAAAATTGATTGCACGCCTATCAGTGGCGTACTGCAAAAAAGTTTGAAAGGGCAAAAGAAGACATGTCTCCGGAAAAGAAAACACCTTGTAGATTTTAGTTAAAATTTAGGAATTGTTATGATGGAGGCTGTGAAAAATTGTTTGAATTCCAAATTTGGGATGACTTTCTCAAAAACTGCAGAAGTTTTGAAGAAAAAACCAATTTTTCCGGAAGTTTCAACACCCTGTAGCTCCGTAACGAAGCTTTTGCGGACCTATGTTTGTATGAACTTTTCCCCCTAAAGTTGTGACATACTATTATCTAACACCCTGTACAACAACTTTGGTTTGATCTTATAAGGAACGAAACATATGTCAATTTTATTTTTGCTAATATTCAGATGATAAATCTCGAATACACGTGGATTTGCTCGATTTGCCGCCAATATTTCGTTATCTTAAAGATGTGGTGCATTCGATGAGGTTGACCATTCCGATAAATTTTAATAACCAATTTCATTGCAAAGAGCATTTACAGCAGCTGATTTTGCATGACTAACTGGAACATGTTGGGGATGTCTCAAATCGCAATGTCTCTGCTACTTGGGGTGGACCGAGGGGAAATATTTCCACCAGTATGTATACGGCCAGGGTCTGGTGATGCCCAGTTGTAAGTTCCCCTGAGAAACCTTGAGACATCCTCTTCCTGTACACTGGTGTCTTCTATCCTATGTTGCGAGGCGTTTGCGCGTATTTCTTGAATCCAGTATGCTTTTTCATTATGTGGGTTCTCTTCAGACCACAATCCGCTCCAGAACTGATGCATGGCTTTTGGATCCAGCTGAGGCAATTTCGAAGTTGGTTCAACTAGCCCTCTCTAGAATTGCTTCTGATTGTTGGTGTGGAGCCTGTTGTTTCTGTACCGTTTAGTTCTTACATTTATCTGCGCATTCTATTACCTAGGGCCTCCACTTTTCGTTTCGGGTTATCGCAGGATATCGTGACCTTATCCCGGAAGTTGCTTACATTCTCTATAGACCGACATGCGGAAAGAGCATTCAAGGATTTGGTGTGTCCAGCTGAATATGCATCACCTCTATCTTCTTTCTTGCGTTTGTAATTTTGTTGCCTAGGCGTCCCCTCCATGGTGGTTCCTTGTCATCTTTGGGGATGGGCTGGGTTATGCTCTACGCTTTGGAGGATCTCAACCTAACGATTTTCGGTCGGGTAACAGGGTTCATTCCCTGAAATTCCAGTAGGTTTCTATCGAGTGCCTCTATAGTTTCTTTATTCGCCTGGTATTCGGTAGGTGGCGTTGCAGGTCTGTGATCTTCCTCCAGTCTTGTACGAGTGTTTCTTGTAGGTGAGGGTTAGGTTAGGTTCCATCATATCGTTTATCAATGCGGAAGGGGTATACATTTATTAATGAAAATTATTTGTTTCAAAATTAATACTGATTGTATGTCAATCATGGTTTCCCGGTGGCAATGGTTAGTGGCCTCTGTCTCGGTTCGTTGGAGGACGCCATAACATTTACATGTTTCCTCATGCTCCAACCAATTGAGATGAGTAGATAGAAGTGTTGCCTGATGTTGTGAATAGGTATGCCATACTGAAGAGGTCAAATAAGACAGAAGCTGCAGTCTATTGGTCCTATTCATGACATCTGACCGAGCTGTGCCACTGTTGTGTAGCGTCGGTTGACGGTGTTTATAAAGGGTGGATCGGAATACCAGTTCCTTCAAGGAGGGATATTTAACATTCTACGGAAGGTATTTATTGAAATAAAGTTGGACAATACCAAGTTGATTTCATAATGAATTCAAGAGTAAAATCAGATAGTTTTCTGTTATGTCCTACCATTATTATATTCAATTTCTTTAAATAAGGTGTATTCTGTTTGATAACTATTGAATATTAAAAGTTTGTATATAAAGCTTTAAATATATTATATTTAGTATTTGTGACTCACTTTTGTTTCAACATAAATAATATGAGAAACTATGTAAAGAAGTCCTTCAGACAAAATTTTGAAGATTTGCAAATAATGTGAAAACGAAAAGAAGAACACAGGAAAGGGGTGTTATTTTCTTTTATTCACAATATATAACATAGCTGCAGTACCAAAACGTCGAAATCGTGCACTCTGTACAAGAACCTAAGGGTCATGAATTGGCCAAGTAAACTCCTTATACTGTCGAATCATTGTCATTTATGATGTTTACTCTATATCGCTGGGCCTATAATTTTGGTTCACAGAGATTGCTAACAGAGAACGAAATGAACGAAATCTATATGCATTTTAGGTAAATTTTATTTGTATATCACAGAATGGTGTTCGGGCGCGTCTCCATCAAATCAATTTGTTGATATATCCGAGATAGCTCTTCATAGATGATTTATTCTTCATTCGCTAAATGAGTCCACACTTACGAAGATGGTTCGAAAATCTAACCTAACCTAACAAAGATACAAGACTTTTTTTCTGAATATTTTATTTTATTTTTCAACATAGTCTTCATGTAACACTTTTCCCAGCTATGTTCCCATCGCTGTAACCCGACCAAATAGTACTCGGCGATTTTCTCTGCAAATAGTGTTTCACGAAGGTGATTGCCTTTTCATTTGAAGAAAATCTCAGTCCTTCGAGCGTAATTTTCAGATGAGGGAACGAAAAGAAGTTGCTTGGGGCTAGATCTGGTGAGTAAGACGGATGGTCAAGCAGTTCAAACCGTAACTCGTAGATTGTCGCCATCTAAACCACTGAGGTGTGAGACGGTGCGTTGTTTTGGTGAAACAGGATTTTCTTTTTCAGTAAAAATGTTTTTCCTCAAGTTCTGCTCTTAACTTATCAAGTATTGATGCGTCGTATGCACCTCTGATTTTTTTTGAAAATATTCGATTAAACTAACTCTATGAGGATCCCAAAAAGTAGTCACCATCACGTTTCCATCCAAAAAACAGTATTTGCTTTTTTTTGGAACCGGTTTCTCCCTTGCAGTCCACTGTTTAAACTGTATTTTTATTTCTGGCGTATAATGATGTATCCAAGTTCCATCTGTAGTAATTGATTGGCGCCAAAACTTGGATTTATTGCACCCAAACTGCACCAATAGAGCGTTGGGAACGTTCATTCGAACACTGTTTTGGTCAAACATGAGCAAACGCAGCATCCAATGCTTGGAGAGCTTTCTCATATGTAAATATTGATTTGATATGTGACAAACACATTCTTTTGACATGTTCATAACCTCCGCTATCTCTCTTACTTAAGAGTGGCTGTCGTCTAGCACCAAAATTTCACCGTGAAATGTTGAATGGTAGCGCAGAGTTGTCATACACCGAATTCAACTCATCTGCAATTTGCATAGGCGTATTGCCTTTCCAAAAAATATTTAATGACAGCTCAATATTCGATTTTATCATTTGAATTTGGGAGGCTTCTACTTGGTAGAATTCCTTTATCAATAACAAAAACAAGTAATATTTTTTGAGGAATTTTAATGAAAAATTGTTATTCATAACGCGTTTCACTATATCGTCGCTTCTTCTAATGAATGAATGTACAGAAATTATGACAACTATATATAGATACAATTGAGAATATATATACAAATGTTCTTAAGTAAGTAAAAGCTTATGGAGTTGCTTCTTCTTAAGTAGTTATTGATGAAAGATATTTCCACTAAAATTAAGAAATGGATTGCTCCCTGAAGAGTTTCAAAAGAGGTGAAGGGCTTAAATCGACTTGTTCGTTAATGAGTCTACCTGAGTGTTTGTGTTTGTTGACTTCTAAAGATTTTCAAAGATCTACTTTCCAAAATTTATTATTTGTATGCAAAACTGTGGGTCGAAAGATCGATTATTTTCTAGGAAATGATTCGCGAATCAATTATTTTTAGTGGATATACCAGTCATCAATAACCACTTAAGAAAAAGCAACTCAATAAGCTTTTAGTTACTTAAGAACATTTGTATTTATATTCTCAATTGTATGTATATATAGTTGTCATAATTTCTGTACATTCATTTGTTTAAAGAAGCTACGGTGTAGTGAAGCGCGTTACGAATCACAATCATTCAGTAAAATTCCTCAAAAAATATCACTTGTTTTTGGTATTCAATATTATCCATTTTCACAAAAAAAACACATCAACGTCAAACAACTGTTCTATAACAACTGCGCATTCAAAATGGCTAAAACTTGGATGAGTAACTGTCAACAGATGTACAATAAAAAATCACTTTTATTTCATCATCTTCAAGTAGAGATCGTTGACTTTTCAGACCACCTTCGTATACAGGGTGCAACGAAAACTAAACAGAGGCTTTATCTACCAAGATATTCATTTCTGATCAAAACACAAAAACAGGTTAATTTTTGTTTAAAGGGGGACATGTTTTGGGGTACAATACTTGCCTGAAATATTAACCTTCTAAGCGGGGGTTGCAATCCTTGAACATTTTGAATTAGCAAGATGGGTCGAGTGATGACTCAAAAGAAAGGTGGCATCTTTGTCTACATTGCCTTGAACGAATTTCCATCTTTAATTGAAAACTGTAAAGAAACAGGGTGAGCAACTGAAAGATAGGGAAGACTATTTCCCTGAGACTATTCAAGTTTCAGTGAGGTAAAATGGAACAGATCCATGCTGATCAATGGCAGTCATCATCAAGTACTATCCTCATCTCGAATTTCAACCCCCGGAGCAGGGGTGACAACCCTTGAAATTTTGGAAGAGAGTAGATGCGTCGAGTGATAACTCGAAAGAAAGGTATTATCTTTGTCTGCATTCCCGTGAAAGAATTTTTATTTTTGATTGAAAACTGTAGACCTTTCTTTTGAGTCATCACACGACCCATCTTCTCTATGCAAAATGTTCAAGGATTGCAACCCCCGCTTAGGGGGTTGATATTTCAGGCAAGTTTTGTACCCCAAAAGATGTCCTCCTTGAAACAAAAATTGACCTGTTTTTGCGTTTTGATCATACAATAATATCTTTGCAGATATAGCCTCTGTTTAGTTTTCGTTGAAACACCCTGTATAGCGTTTACACTAGAGACTCAGAAACATACGAATGATATGTTATATGATCTTTGTTCGGAAAATTATATGAAGCGTTAAGATAGAACTCGAAAATTATGTTTGAGGTTCTCGTTCTTCCTTGAACTGTATATATCTACAATCCTAATTAATCTAGAGAAACGTAAATTCTTAATTGCTCTTTTCCCATTATGATTCATCTATTTATTCATTTCGACTACCTGA
This sequence comes from Cryptolaemus montrouzieri, assembly GCA_013387265.2. Classification (NCBI taxonomy): domain Eukaryota; kingdom Metazoa; phylum Arthropoda; class Insecta; order Coleoptera; family Coccinellidae; genus Cryptolaemus; species Cryptolaemus montrouzieri. The sequence goes on from JABFTP020000103.1 coordinate 68,309,910, forward strand.
AACATTTACAAGAAGCTTATACTGAATTGAGATACTTGTTAATTTCCAGTGGAGATGGAACAGTAACATGATTAGTAGATAAATTAGATATCCAAGGAAATTGAAATACTAATTATTCAAAATAGCTTTGGCACAGCTCATCTTGGTCTAATTACATTACTTCGAATGCTCTATGAGACATACATGGGTTTTGATTCGAAAATAAGGTCCGTACTGAGATTTGAAAAGTTTTCAGAAGATTTGGTGTTCTATATACCTATAGTCTGTTAAGTTAGAGCGTATATGGATCTATTTTTATTTCATCTGGTAAATAGTAAAACCTTGATATTTTGTCATCTGCTATACAAATTAAAAAGCTAGTAAGTCGAGTTACTAGAAAAATGGTTTTTGTCACTTGATTATCTCCTGCGCGCGCTCTATGCATACCTATTTACAATTTTTTTTTGGTATTTTGCATCGGAATTTATAAGAGATCACATTTTAGTAACTCGCCAAATCGACAAAAATTGAGTTATTGCTGTTTGAAAAAGGCCAAATTGAAAAAATCATACAAAACAACGCAATGAACATTTGACATGTGTAGATTGCTTTAAAAATTCCTTGATCCTTTTCCTATCCACCCAAGCAAAAGTTGTGTATGTAGTGCCAAGGATCTACGAGCTACATTTTTTTTAAATGTTCCTCAAAAATCGAGTTTATAAAATTAATAATTAAATCTGTCAAAAGTTTTGACCGATAAGTGCCAACAACTTGGGTATTTTATGCCTTGCTCAAATGTCGGTTCTAAATGTATAATAAAGAAGGTAGATTGCCATTTGAAATAACAAAGTGATGACCCACTTCCGGTAAAACCGGAAATGGTCTCACTTCGAAAATATTTCATTTCAATTGGAAATCACTAGTCATGGCTGCGTATAAAATTTCAGCTTGATATTGTAATTGGAACTCAAAAAGTTTTTAACGGACGGTCCCGGTGGATATCCTTGTATAATGCAGTACGAACCTTCGGAACATAAAAGAGTGCACTCGCACAACTTCGATACTGCGGCAGTTTGAATGTTAAACAATTAATCAAGAAGCAATCGAAACCATTATTGAGAATGCGATATAAAAATGTGCTATCGCACTCTTCTATGTTCCAAGCTGTGACTTCCATGCTGGCGCCGACCAACGTTATAATCTCTACCCAAGAGAATCGGATTGAATCAATAATTGAGGTTTTTAATGAGTTTTTTCTGTACTTTCTCAATTCTGTCTGTATATTTATAAAAATATGGATTCCAAATAGGCGTAGCATATTCTACATTGGTTCAGACTGAGGTGAAGTAGAGAGTATTTAGAGTTTTCTCGTTTTTGAAATTTTTTGGTTATTCTCAGTATAAACCCAAGCATTCTCAAAGCTTTCGAGATAATACATTCAATATGGTACACAAATGAGAGCATTTCATCAAAAATAACTCCAAGATTCTTGGCCCGATGAACCTTTTTAACCATTAGTCCATTAAGAGACAGGTTGGTCTCGATAATATTCAAGTTCTTGGTGAATACAATATGCTGACACTTATCAACATTAAGCACGAAATATCTGGATCCGCAAAAAGTGTATAACCGATCCAGGTCTTCCTGGAATGATTACACATCTGCCTGAGACTCAATTATTTTGTACACTTTGAGATCATCTGCGTATAAATCATGTATTGTATTCGAAAAGCATTCTGAAATATCATTTATATAAATTCCAAAAAGAAGAGGCCCCAGATGAGAGCCCTGAGGTACGCCAGAAGTAACACTGAAAGTATCCGAAGAAGCACCATTAATTGCTACATACTGTAGTCTATTCGATAAATCCAAATCCACTCCGTAAACAACCTAACCATGCCAAAGTCCGATAAAACTGCTACTAATGTTTCATGGTGTTACCTGTGACTCCTCATCAAAACATTTCGATGGGAAGTTAATATATGGAGTTAAATTCGTTAAAAACGGAGCTTCCCTTAACGAAACCATGTTGATGCCTGGTCAGCCTTACTCTACAGAGATGAAAGAGCTGATCAGTAATTATTGACTCAAAAATCTTACCGAAATGACTCAATATAGATACTGGCCTGTGGTTATCAATTGAACTTTTCTACCACTTTTCAAGATAGGGACTATTTTAGCTAATTTCCATTTGGAAATTATTGAAAATTATTTGAAGAGGTAGAGCTAAAGCTGTCCCACATGATTTTATGAAAATGGGTGGGATCAAGTCCTGTCCTAGTCCCTTAGAAGAATTCAGCATTGCAATTTTCGTGGTAATATTTGAGACTTCAACACGATCAATGGCTACAGACGAATAGGACGCACATTTCCTTTCATAAATAAATAACTTCTTCGGACTCTCAAAAACTCAGAGAAATATTCACCGAAAGCAATTGATATTGACTCGCTCCCTTCATGGATATTATAATTGAGTGTCATCAATTCTAGTATTTTTTCAACTTTTCTACATTCTGAAACATAGGACCAAAACAACTTAGGATTCTTCGCAATATTATCTTCAGTAGCAATCATATAGCTTTCGTGTTCTTTCTTAATTGAAATTTTGCATTGTCTTCACAACTCAGTAAAGACATCGTAATCAAATTTATTTTTGAACTTGAATTTATTATGAAACCTATTCTCTTCTTTAATTAAGTTAATAGTATCTTTGGAAAACCAAAGAGGAAATTTACTACACTAATTTGTCCTCTTTGGGACATTCCTATGATATCATTCAAAACTGTATAGAACTTTTCGACCGAGTGATTAACGTTGGAACACGATGAAATGGAGTCCCATTCAACCTGCATTAATTCATGTTTACCTAGACTAAACCCAAGATATATCTCCAAAGCAGGATGATGTGAGTCTTCTGGAACGAACGGTAATGAGCTGCTCAAAACACTTATTTCACTTTCATTCGCAATTATAAGGTCCAACGTTTTACCATTTTTATTCGTTACTCCATTGAACTGTGCCAGAGCATTGTAAGAACAGAAGGCCTTAAAGGCGCATCAAACCTCAATCTGATTTAAATCACCTATATACTGATTTTTGTCATTATATGACCAATTCAAGAAACTCAAGTTGAAATCGCCAACTCTTTACATCATAATAACAAACCAGATTGATATGCTGTTCCACTTGTTCTCCTTCTTTACCTAGCAAAAACTTAGTGAGAGGAGATACTTGCCCAACAAACAAATATATTCCAATTGAAAATCAAGTAAGTCGACTTACTCCATATTTTAGACTTCAAATTGCAATAAGGAAGATGAGTTTAATTACATTACATTCTCTGTGATTTCACTGATGTCGAGAGAAAAGAACCAAGGGCGGCGATTAGGGAGGTTGTGTTGTGATGCGAATCTTGAACAGAGCGTTGATTGTCTTTTACTTGCATGGACGTACCTAAGTACTACCTCAGTGTCATTAATTTATTACGATGAGTGGTTCGGGATTCAGCACGAGATCTTCAAGAATTTTGGAACTGGTAAAATTAGAAGGTATTTTAACGCCTGTAATTCAGCAATATGATAATCTTGCCGAGTCTTATTTTAGGTCTCGAACACCATCTCCTAAAGATATTTCCGAAGAGGACCCAGATTGGAATTCAGATGAAGAACCCTCCTAACTTTCATTCATCTCAAAATTCTCTGCTGGCATAGAAAAAAATAAACTGATTTCTCATCAAACAGATTCTGATGATATCCTGCCGAGTCCAGAATACTTTGAATACAAATCAACCGATTGAATTCTTTGAATATAGAAAATATCAGGACAATGCTGAATCTACGGCTGTGAGATTTCAATCTCAATGAAAATGTTACTAGCGAAGAATCTGTTGAAATCCTGGCTCATCTACTCCTGAAGCTACGGCTAGAATTGACAAACCTGAAAAGAACAGAAGATTCAGCGCACTGAGAGCAAGAATCTCCTTCCTCCGTGTTCTCAAAAATATAGAAGAAATTGCTAGGAAAACATCGCACAAGGGGCAGGAGAAAATATTTTCAATTATGTCAAAAGCTTGAAATATGGAGAAAAACAGTCATCAAACCAATCGAAACCACTGCTCTGAATCATAAAGGGTGTAGAATAAAATATTTTTTGCCAACCAGATTAGAATCACGTGAAATAGAACAAAGTTCTAATACAGAATATTGAATAGCGAATGCTGACAACGATGATTATCTTTTTAATCTAGATGGCAATGAAGTAAAAATTTTTAAAACTTTGTTTTCGAGCACCTTATGATTTGAATCCGATGGGATTGTTGCAGATTTCTTGCGTATTGCGACTTTTGATTGCCTTAGTGTTATAGACAAGAGTGGTTTGAAGCGCTGCAGGGGAATGACCGACATTGGACATGAAAATTCAAAAACATTAAAAACCTACATCAATAGTTATCATCCGCTGCCGTTCCATTATAATACGTCTTATGCCCCTAATAGAAGATATTTAACTTCTGATATTTCGATCTTTGAAATGTGGAAAGATTATAACTATAAAAACAAAGTTTCATTTGAAACTTTCCGACAAACTTTCCAGAAGAAAAATATTGGTTTTTCGAAGCCTACCCAAGATGACTGGTTCTCTCTTTCAAGAGCATGACCATGAAGGGAAACTTTCAAATTCCAATGTGACAGCTGATGATGAACTGGAACCTCAATCACTACCTACGAGTGACAACGGTGAAAACAGTCGAAGCTGCACCATTTGCAAAAATTTCAAATCACATAAAGAGAGATACACAAAAGCAAGACAACATTATGTCAAGAACACAGATTCTTCAGGGTGAAATGAAAATACTAAGATATTTGCGGTAGACATGCAAAAAATTCCTATTATTCCTAAAATGAAATGAAAGTTTGCAGAAAAATGGCAAAAGTTATTGTGTGTTATGGCATGAGGCAATTATGGGAAGGTCTGTTCCAGAGGTAGGTTCTTCTTTTTACAATTTTCTTATGAAGATCGACAGCGATGGCAAAGAAATTGTGTTTGAGGCTGATAACTGCAGCGGTGAATAGAGCCTGCTACCGGGATGGGGTCACACACACGATGGAAACACTGAGGGTTAACGCAAACACTCTTTGTAAACGTAAATTTAAAATGAAATAAAAACACGTGGTTCGTTGGTTAATAACGGCGGTTTGGCTCGTGGCAACGCGTGCTGCAGCCAGTTTTCTAAGACAGTGTGAATTCGAAGAGGTCGTTGAAGAGAAGGAGAGGGAGTCTCCGAAATGCACGGATATTTAAACCCTCGGTCCAGGTAGGCCCAGAGTATGTTCTGTGTCTAGCCTATTCGAAGGGCCTACTAGGCAATCTGTGATTAAGGAAGCGTGGTTAACACGGTAACACGCTTATTCGGAGGGGCCTAGAGCGATCTATGGTGAGATACCGTAGTGGAAACGGTAACAAGCCCAATGCTTATTTTGAGCTGTGCAGTTATCAGCCTGGACTGAACTGAAGCCCTTCGAAAATAAATTTCAAGTACTTTGAACCTGGACACTCCTTCGTGAAAGCGGACACTGTTCATGGATTGATAGGAATAAAATGGAATAAAACGAAAGAAGTCTTAGATTTTGAGAGTCTGGAGGAACTTATAAAATCGTTTTCGAAAAATAACGAAACAATAAAATTAGGAGCTGAAGATTTTCTGGAATTTGAGAATGCATGTGAATCTAGAAAAGAAGGCTTTGATCACATACCCTTTTTGAACGAGTTGAAAGTTGTGGAATTTAGGACTATGTCCAGGTCAATGCTCTATAAAAAAGATATGACAGAAAACTCATTCTCAGAATGTAAGTTCCTGAAAACCAAATTCTCCAGGGGTGTAAATGCTGAAAGAAAGAGAAGATATTGAAATATTTAGTTCCGCATATGCCCGCAAAAAAATCAGTTGTTTTGGAAATATCTCCCAACAAGTGAAGTTGAAGAAATTGTCGTGAACATAAATGATGAATGAAGATTTTTCTTTAATTACAATTCCAAGCGCTTTTTCACTCTTTTGTACCTTTTTTTCACATCAAATTTGCAAGATGATTAATTCGTTTCATTTTCTGTATATCTTTCACCTCATTGTGTAGTAAACTGAGTTACTTTATTTTTAATTGGCAAAACATACGTTACTCAGTTTTTGATTCGCGAAACAATCTAGAAGTCTGTGAAATACACGTTTGAGTGAGTAAATTTCATTGATTTCTTGAAAATCAATGGGCCATTAAGAATGTTTATAATATGCAAATTATAAATATGGATGATTCCGGTGAAAAACTCAACCGCTATTATTCGCAGAAAGAATCGGTGATGAAGTAAAATATCCAGTCCTGAAAAATAGAGAATTTTGAGTTAATACCCTTTTAATTTGTACCTCAGAATTGGATATAACCTCTACGTTTGGTGCATTTATGAGTTCCATCGAAAGTTAAAACTTTTTGAAAAAAGTATGTGGTGAAAAATGAGTGCATCATACGCCGAACGCGTCGAGGCAGTTTTCCTCTGCACCTATTCAAAAGGACCAAAAATGTCCTATGAAGCGGCGGCAAAGTACTTGAAAAAGTCAAAGGCTTTCGTTCAAAAGTGGGTGCAACAACTCAAGCAACCGAAAAGCCTCGATGACCTTCCCGATCGTGGCTCAACAGGAGTGTGACAAAGAAAGGTGAAAAAGCGATCGTGAGTTTGTTTTCGCAAAATACTGGCTTGAGCTGGCGTGAACGGCGAGCAAAATTGAATCGAAAAGGTTGTTATATATCAGACGTAACTATTTCTGTTCATATGGTTTGAAATGGCGAACCACAATGAAGAAATCGCTGTTGTCTAAAAAGCACGCTACTAAATGCCTAGCTGGGCAACAAGAAAGAGATCGTGATTGAAATAACGTTTGACGCTGGCGGTGATTGAATACTTTATTGATGACATTGCGGCATACTTCATAACATGTAAAATAAATTAATGTAACGAGGTGGCTTCTCAATCAAATTTGTGGATAAATTATGCCGTATACGCTCTTACTTAACATACTGTACCTACTATTTCAAAGTTTAAAATTGAATTTTGAATTCCCTGTAAATGTGTGACGTAAGAGCTCGATTTGATAAAAAGTAGTGGAATTCTATTTCGATGTCTTCATCTTGAAACTTATTCAAAATGGTTTTCTTTTTATCTTGATTCTTTTATATTTTCTGTAACGCTTCATCATACAATAATTATAATGGTATATTCGCTATATTCGCATTCCAATATTCGGCATTTGAAATTTCTATGCGTAAATTAATACAAAGGTAATTCTATTTTTAAACGTTTCAGTGAGAACTAAATTTGATTTTCAACAAGATATGAGGAAGGATCGAAAATCATATCAATTATATTTGATTAAACAACCGTTCCACACAATTTTGTAACTTTCCTAATTACTAATATAATGTAAACTAATAATAATGCCTTTAATTAGAAAAAGTTCGCACCTTGTGGCTTACCCTGCTCAGTCATTTCAGATGGTTCATGGATTTTAGTTCCCTTCAAGCATCCAATGTTGACAGTTGCTCCCCAATAAAATGAACACAATTTATTTAAAACTATTTATTTAATAAATTTCTAGGCTTCACAAAATTAAAGAAATGGACTTATCTCTATAGTGATGTGCTTGCACATAAAATGGAGAGTACCTAAGCAGGTTCGTGGCTATCCAAGGAAAGATTGATCTCTAAAAATGACTGAGGTTGGTGGTTATTCAAGAAAATGAATTCCTTTGTCCTGCCCAAAATAGAGGTGTTGAATTTATCCTTTCCAAAAAAAGTATGGCCGGTGCCCTGTCCTCTCCTAAAAAAACATGGCTGGTGTTTTGTCCTCTTCAAAAAAAATATAGCTGGTATTTTGTCCTCTCCAAGAAAATATTGCTGGTATTTTGTCCTGTCCAAAAAAATATGGCTCTTGTTTTGTCCTGTCCAAAAAAATATAGCTGTTATTTTATCCTCTCCAAAAAAAGTATGGCCGGTGCCATATCCTCTCCAAAAAGAACATGGCTGGTGTTTTGTCCTCTTCAAAAACATATGGCTCTTGTTTTGTCCTCCCCAAAAAAACCCTTTTATTTTAAATGGTTATTGAATAATTCACAAATTATTATGATTAATTAATTTCGAGTGGTTTCAACGAAGTCTTCAAATGAAATTAATGAACCCCGGTGTTCTCTCAGTTGTCATTCTTGGATAGTCGCCGCTGGTACAGGGGATTATTAATGGAACGAATGGTCATAGAATGAAAGTCACTTCCACTGTGTTAAACTTGCACCGTGCTAATCCGAAGGTTATTCAGTTGAAGTAGTAGCGGCCATAATAATGCATACGTACAAAATAAGGTAGACTTATATGTAAGGTGTTTTTGTAACTGGAATAACAAGTGTTATCGAACCAGTCATCATTACACAGGCTGTTCTTTATTAAATAACAAAGTTGGTATGCACTTTTGGTATAGCCAGAAGTGCCATCGAGGTTAAAATATTCTAAAAATAGAGGCTCGGACCAGCTGATTCAACTACCAAAATTTCAGAACGATGGCATAATTGTTCCTCCATAAACGTCTAATAGGCCACTCAACTTGGGATACCCTGTATAGTTACTCCGGATCTATGATTCTACATTTTTTTAGATTGACGAATTTCTAACTGAATCTCAACAATATGAGAATGAAATAAATACTTTGTTTTTTGTAGAGAAAATTTCATTTAGAAGCAGTTTCATACGGTGCTTAAGATTGTTGAGCCAATTGTCATACATTCCCAAACCAACAATTGCTGTACTAAAAGATATGTAGCGTACATCAAGATGAACAGGAAATTTTTCAATTATCCGAGACGGGCATAATACGTTTTTCGCTATTTCTCTACGTAAGACGGTCATTTAAGAAAAGACACGCCTTTCTCATTTCTCTTCCTAGTAAACATTTAATTCGTCACATTGTGCGCATTTGTAGATCTTGGCAATAAAATAAATGCGCTGTAAATTTCTATATAGGACCTTAAATTCGAGAAACTTGTAAATATCTTTCACGTTATTGCATTTGTCTCTAAGAGCGGCGAAAAACTGGAGAAGTTCTTCATTCTCATCGCCTACTCGTAAATTTGATCCTTTCATACGTATTATAGGCGACACAATACCAACAATTAAATGAGACAGGAAACAGGAAGTTTATTGTGAAGGTGTCCATTTTCAATTTATTCGAATGGTATATTCGTTAATTTAAGATATACATGATGTTTCCTAAGAAACGCCTATCGCAATAACTACTCCGTTTCATCCGAATGGAAAAATTTAAATATATGGTTGATTAGTTTTTTTACGGTACAAACCTTTAATAGAAACAACATTTTACAACCACTTGAAAATATAAAATCGTAACAGTCTGAATGTTAATCTACTACTGGACAAGAAGTAGGTACTTACTACATTCAGCTAGAAAAACTAAGCGAATTATGTCTTCCCTTCAATTCCACAAGGGAAATATTAAAGAACCAGTCTGCGTTCATACATTTGTTGCCGAACCTCAATATTCGACATACTGAAGCATTGCTGTAATAAATACTTCGGTATGAAGGTTCATCAAACAGATTTTCAGATCTTGTGTACATGAAAACCTATTTGATATAAAATATTAGGACAGACAATTTCATTATTCAAGCATTTGTACAATAAAAGAAGGTCAGCTATTACTCTTCGGTCCGCCAAAGTTCTGAAATTCCTTCAGATCTCATAGCTAGACAGAGAATTCTTCTATAGGGATAGAAATTTTATTTGAGGCATAAAGAAGGTGTTTTTTTTGAATTCTTTCAATTTCCTGAGATGGTTCTGCGTAATGAGGTGACCATACCGTTGAAGCATATTCCAAGGTAGGCCCTCAGTAACTATTGAATATTACGAATAAAACTTTAACACCCGTGAATGTACTTGTGTTGCGTTTTATATAACCCAATACTTTAAAGGCATGACCGACCACTTTTTCGATATGTGCCTTGAAGCTCACCTTTGAGTCAATGAGAACTCCGAGATCCTTCACAACACAAACCTTATTTATCATAGTATTACGCACTCTATAGTCGAATTTAATAGTATCCTCAATTCTAGTAAAAGAAATATATTGGCATTTATTGATGTTTATTTCCAAGTCATTTTTCGAAAACCATTCAACAACTCTATCTAAATCTGATTGTAGTGCAATCGCATCATCAATGCAACGAATTATTTTAAAAGCGGATCACGATCTCTTATTACATATTATAGAGTGATTTGTTTTCAGTCTGTCTCACCTAAGCTTCTAGATTGTTTAGTTTGCAATTATCTATCCTGGAGATCCTGCTTTGTTATTATTAATGAGCAGCACGGGTTCCCTGAAGGCCGTTCTACTAAAACTAATCTTTCCTTTTTACTAAAGACATCATCGATCCTAAGCTTCTAGAGTTTGCAATTATCTATCCTGGAGATCCTGCTTTGTTATTATTAATGAGCAGCACGGGTTCCCTGAAGGCCGTTCTACTAAAACTAATCTTTCCCTTTTTACTAAAGACATCATCGATTGCTTTGAGGCAGGTTTCCAGTTAGACTGTGTATATACAGATTTTTCCAAGGCTTTTGATACCGTCAATCATAATATATTGTTGCTTAAACTTGAAGCTTTGGGAATATCAGGTTCTCTGCTTTCATGGCTTGCTGATTTTTTGTATGGTAGAACACAGATTGTTTAATATAAAAACTTTTAGTCCAGAGAAATTTTTGTAACATCCGGTGTGCCCCAGGGTTCTCACCTTGTGCCACAGCTTTTCAACCTCTTTGTCAATGATGTTAAAGATTATGCGGGGATATCCACCGCGACTGTCCGTTAAAAACTTTTTAAGTTCCAATCACAATATCAAGCTGAAATTTTATACGCGTCCATAACTAGCGACTTCCAATTGGAGTGAAATATTTTCGAAGTGATACCATTTCCGATTATACCGGAAGTGGGTCATCACTTTGTTATTTCAAATAGCAATTTACCTTTTATTATACATCTAGAACCGACATTTGAGCAAGGCATAAAATAGACTTCCAATTGAGTGAAATATTTTCAAGTGATACCATTTCCGATTATACCGGAAGTGGGTCACTTTGTTATTTCAAATAGCAATTTACCTTTTTATTATACATCTAGAACCGACATTTGAGCAAGGCATAAAATACCCAAGTTGTTGGCACTTATCTGTCAAAACTTTTGACAGATTTAATTATTTCTGTTATAAACTCGATTTTTGAGGAACATTTAAAAAAATTGTAGCTCGTAGATCTTTTGTACTACAGACACAATTTTTACTTGGGTGGATAGAAGGATTAAGGAATTTTTTAAGCAAGCTACCCATGTCAAATAATTATTGCGTTGTTCTGTATGATTGATGATGACAGAACGTGGAAAAATTGTGTGGAATTGATGCAACGTGCACATTCAGTTTTGCATGAAAATAAATCGTTGACAGAGTACGTCGTGATATTGAATTAAGTGAATCTTCATTATCAAGATTTATAAAACGAATGAAGGATGATCCTGTAAATTTGAGATTTGGCTATAGTACTCCGAGGCAGATATTTAATAAAGAACAAGAAGCCAGTCTCACAGAATACTTGCTCAAACTTGCACAAATTTTTCATGGTATAGGTCCTAAAGAAGTTCGTCGTATGGCTTATGACTTTGCAATTAAATAAAACATTAGTATACCAGACACGTGGCATACAAACAAAATGGCTGGTGAGAATTGGATGTCCACTTTTCTCACACGAAATACAAGTTTCTCCATTAAAAAACCTGAAGCAACAAGTCTCAGCAGAGCAACGTCATTCAACAAAACTAATGTGCAAGACTTTTACTCAAAATAAGGAGAAGTTATGGATCGGTTGCTGCCAAAGGAAAGCGAAATGTTGGTTCTGTAACATCAGGTGAACGTGGTACTAATGTAACTCTATTAGTAGCGATCTCAGCTACAGGTTCATCCATTCCACCTATGTTTATATTTCCTCGCAAAAAGTTTCAAAACCATTTTATTCGGGATGGTCCTACGGATGCCATTGGTGGTGGAAATTCCAGCGGCTGGATTACTAAAGACGAGTTTTTTATATTTATACAGCATCTTATCAAGAACGTCGGGCCTAGTAAAGAATCAACAGTTCTGTTGGTTTAAGACAACCATTCTTCACACTTATCTCTACCCATAATAGGTCCAGCTAGAGCAAATGGTGTGGTGATGCTTTCTTTTCCTCCACATTGCTCCCACAAATTACAACCGCTTGATGTGGCGGTATACGGACCTTTTAGAAGATATCTGTCCTCAGCTCATGATGCTGGAAACACAATGAGGATATATGATATCCCTGGAATCGTTCGCACTGCTTTACCTTTAGCTTTGGCACCAAATAACATAATGAGTGGATTTGAAAAAACCGGCATATTTTCCTTCAAACAATATAAATTTAGCGACGTTGATTTTGCACCAAGTTATGTCACAGATCGTTCTATGGGAAATGACAAAAATGAGTCACAGCCATCGACATCGTCATCGTCAGCTTCTTTTCCACCACTGTTGTCCAATACACAGCCTTCGATGTCGTCGGATCCTCAGTGACCAACATCGTATGACGCAGAGGTTGACACTGGTGAGACATTGGTCGATCCTCAGGGAGTTTTTTCGCCTGAAGCCGTACGACCGCTACCAAGAGCTGAACCGTGAAAGTCAGCTATCACCAAAAAACGCCGCAGAACTTCTATTCTAACGTATACACTTGGAAAAGAAAGTCTTCGAAAAGAACAAGAAATTTCGAATAAAAAAAAGACCAAAGGTGTAAACAAGAAATTGAAAATAAATTAAAAAGTACAGCAAGTTGAGAAAGCAATTTTACAAGAGGATAATAGTGATTCCAGCTCTGATGATAAATATTCCGTTTGATTTGCTGCGAGAACTACAGCGTTCCAGGCGAAGGTTGGATACAATGTAATCTTTGCAAAAACTGGGACCATGAAAAATGTATTTCAAATAGAGGTTGTATTTACTTTGTTTGTAATAATTGTGATTCAGGCCGGCTCGGTGGCGTATGGGATATGATGCTCATCTCCTACGCAGAGTTACCTGGGTTCAATCCCCACAAAGTCGGTACGATTTTTGGGATTCTGGGAATCGCTTGAGTTTCCATCTTTCGGAGGAGATGTAAAGCTGTCGGTCCTGTCTAACAGAGATGTGTTGGACATTAAAGATCCCTTCCCTCCACACGAGAGGGGTTCGGCAAAATTCCCGGGTTAGTGAGGTGACAGAATTCCCCGGCGTGTCATTAGCCGAAAGTAAGAAATAGAACACGTTAAAGGAAAAACAAAAACGAAAAACAATTGTGATTCAGGAACGATGAGGATGAGTCTGATTAAGATAAAATAGAAATACCTTAAGTAAGAGGTGAAGAATTTAATTATTTTGTATTACGTTTAACAATATATATATATATATATATATATATATATATATATATATATATATATATATATATATATATAGTTTTGTTTAAATAAGAGTTTATTGTTGATATTTTTAAAATTTTAAAGTTCTGTCAGGTTATGGTAGAATGCATAATGAACAATGTGCTGCTTTCTGTTGTTCCACTCAGATTGATTAAAAAATTTTTGTGAAAACCGAGAATTGAGCCAAACATAGTTCAATAATCGTTTGTTTGATATGTGTTGTGTTCGTGAAATTTAATGGTTTGGTTTGTATGATAAATAATAGTCAAATTGGACCTTTGTGCCCCTCCCTACCCTACTCATTTTTTTTATTAATTAGCCTACCCTTCAGACGTTGCTACAATCTCATGAGGAAATTTAGGATAAAAATCAATTTAAATTATGTCACTGTTATTGAAAATTGTTCCTTGCCAAAAGAAAAACATTGCCTTTTTAGTTCTATATATTCATTCGAGTGGTTGCGGATACACGATACGTTTTATTTTCCGCCTAGTGCAAACACAAATAAATCCAAATAAAACTGACGACGATAATCGCAAATTCACTGCAAAAATGGTAAATTCTGGTACCGAAATTGATTCAACTCACGATAAAATACGAGAAAAAAATGTATTTAATTGTATTGAGTGCGGCGATTCGAAGCAACAATGAATGCAAATTATTCCACCTCTAACACGCCAACTAAAATAATATTGGTGGCCATATTCGCAAAATCGCAGAAAAAAAATTCAATTGGATTTACTGAAACGACATTCGTTTCGTGGGGTGTAGATACTAACAGTTGGGCTGAAATGTCCGTAGGCTAACATAGTAAAACATGTTTTTCTGGTAAAATCAAACTTTTCATCCCATATAGTTGCTCGTTAGAGCAATACTACGATTATAGCGGTTGAACAAATTTTCGATATCATTTTTATAGTATGATTTCTCTTCAACCTAAAATAGGCCTCAGTGTCGGCGATGAATTCTTTTTCAGCGTGTAATCTTTTGAATTTGAATTTGGGAGGCTTTACTTGGTAGAATCCTATTCTCAATAATGAAAACAAGTAATGCGTTTTTAGGAATTCTACTTAATAATTGTGATTCGTAACGCGTTTCACTACACCGTAGCTTCTTCAGAAGAATGAATGTACAGAAAATAAGAATGAGAACATAAATATAAATGTTCTTTAGTAATTAAAAGCTTATTGGGTTGATTCTTCTTGAGAGGTTATTTATGACAGGTATATCCAATAAAATTAAGGAATAGATTGCTCCCCGAAGAGATTCAATAGAGGTGAAGGGCTTAAATCGACTTGTTCATTGATGAGTCTACCCGAGTGTTTGTATTTGTTGATTTCTGAAGTTTCCCAAAGATCTACCTTCCAATATTTATTATCTATATGCAAAATTTCAAACTGTGGGTCGAAAGAGTGATTATTTTCTAGGAGATTATTCGTGTAACTTGAATCTAATTTTTTATTTGAAAAACTGCTTTTTGTTCCGATATTCTAATACTAAATTTCTATGTGTTCTACCAATGGAGAAATTATCACAGTCACTGCAATTCAATGTATAAACACCTGATTTATTGTTTTTATCTGATTTGGTTTTATTATTTTTTATTTATTTGCCTAAAATATTATTAGTTTGGAAAGCTATGTTGAAATTATTGCTACTCAAGAATGATTTCAGTTTCTCACTTGTTATGCCAAGGTTAAGGTGTTGAATTTTTGTTTCAATTTATCGACAGGGTAAACTTCATTCAATGCGATTCTACTTTGTTTTTTATTTAAAATATTATTTATTAGTTTGGGATTGTAATCATTCAAGTTTTACTAATTTAGGGTTATTCAACACACAAAACACGAGATATTGGTCTCAGGAGAATCAACATTTATTCAACCAGGGTAATTTTCAGGAACAACTCGGTTTCAATGATTTGTTAGATGTGATTGGTACCAGAATAATTGGTCCCGAAATTTTTGATGGGCCGTTGACTGGCGCTAGATACTAACAATTTATTCATAATGAGATTGAGGGATATTTGGAAAATCTATAGTTGGCGATTGAGAGAGTATTGTTTTATCAACAGGATGGTGCAACCCCCACAACGCAAGAATTTTCTCAGAGTACCTGCGCGAGAGATTCGAGGAAAATTGGATTGCAAGGAATAGTCCAATAAGATGGCCCGCAAGATCGCCTGATTTATGATTTAACTCCGTTAAACTTTTTCCTTTGGGGTTAGGTTAGGTTAGGAATTGTGCTTATGCAACTGCGCCTACTACGCGTGCAGATATAGAGGATAGAGTCAGACGAGTAATTGGCAGTATAACACCTGAACAATTGATCAGTGTAACTAGGAATTTGGAAGATTCAAATGTACGTAGACAAAATTGGTTAACTATTCTTATGATTTTTGTATGTTTCTAAAGTTGTTTTTTCGTCTGCTCATGATTTATTCGTATGGATCAGATTATATTTCTCGTTTTGGGATTCATTATTGTTGTTTTGGATTCTTAGAGACAGAAATTGAGTTTTCTTATTGCATGAAGCTGAATGTACCCCAGATTTGACTTAGTACAAGTAAATGAGTTTATTTCTCAATGATCCTTCGAATGTCAGGATTGCTTGCTTTCAATGTTCCTTTCCATAGCCTTCTGGATCTACTTACACGAAATGAAATAAAATAAATGAAAAGTTTTAATTTATAATAATTTGTTTGCATTTTTACAAAAAGTGTTTAAAGAATTCGTTTACCCATAGTATCATGCTTCTAATGGTACCTCGGTACCAATATGGTGCCATTTGAAAAAATTGAGTTTTAATCGTAAAATGATTTTGGAGAAATTTTATCTGGCCTGGGTAGAGCAAATCTGAAATTTCGACGTCAGTTGCTTTTTTTAAGTGTTGCTTTGATCAATTATGGTAAATTGGCAATACTCATGGCACCCTAGATTGAAAAAACAAAAACCGACCCAAAAATAATTTTGAAGCCCAAAATATCAATTGTGAGGTATGGTTGAATTTGGGAAATTATTTTGAAACCAAATATGCAAATATATTCAGGGTGTTCCATTTAAAAATCTTCATTGAAAGTCATTTCCGGCGAAACCGAAAGTGGAAAAAATTGTTTCAAATGTCAAAAGGTGGCCTGTCATAAGCTTGATCGAATCACAAAATTTCAATAAATTACCTGCAGAAATATAGAAATGACAAGGGTGTACCATGATCCTGTGTCACCCGGTATATATATACCGGGTGTAACTGGAAAGAGGCTCGCCCCTAAAACTATATTTTTCAATGACATTTTTGAAATTGATTAAAAATTTACTTCAAGTTGAATGGCACTGACAGTTTATCTGAAACGCTTCCGGTTTCACCGGAAATGAGCTTCAATTTTTAAATGGCTCATACTGTATATTTTTTGGGAAATCGAAAGAAACTCTCTATGTCTATACATTCAGTATATTTAAAGATGTATTTGCCGAATTTTTAAATCATTCTTGATAAATTTGTTCTCAAGTCTAAGTGGCTATGACGACTCGACTGGTTC
Source organism: Cryptolaemus montrouzieri (assembly GCA_013387265.2). NCBI lineage: Eukaryota > Metazoa > Arthropoda > Insecta > Coleoptera > Coccinellidae > Cryptolaemus > Cryptolaemus montrouzieri. The sequence continues at coordinate 68,326,984 of JABFTP020000103.1, forward strand.
GAAAATTGTAATGCACACAAAGCATAAACGCAAAACCTTAGCTTTATTTTGGCATGGTGCACATACTCATCATCGTACAATCCAGATGAATAAAAATTTAACAAAACACATAAATAATATACAATTCAAATTAATGTACGCTAATACATCAATTTCAGAATTTTCGCTTACTATGAAATTTTGATTATCTGCAACAACCGGTTGCTGACAAAACTTCACTTCCAGTTTTGGAAAATAGTGCCTTGAAGGATGTTACCGTTCTGGATAGCGTTCAGCGTATAAAATTGCTGATGCTGTAGAGTTTTTTCGGCATTCGCCATAAATGAGTAGCATATCTACTTCATTCTGTGTGTACAGCATTTCGTCTGTTTTTCTGCCGTGAAAATTCAAAAACTCTGAACAATTTATACCAACTCACCGATTCAGATGCAACACAATCTCATCTTATGACATTCAAAATTGAATACATAAAAATTCTATGATCTGTGATCTATCTGTGATAGGATTTCAATGCATTTCCAAAGCACTTCAGATAATGAGTTGAAAAACGAGTATTATACTATGTCCAGGATAAGAATGGAAATTTTCAACGAAAAATTATCAATTTGGTATCAAAATATTCGTAAAAATATTCTACGTATTAAAGTGCTAAAGAGCCTCGATTATACCTTGCGGAAATAAGATTTTTTTTAAAGAAACAATGTTTGGAATGTTACGAAGCCAATAACAGAAGAAACTCTACAGTTTCAGTGATGAATCCAAATGTACTCGATTTCGGTCGATAAATCACGTAGTTTTTTTGTCGTCATAGCCAACTTACCTTGAAAACAAATTTATCAAAAAAAAAAAATAAAAAATTCGGCTAATTCGTCTTAAAATATGCTGAATGTATAGACAAAGAGAGTTTGATTCGAGTTCTCAAAAAATATACAGGGTGAGCCATTTGAAAATCGAAACTTTTGCTAATTTACTTTGAAACCGGAAACGTTTCGGATGAACTGTCAGTGCCATTCAAGCTGAAATAAATTTTTAATTAAGTTCAGAAAATTTCATTGACAATGACAATTGTCATATTTTTGAGGAGATCTTACCTCTGCCGGAGGATCAGAGTGGACAACACAGTCTAGTTTGGCTTCCATGCCTTCGCCTGAATTCACCCACGAGCGCAGCACACTGACTTCTGGGGGATCTGAAATTTGTTATATGCACATTAAATTCATTTACAAACTCGGTGAAATTAAAGAAGGATTAAAGAAGGAACATTTTAAATTTCCCGTTCTTCGGGGTATATGGTGTTTGTTCTCATATTTTGAGATCCAAAAATAATTTGAATTTGAATTCCACCAGAATGGTTTTTTGAAGTTAATTTTTCTCTTTTAGGAAACCGAAGTGTTTTCTTCATTGATTTGTAGAACGAAATCTAACTTACACTAAACTGAACCTGGCAGGTGGTAAATTACTCAAATTATCGAAGAAAAAAATGCATTTATGTTTTTAGTATTCAGATAGACTTCGTGGGGAATCATAGAATAACACCTGCGAATTCTGGGGAATATTCCCAGACTGGAACGTTATCAGTGTTATAATGGAAATAATACTCACATAACACATGAAGTCTTATCTCCCCTGCAACGGGTTGCCCTATACCGTTAGAAGCAGTGCATTGGTACATGCCGGCATCTTGTCGTTGAACATCTCCCAAGGATAGGAGATAACCTGATTGCACTTGTAATCCAGACGGCAACAAACCATCCTGTAAATAAAAATGGAACATTACTACATCATCGAGGTAATCATAGATTGTCAGGTTTTCAGTTGCGTGAAAATATACATATATACAGGATGACTCTGGAAAGGGACGTCGATATAATACATTCTTCTGTTATCCGAGTTCTCTTTTCAAATATACGGGCTGTTTTGAGTAAGTGTGCTAAATACACACCACAAAAATTGTCGTATCATCTGGTATTCTGAATTCCACAATAGAATAAGCAGCTCGATCGCAGTTTCTTTGTCAACATATGTTTTTTGACATATGAGGGGAAAAAAATCTTATCTATCCAGAAACCATTGTTTCCATATGATCTCAAACACGTCTGAAACAAGAATGAGTTTATTTGACTATCAGTATTCATTCAATTTCTCTTCAGTTTTCACGCTTAATTAATGCAAGTTTTCTGTGTTTCTTGTTGATTTTCGAATCTTTGAATTTATTGTGATGGCTGCTGGACGCTATTTGAGTGATCATGAAATGGTAAGAATTGTAACACTTCTAAAGGAGGGGCGAAGCCAACGTTACGTGGCTAACTTATTGAATGTTAACCGAAGCACTATTTCAAGAGTAATGAATCGGTACCACGAAACAGAGGAATATGGAAGAAGGGCCAGACAGGGAAGAAATCGGATAACAACACCAGTTGATGATGGTTGGCTTCATTTAACTGCACTAAGAGTTCTGCACTGTACGGCTAGAATGGTACAAAATGAATTTGCACTTTCCAGAAATGTGCATATTTCATTGCAAACTGTTAGGAACAGGCTCAGGGAAGACGATATCAGACCAAGGGTGGCTTCTACCGGCCTGCGTCTCACCAGAGAGCATCGAGTTGCAAGACTTCAGTTTGCGAAGGAACATGCAAATTGGGGTATTCCAGAATGGTCGAATGTTCTCTTTTCCGACGAGTCCAAGTTCTGTCTAGTATCAAATGATAGACACATGCCTGGATACAGACGACCAGGGGAACGGTATCAGCAATGCAATATCCGGAAACCGAAAACTTCGGAGGGGGCTCAGTAATGGTGTGGAGAGGCATTTCCTTCTATGGTAGAACTGAGTTAGTCCTAGTGAATAATGGAAGAATGACAGCGGCCAGATACATCGCAGATATCCTTTAACCCCATGTTGTAACCTTTCTAGCAATTTAAAAATCTAGCTCATTGTCATTATTGAAATGTTCCTTAAACATAATTCAAATAATTATACGAATAAAATCGGACATCCATCCCCATCTTACGAACAGGTGATTCTTTAGAATATAATTATATTGAAAATATATTTCGTATTTCATTGCCTCAGAAAAACTTATTTAAAGTGATATTTTACAGTGAAATTTGTGTTTCTTAGTTTGAACAAATTCAATCATTTATTACAAAACTAAGTGGTGCTCAACTAATATTTTTTTTCTGAATCTTATTTTAGCAGTTATCTCTAGCACACGCCTGCTTAAGCTTTCTGATCAAAAGCTGCCGTCTATGCAGTTGTCATTATTTCATAAACTAAACTACGTGACATCTTTGCCCCATTGATTGGCGAAAACTTCATTTATATGCATGATTATGCTCGGCCTCATGCAGCTAGAGTAGTTACCGAATTTCTGCAAAATGCTGAAATTGATATTTTAAGATGGCCAGCCAGAAGTCCCGACTTGAATCCCATAGAGCATGTTTGGGACAGCATGGGGTGGTAAATTCAGCAACGTAGGATGCCTTGTAGAACACTCCAACAACTCAAAATCTGCTTCCTGAAATTTGGAACTCAGTGACTCAAGAGTACATCCAAAATTTGTTTGAGGGGCTTCCGAGATGTATACTGGCAGTAATTAGGGTCCAGGGATGAAACACTCGATTTTTAAAATGATTAATAACTAACTATTCGATGCTAGTTGATTGGTCTCTTCGCGAATGTTTGAAGATGGTAGAATTTTTTAATTTTTCATTAACTCAAAAATTGTTGATGTTTTCCCTCACGAACTCATCTCTTTAGAATGATATCTTCTTATTTTACACTTCTGAAAGTTTCCAGGCGACTCTTGAATGACCAACCTGAAAGTTCATATAGTATTGTCGTTAAAGGAGGGTGATGCGACAATTTTTGTGAGGAGTGTATTTTGAATGTCATAATAACAGAAATATTAATGTGAATGAAAATTTCGAGACTTGTTTTTATTCAGTCGCATCAAACTTAGCCATTCACAATTTTTTTAGAGTATTGGGCCGAGTTCCAAAAATCTCTTTCTTCATTCTTCACAAGTAGTCAAAGACCCATGGTTAAAAACTATCAATAATGTGAAATACCGAGTGATTCCATATAAATTTGGTTGTGTGTAGATTTGCTATTTTGAGTGAAACTTGGCTCAAACTGTTCAATAAAATATCTTTCTCATATAACTCCTTCAGGGAAGACAGAAGGCAGGGTAGAGGAGGAGAGTAATAATTCTTCTTGAAAAATTTATTCCTTTTTCTCAAAACAAAAAGTTACTTTATGCGGGATTTCGAAATGTGTAGACACATTGAAGAAAATTATTTTTCAAGGGACAATATTCAAACTGCAGTCCATTGTTCCTATTCGTGACATCTGACCGTGCTGTACCACTTCCCTGTGGCCCCGGTTAACGGTGATTATGAAGAGTAGATCGTAAAACTAGCTCCTTCAAGGGAGGAAAGTTAAAATTCTACGGAAGGTTGAATATTGTCCCTTGAAAAATAATTTTCTTCGAGGTTATTCCTTTTTCTGATGTTAATTCTATTTCTAAACCAAATGGGTAAGAAATTGTTGGCATTAATATAAATCTAACAAGTGACTAAACTATTTCAATCTTCTCCTTGTACGCCCCTTCGGTGTTTTCTATTAACGGACGTCAATGGTCTCAATTGGTAGATAGTTTGGGCAACAAATTCATATCAGGGGGTAACTTTAACCTTCATCATATTACATGGCGTTCAATATCTGACTGTCGGTTCGGTATTGAGCTAATGAAAACCATTGAGGAAAAATACAGTGTGTTCCAACGAAAATTTGACCCCCCCTCTAACTCCGAAATGAGTAACATTAGCGAAAAACACCAAGACACGTCGATTTTTGTTTCGAGGGGGAGCATTTTTCGAAATAATTCGAAACTTCTCAGATCAACCCCCTACCCCCAGCAACCCTAACTTTGAAATTCATCATAGGGAATAAGGGTCGAGTGGCACCTTACTGAAAAGGTCTGTCAATTCTCCACCTTGATTTGTCATTTTAGAATTTTAAATTAACATACAGGTGTCCCAACCAAGGGTGAAGTTGAATTCCTGAAATCCCAAATACTAAATGAAATAGATTTATTTTGGCATAATGCAAGCGCAGGTTTATGCTCGGTCTAGAAAAACGACCTACACTTGTGAATTTGGAGTTGGTGCAATCAACCCCTATTTCCAGCATCCCCAACTCAAAAATCATTCGATCGATAATAGGTCAAGTGGCACCTCGTTGGAAAGGTACTGCAATTTTCTCTTCGAATTTGGTATTTTCGAAATTCAGAATCATCATACAGGGTGTCCTGAAGCAGGAACATTGAAAATCCAAATAACTTCTTGAAACTGGTTCATTTCGGTATACGAGAACATGTTTGATCCGAGAATAGGACTTTCTTGTGTGGTTATAGAATTTTTGCAATCAACCCTTCCATTCAGCATCCCCAACTTGAAAATCATACAAATAATTCAAGTGGCATATCTTCAGAAAGGTTTTTGAATTCCAGAATGATTAAAGCATTTCATTCAGTTCGGCTCTCCATACAGGATGTCGCTTTCGAAAAATTCAATATCGTCATTTGAAATTATCAACTAAAATTAATTCGAAACTGTTAAAAGTATTGGGGTACAATGTGTTGAGCATCAATTACGAAAAAATAAAGCTGATTTCTGCATTGAAAATGTTCACATTTTTTCATTTCCATCTGGCGTGCAGTCATCTGTTATTTCTCATTTTGCAATGAAATATTACTATTATTCAGATCAGTTCCTCATTATTGTTGTTGTTCGTCAGTTGAAATTAATCTGAAAATGGTTTATTCCACTGAGGAAAGGGTCGAAATTGTATCGACGTATTTTCGAAATAACAGTTGTGCCAAAGAAACGGCAAGGATATTCGATAGGAACCATCCTGAAAGAGAAAGGAGTCAGTCACCAGTACGTTAAATATTTGGTTGACAAATTCCTAGCTACGGGTTCGGTGGCAAACAAAAACATGAAGTGGCATGTCCTGTCAGAAATGAGGCAACGGAAGTGGCAGTAGTGGGTCATCTACAAATAGAGAATACTACTTCGATCAGAAAACTATCTCGTCTGACTGGTGTATCAGCTACAACTGTCCATAGAATCGTGAAACATCACAAATTTCACCCCTACAAGGTAAAATTAGTGCATGAAATAAACGAAGATGATCCAGATCGTCGTTTACAGTTTTGTGAAAATCTAAGTGAAAACCTAAACGCTAATCCAAATTTTCTGAATAACATCTGTTTTTCTGATGAAAGCACCTTTATGCTCAGTGGTGAAGTGAATAGACATAATTGTCGATATTGGGACACACAGAATCCTCATTGGTTTAGAGAGGCCCACACGCAAAGGCCGTAGAAGTTGAACGTTTGGGCAGGAATTTTGGCAATCATCTAGTTGGGCCTTTCTTTATTGAGGGTAATCTGAATGGAAATGGCTACCTACAGTTGTTAGAGGAACACATACATCCTAGATTGACAGAAATTTTACAGAACGATCCAACTCTTTCTGAGGACGAAATGCGTTTTCAACAAGACGGTGCTCCTCCGCATTATGATGCTCGGGTGCGCCAATATTTAGACGAAAATTTCCCAGGAAGGTGGATTGGTAGCAGAGGACCTGTTGAGTGGCCAGCCAGGTCACCAGATTTAAATCCCTAGATTTTTTTTTGTGGGGCCATCTAAAATCTAAAGTTTATGCCACAAGACCAGAAAACCTGGAGGAGCTGCGGATGAGGATTATCACAGAATGCCGACTTTTGACTCCTGAAGTTTTCGCTAATGTGAGAAGAGAGTTCGAAAATCGTCTGTATAACTGTATGGAGGTGGGCGGAGGTCATTTTGAACAATTGTTGTAATAATCAAGTTAGTTTTTGTTTTCAATTGAATACAAGTTCAATAAATCTCGTTTTCCTGTTTAGATGAGCATCCAATCAGTTTCTCCATCATCCCTCATCCTGATCCTCACGCCAGAAAACCTCGATTGCCAAACTGAAACCAATGCCTCAGTGATTCAGAAAATAGAAAAATCTTTCTGGAACTTTGCCACTCAACCTGTAATCACTTGTATGATTTTTGAGTTGGGGATGCTGAATGGAAGAGATTGATTGCAAAATTCCATATTCACGCAAGAGAGTCTTATTCTCGAATCAAACATAAACATGTTCTCGTATTATACCGAAATGAACCAGTTTCAAAAAGTTATTTGGGTTTTCAGTGTTCCTGCTCCGGGACACCCTGTATGCTGATTCTGAATTTCGAAAATACCAAATTCGAAGAGAAAATTGAAATACCTTTCCAACGAGGTGCCACTTGACCTATTTTCGATCGAATGATTTTTGAGTTGGGGATGCTGGAAATAGGGGTTGATTGCACCAACTCCAAATTCACAAGTGTAGGTCGTTTTATAGACCGAGCATAAACCTGCGCTTGCATTATGCCAAAATAAATCGATTTCATTTAGTATTTGGGATTTCCAGGAATTCAACTTCACCCTTGGTTGGGACACCCTGTATGTTAATTTAAAATTCTAAAAATGACAAATCAGAATGGAGAATTGACAGACCTTTACAGTAAGGTGCCACTCGACCCTTATTCCCTATGATGAATTTCGAAATTAGGGTTGCTGGGGGTAGGGGGTTGATCTGACAAGTTTCGAATTATTTCGAGAAAAATGCTCCCCCTCGAAACAAAAATCGACGTGTCTTGGTGTTTTTCGCTAATGTTACTTATTTCGGAGTTATAGGGGGGGTCAAATTTTCGTTGGAACACACTGTATGTATTTTTATTGAAAAACAGATCGTCTACAACGAAACCTATTCCTCATAGCACTAAATCGTTTATAGATCTGTCTATTGCTTCATCCTTTATGGTCCCATTTTTGGAAAACTGGTATGTTGCTGAATATCCATTAGGTTCAGAATATTTTCCTATAATTTTCAAAATGAATACAAATGTTTCAAATACCTGTGTTCAATCTATTAACGGAAATTTCAACATAAGGAAAGCAGATTGGGGTTTATATTCAGAAATAATGAAAGCAAAATGTTTTAGTTCACTATCTCAAGGATGCATGTACTGATAGTGTATCTATATATAAACTGAAACGTAATAGGAGCTTCAAACCTTGGAGGAACGCTGAATGTGCAGCGGCAGTAGAGAAAAAATTGTCCGCCTTTGAAAAGTATAATTAATTCACCAATATCTATAATTTTATTGAATCTAGAAATGAAGGAGCTATCGCTCGTTGCTTTATGAAACAAAGCAAGGAAGAATCTTGGAAAAAATTTTGCCGTCAACTGATTAAAAAATACACCGATATTCATAGTATGGCAAACCATAAAAAAATGAAAAATATTACAACTTGCTCGAGACATCCTGTTACTGAAAGTCAATGGACCGTCTGAGCACCATAGCGAAACGAACAGGTCTCCGAATCAATGTTGACATAACAAACAAACAAACGTACAATCGTTCTTGATAGAATCTGTCCCCGTAGAAAATGTTGACTCTTTCTGTTATCTAGGCAGCCTAATTACGACCGAAGGAGGGTCAAAGGCAGACGTCAGAAGCAGAATCTCTAAGGCAAATCAGGCTTTCGCGATGCTTAGAACTATGTGGAGATCAAACGCCATCACGAACGCAACGAAGATACGCATCTTCAATTCGAACGTCAAATCAGTCCTCTTATATGGGTGCGAGACCTGGAAACAAACAAGAACAATCGAGCAGAGCCTCCAGGTCTGTGTAAACAAATGACTCTGAGAAATCCTTCGAATCTACTGGCCAGAACGGATAACAAACGAAGAACTTTACAACATCACCCATCAGAGAAAAAACAACAACGAAATAAAGCTGCGAAATGGATCGGCTACATCTTGCGAAGAGAAACAATGAACACCCGATAAGTACTAGAATGGAAACCACAGGAGAGAAGACATCGCGGAAGACCCCGAAGCACTTCGAAATGGAATACCTTTCTGGAGGTCCTATGATGCTAATAGGAGTTCAAAGGACTATATATATATATATATATATATATATATATATATATATATATATATATATATATATATATATATATATATATATATATATATATATATATATATATATATATATATATATATATATATATATATATATATATATAAAAAACCTTCATGTCAAAAAGGTTAGAAGGTAAAATTTCTCGTATCCGATGTGATTTAGGAAGATTGCTACAATATTCCAAAGGTAATCGATCAAAAAATAATGAGTTAAGTGATGGACAACTGATAGAACAAATCGATACTTTAAAACAAAAACTTTTAGTGTACTCCATTAGACTACGTGAATATAAAATAAATTCAGATAGAAAATTCCAAAAAACTATTCAAAATAATGAAAAACATTTTTACAAAGTTATTTCAGGTTTAAATGAAACTTTTTCTGGAAATGGAGTTCCTAAAATTGATATTCTGATTATTGGTCTTCAATTTTGGTAGTGCCTAGGCAACAATTTCAGTGCAAGTTGGATTTGAAATGAAAGGTCTCGATTTTCTAAAATACAATGCATGCAATTTGAAAAATTTTCAAACGAAAATATAACATCAGTTATTAAACACACAAAAAATTGGAAATCTCCAGGTGTTGATGGTATTCATAACTTTTGGTTCAAAAAATTCTCTTGCGTCCATGAAAAATTGGCTGAATATTTTTTATTCATAATAAAAAAACCCTCAGCTACTCCTTTATTCTTCACACAAGGAATTTCTTATTTAAACCCGAAAAGTGCTAATACCATTGATCCATCTAAATATAGACCAATGACTTACTTTCTAACTGCATGTATTACCCAAAGAATTTATGCACATTTGGAGAATTATAATATTCTTTCCGAACAACAAGAAGGATGTAGAAAAAAACATCTTGGTACTAAAGAGCAACTTGTAATTGATTCTGTTGCTTTGAATCAAGATCAAACTAAGTGAAGAAATATTCATACAGCCTTCATTGATTACCAAAAGTCTTTTGATAGTTCTCCCCATTCATGGCTTCAAGAAATTTCGGAAATTTATAAAATTGATAAGACACTTCGTCTTTTTCTTGACTTTGTAATGAAAAATTGGAGAACCAATCTTCATTTAAATATTTAAATATTTCGTTAAAATCCGAAGTAATTCCAATCGAAAGAGGTGATTCTTTAAGTGCTTTTTGGTTTTGTCTTTGCCTTAATCCATTATCTCATGAATTAAATGCTACTAGTTTCGGCTTCAAAATAAAGAGTCGATCAACTGAATTCAAATTAAATCACTTTGTTTATTTAGATGATATTAAATTATATGCCGGAATCAGATATCATTTGAAAAGTCTACTTGAGATTACTTTCCAATTATATTCATATGAAATTTGGGCTTCCAAAATGTAAAATTCTTTCTATGGAAAAGGAAAGATCACCTCTGATTATATAAAGATTTCCAATATCGAAATCGAGCAAATGCATCAAGGAGATACATATAAATATCTTGGATTTGGTCAAGAAAAGGAATTAATCATAGCAGCACTAAAGAAAATATTAGAAGTTCTTATTACAAAAGACTAAGAATTATCATCAAAGTCATTTAACTAGTAAAAACCTTTTCAGAGCTATAAACTCATAAGCAGTTCCTATTGTTACATCTTCTTTCGGAATTATTAAATAGTCTAAAACTCAACTAAATGAATTACAAGGTCAAACGAGGAAAATGCTTTGTAAATATCATGAGCACCACCCAAAGTCAGCTGTTAAGAGAATTACACTACCTAGACATCTTGGAGGTCGTGGATTAACTGATTTGAATAATCTTCATAGAAAACAGATTTTTCATCTACGTTTCTATTTGCATGATAAACAGAGAACGTCTAAATCACATGATATTGTTGTTGCTTCAGATTATAATCTTACACCTCTGAACTTGACAATGCAAAATGTAGATTTTGATATATTTGATGATAATTCTAAAAGAGAAAGTTGAATGCAGAAGGAATTAGACGGAAAGCTAAAGAATTGAAGAATGATTATATGTGTGTATGTATATGTTCGCATCGACGATGTCGCAGTTCATTTCCCAGGATTCAGAGCTCATTGTGAATGCCTTCAAAAACCATTTTGTGAATGTTTCCCAGAACATGATGGAGAAGTTGCCAGTCATTACAGACTCACGCGTCATCAACAAGTGTTTCACTCTGGTATTTTTCCGGAATCTCTCAAAATTGCTATCGTGGAATAACTTTCTGAAATTGTTTACAGTTTACTTATCTGTTTCTTTAAGGTGATTGAGAGGCTGATGGTTGCCAGGTTAGTTGCATCTTTCAATAAATTCAAGATTTTCAGAAGCTATCAACATGGTTTCATAAAAATACTAGGAGTGCCAGATGATGATCTCGTTCAGTGATTAAAATAGACATTGGAAAGTTTGGAACAGCTCGAAATCATAAGAAGCTATCTTTTCAACCGAACTAAAAGGGTGAAGTTCTAAGGTAATCGCCAAATAATATCTTTTTCTGATCAAATAATAAAAACTGGAGTTCTCCATGGTAGCAGATTGGGGCCATTGCTATTTGTCCTGTGTGTCAATGATCTGCAGAGCGTGGTAATGAACAGGAGTGCATGCCTGTATATGTAAACATATGATTTACATTTGATTGTGGGAGGCAAACATTGTTTACGGAGAATCCACACTGTGCTTTGATTCTAATCTAGAGAGGTGCGTTGAAAGCAGGCTTTCATTGAATATGAACAAGACGAAATGTGTTGTATTCCAGACTGAACTTTCACGGATTAATAGTTCTCAATCAGGTTAAGTGAGTATTATGTGAATGTGAGCGGTTCAACTAATTTCCCAGGTGTACATAAAACCTGAATAAACAAATAGAAATCAAAATTGCGGGATCATATCTACCAACTTAAAAAGCGGTTAGTAGCTATACGTTGCACTCTATGAAGTCTAGAGAGTACTGAAAGGGATGTACAATGCAGAATTCCAGTCTTTCGTGATTTATGAAACAATTCATACATCAGAAGCTTGCTATCTGCACAATCTTTCGTCTTGCTGTTTTGTATAGTTTGTGTTTGGACTTCACTCAGTTTTCATTTTTTTTAAATTTGTAACATGTTGTAGATTGAGGTATTTGTCCTGATAAGATAGGGATTATTTCACTGGCCATTATGGAAAGTTTATGGATTTGTTATTTTACTTTGTTGACGTTTCTTCCCTTATTGTTCTGTATTTTTTGTATTTCAGTATGTATACTCATGCCATTATTCTTGAAATATTTTGCCATCACTTGACTTTTTTCAGATGTACATATCTTGAGTCATTGGAGCAATACTTGATGACGTTTTCATCACCTGGTGCGTTAATGCCAGCAATAGTTCCCTTATAAGTAAATGATCATAATGATAGCGTGCGAAGAATACTATTAGTTAAGTAAGAAGTGCCCAGTATTGTATAAAAAACTGTTCATAATATATTTATCTGAAATGTAAGCAACTTAATGCATCTACGATGAATTGAGTTGAATCGAATTAAGAAGAAAATATAAGAATCCGGGAGAATAAGATTAGTACACATCAGCGTTGAGCGATTTGAATGGCCGCCAGAGGCTTGTTTATTTCGTTGGAAGTTTTCAGAAAATTCGCACTTGAAATGATGAAGAAAAAAGGAATGAAAATACTTGTTAATATTTCACATTTTGGGTGCGATTCTATGTTCATTTCTCCTTCATGCTTTTCAAAGCTAACGGAGTGCATAGATTCATGAAAATAAAGCAATATTTGCAAAAATGCTTATGAGAATGCTATCCTAAGGTGTACTGTGTGGTAAGGGATGAAACATGACGATTTAGAGGAGGGGAAAGTTGCATACTTTATCGATACGAAGGTTCGTATCAAACGAAAACTTAAACCATATTTCATACAGTGCCCCTTTCCTCATCTTTCATTTAACTTGCATTTATTGGGGGTAGATTAACGTCTGTTTTGGAAACTCACATGCGTTGCCTTCAACTGTGAAAGTTCGAATCATAAACGAGATGTTTTGGTGTACTCGAAATTGTTTCATGCGTATTACTTTTATTAAAAATTATAATTTTTTCATTTATTTCAATCGTGAAAATGTAATACATGTCATTTTCTGATATAAATATACAGGGATATCCACTGGGACCATCCGTTAAAAACTTTTTGAGTTCCAATCACAATATCAAGCTAAAATTTTATACGCGGCCATAATTACCGATTTCCAATTGAAGTGAAATATTTTCGAAGTGATACCATTTCCGGTTATACCCGAAGTGGGTCATCACTTTGTTATTTCAAATGGCAATCTACCTTTTTTATTATATATCTAGAACCGACATTTGAGCAAGGCATAAAATACCCAAGTTGATGGCACTTATCTGTCAAAACTTTTGACAGATTTAATTATTTTTGTTATAAACTCGATTTTTGAGGAACATTTAAAGAAGTTGTAGCTCGTAGATCTTTGGCACTACAGACACAATTTTTGCTTGGGTGGACAGAAGAGGAATCAAGGAATTTTTCAAGGAATCTACACATTTCAAATGTTTACTAGTGTTTATATTAACTATCGACCTTTTTCTTCGTGTGTATGACCCCATCACCGACTGAGTTAGCCGATAAATAGTGATAATGAGAAGTGAAGAATTATTCTTCTTCTGCACACGACGTGAAGCCGACGCACGTAGTAGGACCCGACTCCAACAATAGAAGCAACGCACGTGGACAAATCCGGTTCTGAGACCGAAGACATCACCAAGTGGCGTCAAATCGACGAATGTGTGAGTGTACTGTTTCAAGACAACTTGTGCGTTAGTGAACATAGGTCTACTCATCTACTCGCAGTTGCAGCTCTCCGACAATTTTTTCTTCAGCATCTCTTTTTCTCTTTATCAGGTTTTATTTAGTCTCTCAAGTTTTATGTAACTGACAAATAAAGATACAAAGTAGATACGTTTCACTAACTGCCCCTTGCCTTTATATTTTGTTATTGTACTTATCTTAGATTTGAATAGAGCCTTGCACTACACTTTCACCTTATAGGTAGCTAGACCATACGACTCACCTATATAAGACAAAGGTTTTCTGTGGTTTCCCTTGTCATTATCTCGTTGGTGCCAAATGCTACGAAAGATAGTGAGACGGCCACAGACGCATTATAACCTAATAAATCTTTTTTTCTTTTTTTTTTATTCTCAATATTATGATGTACTCGTATGCTTATGTGTTAAATAAAGATACAACATGGTTTTATTACCCGGTATGGTAATATGTAGGCGCCTAACCGCGGCCTTCAGAGGGAGGCCGTGTTACCGTGTTCACTACGATATCTAACCATAGATCGCTCTAGGCCCCTCCGACAAAGCGTGTTACTTTGTTAACCACGCTTTCTCAGTCACAGATCTCCCAGTCGGCATCGCCGACCAAGCTAAGCACAGAACCTACTCTGGCCTACCTCGAAAGTGGGTTTACATATCCGCGAATTCCTTAGACTCGCTTTTTTTCAATCACCGACCTCATCGAGTTCACATTGTCTCCGTAAATCGGCTGCAGCACGCGTTGCCACGAGTCGACTTTACGGGCCCACGCCACCTACCATATTACCAAATCGCCGTTGTCTACAATCGAACCACGTGTTTTTTTTTCATTTAATCTTTCATATACCTTCACGACGAGTATTTGTGTTAACTATCGATGTTTTTCTTTCTGTGTATGACCCCATTCCGGTAGCAATATGTTATCTGTAATATGATATGAGAAATCGATGCACGAAATAGAGAAACATTGTTTCGTTATATGCACAAATTTTATTAAATATTGCCAGAGTTCCAATGAAATATTGAAATGACAACTACACTTAAACTTATGAAATAACATAAAATTCATAATCAGTTAATGAAAATATTCATATTTATTGGAAAACGAAATTTGTTATCGCTAATATTCAAACTTTTATACACTTGAATAAATAAATATTCTGGAGGTTTTTTTTTGCTTATTTCAAACATCTTTATATACAGGGTTATCCACCGGGACCGTCCGTTAAAAACTTTTCAAGTTCCAATTACAATATCAAGCTGAAATTTTATACGCGGCCATAAATAACAAATTCAAAACGCGTTCTTTGAGAAGAGTATTCTTCAAGTTGGTGAGGCTCGTAACTTGAAAACTACTTGACCTATGAGTTACTTTTGAAATTTTGCACACTTTTTCTACAGACAATTTGAAAGATATTCCTGTTAAGATACTCATTTTTCAATGTTCTTTTTTACGATTGAGAACAGAAATTTCAAAAAAAATCCAATCCAAAAATTCATTATTTCAAATTATGGAAAAAAATCTACAGCGTTACCTCGATAAATTTATTAACTAACAAAATCTTTTTGATTCTCTTTGGTTCAGATGATCCAGCTATTAGTTTCAATAATTATTGATACAAATTCTTTCGAATACTCTTAAAAGTTGTTCTTAAGTTAGTTCAAGTGGTCTTCATTCCTTCAACTTAGTTTTAGCAGATCAATAAAAAAATGTTATAAATGGGTTTCAAAAATGCATAATTAACTACATCCCCCCTCCAACTGCTGCTCAATAAGTCAAACATACGAGTGCAATTCTGTATCTGTAGATAGTCCTGCAGTGTATAGGATCGGATGGTCGAGTTATTTTTAATATTTAATCACAAATTTTATTAAAATAATGTAGTCTATTTCCACTAATTTGGTACACAATATTGGGTGAACGTCTATGACATTCTGCCAGCAGATGATTAACCAGTTTCGGGAAGCCGAAGAAGAAGCTCTCTTGAAAATTCACAGAGGCCTCATACGCTCTAAACTCGATCACGCCAGCATAGTATACTCTAGTATACTCTTCTGCAAGTAATACTTCATTGAAAACACAGTTCACCACACCGCCCTTTGTATATGTCTTGGTGCTCTTAGAACAAGCCTCATGAAATCACTTTTCTATTGCGAGGCACACGAACTCTCCCTAGCACTACGTTAGAAGAACTGCTATTATCATATGTGGCCAGGATATCGACAAATGCTTATAACCCTATATACAACATCTTCAAACTGGTCGAAACGACTGCACGAAATCAGTCGAAAAAACCTGAAACAATTCAGCAAGTCTTACAACCTCTTCTCGGAGATGTGAACCTACACAAGACAACCACCTATTTGCAAATGAACACTCCTCTCTGGAAAATAGTTTTACCTACAATAAACACCGAACTACTCGCACACAAGAAAAGCGACACTCCAAATACTTTAATACAACAAGCTCTCTTAGAACTTATCATTTCAACACAGCGCGATGAACTACTATTTACAGATGCATCCAAAGTTGATAGCGATGTTAGCTGCTCAGTAGCCTCCACCAATGATATCTTATTACAACATCGCCTTTCATCTTGTAGCAGCTTTCATACTGGAGAACTGTATGATATCCTGAAAGCAACGGACCACATCACGGGCACCTATAAAAACAACAATCTGCACGAATTCACTAGCCTCTATAGAATCCATCAAAAATGTTTACTCCTAAAATTTCCTTGTGCAACGGATCGGAGAAGGCGCTACCGAGCTTCACACATCAAGAGACATACGAATTAGTATTATCTGGGTACAATCAGATGCAGGAAGAATAGGAAATGAAAAAGCCGATGAAGGAGCGAAAAAAGCTTTCGTTTTGGACCTAGCAATTCAGAATATTCAGCTCCGCAGAGACCTGAAAATTTACATGAAACACATTATTATTGAATGGCAGAACATCTGGAACAGGTCAGACTGCAAATTGTATATTATAACACCGTCGATAAATTCATACAAGCTACCTAAACTGACAAGAAAAGAAAAAATTGTTATCCGCCGCCTAAGAATCGAGCATATTCTTCTGAATCACGGCTATCTGATGGAGTCTACCGCCCCTCTATATCGTCAGTAATGCAACAGTCGCCTCACACCCGAGAATTCGTCAGCAATTCAACATAAGCGACGATCTCAAGAAAACACTAGCTAACAACTTTATGAAAATAATTAGTTATCTGAAAGGAACAAACCTTTTTAATTGTATTTAGCTGAACTTACACTGTACCAGTGCCAATAAACATAGCAGTAGAGGCACAATAATGAAATAAATAAATAAATAATATTCCCATTAATTGGGTACACAATCTTGGGTGAATGCCTATGACTATTCTGCCAGCAGATGATTCACCCTATTCTAAACGTTCAAATAGATTATACTTAGTTTCTATCGCAGTATCTAGTTGTTCCCAAAAGCTTCAGTCAGGAAACAAGACAACTGACTACTTCTAACTGTTTCACCTACGATGCGTTGAAGATCTCGTATAACCGGATATTTGATTATTTCAGCCTCTATCAATTTTTTTTCATTTATAGAATCCATACTTTAATTGACGGCATCGGAAACGATTGAAATTCATTGAATGAAAGACTGTAAGTTTTATGATATGATTCCATAAAGATAACGTAATGTAATTGAATTGAATATTCAGACATTACCAACTTTCAGCAAAAAAAGATCAGAATTACTTTACGAACAACCCAATAGTTGATATTGAGATATTATTCAAAACAGTTTAATTTTAAATTCTCAAAAAATTCCATTTCGTATTCCCGAATGCAAGGAAAGGAAAAATTGAAAAATTATTGGACTGTAAAATATTCGAAAATGCTTTCCACCAACTTCAGAATTGAATGCATAAATTCAATAGTCACGGACACTTTTCTCTTTGCACCATCAAGAGAATATATAAATGGGGATCTCTGAAGAAGTTCGAAGGGAAATATACATCATCTGGCTCTTCTCACCAATTTTTCCATTTCGACGTCTCGTAAAAGTGTAAATATTTCTACTGTACTATGTCAATATAACCAGAATATTGCAGGTCATGGAATATTTTCGAGTTTTTTCTCTTGGGTTTCGCTTTTATGAAGAAATTGTTTAGGGGTAATATTTGTGTTGCAGACATTCTGAGATATATATCTACCCGAAATATTTGAGAAATATAAAGCAACAAATAAGGTCCATATATTCTTGAAATGCTTTAGGGAAAATCTTTGAAACTAATGGAACCGAAACTACATTTATACTGCAGATAAGTAAAAACTATCAAATGAAATCCATAATTGATTGAAATATCCATATCGGTGCGTAGATTTTGTACGTTCTACAAATTATTTGAGGATAAATTCTGAGCTTAAAATAATGTTAAAGCAACCTCAGAAATGTGTTTCAGATTCAATACG
Organism: Cryptolaemus montrouzieri; assembly: GCA_013387265.2. Lineage (NCBI taxonomy): Eukaryota > Metazoa > Arthropoda > Insecta > Coleoptera > Coccinellidae > Cryptolaemus > Cryptolaemus montrouzieri. Next base: position 68,345,334 of record JABFTP020000103.1, read on the forward strand.
AAATTTAACGGCGAATAAATATAAAAATTGCAAGAATTGCGTTCTTTTTGCGGAGAATGGCAGAGAAATTGAAACAACTAATTTGTGTTGAATTAAATTCGAAAGGACAGCATATGGAATCGAGTGTCTGGGTAACACAGGATTTGAAAAGTGGTATAACCGGTTGAAAGATGGCCCCACATCTGTTGATAGCGACCTACGCTCTGAGTGGCCCTTAATGTCGAAAGCTGCCGAACAAATGTGTGCCGTTAACAATCAACGATAATCGTCGTTGTGTGCAAAGTAAAATGTAATCTTGAATTATCGATAACTAAAATTTGCATGATTTTGAATGAGGATTCGAAAATGATTGATTGATTGACCGAGATTCATTCCGACTTTGATGATGGATGAACAATTGAAATCGCTTAGGACTTGAAACGGTCATTAATGAAAATCTGCTTAGAAAGATTATAACTATAACCGTAGGTTTATATTTATGATCCCGAAACCAAATCATCTATATCAGATGAAACTTCTATTCGATCCATGACCGAAAAGAAGGTCACAGCAACTTCTGGTTACTGTGGGATGTTTTGTTTTTTCATTATGATGATAATGTGTAATATGAAGATGCTTCAAGAGGTCAAACAGTTAATGAGAAATATAATGTCGGAGTAATAAAAAGATTACACAGGTCTGCAACAAAAATGCTGTCTGGATATTTTCAACTGATTTCCATGTATTTTGGTGTTCTGAAAAGAAAAAACATACTCAAAAAATTCCAGAACGTAAGGTTATTTTACAAAACGGAAAATTTTATTACAAGAAACGGATTTTTTGGGCTGAAAAGGGATTAACTTGTAGTATAAATGATAGGTATAATTTTATTTTGATTACTGTTTTCAAATGTTTACAGGACGTAACTATCATTAATTTCTAAATAAGGAACACCCTGTTTGACTTACATTAACAAGTATAAACATGTTCTAACCTGAACGTGCGCGCTCCGATAGTGTAGAAGACGCGCGGGACAATTACGTCTTAACTCATCATTGTTTTATAGATTTTGGTTCAATACAGTGCAATGTCATCTGAGGGGAAGTGTGTGAACTCTTCGGATAGTTTCTGTTACATTTGTGGAGAAAACATGACATTAAAGCAACAAAATAATATTACAGACTTTGTAAAAAAAGTTTACTTTGCGTATTTAGGCTTCAAACTTGGAGATCAGGATAAAGTATGGGCACCTCATAAAGTCTGCAAACGATGTGTTGAAGACCCTCGAAATTGGTTTAAGGACAAGAAAAAAAGCTTTCCGATTTGCAATTCCTATAGTATGGCGCGAGCAAAAGAACCATAGTGATGATTGTTACTTTTGTTCGTGTAATGTGAAAGGGTATAACTCAAAACGGAAGCAGTCAATTTCATACCCCAATCTGCAATCAGCTATTCGTTCCATCCCTCATGGTACCGAAATAACAGTGCCCAAGGTCGCTGCTACCTTGGAAGAGATTCCAAGTTCTGACGAAGATGGTGCTGTACCTACCCCCGATGACCTGTCAACTTTTGAATTTGAAGATGACAGAAGTCCAAAATTGGTCTCCCAAGGCGAGCTTAATGATTCAGTAAGAGACTTGAATCTTCCCAAAAACGCTGCTGAGTTGCTTGGATCAAGGCTCGAAAGCAGGAACTTACTTTTGCCGGGAGTGCTTTAGATATCGTGAAAAGCAGTTTACTTCCTACTTCGCCCAAGAGGACGATTTGGTTCCTTGCACCAATATTGAAGGTTTGATGAATACATTTAAGATCTTATACAACCCAGAAGAGTGGCGTTTTTTCATAGATTCTTCAAAAAGAAGCCTTGAAGCAGTTCTGCTTCACAACGGCGGTTTCTATGCTCTCATTCCTGTCGGCCATACAAGAACTTGGAATTGATTCTTTGTAAATTAAAATATAAGGACCACGGTTGATAAGTGTGTGGTGATTTCAAATCTTGGGCATGGCGCTCGGACAGCAATCTGGGTTAACCAAATTCCCTTGATTTTTGTGTCTATGGGATAGTAGAGACCGAAAAAATCACTGGACCAATAAGTGTTGGTCTGCTAGGGAGCTTAAAGTTGGCGAAAAGAATGTCCTGCATGAAACTTTGGTGCCTCCTCATAAAGTTCTTTTACCACCGCTTCACATAAAGCTAGGATTGATGAAGCAATTTGTAAAGTCACTTCCAAGAGATGGAAATTGCTTCAAATACTTAATATCAAAGTTTCCTGGCCCTTCGGAGGCAAAGTTGAAGGAAGGTGTTTTCGTTGGACCAGATATTAGACGGCTTATGGCTGATCCACTATTCGTCACAACCATGACGGATCCTCAAAGATAAGGGTGGATTGCCTTTAAGGAAGTTATACAAAATTTTTAGGCGATAATAAAGACCCTAACTACAAACAAATCGTCAAAAGAATGTTGAATGCATTTCAAGCTTTAGGTTGCTTAATGAATTTAAAAGTACATTTTCTCCATTCCCACCTCGACTATTTACCAGAAAATTTAGGAGACGTGAGTGAAGAGCAAGGTGAACGATTTCACCAAGATATTGAGGAGATGGAAAAAAGATACCAGGGAAGATGGAGCGTCTCTATAATGGCAGATTACTCTTGGACGCTTAAAAGAGACATTCCAGAAGCTTCCCAAAAGGAGTCTCACTGGGAAAAAGAAATGTGTTTGGTGCTCACTTATTAATATATTTTAGATAAGAAAATGAGTTTTGATACGCAATTATAAATTACTTCATTTAAAACAAAAAATTATGTTTTATTTTAAGATAATAACTTGTTTAGCATAGACACCTACATTGTCAGAAAAAGTGGCGTGCTAGGACAAAATGAAAATCATTTTCGTATTCAGCACACCCAAAAACATAAGAATTGCACAAAAAAACCAAAACAGCTCTCAACTTTTTTTTTTGCAGACTTGTGTTGCCTAACGCATAGGAAGAAAACGGCCACAGATTTCGGCAAACTCTCGATAACTTGCCAGCATTTTCATAGTATTTTGTGCAGCAATATTCTACGAAGCAGAGCGACGTCATTCTCCGTACAATCTTGACATATTTCCCTGCAGCCTTAGCTGCAAAACAAAACTCCAATAATAGGGCGCAAATTTGAGGAAAAGCAAATTATTCTTTACAGTTAACTTCTATCATCAGTGAGAATATTTTTCTTTCCTGCAAAATCCCTTTGTATAGTATATGGATTTATCTGAACTAAAATAAAACAAAATCTTCAATTATCCAAGTTGTTTTTCTTTTAGATATCTCTCGTTGGAAAAATATTATTCCCAATTAATTATTTCACGAAATCGACTCATCAGACAATCGTTTAAGATAATAATAACTGGAATTTCCTACTACAAGAAACAAATCACAAACTTGTAGTGGGGATTATATTAAGAAGTCCGTCATGGATATCGACACCTTTTTTTTGCGGCCCTCTTCTTGTAACTACATTCCCTGCCCAATCCTTACAAAAAAAACTAATAGAGCCTGTATCTTGAGAAGATCACTCACTTCCTGAATTGTCTCGTCCAGTCGGTTACGCCTTTGGCGGATCCATGAGGGGGTCGAATGGATTGGTTTCGAGCCTATTTCACACCACTTGCACTCAGGATTACTCTACAGTCCTATTTTTGCACAGATTATATCTATGATAGTGCCATGCCAGGACCCATGCATTAGTAACAACCATATCCAGGTTTACTAGGTGATGTACTTAGCATTACCATGAATGGGCGATAACTAAGAACATTCGACCAGATGTCCCTTGCTTTAATGACACAAGCAGAGATACAGGCAAATCCTCAATGTCATTGAGGATCCTGGTATGAGCCGGATATGGTTGTTCAAGGACAATTGTATGCACTTTCAGACCAGAAGTAATTATATTTGTGCCAAGAACCTCAGAGCAGCCCAACTGTTGGAGCAGATCGTGACTCTCATTAGTTGTCTTTAAGCTCAGCCAAATTTCATCGTGATATCCGACTGAAAAACTGTTGTATGTTTATCTAATGGGAAGTGAAAAGCCCTACCATCCTTCTGGCAATAAACTCCAATGCCTGTTCTCTCTTTGTTCCTTGGACCATTCGTGAACCAGATGTTCACGAATGTTCACGAAAAGGAATACTTGCTTTCCTTCCACTCTGGTCTTGATTGGATTTTTACCTCGATCTTATCACCGAAATGATACGTCGCTGTTAATCGGTTTAGGAATCAGGGTGTGTCTCGTACCGGCACCGTCCTTAGACTATAACTTATCAAAGCTGTCCTGCGAATGATTGAAAAGTGCAGATATTCGACCCTCAATAGTGCACCTAGTGTAGTAAGGGAGTTTCTTCGGGCAACCACCACACTTCTTACCATCAGTGCTCTAAGCCTTTCTAGAGCTTCGTCGTCTGTATTCCCATTCTCGTCTACAAAACCTGCTAAGCGGAGTTGAGTCTTGGTACCAGACCGGTTTTTAGGAACTACATCAGCACCACGTGCCACTGAACGTCCTATCCATGAGGACAGCCGAAATGTTGCCAATATGCAGCTTAAGATGATGAACCAAGCTAACCTTCCTATCCAGTACTATCCCTAAGTACTTAAACGATTATTTCATGTTGAGTCTTTATCCAAGGAAAATGAGCCTCGAACATTATGTTATCGTATGAATCCTCACAATGCTCGGGTGACTCGACATGAAACAATTCATTGAGTATTGGAGCGTAGTACTGAATAGAAAGTTCAACTTGGCTCAGTATTTTAAGCTGCAGAGTAGCAGATTTTCTGCTGCCTTCATCGCATGTAGGAGGACTTTCAGGGCTTGAAGCGACTGGTGCTGGTATGGTTCTTCAAAATTATTCTTTCACATAGATTCACCTACGCCTTGATGATTTAGTGGATGAGGGTGGAAAACAGACACTGGCTCTGAAGAGGCTTACAGTACTGATGGTGAAGAGGCTTACAGTACTGATGGTGAAGAGTGTGGTGGGTGCTCAAAAAAAAACACCACGCCAGAGGAACTATGTGCACTGTTGAGGTTGAAGCTCTGCATCTCATTATCATCACCAGTGCAGTTTTGACTGCTTATAGGCTAAATACGGGGGGCACGATAGTAGTTTCCTAAAGCAACTAGGCCGAGCTACTGTGATAAAATCGAGGTAAAAATAAAATATGGATAAAAGAAGTAGGAAAGGGTAAATAAATTGCTAGGTTGAGGGTACTTGTTGGCGGTACACTGATGGCTCGAAGACTGAAGGAGGGTTAGGTAACGAAATTTACTGCCGGAGGAATAGAAGGACTTCCTACATCCCCTAAGATAAACATACAATAGCTTCCTAGTTGCAGATCATGACAATACTTGGCTGTGCTCAATGGTTGGCATAACTGGGTACCACTAATGAGTGGATGATGATCTGCTCCGAGAGTCGAGTTGTTCTGAACTCACATAAGGTTACTTCTAAGGTGGTCTAGAAGTGCGTTCAGACACTGAAATAACTAATGGTAAACAACCTTCTCTGAGTTCTGAGTCAGATCTGGATCATAGGAAATGAGATCACGAATAGGTTGGCCTATCTAGGTGCTAAGAATGCTTTAATAGGATAAGAGTCCGTAGTTGGGTTCTTAGCCTGTGTTGTTAAGGCAAGGTTGACGAACAGATTTGTTGAGCAATATAGGGACACCTGATAGAATGCTCGAGATTTCCGCCAGTCCAAGGCATTGCTGAGTAAAACCTGGCAAAGCAGGTCACTTGAAGAACATTCGACGAAGCATGGACAATTCAGATATCATATGTGCAAGATAGGAGTGCGAGATAGGAGAATAATCTAAACTGCAGGTTTTGTGAAATTGGATTTGATAAACCCATTTATTTGACCACCATATACTCGACATTGATCTGCATGAGGCGTAATTCACTGGGAGTGGAAATGCTGAAAATGAAAATCTTGCTCAATTGAAGACTTCTTTGTATGGATTGAGCAGAGGATGTAGATACAAGGAACGGGACACAAAGAGCCATAGGGCCAGATGTAGATATCCATGGCAGCTTTCTTGATTTAATCCCTTCTGTTAGTTAACTATTTGATATTTTCAATGAAGTAAAACTATGGTATTTAGATTTCCACTATATTAACAAAACTATGACTAGTTTCACCACATTGTGGCTTCATCACATAAATACAAACTAATGAACAGAGTGATTCCTTATATGATATTCTTATTTCCTACTTAATATTACATTAGGTGCAAGAACAAAGGGTATGGTGGAAAACCCATCGGAGTTGCTTACTTTAGGAATTCAAAAGCTTGAGTGATGGACAAGAATTTAGATCTAATTGACTATTAAGTAACCTACCTGAATTCTTTTCTTTGTTAATCCCTGAAATTTTCCATAGATTGAGTTTTTGTCTATTATTTTCATTGTGTAAAATTTTGAAATTATCATTAAAGTTATGGTTTTCTCCAAGTAAATGATCAGAATAATGGGAATCGGATTTATGATAATTACAACTACTCAGTTAATCTTACTTTGAAATTTCTGAAATTTTTACCAATATAAATTTTATTACAATCCCCGCAAGATAGTTTATGAACACCGGATTTATTACCTTTATCAATTTTAGATTTGCAGTTTTTGATATGTCGGCCTAAAGAATTATCAGTTCGGAATGCTATATTGAAATTATAATGCGAGAGGATTGATTTTCATTTCAGGCTAGGATAACCAATATAAGTTAAACTGTTGTATTTTGTGTTAGAACTTATTGGTTTTGAAATATTTTGCGTGAAATAATGTTCTCAATAAGACTAGGACTGTAACCGTAATTGACTGCTATTTGTTTAATTATATTTTGCTCTTTTATAAAATTATTTGGTGACATTGGGATATTAATGAGTCTTTGTACCATACAGCTAGTTTATGTGGATAAGGATGTGTAGATGAGCTGTGAATAGTAATATCTGTATGCAATGGCTTATGCAAATAGAAAAATCATGTTTGTCGTTAATTTTAGTAATAGTTGAATCCAGAAAGCTGATGTAGTTTTCTGTTTCTATTTCTAACGTGAATTTAATATTATCGTAAATTTTGTTAATGAATATTTTGAATGACTCTAATTGTCTATTCGTGCCAGTGAAACAACAAATGATATCGTCGACATATCTGAACCAATAAGTGAAGTAGTGAAGTATTTGAATGACGGATGTTCTTGGATAGTTTCTTCAATATTATCCATGAAAATTTCAGCGAGTAGAGGGCTTAGAGGATTACTTATTTCTTTTAGTTTTGTTAATATAGTGAGTCTAAATATCATAGTTTCATTTCATTGTATTATATATATATATATATATATATATATATATATATCGGTTTTCATCAAGTAACGACCTCCTCAATCAAAAAATTAACTATTTAATCATTACAATTATTTCCCATTCTTTCCTATAACAATATAAGTGTGAACCTAACCAGTCGGAGGGTTTCTAGTCGGGAAAGTATGAAAAGCGAAACAATTACCCGGTTACATGTGGATGTGTCATAAAATCTTCACTTATTCATGAACACGACAATTAACCTGAGTGCAAAGTTTTCGATGTGCTAACTGGTATAGTTGAGGAGTCTATTATCTGGAGACACGAGACGCTGATGAGTCTGTAGCAATAATGAAATTGGTGCTTGTCGGCGATGATGTTGATGAAAAAGAGTTGACTTTCAGTTTCTATTGGACAAATCAATGAAAAATTGATTTTTTTTGTTTCTGTTCACATTTATTCAAATAGTTTTTATCACAGACAGAAATGTTAATCGAAATTGCAAATATATTTCTTCTACAAGAAAAGGAAAATCTCTTATATTTCTGAACAGACTATGTACAGCATTCTACGATTTGCACTTCGACTATGTGGAGTACAATGAGTTTTGACTTCTTCAAGTAAAATCAAACTACATGCGTTCATCAAAATATCAACCGTTAATGTTCTTATTTGAAATTTAATGATATAATAAGCCACGAAGGTTTTCAAGATTCCACGAAGAAATAATATATGGGCTATGTCAACCCAAATTATTGGTTCCATAATGATTCTAAAACATCTATAGATAATCGGCATCATTTAGAAGACTGAACCTGGCTATCGGGGCTCTCTCGGTCAAACAGAGTTGGAATTGTTCTGTTGAGTTTGAATATTGAAGGGATTTTGCGATTATAATTCAAAATTGGCAAGCAAGAACAAGGAAGTGATTATGTTTCAGGAGACTCACACAGCGACGGAAGAACATCTCCGCAAAAAAGGAAATATCGTTGGTTATGTACTTTTTGATTATCTCCTTAGTCCTTTTTATGGCCTTGCTTGCTATGTAAAATCTTTTCTTAGATTTCTTTAGACATATAAGAAGTATGATTGTTGAAATATTTTTTTGCTGGTTTTCTTTTTCCATTGTTACAGATTCCTGTCCCAAACCCCCTTCCTTTCACCCTTGTGCAAGAGAGAATGAAGCGGCTAAGCAGAAAAATCTCAAGTACACACGACACTAACACAACATAAACGGACAAGCTATAGCGACATGATTCAACCAAGCAGCTTCAACAGCATCCACATCTTATTCGAATAAAACAGTCAAAGTTGAATTTTTCAAAATTATGTTACGACATTGCCACTTATCACAAATGGTACTATATTCATATTTCACTTGATGAAAAACCAATGAATAATTTGTTTGAATTGTCCTTGGAATAATTAATATCTGAACCGTTATAATACAAGAACAGTACATACTAAAAATATTTCAATCAGTCTGTGTTGGTTCTGTACATGGACATAGTTTCTCGAAGAAAATTGAGAAAAGTTATAATATTTTTGGTTTTTCATGAAAACACACCCCGGATGAAAAATTGAGTGCTCATGAGGTATATAGTTGAAAAGGAAACAAGAAACTCTATTCAACTAAAAACTTTTCTATGGTTCACATTCGAACAAACACAAATTTGTATTATAACTCAAAAACAGCCAGACAAAGAAACTTCACTCATAGTTTTATTCAAAGTGAAAAAGTGACGGTAGAATGTCGAAACAATTTTTATATAACTTCAAAAACAACCGAGATATTGGGACTTATTTTAGAAAATTCAAAAATTTCGATATAACTCAAAAATGAAAAATGCTAGCTTGCGGCAATGACTTCCTCACGTACAAAAACATGGAGAAGGGAAGAGGTCACTTATCTCTATTCATAATTTCCATATACTTGTAGTACTAGAACGTAGAAAACTGTCTACCTTGTAGATTGTACTATAGTAAAAATTCAATTTTGATCTTAATAGTATTAGGCATGTTTAAAAAAACAGTTTGATTAGTTCACACTTTTCAAGAGGACGAATGTGATATATACGAAACGTTTACAAAACGCGCCCGTACCGTCCGTTATGACGTTGTCCTGCAATTAAACAATTCACTACAGAATCCTGGGATTTACGCCTGGACGCATAGTCCAAAAGCAGTGGTGCGGTAAAGCGACTAAATCACTCGGGAGCCAATTTGTATCCAAATAGACGAAGAGTGTTCGGCCATTCAAGTTCTCATTTCTTCTAATTAGCTTTCCCGTTTAATCAACTTCTTTACCAGAAAATACGTCTCTCCCGTTGACGTAAAAAGATTAGAATACAAAATATAAATTACCTTTTTAGACCATTGAACAACTGGAGCAGGGTTGCCACTTGCTCTGCATTCGAAAGAAACTGGACCACCTCTTCTCACAGTAACTTGACCGTTTGGGGGAAGAATATGAATACTTGGGGGCACTGTAACAAAAATATTAATTTGTAGTTCAAATAAATTGTCGCAAAATAATGAATCTGGATTAAGAAAGTTTAGGAAGAAATAAGATTGTTAACTAAAATAAAGTTAAGTGAGTGATAGTTGGCTATAGATAATGTTATCAGAATGAAATGAGCGGTGCCGTGATCAGTTAATTCAATAAGTACTGATATATTCAATTCAATTTATTCATCCCACATTATGAAGTACACAATAGAAAAATACATCATGATATAGGGCGAAAAACCTAGGCTAACATATTTAGTCTGTATACCCGCCTATATCAGTATTAAAATGAATACCAGATTCGAAAGCACAGAAAAGTGACAATAGTCATCATAGTACAGCAAAAATTAATCTCTAGAGTAATAACGTATCGTAATATTGATTCTACAAGAGAATCATAAACTATCAGGACCTGCCCAACCTCCAAAGAGTATCTTAAATTATAAGAAATGTAGAAAAGTTCTATCAATCAAATAAGCAACATGTGAGTCCCATCTCAAATGCCAAAGATAAAAAGACCCAGGTATTTAACTGACACAAGGGGTATTTCAGGACTAATACATCGAATACCAACACAAGTAGGCAAATGAACGGTAAGATCATTCACGTTAGGCTGACTCAATGACGAAGGGGAAAAAGTGAGGAATTTGTTTTATCTGTATTTAATGTCAGTATACTCTTACATAACTACACATACACGGTTTTAATGTCACTTTCTGCTGATCTAAACCTCTTTTCAGTCATAACCAGTGAATATAACAGCCGTACCATCTTCATAGGATATTATAGCGCCATTTACTTTGTTCAAATTTGAGAGTTGATTTATGTAAATTAGAAAAACGACCGGTCCAAGAATAGTCTCCTGGGGAACGCTCATATTGACAGGCTGTGGCTCACTCAAAATTGCCCCCAAACGAACATTCTGCACCTTATCCCTTGAATAATTCTCGAAAATTGCCAATGTATCATCATTCAAAGCAAATATGACGCTATAAATTAAATCCTCCGCGGCATTTTCAATGGTGATTTGCTTCTTGAAACCGTACTATTTCGGGCTCAGTAAACCATATTTTGTCAGAAAACCTAAAAAACGATTTCTTATGCTGGTTTCAAGAATTTTCGCGAAGTTATTTATAATAGAAATCGGTCGATAGTTTGTCATCAGTTTTTTGTCATTAATTTTATGAACGTATGTTATGTGTGATGCCTTACACTACAGTGGTACTTTACCAGTTTCGTGTGCACAATTTATAATATGGGCTAAAGACTTCACGATAATCAGATGGATTTTTTTAATTGGTTACCGACCTAATGTTGTCTGGATCAGAAGATCTGTTGTTTTTGAGGGAATTTATCAATTTAATCATCTTGTTTTTGGAAACAGGGTCAAGATACAGAGAATTGACGATTCTTGGAGGCTTTGGAAGATCTACACTTCCGTATTTTTCAATTTTTTGTGCCATATTCCTGCCTAAATTAGACAAAAACTCGTTGGAATTATTGGCCTTTTCTACCACATCTGTAACAATACGTCCTTCTCTACTAATTATTCAGTTTCATTATTTATTTCATTTGTATTTTTCTTAATAGATGACACAAGTCTGCTTGATATCCAAGGTTTTATTTTTTTTTCAAATTTTTCTTTATATTGTCGAGTGAATGAAGCATTTTTGATGAATTTATTTAGAAGGACACTGAATATTTCACATGCTTTCTGGGGATCATGCATGTTCAGAACCTGTCGCTATGTTTCTTGTGCCAGGCCTGCGTAGTCAATAGGAGCCTTTTTAATGATTTTAGGTTACTGTGTATTTTCCTGTTTTTTCGGAGCTAGGAATGGTGTGAATGTAAGAAGCGAATTTTGAACAACTCCAGGGTGAACAGACAAATTTCGTTGCCCTCTGGTATACGAGGATTTCTTGACAAAAATGTGGTCAACTGTAGTAGAGGACGTGTCCGTTACCCTAGTTGGCTCGTTTATGTGCTAGATGAAACCATACAAGCCAATAGTGCATAGGTACCTTATAGTATCAGCCGATTTTATATCTTTCAGGTCCATATTAATTTCCCCTAAAATATGCCAATTTCCTGCTTTTTCAATATCGACAAGTAGAAATCCAGATCATTCAAGTTAATACGTGTATCAATATAGGGCAGTCTATAGGAGGCGGTGATGCCGTATTTTATTCCACTCTTCCGAAAAATTATCCGCAATAAATTAGTCTGAGACAAAACCATTACATCATCTTGCATGCTTAAGTATTTTTTTACATACACAATTACACCGTCGTTTTGGTTATGTATGGATTCATTGTAATAAATATTAAAATCATTCAAAATAAATGTTTAAATTCATTCCGATAGAACTATAACATTCAAATTTCTGAAATCAATTGCATACAAAAATACCATTAACTCATCACCATTCTTCCTCGAACTACGTATATTAAAATGGATAATGTTGAGGTGTTTACCCTCCCCATCGAGCTTCGCCCTGACCTCATCAATATCCAAAAAAACACGTGTTTTCATATTCCGCTCTCTCTCCTCGACCCCTATATCACCCCTTATTTTTCCCACCGCTGTACTATGGAAATGACCAAGAGCGAATATGAAAAAGAAAGAAAAACAATACAATACATATCAGGCCCCCTCCCAAACAGAAAATCAAATAACAAAATGATAATATTGAATATGTTCTTGGATGATGCAATAGAATCGAAAATACAACTATAATTGTAGAAATTTTTTTAAGATCGTGCAAATGTATTTTCAATTACGAAACAAAATATTGAGGATAAAAACGCAATTTTTGAGCATAACAAGGCCACCGACATAGAAATAGAAATAGCACTTTACCCTAGCCAAAAAGAAAAAATGGTTCAGAAAAGCATCCACAATTGTGTGGTTACAATCCAAGGATATAGGTTCATCTAAAAAGGAAGAAATGCCGAAATAAATTCCAAAATACTAAGAACAGAAGTAAAAATATCAATCATTTGGATAGCCAATTTAATTTAATTTATTTAAATTATCAAATTTAGAAAATTATATCGCTCATTTGGTAAAACCTACTTTCTGGTAGTCGGTATCATTTTTAACATAATGAATAACATTTCCCACCTTGATTCTGATAATACCGCCAGCTGTCCATACATTTTTCGGACCGAAACTTGTTACAGCTTTTCTAAAAATGCTATACCTAATTTTAGTTAAGTCCACCTTCAGGATATCCCTACACTTTTCACTTTTAAATTCACTAAAATCGGTCTTTCCTTATTGTCATCTCCAGTTTTACCCAGGCGATAACAGTTATATATACCATCATTGTCTATGTTTATGTTATTATATGCAGATATCGGTTACCTTGTCATAGCAATATAATTTATTTCATATTATATATATATATATATATATATATATATATATATATATATATATATATATATATATATATATATATATATATATATATATAATAATAAATATAACATTTCTTGATTTATTCATTTGTTTCAAATTATCCAACTTCACCTCGCCCAATTAGTGTTTTTACAAAATAAGGATTCATCAGAAGATGATAAATATCGTTCAGTGGTAAAATAGAAAAATTGTGCTACAGGATGTACTTTTCCGATTCTAGTATATCTCTATTTGCACTGCAATGATTAGAACATAATAAAATATTTCCTTATTTCATTACCTGAATTATGCACCAATTAGTATTTCCTATGGTTTTCAATTTTTATATTGTGAAACGCGTCATGATTTTTCATAAATGAATTAATTTTTTTTCTATAGTCTGCATTATCCCATTCATCACTGCGGACAACGAATATTCCTGTACCTGTTTAGGGAAACCCACTTCAAGATGCGAAAAATCCTGTGCAATAGGATTGCTCTGCTATATTCCATTCACGCGACATTATCAGGTATTATTTATTTTATAAATTCAAGTAGCAAATCGCATATTACATTTTAATTTATTGTAAAATGGCGAATGCGCCAGTCACAAACCAGTCCCTGTAGGTTGTTAATTCGACGTAATATTACCGTTGATGAATTCTAAGATTTCTAGGTACTGAATAAAAGGAGTCATGGTCTTTTTTCCAGACGAGCCACCTGTATATTTCACGTTCCGTAGTGATTTGAAAAATTGCTGAATCACATTGAATGATTTTGTTTGGGGAGCATGTATCTTGAAACGTATACAGGGTGTTACATAATAGTATGTCACAACTTGAGGGGGCAAATCTACGTGCAGTTTTAGGAAAAAAAGTTTATATAAAAATAGGTCTGCAAAAACTTCGTTACGGAGCTACAGGGTGTTGAAATATCCTGAAAAAATTGTTATTTTTCTTCAAAACTCCTGCAGTTTTTGAGATATTCAGCCCAAATTCGAAATGCAAGCTATTTTCTTCAGCCATCATTACACGTCCTAAATTTTAACTAGAATCTACAAGGTGTTTTCTTTTCCGGAGCCATGTCTTCTATTGCCCTTCGAAACTTTTTTGAATACGCCACTGATCAGCGTACAATCAATCTTCGTCATTTTCGTTCAATTTAAAAACTTTTTAGACATCTGTCATTTTTTCGCATTGAAAGCACTTCTAATTATAAAAATGACTTGTAGGCTTTGATTTTTTTCATTTATTTATTCATTTTGACAGTTGTTGAAATTAAACCAGTGTCTGCTCGAATTGTTCATTAAATTAACGATTAGTTTCAAGACTTTTGAAGTTATTGCTGTAAGAAAAAATGGCTAATTGTACTAACACCGAATTGGCTGATATTAATTACATGTACGGTCTGGATGACGGAAACACAACAGAAGCTAAGCGATTATATCAGGTGCGCTTTCTAAATCGAGTAACACAAGACAGGCGAACATTTTCAAATATTCACAGAAGGTTGAGGGAAACTGGTACTTTTACTGCAAATAATCATTCAAAAAGTGCAACTCAAACTATGAGAACTCCAGATATTGAGGAAGCAGTTTTGAATTATATTGATTTGAATCCTCATGTGAGTACAAAAAGAATTGGTAATCAGTTGAATATTTCACATGTTCTAGTTTGGGGGATTCTCCACGGTTTTTCATTGTACCCGTTTCATATTCAACGCGTCGAAACTCTAATACATCGAGATTATCCTTCAAGACTGAATTTTTGCCGATGGTTCTTAGAGAAAATTAAAGAAAATGCTCATTTTGATACTGAAATAATGTTCATAGACGAGAATAATCATTATTGGTCTGAGGAAAACTCAGAATAATTGGAAATTATTTGATTGGGCCATTTTTTTGCCTAACAGACAAGACGGTCCCGCTGATCGGCCATTTCTTGAGGAGCAGTTACCTTTATTGCTCGAGGATGTGCCACTTTTGGCGAGAACCATAATGTGGTTCATGCATGATGGGACACCAGCATATTTCAGAGGAGAAGCTAGTGATTTCTTGAATAATACATTCAACAACCGATGGATAGGTCGGGGTGGGCCAGAACCATGGGCTCGTAGGTCCCCAGACTTAAATAGTTTAGACTCTTTCTTATGGGGATATCTCGAAAGTTTAGTTTATACCACTCCAGTGAACGCTGTAGAAGAATTGAGAAATCGAATAATAACCTCTTGTGACACGATAAGAAATACCCCAGGAATATTTCAAAGAGTGCGTGATAATATGCGAAGAAGGGAAGAGGCCTATATTCTTGCAGGTGGAGGACACTAGTGGCAAAAAAGTTTCTAAATTGAACGAAGATAAGGAAAATTGATTGTACACTGATCAGTGGCGTTTTGCAAAAAAGTTTGAGAGGACAAAAGGCGACATGCCTCGGAAAAGACAACACCTTGTGAATCAGTTAAAATCTAGGACGTGCAATGTAAAAAATAGCTTGCATTCCAAATTTGGGCTGAATATCTCACGAACTGCAGGAGTTCCGAAGAAAAAAATAATTTTTTCCGGAAATTTCAACACCCTGTAGGTCCTAACGAAGCTTTTGTGGACATATGTTTATTTAAACTTTTTTTGCACGTAGAATTACTCCCTCAAGTTGTGACATACTATTATGTAACACCCTGTATTTGATGCTTTAATGAACAATCCCTGAAAGAAGGTGCTTCAATTCTTTAAAATTGAATGAGTTTACGGGGTCATGCGAAACCTCATTCGAAAGCTCTTCGAAGAGTATGAGAAAAGAAATTTAAACGAATCTTTTTCGGAAAAAAAAACAATATTTATCGTGGACGAGCCACTTAGTATAATCTGGATATTTTTGAAGTGAGTAAATTTCTGATATTTTTCAGTTTTTTATATCTGTTTAAGTGCTACATTGCTCTGTTATCGTATCCGATATATTGAGGGTCTGCGGAAATCCCAAGGCATCTTCGCCTCTTTGTTTACAAGTACATTGATTTGTGTTACCGATGTGCCTTTTATGACCTAGAATTTAAAGCAATTATACTCTATTATTCAATTTAATTTTTCAATAAATGATTTTCACGAGCACTAGGACTTTGAGGCATTTAATACAGCATTGGTGTTATAGTCCTTTGAGGTGTTCGTCTCTTATAATGTAGACATTCTTTCGTATTGTCATCTGTGTTGGTGAATGGCGGGGTTTGCATGATGCTCAGTAATTCATATTTACACTTCAATTCTTTGATTTTAAAGCCGTTCATGTACCATTTTTGCGATCCATCTGAGTTCCTAGGCTCCTTCCAGTTACAGATTTGCCTTAAGGGAATGTAACACTGTTATGCTTTTCAAAGATCAGTGTTTGTTTGATTCAATCAAAGATCTGGGTAAGGTAATATGTTATAGTTTCTTTGGGATCTCCAGGTCTACTGTAAGTTCACCACCCTTGAAGTTTCTGATCTTTTCTTTTCTAAGGATTGTTTATCAACTTCTTCGTTAGCAGCGGCAGTAGTCCAATAATTAGCTCCTTGATTGCCATGAGGGTATTTTTCATTGATTTCAAGCATATTAGCCATAGTGCTTTGTTCAGTTGACTTTTGCAGGTACTGAATTCTCTTCAATGGTTTATTTGGGAGGTACTTTTCATTTTTCACAATGCGGATTGTTTGCGTGTAGGAAATACACTAGGGGGCAAAATTAGCGGAACACTCGAAAATTTAACCAAATTCGAAGTCCGATATTTTTCCTAATTCTCAACCGATTAAGATGAACTTTTCGGCAAGTTATAGATCAACTCTTCTTTGTTGAAAGTATAAGAGAAAACAAAAATAAATTGAAAAAAATTTTATAGCGGGGCAAAACTAAAAGTGTTTTTTTTGTCAAAAATTCGTAACACCCTGTGGAATTTCGTGGTCCGAGTTGAAACGTACAATATTATGGTCTGTCAAGACACATCTTCCTACAGTAACGCCCTTCTTGTTTTATGCATTTATCTCTATTTTTACAAGAGATATCCAATTTGAATCAAAAAGTCACAAATTTCAAGAATTTATTTTTAATCTTGCTTAGGTGCATAACATCGGAGGTTAGCCAAAAAATGAAATCAAAATTAGAGAAGCGGAAATCTAACGAAATGAAAATTTTTGCCAATTTCACGCTCCGGGAGAACTCAAAGTACACTGGAAAAATCGTTGATTTTGCACATTTATTTTTGAATTTTTTTGTGTGACACTCTATAATAATTATCATTTCTGTCCAAAATTGAGAGCAGGTGTGTATCCTGGCGATACACTCGTGAAATGAAATGAACATGTTGAGAAAAATCTTCTCGATGACCCCAAAAAAAAACATTTGATTTTAGTAGCGAGTATGACCCCCCTCCCCCCGAGCTCTTATTACAGCGCGCATACGATATCGCATACTCCCAATGATGTTGTCTATCATCTGTTGAGGTATGTTGTCCCACTCTTCCACCAAAGCCAATGTCAGCTCTTCAACGTTGCCTGGATTCCGTTGTCAAACCTTTCTTCCAAGAATGTCCCAAACGTGTTCGATCGGGTTTAAATCCGGTGACCGCGACGGCCAGTCCATTCGTGTGATCTCAACTTCATTGAGATATTTTATCACTATGCGCGCAGTATGAGGGCGCGCGTTATCGTGCATAAAAAGGAAATTTTCATCTATGTAAGGAGCAAAAGGCACAACATGGGGCTCCAAAATTTCTGTTATATACCGATGGGCATTAAGTGGTTGGTGGTAAATCTCTCATTCTGAATGAAAAAAACCGTTTCGAATCGTAAACAGTAAAAGAATCACGAAACACTGCAACCGATCGAATTTGTATCAAATCAAATAATGGAAAACTTTCATTCTTTAAACCATTGCAAATGTGGTCATATACAAAAAAACGTGTGTTGTATTTCATATTTGATAGAAAAAGGTGTGCACATGTGTAGATGAAAAGTTTTATCAATGGTCCCAGAATTCGGTTGTGTATTTTAATACCTACCGACTGTTATCTCCTATGAATTCCTAATTTTCACCAAATTAAACAAATTGTCATCAATAACTAATGCCATTCGAACCTAAAAATCGCAAACGACAATTGCGATACGTCTGAGTGATAATAAAAAAATTCCAAATTGATAGACGAATTTTAATGACAATTTCTTGATTCAATGAAATTTCTCCAAAATGGTGATTTTTCACTTGAAATTAAATGTATTTTACAAAAATAGAGACGAACGCATGAAACAAGAAAGGCGTTACTGTAGGAAGATGTGTCTTGACAGACCATGATATTGTACGTTTCAACTCGGACCACGAAATTCCACAGGGTGTTACGAATTTTTGACAAAAAAAACACTTTTAGTTTTGGCCCCGTAAAAGATTTTTTAATTTTTTTTTTGTTTTCTCTTATAATTTCTACAAAACAGAAGAGTTGATCTATAACTTGTCGAACAAATCATCTAAATCGGTTGAGAATTAGGAAAAATATCGAACTTCGAATTTGGTTAAATTTTCGAGTGTTCCGCTAATTTTGCCTCCGAGTGTATATTGCAGAGGACATGTAGCCAGGGAATTGTAATTGTGGCAATAGTATATTTCACAATTCTCATTATATAATTCAATCAGGAATCAATTCTATGTACACGAACACTAATTAGCTAGACAAAACAGTAATGAGCTGTAGAAAAAACCAGACCAAGAACAGTAGTCCGAAGAGGGAACATCAGCACCCCAAGAGGATTAAGTTATATATTTATATGTTTATAGCATGTCTATCCTTTTGATTATTATTATCATCGTGGACTTATGCACTATCTCAACGGTTAGCTGAATATAATTTACCTTTCCTAGATTCAGCAATAAAAGGAAATAGGCTCGATTACAATATACTTGACATAAATTTTCTCACTTTCCTTCCTGTATTAGGAATAACAGTTTTTTGCATTTTTATATAGGTATTCTTATGCAATTATAATCTATTCAGACTATCAGCAAATTTTTGGGAATTAACCCATTCTAAGAAATGATGACAGGAACGATATCTATTTTATCCAGGTGCCACATTAGCTTGATCTCAATAGCAAGGTCTATGTTTTCGGACTTTTTCTCCTGAAACTTGTTCAGCATTCGGATCTCCGAGGGAGACTGCCTCGAGGGGCTCATGATGCGGGTAAATCGAGCACTCCTTCGGCGAGTTCACTAATTCACTCACGTTTTAGAAAAGAAAGTAAACTCTTGATAGAGTTCTGCAATATCAGAGGACTGGGGCACAACGACGTGAATGTCGATGTAGTACACCAGCATCTGCAAAACGCACAACCCCATATGCTGGCTCTAACCGAAACCCAAATGAGCCAAACAACCGACACAACGTATTTACGTTTTAATGGGTATGAGTAACATACGAGATTTAGGTTTAAAAGGAGCCTCTGTGTTTTCGCTAGATTGGATATTGTATGCCAGAGAGAGAACACGATGGAGGACGACGCTTTCGACCTTGCGTGGTTTACAATCTGTTTGCAGAATAAAACACTGTTCTTATCATGTCTATATCGCTCGCTAAACGATACTCACTTCCCTAGACTGTTTCAGTATCTAGGTGATAAGGTAGATTGGATTCAAACACATCATCCGACAGCTGAGATCATTGTACTGGGTGACTTCAACGTTCACAACACCAACTAGCTCCGACACTCCAAAAGAACAGACGAAGCAGGAAGACAGGCTGAAACTATCGCAATCAGCCATAATCTAACGTTGCTAGTCGACGAACCGACAGAAATACCTGATCACCCAATCGACTTCCCGAACAGGTTGGATCTTTTTTTGATTCTAGATCCACATGATTTTGGAGTGGATATCTCAGCACCGCTAGGAAACTCAGAGCACAACCTACTGGACCTACTAGAACCATTGTGCTGCCGCTAATCCGAAAACCTAAGCCACGCAGACGTATTTGGCGCTATAGCCGTGCTGATTGGGATGAGCTGCTTGAATGCTTTCGTGCTTTCCATTCTGTGATGTTTGCCTTTCAGATCCTGACATCAATGTGTGCACTGCATCTGTTACGGAAATCATTCATGCTAGAATGGATTTCAACATCCCTCATTCCATGAAAAGAACAACAGCACAAACGCCATGGTTCAACAAAGACTGTGAAAGAGCCTCTGCAGCCAATAGCAGAGCTTACAAGTCATGGAAGATAAATCTAACGGAGGAAACAAGAATAACCTTCGTTCCAGTACGGAACGTATGCAACCTGACAACTGCAAGAGCAAAGGCAAATTTCAACGAAGTGGTAACTAATAAACTTCTTGAACAGGCAAGCGGGACTAGACAATTCTGGTCTATGGCGAAGACTGTCAGTGCCAATTTCTGCAAATCTGCGTTTCCGCCTCTTGTTGGAGAAGACGAAAGTATAGCATCATCTCCGAAAGAAAAAGTCAATCTGTTTGCTCTCTTGTTTTCAAAGAACTCTGTGCTAAATTTATCTAACGCAATACTACTGAAAATTTTACCTACAAATTTTTCCATGACAGAAATCAAGTGTAGAATCCGCACTGTGAGACGGGCTCTCGAGCAGCTGAATTGCAAGAAGCCAGTTGGTCTAGACGAAATACCGTCAATCGTCCTGAAAAAATGTGCTTCCGAACTGGCACCTATTCTTAACCGCCTGTTTTAGATTTCCTATGAAAGTCAGACTTTTCCGAGCAGCTGGAAAATAGCCTAAATTCAACCGATCCCAAAGAAAGGAAAGAAGTCCTTACTCCAAAACTACCGCCCTGTTGCACTTCTTTGCATTATGTTCAAAGCGATGGAGAGAGTCATAAATGATGAACTCATCAAATTTCTTGAGTTGCAGGGAATTATTAACGACTGTCAGTATGGTTTTCGCAGATAAAGATCGACAGGAGGTCTGCTCGCCTACGTCACTCATGTTTGTACATCAAATATGGAAAAGCATGGGGAATCTAGAGCAACAGCCCTCAACATCTCTAAAGCCCTCGATAGGGTTTGGCATGCAGCCTTGTTGGATAAACTTGCTGCATATGGGCTTCCCGAAAAATTGCGGGATTGGTTAAGTAGCTATCTTCCTAATAGATCAATACAAGTTGTGGTCGACGGTGTAACATCAGATTGTTTCCAGTTGGAAGCAGCAGCACCTCAGGGATCTATTCTTTCGCCAACCTTGGTTCTGTTACAGATAAACGATCTTCTGTCATCTACAGAGAACAAGATTATCGGTTTTGCAGACGATTGTATCCTGGTTTCGGCTTTCAGTTGTCTGCGGCCGATTACAGCTACGGAATCTCAGCGTCAGAGATGTCAACAAATTAATAACTCGAACTACGACTTACAGAGAATCTGAGTGAGGTCAGTTGAACCTGGTGAGCTTCAACGCGAGCAAGACGCGAGCAACTACGTTTTCTAGAATGGTCCCCGCTGGAGAACCTCCTCTTATGATGCAAGGAAAACAAATTGCATTCAAAGATTCGATGCTCCTTCTTGGACTAATGGTCAATTCCGTGTTTTGCTGACATGGACATGTATCAGCAATAGCTGAGTCGGCATCAGCTAAACTTAGTTTTCTTTTCAGAGCCAAGCGATATTTCACGTCATCTCAGCTATTGCTTCTACATAAGGCGCAGATTCCACCTGTTTTGGAATATTGTTCCCATGTATGGGGATCTGCGCCAAACGATTCGTTGGGGATGTTGGATAGTGTACAAAAACGAAGATCACTCGCGATCTCCAACCGCTGGCTCACAGAAGACAAGTTGCTAACCTTTCCCATAGAGCCTATGCCGTCCTTGTTCAACTTCAATTTTCAATCGGAGTACGAAAGTGTACTGCAGAACCAAACTTCTTTCCGTCAGTGCAATTATCCACAGTATATTCTCATATGCTATTCCAATTTACAGTACAGATCCGAAGAAATGCTTTCTAACATAAGAATCTACGCATTTTAAGATTTTGTGAGCATCGCTCACTATTCCATAATACGCTTGGAATTCGGACGTCCCCAAAGACTCTAGTACGCAAGCACTTACTGGAATCATACTCAAACTGGCTCGAAACCTTCGAGCAAACATATCAGTCCATAAGAACCCAACCGTCTCTGCTCTATCAACTAAAAACCAAAATGGTACAATATCATCAGTAGACCATGTTCCCTGGTAATTGATTAGGCGCTCCGTCCGCGAAAGCGTATTTGACTTAGGGGGTTACATGGGTTTCACGGTTTCAAAAAATCGAAAATTTTTTTTTGTCTTATTAAGTTCTATAACATCTCTAAAATATTGTCCTAAATTTTCAAGTTGATCCGACTAATGGTTTCGGAGATACAGCCTTGAAAATGTGGACGCTTGAGGTCAGGTATAGGCTGAGGTCGCAATAGGTATAGCGCAGCTGCAGCTCATCTATTGTTAGCAGTAATTATTGTCCCTTTTTTTAAATAATAATAATAAGGTAATAAGGTAAACTACTGGAAAATATTTCACTTGGTGATTTCTCGTTAAACTACGAAGTTCATTTTGAGTTTATAAGTGTTTGTTGTGAATTTTATTCGATAAAAAATGCCGTTTAAAGTGTCTTGAACCCAGATAACGGAAGGTGTTCGTAGAAAAGATAGACTTAAGAAGAGGAAACAATCGTCTAATCCAAAAAATCCTGAGGTAGATGATAATTCTTTCACGAGTACGTCGGCAAAAAAATTAAAAGGCGATGACAAACAGCACGTGCCAGAGGAAGCCACGCTACAATATTCGATCATTGACTTTGCTCTGGTTTTTTCTACACTTTCGTGTTTTGTACGGTGTTCAAACATTATTGAAAGTGGAGGTGAAGAAAAATTTTGTAATGGAAAAGTAAATTTTAAATAATGCTCCAAATTCGGTCTGGGATTTAAACTTGTGGTAGAATGTGAACGATGTATGCCAAAATATATTTTATCACGTCAACAAATTGGCAGAATGTATGAACTAAATCGGCCGTTCATTTTTGTTATGCGAGTATTGGGTTTGGGTCTTGCTGGATGCAAGAAGTTTTGCGGTTTGATGGATCTAAGCAGCTCCTTTTTGAATCAATCAACATACGACTTTTATATTAATAAAATATATGAATGTATTACCATAGTTACTGAGAAACTGTTCTCCTCTGCTGCTACAGAGGAAAAGCAATTGACAAGTTTAGCAAACAACATGGAAGATACGACAGATGTGACTGCCTCCGGTGATGGGACGTGGAAAAATCGTGGTTTTGCATCACTTTATGGTGTCAGTTCTCTAATCGGATATCACTCAGGAAAAGCTTTGGATGTCATTGTTAAATATTCATACTGTAAACTATGTGAATCTTGAAAAAAAATTAGATACGGCAGAATTTGAAGAGTGGAAAGAAGAACACATCAAAAATGAACAATGTACCGCCAATCACACTGGAGCATCTGGAAACATGGAAGTATCTTCAATTATTGAAATATTTAAACGTTCTATTGTAAAACATGGCGTGAGGTATGTAAATTATATAGGAGATGGAGATTCTAAAACATACTCTGGTATTCTCAAAGCCAAACCTTATGGTGAAAATTTTGTTGTCAACAAGAAAGAATGCGTTGGCCACGTACAGAAGAGGATGGGAACCCGGTTGCGTGATTTAGTGAAGAAAACTGTTTAGGAAAAAATAGTCAATGGCAAAAAAACCCAAAAAAAAATTTTTTCTGGTAAAGGCAAATTGACTAGTAAATTGATTGACAAATTAACTGTATATTACGGCTTAGCGATAAGAAGAAACGGCGATTCAGGTGATGAAATGAGGGATGCGATATGGGCAACTTACTACCACTTCAGTTCTACAGACAAAAACCCGCAGCATCAAAATTGCCCTGAAGATCCAGACACGTGGTGCACCTGGCAGCGAGCATCAGCATCAGGTACTCTCTAATCGTTCAAACACCAATATACTCCATTACCAGATGATGTTTAGACTGCAATGAAACCAATTCATGAAGACCTGAGTAAGGATGAGCTTCTGGATCGGTGTGTTGGAGGATTTACACAAAATAACAATGAAAGTTTCAATCAGTTGATTTGGTAAATTACTCCCAAAATACTTCCAGCTGGGTCGATAATCGTTCAAAATGCTGCATTAATCGCTGCTTGTGTTTTCAATGAAGGGATATCAGCATTATTATTAATTGTGCACGGTATGGACCTAAAACTTGGTCCAAATTCCCATGAATATGCCCGAAACATGGATGAGAACCGGGTGACTGCAGACGAAAAGAAATCTACCAGCGAGACTCGTGAAGCCAGGATTCGTCATAGACTGGAGCAAAAGGATGCCCTGGACATTGCAGCTGCAGCAGGTTCTCTACTTTATGGCCCAGGAATCGACGATTCAATGTAAGTTAGAAAAAAATTTTTTATCCCACTTTAAACGCGTTTTTCTCAAAACTATGTTTTCAAAGTCGGTTGTCCAGATTTCTCGCGAACTACTCAACCGATCTTGATAAAATTTTACACAGGTCTTCGAGATATCATTTACAAGGTCTTGAGCGAAGGATTTTTTTTTAATTACAACTATTTAAAAAAAAAAGTCGAGAAATTTTCATCGAAATTTGCATTTTTTTATAAAAACGGCTGCCAAAAATCCAATTTTCATTTTTTTCCTTCGTCCAATACCTAGTTTATTGTCTTCACTAAAACACGAATTTTTTATTTTCATTTCAGATGATCTTGAAAGAAGTTCTGCTGACAACGCGAAGGCACCTTTTTCCGAGGGACTGCCGGAAATGGCGTCGTAATGACCGCCATTTCGATTTTTTTTTGAAATTTTCACAAAATGTTTATTAAGTATGTATCTTTTAAATAAAAAAAAATTTCATTAAAATATTTCATCTTTTATATGTAAAAAAAATTATTGAAAAAAGGCCGTTTTTTGCCCGAGGAAACCCATGTAACCCCTTAGGCCAGCCTTCCTCATCTGCCATTTTTAGTCGTTGAAAATACGACTTGGCCCCGCTCCCGGGGGGCATATTTTAGAGGATTTTCTTTCTCTTAGTCTAAAAAAAAATGAGGTAATATTTTTTGCTGAAGCCACAAATTTGAACATTTTCTATCAAAAAAATTTGTGATTTAATTTCTCAACTTCGGCACCATGTAAGTTGGAAACAAAAAACAATGGTCTAAGATATTCAATTTTTTTACATTCATTTTTAGCGTCGCGTAAAATACATTGCTGAACTTCGGTGCTATTTTCTCGACTCACCCTATTTATCAAAAAAAAGGCGTATTTAAATTTAAAAGATCCGGTACCGATTGATGTTCACGGGATTCGATGTATACTTAAGGTGGATTTTGTTTGTGCATCGTATGATGAAATGCGGCACTAATGAATGAGTGAAGGATGAGAATACTCTCTGTTGCTCCATGAATGCCAAATTGAATATTGCGACTGCTGTTGGTTCGTCCTTATCGGTTTTGCTTTGAGTTGATAAACTCGAGAATTAGCACACAAATTATTCGATAATTCTATCAGGAATTGTTAACATTTCAACGACCTAACATTTCTTACAAACTTTTCTTCACGTTAGACAATCATTGAACGTCATAAGGTAAGTTTATCTCTTCAAATCATCGACGATTCAAGATGAAAATCGTGAGTTTTTAGCGATAAAATATTCATTACTGTTGAGCTATCGATTTCAAATTAGAAACATCTCAATCCGTTATCTTTTTCCTACTTCTCTTGGGATAATCGGTTAATGCAATTATTTGGGCATAAATTACGATTACGTAATTTAAGCCTAATCTTTTATGTTGCCAGTATTTTCGAATAAGGGCGTAACAGAGAACGTCGAGATACTGCGAATGAAAACACTTTTCATTCGTATAGAGTTGAGCTTCACGACTCTGGCAAATTCGCTACTGTAGAGTTAAATCCCGGCTTAACAGAATGAATAACGACTGTCATCAATACCGCCTGGGTGAACTTACCGATCGCTCATTTCCTCTATATTTAGACAGGAGATTACCTGTCAGTTAAAAGCTGTTTTTGCTCCATATTTTCCGGTACATTTAATGAAGTTCTTGATATCTTACTTTTTAATTTCCACTCCGAATGGATGATAGACTGGTGTGTGGGAGATTCTCAATCATTCAGATAAATGGAGAGTAAATTTAACACATAGGTAGGTTTTTTCTGTAACAAAGTTGTAACAGCAATCTTATTTGTTAGATACTTGTGCGGATTTTATCTTGAATTAAATTTCCAACTAAGTGATGGTGATAAATATTCGAATGTTTATCGCATGTGTCATGAGAAATATACAGGCTGTTCCAAAGAAATTTTGAGACCGCTCCTGGAACAGTGTCAGTTGAAAACGCCGAAAAAGTTCGATTTTTGTTTCAAAGACGACTCTGCCCGCACCATCCCCTACCTTTAAAATCATCAAAGGGAATATGGGTCTCATATTGTTCGCAAGGTACTTCGATTATACAGGATAATTTACGTAAGACTGTACAGGGTGGACAAAATTCGATGTTGTAGTACGGCATCTATGTGAAATATTGTGGATAGAAAAATAACAAGAACAAGTAATAAATTTTGAGGAATTTTACTGAATAATTGTGATTCGTAACGCGTTTCACTACACCGTAGCTTCTTCAGACGAATGAATGTACAGAAATAATAACTATATATAGATACAATAGAGAATATAAATACAATTGTTCTCAAATAATTAAAAGCTTATTCAGTTCCTTTATCTTAAGTGGTTATTGATGACAGGTATATTCAATAAAGTTAAGAAATAGATTGCTCTCTGAAGAGATTCAATAGAGGTGAAGGGCTTAAAACGACTTGTTCATTAATGAGTCTACCTGAGTGTTTGTGTTTGTTGATTTCTAAAGTTTTCCAAAGATCTACTTTCCAAAATTTATTATATGTATGAAAAATTTCAAACTGTAGGTCGAAAGAGTGATTATTTTCTAGGAGATGATTTACGTAATCTGAATCCGATTTTTATTTGAAAAACTGCGTTTATGTTCCAATATTTTAATATTGAAATTTCTTTGTGTTTTACCAATGTAGAAATTATCACAGTCATTGCAATTCAATCTTAAACACCTGATTTAATATTTTTATCTGATTTGGTTTTATTGTTTTTATATATTTGTCTAAGCTATTATTAGTTTGGAAAGATATGTTGAAATTATTTCTACTCAAGAATGATTTCAGTTTTTCACTGGTAATGCCAGTGGTGGTGTTCATTTTTGTTTCAATTTATCGACAGGGTAAACTTCATTCAATGCGATTTTTCTTTGTTTTTATTCAAAATATTGTTTATTGTTTTGGGATTATAACCATTATTTTTAGCTATTTGTTTAATCATATTTGATTCTTTGTTGAAATTTTCTGATGATAACGGAATGTTAATTATTCTATGAACGAAACTATTGAATGCTGACATTATATGATGATACGGATGACACGAAGAGTTATGTATTATAATATTTGTATGTAACGGCCTATGGTAGATTTCGAAAACATGTTTTTCATTTTCATTCGAAATTGTTGCGTTTAAGAAATTTATTGAATTATTGCTTCCTGTTTCGGTTTGAACTCAATGTTTGGATGTAATAAATTCATATAATTTTCGAAAATTCTCAACAGTCTATCTGTTCCTGTGAAGCAAATAATGATATCGTCTACATAGCGATACCACTATAAACAATATTTACTAAGCGGATGATTTGAATTGATTTCTCTAAATTATTTATGAATATTCCTGCTAACAAAGGACTTAACGGATTGCCCATAATCTAGCCGTCTTCAGTAGTTAAATATTTGTTATTGAAGTGGAAATAAATTTGATCTAAACAAATTTGTAATAATGAAAGAATATCTGATTCAATGATCGTATTGACATGATTATTTTCCAAATATTCTTTAACTCAATAGTGCATATCTTTCGGAGGAATGTTGGGAAATAGATTCTTAACGTCGAAAGGAATGAGTTTGGAATTAGGTGATATAATGGTATCTTTGATATTGGCAATTAATTCGTATGTATTTTTGACCGAAAATTCAGGTTTAGAATTGCAATGTTTTATTAGCACGTCGTAAATGAGTTTTGTAAGTTTGAAAGTAGGTGTCGTTACATGAGAAACAACAGGCCTAATAGGGTAATAAGGATTATGAAGTTTCCGGAAAAAATTGTTTTTTTCTTCAAAACTCTTGCAGTTTTTGAGATAGTTAGCCCAAATTACTAGTAGGCTTTGATTTTTTTCATTTATTTATTTATTCTGACAGCTGCTAATGCTGAACCAGTGTCTGCTTGAATTGTCTATTAAAGTAACGATTAGTTTTAACACTTTTGAAGTTATAACTGTTAGAAAAAATGGATAATTTTACTAACGCTGAATTGGCTGATATCCATTATATGTACGTTTTGGCTGACGGAAACACAGCAGAAGCTAGGCGGTTATATCATGTGCACTTTCCAAATCGAGTAACACCAGACAGGCGAACACTCTCAAATATCCACAGAAGGTTGAGGGAAACTGGTTATTTCACCGCAAATGAATATTTAAAAGGTGCAACTCAAACTATGAGAACTCCAGACATTGAGGAAGCAGTTTTGAATTGTATTGATTTGAATCCTCATGTGAGTACAAGAAAAATTGGAAATCAGTTGTATATTTCATATATTCTAGTTTGGAGGATTCTCCACAACTTTGATTGATTGTACGCTCATCAGTACGATGATCAGTGGCGTACAGCAAAAAAGTCTGAAAGGGCAAAAGGAGACATGAAAAGAAAACACCTTGTGAATTTCAGTTAAAATCCAGGACGTGTAATGATGGAGGCTGCAAAAATAGCTTGCATTCCAAATTTGGGCTGAATATCTCAAAAACTGCAGGAGTTTTGAAGAAAAACCCAATTTTTTCTGGAAATTTCAACACACTGTAGCTCTGTAACGAAGCTTTTGCGGACATATGTTCATATAAACTTTTTTATCTTAAAATTGCATAGATATACCCCTTCGAGTTGTGACAATACTATTATGTAACACCCTGTATAGAAAAAGTGTAGTTAGAGTCGGAATTGGGGTCCAAAAACGAGGTGAGGCTATCCGTTATAGATATACAGGCTGTTGTAGGTATTTGGGTCGAACATTCATTTATTCGTACAGAGAATGACATAATGGAAGTGAATGAACTGATAGTAAGTACAAATCAAATTGCAGGGCCGGAATGAGGAAATGAGTTTTCACCTTGAAAGAAACAAAGCAAAATGCTGAACATTTTGTATAACGAGAATCATTATATATAGAATGAATAAGCAGAGATTACTCCAAGAACTGAGTTTCCTGCAAAAACTGTCACATTCTATTCTGCTGGTTTATTGAAGAATGATTATGAGGACGATAATAATTTTCGTTTCAAAAACACTTCGCGGCCGAAAAACACGACATACCTATTCATTTTCAATTGCCTATTCTGGAAATATCTTTTCAATTTCTCTTATTGGCAAAAATGCACTGCCCACTTTGATGAATATCTTAAATATTGTTGTTACTTCATCTTTTAACGTGCTCTATTCTGACTTCTCTGCTGAGCTAATGATGCGCCGGGGAATTCAGTCACATCACTAACCCAGGAATTTTGGCGAATCCCTCTTGTGTCGAGGGAAGTGATCTTCAATATCCAACACATTCTTGTTAGGAAGGACCGATGACTTTACATCTCCTCTTAAGCTTGGACGCTCAAGCGATTACCAGAATCCAAAAAATCGCACCGACTTTGTGGGGAATGAACCCAGATAACTCGGCGCAGAAGGCGAGTGACCTAACCTCTGCGTCACCGAGCCGATTTCAAATGTAACCATAAACATAAATCTTTCTACAAAGTGTCAGAGGAACAACTGCTCTTCTTAAAACATCCGGAAGTTATCGAATAAAAATTTTGTGAATCATAGCTAATCAGTGAAGCTTTGAATTAATATTTACAGATCTGTTGAAAGCAAAATCAATTCTCGATAATCAAGTAGGTGACTAATCCATCAGTTGAATCTCAAATAATTCTCAATATCGATCAATATTGCTACTTCATCTCTAGGATGTAGTTCCTGTACCAGATGGAAGTGGTAGGAATGCGTTTTTCCTTTCTCCACATCACGTCATATTCTACACTGACCTACGTTCATTCTTCTCTTCACTCTTCGTATATTCATTTTCGGGTTCTTTTCTACGATTTCCACAATATCGTTGAGCTGTATACCGTTCACTTGGATAGGTCTTTCTCATTTTGTGGTCGATCAAATTTTTCCAGTTTCTCTTAAAGCGATTTACGACTGGGATCGTTTGGTGGTTTGGAACATATCGTTGTGGATATCGTCGACGATAATGATATAAATTTCCTGGTTTGAACACCCTGTACAGACACGTAGAACAATTGTTCACAGAATTCATTCAAATCATTAAGAGATCTTTCCAATGAGGTGTCACATTATACTCTATGCGATTGGAATTCTCAAGTTTGGGGATGCCGAGGGTAGAGGGTTGTTCCTACACTTTCAAATTATTATGCTGAAACAGTTCTTTTAATACCCATATCTTTCTGTACTACAACTTATTTGAAATATATCTGGTTCGAAGGGGTGTTCAAATATTTTATGAAATCATCTTGGTAGAGTATTTCGTATCGAAAACTCACCGCAAAAAAATTATCGATTCATTCACATAGGTATAAAATTTTCCGAGACTCATTTAACACAATAAAGGTAAGCAAAGATTGCTTCAAAAACTGAGTTTCCTGCAGAAACTGTCACATTTTATTGTGCTGGTTTATTGAAGAATGATTATGAAGACGATAAGTTTTTTCGTTTCAAAAACACTTCGCGGCCGAAAACCACGACGTACTTATTCATTTTCAATTTAGAGTTTGCTATTTATCGAATTTCACCCTTTTCATGAGTACTTCACCTACCCCCTGCAGAACAAAGGCGGAGAATAAGGGCCTATTCTGGAAATATCTTTTCAATTTCTCTTATTGACAAAAATGAAGGGTACACGAGAGTCATCACTCTCAGGAAATTTTGCAATGCTATGCGAATTTCATCACCGGCTACTGGCATTACTTTCTTCGTAAATTCAAAGTAATGTGACCACCAAAGAAAACTTATTTACATTTCAAAAGTTTTTTGTTTCCACCACTATCTGTCATAATAATGAATCTATTATTTGAGGTATCAATCACATCCGAACTACGCACTTTAATGAAAATCTTAAATGTTGTCGTTTTTTCTTATACGTGCTCTATTCTGCCTTTTCAGCTGGGATAATTATACGCCGGGGAATTCTGTCACATCACTAACCCGGGAATTTTGCCGAACCCCCTTGTGTTGAGGGAAGTGATCTTCAATGTCCAACACATTCCTGTTAGGCAGGACCGATGGTTTTACATCTCCTCTCAAAGATGGACGCTCAAGCGATTACCAGAATCCGAAAAAATCGCACCTACTTTGTGGGGATTGAACCCAGATATCTCTGCGCAGAGGGGGAGTGACATAACCTCTGCGTCACAGAGCCGATTTCAAATTTAACCATAAACATAAATCTTTCTTCAAACTGTCAGACAGTCAACTGCTCTTCTCAAAACATCCGGAAGGTATCGAACAAAATTTCTGTGAAACATAGCCAATCAGTGAAGCTTAGAATTAATATTTACAGATCTGTAGAAAGCAAAATTTCTCGACAATCAACTACGTGACTAAACTTGTCTGTGAATACATCAATTGAATCTCAAATAATTCTCAATATCGATCAATTTTGCTACTTCATCTCTGGAATATCGTTCCTGTACCAGATGGAAGTGGTAGGAATGCGTTTTTCCTTTCTTCACATCACGTCATATTCTATACTGAGCTACGTTCATTCTCCTCTTCACTCTTCGTGTATTTATTTTCGGGTTGTTTTCTACGATTTCAACAATATCGTTGAGTTGTCTACCGTTCACCTGGACAGGTCTTTCTCATTTTGTGGTCGATGAAATTTCTCCAGTATCTCTTAGAGCGATTTACGACTGGGATCGTTTGGTGGTTTGGAACATATCGTTGTGGATATCGTCGACGATCATGAAATAAATTTCCTGGTTTGAACACCCTGTATAGACACTTAACACAATTGTTCACAGAATTCATTCAAATCATTGAGAGATCTTTCCAATGAGGTGTCACATGATACTCTTTGCGATTGGAATTCTCAAGTTTGGGGATGCTGAGAGTAGGGGGTTGATTCCTACAGTTTCAAATTATCATGCTGAAACAGTTCTTTTAATACTCATACCTATCTGTACAACCACTTATTTAAAATATATCTGGATCAAAGGGTTGTTCAAATATTTTATGAAATCATTTTGAAGGTAGAATATTTCGTACCGAAAACTTACCGCAAAAAAATTATCCATTCATTCACATAGGTATAAAAATTTCCCGAGACTCAATATACACAATAAAGATAAGCAAAGATTGCTCCAGAAACAGAGTTTCCTGCAAAAGCTGTCACATTCTATTCTGCAGGTTTATTGAAGAATGATTATGAAGACGATAATTTTTTTCGTTTCAAAAACACTTCGCGGCCGAAAACCACGACGTACCTATTCATTTTCAATTCAGAGTTTACTATTTATTGAATTCCACCCTTTTCATGAGTACTTCAGCTACCCCCTGCAGAACAAAGGCGGAGAATAAGGGCCTATTCTAGAAATATCTTTTCAATTTCTCTTATTGACAAAAATGCAGGGTACACGAGATTCATCACCCTCAGGAAATTTTGCAATGCTATGCAAATTGCATCACTGGCTACTGCCATTACTTTCTTCGTAAATTCAAAGTGTTGTGACCACCAAAGAAAACTTATTTACATTTCAAAAGTTTTTTGTTACCACCATTATCTGTCCTAATCTCTTCTCTTCATTCTTTATCCTCTCCTGAGGATGTAGCGACTAATGAAATGTCATCAATGAAAGTTTTCCATTCCTTTCTATCCTGTGCCATTACAACTAGAGAATGCATGGGTCGGCCTGTTGTTTCTGTAATTTGATCCATCCATCGTGTTGGGGACCTTCCTCTTCCTCTCTTTCCATCTACTTTCCCCTGAATAATGATTTTTTCCAAATTCTCTGGTCCTCTTCTCATGATGTGTCCGAAGTATCTCAATATTTTGAGTTGAATTGCACTCGAAAGTCTTTGTTTTATGCGGAGTTGCTTTAGAATCGATGTATTCGTTCGGCGTTGTGTCCATGGGATGTTAAGCATCTTTCTCCAACACATCATTTCTGTCGCGTCGATTTTTCTTCTTTCGCTCATTCGAAGGACCAAGATTCGCAGCCGTATGTGAGAATTGGAAAGATGAGGCACTTCATAAGCCTGGTTTTAGTGGAAATAGCGATATTTCGATCGGCCCAAATTTTATTCATTTTTTCGTAGCTACATTGGTTAGTTCGCATCTACGTTTAACCTCTCGTTCTACGTTTCCTACGTTTGTTATCAAGGATCCCAGATAAAGATATTCTTGCACTACATCAAACCTATCAATTTGCTTTTTTCTGGTTGATTGTTGTTCATCCTGTCCACGATCATGATTTTTGTTTTAGAAACATTCAGTTCCAAGCCAAGTTCCGTACTCTCCTCTCCACTCTGCTAACAAGATCAGTCAGTTCTTCCTCACTTGTTGCCAGGAGGACCGTATCATCCGCGAATCTCAGATTATTTACACATCTTCCGTTAATTGGTATGCCGCCCTTCCATCCGTCTAATGCCTTTCTCATTATGTATTCAGTGTATATGTTGAATAACTGAGGAGAAAGAATACACCCTTGCCTCACTCCCCTCTTTGGTTTGAATTCTGATGACAGTATTTCATTGATTTTCACAGTCCTAATAATGAATCTATAATTTGAGGTATCAATCACATCCGAACTACGCACTTTAATGAAAACCTTAAATGTTGTCGTTTCTTCTTTTAACGTGCTCCTTTCTGACTTTTCAGCTGAGCTAATGATACGCCGGGGAATTCTGTCACATCACTAACCCGGGAATTTTGCCGAACCCCCCTTGTGTTGAGGGAAGTGATCTTCAATGTCCAACACATTCCTGTTAGGCAGGACCGATGGTTTTACATCTCCTCTCAAAGATGGACGCTCAAGCGATTACTAGAATCCGAAAAGTCGCACCTACTTTGTGGGGATTGAACCCAGATATCTCTGCGCAGAGGGCGAGTGACATAACCTCTGCGTCACAGAGCCGATTTCAAATGTAACCATAAACATAAATCTCTCTACAAACTGTCAGATGGTCAACTGCTCTTCTCAAAACAACCGGAAGGTATCGAACAAAATTTCTGTGAAACATAGCCAATCAGTGAAGCTTTGAATTATTATGTACAGATCTGTAGAAAGCAAAATTTCTCGACAATCAACTACGTGACTAAACTGGTCTGTGAATACATTAAGTGAATCCCAAATAATTCTCAATATCGATCAATATTGTTACTTCATCTCTGGAAGATTGTTCCTGTACAAGATGGAAGTGGTAGAAATGCGTTATTTTTCTTCTCATCACGTCATATTCTACACTGACCTACGTTCATTCTTCTCTTCACTCTTCGTATATTTATTTTCGGGTTGTTTTCTACGATTTCCACAATATCGTTGAGCTGTATACCGTTCATCTGGGCAGGTCTTTCTCATTTTGTGGTCGATGAAATTTTTCCAGTTTCTCTTACAGCGATATACGGCTGCGATCGTTTGGTGGTTTGGAACATATCCTTGTGGATATCGTCGACGATCATAAAATAAATTCTTTGGTTTGAACACCCTGTATAGACACTTAACACAATTGTTCACAGAATTCATTCAAATCATTAAGAGATCTTTCCAATGAGGTGTCACATTATACTCTTTGCGATTGGAATTCTCAAGTTTGGGGATGCTGAGAGTAGGGGGTTGATTCCTATACTTTCAAATTATCATGCTGAAACAGTTCTTTTAATACTCATATATATCTGTACTACAACTTATTTGAAATAAATCTGGTTCAAAGGGACGTTCAAATGCTTTATGAAATCATCTTGAAGGTAGAATATTTCGTTTCGAAAACTTACCGCAAAAAAATTATCGATTCATTCACATGGATATAAAAATTTTCCGAGATTCATTATACTCAATATGGAAGAGCAGAGATTGCTCCAAAAACTGAGTTTTCCGCAAAAAGTGTCAAATTCTATTCTGATGTTTTATTGAAAACTGATTATGAAGACGATTCATTTTTTTTTCGTTTCAAATACACTTCGCGGCCGAAAACTCCAACGTACCTATTAATTTTCAATCCAGAGTTTGATATTCATTGGTTTCCACTCTTTTCATGAGTACTACACCTACCCCCTGCAAAATAAAGGCGCAGTATAAGGGCCCTCTTCTGGAAATATCTTTTCAATTTCTCTTATTGAAAAAAATACAAGGTACACGAGAGTCATCACTCTCAGGAAATTTTGCAATGTTGTGCGAATTTCATCATCCGCTACTGCCATTACTGTATCCGTAATTACAAAGTGTTTTGACCACCAAAAAAACCTTATTTACATTTCAAAGGTTTTTGGTCACCCGCATCATCTGTCATAATAATGAATCTATTTTTTGAGATATCAATCACAGCCGAACTGCCCACTTTGATGAAAATCTCAAATGTTGTTGTTTCATCTTTGAACGTGCTCTATTCTGCTTTTTTCGGCTGAGCTAATGATACACCGAGGAATTCTGTCACTTCACTAACCCGGGAATTTTGCCGAATCCCCTTGTGTTGAGGGAATTGATCTTCAATGTCCAACACATCCCTGTTAGGCAGGACCGATGACTTTACATCTCCTCTGAAAGAAGAATGCTCCAGCGATCACCAGAAGCCGAAAAATCGCACCGACTTTGTAGGATGGAACCCAGATAACTCATACCCAATCAGTGAAGCTTTGAATTAATATTCACAATTCTGTAGAAAACAAAATAAATTCTCGACAATCAACTACTTGACTAAACTAGTCTGTGAATTTATCAATTGAATCTCATATAATTCTCAATATCGATCAATATTGCTACTTCATCTCCGGAATGTTGTTTCTGTACCAGATGGAAGTGGTAGGAATGCATTTTTCTTTCTTCAGATGACGTCATACTCGTCGTGTATTTATCTTCTGGTTGTTTTCTACGATTTCCACAATATCGTTGAGCTGTCTACCGTTCACCTGGACAGGACTTTCCCATTTTGTGGCCCATGAAAACTTTCCAGTTTCACTTAAAGAGCGATCTACGACTGCGTTCGTATGGTGGTTTGGAACATATCGTTATGGATATCGTCGACGATAATGAAATGAATTCTTTGGTTTGAATACCCTTTATAGACTTTTGAATTGTGGAGGCCGCATTCTGTTTGTCATTCTTGATAAAGCTGCTGTGTCAGCGAAACGTCGTCGAATTTTTCAAATAAAGTGTAGATTAAAGTTAAACCTTGTGTTTTTTATCCCCTTTATAGACATCTAACACAAAGTGTTGATGGAATTCATTCAGAGTATTAAGAGTTCTTTCCAATGAGGTGTCACATGATACTCTTCGCGAGTGGAATTCTGAAGTTTGAGGATGCTGAGGGTAGGGGGTTGATTCCTACACTTTCAAATTATCATGCTGAAACAGTTCTTTTAATACTCTATACTACAACTTATCTAAAATATATCTGGTTCAAAGGGTTATTTAAATATTTTATGATATCATTCTGAAAGTAGAATATTCCGTATCGAAAATTTACCGCAAAAAATTATCGATTCATTCAGATAGGTATAAAAATTTCAATTTGAAAAAGATCCACTTATTTTTCTAAAACTGATAACGATTATTGCAATCAGAATTTGTAAGAAATATCAATTTCTTACAAATATTCTAAACTTTCTATCCTCGAACAGTATTTTCATTAGTTACATCATACAATGATCAATCTGTTCTAATAAGTGCATGACTGTCATTTAATGTTACTCCAAAATGGTGTACTCAACAGAGTAGAAATCTTGTCACTTTATTTTCAAAACTACAGTTGCGTCAAGAGAACACAAGAATATTCAACACAAATCACCCAGAGAAAGAAGTGAGGCTAACCTAACCTAACCAAAAGATTAAATCTGTGATTCAAAGATTTCAGGGAACTGGTTCAGTGGCGATCGAAAAACATAAAGTAGAACGTCCGGTGAGTTGAAGATCTCTCCATTAAAAAATCATCCCATTGAACTAGCATATCAAGTACAACTGAAAGCATCACAATTTCATCCCTACAAAATAAGGTTTCTCCATGGACTAAATGAAGATGCCTCTGACCGTCGCCTGCAATGACAGGCACAATAGCTGGTACTGAAAAACCCTCACTTAATACAGGAGAATACACATACAAACCCCACTAAAATTTAATGTTTGGGTTACGGAAACCATTTTGTTGGACCGCTATTTATCGAGAGTATTCTCAATGGAAATAGTTATGAACAACTGCAAGAAGAATTGATTTTTCTCAGAATGTTCTATATGTTAGAAAACAATCCCTCCATTAACTGAAAAGTAAGTACATTTTCAACAAAATTAATTGATACTCAAGTGCGAAAATATTTAGATAATAATTTTTCAGGGAATTTGATCGGTAGGATCAATTGAGTGTGCACCGAGGTCACCGGATTCCAAACTTCTCATTTTTTTATGGAATCATTTAAAATCGAGAATGTACGCTATGCTGCCAGGAACTTCGGACCAGCTGCGGAGAGGAATTGAGACTATTAACACCCAATGCGGTTAGGAACGAGAAATATATTTATATACTTTTGAACGGGGTTGGAGGGGTTTATTTTGAACAGTTCCTTAGCAACTCTTACCTCACTTGTTTCAGTAATACTACACGCAGCATTTCAACATATTTCGACTCATTTATCTCTCTGAATGATTTGTGTTAAATATTTTCACTGAACCAATTTATAATCAAAATTGATATGATTGCCGGCATTCATTTACAAATGAAAATAAAAATATTCAAAATACTTAAATTATATTTGTAGCAAATAATCTTTCTCTCGATAATCAGTATGCTCTAAAAGATAAACTTTATTTATTTATTATGAAGTAGTAGCTATCAGCAGAAACGGTGGCTTCTTCTGCTGTGTTGAGTGTGATGAGGGTGGCAAAAATAAGAAAACGTAAGAATACAGAATCGTGTAATACAGTAGGTATAAAAGCGTTGAAGTTTCAAACCCGCGGTTTGCGGAAATTTCTCCCAAGTTCCGAAAATTTGAATATTGTTTATCCAAGACATAATATGTAAGTTTGATGAAAACAATTAGATTTGGAAAATTTTTATCCAGTTTCAAACGGTCACAGAAATTTGTATATTACTTTCGAAGTTTTTAGCTACAAACAACAAGATACAAAATGGTTGAAAATAGTCAACCTATCTCATGATTATTGAAATGCAGAAAATCGAAATATGGTCAGGTCATGGGAAAACTGTATTGTTGGTTACTCTCTCATATTACTTAAGATTCAGGTGGATCTTTTACAGGCCCTGCTAAATGAAATGAAGAGTAAAAACGATATTCTGATTGAAAATAATAGATTACTTCTAGAGAATAATCAATTGATTCAGAAGAATATAAAAAATGTAAACTATACGAGATCTGATAAGAAGCAAGATAAAGTTGCACAAAAAATAGCAAAAGATAAAGATTGCAGGAGACGGAACTACTGGTACTAGAACCACAGACTTTCGCGGTACTGGCAACCATAGTAGAAACTCGAACAACCAATTATCACAGAATTCTTCTTCACATGTAGCACAAGTTGATAAGAACACAGACATGAATGTCATCCTTTCGAATGTCAAAAGAAGAACAGTGGCAGACTCGCCAACGTCACCTGTCAACACTGGATACACCGGTGGTAATGGGGCACCTCTACCACCTTCCGGATTTCTCGGAGAAATATTCAAATATTTCAAATAATCAGGAAAAAACGCAACCATGGCAGGAAATTAAGCGTAAGAAATCTAAAAACGCCTCCTTCAATGAGAAGAAAACAGAAATAGTTTGTTATGGATCGAAGCCGTTAAATAAGATATGTAATTTTCAAGGCTATATGTTGGCAAAATATATATATATATATATATATATATATATATATATATATATATATATATATATATATATATATATATATTTTGCCAACATATAGCCAACGCCCTTTAGGAGTTCCTTGAAAATACATATATATATATATATATATATATATATATATATATATATATATATATATATATATATATATATATATATATATATATAATATATAATGAATGCTTATATCTATAATTTTGGTGTGTGTCAGAAAAACACAAGTGTGAGCTCAGGAAAAGTAACAGGGAACCATACTATCTTGTATATGATTCAATAAACAAATGAAAAATCCTGAGGAGAAAACCCGTTTCCCTGTCGCTATTGCACTAGCAATAGCTTGTCTGTTTATGTTATGTAAGTGTCGTGTGTACATAAAAAGAGTACCAAAGATTTTTCTGCTTGGCCGCTTTATTCTTTCTTGCATTTCATGATTTCCAAACGAAGACAAGGGTGTAAGTGAGGGGACAGAAATCTATATAAATGAAAAAAGAAAACCAGCAGAAAAATATTTCAACAATCATACTTCTTATATGTCTAAACAAATCTAAGAAAAGATTTTACATAACAAGCAAGGTCAGGGAAAGGCCTAAGGAGATAATAAAAAAATACATAACCTGCGATATTTCCTCAAATTCCCACTCTGTTTGACCGTTAGAGCCCTGATGGCCAGGTTCAGTCTTCCAAGTGATGCCGATTATGATCTATAGATGTTTTACAATCATTATGGACCCAATAATCTGGGTTGACATCGCCCATATATTATTTCTTCGTTGAACTTGTTTAATTTGAAGAAAAATTTGCGAAAAAATTTTTCCAGTCGTTCGAAAAATATGACAAATGTCATAAAAAAAGGTCGGTCAAGATGTAAGTGAAGGACGTGAAGGACCATGATTTAGTTCAGGTTAAGAAATTATCAACTAAAGGTTCAAATCCGGCTTTTAGTGTTGGTCTCCCATTAGAAGAATCCTACATGAGGGTGTTTGATGCGACTTTCTGGCCCGCAGGTGTTGTACTCAGAGATTTCTCTTTTGTATATGGGTTTTTTCAGAGGAGACTTTAACCACTGGTATCAAAGTGACTGGGAGGAAGCAACGAGTTCCTCAAGAATTCTGTTAATTACATCAAAATGTTCAGTGCATTAGTACTGCTATGAATGAGTTAGATCAACTTGTGAGAGAATTTAATGTTAATATTTTGGCAATCACAGAACATTGGAAACGTAGCGATGAGCTTAAAGCATATAATTTTCAGTATTATAATTTGATTCCATCTCTTTGCCGTGATACTGCTAAACGTGGCGGTTGTTTCAAGGCATTGAGCATTCCAAATATTTTTGAACGTTGTGCTGTCCAATTGAATCTTAAGAAGTCAAAACTTCTAGTTATATGTATTTACAAACCTAACACTCCTCCTCTATGTGATGTGAATGTTTTTTTCTTTGAAAGCTCAGAATTGTTCTGCAACGTGGTTGTGATGAAGGTCCAACTTTATTATTACTGGTGATTTCAACTCAAATATACTTTCACACTAAAACAAGGACGTACAAAATCTTATTTCTTTTTTAGAGGAATTGAATGTTACTATTACTAATCGACAGCCCGCTTGTCCTGTTCCAGGTTTTTGTTTGGATAATAATCTTATAAATTTCAATGGTGTTTCAGAGGTGGTTGAACGACACATATGTGATCATTCTGCAGTGAAGTTTGTTTTCCAAAAGGATGTTCTAGTGTCCGGCTCGCCAGAAAAGATCCTCAAAAGAAGCATAAATGACAGATATTTGTTGGCTTTTCTTGAAAATCTGTCAGAAGTGGAGTGGAGTGATATCTAAGAGATGAAGTCTGATGTAGATCAGGTTTGGGGGTGTTTTTTCACTTGGTATAAGAAACTCTTTGATATTTGAATTGTGGAGGTCGTTACTTGATGTAGATCCATGATATAAATGAGATGAAAAACACAAGGTTTAACTTTAATCTACACTTTATTTGAAAAAATTCGAGGACGTTTCGCTGACACAGCAGCTTTATCAAGAATGACAAACAGAATGAAGAGTATGGTATTAGAAACAAATCGTAGAACAAGTTGGATGAATAACAGGAAACACCCACACCGAGCCATTGTACAGTTAGTATGAAAGGTAATTAAAAACTAATTTAACAAGTTAAGTAGGGGTGAATTATTCACATCTACCTGCTCATTCAAGAGCTTGTCCGAATGTTTGTATCTATTTATTTCTAATGCTTCTAGGAGAACTTATTTTAAACTTTTTGATTTTATATGTAATATGTCAAAGTTTTTATTGAATGAATGGTTTTCTTCTATTAAGTGGTTTGAATAATTTGAATCAGATTTATTTTTTATCGAAGCTACGTTTATGTTCAGATGTTCTTATGCCAAAACTCCTATAGGTCCTACCGATATAAATTTCATCACAAGAACCGCAATTGAGTTTATAGATTCCTGATTTACTTGATTTTTCAACACGAGATTTATTATTTTTAATATGTTTACCTAAGTTATTAGAAGCTTTGAAAGTAATATTAAGATTTTGTTTGACGAGAAAGGATTTAATATTTGTACTTGCAGAACCGCAGAATGTTGAACTGTTGAATATTTTATAGTCTTTATGAATAGGATATACTTCATTTATTGCTTTCTGATACAGTTTTTACGAATGATTAGATTTATCATATCCGGATTATATGAATTATTAATGGCTATCTGTTTGATGATGTTCAACTCTTTATTATAGTGAAAATTTTTTTGATCATGGGAAATCCTTTGAGTCCACTTTTAGCAGAGATTTTATGAATAATATTGAACAGAAAATTCATACACATCATTTCCAAATTTCTTCATTGGTATAGATATGTTGACGACAACTTAATATGTTTCATTGGAACTACCCGTCAACTAGACTTATTTCTTAATTTCATTAATTCCATCCATTTGAACATTAAATTCACGATAGAAATTGAACAGAACGATTCCATTAA
The DNA here is from genome assembly GCA_013387265.2 of Cryptolaemus montrouzieri. Taxonomy (NCBI): domain Eukaryota; kingdom Metazoa; phylum Arthropoda; class Insecta; order Coleoptera; family Coccinellidae; genus Cryptolaemus; species Cryptolaemus montrouzieri. The sequence goes on from JABFTP020000103.1 coordinate 68,387,831, forward strand.
TTTTTCTGGACTTGAAAATCACTAAACGTAATAATAATCATGTTTTTCGGTCTTTCGTAAACCAACACATACTGATACAATTATACATAACTACTCATTACATCCTATTCAGCACAAAGTTGCAGCTTTAAACAGCATGGTACATCGGTTACTCAATTTACCTTTATCAGAAGAAGATTATAATAAAGAGTTAAACATCATCAAACAGATAGCCATTAATAATTCATATAATCCGGATATGATAAATATAATCATTCGTAAAAACTGTATCAGAAAGCAATAAATGAAGTATATCCTATTCATAAAGACTATAAAATATTCAACAGTTTAACATTCTGCGGTTCTGCAAGTACAAATACTAAATCCTTTCTCGTCAAACAAAATCTTAATATAACTTTCAAAACTTCTAATAACTTAGGTAAACATATTAAAAATAATAAATCTCATGTTGAAAAATCAAGTAAATCAGGAATCTATAAACTCAATTGCGGTTCTTGTGATAAAATTTATATCGGTAGGACCTATAGGAGTTTTGGCATAAGAACATCTGAACATAAACGTAGCTTCGATAAAAATAAATCTGATTCAAATTATTCAAACCACTTAATAAAAGAAAACCATTCATTCAATGAAAACTTTGACATATTAAATATAAAATCTAAAAGTTTAAAATAAGTTCTCCTAGAAGCATTAGAAATAAATAGATACAAACATTCGGACAAGATTTTGAATGAGCAGGTAGATGTGAATTATTCACCCTACTTAACTTGTTCAATTAGTTTTTAATTACCTTTCATACTAACTGTACAATGGCTCGGTGTGGGTTTTTCCTGTTATTCATCCAACTTGTTCTACGATTTGTTTATAATACCATACTCTTCATTCTGTTTGTCATTCTTGATAAAGCTGCTGTGTCAGCGAAACGTCGTCGAATTTTTTCAAATAAAGTGTAGATTAAAGTTAAACCTTGTGTTTTTTATCTCATTTAAAGTCTTCGATGAAAGCTTCCCTAGGAGTCAGGTAACTCCATTCGTTGCTTTGAAACCCTTCATGCAAAGTCATCGAATAAAATCCTTCAAACATAGTTTAGACTGCTTTTCTATTACATCAGCTAATAGGCTTCAGCGCAGACCTGCATATAACTGTTGAAAAACGTTATGAGCTAGCAATTTCCCATTCTAGGAAAGAACACTTCGATAATTTCATCTTGAAATCTCAGAATAAATCTAGAGCGGTCTGGCAGATAGTTAATACTCTTGATGGTAGAAATAGAAGTTCAATCAATACTATGAAGCAGGAAAATCCTAATCACCTTTCCAATGAATTCAATGACTACTTTGCTGGTATCGCTCGCACTTTAACGCAGAATCTGTCGGGAAGTCCCAACTTTGAATGTACACATAATAAGCGTTATGATAAATCTTTTTATATTTTCGAGGTTTCAGAAACAGAAGTTATCAATACCATGTTTTTATTCACCAATAATGATGCACGTGGATATGATGAAATTCCTATGTCAGTTATAAAAAGATCTATTCATTTAATTTCACGTCCTTTAGTTATATTATAGACCGATCATTTACGGAGGGTGTTTTTCCCGATAGTCTGAAGGTTGCAATTGTCAAACCATTATTTAAAAAGGGTAACCTTGCTGAAATGGGTAAGTACAGGCCTGTCAGTAATTTAACATCTTTTTCTAAAATCTTCGAAAAAATTCTTTTCTCTAAATTAACATCTTTCTTTAAAAAGTTCAATGTTATATGCCGGTATCAGCATGTTTTTGTCAAGGACTGTCCTGTTTGAATTGACGAATATTATAATTATTTCTGTGGATGAGGTTGAGATTCCACTTGCTCTTTTTTCGATTTATCGAAAGCTTTTGACGGCGTTGATCATGCTTCTCTATTGAATAAGATGGAAGCGTGTGGGATACGTGATAATCAGTTAGAGCTAATGAGGAGTTACCTGAGTGTTAAGAAGCAGAGGGTTTTAATTGAGCGTGAGGGTTTTTCACATGTCTCTGATGAAACAGACATAACATTGAGGGTTTCACAAGGCAGTATTCTGGGACCGTTGTTGTTCATCATATATATCAACTCTTTGCCTGAGATTTCTTTTAATGGTATCTGTCGTCCAGTTTTGTATGCAGATGATGCGAATTTTTTAATTAGAGCGCTGAACATACATTTGGTTCTTACTGCTTCTGTTGAAGTTTTTAATATTGTAATTGGGTGGTGCCAGAGTAATAAACTGGTAGTTAATATGCAAAAGACTTATTGCATTTTTTTTCAATTCTGAAAGATCTAAATTGACATATCCAAACGCTTTGGAGACTGCAACTTGAAAGTTAGAGAATCTGTAAACTTTTTGGGTGTCATTATTGACAGTCACTTGGAATTGAGTCAAAATATTGATAAGTTGAGAAAGAGGTTGAATACTGTCATCTATACATTGCATGCCTTGCGAAATCAAGTTGACTGGAACATCCTTAAGATCATTTATTATGCAAACTTCCAATCTCTCTTTTCTTACGGCATTATTTTCCGGGGCAGTTCTACTCATGCTGACCAAATTTTTGTAGCCCAGGAGAGAGCGTTGAGAATAATATTCAAGCTCGGATTGAGAGAATCTTGCCGTGGCTTCTTTAAGAAGCATAATATCTTCACAGTTTATGGTTTGTATGTTTACAGATTGCTCTTGTTTTTCCACAAACATAGCAATTATTTTGAGGAAAACAGAAACGAGAAAGGTGACACCTTACTTCTATCCGGTTCACTCAACAAGGCTGTATGAAAGGGGTGTAGAGTATGAGGCCATTCAACTCTATAATTCTCTTCCCGCATTTTTACGAATTTACAACTATGAACTTTTTAAGAGAAAGATTCATAATTTCATTATGGCTTCTGAACCCCATTCATTAGAGGAGTTTAAATCCATTTCTACAATTTCATTAGGTCCTTGAAATTTGTTGGGTTTTTGACTTATTCTCTAGATTAACATCTTTCTTTAAAAAGTTCAATGCTATATGCCGGTATCAGCATGTTTTTGTCAAGGACAAAAGCATCGAGACTGTCCTGTTTGAATTGACGAATGTTATAATTATTTCTGTGGATGAGCGTGAGATTCCACTCGCTTATTTTTCGAAAGCTTTTGACTGCGTTGATCATGCTTCTCTATTGAATAAAATGGAAGCGTGTGGGATACGTGATAATCAGTTAGAGCTAATGATGAGTTATCTGAGTGGTAGGAAGCAGAGGGTTTTAATTGAGCGTGAGGGTTTTTCACATGTTTCTGATGAAACAGACCTAACATTGAGGGTTTCACAAGGCAGTATTCTGGGACCGTTGTTGTTCATCATATATATCAACTCTTTGCCTGAGATTTTTTTTAATGGTATCTGTCGTCCAGTTTTGTATGCGGATGATGCGAATTCTCTAATTAGAGCGCTGAACATACTTTTGGCTCTTACTGCTTCTGTTGAAGTTTTTAACAATGTAATTGGTTGGTGCCAGAGTAATAAACTGGTAGTTAATATGCAAAAGACTTATTGCATTTTTTTCAATTCTGAAAGATCTGAATTGACATATTCAAACGCTTTGGAGACTGCAACTTGAAAGTTAGAGAATCTGTAAACTTTTTGTGTGTCATTATTGACAGTCACTTGGAATTGAGTCAAAATATTGATAAGTTGAATACTGTCATCTATACATTGCATGCCTTGCGAAATCAAGTTGACTGGAACATCCTTAAGATCATTTATTATGCAAACTTCCAATCTCTTTTTTCTTACGGCATTATTTTCCGGGGCATTCTACTCATGCTGACAAAATTTTTGTAGCCCAGAAGAGAGCGTTGAGAATAATATTCATGCTCGGATTGAGAGAATCTTGCCGTGGCTTATTAAAGAAGCATAATATCTTCACAGTTTATGGTTTGTATGTTTACAGATTGCTCTTGTTTTTCCACAAACAACGCAATTATTTTGAGGAAAACAGAGACGAGAAAGGTGACACCTTACTTCTATCCGGTTCACTCAACAAGGCTGTATGAAAGGGGTGTAGAGTATGAGGCCATTCAACTCTATAATTCTCTTCCCGCATTTTTACGAATTTACAACTATGAACTTTTTAAGATAAGGATTCATAATTTCATTATGGCTTCTGAACCCTATTCATTGGAGGAGTTTAAATCTTTTTCTACAATTTCATTAGGTCCTTGAAATTTGTTGTGTTTTTGACTTATTCTCTAGATTAACATCTTTCTTTAAAAAGTATAATGCTATATGCCGGTATCAGCATGTTTTTGTCAAAGACAAAAGCATCGAGACTGTCCTGTTTGAATTGACGAATGCTATAATTATTTCTGTGGATGAGCGTGAGATTCCACTCGCTTTTTTTTCGATTTTTCGAAAGCTTTTGACTGCGTTGATCATGCTTCTCTATTGAATGAGATGGATAATAAAAAACAAGTACTGTGTTTTAAGGAATTTTACTTAATAATTGCGATTCGTAACGCGTTTCACTACACCGTAGCTTCTTCAGACGAATGATTATGCAGAAAAATGCATCATTCGTCTGAAGAAGCTACGGTGTAGTGAAACGCGTTACGAATCGCAATTATTAAGTAAAATTCCTTAAAACACAGTACTTGTTTTTTATTATTGATAATGGAATTTTACCAAGTAAAAGCCTCCCAAATTCAAATGAATAAGATGGAAGCGTGTGGTATACGTGATAATCAGTTAGAGCTAATGAGGAGTTACCTGAGTGTTAAGAAGCAGAGGGTTTTAATTGAGCGTGAGGGTTTTTCACATGTTTCTGATGAAACAGACCTAACATTGAGGGTTTCACAAAGCAGTATTCTGGGACCGTTGTGGTTCATTATATATATCAACTCTTTGCCTGAGATTTCTTTTAATGGTATCTGTCGCCCAGTTTTGTATGCAGATGATGCGAATTTTTTAATTAGAGCGCTGAACATACATTTGGTTCTTACTGCTTCTGTTGAAGTTTTTAATATTGTAATTGGGTGGTGCCAGAGTAATAAACTGGTAGTTAATATGCAAAAGACTTATTGCATTTTTTTCAATGCTAAAAGATCTAAATTGACATATCCAAACGCTTTGGAGACTGCAACTTGAAAGTTAGAGAATCTGTAAACTTTTTGGGTGTCATTATTGACAGTCACTTGGAATTGAGTCAAAATATTGATAAGTTGAATACTGTCATCTATACATTGCATGCCTTGCGAAATCAAGTTGACTGGAACATCCTTAAGATCATTTATTATGCAAACTTCCAATCTCTTTTTTCTTACGGCATTATTTTCCGGGGCAGTTCTACTCATGCTGACCAAATTTTTGTAGCCCAGAAGAGAGCGTTGAGAATAATATTCAAGCTCGGATTGAGAGGATCTTGCTATGGCTTCTTTAAGAAGCATGATATCTTCACAGTTTATGGTTTGTATGTTTACAGATTGCTCTTGTTTTTCCACAAACAACGCAATTTGTTGTGTTTTTGACTTATTCCTATTTTATTTATACAATGTATATTTTTATTTCTTGTGTAGATGATTGTTGGAATTCAATAAACTATTCACTATTTACTATTTACCTGAATTCATCGAAACGATTCATCATTATTGATAGCGCATCCGCCCAAGAATTGAGATGAAACGAGATTAAATTGAATAAGAGCGCCTGAAAAATATATACGTCACAAACTCAAATGGAAGAAAATTGGATCGAATTCTTCGACAAATCACCGGTATATAAGGGGTCCAGTACATTCGTTTTATTAGTTTTATTGGTCACTTAACAAACAAATATAAAAGCTGTTCGCTCAAAAATCGTTATTTATTTATAGATTCGAATAAAAGAGCGAGTTAATTGGATGACTACATTTATTATGTCAACAGTGTCACGAAACATTGATATGCAACGAGGTTACATAAATTACCCTTTGGCGAATCTAAAGTGTCAGTTGATTAATATTAACCCTCATGTAAACTAACTAGCTATTTCAGAATAATCAAACTGGCAAAACACCTAATTGCTAATGAATATTTCACTGTCTACATAGGTTCGAATTCCGACCAAATGATCAAGAAACATATTACAACTTACATAAATCGCTATCTAATGACATCAAATAAACGTTTCTAATTCTGTACAACATGAGGGTTTACCGACCTGAAATTCCAATTTACGAGAGTAAATTAAGCTCACCATTAATTAGAGTATCCCTTGAAGAGGAAATTCAAAGTATCAGCCATTTTTTTCTGCTAACAGATAATTTTTCCTCAGGAAATATATCACAAAATTAGGAATTTGAGAGACCATACGGCCAGGATGTGTCTGACACTTCTTCTGACACTTTTTCAAAACTTGATTCGAGGAAGTCGATAGCATTTATTGAATGATAATTTCCACAGAATCATTCTTGAACTTTCGACATCTTCATTGAGTACTATAACTGAATGAGCTAACATTGTTGGTATAATTCTTTTTCATGATTGTACAATTCAGTTCAGATGAATGGAAATTTTCATTCATTAATTCGAAGATAATATACACTTGTTTCAACGAAACTTTGCCACCTCCTGTATCTTAAGAAGGACTGATCTTGGCGAAAAAAGCAGAAACACGTCAATTTTGAATATAAAGGGGACCAATTTCTGAGTTGGTTGGGAGCATGTAAAATCAACCCCCCACGCTCAGCCGCACCCAAATCAAAATTCATTATAGGGAAGTGAATCGAGTAATATATCTTTGGAAAGGTATCTTAATTCTCGATTCAAAAATAGTATTATCAAAATTTGATATCATACAGAAAGTCCAAACACAACGAAAGTTTGTATTCCAATGAAAATTGGCCACTCCTTCTATGCCAAGATTGTTGAGGAAGAAGTTGAGACACGTCAATTTTTAATAGATGGGGGACTAATTTCTGAGTTGCTTCGGATCATGTGAAAACAATCCCCTACCCTTAGCAGCTGATGAGTTAAATTTCATTATTGGAAAGAGAATCGGATCGAGTGGCATATCTTTGGAAAAGTCTTTCAATTTTCTGTTCAAAAATAGTATTTTCATGAACATATAATAACATATAGAAAGTCCAAACATAACGAAAGTTTGTATTCTAACGAGAATTTGCCACTCTATATGTCAAGAGAGACTGATTGTAGCGGAAAAAGCAGAGACGCGTCAATTTTTGATAGAAGGGGGACTAATTTCTGAGTTGCTTTGGAACATGTGAAAACAACCCCCTACCCTTAGCAGCTGATCAGTTAAATTTCATTATTGGTGAAGAGAATCGGATCGAGTGGCATATCTTTGGAAAAGCCTTTCAATTTTTTTGTTCAAAGATAGTATTTTTATGAACATATAATAACATATAGAAAGTCCAAACATAACGAAAGTTTGTATTCTAACGAGAATTTGCCCCTCTCTATGTCAAGAGAGACTGATTGTAGCGACAAAAACTGAGACGCGTCAATATTTGATAGAAGGGGGACTAATTTCTGAGTTGCTTTGGAGCATGTGAAAACAACCCTATACCCTTAGCAGCTGATAAGTTAAATTTCATTATTGGGAAAGAGGATCCCATCGAGTGGCATATCTTTGGAAAAGTCTTTTAATTTTCCATTCAAAAAGAGTATTTTCATGAACATGTAATAACATATAGAAAGTCCAAATACAACGAAAGTTTGTATTCCAATGAAAATTGGCCACTCCTTCAATGCCAAGATTGTAGGGAAAGAAGTTGAGACACGTCAATTTTTAATAGAAGGGGGAATAATTTCTGAGTTGCTTAGGATCATGTGAAAACAACCCCCTACACTTAGCTGATCAGTTAAATTTCGTTATTGGGGAAGAGAATTGGATCGAATGGCATATCTTTGGAAAAGTCTTTCAATTTTCTGTTCAAAAATAGTATTTTCATGAACATATAATAACATATAGAAAGTCCAAACATAACGAAAGTTTGTATTCTAACGAGAATTTGCCACTCTATATGTCAAGAGAGACTGATTGTAGCGAAAAAAGCAGAGACGCGTCAATTTTTGATAGAAGGGGGACTAATTTCTGAGTTGCTTTGGAACATGTGATAACAACCCCCTACCCTTAGCAGCTTATAAGTTAAATTTCATTATTGGAAAAGAGGATCGCATCGAGTGGCATATCTTTGGAAAAGTCTTTTAATTTTCAATTCAAAAAGAGTATTTTTATGAACATATAATAACATATAGAAAGTCCAAACATAACGAAAATTTGTATTCTAATGAGAATTTGCCACTCTCTATGTCAAGAAAGACTAATTGTAGTAAAAAAGCTGAGACACATAAATTTCTGATGGAAGGGTGACTAATTTCTGAGTTGCTTCAGGGCATGTGAAAACAACCCACTACCCTAAGCAACTGTTCAGTTTAATTTCATTATTGGTAAAGAGGATCGAATCGAGTGGCATATCTATGGAAAAGTCTTTTAATTTTCTATTCAAGAATAGTCTTTTTATGAATATATTATACCATACAGAAAGTCTTAACCTAACGAAAGTTTGTATTCCAACGAGATTTTGCCCCCCCCTGTCTATGTCAAGAAAGAATCATTGTAGCGGAAAATGCTGAGACACGTCAATTTTTGATAGAAGGGGGACTAATTTCTTAGTTGCTTCGGAGCATGTTATATAGAGTCCCTACCCTCAGTAGCTTCTGAGTTGAAGTTTATTATCGAAAAAGTGGATCAAGTGGTATATTTTTGGAAAGGTTCTTTAATTTTCTACTCAATTATTTCATCTTTATGAACGTTTTTCCAATTAATGGGTTTAGTGTTTTGAATTAGAAGGCTTTCAAAGCCTCGTAGTTTAGGATTTCAGCCCTTGTTCCCATTGCAGATACCTTAGCTATATCATTTTTGCATCTTATTTTCGTCTAGTACTGATTTACTTTGCATTATTGCTCATATATATTAATTTCAAAATTCTTGTACCCATATACAGCTCTTACAAACCTTTTCTTCTCTATTTCATTATCTGTGCAATGCAACCATCTCTTCAAGCATTTAACCAGAATTTTTCAGTCAAGTTAGTGAAATTTTTTCGTGAGAACCTCTCGTCTCATTTTTATGATCCTTAATAAACTCAAGTAGTTACTTGCTCTTCTTGTATATAAGTTTCGTTAACTCGTAAAGGTTTTAGGCTCCTTAATTAGTATAGATATTTCATATTTCGTTTTATTTCTGAAAAGTCAACAACTTATATTACTGATAACTTACATAAATCAGAGTTTTCATTAGTCTTCATTAATTAATTTGGAATTGCTCACAGAAAGGTTCATAGCATTAAGTTTAGTGCGTTATTTGGTAAACTTAGCGAATTGAAAATTGCACTTCAGTACCCATTAGAGGGAAACAATGGAAGAGTGCAGCCGCCTTATTCGTCTGATCTAGCTTCGTGTGACTTTTTTCTTTTCTCCAGACTAAATGGCTGCTGCGGGGAACCAGATTTTATTCCATAGAAGTCATAAAAGAAAAAGGAGCTAAAGGCCATCCTTGAAAGCGCCTATAAAAGATGTTTCGATGATTGGAAAAAACGTTGTCACATGTGTATCGATTCAAAGGGATTATATTTTGAAGGAGATTCAATAAATACTATTACACTAAAGTGTAGCCAACGAGTCTTTTCTTCTCTCTCTCTCTCTCTCTCTCTCTCTCTATATATATATATATATATATATATATATATATATATATATATATATATATATTTTATATATGTATATATAAAACAAAAAATTAATACAATGAAAAATTTATTAATATATGATGCTTGCCGAGATTAAAGAAGAATGAATAAAAATATTTATTCTATCGATTATTTCTACAACAGGTATTATTCCTAGGAATCTTCACAAAAATATTGAGATTTTAGGTCTGAAGAAAAATTTATTTGAACTATTACAGAAGATAACATACATCGACTCTTGCAATATTTTTCCTAGGTTTCTTTCCGAATGATGGTGAGGTAAAGTCACAGGTTTTCTCTTCAGTTAATACTGCTCAGAATCTTATTTCATTTTTCATTCATTTGTATATGTAAATATAATGAGACAAATGTCTTCCGCGATACACTTCGCGAAGAGTCTACATATGTATATTTCAGACAAGAAGAATTATTCATTTCATCCTTATTAGGAGCTCATCAGTGTCGCATATCGCTTCTCAGCATCCTAACAAGCTACATCGAAGTGTATCGCGGAAGATATTTGTCTCATCAAATATTTACCTAAAGGAGGCTTAATCCCGGAAACAGAGCACTATTTCAGCGGGATTATTTCGCTCGTTTTGTACCGTTGTTATGATTCACGGACCGGCGAAAGATGTTTCCAAAGTGTTGGAAGTTTGTTATTGTTCGTATCTTTCTCGAAGTCTGGTAGCGGGTTCACAGTCTCGGCCCATAGAGGGTGACTCCCGTACGTATGTACGAGATGCGTCCTTTCTGGAATCGATAAAGTACCCTATTGTAGCATGTTGGGATGCTGAGATGCGATATGGGACACTGATGAGCTCCTAATGAGGACAAAACTACAGTCAGCCGCTTCGTTTCTCGGCATCCTGCTTGGTTGCACTTTATGGCTCTTGGGGGCTGCGTGCATGGTGGTCAGATTTGGAAACTAGCTCTTGTCAGGAAGGATTATTCGTTGATCTACAGATTTTTGAATAATTCTTCCAGTAGCGGGTTCACCGTGTCCGTCCATAGAGGGCAACTCTCGTACGTATGTACGAGATGCGTTCTTTCTGGAATCGATAGAGTACCCCGATGTAGCTTGTTAGGATGCTGAGGAGCGATATGCGACACTGATGTGCTCCTAATAAGGATGAAACTGTAGTCTGCCACTTCGTTTCTCGGCATTCTGCTTAGTTGCACTATTGTGGCTCTTGGGGTCATGGCATGGCGGGCAGATTTGGGATCTAGCTCTCGTCAGGAAGGATTATTCATTAATCTACAGATTTTTGAACAATTCTTCTTGTCTCAATTTTACATATGTAGTCTCGTCGCGAAGTTTATTGCGTCTTGTCTTATCGAATATTTATGGATAGGAGGTTTTATCCTGGAAAAAGGGGGCCAGAGCACCAAATCTAACAGGACTATTTCGCTCGTTTTGAACCGTTGATGTGATTCACGGCCCGGCGAAAGATGTTCCCCAACTGTTGGATTTTTCAACATTCTCACATCTGTTTCTTATTGTTCGTATCTTTCTCGAAGTCCGGTAGCGGGTTCGTCGTTTCGGTTCATAGAGGGCGACTCTCGTACGTTGTTTGCATATATATACAGTATGTTTGTATATATATACAGGGTGCTTCAACGAAAACTAAACAGAGGCTATATCTACCAAGATATTCATTTCTGATCAAAACGTTGAAACAGGTCAATTTTTGTTTCAAGCGGGACATCTTTTGGGGTACAAAACTTGCCTGAAATGTCAACCCCCTAAGCGGGGGTTGAAATCCTTGAACATTTTGAATAGGAAAGATGGGGCGAGTGATGACACAAAAGAAAGGTAGTATCTTTGTCTATTTTGCATTGAACGGATTTCCATATTTAATTGAAAACTGTAGAAGATACAGGGTGAGCAACTTAAAGAGAGGGAAGACTATTTCCCTGAGACTATTCGAGTTTCAGTGAAGTAAAATGGAACAGATCCATGCTGATAAATGGCAGTCATCATCAAGTACCATCCTCATCTTGAATTTCAATCCCTAGAGCAAGGGTGACCACCCTTGAAAATTTGGAAGAGGGTAGAAGGGTCGAGTGATACCTCGAAAGAAATGTATTATCTTTGTCTGCATCCCCGTGAACGAATTCTCATTTTTGATTGAAAACTGTAGAAGATACAGAGTGAGCTACTGAAAAAAAGAGAAGACTCTCTATCGCCCTGAGCTATTCAAGTATTAGTGCAAAAAAATGGAACAGATTCATTCCACATCAAAGGCTGTCATCTTCCGAAACACCATTCACATCTAAAATTTCAACCCCTAGAGCAGGGGTGACTACCCTGTGTTATTTTTAAAGCAGAAGATAGGTCCAGTTATAACCTTCTGAGATAGGATTTTTGATCGCCTCCACAATGGTGTGCAAGTTTTCGTTCTCCATCAAAATTACTGGGTGAGCAGCTGAAACATTAGAATGATTATGAATCTCGAGAGAAAACTATAGAACTATCAGTCATAGTAACTCCATTGATATTTGAACATTCGTTGGACGATATGCGAGTAATGCATCTAGAGTTCGCTTCACATGTACATGCGTTTTTATCAGTTGACTGAAAGGAAACTTTTTTGTTTTCACAGGTGATACTGTATGATCATCGTGCTCATGTGCAATGACTCTTATTTGACTATACGAATCAACACTACGAATCAGAAACGCAGATGTTATCAATGTTTTCGTACTTTTTGTATTCAATTTCATCGTCCCAACTTTATTCCACATTAGTTGTGAAAATTCTCTTGCATTCATCACAATAGTTTCTCTTCTATTCGAAATTTAGTTTTCATAAAATCATCATGGTTTACTCGATAGCTGAGAGGGTTGAAATGATTGAACTATTTTTCAGTTCTGATACTTGCGCGAACAGAACAGCCAATATCTTCAAACAACGCCACGAAGGTGCTTAAGTGACTTCGAAGTATGTACTAGAATTAGTTGCCAAATTTCGTGAAACTGGATCGTTGCGAAATAAGAAGCGCGTAATTGAGCGGCCAGTAAGAAATGAAGCTGTGGAAGTGGCGGTGCTCGGTCAAGCGGTGGTTGATCCTACCCTAAGCCTGCGGAAATTGTCAGATGTAAGTGGAGTAAACCAAACGAGTATTTTCCGCATTCTGAAGGGGCATAAGCTTCATCCATATAAAATCAAATTAGTTCAAGAACTGAACGAAGATGATTTCGATCGAAGACTTCAATTCTGCGAGCATAAGTGAGAGAGTCATGAACAATCCTCATTAATTATTTCACTTGTGTTTTTCGGACGAATGTACATTTTTTCTGAATAGAACCGCAAACCGCCATAATTGCAGTTATTGGGTAGATTCTAAGCTGCAAATATTCCACGAAATTCACACTTCTTGAGCAGCCTCAAAAACTAAATGATTGGGTTGGTATTTATGGCGATCACCTCATTGAACACTTTTTCATTCCTGGAAATCTTACCAGAGAGTTGTATTATCAACTATTGAAAGAATTTATCTACCCAGCAATAACGGAGATCATTGAGAATGACCCCCTCTATTCGGAGAACGAGGTTGTATTTCAGCAGGATGGAGCGCCCCCGCATTTTGCACAACAAGTTCGAGTATTTTTGGATGATCATTTTCCTGGTCGTTGGATTGGAAGGAGAGACCCAACGGAATGGTCCTCACGATCTCCGGATCTCAGTCCATTAGACGTTTTCCTTTCGGGCCAACTCAAAAGTATAATCTATAAAACTGATATTGCTGATATGAACGACCTGAGACAGAGCATCGTCAATGAGTGTAACCAAATCACACCTGAAATTTTACAGAATGTCCGTGGACGTTTCACCCAAAATTTGTTTATGTGCATGGAGGTTGGTGGCCAACAGTTCCGTTCATTTTATCGGGTAATAAAGTACAACTTCTACTCGTTAATTTTCTCTTTTCGTTTATTCCCCTCTTTATTTTCAGCCATTGTATTAGTTTTTTATTTATTACATTTGAAACCGGATGTCTCAAACGAGTAACTGTCTTTCAAAAGGTGTTTATTCAGTGAAAAATCAACCCCTGTTTGATACTGGTCGAACATAGATGGTACACCATGCATTGCATCTTCAGTCACTTTTCCGTTTCGCATCCTCTAACTCCTATGGAACTCAATGAGAATAGAATTATTGCGAGCAGTCATGAAGGCAATCGAAATCCTTCACTTGAAAGGTATCACTGAATCGAAATATTACCCCTGCTCTAGGGGTTGAAATTCGGGATGGGGATGGTACTTGATGATGACTGCCATTGATCAGCATGGATCTGTTTCATTTCACTTCATTGAAACTTGAATAGTCTCAGGGAAATAGTCTACCCTATCTTTCAGTTGCTCACCCTGTATCTTTCAAAGTTTTCAATTAAAAATGGAAATTCGTTCAAGGCAATGTAGACCACGATACCACCTTTCTTTTGAGTCATCATTCGACCCATCTTCCCTATTCAAAATTTTCAAGGATTGCAGCCCCGCTTAGGGGGTCGATATTCTAGGCCATTTTATTTATTTATTGTACCATAAAAGATGTCCCCTTAAAACAAAATTGACATGTTTTTGTGTTTTGATCAGAAATGAATATCTTGGTATATATATATATATATATATATATATATATATATATATATATATATATATATATATATATATATATATATATATATATATATATATATATATATATATATATATATATATCGAAAAAACATGGGATTAACGTCTAAAAATTGATTTTCGGTATTCCTGCAAGTGCCAGGATAAGAATATTTCAGACTGTTAAAAATCATTCAATTCAAAATTCCGTTTTTGTTTCATTGAAATCGATGACCAATTGTAAGGTCTATAGTTTGGTTTTTCACACGGAACACCCCTTTATATATGATATGATTGTATATTTTTCATTGAGCTAGTAGATGTTAAGGATTGAACAAATCGAAAGAACTTCAGAGCTGATATTTGTGAGGGACATCTTCTTGTGTTGTGATATATACAGCAAGAACCTAATCGAAAATCATTTTGTAATTCACGAAGTGATGAATAATTCTCCTTCATAAAGTTTGCATTTATTGCAGATCCATTCACCAAGAATGTTCACTCTTCACCTTCGATTAATTTGTCCGGTAAGTAAAATTCAAATATCTACATAAATATGTGACCTAAGAGAACTCATTTCCCATTCCACTCTTTCATCTTTTTACTGTACGAATTGCCACCCTACAGGAACATCATTTTCGATTCATCTGCATAGCCTGTACCAATCATGACGCAGCTAATACATCATCTACGTACAGGGCAGAATCGAGGCGCTAACAGAACGGCCGAAACGTAACATCCAGCGCCCGAAACACGATCGGAATCAAGTTATAATGCATGCAAATTAAAATGAACGCTCTAGTGAACATCAAAAACAAGCATCATGGCCCGCATTTCCACCCTTAACGGGATCTCGGGAGATGGAAGGAGAGACATGACCAGAGTGAAACGGAGCGATACAACAAAACTCCCGCTTTTAATGAATGCAAATTGACTGTTTTGCATTTTAAACTTGCAATCAAGTAGAACGGGGTACGCATAAATATTCATGCGGCCGCAGAGGGCCAACCTCAAAACGCCCTGTGTAAAGAGTAGCACTGAAAAACCCGACTAATGCCGTTTATGCAAATTTTCGTTACCGTTCGCGCTATGTAGAAGTGTTTGCACCGACTCTCTCGTCGGATATGGGACGTCTAAAACAACCTCTATTTGAAATCCAGAATGACCAACAGTCCCAGTAGATAGAGATTTCAAGTCGAGAAAGTCTAATCAGAATGAATTTTTGTGGAATCTTCATTACCATTTCCTTAACTAAAATTATGAAAAATAAATGAAACAGCAAGTCATAAATATGAAGTGAAAACCACAATTTTGTGTATCGCAATACTGATAACTCGATCGGTAAGGTTTGTTGAATAATCGGTGAATCGATTTATTCGTTTAGACATTGTTGCGATATTTCAGAGGTCATATCATCATGTCAAATCTCATATAGGATGTCCAAGAAAAAGTTGCAATCTTCCGGAATATAGTGGAATTCGTCAAGATAATACCACAAATTCGTATAAAAATATCTGCTTTGACCCATTTCTGTTGAGATATTCACGACTAAGGGTTGAAGAATTAAGAATGACTTCCAAATGATAAAATCTATCACAATGCTCAATTCAAATTTATCGCTGAACTCGTAAACATATTGAAGAGTTTCAGTGAGGGAACAATAATGGATCAATTAGTCCCGAGACTAACGCAGAGATGGCGCTCGTAGTAAACCAGTAACCTTTGCTTGAAACATGTCAAAATTTTAAGTTGATCGGACCAGAAACAGATGAGTTATCGAGAATAAAAAACAAACAAGTACTGTGTTTTAAGGAATTTTACTTAATAATTTCGATTCGTAACGCGTTTCACTACACCGTAGCTTCTTCAGACGAATGAATGTACAGAAAATAAATGAGAATATAAATATAAATGTCCTCGAGTAATTACTTATTGGGTTGCTTCTTCTTAAGTGGTTATTTATGGTTATATATCCAATAAAATTAAGGAATAGATTGCTCTCCGAAGAGATTCAATAGAGGTGAAGGGCTTAAATCGACTTGTTCATTGATGAGTTTACCTGAGTGTTTGTATTTATTTATTTCTAAAGTTTCCCAAAGATCTACCTTCCAATATTTATTATCTGTATGCAAAATTTCAAACTGTTGGCAGAAAGAGTGATTATTTTCTAAGAGATGATTCGCGTAATTTGAATCTGATTTTTAATCCGAAAAACTGCGTTTATGTTCCGATATTTTAATATTAAAATTTCTATATGTTCTACCAATGTAGAAATTATCATTGCAATTCAATCTATAAACACCTGATTTATTGTTTTTACCTGGTTTGGTTTTATTATTTTTATATATTTGCCTAAATTATTATTAGTTTGGAAAGCTATGTTGAAATTATTGCTACTCAAGAATGATTTCAGTTTCTCACTTGTAATGCCAACGTAGGTTAAGGTGTTGAGTTTTTGTTTCAATTTATCGACAGGGTAAACTTCATTCAATGCGATTCTACTTTGTTTTTATTTAAAATATTATTTATTAGTTTGGGATTGTAACCATTATTTTTTCAATTGAAGACGGCTTGATTATGGGCCATCCGTTAAGTCCTTTGTTAGCAGAAATATCCATGAATAATTTAGAGAAATTAATTCATAATCATCCACTCAGTAAATATTGTTTATACTGTTATCGCTATGTAGACGATATCATTATTTGCTTCACAGGAACAGATAGACAGTTAAAAATTTTCGAAAATCATATAAATTCATTACATCCAAAAATTGGATTCACAACCGAAAAAGAAACCAATAATTCGATAAATTTCCTAGACGTAACAATTTCGAATGAAAATGGAAAACATGTCTTCGCAATTTTCCATAAGCCATCACATACAGATATTATAATACATAACTCGTCGTGTCATCCGTATCAACATAAAATGTCAGCATTCAATAGTTTTATTTATAATTGATTGACATACCGTTATCGCCAGAAAATTTCAACAAAGAATTAAATTTGATTGAACAAATAGCCAAAAATAATGGTTACAATCCCAAACTGATAAATAATATTTTAAATAAAAAACAAAGTAGAATCGCATTGAATGAAGTTTACCCTATCGATAAATTGAAACAGAATTTCAACACCTTAACCTACGTTGGCATTACAAGTGAGAAACTGAAATCATTCTTGAGTAGCAATAATTTCAACATAGCTTTCCAAACTAAAATAATTTAGGCAAATATATGAAAAATAATGAAACCAAATCAGGTAAAAACAATAAATCAGGTGTTCATAGATTGAATTGCAATGACTGTGAAAATTTCTACATTGGTAGAACACATAGAAATTTTAATATTAGAATATCGGAACATAAACGCAGTTTTTCAAATAAAAAATCAGATTCAAATTACGCGAATCATCTCTTAGAAAATAATCACTCTTTCGACCCACAGTTTGAAATTTTGCATACAGATAATAAATATTGGAAGGTAGATCTTTGGGAAACTTTAGAAATAAATAAATACAAACACTCAGATAAACTCATCAATGAACTAGTCGATTTAAGCCCTTCACCTCTATTGAATCTCTTCGGGGAGCAATCTATTCCTTAATTTCATTGGATATACCTGTCATAAATAACCACATAAGAAGAAGCAACCCAATAAGTAATTACTCGAGAACATTTTTATTTATATTCTCATTCATTTTCTGTACATTCATTCATCTGAAGAAGCCACGGTGTAGTGAAACGCGTTACGAATCGCAATTATTAAGTGAAATTCCTTAAAACACAGTACTTGTTTGTTTTTTATTATTGATAATGGAATTTCACCAAGTAAAAGCCTCCCAAATCCAAATGAGTTATCGAGGTTAGAGTAGAGTTGTTTTGTAGTTTGTTTAAAAAATGGCAAGAACCGAGTTACGTGTTCTGATAAAACATTGTTTTTTAATGGGTAAAGACACCGTGCAAGCGAAACAATGAATTCAAAAATGTTACCCGGACTCTTGTCCATCAAAAGCAACGATTTGTCGGTGGTTTGTCGAGTTTAAACGTGGTCGTACAGACACAAATGACGCGGAACGCTCGGGTAGACCTGTGGAAGCCGTTACACCTGAAAATGTGAGTGAAGTAGCAAAAATTATAATGAAAGATCGTGAAGTGAAGCTCCGTGAGATTGCTGAGATGACACAGATATCATATGGAAGTGTATTTACTATCCTTCATGAAAAATTGAGCATGAAAAAGGTTTTTCCCAAGTGGGTGCCGCGATTGCTTTCGATGGAACAAAAACAGCAACGAGTCGATGATTCAGAAAGCTGTTTATCGCTATTAACTCGCAACAAAAAAGATATCTTGCCTCGTTACGTGACCATGGACGAAACATGGATACATCACTACACTCTAGAGTCGAAGCGGCAATCATCTGAGTGGCGCACAGCTGGCGAAAGCCGTCCGAAACGTCCGAAAACGCAGCAGTCAGCTGGAAAAGTCATGGCGTCACTTTTTTGGGATACGCATGGCGTGATTTTCATTGACTACCTCGAAAAAGGTAAATCGATCAACAGTAATTATTATATTGACTTACTGGTGCGTTTGAAGGAGGAAATCGCAAAAAAACGACCGCACATGCAGAGAAAAAAAATCTTTTTTCACCAAGAGAATGCACCCTAACACAAGTCGATGAAAACAATGGTAGTATTGAACGAATTGGGCTCTGATCTGCTTCCCCACCCCCCATACTCGCCAGATTTAGCCCCCATTGACTACTGGCTCTTTGCTGATCTTAAAAAAAATGCTCCAGGGAAAAAGATTTGGCTCAAATGAGGGGGTCATCGCTGAAACTGAAGCTTATTTTGAAGCGAAAGATGAAGTTTTTTTATAAACATGGTATTGAAAAATTGGAGAAGCGTTGAAACCATGGTATCACCCTAAAAGGTGATTATGTTGATGAAAAAAAAAATTTTGCAAAAAAATTTTGTTTTCATTGTTAGTCTCGGGACTTATTGATACATGAACCGTAGAATATTAAATATCCCTCCGTGAAGGGAGAGTTTTCTTAATTATGTCAACGAGTTTTTATTGGCCGTGGAGACAACACAGAATGACAATAGTTATGGAACAGGCATAAATTACGACTCTGTAACAGCTTGATACTCGAGTCTGTAGAACCAGTTGAGATTAACAAAGTGATAAAATCGCTAAGCAATACTGAATTCACCGGGTGTGACGGTATATACCAGTTTCACTCATCGAGCATATGGCAGAACACATGTCTCCGGTGCTGACTTATACAGGGTATCCCAATTTGAGTGGCCTATTAGACGTTTATGGAGAACTAATAATGCTATCGTTCTTAAATTTGGGTAGTTGATTCAGCTGGTTCGAAGCCCTATTTCTAAAAGATTTTTACCTCAATGGCAGTTCCGGTCATACCGGAAAAAAATGAGAAAATAAACACAAACATTCTTAAGTTATGAAAAGCTTATTGAGTGGTTATTGATGACAGTTATATCCAATAAAATCCTCCCTGAAGAGATTCAATAGAGTTTCCCAAAGATCTACTTTCCAATATTTATTACCTGTATGTAAACTTTCAAAATGTGGAAGAGTGATTATTTTCTAGGAGATGATTCGCGTAATTTGAATCTGATTCTTTTTGAAAAACTGCGTTTATGCTTCGAACACCTGAACATCGGGAAACTTCAGAAATCAACAAACACAAACACTTATTAATGAATAAGTCGATTTAAGCCCTTCACCTTTGTTGAATCTCTTCATGGAGCAATCTGTTCCTTATTTTTATTGGATATACCTGTCATCTATAATCACTTAAGAAGTAACTCAATAATCTTTTAATTACTTGAGAACATTTGTATTTATATTCTCATTTTATTTATATATAGTTGTCATAATTTCTGTACATTCATTAGTCTGAAGATGCTATGCTGTAGCGAAACGCATGACGAATCACAATTAATCAGTAAAATTCCTCAAAAACATTATTTGTTTTCATTGTTGATAATGGAATTCTACCAAGTAAAAGCCTCCTAAATTCGAAATTTGCTTTCATCATCCACAACTACTAGCACAGACTCAGACACAAGAATTTCATCTGAAATTGTGGTTGCTAGTTCTTAGACGACTAAGCCACCAGCGCGTGAATGAGGTCAAATAGAGTTGAAGGATAGTCATTTAGTTTCAAGTCTTGCGTGACAGAAAAGCTGCGATTATAGTCACATCTACACTGGAAAATGTAGGCTCTGACACTATGGAATTTACAGTCAACAGGTCGTCCATTCGTCGTCAGAGTCAAAAGCATCGGAAAGAGATGGCGGAGTCGTTAAAACGTGAATTATGACTAATTCGCCTTTGACTGTTCACTGGGATTGAAAACTCAAAGACATTACCGGGCATGAAACCGTGGATTGTCTTCCTATTCAGGCGTTTGGGGCAGAATCTACTATCAGTCCCAAAACTGGATCGTGAAACGGGAGAGGGATTTGCGTCATGCGATAAAGTAAAGTGCATGTGCTTTGATACGACGACAGTCAACTCGGGAAATGAAGCATGCGTACTAGTGGATCAAAAATGGAAAAAAATATATCTTGCATTTTGCCATCATATACTAGAGATAATGTTAGACATTGCTGCGATATTCCAGAGGTCATATCATCATGTCTCATCCGAATAAAACAACATGTCAAATCTCATATAGGGTGCCCAAGAAGAAGTTGCAATCTTCCGGAATATAGTGGAATTCGTCAAGATAATACCACAAATTCGTATACAAATATCTGCTTTGACCTATTTCTGTTGAGCTATTCACGGCTAAGGGTTGAAAAATGAAGAATGACTTTCAAACGATAAAATCTATCTCAGTACTCAACACAAATTTATCGCTGAACTCGTAAACATATTGAAAAATTTCAGTGAGGGAACAATAGTTAACCTTCCGTAGAATATTAAATATCCCTCTGTGAAGGGAGAGTGTTCTCAATGATGTCAACGAGTTTTCATTGGCGGTGGAGACAACACAGAATGACAATAGTAATGGAACAGGCATAAATTACGACTCAGTAACAGCTTGATACTCGAGTCTGTAGAGCCAGTTGAGATTTATAAAGTGATAAAATCACTAAGCAATATTGAATTCACCGGGTGTGACGGTATAATAATAATAATAATAATAATAATTTATTGATCCCTTAAGACATCACAAGTATGTATAGGACAGGTCAATAGAAAAGACATTTAGACATTATCTAAATCAACACATAGAAACTCATTCACAGTATAAAAACATTTTGCTAAAAGTAAATTCTTAACTGCTACCTTAAATCTATTTACACTTAGACCCTGTATATGCCGTGGAAGATGATTGAATAATCTGATACCCTGGTACTGGGGCGACATTTCAAATCTAGAAGTTCTGTGTTTAGGGATACATAATGTTTCCTTATTTCTAGTATTGTGGGAATGAAAGTTAGAAAGTTTAGTCATGCTACTTTCATTCTCTTTAATATAAACGAGGCATCTCAAAATGAAAATAGACGCCAATGTGAGGATACCATTCTTCAGGAACAACGGTCTACATGAAGATTGTGGAGCTGTATCGAACATCATTCGCAGAATTCTTTTCTGGATGATGAAAACTCTACCTACGTCTGAGGAATTTCCCCACAGTAAGATATTATAGGACAGGTGACTATATACCAAACTGTAATAAACGTTCATAAGGGAACTTAGAGGTAGTGAACTCTTGATTCTATTTAGGGCATAATAGGAACTATTCAGCCTCTTACAAATCGCATCGATATGTGCACTCCACTTCAGATTCCTATCGATGTGAACGCCGAGGAATTTAGTGGTGTCCTTCGAAGAGATGACTGTATCTAAATACCTTATTGTTATGCTACACTGATCACAAGACGACATAGTGAAGTGAATGCATTCCGTCTTGTTGACATTGATCATAATAGCATTAAAATGGCACCATTCTACGAAACTCTCCACCAGCAGCTCGCATAACTTTTGAAGCTCCTCAAGAGTCTCAGCAGTAATAGCTATGGAAGAGTCATCAGCGAACAGCATCAACCAGATTATTTTGATAATAAATTGCGAATATTAGATTTTCTGTAGAATATTTTTTCAAATTTGGTGGCAGATCGTTGATGAATAACAGAAATAGAAGTGGCCCCAAGACAGAACCCTGGGGTACTCTAATTTACAGTACTGTTCATTTGAGAACGAGTCGTGAACCCTGATTGAGGCAGTTCTGTCCTCCAGATAACTACGAATCCAGTTCAAGAACACGCCTCTGAATCCAAGATTATAACATTTATCCAATATAAACTGGATAGCAAGACTATCAAACGCTTTAGACAAGTCAAAGAACAATCCAGCAACATATTGACCATTATCAAGGCAACGATAGACGAACTCCACGAACTGTAATGCTCCAGTTTGAGTCGAGCGGCCGGTTCTGAAACCATGTTGTGCAGTATCAAGTATTTGAAATTTATCTAGGTATTTCATCATTCTATCAAACACTATTCTTTCAAAAACCTTGGAAAAGACACTTAAGATAGATATAGGTCTATAGTTCATGATATCGTGTACATCATCCTTTTATGAATAGGAATGACGATTGCTTTTTTCAGAATACGAGGAAATACGCCTGTGCTAATTGACAGGTTAATAACATGAGCGAAATGTCGGCTGATATCGGTACCTATCATCTTCAGAATTCGTGCTGAGATGAAATCAACACTAGAACCTTTGTTGTTTTTGAGTGATCTCATAACATCATGGATTTCATGCTCCAGGACTGGGTGGAAGAAAAAGGTTGTGTCTAACATACGTGACGTCGTACATGAGGATGACATTGAGTCTTTTTAATAACTGTTGAGGGAAGATTCGGCAACTGTAGTGAAATGATTAGCGAAAATCTCAGCCAAATATACCAGTTTCACTCATCGAGCATATGACAGAACACATATCTTCGGTGCTGACTTATACAGGGTATCCCAATTTGAGTGGCCTATTAAACGTTTATGGAGAACTATTAATGCTATCCTTCTGAAATTTTAGAAGTTGATTCAGCTGGCCCTATTTCTAAAAGGTTTTCACCTCAATGGTAGTTCCGGTCATACCGGAAAAAAAATGAGAAAATAAACACAAACATTCTTAAGTTATGAAAAGCTTATCAAGTGGTTATTGATGACAGTTATATCCAATAAAATCCTCCCTGAAGAGATTCAATAGAGTTTCCCAAAGATCTACTTTCCAATATTTATTACCTGTATGTAAACTTTCAAACTGTGGAAGAGTGATTATTTTCTAGGAGATGATTCGCGTAATTTGAATCTGATTCTTTTTGAAAAACTGCGTTTATGCTTCGAACACCTGAACATCGGAAAACTTCAGAAATCAACAAACACAAACACTCATTAATGAATAAGTCGATTTAAGCCCTTCACCTCTGTTGAATCTCTTCATGGAGCAATCTATTCCTTAATTTTATTGGATATACCTGTCATCAATAATCACTTAAGAAGAAGTAACTCAACAATCTTTCAATTACTTGAGAACATTTCTATTTATATTCTCATTTTTATCTATATATAGTTGTCATAATTTCTGTACATTCATTCGTCTGAAGAAGCTACGGTGTAGCGAAACGCGTGACGAATCACAATTAATCAGTAAAATTCCTCAAAAAACATTATTTGTTTTTATTGTTGATAATGAAATTCTGCCAAGTAAAGGCCTTCCAAATTCAAAATTCGCTTTCATCATCCACAACTACTAGCACAGTTTCAGACACAAACATTTCTTCTGAAATTGTGGTTGCTGCTCCTTTTACGGCTAAGCCACACGAGTAGAGTTGATGGACAGTCATTTAGCTTCAAGTCTTGAGTGACAGAAAAGCTGCGATTCCAATCGCATCTACACTGAAGATTGTAGGCTCTGACATCATGGAATTTACTATCAACAGCTCGTCCATTCGTCGTCAGCGTCAAAAACATCGGAAAGAGATGGCGCCTCTGACTGTTCACAGGGGTTGAGAAGATATTACTGGGCATGAAACCGTGGATTGTTTTCCTATTGAGGACCACTGGACCGTGGAACGGGAGAGGCATTTGCGTCATGCGATAAAGTAAAGTGCATGTGCTTTGATACGACGACAATCAACTGAGGAAATGAAGCATGCATACTATTGAAGCAAAAAAAGGAAAAAGACATATTTTGGCTTGAATGTCGCCACCATATACTAGAGATACTGTTGGAAGCTGACCACAACACTAAGTCCTTCAAGTGGATTTGATATTTTAATTTTCGAAAGATTTAAGAATTATTGGAGCAAAATTGAAAAGACCGGCTACAAAACAGTACCATCTGTTCTTCATTAGCTGGAATGAGTAGCACAGGATATGATTTCTTTCGTCTAAAATCAACTGACCAGTATCAGCCTGGAGATGATTATAAAGAGTTAGTCCACCTCACCATTATCAACCAAGAAGTTCCTGAGAAATGAACATTATTTAGAATGCCTGCAGGACTGCACAGGGCTCGCTGGATGGTGAAAGTTTGCAACTTTTTTTATTTAGATACCTGTTCAAAATAATCAAAAAAGAAAAAAAGGGCACTAAACTTATTCAGACAAGATTTACGTGAAATACTGGCATCAAGCTTTTGTTACTTCATCAGCTCCCAGACATAACTTGCAGCAATTAAAAGACCTAATTTTATTCGATGTTTTCAATAAAATTATAGGACGTTTGTGGAACTGGTCAGAGAAGGTCGTATGGTTTGCTGTTTCTGACGACGAAATTACTTTATATGCCAAACAAAAAATAGCAGTCATTAGATAACGAAGGTTTCGATTTATCTCCGAAACGAATAAGTCCGGGTACTAAAGATATAGTATATATTATATAAATTCGTGTCTAGTAATTCATTCCGTTTCTTTGAGATACTTGTAATATCATCCAGTTATTTAATGAGATGTTGCTGACTGGCCAACCTATGAAGAGTATAAAGCTGGAAGAGACAGTGCCGTGAATGAGAGCAGTCAATGATATCTTTTGATTGTCAAAGAATCCCGACTCTAAAAATCAACCCTTGTTAAGTAATTTTTAATTAGTTTGTGTATTTGATGTCTGAACTTGACTTGATATTTGAATAATTTGACATATAATTTCTATTTGTTTCCATTGCTATGAATAAATTTGATAATTTATATAAAATAAGTTTTATATTTTAATTTTTCGGTTCATGAGTCCCATCGCTAACTGTTAATATTAATAATAAATTTTGAAAAAATACAGCGTCTTACATAATAGTATGTCACAACTTGAGGGGTAAATCTACATGCATGTTCAAGAGAGAAAGTTCATATAAACATAGGTCCGAAAAAGCTTCGTTAGGGAGCTACAGGTTGTTGAAATTTCTGGAATAAATTGTTTTTTTTTCAAAACTTCGGCTGTTTTTGAGATATTCAGCCCAAATTTGGAATGCAACCTATTTTTCACAGCCTCCGTCATTAAACTTTGTGAAATTCACAAGGTGTTTTCTTTTCCATGTCTCATTTTGCCCTATTAAACTATATATATATATATATATATATATATATTGCTTTCAACAATATTTAAAATTCTAACTGCATGTATTACCAAAAAATTTATGCACATTTGGAGAATTATAATATTCTTTCCGAATAACAAAAATGATGTAGAAAAAACACCTTGGTACTAAAGAGCAACTTGTAATTGATTCTGTTGCTCAAACTCAGAAGAGAAATATTCATACAGCCTTCATTGATTACCAAAAGGTTTTTGATGGTTCTCCCCATTCATGGCTTCAAGAAATTTTTGAAATTTATAAAATTGATGAGACACTTCGTTTTTTTCTCGAATTTGTAATGAAAAATTGGAGAACCAAACTTCATTTAAATATTTCAAAACAATCATTAAAATCCGAAGTAATTCCAATCAAAAGAGGCATTTTTCAAGGTGATTCTTTGGTATTGTCTTTGCCTTAATCCATTATCTCATGAATTAAATGCTACTAGTTTCGGCTTCAAAATAAAGAGTCTATCAACTGAATTCAAATTAAGTCACTTAATTCATTTAGATGATATTAAATTATATGCCTGAACCAGATCTCATTTAAAAAGTCTACTTGAGATTACTTTCAACAATTCAAATGATATTCATATGAAATTTGGGCTTCCAAAATGTAAAAATCTTTCTATTGAAAAAGGAAAGATCACCTCTGATTATATAAAGATTTCCACTATCGAAATCGAGCCAATGCATTAAGGAGTTACTTATAAATATCTTGGATTTGGTCAAGAGAAGACAATTAACCATAGCAGCACTAAAGAAAATATTAGAAGTTTATATTACAAAAGACTTAGAATTATCATCAAGAGTCATTTAATTAGTAAAAACCTTTTCAGAGCTATCATCTCCTATGCAGTTCCAATTCTTACATCTTCTTTTGGAATTATTAAATCGTCTAAAACTGATCTAAATGAATTACAATGTCAAACGAGGAAAATGCTTTGTAAATATCATAAGCACCACCCAAAGTCAGCTGCTCAGAGAGTTACACTACCTAGACATCTTGGAGGTCATGGATTAACTGATTTGAATAATCTTCATAGTAAACAGATATATCATGTACGTTCCCATTTTCATGATGAACAGAGAACGTCTGAATTACATGATATTGTTGTTGCTTCAGATTATAATCTTACACCTCTGAACTTGACAATGCAAAAGGTAGATTTTGATATATTTGATGATAATTCTAAAAGAGAAAGTTGGATGCAGAAGGAATTACACGGAAAGCACCCTAAAGAATTGAAAAATGATTATATTGATGAAATCGCATCGAATAAAGTTTCTGGAGAATTGTTTGCTGAAACAGAAGGCTTGGCAATTGCGATCTAGGATCAGGTTGTTTTCACGAGGAATTATAGAAAACACATCATCAAACAAAATACAGATGATTCTTGCCGTAGATGTTTCTGTTCTTCAGAAACAGTTTTTCATATATTATCATCTTGCTCAGTCCTTGCTTCAACAGATTATTTAGAAAGACATAATGGCGTCGCTAATATTATTCATTTTGATATAGGAATTAAACATGACCTAATTCCCAAAAGAAAAAAATCTTACAAATATGAACCTGAGAATATTTGTGAAAATGACAAATATAAACTTTATTTTGATAAAACAATTCTTTGCAAGAGAGCTGTAAAACACAATAGACCAGATATCATTCTTACTGATAAACAGAATCCAATAACATATATAATTGATATTGCTATACGTTACACACATAATATACAAAATAAATACAATAAAAAATTTCTTAATATATGATGATTGGCGACGAGATTAAAAAATGTGGAAAATGAAAAAATTTTTATTCTACCGATTATTATTTCCACAACATGTGTTATTCCTAGGAATCTTCACAAAAGTATTGAGATTTTGGGTCTGAAGAAAAATTGTTTTGAACAGTTACAAAAGATAACAGTCATCAAATCTTGTAATATTCTTCGTAGGTTTCTTTCCGAAAAAATAATGAGGTAGAGTCATAGGTTTTCTCTTTAGTTTATACTGCTCAGAATCTTATTTCATATTTTATTTCTTTGTTTATATAAATGTAATCTAATTAACTGACAATTTTGTCTTATTTATATTCAGAGCAGTATTCTATTCGATCGTTCACCACTTCACACAAAGGAAACTATTAATGTGTAACATTCAGTATTACTTGACTAAGGTCCGTACACTGAATTTTTATGGGGAGAAAGCCTCTGACACTACTCGTTGGTTCATTGATATCATTGTCTGATGATGCTATAGTATGTATATATTCTGGTAGATTGATATATTCTCATAACATTTAACGTTATCCTAATATATAATTATTCTAGGATATGGTATTAATTACCGGGTGGTGGATTTATATTTTTTCATGAAATCAGTTTGATTTTATGAACAGATATAGAGGCAATTCGTCGGGGTGCGCAATACGATTGTACCTATCAAAATTCCGTTTTATTTTTTATGTCATTAATCCTATATAAACCCATCGAAACCCATCACAAATATTACAGGTGGTTGGGAAATCACAAATACTAATCCTTCGCCTCAAATCCCTATTGAATATTAACCTTCAATTACTATATTTCATCCTATAGTACAGATTTCAGGTATTCTTGAAAATTTGAATTATGGGGAGAAAACAATAGTATTTATTATGAAGGTTCATTTAGAAAACCCCATGCCTCGGAAATTTCCTGTGGTCTAAATGGTGATGAATCTGTGACACACTTCTTTGTGATAAAATTAAAATGATGAAGTACCTTGAAATGTCATATGCATAAGAGTGATAATTATCTCAGAAAGCTCTTACGCCGACCCTGATAGCTATTTGGCAATACATTGCAGAACATTTATCCTTCCTAATTCTCCAATATGTGAACATATAAAAACCACAAAACATACAATAACATCACATACCATCAGAATTCTTCATAATTGCTACAAAAGAAAGAAATTGAATCTGTTAGAATGTTTGGAAATCAATAAGTTCTGTAAAAACTCAAGTGAAATAACTCTTAATAGCCATCTGAAGAATTAATACCATTCTACTACTTGTAAATAATTTTCCAAATTCAACGAAACCTCACAATTGATATTTTGGGCGTCAAAATAATTTTTGGTTCGGTTTTTATTTTTCAATCTAGGGTGCTATGAATATTGCCAAAATACCTTAATCGATCAAAGAAACACTTTAAAAAAGCAACTGACGTCAAATTTTCAGATTTGCTCTGTCCAGGCCAGATTGATGTTCTTCAAAATCATTTTTGAATTAAAAATTCATTTTTTCAAATGGCACCATATTGGTACCGAGGTACCATTAGGAGCTTGATACTATGGGTAAACAACTTCTGTAAACACTTTTTGTAAAAATGCAAACAAATTATGATAATGTAAAAACTTTCATTTATTTTATTTTAATTCGTATAAGTGTAGGTTAAGTTAAGTAGGCTAATGGAGATCTTCAAATACCCTATATATTTTAGCATATGCGGATTGCAGATAATTTACCAAATTCAACCATACCTCACAATGAATAATTCAGGAATCAGAATTATTTTTGAGGAGATTTTTATTTCTCGAACAAAGCAGGCTATGAAAACAAACGACTTTGACGTTTTCAATATAAAAGATATTCAGATAGTAGAGTTTGCTTCGGTTGATTTCACTTGAATTTAGTTACTAAAGCGTTTTTATTTTTTAAAATGCCATACAAATGGAATGAGAAAGTGTATATGCTACTTATTTATGGGGAATGCCAAAAGAAAGCATTAGCTGCTGTCAATTTGTATGCCGAAAGATACCCTCATCGACAATGCCCCGCAAGAAATTATTTTAGTCGCCTGGTGGATCAATTTAGAAAATTATTTGTAATCCGAATATGCTAAAATATACAGGGCGTTCTTAGATCTCCATTAGCCTACTGGATTTACCTACACGAATTGAAATAAAATAAATGAAATTCTTTACATTATCATAATTTGTTTGCATTTTTACAAAAAGTGTTTACAGAAGTTGTTTACCCATAGTATCAAGCTTCTAATTGTACCTCGGTACCAATATTGTGTCATTTGAAAAAATGGAGATTTAATCGAAAAATGATTTTGGAGAATATTAATCTGGCCTGGACAGAGCAAATCTGAAATTTTGACGTAGGTTGCTTTTTTAGTGTTGCAAAATATCAATTGTGAGATATGGTTGAACTTGGAAAATTATTTGAAAACCAAATATGCAAAAATATACAGGGTATTCCATTTAAAAATCTTCATTAGAGGTCATTTCCAGCGACACCGGAAGAGGAAAAAAATGTTTCAGATGTCAAAAGGTGGCCTGTCATAAACTTGATCGAATCACAAAATTTCAATAAAATACTTGCAGAAATATAGAAATGAGAGGGGTGTACCATGATCTTGTGTCACCCGGTATATGTATACAGGTACAATTGGCGCCTTCCAAAGAAACGACACAGGAAAGAATCAGAGCCACCAGGAAACAAATTAAATTACCAAAAATCAAGTTAAAACCAGAAACAACAAATAAACAGAAATAGAACAAATACAACAGAAGGTCTTACATAAAACATTTT
The DNA here is from genome assembly GCA_013387265.2 of Cryptolaemus montrouzieri. NCBI lineage: Eukaryota > Metazoa > Arthropoda > Insecta > Coleoptera > Coccinellidae > Cryptolaemus > Cryptolaemus montrouzieri. The sequence goes on from JABFTP020000103.1 coordinate 68,418,397, forward strand.
CAGAGTCAAAATATCAATTATTAATCTATAATTTCAAGCAGAATCCAACTGAGATAAAACTTAACAATAAGATCAATACATACAAGCTACTGCATGTAGATGTATCCGAAAAATCTAATAATCCATTATTACTATCGATTCATCCACGCGGTAAAAGTAGTGATGACCCTCGTAGATGAAGACGTCGTAAAGAGCTTCCGAAGTTTCCATGCCAAATACACTCGGGGGACCCTTCCAGCAATTTTACAACAAATTGTGATCGTTTGTTAAAACTCGTGGAACGTTTTATTGTCGGCGGGTCTTTGTCTGAAGGGGTCTGCGGTTTATGTCTCCAATAATTTACATACCGTGCTGTTCTGTGGTGGTTACAGGAATCGAGAGGCAGGGAATACTTGAAGAAACGAATGATGATTCAAGATGTGATATGCATGAATGCTTCATCATATTCAACGTTTGACAATTGTTAGGGTTGGAAAGGGCGCCACAAATAAGAGGAAGAGCCTTATGACTCGATCAGTGGATGGTATTCGCCCAACATTTTTATTTTCTATTATCGGATATTTTTCTGGAAACTGGGGAAATAAAATTGATTGGTAAGCCTAAAATATAAAACTATTTATATTTCGATCTAGTAGGCGCATCATGAACTTAGGAACTTTCGATTATTTTAAGGTATTATATATGATACAGGGTGATTCACGAAATACTGTACATAGAAAAACTGTAGATAGAGTTCACCTAGAGGAGTCCGAATCGAATCCCAAAAACAAGGTAAGGCTCTCTCCTCGATATACGAGCTGTTTTTTGTATTTGGGCCGAATATTCTAAACACCATAATTCTTGAACGCATAAATCATTTCACCCGAAATTTCGTGCGGCGAGGCAGAATATTCCGAGTAAATATCATCAAAATGGCATCAAGTTATTCAAACTGTGGGATCCTAAAGGACTTATATATAAAATATCAGTATACTCTGGGCAGGATATGAGAAACATACAGAGGAATGAGGTTTTGCCACTTTAGATCTAGTCAAAGATTTTCTGAACGAATGTAGAACTTGCATTGCCGATAACTATTATACTTCCATTCCAATGGCACGAATGCTACTGGAAGCAGAAACCTATTTTTTGGTACTTTGAGAAAAAACGGGAAAGGGTTACCAAATGAAATCACGAGGGCTCATTTGAAAAAGGGTGAGATAATGGGAGTTGAAAACATTTAGGTCATCATCATCATCATCATCATCAAGCAGCTCGTTCTGTCCACTGCTGGACATAAGCCTCGCGTAAACTATGCCACATCCTTCTGTTCTGTGCCGTCTGTATCCTATTCGTCTGGATGCGTTTTATATCGTCAGACCACCTTGTTGGGGGACGTCCTATACTTCTTTTTGCTTCGTGTCTTGGTCGCCATTCTAGAATTTTCTTGGTCTATCTTCCGTCGGTGGTTCTTGCCAGATGTCCGGCCCATTTCCACTTAAGTGTGGCGATCCTACTAATAGCATACTCAACCCCACTTTGCATGATTATGTCATTTGATATTCGGTCTCTAAGGTATAATCCGAGCATGCATCTCTCCATGGCAAGCTGGGCCACTCAAACTTTATTGGACGATTTCTTGGTCAGAGTTAAAGTTTCCGCGGCGTAAGTCATGACAGGCAACACGCACTGGTTGTAAACTTTTCGTTTCAAACAAATTGGGATATCTGATTTCAAGATATTGCTCAGTTTACCAAACGCTGCCCAAGTAAGGCCAATTCTTCTAAAGATTTCACAGGTTTGGTTGTCTCGACTTCTTTTGATTTCATGTCCAAGATATTTGTAGGCTTGGACTTGTTCAATTTCAGCATCACCTATCTGAATATTTCCACTTGCAACGAGATTGGTCGTATATTGTGTTTTAGACGCGTTCAGCTTCAGTCCAACCCTTCCAGAAGCTTGTTTGAGCCTTTCAAGCATTTCTTTTGCATCTCCTATGTTGTCGGACATGAGGACGATGTCGTCGGCAAACCTAAGGTGGTTCAGGTATTATTAATATTTATACCCATATTTTCCCAGTCTATCCTTTTGCACATATACTCGAGTAGGGTTATAAAGAGTTTTGGCGAAATCGGATCTCCCTGTCGTACGCCCCTCTGTATTTCGAATGTTTCTGTTTTTGCGTGAAGTTTCACACAAGCTGTGGCATGATCATATGTGTACTTTATCTGTGCCATGGTCTATGCGACACTCAGCTAGAGCCTCTAACATTTTACATTGGTTTATGGTATCGAATGACTTTTCATAATCTACAAAGATGAGAACCAGGGGTTTATTGTATTCGAGGCATTTTTCTATTAAGGTTTTAATAGTTTGTAGATGATCATTCGTACCAAATTCGTTCCGGAAACCAGCCTGCTCGTAGGGCTGGTAGAAGTCAAGCTTGACTGTCAACCTTTCTGTAATAATTTTCATATAGAGTTTGTTTATGTCCGGTAAAAGGCTGATGGGTCTATAGTTGTTAAGGTCAGTGATGTTTTCCTTTTTGTGCATTATCACCACCACGGCGTTGTTCCATTGGGTTGGAGTTACACCCTCCGTTAGGCATGCATTGAACAACTTCTGGATCTCTCGCAGCAGAGTCCCTCCTCCTGCTTTCAGAGATTCTACCACAACCTCATCATCACCAGATGCTTTATTATTTTTCATCTCTGCTAATATCTCATCTATTGTTATATCTGGTATATCTTCTGACCCAACGTTTAGTATTTTAGGTAAAGGGTTTTCTTCTGTTTGGTTTTCTCTTAGTCGATAGAGCTCTTGGTAGAAACCTTTGGTCATTTCAAGGATTTCATCTTTATTCGTTGTTACGTTCCCTTCCTTGTTCGCCAACTGCCAAATATTTTTCTTTCCTGGACCCAATCTTCGTCTTAGTACTTTCAAACTCCTGTTCTCCTCGATCACTCTCGTAATCATCTCTGTATTGTAGTTCGTGTGTCTCATCTGATAGCTTTCGAAAAATCTTTGTTCAGTTGTTTTAATTCGCCTGTATTTGTTGTTTGTTTATTTTTAAGTTGTCTTCTCCTTTCCATAAGTGTCTTTGTTGTCTGACTTAATTTTCCCTTGTCTCTCGATGTTTTGGAACTACAATCTTTGTCGGCATTTTTAATGATCTCAGTTAGTTGTTGGTTTTGTTCGTCAACAGTTTTATATGTTTCGTTTTCTAGGTTTTCCAGGTTTGTTTCTATCAGCTTTTGGAATTTGTTGATATCGTTAGGAGATGTCCATTTCATGTGGTTTGTCTTATTCATCATTCTTGATCTTGCTGTCTTAGTATTTATCACTACTTTTGCTCTGATCAATCTATGGTCGCTTCCTATAGAGCAACTATTCAAAACGGTAACATCATGGACTATTTCTTTTTTGTTGGCTATTATGAAATCTATTTCGTTTTTGGTCATACCATTGGGGCTTTGCCAAGTCCGTTTGCGTTGGAATTTCTTTTGGAAAAAGGTGTTCATCACATAAAGTTGATGCTGCTGCAAGAAATTTAGGAGAACATTGCCCCTTTCATTTCTTCTGCCGATCCCATGGTTTCCAATCGGTGTCTCTGAAGGGTCTTCACTGCGTCCGACTTTTGCATTGAAATCTCCCATCACAATCGTAAACTGTGTTGCTGCTTTCTGATGCATAGCTATGGAGAGATCTTCATAGAAGGTTTCAAGCTCTTCGTCAGTATGGACCGTTATTGAGGCGTAGGCTTGTATAATTTTAAGGCAATATCTTTTGTTTAGTCTAAGTATCAGATAAATGACTCTCTCGCTGATACTGTCCACTTGTACAATGTTTTGAGAGTGTCTTTTGTGGATAAGGAAGCCAACTCCGCCATCTGAAGAGTTTTCTTGTCCCTTGAAGTGGAACACGTGACCCGCCTCCAGAGTTAATTGACTTTCTCCTCTTCTTCTGATTTCACTGAGTCCTATTATGTCCCAACGTACGTGGGTAAGTTCTTCCTCAAGTTCAAGCAATTTATGTTCCGTTTATAATGTTCTCGTATTGTCGTATTGTCCCCGGCGACTCGAATGCTCCTGGCTAGGGTAGCAGCCAGTCAAGACAGCGAGTAGAGGGTGCTAAGAATATCCGGGTTGGATCAGGCTACCAACGGAGACGGACACTGCAAATAGCTACTTACAATACGAGAACAATAGTTAGGTCATGGCTATTGATAAATGTAAGGACATAATGGATGAAGTACCTAAAAAATGACATACACAGACAAAATGATATAGGCATTTCAAACTCTGCGCCGGAGCTGGTTAGGCTCCTTCAAGGAGAGATATTTTTCATTCTACGGAAGGTTGAATATTGTTCCTTGAATAAAAATTCTTCAATGTGTCTACACATTGCGATAATCTCGCAAGTAGTAATGTTTCAGTGATTTTGTGTATGTTTGTTTGACATTCAGATAGGAGTGAGGAGCGTCGGTCCTTCGACAGACCGCTTCCTAGCTGACACGGTGTGTAGCGTTGCGCTGAATTGTCTAACTAGTAAGGCTGCTTGAAGTTTTCCTGTTTATCTACTCTTTATTATCACGGTTTCCCGGTGGCAATGGTGAAGTGGCTTCTGTCTCGTTTCGTTGGAGGGCGCAGTACTATTTACATGTTTACTAGCGCTCCAACGAATTAAGATGAGTAGGTGGAAGTTAGCCCGATGTTTTGAATGGGTATACAATGCTGATGAGGTCAAATGAGACCGAAACTGCTGTTCATCGTTCCTATTCATGACATATGAACGTGCTGTACCACTGCTGTCTGGCCCCGGTTGGCGGTAATTATGAAGGGTGGATTGGACTGATATTTAACATTCTACGGAAGGTTGAATATTATTGCTCGAATGAAAAGTCTTCAAATATGAATGTGCTGTGATTCATTAATGAAAAATTATAACTCAGAAGAAAACTGGATGTTATTTTGTACGTATATCCTCTCACGAACAAACACAATTTGGAACTGGAAAGTAAGTACAGGAGAATGTAACAGAAAGGCCTAGAAACGATTGAAGTAACTGCTATAGTATATTTGGTAAGGATGGAATTTATGTATCAGACCAAATGGTCAGTTATTCTTCACCATCAACCAAAACTGTCCGTTAGTATCATAAAATAGCTTCGACTTCTGAACATTGCTCTTCTGAATTCCCATCTGATTTACAAACATTTCAAAAATTTCAAATTTGAAATTTTCGAATTCAGGGAAATTTATGATCGTGAGTTTACAGGAGGTAACGGAGAAGTTAGGAAAAACAACGTTGGCAAACATGAGTTGGTGCAAACCGTTAAACGACTATAGACAATTAGAACAAATTGCTCAGAAGTGTATCTCGTTAGGAGAAAAAAATTTATCAAGGTCGAACAACAGCCTATAAGATGTCCAAATTGGTGCTAATAAGTTGCTGTGTTTGTAAGAATCCTATGTGTATATTATTTCGCAAAGCATAACTGAATATTATGTCCTAATTAATTTTCTCTATGTATTCCCCGGGAAGCACATAGCACTCAGCGAAATGTATACAGGGTGTTACATAATAATATGTCACTTGAGGGGGTAAATTTACGTGCAAATTTAACAAAAAAAGTTCATATAAACGAAGGTCCGCAAAAGCTTCATGACGGAGCTACAGTGTGTTGAGATTTCGGGAAAATATATTATTTTTCTTCAAAACTCCTGCAGTTTTCGAGATATTCAGCCCCTTGTCTTCTATTGCACTTTCAAATTTTTTGCAGTACGCCACTGATCAGAGCACAATCACTTTCTCGTGATTTTCCTTCAACTTAAAAACTTTTTTGACACTTGTCATTTTTACGTATCTCCGACCGTTCTCGAGCAGAAAATTATTAAACGATTTTATGCATTTCCTGAATTGAAAACAATTCTAATTAAAGAAATGACGAGTAGGCTTTGATTTTTTCATTCATTTATTAATTTGGACAGTTGCTAAAAATGAACCAGTGTCTGCTCGAATTGTTTATTGAATTAACGATTAGTTTGAAGACTTTTGAAGTTATTGCTTTAAGAAAAAATGGCTAATTTTACTAACGCCGAATTGCCTGATATCCATTACATGTACAGTCTGGCTGACGGAAACACAACAGAAGATAGGCGATTATATCAGGTGCGCTTTCCAAATCGAGTAACACCAGGCAGGCGAACATTTTCAAATTTCCACAGAAGGTTGAGGGAAACTGGCACTTTTACTGCAAATAATCATTCAAAATGGTGCAACTCAAACTATGAAAACTCCAGATATTGAGGAAGCAGTTTTGAATTGTATTAATTTGTATCCTCATGTGAGTATAAGAAAAATTGGAAATCAGTTGAATATTCCACATGTTCTAGTTTGGAGGATCGCCACGACTTTTTATTGTACCCTTTTCATATTCAACTCGTCCAAACTCTATTTCCTCAAGATTTTTCTTCAAGACTGAATTTCTGCCCATGGTTCTTAGATAGAATGAAAGAAAATTTTGATAGTGAAATAATGTTCACAGGCGAAGCAAACGTTTCGAGAACTGCTATCACAAATTTTCACAATAATCAATATTGGCTAAGGAAAACCCTCATTTGATTGAAGAATCTCATCATCAAGAACAATTCTCACTAAATGTCTGGGTCGGAATAATTGGAAATTATTCGATTGGGCCATTTTACCTTTATTGCTCGAGGATGTGCAACTTTTGGTGAGAAACATAATGTGGTTCATGCATGACGGGGCACCAGCACATTTCAGTGGAGTAGCTAGGAAATTCTTGAAAAACTATATTCAACAATCGATGGATAGGTCGGAGTGGGCCAGAAACATGACCTCCAAGGTCCCCAGATTTAAATAGCTTAGACATTTTCTTATACGGACATCTTAAAAGTTTAGTTTATACCACCCCAGTGAACACTGTAGAATAATTAAGAAATCGAATAATAACCTTCCGTGACACGATAAGAAATCCCTCAGGAATATGTCAAAGAGTGCGTGATAATATGCGAAGGACAGAGGCCATTTTTGCAGATGGAGGACATTTCCAGCAATTTATTTAGTTTTTAATTGTTTTTTTTTAGTTTGATATTGAATAAGTATAAGTTGAGTCTCAGAAGACGAGCTATCAAAATGAAAGCGAATTTTGGGCATACCTATAGAGTATTTCTATTATTTTTTTTATTTAAAGAATGATATACAATTCAAATAATTCAAATTCAACAATTTCTCACTCGAAAACGGTTGTAAATACAAAACTGTCAAAAAAGTTGATTGAACGCTGATCAGTGGCGTACTGCAAAAAAGTTTGAAGGACAAAATAACACATGGCTCCGGAAAAGAAAACACCTTGTAGATTCTAGTTAAAATTTAGGACGTGTTATGATGGAGGCTGTAGAAATAAGCTGGTTTTCCAAATTCGGGCTGAATATCTCAGTAACTGCAGGAGTTTCGAAGAAAAAACAGTTTTTCCGGAAATTTCAACACCCTGTAGCTCCTAACGAAGCTTTTGCGGACCTATGTTTATATGAACTTTTTTTCTTGAAATTGCACGTATATTTACCCTCTAAAGTTGTGACATACTATTATGTAACACCCTGTATGCATGCGGAGTGTTTCACGGGTACTTCTCAATAGAATTCAAGAAAATATATCGACTTTTATCTGCAAACAGTTTGATGAATTATTTAGAAAAACTCCAGTGAGTGAGAAAGACCAACTTTTTCTTTGGCATCTTCCTAACACCTACGAATGAGTATGGTGGCAGTGCACATGTTCTGGAAGATTCTTCAAAAATTTAAAGAATATTGAACAAATATGACTTGACTTGAACTTTAGATTAAATTATGACAGCATATACTAGAGCTCTTGATGGATTATGCAGAGAATAAGTTAGGGAGTGGAAGCGGCAGGCACGTTTAACGTTTATAGTCTCCATGTTGGCTCCGTGCAAACCTAACTTCAGCTTGGTATCTGTGGTGATTCCAAATACTTAGTGTGGTCCCTCAGGTGAACTAAGGTTATTGAAGAGCAACAATTGAGGTGATGTATTTTTAATTCTATGATTGAATATACGAAGTTGGCTCTTGGTTGGGTTAGCTTCAAGTCTTCAATTGAGAAACCATTGGGAAGTCTTAGAAAGATGGCTTTGCAGTTGATCGATTGTGCTTGGTAGATTATTAGAATGGCCTGCTATTGCTGTGTCATCGGATATATTGTAGGATGAAGTTGTCAGAATTGAATGCCTCGGGATCTTCATGATACATGTCAGAACAGTAGAGGTCACATAATGTTGGAAATAATGGTGGTCTTTGAGGAAAACCTTGTAGAGGTGCAGATGAAGGAGACATCTGGCCATTAATTTCTACTTGAAGCTATCTATCTTCTTATATGCTGAGTAAAATGCATGTGATATAATCAGGACAATCTGATCCGAATCGAGATCTGCGAACAGATCTACTGTTGAGAAGTTTTTAGAAATATTTTGCGTGCAGGGGATAATCTTAGGCAAGCTATCTGAATTGTGGGTCATGAGAGAAGTAGGAGAGGTTACTTTGGTTATTGATATTGAAGTCACCTATAATATTATGAGGATAGCGAATATTACTACGTAGAAAATAACACTGTTCAAGATGGAAAAAGTTATTCAACGTTTAGCTTTCGCTCATCCTCAAATAAGTATGAGTTTAAAACTGAAATACAAAATTTCCTCTTATACAAGTACAGAGAAATGGGTTAACAGAACAGGTAAAATACATTGATTAACATTGCGTACTAATATATGATTGAAAACTACTTGAACATCCCAAATATCAGGGAATAACATAAATCAGCCAGGTCTTTAAGTAATATTTGATTTTTGTCTGTATTGTGTTTGGCTTTGAATATTTCTAAGGATCCGAGATTAATGAGTTTTATACCTTTTGTGCTTGGTAAATGATCTGTTGGTTGTCTATTGATGGAGAAATATGGTTGTTTTCTATACTATGTCGAGCCAGAGTTTTTCTCTGTTTTCTTTTTACGAAAATGAGAATCATGTTCCTTATATCTAGTTCTACCTGACTGTTTGACCAATATGAATTCCGTTACAATTGGGACCTGTTAGTTCATGAGCTCCTGAATTATCTTATGAGATATTTGAAAGTTTGGTTGTGGATTTGTAGGTTATTTTTCTTTACATTGGGGATTTGGATGTTATTAGCGATTCTTTCAGAAATTTAGCCGACATAGGTTGATAAAGAATACTGATGTGTGTGGTTCTTCTTCTGAGCGTGCCTATCCGTTCCGGATGTTGGCGATAAGCAAAGCAATTTGTACTTTGTTGACTGCTGTTCTAAACAGCCCTCTTGTAGACATAGAAAACCAAGTTCTGAGGTTTTTCATCCAGGAGATTCTGCGCCTTCCAGGCCCTCTCTTGCCTAAAACCTTTCCCTGTAGTATTAACTGGAGCAGACCATATCTTTTTTGATTCCTCATTATGTGTCCGAAATATTCTAATTTGCGTTGTTTAACGATGTTCATTATTTCGGTCTCTTTTTGTAGTGTTTCTAAGACTCTTTTGTTGGAAACACGATCCACCCAGGAAATTCTAAGAATTCGTCTGTATAGCCACATCTCAAAGGCTTCAAGTTTTTTTGTAGATGCTTCCGTCAGGGTCCAGGACTCGCACAGACCAGACATAACATTTGAGTAGTCTTAGTTTGGTATGTATATTAAGATCTCTACTCTTAAATAGGTTTCCCATTTCAACGAAAGTGGCTCTTGCTTTTTCTATGCGGCATTTTATTTCCACAGAGTGAGCCCATTGCTCATTAATCGTAGTGCCCAAATATGTGTAATTAGTTACTCTTTCAATTTGTTGATTATTAATTACTAGTTGGTCAGGAGGTGTATTTTGTTTGCTAATTACCATGAATTTGGTCTTCTTGATGTTAAGAGACAATCCGTACTCAGAGCTAGCTTTAAAGACACGATTCATCAATTCTTGAAGACCTTCGAGAGAATCAGCGAACACAACAGTATCGTCCGCGTAACGTATATTGTTCAATCTCTGTCCATTAACCAACACTCCAGCATCCACATTTTCCAGTGCTGTGTTAAATATGTGTTCTGAGTACAGGTTGAACAAAGTGGGGGATAAGACGCAGCCCTGTCTAACACCGCGTCTTATATTTACATCTTCTGAGTAATCACCATCGACTCTAATATTTGCTGTTTGATGCCAATACAGATTTATTATAAGACGCAAATCTTTCTCGTCGATGCCGATTGTTCTTAAAACCTCTATCATTTTATTGTGCTGGACCCTATCGAAGGCTTTTTGGTAGTCTATAAGACAGACGTATACATCACAACCAACATCCCTGCATCGCTGGAATAGGACCTGAATAGCAAATAAAGCCTCTCTAGTTCCTAGTGCATTTCTAAATCCGAATTGTGTGTCTGATATATGTTCCTTGCATTTATTATATATACGTTTGTGAATTATCTTCAGAAATAATTTGAGTAGGTGGCTCATGAGGCTGATTTGTCTATAGTCTTCGCATTGTTTTGCACTGGCTTTTTTAGGTATTGGAATAAATGTGGACTTTAGCCAGTCTCGAGGAATATCTCCGGTGTCGTAAATATGGTTAAATATATTTGTCAGCCATTTTATTCCGTCTCCGTCCAGCAATTTCAGGAACTCGGCATGAAGGTCATCCGGTCCTGGAGCCTTTCCATCCTTCATCTGTTCAATGGACTTGTGCACGTCGTCAGAGGTGATGGGTGGACCCGCGTCAGCGTTGATTACTGGTTCGTTATTTCTCTCATCTTGGAACAGAGTGCTGATATATGTGTGTGGTTATCAGAACTATTTTGAGGATAAATACTGTTATAGGCTTTTTGTGAACGTTTTTTCAGACACAAGTTTGACTATCCTCCAGAGAAAATAGCCTTTATATTTTGCGATAAATTTAACTATAATGTCCTCGTTAGAATTTGTAATGGAGAGGGGTAATGTGAAAGCTCTGTGACTCAAAGAATTGAAGGCAGCTAATTTATGTTGAATAGGATGAGAGGAATCAGAAGGAATGTAAATGTTCGTGTCGGTAGGTTTACGATATACCGGGTGATACATGATCATGGTACACTCCTCTCATTTCTATATTTCTGCAGGTAATTTATTGAAATTTTGTGATTCGATAAAGCTTATGACAGGTCACCTTTTGACCTTTGAAACAATTTTTTTCCACTTACGGCGTCGCGGGAAATTACTTCTAATGAAGATTTTTAAATGGAACACCCTGTATATTTTTGCATATTTGGTTTCCAAATAATTTTCCAAATTCAACCATATCTCACAATTGATATTTTTGGCTTCAAAATTATTTTTGGGTCGGTTTTAATTTTTCAGTTCAGGGTGCCATGATGATTGCCAATTTACCATAATTGATCAAAGCAACACTTAGAAAAAGCAACTGATCTCAAAATTTCAGATTTGCTCTGCTCAGGCCAGATTAATATTCTCCAAAATCATTTTTCGATTAAAACTCCATTTTTTCAAATGGCACCATATTGGTACCGAGATACCATTAGAAGCTTGATACAATACGTGAACAAATTCTGTAAACACTCTTTGTAAAAATTCAAACAAATTATGATAATGTAAAATTTTTCCTGACATTCGAAGGATCATTGAGAAATAAACACATTTACTTGTATTAAATCAAAACACTCAGCTTTATACCATAAGAAAACTCAATTTCCTTCTCTAAGAATCCAAAACAATAATAATGAATCCCAAAACAAGAAATATAATCTGATCCATAAGAATAAATCATGAGCAGACAAAAGAGAAAAATTTAAGAAAAATAAAAAATCATAAGAATTGTTCGAAATGTTGACGATTATTGTCTATGCACATTCGAATCCGCTCTTGCAAATTTCTAGTTACACTGGTCAATTGTTCAGGTGTTATACTGCTAATGGCTCGTCTGACTCTATCCTCTATATCTGCACGCGTAGTTGGCGCTGTTGCGTAGACAAAATTCTTTAAATAAACCCAAACGAAAAAGTCTAATGGAGTTAAATCAGGTGCTCTTGCGGGCCATCTTTGAGGACCATTTGTTTCAATCAAATTTCCTCCGAATCTCTCGCGCAGGTACTCTCAGACAATTCTTGCGTTGTAGGGGAAGGGGGGTGCACCATCCTGTTGATAAAACATTACCCTCTCAATCGCCAACGGTAGATTTTCCAAATATGGCTCAATCTCATTCTGAATAAATTGTAAGTATCTAGCGCTAGTCAACAGACCATCAAAAATCACGGGACCAATTATTCTGGTACCAATCTCACCTAACAAATCATTAAAACCGAATTGTTCTCGAAAATTACCCTGGTTGAATAAATGTTGATTCTCCTGAGATCAATATCTTGTGTTTTATCTGTTGAATAACCCTAAATAAGTAAACCTTGCTTCATCTATAAACAAGATTATTTGTAGGAAATTATTGTGTGGTTGCACATTATTTTGCATCATCCAATTGCAGTATTCCATCCTCGTTGCATAATCACCTTCATAAAAATTCGGATGCAATAGATAGTTGTATGATTTATAATTATACTTCTTCGAAATTCGACGAACGCTTTCACCACTTATATCCAGCTCAAACGCAACTTGCCTTGTGGAAATGGTTTTATAAATTTCCACTCGCGCTAACACATTAATTTCAGAGTCTTATCCAATGTTGAACTTTTTTTCAGGATCATTATTCGGTTGTCTTCTAGATTGATTCTCCAGGCGACTGAAATAATTTCTTGCGGGACATTGTCGATGAGGGTATCTTTCGGCATACAAATTGACAGCAGCTACTGCATTCTTTCGGCATTCCCCGTAAATAAGTAGCATATCCACTTTCTCATTCCTTGTGTATGTTTGAGGCATTTTAAAAACTAATAACACTTCAGTGAACTAAATTCGAGTGAAATCGACCGATGCAAACTCTTCTATCCGGATAACTTTTATATTGGAAATGTCAAAGTCGTTTGTTTTCATAGCCTTCTATGTTCGAAAAATAAAAACCCCTTATAAATAATTCTGATTCCTGAATTATCCATTGTGAGGTATGGTTGAATTTGGAAAATTATTTGCAATCCACATATGCTAAAATATACAGAGTGTTTGAAGATCTCCATTAACCTACTGGATTAACTTACACGAACTGAAATAAAATTAATGGAAAGTTTTACATCATCATAATTTGTTAGCATTAAAAAAAGTGTTTACAGAATTTGTTTACCCATAGTAACCCATATCAAGCTTCTAATGGTACCTCGGTAACAATATGGTGCCATTTGAAAAAATGAATATTTAATTAAAAAATAATTTTGGAGAACATTAATCTGGCTTGGACATAGCAAATCTAAAATTTTGACGTCAGTTGCTTTCTCAAAGTGTTTCTTTGATCGATTAAGGTAAAGTGACAATATTCATGGCACCCTAGATTGCAAAATGAAAACCGAACCAAAAATAATTTTGACGCCCAAATTAACAATTGTGAGGTATAGTTTAATTTGGAAAACTATTTGCAAGCAAACTATGCAAAAATCTGCAGGGTAATCGGTTTGAAAATCTTCATTAAAGGTTATTTCCGGCAACACCGGAAGTGGAAAAAAATTGTTTCAAAAGTCAAAAGGTGGGCCTGTCAAAAGTTCGATCGAATCACAGAATTTCAATAAATTACCTGCAGAGAGGCTGAAGGACCCAAGGTCGATGGCCATTTGCGCAGTGCGCAATAAAAATAAAATTTATTATTATTATTACCTGCAGAAATATAGAAATAAGAGGGGTGTACCATGATCCTGTGTCACCCGGTATACATAGACTCTTAGCACACCGATGTCTAATGAACATTATCTCAGAGAATTTAATTTGATAAAAGAGATCGCAATACATAATGGTTATTAGCTTTATAACATATATATCCAATCAGTAAACTAACTTCGAGTGAAATCGACTGATGCAAACTCTACTATCCGGATAACTTTTATAGTGGAAAATATCCCCCAAAATATCAATTGTGAGGTATAGTCGAATTTGGAAAATTATTTGTAAGCCAACTTTCAAAAATATACAGGGTGTTCCGTTTAAAAATCTTCATTAAAGGTCATTTCCGGCGACACCGGAAGTGGAAAAAAATTGTTTCAAAAGTCAAAAGGTGGCCTATCATAAGTTTGATCGAATCACAAAATTTCAATAAATTACCTGCAGAAATATAGAAATAAGAGGGATGTACGATGATCCTGTGTCACTCCGTATATCGAAAGTAAGACGATAGTTAAATCTAAAATTAATTTGATTATTGATTTCTTTTCTAGTTTAAATTAAATTTTGGATAAATAATATTTACAAAATGTCTGATTGTCTGGAAGTAATATTTAAACACGTAAGAATATTGTCACACATCAATACTAAAATATTAAATTAGACCGTATAGCGGATTGAAAAATTATATGTTATTCTTGAAAATGTCTGCTAGGAGTGGTCTAAGGGGTAAACTCATTGCCAGACCTCTGGTTTTCTCTAAAATTATATTGTTAAATCGAAAATAATTCAGATTGAGGTATGAGTTCAATAAAAAAATGAAAACATACATACATAAAACATTGGAGACTAAGGGTATTCAGTACTAGTTATGTTCGAATACATGTCATCTACGGCAAGAGATATCAAGAAGGACTTTCGAAGAACAGAGATATCCTGCAGTTTATTTGTAAGTTCAAGTCAGTTTTTTATTGAGTACTTGGGTTACAGATATTTGAAAATATCGTTGAGTTCTTTTGACAGCCTGTATGTTGGGGAGCCAGTATATGAGACAACAGAACGATTAGGAGTTGTTCTATATGTTTTATTTATGAGTCCATAGAGTTTTAGTGCCGCTAGTTTCATTTTCGAAAAACACCCATTATAATGCTGTATTCAAAAACCATGTGTTTCATGAATATGGTTTCTTCTATACGTGATGTTGGATGTTTGCAAACAAGCAGGATATGAAATTTATAGTCTTGAATGGGCCAAGTGAAGTGAGTAGCTTCATTTAAGTCATTTATAACTGGTGAGTTTTCTGTGCCTCTCTTTAGAGCTGAATGTGCTTGAACGATACTTCCTCCTCTAACATTCGTGTTCACGATAATGCTGGGTTGAAAGATTATATCCCACTCCCTGTATTTGATACTTGAACTAATAGTTGTTTTAGTTTCCACCAAGAAGGTGGAGGTTTTGTTATGGCAAAAACCAGTGGTTTGCCTTCATTGTAGCTATCAGAACGTTAAGAGACGCCAGTTATTTTGATGCTTCTTCGATTTATTTTTCGAGAATCAGGAGAACAAATTGAATACAAGTTAAAAAACAAGTACTGTGTTTTAAGGAATTTTACTTAATAATTGCAATTCGTAACGCGTTTCACTACACCGTAGCTTCTTCAGACGAATGATTATGCAGAAAAATGTAAATGAGAATATAACTATAAATGTTTTTGAGTAATTAAAAGCTTATTGGTCGCCTCCTCCTAAGTGGTTATTTATGACAGGTATATCCAATGAAATTAAGGAATAGATTGCTCCCCGAAAAGATTCAATAGAGGTGAAGGGCTTAAATCGACTTGTTCATTGATGAGTCTACCTGAGTGTTTGTATTTATTTATTTCTAAAGTTTCCCAAAGATCTATCTTCCAATATTTATTATCTGTATGCAAAATTTCAAACTGTGGGTCGAAAGAATGATTATTTTTAAGAGATGATTCGCGTAATTTGAATCTGATTTTTATTTGAAAAACTGCGTTTATGTTCCGATATTCTAATATTAAAATTTCTATGTGTTCTACCAATGTAGAAATTATCACAGTCATTGCAATTCAATCTATAAACACCTGATTTATTGTTTTTATCTGGTTTGGTTTTATTATTTTTATATATTTGCCTAAATTATTATTAGTTTGGAAAGCTATGTTGAAATTATTGCTACTTAAGAATGATTTCAGTTTCTCACTTGTAATGCCAACGTAGGTTAAGGTGTTGAATTTTTGTTTCAATTTATCGACAGGGTAAACTTCATTCAATGCGATTTTACTTTGTTTTTATTTAAAATATTATTTATTAGTTTGGGATTGTAACCATTATTTTTGGCTATTTGTTTAATCAAATTTAGTTCTTTGTTGAAATTTTCTGGTGATAGCGGGATGTTAATCAATCTATGAATAAAACTATTGAATGCTGACATTTTATGTTGATATGGATGACACGACGAGTTATGAATTAGAATATCTGTATGTGACGGCTTATGGTAAATTGCGAAAACATGTTTTCCATTTTCATTCGAAATTGTTACGTCCAAGAAATTTATCGAATTATTGCTTTCTATTTCGGTTGTGAATGCAATTTTTGGATGTAATGAATTTATATGATTTTCGAAAATTTTCAACTGTCTATCTGTTCCTGTGAAGCAAATAATGATATCGTCTACATAGCGATACCAGTATAAACAATATTTACTGAGTGGATGATTATGAATTAATTTCTCTAAGTTATTCATGAAAATTTCTGCTAACAAAGGATTCAACGGATTGCTCATAATCAAGCCGTCTTCAATAGTATAATATTTGTAATTGAAATGGAAATAATTTTGATCTTAACAAATTTTTAATAATGAAAGAATATCTGATTTAATGATAGTATTGACATGATTCCTTTCTAATAATTCTTCAACTAAGTAATACGTATCTTTTGGAGGAATGTTGGGAAATAGATTCTTAACATCGAAAGAAATAAGTTTGGAATTAGGTGGTATAGTGGTATCTTTGATATTGGCAATAAGTTCGTATGAATTTTTGACCGAAAATTCAGATTTAAAATTTCAATGTTTTATTAGCAAGTCGTTGAGGAATTTTGAAAGTTTGAACGAAGGTGCCGTTACATAAGAAACAACAGGTCTAATAGGGTAATTAGGTTTATGAAGTTTTATCAACGAATTTAATTCGGGGGATTGTGGATTGGAGTTAATGAATTTATATTTTTCTTGGTCTGTAATTAATGATTTTGCTGTCGAAATTATGTTTTTAACCACTTTCTGAAATTTTGCGGTAGGATCCTTAGTTGATGTTATATAGTTTCCGGCTGTTAAGAATTCTTCAGTTTTAGAAATATAATCGGTTTTACTAATCGCAATGACGGTGTTACCTTTATCTGCTTTAGTGAATGCTAAATCGTTCTTGGTACTATTTTCACGAATTGTTTTATTATCTTATAATCGGAATTGCAATGAGGTGATAATTTCGAAAAGTCTTCTTTGATGATTTTTGCTGTTTGATGTTTGGCTAAAATATTATCTTTGGAGTTTTTGAGAATAATTTCGGAGTTTATGCCTAACTGTTCAAAATTAGTTTTATTATGTTTTGGATGTAAATTATGTCTGAATCCTTTTTCTAATAGATCTTTTTGTGGTTGTGTAAAATCGGTATCAGTTAAATTAGTGAATCTTTCAAAAAATTATGGTCTGAAAATTTATCAGTTGAAGGTTTGGGTGGAGAAATTTTGAATTTAAGTGAATTCAACTTTTCTGTTGTTGCTGAAACTTTTATGAATTAAAATTTTGACATCGTATCTGGATTCAGAGTCTAAAATATCAAACTCAACAGGGTGCAATCTAAACAATAATTCTGTATGGATTACCTTCAAATATATGTTTGCAACGTCCCTCCTGTTGTACTGGATCTTCATATCCTCTTTGAGCCATATATGTTTTCGGGGAGCAATCTATTCCTTAATTTTATTGGATATACCTGTCATAAATAACCACTTAGGAGGAGGCGACCAATAAGCTTTTAATTACTCAAGAACATTTATAGTTATATTCTCATTTACATTTTTCTGCATAATCATTCGTCTGAAGAAGCTACGGTGTAGTGAAACGCGTTACGAATCGCAATTATTAAGTAAAATTCCTTAAAACACAGTACTTGTTTTTTATTATTGATAATGGAATTTTACCAAGCAAAAGCCTCCCAAATTCAAATGAATACAAGTTCTTAAGAAAACCTAATACTAATTCATTGCAATCACAGAAATAAATGAAATAACCATATCAGTATCAATTCAGATTAGATTCTTCTTTTTCGTCGAACCTCGTAAGTTTTGGAAGCGGACCCATAAATTGTCATTGTAGGAACCCTCTTTATGTACTCTTATACGAGTTCTGCACTATGCCAATTTTTGGGAAATTCTGCCTGAATAGAGCTTCCAGTTTGCAGCATTCTCATTGAAAAATTCATTTCATTTCAATTTCAATGGCATAAAACGGAACACTTTATAGCCTAAAGGAGGATTAAGTTCAGAATGAAACCATTGAAGGCTGAAAAACGTGCTCGACGTTGATTCTGACGTGATTACCTATTCATAATGTTGTTTGTGCAACAAAACATTGAAAAGTGAGTTCTGATTGGAAGATTTGAAGTAAAAGATTTTGATTCAGAGAGAAAATTTCTGAAATTAATTAGGCAGCTTTTCTTAGATGAGTGATTTTCTCGTTTCCATTCATTCTTTTGTTTCTATTGAATACTTAAATTGCTTCGTCGATAAAAATCGATTGTTTTTCTAACTTGTCAATCGAAACCTCAGTAGAACATTGGGAAACCATAAATGTTGTTTTGTTCCTTGATGAAGGAAACTAATTATGTTTCTTTTAAGGGTACGAGAGTGGTTCAAAATTATATTGCATGATTATATCACGGATGAGTCTAAAATTTCAAAAGTAGATGAAAATTCAAACGAGAAAATTATTGAAGCCCTAAATTGAATAATTTATAATAAATTAGCAATTCCGATTATACCGAGGCTTGGTATAATCGATGTGAATAGCAGGATTTTCAGTAGTTAGCCCATTCTTTGAGTATTTTCAACTATTTCAATTCTAAAAGAACCTTTCAGTCATTATTAGAGTGAAAATTATTTTTGTTCATTTATGTATCCAATAATTCTGAGAAATATGTTGATTGCAATTAAACACTTAATTTCCCAAGTCACCAATTATTCCAATCAATAGGTGTGAAAGTTCCAAAAAATTCTTAACCGAATACAAAAAAAATCGGAAAAAAAAAATTAAATAAATTGTGTTTCTCAGACGAAAGCTCGAAGAGAAAGATGTTAAATCAAAAGGTTGTAGGTATGAAATACTGAGTAACAAAATTGCACTTTTCGTCTGATGAATGACTTGTGTCACTTGATGTTTACTAATTCGACGTCACTGATACTAAAAACACCCTCATTCGTTTCCTACCATCTCTTGTTTAAGAGTTAAGGCTTTTATCGAGAAAACCCTCAATTACTGTAATCATTTGCTGTTAATTAAGAAATTATTGATTCAACTTGCTTATTTTGATATGTCATCGTCAATAAAATTTGTGTGATTGATTCAGATCATTTTTGTTTTATTTTCGGAGAGTACATATTCAAAGAATACCATTCAAATATGACAGAGCTTATGAGTGAAGCTTCTGCTGGAAATGCGTGATAAGCTTGAAAAGGTTTATGAAACGTGCGCTGAGTTTCTACTATTTTGGACAAATAAGAACAACCTGTAAACTACCACGAGTACTGCTATTTTTGTTGGGTGCACATAACTGGCATAACTGAAAAAATCAAGCCTATCGAGCTGATAGTAGTGAAAGTGACTCAGAACGTTACCTAAAATCTCTGAAATTGTTGGATTAAGATGATTTAAATCACCTGTTCAGATATCTGGAACTGTCAAAGTCTGATTCAGAAATCCTGGTTTCTAAGCTGAAAGAAAGGAACTTAGTAACAAAAGGAACTCTTATTACTAATGTAATCATGTAAGGTGGCAGGCGGCCTCACCCACGTCGTCTGGTGTGATACCACCACATCTAGCTATAGGTCTCGTAAATTGGCACCTGTGTGACTTAATTTCGGGATCTAGCGTATGGTCCGGTTTTCAGGGTGGCAACGAGGCATGATGACAGAATCATCCGGAGTTAAAATAGTCTTCCATACGGATCTCCGGGGGGGACTACCTCGAGGGGTTCATTATGAGGGTAAGTCGAGCACTCCTCTGGCGAATTCACTAATTCATTCACGTTCTAGAAGAGGAAGCAAAATCTTCATAGAGTTCTGCAATATCAGAGGACTGGAGCACAAGAACGTGAATGTTTTTGCAATCCACCAGCTTCTGCAAAACGCTCAACCCCATTTGCTGGACCTAACCGAAACCTAAATAAGTCAAACAACCGACACAATGTATTTACGTTCTGATAGGTATGAGCTACATAAGAGATTTAGGTTTAAAGTGGAATTCTGTGTTTTTGTCAGATCGGATGTTGCATACCAAAGAGAGGATACGATGGAGAACGACGCTTACGACCTTGCGTGGTTTTAAATCTGTTTGGAGGATAAAACACTGTTCTTATGCTGTCTATATCGCTCGATATTCACTTCTCTAGACTGTTTCAGTATTTATGTGTTGAGGTGGATTGGATTCAGGCACATCATCCGGCAGCTGAGGTCATTACACTGGGTGACTTCAACTTTCATAACACCAACTGGCTCCGCTACTGCAATAGAACAGATGAAGTGGGACGACAGGCTGAAACTTTCGCAATCAGAGATAATCTAATGCAGCTAGTTGACGAACCGACAAAAATACCTGATCACCCAACCGACTTCTCGAACACACAGATGATTTGAGTTTGGAGGTCTCAGAATCACTAGGCAACTCAAACCAAAACCTTATATCTGCTGTTGGAACCATTGTGCTGCTGCTAAACCAAGAACCTAAACCACCCAGACGCATTTGGCACCATAACCATGTTAACTGGGATGAGCTGCGTTAATTCTTTTCGTGATTTCCATTCAGTATTCTTTGCTTTTCAGATCCTGACACCTATATATTTAGAATAGATTTTATCTTTTGAGTGAGGGCTGCCTAGCAGCACGGCCACTGCGACCTTGTGACCTATTATGGCACACTCTGTCCTATATTTCATCCACGAGCTCCATCCTTCTCGTAAAGGATACGAGTTTCTTGGGTAAGAGATTAATATGCTCAGTCTGCTTCAGTTTGCAAGATCCAAGTTCTTCCATCCTGACCCTGTCCCCAGCTGGGCACTCACACATAACATGTTCCATTGATTCTATATCTTCTTCACATAGCCTACATGAAAGATCCTCAACCAATCCTAATTTATTAAGGTGTTTCCTGAGGCGGCAGTGCCAGTTAATATGGCAGTTAAAACTCCCAGTTCCAACCTGGAGAGTTTGAGCCAGACCTTGGCTTTTGTAGTGGAAGATCCACTGATGGCACGTCGAGCGTGTCAAAGACCTGGGGGGCTCATTCAATTCTCACGTACACTCGAGTCCAGCCATCGGTTGTTTTCCATCCTTGAAGTTTCCAGAGGGATTCCGAGCTTAGGCTCCAGTCCTATGAACTCCAGGTTAGTTCCTCGAGCGGCCAATGCCCACCAAGACGGATCGACTGTTCCTTGGCGGTACCTCCACGGTTGACACCAGCTCCAACACCTTTTTCAGTTTTTGAGCCATCCGCCTACCAACAGAGACCCTCAAGTAGATAAACCTTGGAGCTGATCAATCCCTGTCTATCGGGATTGATGATCTTGAATGGCCTCTCCATGTTGATTTTAGGTGTGGCTATGTCTGACCTCATACTCAGCACTTCATCGTCCTCGATTCCAGACTGTAATGCGCCAGGCACAAATCCGAAGTTACCCGCTTCATTACCATAGACTGTTTCAGTATCTAGGTGATAAGGTGGATTGGATTCAGACACAACATCCGGCAGCGTAGGTCATTGTACTGGGTGACTTCAACTTTCACAACACCAACTGGATTCGCCACCCAAATGGAACAGACGAAGCGGGAAGATAGGCTGAAACTTTCGCAAACAGCCATAATTTAACGCAGCTAGTTGAAGAACCGAGAAAATTACCTGATCACCTAACCGACTTCCAGAACACCTTGGATCTTTTCTTGATTTCAGATCCAGAAGATTTTGGAGTTTAGGTCTCAGCACCGCTAGGCAACTAAGACCACAACCTTATATCTGGTACTGGAACCATTGTGCTGCTGCTTAACCAAGAACCTAAGCCACCCAGACGATTTGGCACTATAACCATGCTAACTTGAATGAGCTGCGTGAATTATTTTCGTGCTTTCTATTTAGTGAACAACCTCACGGAAAATTCTTAGGCAAATGAGATAGGTTTACCTGTAGTGGTACCGTATCTCCAAACAATGGGTAAAAATCCACTCTTCCAACAAGATAATGCCCCTCCTCATCGTGCAAGAGTTGTCTTGAAGGTTCTTGAAGAGAATGATATCGATCTTCTACCGTGGTCATTCCACTCCCCAGATCTGAATCCCATCGAGCATGTGTGGGACACCCTAAAAAGAAATCTCCTGCGTCAAAACGTCTTCCATCATGAACAGGAGCTTCGATTAGCAGTTCAGGGGTGTTGGAATGACTTAGGCCAAAATGTAATAGACAATTTAATATTGAGCATGCCGCGACGATGCCAATGTGTCATTAATAACAGAGGTGCACCTTTAGGGGTACTGAAAAATATAAGTGCTTCCATATCGTTTCGAAAATATTAGTTCAGAATTTTTTTTTGTGTTTTACCAAATTTCATTTTCAAATTTCAATTTTTGTTTATAATAGGTGGTTTGGAGGAGTCAAATATCATTTTGTTTTCTTGGGAATACATTATATACAATACATCTTAACAAAAACCGAAAGATTTCTATAAATTCGAATCATCAAATTCATATTTTAAAGATATTGGTGAGTGTTCCTTAGACTTTTTGAGGTGTTTAGATATAGTTGTTTCATAAATGGTCTTAATTTTCTATTCTACGTCTTCAACGTACTAGACTAAAATATGTCAAAAACAAAGTGGACTGGTCAAAATGATTTACGCTATATTAAATGTACTAGCTACTGAACTTGGGTTACAAGAGCTATTTCTCTATTGAAACTCTATGAAAACAGTAATTATTCTTTCAGTGGATATAATAACATTTGTTCACAACGTGAACATCGTAAGCATACTTTTATTCTTTTACAGCTTGACAAATAGGTTTCGAAAATTTTACTATAGTCGGGACGTACTATCCAATACAATTGAGTTCATGTAAACTGTCACTGTAGCCCAAAACGTCACTTTGTTGTACAAAATCTCATCTTTACAAGTTGTGAATTCATGAACGTCAATATATAAATCAATAGGTTGGTTTGCGATAACAAAATCATAAAATTCAGTTGTTCATATATTTCTCTTCATACCTCATACACCTAAATGAAACATATTATTCTCCTCCATGCTTGTAGCTTCCACGATTATTCCTGAATCAGCAGCGTTAGTCATAACAGCACCAATTAAACACTGTGAAATTGTAATCTGTGCAGCCAATATTTCAAAAATGTGTTCTGTGTATAAATTGAATGTCGTATTTCTTTTTCGAATAACAAAACGTGACAGATTAGTTAGAATTATAAATGACGTTTCCAATAACCCAAACGACCCAAATGACATACACAATCACATTCTGTCATTTTTTTCTCTGAAATTTTACCAATTTGTAGGCAAAGTATTGATTTATAGAGTAATATGTTGAACGGATATCATCGACAAACAGAAAAAATTGTTCCTCGTGGTTGATATTTCTATTTTGATTCACGGAGCCTCAAGAGCTAAATGACCTCGACCTTGAGTGGTGTATGCATTCAGATCATGCATCCAGTTATCTTCGTCTAACTGATGAATCTCTTGATGAAGCCTATGGAATTTTTTCATCATTTCCCTTTGTGCCCACTGGGCCTGCATACTGATTTGAATCCCTGGGTTCAGGACTCAAATACGATAAGTTTTACTGTTTCGTTCACCATGTAACATCATCCACCTAGTTGGCTATCCTGCTGAATTCCGAATCTTTGTAAGTAGTAACGCATGTGGAGGTCGCCTGTAAGAACATTTCACCTCGTTTCTCTTCTATTCAGTTAGAGCAGGTTTTTTAACGTCAAGAAATCCTTAGGTCTTGGTGACGTCAATCTTGAGCAGTCTCTCGCCACTACCAGTATCAGAAATACTCGCATGTTGTCTATTTTCTCTGGTGCTTTCCTTTGCTACACTTACTCCATTAAGTGTTCTGAACACCTGACTTGGTCATTCTCATAGAATAACAGTATCCACTTTTTCTCTACGAAGTGAGCTTTTCAGAAAGCCTTATTTCTCTTCACACTTTTTAAATATCACTGATCGTACAACTTTAAGTTCAATCGGTCAAATATTTACTCGTCACCTTGCTTTCGCTTCAGTAGGAAATGCTAAAGAAAAGTTTCGGTATTTTAAACCCAATTCTGGTCTGCTCATCAACTATCAGAATAATTCGAGTGATCTGGACCCCACGCAAAAGTGACCCTGTTTTTCCAAGCCGGAAGGTTATGCATGAAATTCCGCTCTTTCCTAGAAGTTTTTATTTTCATCGAGAATTGAATCAAATATAAAATTCATCATCCATTCAGACTTGAGAACTCTTCATCTCCTGGCCTGGACGGAATAACAACAATTCTCCTTAAAAAGAATGCTGATGTCTTGTGTTACCCCCTGTCTGAGATAATGACCTCTTCCTTCGAAAATTCTGTTTACCGACTTCATAGAAAACCGCTACAATTACACCTGTTTTTAAAAAGGGAGATGAATTGAATCTCCTCAATTACCGTCCAATAAGTCTCTTGTCTATACCATCGAAGATAATGGAATCTATCATTGCGGACGAAATAACTCTTTTTCTCAATCATCACCGAGTAATATCCCAAGAACAGCATGGGTTCGTCAAGGGAAAATCCTCCTTAACCAATCTAATTTCATGTATTAATGATTGGTCAAAGACTCTCGACTCGAAAGCACCTTAATTTGTGATTTATCTAGACTTTGCTAGAGCTTTCGATCGCACACTGCTAAGCAGACTTCTTCATAAACATGACCATTGTGGCGTCAGGAGTGAGATTCTCTTGTGGATTGGGGATTATATGACCAACAGAAGATTCGTTGTAAGGGTTGAAAGTACATTTTCGGAGGAGAGGGAGATAACCAGTGGCGTGCCGCAGGACTCAGTGCGTGGTCCCCTCCTTTTTGTTTTATATGTGAGTGATCTGAAATACCATATACAGAGTTAAAAAGCATTTTATGCCAATGACACAAAACTTTACGCCAACCCGTTTAACCAACATGCTGTTCTCCAATCAGACTTGAACTCTGTAGGCCGCTGGTGTGATGAATGGCTGCTTCCATTAAACACTTCGAAATGTGTTGTTTTGCATATGGGTAGGAACAACCCTCAGCTTGTTTATAAATTATATGACACGAGTCTGCAAACGGTATCTTCGCACGTTGATCTAGGAGTCATCGTCACTACTGATTTGTGTTGGTCGGACCATATAAATGTTGTGTGTAAACGCGCCAACTCATTGCTTCTTCTCATCAGTCGATCATTCACAGAGATTTCATTCAGGGCCTCCATCAAACTTTATGAAACCTATGTGCGTCCGTTGCTGGAGTACGCCGGTCCAACTTGGTGTTCTGTCTTGGTGCGCGATAAAGACCTTTTAGAAAAAGCGCAACGCCGGGCAACGCGATTATCGTGCGGTCGGATAAGACCGTCATATCCTGAACGACTTTGAGCCGCTTCATTTCTCTCATTCAACCAGCGCAGGCTCAGGGGCGATCTTATTTTCACTTTTTGCATACTTAAATTCAATTATGAAAATTTGAGCTATCTGTTTACACCAAATAAACACAGCGTCAACATCTTTTAAGTTACAGAATTTTTAAGTTCTGAACAATCTAAGTGATGAGATTTTTTGTTGTTGTTTTTCTTTCTACTGGCATTCTTGCCATAACTACAATTTCCTTGTTTTCTTCATCAATTTGCACTCTGTAATTTTTATTTCATATTGGGCCTTTATAGGACTTTGTCCTCGGTCCTCATTATAATTTAATAATAATTCAGTATAAGAATCGCTGAGCACTTGCACAAATTAAACATCTCCATATAATCCGGTGCCACGTGCACCAGAAGTGTCACCAAACTGATGTGGGATCTTTATTATTTCACCTACTGATATAAAGGTTCCCATATAATTCAGGAGTAATCCTACAAAAATTCTGAGTACTTGTAAAGACTCATAAAGAACAAATATGGGTGATGATGGAGATTTCATCAACTGCAGTCAAAACTTCAGAGTTAGTACTATGCAAATCTCCTGTAGGTACTGTCAGTAGTGCATATTGAGTGCGCAAAAATAAAGGATATAAACAAATCAGAAAATTTGTTAAGGTTGTGTGACTAGTGAAATCCGGTTGTTGTAGGGAAATTGTCGAGTAATCTGGCAGCATCTTTCTTCCAGAATAAATATCCCTCAAATAATGACACTGAAAGGCAGGAAGATGAAGATGATAGCATAAAAGTTACACTTTGTACTGTTAAAGAAATAGTACAAATGTCTGTATGCAATCAATTTCAAATAATCTTGAATTGATACAATACTCTGAAAATGAGATGGGAAACCGATACTAGGCTGTGAAAACAGATATAAAAAACTTCAGAGAACTTGTTCGCATGTTTTCCTCGCAGAATAATTACATAAAATTTCATCAACAAAGGTTCTACGTGAGTACAGGGTGGGCAATTTCGATGTATTTGTATGGCAGCTATGTGAAATCGTCTTTCGCGAATATCTCGATCATCATCAAAGTAACATTAAAATATGTTTGACATTCTACAGGCACTTTTTCAAGTAGAATACAGTGCTGTATTAAAAATTTCTTTTAGCTTAGTCGTTTTCGAGTTATGATGGAAACATGCTTTTTTCTAATATAAACCATAGAAAATTTCATCTCTATAGGATGCAGCAACTTTTTTTCCTTTTCAGAAATATGCTGGTGGCAGTGCTCTGTAGCTCGTACACTACTGAAGATTTCATTTTTTTCCAACGGTATTGTATTTAGAAAGTAACAATCTACTTCAGCAATTTATTTTGCAGTAAACAGGGTGTCCCAGTTTTCTATTAAAAAATCTAGGGTGATTTTTTCACACTGGGAGACCACTTTTTTGTTCAAGATTCAGGAGCGGCCTAAACTCCGCTATAACGTCTTTAAGTGATAAGTTTTTTTGGTGAGTAGTTTCGTCACAATATTTTTTTTCCTTAAAAATTCATGAAAATAGGCTCTCACATCATCGCATGCTCCTTCGGCCAGAGAGGATGAATACTTTTTCCTTTCGTTTCCTTATTGCCCAAGGATGGCTTTATTGATGTATTGAAATAGGTTATCCTCATTTTATACAGGAGTGACTCAAAAAATAATTTTGTAATTTTAAAATATCATATCTTATTTTTTCGAATGGAACACCCTTTATTTTATTATTCATGTCAACGCATAAAATATTGTGCTATATTTTTGCAGAAGTAACCTTATCTTTATCTTCGATCATTTTCGAAATATTCGATTATTTGATGAAAATTCTACAAACCGTATCAAACTCATCAACATTCATCATTATTAGCACAGAAGTTTTTTTTTTGTAATGATTCAAGTAGTGAAAAATGAAACCTAAACAAGATAATTCTTTTAACGAATGATAAAATCAAGATGATTAAAACGTAAATCGAGGTATGTGTTGACATTGCTTTTTATTTGTGCCTTCTGTCAGGTGTCCGGCCATATCATATTCTACATTTCACATGGTGAACTTATCAGTATTTCGTTATTGAACATTGTTAAAATGAGGTTCGAATACAATTTTCTCAATAGATTGCCATGAAGTTCTCCAAAGAAGAAATGGTTGATATGATTTTTATTCTGAGTGAGGGTGATAGAAATTCTTTGTTGGCAAGTAGAGTGCTTTGAAGAACTTCTAATTCGATTTATCGAAACGGGTAATATCGCACACAAAAAACATGAAAAACCAAAAATTCCTACAGCTGAAGACAACCAGTTATCAATTTTGTCGACAGTTACAGAGGACCCATATAAAAGCCAAAGAGAGATTTCTCAGTTGACAGATATAAGTCAAACTTCCGTCCAGAGAATCTTGAAAGTGAATAAATTTCATGCATATCAAGTACAGCTGCACCAGGAACTGAACAATCAAGACTATGAAAATCGAATCAATTTTTGCAATTGGGTAAGTGACAAAGTATCGGAAAATCCAAATATGATTAGCAGAGTTCTTTTCTCGGACGCGACAGTTTTCCACAAGAATGGGTTTGTTAATAAGCACAACTTTCGTTATTACGTCACGGAGAATCCTTACCTCATGAGACAAATAGATCACCCTCATCGTTGGTACTTGAATGTATGGGCCGCTATAGTAGATGGATATCTAATTGGGCCGCACTTTTTCGACGAGCACCTTGATAGTGAAATATATTTAGATTTTCTGGAAAATCATCTACCAATGTAACTTGCCGTTGTACTAGAGCATATAAGACAAGATTTGTGATTTCAACAGGATGGAGGTCCGGCACATTACTCACATCAGGTTAGGGAGGATTTGAATCATGTATTTCCAGACAAATGGATTGGACGCGGTGGTTCTGTTAGATGGCCAGCTAGGTCGTTAGACCTCACAAGTCTAGATTTTTTCTTGTGGGGTTATATTAAGGATAGTTTACCAGATTCCTCCTACAACACAGTCAGATATGAGGCAGAGAATAGTCGACGCCTTTCAGTCAGTTAATTCGCAAATGTTGTCGAGAGTTCAACGGTCTTTCCTCAGAAGGATTGAGTTATGTCTACAAAGAAACGGGCAACATTTCGAACACTTATTGAAATAGTTCAACACCTTATAGATCATCTCACCAAAAACCAATCTATTACGTATTTCATACACAACTACCCTAAAATATCTCCATTTCTCTGATCAAGAATAATGATATGTACTAATCAACTCTTCTTTCGCAACTTTTGATTTTACTCTTTCAGTTTATTTTTCATTTCGAAAATGGTCGAATATAAAGATAAGGTTACTTCTGCAAAAATATGGCACAATATTTTATACGTTGACATGAATAATAAAATACAGGATGTTCCATTGGAAAAAATCAAGATATGATATTTTAAAATTACAATATTCAATAAATTTTTGAGTCACTTCTGTAGAGAATGAGAATAATCTATTTCGATTCATCAAAAAAGCTATCCTTGGGCAATAAGAAAACGAAAGGCAAAGAGTATTCATCCTCTCTGGCCGAAGAAGCATGCGATGATGGGAGAGCCTATTTTCATGAATATTTACGAAAAAAAAATATATTGTGACGAAATTACTCACCAAAAAAACTTATTACTTGAAGACATTATAGTAGAGTTTATGACGCTCTTGAATTTTCAACAAAAAAGTGGTTTTCTAATCTGAAAAAACCTTTCAAGATTTTTTATAGAAAATTGGGACACCCTGTTCACTTCAAAATGAATTGCTGACGTAGATTTTTACTTTCTAAATACAATACCGTTCGAACAAAAATAAAATCTTCAAGAGTGTACGAGCTACAGAGCACCGCGCTACTGGTGAATCACCCAGTATAACACTTGTAGGCAATTATTGCATTCAATACCTTTATTCAGAAAAAAAACTGAAATTGCCACAATTTGATTCATTAGGTGCATGCCCATCAACGACTCATATTGTTCTATGACTGAAAACCACAGATTTTAAAGATTTTTCTTAAGATCATGGTTATTTCTATGGTTTGATTCGATTTAGATCATAGTAATTAACTGTGGCCATAGAGTTCGACGATCACGTCTACTCGTCATAAATCGAATTGCAGACGAACATTAATTCTACGTAACATTTTGAGTCTATGCATTCTGCTTTGGTAATATTCTATTAGAAGGATAAGAAAGTTATGGTAGTAAAAAAATATATTATTCTGAAAAATAAGACCCATGTCATTAAACTTCTCTCATTTCGAATAAGTCCAGAACGAAAGGAGATATCAGAAAAACACTAAACTAGTCCCTGAAAATAAGATCGGGAGAGGAGGCTCCCTCCTTCTCTATCTGCAATACTTCACATAGCTGAGAAACAAATTTGCCCACCTGTACAGTACCAATCTGGTAAAGCAGAAAAAAATACCAAGCAAATCGAGTTATGCTGATGTAACCATTGGGAATTTCTCTGTTAATATGGCAGAGAAAGAAAGCATCACTACAAGTGTGCAAGGTGATTTTCACCAACCAAACCACCAAAGTGACAGTGTGGACATAAATGAAAATTAGGGGTCCATTGAAATCGAGAGCAGAAGGAATAAAAAAAGGAATAGCAATGTTCACCTTGTTTATGTATTCTCATGTCGGAACCCTCATCAACAAGTATAGAGCTAGCAATAAATCCTCCGTAAAAGGAAGGACAGCATCAGTGGAGCAAGTTTTCGAAGGAGCAAAAAGGAAGGCTCGGCTTTTTGTCGGCAGGGCGAGTCCTACACCAACTGCAGAAACTCTGCTGAAACATCTAGTCGATCAAGTATTCCCCCTAAGCATGAGCTTAACTAGATTAGAGAGAAACTCAATATTCTGGATGACTCGTGGAATAAAAATATTCGGTGAAATCAAACGAAGCCATTATGAGGGAATGCGAAGGGCATCGTGACACATGATTGTTATAGAACCTATTTAGATAATTGGAAATACGAGGGCGGCTACGAAAAACGTTATTTTTTATTCTCTAACCACTGCAAAGAACGAAACCTAGGCTAGATGGAAAATGCTAAAGAGATCACTGGTCGGGAAACTTCAGAGAAAATTTCCATATCTGAGTATTTCTCAGAAAAAGATTGCAAGCATTTGTTGAATGAAGCCGATTAATACTTTGCAAACTCGATTCCCTTTGCCGATTATAGCAAATAATAACAAGGAAGGTAAACCAAATGCAAGATTTACGAGTTCAGCTCATTTTTTGGCCCGTGACTGAGAAGGATTTCATTCAGTATATGAAGCAGCTAGAAAAAAGTTGCGGATATTGTTGCTGTGCTCTTTAGACATATTACAAATCAGTACTTCCTCAGTGGGAAATACCAAGAAAACATAAAGTAAGCATAGATTCCCTCGTCCACAAAAATGATTCTAGAAGCATATGAACAACTGAAAACCCATTTCACTTCTCTCCAATATTCGGAAAATTTGTGAGAAAATGATATTTGATCAAATGGTAGTAGCATTTTCAGATATGCACGACATAATCACAAGCATGGTTTTCGGTAGGATAGGTCAATCCTCGCTGCAGAAGAAGAGAAATGAAAACCCAGAGAGTCGAGAGAGAGATTTTAAATTTACCAATGAAAATGAAATCTAATTTCAGCGAGAGACATTTTCGGTTATTACTCAGATGCATACGGTTTGATGAAATTACCACAAGAAACCAATGTATGGACAGTGACAGAGTAGCCCCAATTCGGGAATTCTTAAATAAATTTATTTGAAATTGTCAGCGTTCAATTGCTCTAGGAGAGTTCGTAACCATCGATGAAATGTTGGTAGCTTCCCGTGTTCGTTGCCTTTTCATCCAATATATGGCAAAAGAGCCCGCTAAATATGGAATAAAAATGTATGCCATGTATGATGCTCGTACTTTTCATCAATGAAGCATTGAAGTCTATTGTGGTCAACAAAATACAGGCCCTTTTGCTACCTCGAACAAGCCTCATGACATCGTTGTCAGATTGACAGAGCCGATAAAAAGGAGTAACAGAAATGTTATAACTGATAACTGATTTAGCAGTTATCAGTTAGCTGCTGAATTGCTAAAAAATGGGTTGACATTCTTGGGAACCCTTAAAAGCAACTAAAAAGAGATTCCTCCCCAGATTATTGCAAAATATTCCAGGAAATCATATGTTTGGTGCCCAACCTGATATCAATATTGGTGTCCATGGTCACCAAGAAAAAACTAGTACTTGTTTTGTCCACTATGAATGACGATAATGAAACTGGTACTGAAACATGTAAACCTAATCATATAATGGACTACAATACAACAAAAGAGGGTGTGGATACTGTGGATCTGATGTGTACTCGCTGCTCAACTCTCAGAACAGCTCGAAGGTGGCCTTTAGTCATTTTTCATGGACCCCTTGATGTGGGTGGAATCAATTCCTTCAAGATATTTTGGACCAATAGTCCCAATCTCAAGGCTGTAAGAGAATATTCACATTCACTCATGGAGAAAACTTGAAACAAAGAGCTACACTCACTAACCTTCCTTGAGATATAAGGGTTTTTGGAAGAATACAGGAAGTACAAAATCGAGCAGAAGCTATTCTTTCCATGGAAGGAAGATTTGTTTTTGCGGTAGTAAGAAAATAATAGAACTTCCATGTCCTGCTGTGAATGTAGCAAATGTTTGCAGAAATTATTCGATGGAAAAAGTTACATGCAATTAATGTGATGAACCTGCTCAAGAGCAAGAAGACATTTATTAACTACAAAATAATTGAAGTGCGAATAGTGTTCAATATTTTCTCATCGTCATTGGGATTTTTAAAGAAAAATAAGTGAGCAACGAAAAACTTGGACTAGGAAGAGAAACGAGACTAATTTTCTAGTCACATATTTTGTTCCTACTTCTTTTGATGGCTCAAAAGTTATTTGATATTTGAAATTATTTTCTCCCTTGGAGATTCTATTATAATAATTCTACTTATTTTCTTATATAATTGATTTAGGAAGAAATACTACTTTCACTCTAGATCGATTTTATTTGTTATAGAAATGTTTTCTTGTTATTGTTAAATTGTTTAAAACCAATCTAATGAAGTTAATTCAATCGAATATTTCTGGTCATGTTTCTTATATTTGTTTTCATACCTTCTATTTAAAATCGATAACCGATAGATAATACTGGTGCTCAAATATGGTTTAAAAACTTGATCATTGGAAAAAAGCCAGAATGCCGCCGTGCACCCGTCAGTATGAACCAGCACGGCGCGCCCGCCGAAGGTTAAATGAATGCTATTAATCTATTTATTATGATAAAACTTCGTTATATACGATTAGTTCGTCGTTCGACATGCACGACATAATCACAAGCATGGTTTTCGGTAGGATAGGTCAATCCTCGCTGAAGAAGAAGAGAAATGAAAACCCAGAGAGTCGAGAGAGATATTTGAAATTCACCAATGAAAATGAAATCTTGTCCTCCTTTTTTTGGAGTTTTATTTTGAATGGCGGTCTAAAGAGGAAATCGAACTAGTCTGGCAGAATTTTCCACAACCAACAGTACGGTTTTACTCATTTTGCGGGCTAATTTCAGCGAGAGACGTTTTCGGTTATTACTCAGATGCATACGGTTTGATGACATTACCTCAAGAAACCAATGTATGGACAGTGACAGATTAGCCCCAATTCGGGAACTTTTAAATAAATTCATTGAAAATTGTCAGCGTTCATATGCTCTAGGAGAGTTCGTAACCATCGATGAAAGGTTGGTAGCTTCCCGTGGTCGTTGCCCTTTCATCCAATATATAGCAAAATAGCCCGCTAAATATGGAATGAAAATGTTTGCCATGTATGATGCTCGTACCTTTCATCAATAAAGCATTGAAGTCTATTGTGGTCAACAAAATACAGGCCCCCTTGCTACCTCGAACAAGCCTCATGACATCGTTGTCAGATTGACAGAGCCGATAAAAAGGAGTAACAGAAATGTTATAACTGATAACTGATTTAGCAGTTATCAGTTAGCTGCTGAATTGATGAAAAATGGGTTGACATTCTTGGGAACCCTTAAAAGCAACTAAAAAGAGATTCCTCCCCAGTTTATTGCAGAATATTCCAGGAAATTATATGTTTGGTGCCCAACCTGATATCCATATTGGTGTCCATGGTCACCAAGAAAAAACTAGTACTTGTTTTGTCCACTATGAATGACGATAATGAAACTGGTACTGAAACATGTAAACCTAATCATATAATGGACTACAATACAACAAAAGAGGGTGTGGATACTGTGGATCTGATGTGTACTCGCTGCTCAACTCTCAGAACAGCTCGAAGGTGGCCTTTAGTCATTTTTCATGGACCCCTTGATGTGGGTGGAATCAATTCCTTCAAGATATTTTGGACCAATAGTCCCAATCTCAAGGCTGTAAGAGAATATTCACATTCACTCATGGAGAAAAACTTGAAACAAAGAGCTACACTCACTAACCTTCCTTGAGATATAAGGGTTTTTTGGAAGAATACAGGGAAGTACAAAATCGAGCAGAAGCTATTCTTTCCATGGAAGGGAAGATTTGTTTTTTGCGGTAGTAAGAAAATAATAGAACTTCCATGTCCTGCTGTGAATGTAGCAAATGTTTGCAGAAATTATTCGATGGAAAAAGTTACATGCAATTAATGTGATGAACCTGCTCAAGAGCAAGAAGACATTTATTAACTACAAAATAATTGAAGTGCGAATAGTGTTCAATATTTTCTCATCGTCATTGGGATTTTTAAAGAAAAATAAGTGAGCAACGAAAAAACTTGGACTAGGAAGAGAAACGAGACTAATTTTCTAGTCACATATTTTGTTCCTACTTCTTTTGATGGCTCAAAAGTTATTTGATATTTGAAATTATTTTCTCCCCTTGGAGATTCTATTATAATAATTCTACTTATTTTCTTATATAATTGATTTAGGAAGAAATACTACTTTCACTCTAGATCGATTTTATTTGTTATAGAAATGTTTTCTTGTTATTGTTAAATTGTTTAAAACCAATCTAATGAAGTTAATTCAATCGAATATTTCTGGTCATGTTTCTTATATTTGTTTTCATACCTTCTATTTAAAATCGATAACCGATAGATAATACTGGTGCTCAAATATGGTTTAAAAACTTGATCATTGGAAAAAAGCCAGAATGCCGCCGTGCACCCGTCAGTATGAACCAGCACGGCGCGCCCGCCGAAGGTTAAATGAATGCTATTAATCTATTTATTATGATAAAACTTCGTTATATACGATTAGTTCGTCGTTCGACATGCACGACATAATCACAAGCATGGTTTTCGGTAGGATAGGTCAATCCTCGCTGAAGAAGAAGAGAAATGAAAACCCAGAGAGTCGAGAGAGATATTTGAAATTCACCAATGAAAATGAAATCTTGTCCTCCTTTTTTTGGAGTTTTATTTTAAATGGCGGTCTAAAGAGGAAATCGAACTAGTCTGGCAGAATTTTCCACAACCAACAGTACGGTTTTACTCATTTTGCGGGCTAATTTCAGCGAGAGACGTTTTCGGTTATTACTCAGATGCATACGGTTTGATGACATTACCTCAAGAAACCAATGTATGGACAGTGACAGATTAGCCCCAATTCGGGAACTTTTAAATAAATTCATTGAAAATTGTCAGCGTTCATATGCTCTAGGAGAGTTCGTAACCATCGATGAAAGGTTGGTAGCTTCCCGTGGTCGTTGCCCTTTCATCCAATATATAGCAAAATAGCCCGCTAAATATGGAATGAAAATGTTTGCCATGTATGATGCTCGTACCTTTCATCAATAAAGCATTGAAGTCTATTGTGGTCAACAAAATACAGGCCCCCTTGCTACCTCGAACAAGCCTCATGACATCGTTGTCAGATTGACAGAGCCGATAAAAGGAGTAACAGAAATGTTATAACTGATAACTGATTTAGCAGTTATCAGTTAGCTGCTGAATTGATGAAAAATGGGTTGACATTCTTGGGAACCCTTAAAAGCAACTAAAAAGAGATTCCTCCCCAGTTTATTGCAGAATATTCCAGGAAATTATATGTTTGGTGCCCAACCTGATATCCATATTGGTGTCCATGGTCACCAAGAAAAAACTAGTACTTGTTTTGTCCACTATGAATGACGATAATGAAACTGGTACTGAAACATGTAAACCTAATCATATAATGGACTACAATACAACAAAAGAGGGTGTGGATACTGTGGATCTGATGTGTACTCGCTGCTCAACTCTCAGAACAGCTCGAAGGTGGCCTTTAGTCATTTTTCATGGACCCCTTGATGTGGGTGGAATCAATTCCTTCAAGATATTTTGGACCAATAGTCCCAATCTCAAGGCTGTAAGAGAATATTCACATTCACTCATGGAGAAAAACTTGAAACAAAGAGCTACACTCACTAACCTTCCTTGAGATATAAGGGTTTTTTGGAAGAATACAGGGAAGTACAAAATCGAGCAGAAGCTATTCTTTCCATGGAAGGGAAGATTTGTTTTTTGCGGTAGTAAGAAAATAATAGAACTTCCATGTCCTGCTGTGAATGTAGCAAATGTTTGCAGAAATTATTCGATGGAAAAAGTTACATGCAATTAATGTGATGAACCTGCTCAAGAGCAAGAAGACATTTATTAACTACAAAATAATTGAAGTGCGAATAGTGTTCAATATTTTCTCATCGTCATTGGGATTTTTAAAGAAAAATAAGTGAGCAACGAAAAACTTGGACTAGGAAGAGAAACGAGACTAATTTTCTAGTCACATATTTTGTTCCTACTTCTTTTGATGGCTCAAAAGTTATTTGATATTTGAAATTATTTTCTCCCTTGGAGATTCTATTATAATAATTCTACTTATTTTCTTATATAATTGATTTAGGAAGAAATACTACTTTCACTCTAGATCGATTTTATTTGTTATAGAAATGTTTTCTTGTTATTGTTAAATTGTTTAAAACCAATCTAATGAAGTTAATTCAATCGAATATTTCTGGTCATGTTTCTTATATTTGTTTTCATACCTTCTATTTAAAATCGATAACCGATAGATAATACTGGTGCTCAAATATGGTTTAAAAACTTGATCATTGGAAAAAAGCCAGAATGCCGCCGTGCACCCGTCAGTATGAACCAGCACGGCGTGCCCGCCGAAGGTTAAATGAATGCTATTAATCTATTTATTATGATAAAACTTCGTTATATACGATTAGTTCGTCGTCATTTCCGATTTTGACTAATTTTTAATGTTCAATGTTATATTTGAATTGTAGAGGCTTTTACTTGATAGAATTCCATATCAAATAAAAATAAATCAAACGATTTAGAATTCTACTTGGATAATACACTCTCCACAAAAATTGTCGCATCACCCTACTTTTACAACAACACTATATAAACTTTTACGTTGGCCATTCAAGACTTGCTAACTTTCAGAAGTGTCAAATAAGAAGATATCATTCAAAAGAGATGAGTTTATGATGGAAAATATCAACAATTTTCAAGTTAATGAAAAATTAACAAATTCTACCATCTTCAAACATTTTCGAAGAGTCCAATGAAGTAGCACTAATCATTTTTAAAATCGAGTGTTTCCTCCCCGGGCCCTAATTATTGCCAGAATATGTCTCGGAAGCCCCACAAACAAATTTTGGATGTACTCTTGACACACTGAGTTCAAAATTTCAGGAAGCAGATTTTCTAGTTGTTGGAGTGTTCTACAAGGCATCCTACGTTGCTGAATTCGCCACCCCATGTTGTTCCAAACATGTTCTATGGGATTCAAGTCGGGATTTCTGGCTGGCCATCTTAAAATATCAATTTCTGCATTTCGCAGAAATTCTGTAACTACTCTAGCTGCATGAGGCCGAGAATTATCATGCATATAAATGAAGTTTTTGCCAATCAATGGGCCAAAGGGTACAACATGGGATTCAAGGATATCTGCGATGTATCTGGCCGCTGCCATTCTTTCATTATTCACTAGGACTAACTCAGTTCGACCATGGAAAGAAATGCCTCCCCACACCAATACTGAGCCCCCTCCGAAGTTTTCGGTTTGCCGGATATTGCATTGCTGATACTGTTCCCCAGGTAGTCTGAATACAGACATGCGTCCATTATTTGTTACTAGACATAACCTGAACTCCTCGGAAAAGATAACATTCGACCATTCTGGATTACCCCAATTTGCATGTTCTCTCTCAAACTGAAGTCTTGCAACTCGATTCTCTTTGGTGAGACACGGGCTGGTAGAAGCCACCCTTGGTCTGATATTGTCTTCTCTGAGCCTGTTCCTTACAGTTTGCAATGAAATGTACATATTTCTGGAAAGTGCAAGTTCATTTTGTAGCAGTCTAGCCGTACAGTGCCGTACTCTTAGTGCTGTTTCACGAAGCCAACGATCATCAACTGGTGTTGTTATCCGATTTCTTTCCTGTCCGGCACTTCTTCCATATTCACCTGTTTCTTGGTACCGATAAATTTCTCTTGAAATAGTGCTTTGATTTAGATTCAACAAGTTAGCCACGTAACGTTGGCTTCCCCCCCCTTCTCTAGAAGTGTTACAATTTTTACCATTTCATGATCACTCAAATAGCGTCCAGGACGTTCAGCAGCCATTATAATAAATTCAAAGATTCGAAAATCAACAAGAATCAAAGAAAACTTGCATTAATTTAGCATGAAAACTGAATAGAAAGAGAATTAATACTGATAGTCAAATGAACTCATTCTTGTTTCAGATGTGTTTGAGATCATATGGAAACAAATATTACTACATAGATAAGTTTTTCCCCCCATATGTCCAAAAACATTTCTTGACAAAGAAACTGCGATCGAGCTGCTTAGTCGATTGTGGAATTCAAAATACCAGGTGATGGGAAAATTTTTCTGCTGTGTGTATATTAGCACGCGTTTCGACACTCTGCGTCTTTCTCAAGTGCAAGGTTACATACTACTGATATACTGTACTACAAATACACTACAAATAGCAATAAAAACCAGCTTAGGGAATTCCATTCAAGGGCTATCAATTATTTCTGGGAATGAGTTGAGTAGGGGGACTGAATTATATCTAGTTGGTCATTAAGTATATTCTTGGAATTTTTATATGTGTTAATTTCCAGTGCTTCAGGGTAATTCAATTTCTGGCCTCTGATCTCTTTATGTAAAACTCGGAAACTTGGATTGAATGAGTGGTTGCAATCTAAAAGGTGGTTTGAATAATTGGAATCTGCTTTTTCATTATTGAAACTACGTTTATGTTCCGATATTCTAGTTAAGAAATTTCTATCGGTACGGCCAATATAAAACTTCTCGCAGTCTAGACAGTTTAACTGATATACTTCGGATTTATTTTCTTCTTTAGTTTTTGTTTTATAATTTTTAATATGTCCACCTAAATTGTTTCTTGTTCTGAAAGCTATATTTGAGTTGGACATTTCCAAGGAAAGTTTTTAAGGTTTCGCTACTTTTACCAAAATATGTTAGACATTTATAAGATTGATTTGTTGTGATTTTGGAACTTTTGGCGAATGAACAATGAAGACACTATATCACCACTATACCAGAGCTTTAACCTTAAGTCTCGACGCGCGTTTTGCTAACTAAGAAAGCATCATCATCATCAGGAGATGATAAAATACTGATGATGCTATACAGTATAATATCATCTCCTGATGATGCTAACTTAGTTAGCGAAACGCGCGTCGAGAGTTAAGGTTAAAGTTTCGGTGTAGTGGTGATATAGTATCTTCAAGATTCATTTTGTTTTTTTGACCGTGGATATACTTGTTCAATGGCTGATCTGAGTTGCTTCTTTTTCAAAATGTAATTAATTATATTTGGGTTATATACATTGTTAAAAGCAATTTGTTTGATTAAATTCAATTACTTCACGAAATTTTCTGTTGATAGAGGTACGTTGAGGAGTCTATGTAGATAACTATTGAAATATGCAACTTTATGCTGATGAGTTGTGTATAATTATGTCGGTGTGTGAAGGTTCGTGATAAATTGAAAAATTGTGTTTATTATTAGATCGAGCTATAGTTAAATCTAAAAAACTTATTGAGCTATTCTTCTCGATTTCTGTTGTAAATGTTATTTTTGGATGAAAATTATTAAGGAATTTTTCAAACATACATAATTATCTGTTCATACCTGTAAGGCAGATAATAATATCATCAACTTAGCGGAACCAATATAGACAAAGTTTACTGAGTGGTTTAATATGAATTTCTGTTTCTAAATTGTCCATGAAAATTTCAGATAGGGTGGGGGTCAAAGGGTTGCCCATTACACAGTGCGTGAAAATGACACTTCCAAATTCTAACACGCGGGAGACATACCTAGTAAACCTATATCGGGTACGCTGAATCCAGTGGTAACCACCGTTTTCGAAAGTTAGCTCTTGTTTAGGAGATATTCGCCTTTGAAGTTAGCTGATTTTAGTAGGGTTCGTCGCTTATGACTTCAGTACATTCTATGCTTGTAATTCCCAAACCGTTTGG
This sequence comes from Cryptolaemus montrouzieri, assembly GCA_013387265.2. Classification (NCBI taxonomy): domain Eukaryota; kingdom Metazoa; phylum Arthropoda; class Insecta; order Coleoptera; family Coccinellidae; genus Cryptolaemus; species Cryptolaemus montrouzieri. Next base: position 68,458,727 of record JABFTP020000103.1, read on the forward strand.
AATATCGCTTTACTGTCTGCGGCAAAGTTTTAGCTATTGTCATGGCCAACAACTTTTCTAAATATACCAACATAGAAAAACCTCATTCAAACACCGTTTCTTAACAAAATGTCCAAAAAACTCCATTTCTCTGCCATTTTTCCGTTATTTTCGTCTAAATAATAGAAAAATCAAAGGAATTTCGCTTTAAAATTTTAAAATAAGAAAAGAAAACACATTTACTATACTTAAATCGAAAAATTTAAACGCACAATCATGATTTTAACTCAAATTTCTCACAGATGTCACTGTTAATACGTATTTATTAGTATTGTCACTGATGTAACTACGTATTCTGCTATGTATTTGTGTGCCATTTTTCATAGTCTTAGTTCTGATATTTCTTAATTTGACATTTCTTGTTGAAGTTTCTTTGTTTACACAAGTTATATATTTGTTAAAAATATCAAAAATGAATTCTTGCAGTAAATTTAATGAATTTTGCTACATTTGTGGAAAGTTTACAATAATGACAAGCAAGCGTTCAATTTCTGAAGAAATTGCTGAATCGTACACACAATATTTCAACCAAACTGTAATCCAAGATGTGAACTGGGCTCCAAAAATCGTTAGTACTGGTTGTGTCATAAGATTGAGTGGATGGAAAAAAGGTAAAATGAAATGATTTATCATTTATCTCAAAATTATATCAATTGAAACCATTTTTATTACAGGTGAATTCCAATCTATGCCTTTTGGCATTCATTTCATCTACTTTTGATACTATTGGCGAAACGTCTGCATCGGTTTATGTACCTTCAAATGTATCTCCACAATGTAATCATGCCGAATTTTCTCAAAAAGATCTGGATACAATTATTCGTCGATTGAAATTAACGCAGCGTCAGGCCATTATTTTGACTCAGGAATTGAAAAAAAAAAGAATGTCTTAGCACCCGATGTGAAAGTATATGGAGCAATCGGCCGGCATAAACAGTTCACTGCTTTATTCAAATCCATCGAAGACAATTCATTCGCGTACTGCACTGATATCAAGGAATTTGTATTAAAAATGCATCAAGAGTATAAACCAGAAGACTGGCGTCTTTTCATCGATTCGTCCAAAAGTAGTCTCAAGGCGGTTTTGCTTCATGTCACAAACTCAAAAAATAGTGTCCCGATTGCCATCAGCACAAAAACGAAAGAAAATTACGAATCATTGAAAAAAATCCTTGATTTGGTGAAATATGAAGACCATCGTTGGAAGATTTGTGCAGATTTGAAGGTGATAACTCTTTTGAGAGGAATGGGGATATGCGAAAAATATGTGTTTTATATGTCTATGGCATACTTGATATGCCGGCGACCAATATGCCAATAAAAGCTGGCCTATCATACAAGGGTTCAGATTGCGTCGAGAAAACGTCGTTGAAATTCCACTTGTGCCAATCGAAAAAGTGTTGCTTCCACCTCTGCATATCAAGCTTGGGATTGTTAAGGCCCTAGATCCTGAGGCAATGCATTCAATGAGTTGAAGCGAATTTTCCCAAGATTGAGTGGAATGAAAATAAAAGAAGGTTTGTGTGAAACTAAATACGTACCAATCAACCTAACTTATTCAATATTTAACACATATTATTTCGAATTATTTTATTACAGGCATACTCAATGGACCTGATATTCGACGCTTGATGAGAGACCAACAATTTAAAAATAGATTGTCGAATTTGCAGCTCGTTGCTTGGGATTGCGTCAAAGGAGTCATCGAAAATGCACTTGGAGTTCATCGTGACGAAAACTAGCGCATACACGTTGAAAATATGCTCATTGCTTTCCGTAACATCGGTGTGAAAATGTCTCTGAAAATTCAATTTTTACATTACCATGCAGACAAGTTTGCCGAACAATCACCATGTGAATCAAATGAGCATGGTGAACGGTTTCATCAGGTGACGGCTAGGTTTGAGCACTGGTATAGTGGAACAAAACTTGATTCTCTATTAGGAGACATTTGCTGGAATCCACACAAGATAAAGATGGAGAAGAAGAAGAATGAACATGAATTTATATGTTTATTTGTTGAAATTGGAATGAAAATTTGAGTTAAAATCATGATTGTGCGTTTGAATTTTTTGATTTAACTATAGGAAATGTGTTTTCTTTTCTTATTTTGAGATTTTAAAGCGATATTCCATTGATTTCTCTATTATTCGGACGAAAATTAACGAAAAAATGGCAAAGAAATGGTTTTTTTGGACATTTTGTAAAAAACGGTGCTTGAATGAGGTTTTTCTATGTTGGTATATTTAGAAAAATTGTTGGCCATGATAATAGCTAAAACTTTGCCGAAGACAGTAAGGCGATATTCTGAACGGTTAGGGAATTACAAGCATATAATGTACTGAAGTTATAAGCGACGAACCCTACTAAAATCAGATAACTTCAAAGGCGAATATCTCCTGAACAAGAGCTAACTTTCGCAAACGGTGGTTACCACTGGATTCAGCGTACCCGATATAGGTTTACTAGGTATGTCTCCCGCGTGTTAGAATTTTGAAGTGTCATTTTCACGCACTGTGTAATGGGCAACCCTTTGACCCCCACCCTATCTGAAATTTTCATGGACAATTTAGAAACAGAAATTCATATTAAACCACTCAGTAAACTTTGTCTATATTGGTTCCGCTAAGTTCCGGTGGCTACCACTGGATTCAGCGTACCCGATATAGGTTTACTAGGTATGTCTCCCGCGTGTTAGAATTTTGAACTAGCACAGTGTTATTAAGCCTTCATCTGAATAATAAATTGTGTTTTTGAAATGAAAGTAGTTTTGAAACAAACATGTTTTCAGGAGTCGCATAATATCCGCTTTTATTAATGGATTTGTTTTATTGCAGTCTAACATTTGGTTTACAAGGTTATATGGTTCAGATGGTGGAAGGCTTCGATAAATGTTTTTGACGTCGAAAGAAATGAATTTACAATATAGTGGAAGGTGTGTGTTTTGAATATTCTGTATAAGATCGAAAGAATTGCGGAGGGCGTAGTTTGCTTGAAAATTGCAGAATTTGCTTAAAATGTTTACAAGGAATTTAGAAAGTGAATAAGATGGTGCTCTGGTAAAAGAGACGACGAGTCTTACAGTTTTTCCCTTCTTATGTATTTTCATCAAAGAAAAAAGTTGAGGGGGATGAGAATTGGCCGAAACGAGTTGATATTTTTGCTGATACGATATTAACGATTTTAACTCTTCCGTTGCCGTTTTTAGTTGTTCATTGAATCTGTTAGTCGGATCTTTAAGTGAAATTTTGAAATTTGATGAATTTATTTAAGATAGAGGCTTTGATACATAAATTTCTTCTTTGATTGCTATGACTGTATTGCCTTTATCACCTTTGGTGAGAATGAATTCCTCAGAAATTGATTTTGCGTTAATCTCCTAAACCAAAAGTCACCAATTTTTCTAGTCATAAATTCGAAAAGAGATTCATGAATTTCGCAGATTGTTTTTCACTAATGATAAAACCACACTCAGAGAAAAAGGTTTCAAACATAATATTTTACCGAAACTTACATACATACCATTTTGAAAAACTAGCGGTAGAAACAGAAATTGGTCTGAAGAATACAGAAAATATTATCAATAATAAACATCAGTCAGCCAATTTGATCAAGAAAATATATGATAATTCTAAAAGACCATTAATTCCAGATCACAATACTATATTAACACTCAAAACAAAATCAATTTCTGAGGAATTCATTTTCACCAAAGCTGATAAAGGCAATACAGTCATAGATATCAAAAACAAATTACTTATCAAAACTCTATCTTCCATAAATTCATCAAATTTCGAAATTTCACCTAAAGATCTGACTAACAGATTCAATAAACAAATAAAACGGCAACTATGGAGTCAAAATCGTTAATATCGTATCAGAAAAAATATCAACTCGTTTCGGCCAATCCTCATCCCCCTCAACTTTACTCTTTGATGAAAATACATAAGGAGGGAAACCCTGTAAGACCTGTGGTCTCTATACCACAGCACCATCTTATTAACTTTCTAAATTCCTTGTAAACATTTTAAACAAATTTCGCAATTTTCAAGCAGAATACGCCATCCAAAATTCTTTCGACCTTATTCAGAATATTCAAAACATACACCTTCCACTTAATTGTAAATTCCTTTCTTTCGACGCCAAAAATCTGTATCCAAGCATTCCACCATCTGAACCATATAACCTTGTAAACCAAATGTTAGACTACAATAGACATGTTTGTCTCAAAACTACTTTTTTTCGAAAACACAATTTATAATTGAGATGAAGGGTTGATAATGGGCAACCCTATGAGTCCCATCCTTTCTGAATTTTCATGGAGCATTTAGAAACAGAAATCATGGTAAATCATTAAGTAAACTTTGTCTATATTGGTCCCGCTACGTTGATGATATTAATGTCTGCCTTACAGGTATGAACAGATAATTATGTATGTTTGAAAAATTCCTTAATAATTTTCATCCAAAAATAACATTTACAACAGAAATCGAGAAGAATAGCTCAATAAGTTTTTAGATTTAACTATAAGTCGATCTAATAATAAACAAAACTCTGCTATAATGTCTTTAAGTAATAAGTTTTTTGGTGAGTAGTTTCGTCACAATATTTTTTAAAGAATCATGAAAATAGGCTCTCACATCATCGCATGCTCTTTCGGCCATAGAGGATGAATACTTCTTTCCTTTCGTTTTCTTATTATAGGATAGCTTCATTGATGAATTGAAATAGATTATCTTCATTATATACAGGAGGGACTCAAAAATTATTGAATATTGTAATTTTAAAATATCATATCTTGATTTTTTCAAATGGAAGTGTTAGAAATGATGACCGTTTTTTTGTAGACACAACTCAATCCTTCTGAGGAAAGACCGTAGTACTCTCGACAACATTTGCGGATTAACTGACCGAAAGGCGTCGACTATTCTCTGTCTCATATCCAACTGTGTTATTCAAGAAATCTGGTGAACGATGTCCTTACTATAACCCCACAAGAAAAAATCTAGACTTGTAAGGTCCGGAGACTTAGCTGGCCATCTAACAGGACCACCACGTCCTATCCATTTGTTTGGAAATACATGATTCAAATGCTCCCTAACCTGATGTAAGTAATGTTTCGGTGCTCCATCCTGTTGAAACCACAAATCTTGTCTTATATGCTCTGGTACATCGGCAAGTACCATTAGTAGATGAGTCTGCAGAAACTCTAGATACATTTTACTATTCAGGTGCCCATCGAAAAAGTGCGACCCAATTAGATATCCATCTACTATAGCGGCCATACATTCAAGGACCAACGATGCTGGTGATCTATTTGTCTCATGAGGTGTGAATTTTCCGTGGCGTACTAATGAAAGTTGTGCCTGTTAATAAGCCCATTCTTGTGGAAAGTTGCCTCGTCCGAGAAAAGAACTCTGCTTAACATATTTCGATTTTACACTACTTTGTCACTAGCCCAATTGCAAAAATTGATTCAATATTCATAATCTTGATTATTCAGATCCTGGTGCAGCTGTACATGATATGCATGAAATTCATTCACTTTCAAGATTCTCTGGACGGAAGTTTGACTTATATCTGTCAACTGAGAAATCTCTCTTTGGCTTTTATATGGGTCCTCTGTCACTGTCAACAAAACTGATAACTGGTTGTCTTCAACTGTAGCAATTTTTTGGTTTTTCATGTTTTTTGAAAGCGATATTACCCGTTTTGATAAATCCAATTAGAAGTTTTTCAAAGCATCTTGCATCAGGATGCTTCTTATCAGGAAACCTTTGTGCATATACTCTACTTGCCAACAAAGAATTTCTATCACACTCACTCAGAATAAAAATCATATCAACCATTTCTTCTTTGCAGAACTTCATGGCAGTCAATTGAGGAAATTGGGTTCAAACCTCGCTTTAACAATGTTCAATATCGAAACACCGATAAGTTCACCATGTAACATGCTGAATATGATATGGCCGGACACCTGACAGAAGGCACAAATAAAAAAAATGTCAACACATACATCGATTTACGTGTTAATCATCTTGATTTTATCATTCCTTAAAAAAATTATCTTGTTGAGGTTTCATTTTTTACTACTCGAATCATTACAGAAAAAAAAACTTCTGTGCGAATAATGATGGATGTAGATGGGTTTGATACGGTTTGTATAATTCCCATCAAAAATTTTTACAAATAATCGAATATTTCGAAAATGATCGAAGATAAAGATATGGTTACTTCTGCAAAAATATAGCACAATATTTTATGCGTTGATATGAATAATAAAATACAGGGTGTTCTATTTGAAAGCATCAAGATATGATATTTCTGAAATTGATATATTCAATAATGTTTTGAGTCACTCCTGTATGAAATGAGGATAATCTATTTCAATTAATCAATAAAGCTATCCTTGGGCAATAAGAAAACGAAAAGAAAAAATATTCATCCTCTCTGGGCGACGAAGCATGCGGTGATGTTAGAGCCTATTTTCATGAATTTTACGGAAAAAAAAAATATTGTGACGAAACTACTCACCAAAAAAACTTATTACATAAATAAATTATGGCGGAGCTTAGGCCGCTCTTGAATCTTCTACAAAAAAGGGTGATCTTGCAATCTGAAAAAAACCTTCCATGATTTTTTTATAGAAAATTAGGACACCCTGTTTACTTCAAAATAAATTGCTCAAGTAGATCTTTACTTTCAAAATACAATACCGTTCGAACAAAAATGAAATCTTCAAGATTGTACGAGCTTCAGAGCACCGCGCCACTGGTGAATCACCCAGTATTATCCTAGTAGAATTCTAAATCGTTTAATTTATTTTCATTTCAATGTTTAAATTACACTGGTCTACAATGGTTTTGTTGCCCTAGATATGAAAATGATTTTGGGTCTATTTATGCAAACAATTCGTGAAACTATCAATGATTTTGTAGGATTTGCTCTGATTTCTTTTTAAATCTTTATTTTCATTTTACATGACAAAAATCGTAAAACAAGAAACAAAATAACAGATATATTTATAAAGTCAGTTGTTTTGGGAAATTCGGATACATCGAAGTAAATAAAGAGGAAAGGTAGAAAATTTATTTCATATTTCCATAAGACGCCTTTTATGAGCTTTTCTTCTATAATTTTTCAGGGGACAATCTCTTTTCAAAGACCAGCAGTAATCTGCCATCATGTGACAATCCCATCGACCTTGATACCTTTCTTCTATCACTTTTAGATCTGTTCCTCACTATAATTTCCTAAATTATCCGGAAATTTATCTAGATGATTGCGGAGATAGTGTAACTTAATACTCATATTTGCTCCTAAAGTCTGAAAGTTTGTCAGCATATTTTGCACAATTTCTTCATAATTTGCTGCTTTATGGTTACCTAGGAAATTTTTGACAACCAACATAAAACTTTTCCAAGCTTTACCTTCCGGAACAGTCATAACTTTGATAAAATCTGAGTCTTTCATCAATTGCCGTATTTGAGGACCATCAAATATTCCACCTTTCAATTTTTCCATACTAAGCTTCGGAAATTTTCTGCAAATGTAATTAAAACAATTTCCGTCTTTGTTTCTTTGTTGTTGCTTAATCATACCTAATTTAATATGTAATGGTGGAAGTATGATTTTGTCTCTGCTCACCAGCGGCTCCCTTATCACGTTGGCTTTACCGACAGTTAAAGAATTTCTTACAGGCCAAACATCTTGTTCCCAATGAAGTTGCTTTGCTCTACTATCCCACATAAAAATAAAGCAATGGTATTTTGTATATCCACTTTGTTGGCCAAGTAAAAAATTAACCATTTTTAAATCCACACAGATCGGCCACTGATGCTCAGAGTATTTAATTTTCTCTAAAACTAATTTTACATTTTCATATTCTTCTTTGAGTTTCGTTGAATGGGCAATTGGAATTGATGCAAATTTATTTTCATTGTGCAATAAGACGCATTTTAAACTTCTTTTGCAACTATCAATAAAAAGGCGCCTTTCAGTAGATTTGTACTCTTTTAAACCCATGTCTATAAGCAGCTTCGCGATATCATTACAATACACTAATCCTTCATTTTCACTAAACAATTATAATAACTTTTTCTCGCGTTCTGTATATTGTAATTGTTACTGTTGGTGCCAATAAATTTTTTTCTTTCAATCTTGAGGCTAAAAGTTCTGATCCTTGTTTTGATAAATTGAGATCACGTATTAAATCACTGAGTTCATTTTGAGAAAATAACTTTGGCGTAGATGTTTCACCTTCCCACTTCCACTAGTAGATGGTCCCGATTTCTGTGAATTTGGTAACATCAGTGTTTCTGAGGGCATGCGAATTACTTCTGAAATGTATATGGGCCGAGGGAGATTTTCACTGTGTAGAACCGGACATTTCGTAGACTGTAAGTCTGGGTATCTCCACGTTTGATTTCGATTAAAACCTTTAACATCTACTACGCAAAAGTAACAATCATCTAAATGATTCGTAGGCTCCATCCAGATCATAGGAATACCAAAGTCTAATCCAGAACGTTCACCTTTTTCCACAACCGTAAAGACTCAACACAGGACTTACAAACTTTATTAGGAACCCATGGTTTACCTAATTTGTCCATTTTGAAACCAAAATATTCAACATAAGTCTCCTTGACAAAGTCTGTGATATTTTTTTTTGTTTTTTGGTATATAAACACCGCAAATATAACAAAATAAATCACTACAATATTTACACTTTCTTCGTGACGAACTCATATTTTAGACTAGAAGACAAATATATAAGAATGGACATTCAGTAATTGAAACAAAATATTAATCCATGACACTTTATCCAGATTTACGTGTATATGTACTTCAATATTGTCAAATAACTGAGATCTCAGCTGTTCTGTGGAGCTAGGGGTCTGAGAGTGGGGATCAGGTGATGTTTGTATGCGCGAAAAAGTAGCGCAGAAGCCTAATCATGACTGGAAAATTAAATTTTATTTCTAACAAGCTTATAGTTGTTCAAAATATAAGAAATGCAAAAATCATGAAAATACGAGCACATTGAGAACTTTCATGAATATATTCGTAATCTGGGCACTTGAAAACAGAAAAATTTGCGATGATATCCAGGGCAACAATAAAAGAATATTTTTTTGTAGAGCTGTGTTATTTATATTCAGACATAAGCAGTAACAAAATTAATGAACTTGCACATTCTTTATGGGAACTATTCTAATTTCTGTGGAAATATCCTTATATTCGTTCGTGCTAGTTCATAAAAGAGATCATTACGGAATTTTTCTTCGAACTAAGGATGGAGTTAAAAATGTGTATACTCCTTCATTCAACTTAAAAATTCATCGTTATTCCATTTCCTGCGGATAAAATATCCCAGGAAATTTAACGGATGCATTTAGCTCGAGCTTCAACAGTTCGATAATTTAGGCACTTAATGCGGTTACTTGTCGGTATGAAGGATTCGGATCTCATTAATTTGCCACTGGGGATTAAAAACTGCTTTTTTGATGTTTAAGCAAGCAGTTCGCTGAAATAGCAGGTCTCTTAAAAAAACTTTGTTCTATGATTTGCATGGATGATATGCGTGTAACGTATAATTTCAGTAAAATGTACCAATACAATTTACTGTTCCAAGCAAAGATCAAATATTCTTTTTCTTTCTTCGATAAACAGAAATTGTAGATATATCCTATTCAACAATCAATTGTTATTCTTCTGTTAATTTAAGAAAAATAATGACAGAGCGTCAGTATTAAGTCTGATTTGCCAAACGAAGTTGAACGTACATTTTGTTCTGGTAAGTCTGTTGAAGTTAATGAAGATAAATTAAGAATATCCATAGATGGTTCAAAAGTAGTACCTTTATGAACATTAAATGATAAAAAAGCTTGTATTTCAACATAATTCATATAGATATATATATATATATATATATATATATATATATATATATATATATATATATATATATATATATATATATATATATATATATATATATATAGGGGGTTTTACCCCGACGAGTTGCCCATATATCTGTTCATGCAATCAAACTGATTTCATGAAAAAATATAAATCCACCACCCGGTAATTAATACCATTGCCAGGCAATGATTATAATCAAAACATATCCTGGAGTAATTATATATTAGGATAACGTTAAATGTTATGAGAATATATCAATCTACCAGAATATATACATACTATAGCATCATCAGACAATGATATCAATGTACCAACGAGTAGTGTCAGAGGCTTTCTCCCCGGAAAAATCCAGTGTACGGACCTTAGTCAAGTAACACTGAATGTTACTCATTAATAGTTTCCTTTGTGTGAAGTGGTGAACGATCGAATAGAATACTGCTCTGAATATAAATATGACAAAATTGACAGTTAATTATATTACATTTATGTAAACAAATAAATAAAATATGAAATGAGATTCTGAGCAGTATAAACTAAAGAGAAAACCTATGACTCTACCTCATTATTATTTTCGGAAAGAAACCTACGAAGAATATTACAAGATTTGATGACTGTTATCTTTTGTAACTGTTCAAACAAATTTTTCTTCAGACCCAAAATCTCAATACTTTTGTGAAGATTTCTAGGAATAACGCCTGTTGTAGAAATAATAATCGGTAGAATAAATATTTTCTTCATTTTCCACATTTTTTAATCTCGTCGCCAAGCATCATATATTTAGAAATTTTTTCATTGTATTTATTTTGTATATTATGTGTGTCGGGTATAGCAATATCAATTATATATGTTATTTGATTCTGTTTATCATTAAGAACGATATCTGGTCTATTGTGTTTTACAGCTCTGTTGCACAGAATTGTTTTATCAAAATAAAGTTTATATTTGTCATTTTCACAAATAATCTCAGGTTCATATTTTTGAAATTTTTTTCTTTTGGGAATTAGGTCATGTTTAATTCCTAGATTTAAGTGAATAATATTAGCGACGGCATTATGTCTTTCTAAATAATCTGTTGAAGCAAGGACTGAGCAAGATGATAATATATGAAAAACTGTTTCTGAAGAACAGAAACATCTACGGCAAGAATCATCTATATTTTGTTTGATGATATGTTTTCTATAATTCCTTGTGAAAACAACCTGGTCCTGGATCGCAATTGCCAAGCCTTCTGTTTCAGCAAACAATTCTCCAGATACTAACCATTTATTCGATGCAATTTCATCAATATAATCATTTTTCAATTCTTTAGGGTGCTTTCCGTGTAATTCCTTCTGCATCCAACTTTCTCTTTAGAATTATCATCAAATATATCAAAATCTACCTTTTGCATTGTCAAGTTCAGAGGTGTAAGATTATAATCTGAAGCAACAACAATATCATGTAATTTAGACGTTCTCTGTTTATCATGAAAATGGGAACGTAGATGAAAAATCTGTTCACTATGAAGATTATTCAAATCAATTAATCCACGACCTCCAAGATGTCTAGGTAGTGTAACTCTCTGAACAGCTGACTTTGGGTGGTGCTTATGATATTTACAGAGCATTTTCCTCGTTTGACATTGTAATTCATTTAGATCAGTTTTAGACCATTTAATAATTCCAAAAGAAGATGTAAGAATAGGAACAGCATAGGAGTTGATAGCTCTGAAAAGGTTTTTACTAGTTAAATAACTCTTGATGATAATTCTTAGTCTTTTGTAATATGAACTTCTAATAATTTCTTTAGTGCTGCTATGGTTAATTGTCTTCTCTTGACAAAATCCAAGATATTTATATGTATCTCCTTGATGCATTGGCTCGATTTCGATATTGGAAATCTTCATATAATCAGAGGTGATCTTTCCTTTTCAATAGAAAGATTTTTACATTTTGGAAGCCCAAATTTCATATGAATATCATTGGAATAGTTGAAAGTAATCTCAAGTAGACTTTTAAATGAGATCTGGTTCCGGCATATAATTTAATATCATCTAAATAAATTAAGTGACTCAATTTGAATTCAGTTAATAAACTCTTTATTTTGAAGCCGAAACTAGTAGCATTTAATTCATGAGATAATGGATTGAGGCAAAGACAAAACCAAAGAGCACTTAAAGAATCACCTTGAAAAATGCCTCTTTTGATTGGAATTACTTCGGATTTTAACGATTGTTTTGAAATATTTAAATGAAGATTGGTTCTCCAATTTTTCATTACGAATTCAAGAAAATGACGAAGTGTCTTATCAATTTTATAAATTTCCAAAATTTCTTGAAGCCATGAATGGGGAGAACTATCAAAAGCCTTTTGGTAATCAATGAAGGCTGTATGAATATTTCTCTTCTTAGTTTGAGCTTGATTCAAAGCAACAGAATCAATTACAAGTTGCTCTTTAGTACCAAGGTGTTTTTTTCTACATCCTTTTTGATGTTCGGAAAGAATATTATAATTCTCCAAATGTGCATAAATTTTTTGGGTAATACATGCAGTTAGAATTTTATATATTGTTGGAAGGCAAGTAATTGGTCTATATTGAGACGGATCAATAGTATTATCACTTTTCGGTTTTAAATAAGTAATTCCTTGTGTGAAAAATAAAGGAGTAGCTGAGGGGTTCTTTATTATAAATGAAAAATATTCAGACAATTTTTCATGAACGCAAGAGAATTTCTTGAACCAAAAGTTATGAATACCATCAACACCTGGAGATTTCCAATTTTTTGTGTGTTTAATAACTGATGTTATATCTTCGTTTGAAAATTTTTCAAATTGCATGCATTCTATTTTAGAAAATCGAGACCTTTCATTTAAAATCCAACTTGCATTGGAGCTATGTTGCCTTGGCACTGCCCAAATTGAAGACCAATAATCAGTTAAAATATCAATTTTAGGAACTCCATTTCCAGAAATATTTTCATTTGAACCTGAAATAAATTTGTAAAAATGTTTTTCATTATTTTTGAATAGTTTGTTTTGGAATTTTCTATCTGAATTTATTTTATATTCACGTAGTCTAATGGAGTATACTGAAAGTTTTTGTTTTAAAGTATCGATGTATTCTATCAATTGTTCATTACTTATCTCATTATTTTTATGGGTTTTATATTTGAGGAATATTTTTCCAATATGTGCCATAAGTTTTTTGATCGATTACCTCTGGAATATTGAGTCAATCTTCCTAAATCACATCTGATAGAAGAAATTTTACCTTCTAACCTTTTTTTGCCATGAAGGTTTTTTCTTGATATTATAATTAGATCCAAAATTTTCTAATTTGTATCCAGAATGTTTAACTACTGTAATAGCGGCACAATATATAATCAGATGAAGTGTATAGATATTCATTACTTTAACAAGTTGCTTTGGAAGAATATTCTCATTAAGCTCGTTTATACAATCGAAAATTTTCTTTGAATAATGAATTTTAGGAAGTTTAGGTCTTAAAGTTGGGTCAATATTTTCAAATAAATTCATTTGATTGAGAAATAAATTTTCTATATCTTTGTTATCATTATTTTTAGATGAATTTTCTGATTTATTTTCGATGCTTTTCATGAATGGGACTAGGTTTTCATCTGAAACTTCAAAATTTAAATGTTCTTCTTGTTGAATGTTGTTTTAATTGATTTTAATTCTGATTCAGATATAAAGTTTCTATTTTCAATATACCGTCTTTGATTCGCAATGCTTTGTTCTGAAATACAGCAATTGGGGAATTTTTCTTTGAACATATTATATAGTTTAGACATATACCCTTTTTATTTGTTCCATTATTTGTTATTTTGTAATAACAAAACATAATGAATTTATTCATTTCATACGTCCATTTCATGCGTTTTATTTTTTATTAATTTTGTGAAGATCTGAATTAGGTGATGAAGTTATGATAAGATTAGAGGAACAAGGTGATTCTACATGATTTTGAAAACAGTCATCAAAACTTTTGTTGTTCGAAGAATAGACAGAACAAGTAGAAATGTCAGAACCCTTAGATTTACTTCGTGTATGATATGAATGTATAGTTTTCAAAATATTATTCCTACCTTCATTTAAGTTGTTTACCTTATCATCATATTCATGATCAACGGGCCCAGAAATAATTTTCTTTGCAACGTTACCTGAATCAGATGATATGAAAGTTTGAGAATCTGATGGTCCTGCATCTAAACGATCTTGAGTGCAGATTTTGAAGTTCTTCTCCAAGAAATATCTATTATATGAATCGCAAGGATATTTTGGTGGATTATATTCATCATCAGATTCATATTCATATGAAGAATTCATTTTTTGAATTCGTTTTTTGTTTTTGTATATATTTGTATTGTATATATATATATATATATATATATATATATATATATATATATATATATATATATATATATATATATATATATATATATATATATATATATATATATATATATATATATATATATATATATATATATATATATATATATATATATATATATATATATACAATACAAATATATACAAAAAACAGAAAAAGCTCCATATCAATGGATTTTCTACAGAAGAAAACACAAAAATACGTTTTAAAAGTTTAACAATCACAGTAGACACAAAGAACACAGTATGATACAAACAGATCCCAGAAATACCTAAAAAATCCACAACAAAAACAGCGCCAAAGAAACTTCGAAATACATAACCTCAAAAAACTGACATCTCCAAAACACAAAGTTAAATCCAGATAATAACAAATAAAAATCGTAATATATAACGGTGATTGTGATGTAGAAGATTAAATACTCAAGAAGGAAAGAAAAACCCCGACATGTCTATTTAAGATAGTATTTAAACGTTCTAACAAACGTTAGAGCCCAAAAAGTAAACTCAACACCGAAATAAAATATAAAAGGATGAAAAATATTAAAACACCATATTATATATATATATATATATTAGATATATATATATATATATATATATATATATATATATATATATATATATATATATATATATATATATATATATATATATATATATATATATATATATATATATCACAAATATGAACTTGAGATTATTTGTCAAAATGACAAATATAAGCTTTATTTTGATAAAACAATTTTGCAACAGAGCTGTAAAACACAATAGACCAGATATCATTCTTACTGATAAAAAGAATCAAATAACATACATAATTGATATTGCTATACCCGACACACATAATATACAAAATAAATACAATGAAAAAATTTCTAAATATATGATGCTTGGCGACGAGATTAAAAAATGTGGAAAATGAAAACAAATTTTTATTCTACCGATTTTATTTCCACAACAGGTGTTATTCCTAGGAATCTTCACAAAAGTATTGAGATTTTGGGTCTGAAGAAAAATTTGTTTGAACAGTTACAAAAGATAACAGTCATCAAATTTTGTAATATTCTTCGTAGGTTTCTTACCGAAAAAATAATGAGGTAGAGTCATAGGTTTCTCTTTAGTTTATACTGCTCAGAATCTCATTTCATATTTTATTTATTTGTTTATAAAATGTAATATAATTAGCTGACAATTTTGTCATATTTATATTCAGAGCAGTATTCTATTTGATCGTTTACCACTTCACACAAAGAAAACTATTAATGAGTAACATTCAGTGTTACTTGACTAAGGTACACTGGATTTTATGGGAGAAAGCCTCTGACACTACTCGTTGGTACATTGATATCATTGTCTGAAGATGCTATAGTATGTATATATTCTGGTAGATTGATATATTCTCATAACATTTAACGTTATCCTAATATATAATTATTCGAGGATATGTTTTGATTATAATCATTGCCTGGCAATGGTATTAATTACCGGGTGGTGGATTTATATTTTTCATGCAATCAGTTTGATTGCATGAACAGATATATGGGCAATTCGTCGGGGTGAAACCCTTATATATATATATATATATATATATATATATATATATATATATATATATATATATATATATATATCTATCTTGAAAAGTCAGGGGAAAATCCCAATGCCTACCTCATGGACTGATGATGTGAGGATAGACAGTGACAGATTCTTCGTAATCTTGAACATCACTTGTCCGATATCAAGTATTTGAGATCTTTCGTCCATACTCATGAGTAATAAATAAGTTTCGCTTGTTCTTATAAAAACTTCATTTTTGTGAGCAAACAATGGAAACCATTAGACCATAATGCTCTTTTTGCAGTATTTCACATAGTTGCCAGACAACCTGTTCAACTGATAATTTCTGAAATGCACTTTAACCGAAAAAAGTGAAGTTCTGTGGCTCATATATTCTTTAGGAAGTTTTATTCAGGATGGAGGTAAACATTTTCAGAACTCTTCAAAATAGTTCTTTCAAGCCCTTATACACTTCATCCAGTGACTCTGTCATATCTAGTGTCTAAAGGAACGTCATTGAGGAATCTGCAGTAAAGTTTGCGTTTGCTTCAATCGACAGAAGTACAGGGTTTGGTTCAGTGTGCCAGCATATGTTTCCATAAGAACCAGTTAATTGGCATCAGTTTATGTTGCGAAGGAATTTGGCGAGAGCTTCGAGATATTTGGAAATCAATTTTCCATTTGGTCTGATCCAGTATAAAGCTACAAGACTGAACCTTTACGTTGGCCACTATTAAACCCATTCCTCGAATAATAAGATGGGAGCTTGCAAACTGAAACACAGCTGGCATCATATCTGTTAACATATACTCCTTACATGTCTTGAAGACTCCTCGACTTCTGTCAGGCCGTCATTACGAAGAGATAGATCGTTTGGCACCTAATATGCAGAAAACACCAAGAAGCCGTAGACCAATTGAAAGAATATTTTACTCAATGATTCATCAAGGTAAGTTCTAGGAAGACATCAGCACTATATCACAAAAACGACAGATGAACAAATAACTATGATCGCCCAATTGATCAGTAGGTCTACAAGAGCAGATAACTGAGAGTCTCATTAGACTGAAAGCTGACATGGTTTCAACACTTGAAATAGAGCATGAATAAAGATAGCTGAAGTATTTTTGTATGCTTACATAAATTAACTTAACTAACTGGGGGCCCAGAGGAGCTTAAGCAATCTGGTCAATGATTAGTATATGGCTCGCCCGTTTAGGGACTTGCAGTTTAATTCATTTCCAAAATGTCATATAAGAAGGCTATAAGGATGCCACAGGGAGATTCTGGCCATAGTTTACTTCATTCGTCAAATACCAGGGAAAGCACATCTAATCTCTGGTGAATGGTGAACTCTTTCTTCAACAAATAGAAAACGAAGTTTGGACATATCTCATTTTACACTCAAAGGCCGATGCCCATATCTTTTTGACAACTAAAAACACCCTGCGAAATAGTTCTATTAGACATTTCAATATGACAGAGCGTCAGTATCAAATCTGATTTGCAAAATTTCGGGAAACTTTGATGTTGATTGTACATGATGTTCTGGTTGGTTGGTTGAAACTAATGACGATACCTCAAAAATATTGATAGATAGATTCTGTAGAAGAAGAACTCGCGAAATTTCCGAGGGAAAGAATTTAACGAATTCTACCATTCTAGATCATCAAGACAATTCGAGTACAGGAGCGACCAAATTCGATGTTTTAGTAAGTTGGATACTATAGAAAGAGAAACATTGATCCCCCCGCCCTCTCGAGCACGACTATCAAGAAAAACTCATTGGTGAAAACGAATTTAAGCAATTTTTTTCAGATTTAGAGTTATTTCAGAATTCTGTATTTTTCTTGCTTGGACATTTGACGATATCTCGAATCCTATTTGGCATTACCTCAAATCTTCAGAATAATTGAATCCTGAAAAATACTCTAGAAATAATAATTTATCAAGAAGAAAAATAGATTCTTGAAAATTTTTAATGTGGTTGACCCCTCTCAATGATTATTAATATTTATATTGCCAATGTGTTACAATTTGGAGCTGACCATTCCACCTGTTTCATCAAGTATAATCCAGATGCTTTCAGAACAAATAGAAATATGATGAGTTCGCATGAACTTAACAAGCACATAGGCAAGTTCGTACATAAATTAAATGTGAACCTGTTTGTTTTACATTTCTAAACTATGAACAAATACGAAATACCCACACGTTAATTAGAAACAGAAAAAAAGTAATGAAATTAATAACCTGATATGAAAACAAACAAACAAAAACCTCATAAATATTGGCAAATCAAGAATCTTAAATACAACAAACACAAACCTACATGAGTATGTTCTGAATACGTTAGCTAGAGTCCCCAAAACATGCCATCAAATTGGATAATATCCAGTAAATACCATCAAACAGGATTATTGAGGAAATAGAAAACAGTATTAAAAAATTACCTTCTGATAACCCAAACAAAATGAGACTCAAAGTAACACAATCAGAGCAGAGGTATACAAACGTAAAATTATGAACCTACTAAAGTTCAAAAAACGTACAAACCGCCCCATAAGAACGTGGAATGAAAAACTATATATTTCGGACGATCTTGCCAAACAATTAACAACACACAAGAGTCTCCCTCCAAGGATGTATTGTCTACCAAAAACTCATAAGGAAAACTTACCATTGCCTCCCATTGTATCATACATACAGTCTCCTTTGTACAACTTATCAAAATATATGTCAAATATACTGAAAAGCTGCATAAACAAAAATTAATACTACACCAAAGACTCTACAGATCTGAAACAACATCTTGAATTTAGAGATGTACTATCCAACCACAAAATTTACTCCCTTGGTGTTATTTCACTATAAACTAATATCTGAATAACCATAATACCAACAATAATCAATATAAAATGGACTGAAATGAAAACCAACACCCTCATCCCAAAAGAAGAATTCATTGAAGTAAAACAATATATATTACAATGGGAAGTTCCATATCTAGCCCAAATTGTGATAAAATATTTGGAAGAATCAATTTTAAACAATGCACATTTAGACATCACCATATTCAAAGGATATGTAGACGACTGTTCACTAAAATGAATGAAAATTAAGTAGACCAAATTCTTAAGACTTTCGATGAATTCCACAAAAACTTAGAATTCACTTTAGAAACCGATAAGAATAACACCATGAACTTCCTTGACATAACAATAAAACGAAAACAATAAATTACTAACAACATGGTACCGGCAGGAAATAGACAAAAAATAATTTCTAAAACTACAATTCAAACCATCACCCATCCCAAAAAGAGTGCATCATAAAAGGATATATTGACAGATCACTGAAATTCACTTCACCGCAGTTAAGAAAAGACGTACTAAGGGACGCCAAAGACCTACTAAGAATGAACGACTACCCAGAAAACGTTACATACAAAATCATCAAAGAACGATCACATATAATGTACAACACAGAACAAAAAAAGCAAAACGACATTACAAACACCACACGATACATAACCATTCCATACAGACCCCAACTAACGGAAACCAACGAGAACGTCCTCAAACCATATAACTTCAAGATAGCCAGGTACATACAAAACTTAAATGCAAAATGCCGCACATGGAGGGAACTCACATAGTATACGCCATACCAGCAAGGACTGCTGAAAAAACTACTTTGAACAAACAGAACAACACCTCCAAGAACGTCTCAAACCCCTCAAATACGTAAAAATTTACAGCACTGCACTGACCAAACACAAAAAACAAGATAAACACGAATTTGACTATGACTAAACAGAAATACTTGACCAAGAAGAAAACAGAAAAAACAAGAGAAATACTTGAGATGATTCACACAAAAAAACCTAGACAATTCTGTAAATGACCGACAAGACGTAAAGACACTAAGCTCCATATACATAGATTTTCTACTAAAAAAACACAGAAAATCACGTTTCAATAAATTTAACAATCACAGTAGACACAAAGAACACAATAAAATACAGATCTCAGAAATACCTGAAAAATCCATAACGAAAACAGTGCCATAGAAAACTTCGACAAACATAACTTCCAAAACAGACATCTTAAAAATACAAAGTTAAATCTAAATTCCTATAAATGAAAATCGTAGTATATAATTTTTGTAATGTTGTAGATTAAATACTGAAGAAGGGAAGAAAAAACTCCCGAAACGTAAGTTTAAATATTCTAACAAACGTTAAACCCCAAAGAAGTAAATCTAACATAGAAATAGACTGTAGAAGGTTAGAAAATACTAAAACACCATATATATATATATATATATATATATATATATATATATATATATATATATATATATATATATATATATATATATATATATCTCGAAAAGTCAGCAAAAAATCACGATATCTACCACCAGTATACCTCATGGATTGATGAAGTGAGGGTGGACAGTGACAGATTATTCAATCGTAATTTGAACATTACTTGTCCGATATCAGGTATTTGAGATCTTTTGTCCATACTCATGAGTAATAAATAGGTTTCGCTTGTTCTTATAAAAGCTTCATTGTTGTGAGCAAACAATGGAAAGCATTTTGGAAGTTTTATTTAAATTTGCGCCAGCAAATTAGATGAAAACATAGAATGTTCAAAGAATTTTCTTTTCTGGAAAATTTCACATTTTGAGAAAACTTTTCAGGTATGTTATATATTTGCTGAGAGAAAAAAACACTGGGCTTATTTCATGCAAATTCACCTATGGTTTATATTATAACTTCTGAATCAGAAAAAAAATGATTTTTCAAATACGTCCCTGCATTTCACTCCAAAAAGTGCCAATAGAATGTCGAAATACGTTTCATTTTACTTTGATAAAAACAGAGTTATAGACGTATGCTGAAAAATTGAGAGATCTGGAATAACTCGCAAACTAAAGAAGATAGCTGCGATCTGTTTCCACCAATGAGTTTTTCTCGAAAATTGAGAACGGAGACGGGCGGCCATTATGATCTGTTTGCAGTAATTCACATGGTTGCCGTACTAAAACATTGAAAATGGGACAACCTGTTCAACTGCTGGCTCATATATTTTTCAGAAAGTTTTATTCAGGATGAAGGGAAAATTTCTCAGAACTTTTCAAAATAGTTCTCTCAAACACTTTGATTCAAATTTCTCAGAACCAGTTAATTGGCATCAGCCGAATTTATGTTGAAAAGGGATTTGGCGAGAGCTTCGAGATATTTGGAAATCAATTTTTCATTTGGTCTGGTATAGGTTGAAGCTACAAGACAGAACCTTTACGTTCGCCACTATTCAACCTATTACTCGAATAAAAAGATGGGTGCCTGCAAACTGAATCAAGCATCATATCTGTTAACATATACACCTCACATGTCTTGCAGACTCCCTGACTTCTGTCAGGCCGTCTACACGAATACCATTACGAAGAGATAGATCGTCTGGCAATATATATGCAGAAAATGCTAACTGGCCTCTAACCAGTTATAAGAATGTTTTACTCAATGACTCATCATGGTAAATTATAGGAAGAGATCAGCACTATATCACAAAAACGACAGATTAGCAAATAACTATGAACGTCCAATTGATCAGTAGGTCTACAAGAGCAAATAACTGAGAGTCTCATTACACTGAAAGCAGACATGGTTTCAACACTTGGAATAGAGCATGAATAAAGACAGCTCAAGCATTTTTGTATGCTTACATGAATCAACTCAACTATCTGGGAGCCCAAAGAAGCTCAGGCAATCTGGTCAATGATTTGTATATGGTTCGCTGTTTAATGACTTGCAGTTCAATTCTTTTCCAGAAGGTTATATAAAAATGCCTAGATTCTGGCTATAGTTCACTTCATCCGTCAAATACCAGGGAAAGCACTCCTACTCATTGATGAATGGTGAATTCTTTCTTAAACAAATAGAAAACCAAGTTTGGACATATCTCACTTTACACTCAAGGGGCGATGCCCATATCTTTTTGACAACTAAATATACCCTGCGAAATAGTTCTATTAGATATTTCAATATGACAGAGCATCAGTATCACATCTGATTTGCGAAATTTCGGGAAACTTTGATGTTGATCGTACATGATCTCTGGTAAGTTGGTTGAAACTAATGATGACACCTTAAAAATATTGTAAGATAGATTCTGTGTAAAAGGAACTCGCGAAATTTCCGATGGCATGAATTCAACCAATTCTACCATTTTATATCATTAAGACAACTGGAGTATAGGATCGACCAAATTCGATATTTTAGTAAGTCAACTATGTGAAATACTATAGAAAGACAAACATTGATCCCCCCCTCCTTAGCACGACTACCAAGAAAAACTCATTGGTGAAAACGAATTTCAGCAATTTTTTTTGATTTGGAGATTTTTCGAAATTCTGGAATTTTGTTGCTTCAGACATGTGACGATATCTCGAATCCTATTTGGCATTACCTCAAATCTTCAAAATAATTGAATCCTGAAGAATACTCTAGAAACAATAATTTATCAAGCAGAAAAATAGATTTTTGAAAATTATTAATGTGGTTAACCCCTTTCAATGATTATCAATATTAATATTGCCAATATGTTACAATTTGGAGCTGACCATTCCACCTGTTTCATCATAGTATAATCGAGATGCTTTCAGAACAAATAGAAATTTGATGAGTTCGCATGAACTTAACAAGCACATAGGCAAGTTCGAACATAAATTAAATGCGAACCTGTTTGGTTTACATTTTTTAACTATGAACAAATACGAAACACCCACACGATAATTAGAAACAGAAAAAAAGGTAATGAAATTATTAACCTGATATAAAAACAAACTAACAAAAACCTCATAAATATTGAAGCTTTGCACCAGCAAACTAGATGAAAACGCAGAATGTTCAGAGAAGTTTCTTTTTTGGAAAATTTCACATTTTGAGAAAACTTTTCAGGTATGTTATATATTTGCTAAGAGAAAAAACTGGGTTCATTTCATGCAAATTCACCTATGGTTTATATTATAACTCCTGAATCAGAAAAAAAAATGATTTTTCAAATACGTCGCTGCATTTCACTCTAAAAAGTGCCCGTAGAATGTCAAAATACGTTTCATTTTACTTTGATAAAAACAGAGTTATAGAAAGAGTAATAGACGTGTGCTGAAAACTTGCGAAATCTGGAATAACTCGCAAACTAAAGAAGATAGCCGCGACCTGTTTCCACCAATGAGTTTTTCTCGAAATTGAGAGCGGAGACGGGCGGCCATTATGCTCTGTTTGCAGGAATTCACATGGTTGCCGTACTAAAACATTGAAAATGGGACAACCTGCTCAACTGCTGGCTCATATATTTTTCAGGAAGTTCTATTCAGGATGAAGGTGAAAATTTCTCATAACCCTTCAAAATAGTTCTCTCAAAACACTTATACACTTCATCCAGCGATTCCGTCATATCTAGTGTCTAAAGAAGCCTCCTTGAGGAATCTGCAATAACGTTTGCGTTTGCTTCAGTCGACGGAAGTACAGGGTTTGGTTCAGTATGTGAACATATGTTTCCATAAGAACCAGGTAATTGGCATCAGCCGAATTTATGTTTGCAAATTGATTTGGCGAGAGCTTCGAGATATTTGGAAATCAATTTTTCATTTGGTCTGGTATAGTTTAAAGTGAAAACGAATTTCAGCAATTTTTTTGATTTAGAGATTTTTCAGAATTCTGGAATTTTGTTGCTTCAGACATTACCTCAAATCTTCAAAATAATTTGCCTCAGACATGTGACGATATCTCGAATCCTATTTGGCATTACCTCAAATCTTCAAAATCATTGAATCCTGAAAAATACTCTAGAAACAATAATTTATCAAGCAGAAAAATAGATTTTTGAAAATTATTAATGTGGTTAACCCCTTTCAATGACTATCAATATTAATATTGCCAATGTGTTACAATTTGGAGCTGACCATTCCACCTGTTTCATCATAGTATAATCGAGATGCTTTCAGAACAAATAGAAATTTGATGAGTTCGCATGAACTTAACAAGCACATAGGCAAGTTCGCACATAAATTAAATGCGAACCTGTTTGTTTTACATTAAGCTGTTAAATTAAAACAAATATTCCTCTAATTGCACTGAAACCATTTTATCTATTAATTTATTCCCGGGTGATAACTGTTCATGCCGAGATGACCGTTTTTGAATTCGCAGGTTCGTTTTCATTCAGTTGAACTCGGAAAGTTTTGATAGGAATTCAATCTCGGCACATGCTCATTTCTCTATATAATGAATTAGGAATCACAAAATGGGTTTCGAAATTGATTCCCACGAAGAAATGAGAAACATGAAATTGAAGTGTGCCACTCGCTGAGTACACTAGATAACTTTCCGAGGAGGAAATGCAATTAAGGAAATGTATCAAGTCTCCGCCGAGGAGATTCAAATCGTTCTCTATATTAATGCATTTTCTGAATGAAATATTTAAATCTGAGAATCCTTGATATCGTGGAAACTTTTATTAAGAAACGTTACATAGGCAGTCCAAATAAACATGTAGTTACATAAACATTCACATTCAGTTGAAATTTTACATCACTCTTGAATATTAGACATGCAGTATTTGATTTCATGTGCTGAAAACCTTCAATCGAGATAAAAGAAAAGAAAAGTTCTTTTCCTGTATTTTTTTCTGTATTTAACTAATGCAAGAATATGTCGACCATGAGCAGCGAAACTTATGTAGCGCCCTTTTGTGTCGTAGTGTGTCGTGTTTCGCCATTTGACAAATTTTGGCGGAAATAAGTTTTAAGTTCTTTATTATTTTCGTAAGAAAGCGAATTATACAGGGTGCTTCAACGAAAACTAAACAGAGGCTATATCTATCAAGATATTCATTTCTGATCAAAACGCAAAAATTGGTCAATTTTTGTTTCAAGAGGGACATCTTTTGGGGTACAAAACTTGCCTGAAATATCAACCCCCTAAGCGGGGGCTGCAATCCTTGAACATTTTGAATGGGTAAGATCGGTAAAATGATGACTCAAAAGGAAGGTGGTGCCTTTGTCTATATTGCCTTGAACGAATTTCCATTTTTAATTGAAAACTGTAAAAGATACAGGGTGAGCAACTGAAAGATAGGGAAGACTATTCAAGTTTCAGTGAGGTAAAATGGAACAGATCACTGCTGATCAATGGCAGTCATCATCAAGTACCATCCTCATCTCGAATTTCAACCCCTGGAGCAGGGGTGACAACCCTTGAAAATTTGGAAGAGGGTCGAGTGATACCTCGAAAGAAAGGTATTATCTTTGTCTGCATCCCCGTGAAGAATTTTAATTTTTGATTGAAAACTCTAGAAGATACAGAGTGAGCTACTGAAAAATAGAAGAGACTATCTATCGCCCTGAGGTATCACTGGATCGAAATATTACCCCTGCTCTAGGGATTGAAATTCGAGATGAGGGTGATTTTGGAAGATGACAGCTTCTGATCTAAAATGAATCTATTCCAGTTCTTCGCACTAATACTCTAATAATCTTGGGGCGATAGTCTTCTCTATTTTTCAGTGGCTCACTCTGTATCTTCTACAGTTTTCAATCAAAAATGAAAATTCTTTCACGGGAATGTAGACAAAGATAATACCTTTTTTTAGAGTTATCATTTGACTCATCTATCCTCTTCCAAATTTTCAAGGGTTGTCACCCCTGCTCTAGGGGTTGAAATGCGTGATGAGGATGGAGCTTTATGATGACCGCCATTGATCAGCATGGATCTGTTTCATTTTACTTCTCTGAAACTTGAATAGTCTCAGGGAAATAGTCTTCCCTTTCTTTCAGTTGCTCACCTTGTATCTTTTACAGTTTTCAACTAAAAATGGAAATTCGTTCAAGGCGATGTAAATAAAAATACCACTTTCCTTTTGAGTCATCACTCGACCCATCTTCTCCATTCAAAATGTTCAAGAATTTGCAACCCCCGCTTTGGGGGTTGATATTTCAGGCAAGTTTTGTAGCCCAAAAGGTGTCCCCCTAGAAACAAAAATCGACCTGTTTTTGCATTTTGATCATAAATGAATATCTTGGTAGATATAGCCTCTGTTTAGTTTTCGTTGAAGCACCCTGTATTTTCTGATACTTTTCAAAGGTATATACGGAATGACAGAATTTTCAATACATTATATTTTACAGTAAAAAATGTCGAAAAATATAAACTAAATTATATTATTATCTCTTTCATGTATATGGTCTAATATGGCCTCCTCAATGGATAATGCTGCATATTTGTTAATAATTCCTGGATCATTGTTAAGCGCAAGAATTTTTTTTTATTAGATTCAATAGAGAAAACTCACGTTGTGCACTTGCTACATCAATTGGCAAAGTGATGATTCGATACGATATAGGTATGTTGGGGTATACGGTTGTCAATTTGAATATATGAACTAGAGAATTTTCACACCTATACTAAAGTGTCTGGAGAAGACTGACATGACATAATTTCTTTAAACAAATCATCGCTGTTGATATTCAATGAAGTATTTGTTGGAAGTTATTACTGCAAATAATTGCAACTTTGATCGTGGTCATTGCTCAGAATGAAAATCTGAAAATATAAAAAGAAATAACATTTTTGTCAGTTCCTCATGTTAAATTTTGTTAATACACGCCCGGTTTCAACCTTTTCCGTCATTTTCAAGTGATAAATACTAACTTAGACAGAAATATGATAACAAGATATATTTTTCTATAGATATTGAGTAGGGGGAATATTTGATTTAAAGTTGACTATTAAGGTTAATATAATAATATTATAAAAGGTTGTTAACAGTAACAGGTGGTTTTAAATTGCTCTTCATTTAATTCCGATTTTCGAGTGGTTAAGCTAGGATAATAAAAAAGATTTTTGTACCTATCAATTGGTGAGAATTGAATTTTCATAAATTTCATCCAGTTTTTTTTGGATGATAGGAGGAAAACTCAGTTATTTTCATAAATAGTTATTGCATGTGGCGAAAAAAGATTTTTATCTCTCCATAAAAAGTGCGATGATAAACATTTATGCTTCTATCAAATTCATGCTAACGTATGGTGTGAGAGAATAAAATACGTGAGTTTGTTAAAGGTGCACATACACAGTTGGATTTGTCTCTCATTTTTCATTGTGAAAATGAGTTTAAAACCAACTGGAAGATCTGGTGATGGGATAACTAGTAATTTTAAATACAACTGTTTTATGTGTCCTAATAAAGGATTCATTCGAATTGAAGAAGCTATTCATGTGCAGGAAGTAGCGTACTCAAACAAGATGGCTCATACGTTTTTTGTTTTTTGTTGCGGTGCTTTTGTGGATGATCATACTCTTCCTAATGCTCCCACAAATGGGGCAGATCCGTCAAGCCCTGCTGATAATGCACTGAATGAGGCTGATTTGGACAAGAAATATCTTCCACTATGGAATCTGATGAAACACTCATTGAGTATTATTACTACTACAATTAATTATTACAATGACAAATGTCATATTTTTCGAACTCCGGAGTTTGAACAACAACTACAACTAATGTCGAATATGGACATTATTGCTCTCACAGAAACATGGCTTGATGAGAATATTGAAACCAGCGAACTTGATCTTGACAAATGCAATGTCTTCAGATGTGATTAAAGTTTGTTCACGATGGATGGTGGTGTGATTCTGGCGGTCGAGAAAAGTTTTCGTTGTTCATAAATAAATTTAATTAATATTTCTATTAAACAGTGAAACAGTGTTTCATCAAATTGATTGGTGATTGGTGAAAATTTTTCTTTATTAATTGGTTTATTTTATTTACCACCTTTGTTACCAGCTGCTGACTATGCCATGTATTTTGAATCAGTACATGTAGCTTTATAAAATAACTTCTGTTGAAAATTTGATCTTATTGGGTGATTTTAATATATATATATATATATATATATATATATATATATATATATATATATATATATATATATATATATATATATATATATATATATATATATATATATATATATATATATATATATATATATATATATATATATATATACTTAATTTATTTAGATGATATTAAATTATATGCCGGAACCAGATCTCATTTAAAAGTCTACTTGAGATTACTTTCAACTATTCCAATGATATTCATATGAAATTTGGGCTTCCAAAATGTAAAAATCTTTCTATTGAAAAGGAAAGATCACCTCTGATTATATAAAGATTTCCAATATCGAAATCGAGCCAATGCATCAAGGAGATACATATAAATATCTTGGATTTTGTCAAGAGAAGACAATTAACCATATCAGCACTAAAGAAATTATTAGAAGTTCATATTACAAAAGACTAAGAATTATCATCAAGAGTTATTTAACTAGTAAAAACCTTTTCAGAGCTATCAACTCCTATGCTGTTCCTATTCTTACATCTTCTTTTGTAATTATTAAATGGTCTAAAACTGATCTAAATGAATTACAATGTCAAACGAGGAAAATGCTCTGTAAATATCATAAGCACCACCCAAAGTCAGCTGTTCAGAGAGTTACACTACCTAGACATCTTGGAGGTCGTGGATTAATTGATTTGAATAATCTTCATAGTAAACAGATTTTTCATCTACGTTCCCATTTTCATGATAAACAGAGAACGTCTAAATTACATGATATTGTTGTTGCTTCAGATTATAATCTTACACCTCTGAACTTGACAATGCAAAAGGTAGATTTTGATATATTTGATGATAATTCTAAAAGAGAAAGTTGGATGCAGAAGGAATTACACGGAAAGCACCCTAAAGAATTGAAAAATGATTATATTGATGAAATTGCATCGAATAAATGGTTAGTATCTGGAGAATTGTTTGCTGAAACAGAAGGCTTGGCAATTGCGATCCAGGACCAGGTTGTTTTCACAAGGAATTATAGAAAACATATCATCAAACAAAATATAGATGATTCTTGCCGTAGATGTTTCTGTTCTTCAGAAACAGTTTTTCATTTATTATCATCTTGCTCAGTCCTTGCTTCAACAGATTATTTAGAAAGACATAATGCCGTCGCTAATATTATTCACTTAAATCTAGGAATTAAACATGACCTAATTCCCAAAAGAAAAAAATTTCAAAATTATGAACCTGAGATTATTTGTGAAAATGACAAATATAAACTTTATTTTGATAAAACAATTCTGTGCAACAGAGCTGTAAAACACAATAGACCAGATATCGTTCTTAATGATAAACAGAATCAAATAACATATATAATTGATATTGCTATACCCGACACACATAATATACAAAATAAATACAATGAAAGAATTTCTAAATATATGATGCTTGGCGACGAGATTAAAAAATTTGGAAAATGAAGAAAATATTTATTCTACCGATTATTATTTCTACAACAGGCGTTATTCCTAGAAATCTTCACAAAAGTATTGAGATTTTGGGTCTGAAGAAAAATTTGTTTGAACAGTTACAAAAGATAACAGTCATCAAATCTTGTAATATTCTTCGTAGGTTTCTTTCCGAAAATAATAATGAGGTAGAGTCATAGGTTTCTCTTTAGTTTATACTGCTCAGAATCTCATTTCATATTTTATTTATTTGTTTATATAAATGTAATATAATTAACTGACAATTTTGTCATATTTATATTCAGAGCAGTATTCTATTCGATCGTTCACCACTTCACACAAAGGAAACTATTAATGAGTAACATTCAGTTATTCTTGACTAAGGTCCGTACACTGGATTTTTCCGGGAGAAAGCCTCTGACACTACTCGTTGGTACATTGATATCATTGTCTGATGATGCTATAGTATGTATATATTCTGGTAGATTGATATATTCTCATAACATTTAACGTTATCCTAATATATAATTACTCCAGGATATGTTTTGATTATAATCATTGCCTGGCAATGGTATTAATTACCGGGTGGTGGATTTATATTTTTCATGAAATCAGTTTGATTGCATGAACAGATATATGGGCAACTCGTCGGGGTATATATATATATATATATATATATATATATATATATATATATATATATATATATATATATATATATATATATATATATATATATATATAGGGAGGATTTACAAAATTTGAATAATTGTATTTACAGTGACAACCATAGACACTATAGTGACGCATGATGACCCAACCCAATCAGCTGTCAACCAAGAATAACCAGAAACATTAAAATCACCCAATAAGATTAGATTTTCAACAGAAGTTAATCCACAGTCATTTCATAGAGCTACATGTACTGTATTCAAAATACATGGCATAGTCAGAAGCAGGTAACAAAGGTGGTAAATAAACTAAACCAATTAATAAAGAAAAATTTTCACCAATCACCAATCAATTTGATGAAACACTGTTCAATAGAATTAATAATTAAATTTATTTATGAACAACGAAAACTTTTCTCGACCGCCAGAATCACACCACCATCCATCGTGAACAAACTTTAATCACATCTGAAGACATTGTATTTGTCAAGATCAAGTTCGCTGGTTTCAATATTCTCATCAAGCCATGTTTCTGTGAGAGCAATAATGTCCATATTCGACATGAATTGTAGTTGTTGTTCAAACTCCGGAATCCTACCTCTAATACTTCTAACGATCTGGTAATAAAGATTAAGCAACGTTGATCCACCAATTAGTTTTTTTTTGTTTTTCCTGTGATTCTGGGAATAATTATTTCTTGTTTTCATCTTTGTACTCGAGTTATAATTCAGCACTTGAAAATGACCAAAGGATCGAAACCGGTCGGGTATTAACAAATACATGTGGAAAACTGATGAAGCTGTTTATCTCTTGCATATTTTGAAATGGACTCAAAATAAATATGTCATCAATATCATTAATGATGGAAAATTGAACATGCCTTTGTGTTTATCTAACCAAATCGAATCATTCAAGGATCTGGATATAGATGTTTCAAATTCTGCCGTAGTATTCTAATTCAGCTACGTGTATATTTATATCGACAGACTGTAGAAGTTTGACTACAAATTTAAGTATTATCAATATTTGACACCATAAAAAGCGCGAGGACTTCGATCGATCAATAATAAGAATAAGTTAATCTATACCGATAATTGGACAGAAAGTTAAAAAGTGCTGTATTATTTTCAATTTTCTGGTTTATTTATATATATATATATATATATATATATATATACAGGGTGCTTCAACACAAACAGAGGCTATATCTACCAACATATTCATTTCTGATCAAAACGCTAAAATAGGTCAATTTTTGTTTCAAGGAGGACATATTTTGGGGTACGAAACTTGCCTGAAATATCGACCCTTTAAGCGGGGGTTGCAATCTTTGAAAATTTTGAATAAGGAAGATGGGTCGAATGATGACTCAGAAGGAAGGTGGTATCTTTGTCTACATCGCCTTGAACAAATTTCCATTTTTAGTTGAAAATTGTAAAAGATACAGGGTGGGCAACTGAAAGATAGGGAAGACTATTACCCTAAGACTATTCAAGTTTCAATGAAGTAAAATGGAACAGATCCATGCTGATCAATGGCAGTCATCATCAACTACCATCCTCACCTCGAATTTCAACCCCTAGAGCAGGGGTGACCACCCTGTGTTATTTTCAAAGCAGAAGATAGGTCCAGTTATAAATTTCTGAGAAAAGATTTTGTTTGTCTCCAATAGTCTTGGAGCGGTAGTCTCCTCTATGTTTTAGTGGCTCACTCTGTATCTTCTACAGTTTTCAATCAAATATGAAAATTCTTTCACGGGAACGAAGACAAAGATAATACCTTTCTTTCGAGTTATCATGGATCTGTTCCATTTAACCTCACAGAAACTTGAATAGTCTCAGGGAAATAGTCTTCCCTATCCTTCAGTTGCTCACCCTGTATCTTTTACAACTTTCAATTGAAGATGGAAATTCGTTCAAAGCAATGTAGACAAAGATACCACCTTTCTTTCGAGTCATCAATCGAAATCGACCCATCTTCGATATTCAAAATGTTCAAGGATTGCAACTCACGCTTAGGGGGTTGATATTTCAGGCAAGTATTGTACCCCAAAAGATGTCCCCCTTGAAACAAAAATTGACATGTTTTTGCGTTTGGATCAGAAAAAAAACTTTGATTATATGGACTTGAAATCACAAAAAATTTTGTTTTTAACTTACAGCTATGCAAGTACATAAATTGGTGAGAAATTACATGAAACCTCTTTCTCATGTCCACAAGTAGGAGAGGATTCATGTAATTTCTCACTAATTTATGTACTCGCATAGCTGTAAGTCAGAAACAAAATTGTTTTTGATTTCAAGTCCATATAATCAGGAAGATTTTTCTTGGGGGTTGACACACGAGTCACTGGCAGTAGCATAATGCCAAGGAAACGATATTATGAACTTCTGTTACGGTCACAATTTGAAAATAATTTCGTATATACAGGGTGTTCCGTTTCTGGGGAACAAATCAAAGTTATGCTTTTTTAAATAGAACACCCTATATAATTTGATTATTTTAGCTTTGTGATCAAATGAAGATGACTTTGTTCGATATTCCCTATACCTAGGTTCAATGGTTGTCGAAATATTTGAGATTTTTCGAAATTTGATGACTTTTGAAATTTTTTTCTCTTCTCTCGTTGTGACTTTCCGATTGTGATTTTGCAAAAATTATGCTACTAATAATCCATTTCTGAAATTTATACAGGTTGCACATAACAAAATTTCCGATTCCGCTTTTCTTCAAACCTCATTTTTTCAATTTTTTCAAATGACACACCATGTATTTTATACTTTGTAATGATCGGTTATTTTTATACCGATCGAACGATACCCATGTTCTCTATATATATCTTTAACTGTTTATGAGATTTCTCGAATCCGATACTTTATGTCTCAATATTCATCTCGAAATGTTTTCCTTCGTTTTTGAAGAGGGGTGCATGTTACTTCAGAAAACAAAACACGAGTTGGTAGGATGTTCTACTCAAAAAACCAGTTTCAAGTCAATAAGTCGAAAATGATCGGTGTGCGTTAACCGATGTGAAGGCGATAAAAATAAATATTATATGGAATTCAGTTTTAAAAACTGCAATGTTCGGAGCAGTTGAAAATCGTTCAATTCGAGCCTATTTCTAATTTTCCTCCTTGTAAACTATTTACCTTTCCCCGTGATAGGTGTTCATAACATTTTCTTTTAATTTTTTTCTTTTTTGCTCATATAACTATTTTTCGAAAAACATAAATTATTTTAATGGAAATTAATATGCTTTGAATAAGTGAAAATGTTTGACAAGAGAGAGAATATTACTACAAATCACAGAAAAGAAAAAATTGCATGAATTATTGAAGCAATACATAGAAATGTTGTAAAAGATGTTCAAAAAGGCATCCATTCTGCTCTATGCATAAATGTATTCTCCTTTCTGCGAATCTATACTGTGAAAACTGTGGTCATTCTTGAATTGTGTGTTCTTGAATTCATTAGTGTTGACAAAGAAGAAGGAAGCATTTAGAAAATGGAGTATTTTCGGGAAGATTCTGACCATTGGAGAAGCTATGGACAACTGTTTGTTAGCTGAAAGACTCTACGCTGCAAAATATCCAGACCGACAACATCCGAGAAAAGAAACATTCGATAAATGGCTACAAACATTCCGAGCCACTAGTAGTGTGTCTGATGAAAAACACCACCGACAAAAACCAATTGTTGGAAATGAAGAAAATGAACTTAGTGTTCAAGCGTCTTTGATAGAACAACCAAGTACAAGTCAATAAAACATTGCTCAAGAAATAGGTCTGAGTAGACAAAGTGTGGAAAGAATATTGAAAAATCATGGTTTTCATGCATATCACGTTGGAACCCATCAAGAACTGTCACAAAGAGATCATAAACGACGAATCGAATTTGGATGTGGGTGTTAGAAATGGTAGCAGAAAATGAGGATTTCCCGAATTCAATCCTATTTTCTGATGAAATTACATTCCAGAATAATGTTTTAGTAAAAAGACACAATTATCATCATTACTTTGACACTAATCCACATTACACCCAACATAGATGGTCGGTGAAATTACATTCCAGAAAGATGTTTTAGTAAAAAGACACAATTATCATCATTACTTTGACACTAATCCATATTACACCCAACACAGATGGTCGGTGAATACATGGGGAGCAATTATAGGACCTCATGTAGTGGGTCCTTTTTTTTCGATGGAAACCTGAATGGACAGATGTACCTCAATGTTCTGGTCTACGATTTACCAGAGCTGTTGACAATGTGTCACTTGATATAAACAACCAATTTGGTTCCAACAGGATGGAGCCCCTGCGCAGCAAGTGAGAGATCATTTGAATGAGAATTTTCCAGAAAAATGGATCGGAAGAGGAGGACCCTGGAATTAACCAGATTCAACGTATCTCGACTTCTTTCTGTGGGG
Source organism: Cryptolaemus montrouzieri (assembly GCA_013387265.2). NCBI lineage: Eukaryota > Metazoa > Arthropoda > Insecta > Coleoptera > Coccinellidae > Cryptolaemus > Cryptolaemus montrouzieri. The sequence continues at coordinate 68,493,129 of JABFTP020000103.1, forward strand.
AAATGTTAAAAGAGTTTGTTTATCGTACGCCGCCAACTACACTGGAAGATATGAAAAATAAGATTAAGGAAGCTTTCCAGACAGTTACGCCTGAAAAGCTGTTAGGAGCAAGGGCATCTTTCGAAAGGAGAATACATTTATGCATAGAGAAAAACGGAGGCCATTCTGAACATCTTTTGTAACATTTCTATTGCTTCAATTATTAATGCAATCTTCTCTTTTACGTAATTTGTAGTTATATTCTCCATTGTCAAACATTTACACCCATTCAAAGCATATTTATTTCCATTGAAATAATCTATGTTTTTCGAGAAATAGTTGCATGAGCAGAAAAACATGTTATGAATACCTATCACCGGAAAAGGTGAATAGTTTACAAGGAGGAAAATTAGAAATAGACTCGGATATTTTGCAGCGTAGACTCTTTCAGCTAACGAACAGTTTTCCATAGCTCCTCCAATGGTCAGAATCATATCGACCCGTTCTTCCCGAGAATACTCCTTTTTCTAAATGCGTTCTTCTTCCTTCTTCTTTGTCAACACTAATGAATTTAAGAACACACAATTCAAGAATGACCACAGATTTCACAGTAAAGGAGAATACATTTATGCAAAGAGCAGAATGGAGGCCATTTTAAACAACTTTTGTAACATTTTTATGTATTGCTTCAATTATTCATGCAATCTTTTCTTTTTCGTGAGTTTTAGTTATATTCTCTCTCTTGTCAAACATTTTCACTTATTCAAAGCATATTTATTTCCATCGAAATAATCTAAGTTTTTCGAAAAATAGTTACATGAGCAAAAAAAAAAAAATTAAAAGAAAATGTTATGAACACCTATCACCGGGAAAGGTAAATAGTTTACAAAGAGGAAAATTAGAAATAGGCCCGAATTGACCAATTTTCAACTGCTCCGAACACTGCAATTTTTAAAACTGAATTCCATAAAATATTTATTTTCATCGCCATCACATCGGTCCATGCAGACCGATCATTTTCGACTTATTGACCTAAAACTGGTGTTTTGAGTAAAACATTATTAAAACTCCTGATTTGTCTGATCAAGTGACATGCACCTCTCTTCAAAAACGAAGGAAAGCATTTCGAGATGAATATTGAGACATAAAGTATCGGAAAACTCGAGAAATCTCGGAAACCGTTAAAGAGAGGTTTAGAGAACATGGATATCGTTCGATAGGTAGAAGAATAACTGATAATTACAGAGTATAAGATACAGAGTGTGTCAATTGAAAAAATTGAAAAAATGAAGCTTGAAGAAAGGCGGAATCGGAAAATTTGCACTCTGCACCCCGTATCAATTTCAGAGTTTGCCAACAGGGTTTACTCAGAAATGGAGTAGTAGAAACATAAATTTTGCAAAATTATAATCGGAAAGTCACAACGAGAGAAGAAAAAAAAATTTCAAAAAAGCGATCAAATTTTGAAAAATCGCAAATCTTTCGAAAACCATTGCACATAGGTATCGAACAAAAATACCTCCATTTGACCTCACGAAAATCAACGAAAATCAACGAAAATCATCAAACTATATAGGGTGTTCTATTTAAAAAACATAACTTTGATTTGTTCCTCACAAACGAAACACCCTTTATATACAAAATTATTTTAAAATATGACCGTAACAGAAGTTCATCATCCGTCGTTTTCTTGGCATTATGCTACTTCCAGTGATTCGTGGGTCACCCTGTATATATCTAAATTCTAATGTTTCGTGAAACCCTAAAATTCAACATATACATATATATATATATATATATATATATATATATATATATATATATATATATATATATATAATAGTTGAATATATATAAATGAAATATATATATATATATATATATATATATATATCAAAAATCATTCGATATATATATATATATATATATTCAGAATATATCCCGGAGCAGGAACACTGAAAACCCAAATAATATCATTTCGGTATATACGAGAACATGTTTATGTTTGATTCGAGAATAAGACTCTCTTGCGTGAATATGGAATTTTGCAATCAATCTCTTCCATTCAGCATCCCCAACTCAAAAAATCATACAAGTGATTACAGGTTGAGTGGCAAAGTTCCAGAAAGATTTTTCTATTTTCTGAGGCACTGAGGCATTGGTTTCAGTTTGGCAATCGAGGTTTTCTGGCGTGAGGATCAGGATGAGGGATGATGGAGAAACTGATTGGATGCTCATCTAAACAGGAAAACGAGATTTATTGAACTTGTATTCAATTGAAAACAAAAACTAACTTGATTATTATCAAATGACTCCGCCCACCTCCATACAGTTATACAGACGATTTTCGAACTCTCTTCTCACATTAGCGAAAACTTCAGGAGTCAAAAGTCGGCATTCTGTGATAATCCTCATCCGCAGCTCCTCCAGGTTTTCTGGTCTTGTGGCATAAACTTTAGATTTTAGATGGCCCCACAAAAAAAATCTAGGATTTGAATCTGGTGACCTGGCTGGCCACTCAACAGGTCCTCTTCTACCAATCCACCTTCCTGGGAAATTTTCGTCTAAATATTGGCGCATATCATAATGCGGAGGAGCACCGTCTTGTTGAAAACGCATTTCGTCCTCAGAAAGAGTTGATCGTTCTGTAAAATTTCTGTCAATCTAGGATGTATGTGTTCCTCTAACAACTGTAGGTAGCCATTTCCATTCAGATTACCCTCAATAAAAAACCTATATGTCACGTTCAACTTCTGAGGCCTTTGCGTGTGGGCCTCTCTAAACCAATGAGGATTCTGTGTGTCCCAATATCGACAATTATGTCTATTCACTTCACCACTGAGCATAAAGATGCTTTCATCAGAAAAACAGATGTTATTCAGAAAATTTGGATTAGCGTTTAGGTTTTCACTTAGATTTTCACAAAACTGTAAACGACGATCTGGATCATCTTCGTTTATTTCATGCACTAATTTTACCTTGTAGGGTGAAATTTGTGATGTTTCACGATTCTATGGACAGTTGTAGCTGATACACCAGTCAGACGAGATAGTTTTCTGATCGAAGTAGTATTCTCCATTTGTAGATGACCCACTACTGTCACTTCCGTTGCCTCATTTCTGACAACACTTCATGTTTTTTGTTTGCCACCGAACCCGTAGCTAGGAATTTGTCAACCAAATATTTAACGTACTGGTGACTGACTCCTTTCTCTTTCAGGATGTTCCTATCGAATATCCTTGCCGTTTCTTTGGCAGCACTGTTATTTCGAAAATACGTCGATACAATTTCGACCCTTTCCTCAGTGGAATAAACCATTTTCAGATTAATTTCAACTGACGAACAACAATAATAATGAGGAACTGATCTGAATAATAATAATATTTCATTGCAAAATGAGAAATAACAGATGACTGCACGCCAGATGGAAATGAAAAATGTGAACATTTTCAATGCAGAAATCAGCTTTATTTCTTCGTAATTGATGCTCAACACATCGTACCCCAATACTTTTAACAGTTTCGAATTAATTTTAGTTGATAATTTCAAATGACGATATTGAATTTTTCGAAAGCGACATCCTGTATGGAGAGCCGAACTGAATGAAATGCTTTAATCATTCTGGAATTCAAAACCTTTCTGAAGATATGCCACTTGAATTATATATATATATATATATATATATATATATATATATATATATATATATATATATATATATATATATATATATATATATATATATATATATATATATATATATATATATATATATATATTCATATCATTCATATATGGAGATAGCGATACGGGTATGATATTTCAAAGTTAGGGCATATCTGAGGCTTATGTGAAACAAAAAAACCTATATGTCAGCAACGTTTTGTACCATCATACGGAACGTTTTGTACCATCATACGGAACTGTAAAAAACACAAACTGTAGATAGATAGACATTAAACTAAAATAAGAATACACTTACAGCTATGCGAAATTCAATAAATTGAGACACCGGAAGAGCATAGATCACACCATACATTTTATTTAATTATTTTATTATTTTACAAAATTGGAGGAGCACACATCAAAATGGAAGAAAGTTCAGATATAACCACACATTTCACTTGAATTGTCATCTTGACTGAGAGATCGAGAACAGAACCAGATCTGTTCTGCCTGCTCTGATCGTCGAGCACGATAGACCAATCGATCGAGTACTGGCTCTGTGACACGACAACATTAATGGACACCTATTCTTGTCCATTAATGAAAAGAATTGAAGTATTATTTGAAACTAGTCGTGTAATTCCAAAACCAAGAGAATAGATTCATAAGCATTCATAAAAATTTCATATGTTCAAAATCATAATTAGGTAGCAACCAGCTTGATTTCCGATTGTCCCCACTTTTGTTATCCGTTTCTTAGGTGATGATTGTTATACTTCAATTTTCTCTTTGTTTCCGAAAATGGGATTAAACCGGAAACATATGTCAAACATATTTTATTCATTGTAGTTTGTGAAACTTAACTATGTTTTTTTCTTATTGTTCAAATACTTATCCAATCTTGTTCTTCACAACAGTCGAGAGTCTCTCAATGACAAGGACAAATTATTATTATGTTCAGTAATTTTCAAGCGAAGGGCACGAAATTACCTCGCGCTCTCTTCGCTCACATTTAACCTATTTTTGGACCTAGCTCTGATGAAAGTCTAGCCGTATCTTAAAATACTATTTTGCGTTGACCTCTTACATTGTAACCTCACGCAAGCTTTCAACCCCTATTTCCCTCTTTTACTGCTGGACTTCAAAAAAAATAACCTACGTCTGTTCTGTAATTCAGGGTATAATATCAGTATAGATTCAAGGTATAATATTAGTATAGATGTACCTATATTATGTCACTAAATAAAAAGAGAAAGTAAACTTGTCATATATATTGACTCATTTTTATTCTTGGAGAATAAATCAAGTAAATGGCGATGAAAATCGACACAATACTCACTCAGTATTTCGATAGTATGAATCAGGTCGCCCTGGGATCCGTCTCCAATTTGACACGTGTAATCCCCCTGATCGGAGTGTCGAATATCTCTGAGCTGCAGATTGAATCCTAAAAGTGACAACCTGGGTTCCCTGCTTATCATCTGTTGTCCGGCACTCAGCAACGTTGATCCTTTCTTCCACACTATCACAAATGTACCTGTAAAAATAATTATGTTCACCCACGATTGTTTAGGAGAGCTTAAAATTTTATATTAAGTCTTAGGTTTTAGTATACGAGGTCTGTTTGAAAAGCATTGCGAATTTTGTATGTTTTCATGAAATATTTATTTATGCATAAATATCTATTCTGTTCCATACAGAGTAATTCCTCACAAATAAAAGTCGTTCAGCAGCGTTTTTTCCATTACTCGAAGAATAAAATAAAAACATTTTCGTGACCTTGTTCAGCTTTTCCTTTGATGCCGTCGTCATAGTCTCAATCAAGGCGTAGGGTGATCCTTTTGCAGGCTTCTTTAGTCATAAAAAAGTCATTAAGGGAGCCAGGTCTGGAGAATAAGGTGGTTGCGGCATCTTAAGTGCAAATTCGCGCACAAGCAATGATTTGTATGGGCGGCATCAACTGGGCCATAATATCTCTTATTAATGGTCTGACTCTGCGGCGATGCAACATACTTCCACTGGGATGATGAAACTTTGGTTTCTACATCTTAATTATATACCTTTGATTGGTGGCCTGTTATAACCATCTGTAGCAACTATAGGTCGTCGGTGACCGAGTCCAAAACTTCCTGAACAATGTCCACACATTGCTGTGTTTGGTTGAAATTAAGTAATTTCGGCACGAATTTCTCTACCAGCCATCTCATGCCCAAATCATTGATGAGAATTAAGCGGTCTAGAAACTTCTGTTATTTGACGATCGTCTATTCTTCACTATATCAATGTTTTCGTCTGTAATTGAAGGGCTCGGATGTCTGGCATTCTCTTCGTCGTTCATATCTTCTCGACCCTCTGAGAACATTTTGTATCATCGATTGACGTTGCTTCAATCCACGATAGCTTCATTATATGCCACCGATATTCAGAATGCGTTAGCACAGACAAACACACGTCCAAGAGAAATAGCTGCCATGAATTAACCGAAAATATAAAATGGCCGATCTTGTTAACATAATTGAAGGATGTGAAAACTAGCATAACGCCACAAAGAAATTGGAAAGGGTATCCCAAGTTGAGTGGCCTGTTAGACGTTTATGGAGAAATAATAACTCTATCGTTCTGAAATTTGGGTAGTTGGTTCAACTGGTCTGAAACTCTATTTCTAAAATATACCAACTTCATTACTCAATATAGAACACCCTTTATATTGATGACATTTGTTATTCCAATGGACCACAGGAGTAATGACGTAACTACGGCCATTTTGTTGGGAAAGGTCAGTGTCTACTTTTCAAACAAAGTTAGAAGCAGTGTTAATTTCCACAAGGACAATTTCAAATCGTGATTATTTTTTATCCAGGAAATTCCTGAACATGTTAGTACATTTTATGATTGAATTATGTGATAAATTAAAGAATTTGACAAAGAGTAAACTCATTATGTCCTAAAAATATGTAATTTGCCCTATTTATTGAATTTGTGAGGTTAGGATTTTGGAGTTGCAATAATTGTTTTAATTTATTCTTCATTCTAAATTCGAATATAGTTATGTGATTGTAAGCACTATAGCGAAAGAGATAGATGCCGGTTTTTTGTATTTCCAAGTGACGAAGTTGAGAGGAAGAGATGGATAGCCCTACTGAGGTGAATGGATATGGTGGAAGGAAAATGAATCATATTTTAATATCATTTCAATTTTAGGCGTGAAGAACAACCGTCTCGTTTATATAGTTTATTCATGTCATTTTATTGATAAGGACAGGAACAATGGACCAATGTAGTGCTCTGACAAACTTTCAATACCCGTTGATTCGAGAGGTTGAAGAATCATTTAGTATTGAGGAAAACAACTAATAAATTATAAATAAATAAATAATAAAATTGTAATTTTGAGAGTAGTTATGGTTATATATATTTTTCCTTAAGTTGTAAGTAATATAATTTAGTCTATATTCATAGTGTTTCATTCAGCTAGATTATCACAAATATGACTCAAGACAACACAACATTCTTTTCAATTCATGGTATGAAAATGTACAACATGCTTTTTTATCACCTCAAAATCTCAACAATGTCTTCTTCAAAGACAAATTGAAAAAGAACCTCAAACAAAATTTTTCCATTATTGAAGAATTTCTAAGTCACAAATTTTAAAGAAATTCAAACAAAAATGATATCATTTGATCAGTTTTTTATTTCCTGATAGAAATTTTACATATTCATTAAAATAAAAGTTTTTCAACAAATTTATGTTTGTCTGTCAATTATCTTTAACATGAATATCATATATAATAGATTCTTTTGGAGTCCAAATGACTAAAACGCATAAACTGCGTTTGGTAAGAAACAGGTTGCCCTGAATCTGATGGAAATAATGATGGCCTTTGTTTATCACAATTTCATTGCTGTAATTGAAAAATAATATATAATTTTTGTCCTGAAGATCTTCCAAGAGCGAAAATGAAGATCTCAATTTGTAGGGACACTTTACTTCCACAATGCCGTCATCATTAACTAATCCATCTGGACTTCCTCCAATGAAGCCGCACTGGTCGAGCCACAATGCTGTAGGTGTTACGTGTACTTTTCTATTCTCCTCAAGAACCCTTATACCATCTTTCTCATGATCTCTTCCCCATTGAATTGCCGTAACTCCGTCCAAAGTGTAGCTCTCTGAAACCCACAATTGTAAATACTGAAATGAGATATACAATGCTAAATGATTACCTGTCAATCTCTTAAACAATGAGAGTGAATATATTCCAGATTTTATAGCTGCTAAAACTGGTCCAAAATTACTAGAGGTCAAACGGTTTTTTCTAATAATTAACCAATTCTCATTAGATATCTGTCCCACAGTTTTGTTGGAAATCTCTTTGATAACTTCTTCCGTAACCCGCAGTGCATTCTCAAGAAACATCCTCTTATCATCAACCTCCAAAAATTCTTGAGAAAATACTATTGATTCAACATCAGCGACAATTTCTGAATAGGCTTGATCACTTCTCAAAAGCCATGTGAATCCTACAGCATTTTGTAATTTTCCGAGGTTTCATTTGAACTTCCTCGCTCAGCATACCATTCGTAGAAGTATGTGGCTTTGTTGAATAGAGTTCATCGATAGTTTGTACTGCATTGGTATGAGGTTTTCTGCTCTTCCATGTACAAGTTATATCTGTTACAGATATATTGTGATAACCAAAAATCGACAATGCTGCCATGTGATGACACACCAACTGACCTCTTGGGCATGTACAACTGGCTTCTTCGATACACTTGTCTGTGTCGAGTTTTATCTAGAAAATGAATTTTTCTAGTATGCTACAGAACACATTCGATGCTTTGTTCTCATACCTCTACTTTATATAAACGATCCCGCATGCTAGCATGAACATTGCCGCGAATGATGAGAAGTTCTCCATCAAATGCCATGTCTTTCACATGACCGGACTCTACAGCATTTTCTCCTCGAGCTACAAGCTTGGCATCGTCTTTAAAGAACTCCAAAATTGAGGATAAATTGAGAACATGTTTAGATGCCATTATAAATTCTTCTGAAATAGTTTCAAAACACCAAATATGTAAAACGTATATAATCATCTACAGATCCTAACCTCACTAGTTCAATAACTAGGTCTAAATACATATTCTTACGAGCATAAGAATTGGCTATTAGTGAAATTCTTTAATTTATCACATAATTCAATCATAAAATGTACTCACATGTTCAGGAACTTCCTGGATAAAAAATAATCACGATTTGAAATTGTCCTTATGGAAATTAACACTGCTTCTAACTTTGTTTGGAAAGTGGACACTGACCTGCTTCAACAAAATGGCCGTCGTTACGTCACACTCCTGTGGTCCATAACAAAAACATCTAACACACAAGTCTAGCTTATATCGTTCATGAAATATCCTTGTTTTATTTGAAAACCATCGATTTCTTGCTTTCTGGAAAAATTAATATATAACAAGAACGGCGTGAGCCACCAAAATAATGAAGAGTGTTTTGCAAACAAGAAAACATAGAAATAAGAAATAGGGTGAATAACAGAGTTCGGGAAATTAGAGAAGAATACTGGCAGAGATTTAGTGCTGAAATGGAAGCGGATATATACGGAGCGCAAAAACGGATTTGGAAATTATTAAAGGGTATGAAAAAGGACACCAATGAAACTATACAACTGAAAACAATCACAAACGAAACATGAGAAAAATACTTCAAAAATCTTTACACCGAATCAGAATATGAAGAAGAACCCCCAGAAGAAGACTTAGAAAACGACATTATAAATGAACCGGTAACAATCACGAAAGAGCAAGTAGCTATGGCCATAAGTAAACTTAAAAATAGGAAAGCTCCAAATGAAGATAAGATAACAAATGAGATGATCAAATATGGCGGAGAAGCCATGAGAGAAGAGTACACAAAACTGTTTAACATCATAATTCAACACGGAAAAATACCAGAAGAATGGAAAAGAAGTGTAACAGTGCCTATCTTTAAAAAAGGAGAAAAAACAAATCCTGCCAACTATCGCGGAATAACCTTATTAAGCACCTCTTTGAAATTGCTTACAAAGATTCTTGCCGATGACATAACGTCAACAATGCCAATCAGCGAAGTGCAACAAGGCTTTCGAAAAAACCGGTCCACGGTCGATGCACTATTTATAACAAGGCAATTAGTAGAAAAGTCTCTTGAATATAACACTCCAGCATATCTTTGTTTCATAGACTTAACGAAGGCCTTCGACAGAGTCCAACTGAAGGATGTAATCAAGATACTGGAAAACAAAGAGGTACCAAAAAAATATATAAGACTCATAAAAGATCTGAACACTAATACAACAACGTAAATACGAACAAACCACACCCTAACGCAGCATTTCGGAACAACATCGGGCATCCGCCAAGGTGATAGTCTTAACCCTCTAATATTTTATACTGTTATGGACCAACTTGTAGAGACCGTTAAAAACTTGGGACTAGGATACCGCATGGGAACCTACAAAATTAACATCTTATGCTATGCCGATGACGCCGTACTCATTGCAGAATCAGAAGACGACCTACAAAGAATGTTATACGCCTTTAGCAAACCCGCAGAAAATTTCAATATGGAAATCTTAACAAGTAAGACAAAATGCATGACCATAGCTAAGGAACCTCTGCGCTGCAAGTTATCAATAGACAACGCCACTATAGACCAAGTCATGTCATTCGAATACTTAGGGTGCAAAATAACAAGCACAGGATACGTTGAAGATGAAGTGAGGAGACAAGTGAACAAAGCAGCTGCAGTAGCGGGACATCTTAAACAACCAATTTGGAGAAATAAACACCTCAGTATACCATGCAAATCCAGAATCTACAAAACATGTGTGCCACCAATTATGACATACTGGGCAGAAACAAGAGCGGAAACGTCGGTAACAAAGAGGATACTAAGAACAACAGAAATGAAAACGCTAAGATCTATAACCGGTTACACATTGAATGATAGACAAAGAAATACCGACATAAGGGAAAAATGTGAAACAGACGATATTGTAAGATGGGTAAGAAAAAGAAGAAGAGAATGGAACCAGCATGTAAACAGAATGACCACAGATAGAATAGCCAAAATCGTATATAACAACATACCACACGGAAGAAGACCCGTTGGACGACCACCAACACGATGGCGGGACAGTTGGCAAACAACTTCACAAGAACTGCTGCAGGGAAACCGGAACTGAACAGGCGCTACGCCTTCTACACGGTGAAGAAGAAGAAGAAACCATGCGGGACATATCCGACTGAATCTTAGGCAGTATACAGAATGCTCTTATTTCCGCCTCACATTTCCAAACGAAAAACCATCGAAAACTAAATTTTTTCAAATTGTAACCTATATTCTTTTCAATTCATTAAATTCGCCCTAAAAACTTAAAATGAAATTCCCCATGCCCTTTACCTGTAACTTCAAGTTTTGAAGTTATGGCGAAAAAACGATTTTTTCGTACCTAAAGGTCGCAAAGGCTGCTTAGATTCATTCACGGAGATGAGAGATGGAAAGTGAGTAATACTTGTGGGAGATTCAACGAATTATATCCAAATATGCCGTCTATGACAGCTAGAAAATTCAGGAGATACGTTACAGAATTTCTTTCGACTGGAACGGTACAGAATAAGACATCATTTTCATCGCCCACAATGAAGACAATGAAATTGCAGTTCTAGCTCATTTTGATGTTAACCCACGTGCATCATTGGCAATATTAAAACATAATCTGAATTCACAGAATTCTAAAAAACATAGTGTACCCTTTGGACCAAGTTCTATTGGTCCAAACCCTTATAAGCTGGCGATCTATAGCTTCGAATAGAACAGTGTGAGAACCTTCTTCTCAGAACTCAAGAGGATCCCGATTTTCTTAGGAGTATTATCTGGACGGATCAAGCCAAAGTTTCTAATGAGGGTATTTCCAACCGGAATAACTAACACTTTTGGGCCAACTAAAATCCTCATGTTACGGGGGAAAGAAATCATCAAAATAAATTTAGATCTAACGTGTTTACACTTTTGAAGGACAACAGATTGTCGTATCTTGTGTATGATGCAAACTTACATGGTGATTTTTTTATGGAGATTTTGAGGACGGTAGTAGTTGACTTCGTTGACACTTTATCAGTAGCTGAATCAAGGCGTTGTTGGTACCAACTTAATAGGGCCAGCTCATCGCATAAATGAAAATTATTTTAATTTTAACTGATATGTTTGAAGATATCTATCTGTTACCGTTTCCTACTAGGGTATCTCACCACAGATCGCTCTAGGCCCCTCCGAATAAGCGTGTTACCGTGTTAACCACGCTTTCTTAATCACAGACCGCCAAGTAGGCCCATCGACCAGGCGAGGCACAGAACGTACTCTGGGCCTACCTGAACCGAGGGTTTAAATATCCGTGCATTTCGGAGACTCTTTCACTTTCTCTTCGACGACCTCTACGAATACACTTTGTCTCAGAACACCGGCTGCAGCACGCGTTGCCACGAGCCGGTTTTTCCATACCCACGCCACCGACCATATTGCCAAACCGCCGTTGTTTACCAACGAACCACGTGTTTTTTTTATTTAATTTTAAATTTACGTTTATAAAGAGTGTTTGTGTTAACCATCAGTGTTTCCATCGTGTGTGTGACCCCATCCCGGTAGCAAGTGGAGCCCAACGTGTGCATTAGGGCATTGTTTTCTCCGTTGAGAAAAAGAACCCATCCCGACTGAGTTAGCCGATAAATATTGTACGAGAATCCAAGTGAAAAGAATTCCGCTACTTTCGCACACGAGGTGAATCCGACGCACGTGGTAGGACCAACGCGAACAATAGACAATAGCAACGACGCACGTGGATAGTATTCGTCTAATTCATCTACCGCAGAATTAATCCACTACCGCAGGAGCTGTGAATGGAGCATCCGGTTCTTGGACCGAAGACAACACCAAGTGGCGCCCAAAGACGAGTGTGTGAGTGTAGTGTTGTAGTGTTGTTAAACGACCAGTGCGCTAGTGAATCTAGGACCTACTCACAGAAGCAGTTGTTCAACGTATGATAAACCCATCATGTTTCTATGTGTCTTAGGTTAGTAAATTGTTTTTTTTTTTCAGTACTATTTTTCTCTTTTTCAGGTACTTTTAATATCGAAGTTTTATGTGTGATTGACAAATAAAGATACGAAGTAGATGCGACCCCCCCCCCCTCAGTTATGTTATTACACATATATCTTAGATTTAAATATTTTAAATAGAGCTTTGCACCACGCTCTTATGTATTGATATTATGTAATGTAAGTAGCTAGACCATACGACTCGCTTACGTGAGACAAGGTTTTCTGTGGTTTCCCTTGTCATCATCGCGTTGATGCCAAATGGCGCGTAAGATAGTAAGACGGCCACAGACGCACTGCACACAGGGTCGTATTATATTTAAGTAGGATAACTTGATAAATTTTTTTTTTTATTTTCAATGGCATGATGTGCACGTATGCACATGTCTTTAATAAAGATACAACATGGTTTTATTACCCGGTATGGCAATATGGAGGCGCCTAACCGCGATCTTCAGAGGGGGGCCGTGTTACCGTTTCCTACTACGGTATCTCACCATAGATCGCTCTAGGCCCCTCGGAATAAGCGTGTTACCGTGTTAACCACGCTTTCTTAATCACAGACCGCCAAGTAGGTCCATCGACCAGGCGAGGCACAGAACGTACTCTGGGCCTACCTGAACCGAGGGTTTAAATATCCGTGCATTTTGGAGATTCTTTCACTTTCTCTTCGACGACCTCTACGAATACACTTTGTCTCAGAACACCGGCTGCAGCACGCGTTGCCACGAGCCGGTTTTTCCATACCCACGCCACCGACCATATTGCCAAACCGCCGTTGTTTACCAACGAACCACGTGTTTTTTTATTTAATTTTAAATTTACGTTTATAAAGAGTGTTTGTGTTAACCATCAGTGTTTCCATCGTGTGTGTAACCCCATCCCGGTAGCATATCTTCCAATCCGTTCGGATTGGAACGTCTTTGTGGCCTCTAAGGGTACCTGACGAAACGCCATACTGATTTTCATCTTTGGGAAACGTTGAAAGATGAAATTTATTCCGAACCTGTGACTTCAAGATATGATTTGCATGTATAGTCACTAAATACACAGCAGAAGATCGTAGAAATTTCGTTCATGAAGTTATCGTTAAATAATAGATATTTCTATTCCTGAAGAAACCACAATATATTGCAACATTTTTTCAAATAATTGATCGATGAAGCCTGAACTACGTGATAGTTGATAGTCGTCATGAATAATAAAATAAAAAAAATTACTATGTTTTAACTATCACTAATTTATTGATGTAAAGATTGAAAAATTACATTGGTTGGATCGGTTTCGAACATACGTCCTTTATCAACAACAAGCTGATGAAAACTGAATACTCATGTACAATACAGGAACTAACATCAATAAAATGCTAGTAGATGTCACAGTAACTTGAAAAATGATGATGGGTAGGTGATTAAGTCTACCTGGTCGTTAAAGAACTTAACCCTTTGTATCCTAGATGCTTTGAAAATTTCCATCGATTCAAAGAAATTGAGTTTATGAGATTTATCACAAGAATGAAGAATTTTTAGCTGTTGAAGTTCTGGAAAAGGGTGACACTCATTCAGACAATGTACAGCTAAAGCTGAATCATATTTCTGATATAGGAATGACCGAAAATGTTCCTTGTATCTAGCCTTGAAAGAGCGTCCTTTTTGACCTATATAAAAGTAATTGCACTCAGAACATGTTAATTGGTATACTCCTGATTTTTCAAATTCACCAGTTTTATCTTTTGTGTTGAAAAGCAAGCTTGACAGTTTGCTAACTGGTTTGAATGCAATATGAACTTTTTTACTATCAGACAAAACTCTAGCAATTTGTTCTGACGTATGATATGACGTAAGATATTAATTGATAAACGTTTATTAATTAATACTTTCAGAAAACCATCGTACACGGTTAATGTCATACCCATAGATTCATTTCAGCCGTATTCTCAAAAAATAGCAGCCTTCAAATCCATGATTCACAGGGCGATTTCTTTGCTTTCATCAGACATGGACCGAAAACCAGAATTTAACACCATTATATTAATAGCAGAGAACAACGGCTTCGATATAAAAGCAATAGAGAGTCTAATTAATCGAGAAATACGAAACAACACATTAAACATGATATATCCCCAATCTAAGAAAGAAAAGCCCGAAAAATTTATTTTGGTCTTTTACATATTTTCTGAATCTATGGGTATGACATTAACCGTGTAGGATGGTTTTCTGAAAGTATTAATTAATAAACATTTATCAATTAATATCTTACGTCATATCATACGTCAGAACAGATTGCTAGAGTTTTGTCTGATAGTAAAATAAACATATTGCATTCAAACCAGTTAGCAAATTGTCAGGCCTGCTTTTCAACACAAAAGATAAAACTGATAAATTTGAAAAATCAGGAGTATATCAGTTAACATCTTCTGAGTTCAATTCCTTTTATATAGGTTAGGTTAGATCTCTCTTTCAAGGCTAGATACAAGGAATATTTCCGATCATTCCTACATCAGAAATATGATTCAGCTTTAGCTGCACATTGTCTGAATGAAAGTCATCTTTTTCCAGAACTTCAAAAACTAAAATTTCTCCATTCTTGTGATGAATCTTATAAACTCTATTTCTTTAAATCGATGGAAATTTTCAAAGCATTTAGGGTACAAAGGGTTAAGCTCCTTAACGACTAGGTAGACTTAATCACCTACCAATCACTAGTTTTCAAGTTACTGTGACATCTACTAGCATTTTATTGACGTTAGTTCCTGTATTGTACATGAGTATTCAGTTTTCATTAGCTTGTTGATAATGAACGTATGTCCGAAACCGGTCCAACCAATATAATTTTTTAATCTGTAAATCAATAAATTAGTGATAGTTAAAACATAGTAACTTGTTCTATTTTATTATTCATGGCAACATTTTTTCTTATGGAAACAAGATGCTCCTAGTTCGGGAATATCTTCACACGTTATGTTTTCGAATATATTTGAATTTTATGCCATCTGCAAAATTCCCAAGAATACTTACTCTGTAGGTTTGTGTATTCAGCATCCAACACAAGAACCAACCTCATCAGGAAATTTAGTAGTTGATTATTCTTAATAAGAACAACTAGAAATGTTATATTTTTTAAGGTAATTTCATAAATACTAAACAAGAAAATGTTTCAAAATGAATGAAGCGATGCGGAAAATATTGTTCATATTCAAATTAATCTTATTATTGTGGTCCATTGTATGTCCAGTGATAAAATATTGAGAGAAATCCGTTGCAATTAGAGAATCTACAGCAGGTTCTGATCAAACATGTTTATGAAATATAATGCCCTCTATTCTTCCAGCACATTCATTCTTGAAATAAAAAAAATTTACATTCAGAATTGAATAAAATTTGCTCTCAATTTTCATAGCAATTTTGTCGAATTTGTTACTAATTTTCAGTTTCCACTACATACGAGATCGATGTGAATTCTGAACACGAAATCAAGTGGATTGTATTACGTGATGTATTTTTTATTTTCTCATGAAATTATTTTTCATTCTGTCCGCATGCAATATGTCGGGAGAGGTGAAATTCATTTCATGTTCTGGATTGCATGGACAGGTAATTTCTCCTTTTGTCTAAAAAATTGCGTACAGATAAGAGGAAATTATCTCAACAGACATGCTACCTTTATTACTGTAGATTTGTCAATACCAGAACGTTTGATAATGACGCGATAAATTTGGGTGGGCGTCCTTGATAACTAATGTTATAATTTTTGATCATCAATTTTCAATTATGTACTATCAAGATTTATCATTTATTCAGTTTTACTCGACGAAACTTTTTGTAACATCTTTTTTCCTTTAAAAATAGGAGAGTAGATAAACGTGCATAATTTATTTAATTCGATTTCATCATACATGTTGATGTAGGAGACGTTGTAGTACACTCGGAGGCAAAATTAGCGGAACACTCGAAAATTTAACCAAATTCGAAGTCCGATATTTTTCCTAATTCCCAACCGATTTAGATGATTTTTTCGGCAAAATATAGATCAACTTTTCTGCTTTGTAGAAATTATAAGAAAAAACAAAAAAAATTTGAAAAAAATTTTATACGGGGGCAAAACTTAAAGTGTTTTTTTTGTCAAAAATTCGTAACACCCTGTGAAATTTCGTGGTCCGAGTTGAAACGTACAATATCATGGTCTGTCAAGACACATCTTCCTTTAGTAACGCCCTTCTTGATTTATACATTTATCTCTATTTTTACAAGAGATATCCAATTTGAAGCGAAGAGTCACAAATTTCAAGAATTTATTTTTAATCTTGCGTAGGTGCATAACATCGGAGGTTAGCCAAAAAATAAAATCAAAATTAGAGAAGCGGAAATCTAACGAAATGAAAATTTTTGAAATTCACTGGCCAATTTCACGCTCCGGGAGAACTCGAAGTACACTGGAGAAATCGTTGGATTTGCACATTTAGTTTTGAATATTTTTGTGTGACACACTATAATTATTATCATTCCTGTCCAAAATTGAGAGCAGGTGTGTATCCTGGCGATACACTCGTGAAATGAAATGAACATGTTGAGAAAAATGTTCATGATGACCCACAAAAAAAAACATTTGATTTTAGTAGCGAGTATGACCCCCCCGAGCTCTTATTATAGCGCGCATACAATTTCGCATACTCCCAATGATGTTGTCTATCATCTGTTGAGGTATGTTGTCCCTCTCTTCCACCAAAGCCAATGTCAGCTCTTCAACGTTGCTTGGATTCCGTTGTCGAACCCTTCTTCCAAGAATTTCCCAAACGTGTTCGATCGGGTTTAAATCCGGTGACCGCGACGGCCAGTCCATTCGTGTGATCCCAACTTCATTGAGATATTCTATCACTATGCGCGCAGTATAAGGGCGCGCGTTATCGTGCATAAAAAGGAAATTTTCCCCTATGTAAGGAGCAAAAGGCACAACATGGGGCCAAGATTTCTATTATATACCGATGGGCATTAAGTGATCCATTGCTAATAATCTCCAGTTCTCTTCGTACTCCCAAGCATATGCCACCCCATATCATAACTGACCCTCCACCGTATTGCTCAGTTCGTGCGAAGTTCGCTTGATTGTACCGTTCCCCTCGATGCCTCCATATTCTATCTCTACCATCCACGAAATTCACACAATATCGGCTCTCATCACTAAATAAAACTCGTCTCCACTGATTGATTGTCCATGCTACATGCTCCCTAGAAAACGCCAATCTTGCTACCCGATGGGCTCTATCGAGTCTTGGTGCTCTTGCTTGCGCGTATGATCTCAGACCAACTTCATTTAATCGTCATCTGACTGTCCTCACACTGACGTTAATGTTATCCACTGCTTGTAAAAGATTACGTGCCTGAACAGCAGTAAGACGAGGATTTCTTATGGTTTGATTGACGATGAAACGGTCATGTATAGGGTGGGTTGCCCGATTTCTTCCTTGTCCTCGCCTCCTCATGTACAATCCAGTTTCCCTGTAACGTCGATAGATTCGATGGATAACCGACGTCGAGACACCCAACATGGTACCGACTGAGCGGTAGGTGCGCCCTTCCTCGATCAATGTAACTGCCCTTGCTACTGAGGTTGGTAGTAAATCTCTCATTCTAAATGAAAAATACCGTTTCGAATCGTAAACAGTAAAAGAATCACAAAACACAGCAACCGATCGAATTTGTATCAAATCAAAGAATGGAAAACTCTCATTCTTTAAACAAGTGCAAATGTGGTCATATACAAAAAAACGTGTGTTGTATTTCATATTTGATAAAAAAAGGTGTGCACATGTGTAAATGAAAAGTTTTATCAATGGTCCCAGAATTCGGTTGTGTATTTTAATACCTACCAACTGTTATCTCCTATGAATTCCTAATTTTCACCAAATTAACCAAATTGTCATCAATAACTAATGCAATTCGAACATAAAAGTCGCAAACGACAATTTCGACACTCCTGAGGGATAATAAGAAAATTCCAAATTGATAGACGAATTTTAATGACAATTTCTTGATTCGATGGAATTTCTCCAAAATGGTGATTTTCCACTTGAAATTAAATATATTTTGCAAAAATAGAGATAAACGCATGAAACAAGAAAGGCGTTACTGTAGGAAGATGTGTCTTGACAGACCATGATATTGTACGTTTCAACTCGGACCACAAAATTCCACAGGGTGTTACGAATTTTTGACAAAAAAAAAACACTTTTAGTTTTGCCCCCGTATAAATTTTTTTTCAAATTTTTTTTAATGTCTTATGATTTCTACGAAGCAGAAGAGTTAATCTATAACTTGCCGAACAAATCATCTTAATCGGTTGAGAATTAGGAAAAATATCGAACTTCGAATTTGGTTACATTTTCGAGTGTTCCGCTAATTTTGCCTCCGAGTGTAGATTGATGCCTAAAATCGAAAAGAAAGTAGTATGTGAACAATTGTCACATTTTTCATTAACTTTCAAGTGAGCATTTAGCTAAATATCTAAAGTTCATAATGCCAAGAATACAAAAAGTTCAAGATGTCAATAGAAACGATTAGTACGTATTTTGTGAACTAGGGATTTTGAATCATTCTGCCACACTAGTGGGGCACTGGAATACGTCACTTTCATACAGAGTGGATCCTTTCTTCAAAATAATTATTTATTGTTTTGAACATATTGTGATAAGTCTTACAAAATACTTAACCAAATTAACTAATCAGGCAGGATTGCAAAAACTATCCTTTTATTAAACAGATACAACTAAGGAAACAAAACAAGAACTCCAATACGTAAACGAAATAGTAAACTCAAGTAATATTATGAAGAGCGCTTCTATTGCTATTTTTATTGCAATCTACTGAAAAGGTATACGCGCCTTTCTCTACTAACAGGAAAATCATGGTCCATGCATTTTTTCATATTTTTTGGCTATATTAATGCATAGTTTTGATTTAAAACACATAATACATAACCTGTTATTTGAGAAGCCAAGCTTCTATTTAATATTTAGAATCACAATCCTTTCATAAATTTGGTCTAAAAGTCATTAAAACACTCCTCTATTATGACCTAATTCCGGATCGAGAATGATTCTGTTCGGTTTTAGTTGTATTTAAAAATATAAAATCTTATAACTCTATAAACATAAAGAATATAGAATGCATGTGGACAAACAACAATTATAATTTTAGAGTATTTTTTAGAAATAAAACTTAGTGTTCGAATTTCGTCGATACATTTTTAGAACAGTCTGTGTCACTATTTAAATATCGCACCACAAACATGTTAAGCACTATTATGGCTTACAATCGCGTGAAACGAAACGTTAACACTGTGAAGTTTGCTTGGTGGCTGCACTAAACAAGTCGCCGCCACTTAGTGACAGTTCCGCGTCTGTGTGGGAGCCACGCTTCTGTAGAGTTGAATGAACATTCCTCTGGTAAGCCTATTTTACGGTGTTTTATGTGCTATAATTATATTTATTCAACAAAAAAAATTGCGCAGTGTGATAATTCATAGCTATCGATGTGTTTTTGAGTAATATTGAAACTGATTTGTGGGACGACATTTTTACCTGAAAATAATAGTCCTCTGTGCAACAGTTCTCTGGAACTTTATAACACAGAGGAATGCTCAGTGTGACAGAGAACTGTTTCATTTGACGTCCGTGTATTTTATCAATATTCTTTATTCTTTGCACTAACCTACTGCTTGCCAATAGCTTCTTCCTTTCTTAGATTGGCCTATCACACTAATGTCTTTTCTTTTCTATTGTTATTGATTTTGAAACACAAAATAATAAGCACCTAGTAACTACCTATGTTTTTAAACCTGTAGCTCCCAAACGAGTAGATCGATTTTTATGTGGTTTTTTTGAATATTGAAAGTATGTTTTAGTGTTTTAGTTATGCCGCAATGCCACCAAAGAGAAAACTTGAAACCAAAGATGAATAAAAGAGCAGAAATATTAAAATATCAATGACCCTGTAAAAAGAAAGCAATTGAAGGAAATAGAACGACGAAACTACCAAAGAAAGAAGAAAAAAGGTACAAGAAAGTCAGTTGAAGGTATGAGTCGACGTGAACACAAAGCTGTGATTGGAGAATGGAAAAAGCAATGTGCTACCTATCGCGCAAATGAAAGAAATTAAAACCAATTTTGTACGACAAAATACGCCTGAATCCGAGGGTTCACCTCTTCCTCAAAGTTCTGTCTCTCCATCAATACTACCTACGTTTACTACATGTAGTGATGCAAGTAATGAGGGAAAGTGCAATGCTAGAAAGAAACGTGACAAAATTATGAAGGAGAAAGACAAAAAGATCGAGTATTACAGAAAAAATCCGAGAAGTATAGGAAGCGGTTAGAACATTTGGAAAAAGCTAAGATAAAGAAAAATGTAAACACCTAACACGAAACTTGCCAAAATGTGTGATTTGCCAGAAACTCGCAGCGAAGTAGTCAAAAAGGGACTACTCGGTGAAATGTTGAATTTACTTGAAAGTAAACTACGCTAATTTAAAAACCTGCAAAGAAAAATAAATATTCGAAAAAAATTTGTCTCGTGAACTCATACACAAGTACAAGTTATGGCGAAGCAAAGAAAATTCTATATCTTCTGAAACAATTCAGAAGTCAGCGCGTCAACAGTGTAAGTACACAAGCTTCGGACTCGTAAAGACTAAATTTTATCTGATTGCATAAATAACGTACGAACCTTCTATAAAAATAATTAAAACAGCAGACTTCGAGCAGGAAAACGAAAATGTCTGATCAGAAAGGGGTCAAGAAACAAAAAAGATATCTATTGTATAGCATCGCGAATTTATACAAGAAGTTTCAAGTTGAACATTTTAAAATAAGCTACTAAACGTTTTGTCGCCTACGTCCTTTCTGGGTCATAACACCAAATGTAAACAAACTTGACACGTGCCTGTGCATAAAGCACGCGAATATCGATCTGAAACTGTCCACTTTGCACAGGCGAAGAATTTTGACCTACAATAGTCGCACTACACTGCTTGAAAGGACATGTGATCGCTATGACGAGCTGTGTTTGTCACGAACCTGCCACAGCTGAATTGACAAGAACCCTGGCTACAGGTAGTTTGATGACAGCAAGCCTATTAAGTTAAGAAGATGGATATCCGATAAACAAACTTACAATGACGCCAAGATCAAAAATGCTCGAACAGTTACAAAAACCTAAAGAAAACGTTCACGGTTCGCCCTCGAGAACTAATAGAAAAGCTGTACAAGCCATTGGAAGTCTATTGTCAACACGAGAGAAACATAACCCATCAATACAATGCTATCAAGAAATTAAAGCAAAACCTTAACGACGAAGAAGCTATCATACATATGTAATTTTCAGGAAGTAAGTGTTCCAAATACAATTAAGAAATACAACCATTTAATTTTGGATGGTCGGGACTTCATACTATGATAGTGTATACCAGAAACTCTATCGAGTCTTATTGTATCGTTTCCAAAAATCCCACACATTCACCAGCTTCTATATGGGCACATTTGCTGAAAATCTTTAAAACTCTCCCACATAGCATAAAGAGCATCTACTTCGTCAGCTATGGACCCATAACTCAATACAGGAACAAAACGATGTTTTACATCCTGGCGTCAAGGCTTCAACAAGAGGTTCTAAATGTGAAGAAGTTTACCTGGAACTATTCAGAGGGTGGCCATGGTAGATGGGCCCTTGATGGCATTGGAGCGACCTGCAAGAGAGCCGCTGCTACCGTCGTCTCTACAGGAGGTGATATTGACATCTTGGAATAATTTGTAGAGGCCACTCAACGAAGATGTTCCACAATTAACTTGTTGACAATCGACGATGAAGCCATCCAAGAATTGACAGACGACCTTCAAAATGAAGCAGTTAATTAAAAAGCTTTGATGGCACTCTAAAAATACATAAAGCAAAGGCAGAAATATTAAGAAGTCCTCTGGAATCAGCTCCAAGTCCTGCTAAACTCAAAATGAAAAGTTTAAGTTTTACTCGTGAGCAGTAAGTGTCAGCATTTCAATTTAGGAGTGTTAGAGTATAAAAATGAGACAGCACTTAACGTAGATTACATTTACACAGACTCTGAAAGTGGAAACATGAACAACCCAAGGATTCCACAATGGAGACCGACGACGCTGCACTGGCTGGATCAGTTCAATCAACCAACCGAATTACACCATCGGTGATTACGTCTTTGTTAAATTTTCAGTAAGAAACACTGAATATTGTCCTGCTGCAGTAATCAATAAGATAGACACGGTAAACTTTAAGTAGCCTTCTCACGAATTTGTGATGGCAAAAGTGACACATTCAGAGTCGACGAAAATGATGTTTGTGATGTTTCCTTTGACCAAGTATTAGATAAGTTACCAAACCCAGATATTGCCCTAAAACGGAAACGAATATTTCATCATTTTGATATATCTGTACCTGATTCTTATTACCTAAGCTTAATTTCGATTATAATTTTTTTAAATCGTTACTTAGAGAGCTAAGCTCGCAATTTGTTCCGGATAAATATACGTATTTAAATTCTGTTCGATACAGTACTTAATGAAAGATAATTTATTTGATTAGATTTGATAATTAAAATTGTGTTTTTCTGTTTTTCTTCAGATAAACACTTCCTTAAACAGGTCTCAGGGAGGAAGAAACAGTCCTCTGGGTGGCAAAACAGTCCTCTGCCGCATTTCTCTTACAAAATAATTCAAAAAATAAGCGAAAATTACAATGATTCCTTGTTTATATGTACTTATATTATAACTATTGATCGACTAATATAATGATATTTTAAATTTTCTAGAAAAATAGGGTTGCGACAACTGTTAATAGACAAGTTTCCAGAGAGTAGAGAAAGGACCATACATAGAAGATGTTCGAGCTGTGCCTTTCTTTTCATAAAATCTGATTCAGGCAAGTATAAGACATCATCGCGAAAACCAACACTTGTTTGGTCTTCTACATCAGGAAAACAAAAATTTAAGACCTTGGATCTTTTCTAAGATATAATACTTGCTGATGACTTTGGAAACATAATAAAATTCAATAAGAACGAAATTCTCAATATTTACATTTTCAGGATTAGCAATGTTAAACTCTTGTCTACATCGTCATTATCACTTAAATTTAGTCACTTCGTTTCACTGAAATCCGAAACTGACATTGGTCCCAATGATTGTTTAGATGTTTTCCGCCCTTTTGCTTCTTGCCTCATTAATTTAACTTATTTTTCTTTGTTTTTCCTCATATAATATTTGTGGCCGATTTTTTTCTGGTCTGTCAGTATAAACCCTGGATATTCTTGTCTCTTTCCCTTTCTTACATGTCTTTTCTTTGAAAGCCTTTTTTGGATATGGCCGCACAGTTGCGGAGAAATTAGGTTATTAATAAACTGAAAGCTTGGCCCGGCCTTTGGAAACGGTAAAACGTTGGGAGTTCGAAAAAATATTCGCAGATGTGTCAAAATCCCATATATGAACAGTATGTTACTGATTCGTCACTGTTTCAGCTTTCATCAATACTTCCATCATTTTGATTTTCTTCCGGCTCCACAAAATCAACTTTCTTTATCTCTGTTTCTTGATCTTTTTCTTTGTTTTCTACTTAGGAACTCAGATCATCATCTCCGAATGCAAGTCTGTTGAATGGCCGAATACCTGGCTTTGAAAAGCCTTTTGTGATATTTTTTAATATAAACGACTTCAAAAATGCAGGTTTCAAAAGTACAGCAATGTTATATAGATAAAGTCCTAATAATATGTCGAATGTACCAATCATTAAATGCTATTTTTAGTTTTTTTTAATGGACCAGAAACGCCGACATCCAGTGGTTGTAGTTTATGTAACGCTTGTGGTGGCAAAGAAAGATAGATAACACAGGTCTTCAACAAAAATGCTGTCTGGATATTTTCAACTGATTTCTATGTATTTAGGTGTTCTGAAAACAAAAGACATACTCAAAAAATTCCAGAACGTAGGGTTATTTTATAAAACGCAAAATTTCATTACAAAAAACAGATTTTTTCGCCTAAAAAAGGATTAACTTGTAGTTTAAATGATAGGTATAATTTCATTATGATTACTGTTTTAAAATGTTTACTGAACATAACTATCATTAATTTCTAAATAAGGAACACCCTGGTTGACCTACATTAAAAAGTATAAACATGTTGTAACCTGAACGTGTGCGCTCCGATAGTGTACAAGTGGCGCGGTCGTCTGTGCGAAAGTGTTTGAACTCTTCGGATAGTTTCTGTTACATTTGTGGAGAATATATGACATTGAAGCAACAAGTTAATATTATGGACTTTGTAAAAAAAAGTATACTTCGCGTATTTTGGCTTCAAACTTGGAGATCAGGATAAAGTATGGGAACCTCATAAAGTCTGCAAACGATGTGTTGAAGACCTTCGAAATTGGTTTAAGGGCAAGGAAAAATCTTTCCGATTTGCGATTCCTATGGTATAGCGCGAGCAAAAGAACCATAATGATGATTGTTACTTTTGTGAAAGGGTATAATTCAAAACGGAAGCAGTCAATTTCATACTCCAATCTGCAATCAGCTATTCGTCCCATCCCCCATGGGACCGAAAAACCAGTGCCCAAGGTCCCTGCTACCTTGGAAGAGGTTCCAAGTTCTGACAAAGATGGTGCTGTACCTACACCTGATGACCAGTCAACTTTTGAATTTGAAGATGACAGAAGTCCAAAATTGTTTTCCCAAGGCGAGCATAATGATTTGGTAAGTGACTTGAATCTTTCCAAAAACGCTGCTGAGTTTCTTGGATCAAGGCTCAAAAGCAGGAACTTACTTTTGCCGGGAGTGTCCTGCTCCTAGTTTTGATATCGTGAACAGTTTACTTTCTACTTTGACCGAGTTGGTTTATTGCACTAATATTGAAGGTTTGATGAATACATTTAAGATCTTATAATACCCAGAAGAGTGGCATATTTTTATAGATTATTCGAAAAGAAGCCTTAAAGCAGTTCTGCTTCACAACGACGGTTTCTATGCTTCCATTCCTCTCGGCCATTCCGTACACCTCAAAGAAACCTACAAGAACTTGAAATTGATTCCTTGTAAATTAAAATATAATGACCACGGTTGGCAAGTGTGCGGTGATTTCAAATTCTTGGGCATGGCTCTCAGACAGCAATCTGGGTTCACCAAATCCTCTTGCTTTTTGTGTCTATGGGATAGTAGAGACCGAACAAATCACTGGACCAAAAAGTGTTGGCCTGCGAGGGAGCTTGAAGTTGGCGAAAAGAATGTCCTGCATGAAACTTTGGTGCCTACTCATAAAGTTCTTTTACCACCGCTTCACATAAAGCTGGGATCGATGAAGCAACTTGTAAAGTCACTTCCAAGAGATGGAAATTGGTTCAAATACTTAATATCAAAGTTTCCTGGCCTCTCGGAGGCAAAAATGAAGGAAGGTGTTTTCGTTGTACCAGATATAAGACGGCTTATGGCTGATCCACTATTCGTCACAACCATGACGGAACCTCAGAGAGAAGGGTGGATTGCCTTTAAGGAAGTTATAACAAAATTTTTACATAATAACAAAGATCCTAATTACAAACAAATCGTCAAAAGAATGTTAAAAGCATTTCAAGCTTTAGGTTGCTTATTGAGTTTAAAAGTACATTTTCTTCACTCCCACCTCGACTTTTTTCCAGAAAAGTTAGGAGACGTGAGTGAAGAGCAAGGTGGACGATTTTACCAAGATATTAAGGAGATGGAAAAAAGATACCAGGGAAGATGGAGCGTCTCAATGATGGCAGACTACTGTTGGACGCTTAAAAGAGACCTTCCAGATGCTTCCCACAAGCGAAAATGTATCAAAAGAAGTCTCACTGGGAAAAAGAAATGTGTTTAGTGTTCACTAATTAATGTATTTTAGATGAGAAAATAAGTTTTGATACGCAATTATAAATTACTTTATTTAAAAAGAAATTATGTTTTATTTTAAGATGATAACTTGTTAAGCATAGACACCTACATTGTCAGAAAACGTGACGTGCTAGGACAAAATGATAGTCATTTTCGAATTCAGCACACCCAAAAACATAAGAATTACACAAAAAACCAAAACAGCTCTCAACTTTTTTTTTTGCAGACTTGTGTAATCTCATTTTCACGACAATAAGTGACATCTTCAATAGAAATATGCGAATCGTAGTTGTTACAAATAATCAGAATTGGATTATCTTTAGTGCATGAAGTTTGTCGATGAATGTGTTGCATACATAATTGAGCTGTCATAAAGTCCTTTTTGCCAAACCAAGATGTCTAGGGGGAGCCCCATGTGAAAACGGGTCTTTGAAATGCACTAGAGGAAAAATATCAACAGTAGGAAGAGTGGCACCTGTTGTTGTGACTATTCCGCAAAACGTTACTACCTCCACGTTCTGTTGACACAATTTGTCCTACTTGTAGCCAAATATTTATTTGTTGATACAACTGTATAAATACATTTTTTGATAATTTGATTGATGAGGTCATTATCTGATGAAAATGGATATACATATTCTCAATGAAATAAAACTATGGTATTTAGATTTTCACTATATTAAAAAATGATGATCGGTTTCACCACACTGTGGCTTGATCTATCTGATCTCATAGTTTTATGAATATAATGAAAATCTAATTACCATAGATTTATTTCATTGAAAATATGTATTAATACCTGTTTGATCCAGATTTACTGAACGATCAGGAGTAAATTTATAGCGTAACATTACACGCTAATAATAATGGAAAAATTCAGCTACTACAGCTTCATCAAATGCAAAACTTCTTACGGTGATTGTATTTTCTGGCTTTCTTAGCCTAAGCTTCTGATTCCTGTTTCTAAACCCCGCTGCCGAATCTTTCCCTGCGCGTTTATTTTTCCCATGATTCTGGATAGTTGCATCCCAAAAATTCTGCATACTCGTAAGCTAATGTTGAAAGTTGCTGCAAGGATAACCTACAATGTATTTTGATGCTAGTCGACAAATATTCTGAAAACAATTTCTCTTGCCTCAAGTAAATACTTGAGATGACGATTGGTTTTCCTCAGAACCTTTTTTATACTTCTCGACTCGATGTAGCAGAATTGCAGGTTCGATACCATATTTGTCTTCTGCTTTTCTAATAATAATAATACAAATCTTTATTGATATGTATACAGAGTGTTTTTCATAAAACAAAGTAAATAACAAAAGCAATAATCGCGGTACACGTACATTGCATAACAATTTTTACACACAATAAAGTCGTGTGGTGAGCATTAAAAATAAATACACAACACATCTTCTTCAAGGGGCTATCTTCGCCTCAACTTTTCCCTGAAGGATTAATTGTAGTAGTCGATATTTGTCGTGTCGCATTATGTGGCAAAGATATTGAAGCTTCCGTTCTTTCAGTGTTTGAACAATTTCCCTCTTCTTGCCCATTCTATTTATGATCTCCTCTTTAGTAACATGCTGCGTCCATGAAACTTTGAGAAAACGTCTGTAGCACTACAACTCAAAAGCGTTCAGTTTATTAATATTTGTCTCATTGACAGTCCACGACTCTACTCCATACAACAAAACAGAGAAAACATAACACCTGGGTATTCTGATCTTAAGATTAAGTGTTAGGTCTGGCACAATACCTCTCCCTTGTAGTCCGACGAATCAAACACAGTCGTCCCCAAATAGCTAAATGTGAGGACCTGCCGTACTCTCTCCCCATTGACAGTGAGATATCCCTGTATGCCTATTCTTTTGGTTACGAACATTAATTTGGTTTTAGATTATTTAGATTCAGGCCGTATCGTTCTGAGTGTTCTTTAACCCTTTCTACTAGTTGTTGCAGATCTGTTAAGCTACTGGCCATGATAGCAGTATCATCTGCGTAGCGGATGTTGTTTATAGGTAGTCCATTAACTTTTATACCTTGTTGACCTTCTAGGGTTTCACGAAAGATTCCTTCTGAGTACAGGTTGAACAGTGTTGGAGAGAGAACACATCCCTGTCGTACTCCACGACATATTTCCATTTCTTCCGAGATGTTCACATTATCCAATTTTACTGTCGCACGCTGTTTCCAGTACAGATTGGTGATAACTCTCATATCCTTTTCGTCGACACAACATATAACTCAACCAAACCGCGAAAAGAATGTTATTTATATAAGTACTATCTGAACTATAGAGCCAATCCTTCAATTTTTGTTTGAACTTTTCTTCATTAGGTAATATTCTTATCTCATTTAGAAGTTTGTTGAAGATTCTAGGTCCCAAATAGTAATGACTCCTCTGACAAATTGCCTTCTTTACGCTTGGTACATCACGGGAATAGTGACCGTACCTTGTACTTTTATTATGCTGAATGAATATTTGTTCATGGACATTTTTCTTCAAATGCACCAATACAAAGAAACAATACAACTGTCTTACGTATAAAACCTCAGAAAGTAGAGTAGTAGAGTAAATCCGAAGAAATGGTGATATTTTTTGTTGTGGATGATACGCAGAATTCTTTTCTGTTGTGTTACAATCTTGTTCAAAACATTGTTATAAGCTCCCCCCCAAGCGATAATCCTGTAGTGCAATTGCGACTCCACGATTGCATGGGTGTAGCCCTTGCCTTATCAACATACAGCATGAAAAAAAAACATTGAGAGGGAGCAAAAACTAATCTCCTAAACAGACTTAAAGTTAGTTAATGAAATTATCTGTTTCGGACATAAACGCCATATTTTGAAGAAAATGTTCTGAATTTCTAAATCAGAAGTCAGTGTTTGGTTAATTGTCTTGAACTCATAGTGTCGAAAAACCGAAGCAATATCATCAGCATAAATAAACTTTGTAGAAGAAGTTTCAGGGATGTCAGACGTTTATAAATTGAAGAGAAGAGGTGCAAGAACAGATCCCTGAGGTAGGCCAACATTTAGAGTGTAAAATCTACTGCTTTTCTCACCGATAAAAGTTCGAAGTCTTCTATCAGATAACATATTTTCAATCAACTTGACAATTTTTCCACATTGAACTACTTCAAAGAGTTTATAAACTAAACCATCCTTCCAAACTGTGTCATATGCCGAAGAGAGATTTATAAATACAGCGCCTATTTTAAGTTTACCCTGAAAACCTGTCTCAATGAGAGTGGATAAACTTAACACCAGATCAGAACAATTCCAGTTTTTTCGAAAACCTCCCTGAAAAGTGGACAGAGCTCTGTCAATGATTGGTTCTAACCTCTGATGAAGAAGTCTTTCTAAAATTTTGAAAGAAACAGGAAGTAAGCTCATAGGTCGGTAACTACTAGGAAAATCTGGATTCTTCCCAGGTTTGAGAACGGCAATAACTTTAGCCTTTCTAAATTCAACTGGAATACTACCTGAGCTGAGTATGTCATTGTAAAAGGATAGTAACCACTTTTTAGCGTTATTTCCTAGATGTTTAAAAATTCAGGGAAAATGCCATCAAATCCTGGAGCTTTACGAACTTTAGTAGATTTCATTGCAGATTTGAGCTCTTCTTCCTCAAAAGGATTCGATAAATCCTAAATCGTGATAGCATCCCTCCTCCTTTTATGTAAGATTCGTTTCATTCTATTCCTGTCATATCTAGTAATCTTCACACTTTTAGAGACATTAACAAGCCTAGATGCTACAGAATTCGGATTCATATTAGACGAAGTTTTTGAAACGGGATCAGCAATGCCTAATTTCCTCAACAAATCCCAGGAACTTCTACTAGAATGACGAAAATTCATACCATTCATCAACTTATTCCATTTATTCTTTCTGCTATCATTCAAAGAACTAAGGAGTGCATCAGCTTCCTCTCTGGAAGGATTTTGCTGATAATACTTATAAAAAACATTTGATTCTTCTGACCACCCAGGTATATAATCCTTTCGAAAGCCTCTCGGAATATGTTTTTTAGCAGCATTTTTGACAACTCCTATAAACCGGAAATAATTTCTACTCAAGGGGGGAACCCATCTCAAATCACTATCTACCTGTTTACTGAAATCATTCCAACGAGCTTTTTTGAAATTCCATTTTGGTTTTTATAATGAATCTGCAAATGTAAATTGAAAACCTAACGAAATAATAACTGGAAGTGATTATGAAGATTGAAAATGCTTTGCAGTGAAACTCCGGCGTAATATTTTTTCAGTTTTTCAAAAAATTCTATATTTCATTGTAAGATAAATTAAATATCAGTTACTATTCAAACCGATTAAGAGGCACTAACATTGTAGATAACCCTATTCTCTCTTATGGATATGCCAGTCAGTGCCCAGAATATGGGATGCATCCGATAACAATTTCCGCAGAGACCGGGTTGTGTGATAAACGTCCCCCTAACTCCCAGCAAATTTTGCGAGATCAGTAGCGCCCCCTCGACCCCGTGGCGCAATTGTGTAGTTAATTGCGGCGGCTAATGAGCCGTTGTCGTTTTAATGAAACGCTTTCCGATACGACGACATCGGCCCCGGATCCGTTCTGGCTCTGTGTTAGACGTTTTCAATGTACGAAGCTCGATTTGGAACTATTTGTGTCCTCGTTTTTGAAGCCATTCGCCAAATTGCTGAACTTTATGTTCTCCAGGTCCAGGATAATACTTTCAAGTCGTTTATTCGGCTGGATGACATACGCTTATGGAATTTTTGTTAGTCCAATTTTCATAAATGATAGGTACTACAGAATTCCAAAACATTTCATTTTATGCCTTTTAACTAATGTACGACGTTTCTCTCTCGGACATTGAATATTCCTTATCATTTATTTATCCTTACATTTTAGAAATGAAAACCATAAATGGGAAAACTGCAAATGATATTGCTTATTATTCTGGTTGACCTGGTTTTTCGTATATTAAATTAAAAGAGATATAAAGAATGAATTGAATTGAATAATTTCACAAATTCATATAATATATATATATATATATATATATATATATATATATATATATATATATATATATATATATATATATATATATATATACAGGTGCTTCTACGAAAACAAAACAGAGCTACCAAGATATTAATTTCTGATCAAAACGCAAAACAGGTCAATTTTTGTTTCAAGGGTGCCATCTTTTGGGGTATAATAGTTGCCTGAAATATCAACCCCTGAGCGAGGGTTGCAATCCTTGAACATTTTGAATGAGGAAGATGGATCGAGTGATTACTCAAAAGAAAGGTGGTATTTTTGTCTACATCGCTTCGAACGAATTTTCATTTTTAATTGAAAACTGTAGATGATACTGGGTGAGCAACTGAAAGATAGGGAAGACTATTCCCCTGAGACTCTTCAAGTACAATGGAACAGATCTATGCTGATTAATGGCAGTCATCATCAAGTTCCATCCTCATCTCGAATTTCAACCATTAGAGTAGGGGTAACGACCCTTGAAAATTTGGAAGAGGGTAGATCGGTCGAGTGATACCTCGAAAGAAAGGTATCATCTTTTTCTGCATTTCCGTGAACGAATTTTCATTTTCGATTGAAAAGTGTAGAAGATACAGAGTGAGCACTCTCCAATCCATAGGGAAGTTTGTTGGGTAATGAACATTGGTTGTTTATTTGGTTATTGCTTGGGAGCTATCAGTAGGCTGTCAAAAAAATTGTATAATCATTCTTAATACGTTTGATTTTTGTTTGTATTATTTTATATATGTTCTAGCAGATTGTAAAATCGATGAGCTGGAAGAAGAATTGGATCGCATACGCTGGGACGTTGTGGGCCTTAGTGAAGTGAGAAGAAAGTGCGAGAGTTTGATCACTTTAAGGTCCGGAAATCTACTTTATTGGAAGGGCGAAGTTAATATATCTCTTGGTGGAGAATCGGCTTCATTATTAATAAACGTTTGGTGAAGAATGTTGTGAAAATCGAAAGCCTGAGTTCTAGAGTATGCTATGTCATCCTGAGGCTGAACGAAAGGTACAACATGAAGATAATTCAAGCATACGCGCCTACCAGTGCTCACGCAGATGAGCTGGTTGAAGAGGTGTACGAAGATATTCGCCTCGCTATGAAGAGGACTCCAGCCTATTACAATTTTGTGGTTGGAGATTTCAATGCTAAGCTCGGTATGAAAGAAAATGACAACTAAGCATCCTTAGGGTGCCATGGAATTGGGGAACGGAATGAAAGATGAACCATGCTCTTAGTCTTTCTATTAGAAAACCGCTTATGTGCGATGAATTCGTTTTTCCAAAAACCTCCGCAGAGAAGATGGACATGGTCGAGCCCAGATGGTAACACCAAAAATGAAATAGACTTCATTATAGCTGACAAAAAGGAAGTTATTAAGGATGTTTCGGTCCTTAACAAATTTTCAACTGGAAGTGACCACAGAATGGTGAGGGCTAAATGTATGATCAATTTAAAACGTGAAAGGAACAAACTCGAAATGAAAGGAGGGGTTAAAAATAACAAATGGGCACAGGTATCTGATGAAGCGGCATTTCGTGAAACTTTGAGTGAGAAGATTTTGTGCAATGAAAACATGAATATCGATTAGCACAACGACAACATTACAACATCAATAAAACAAGCTATGGACAAACATTGCAGCACTTTGAACAGGAAAAAGGAAAGAATCAGTGAGACAACGAAACGCATGATGAAGACCAGAAGAGAACTATTAAGCAAGGACACAGCAGACAAGAGAGAACTGAAAATACTTAACCGCGAGATATCTCGCCAACTTAGGAGGACTCTCGACAGCACAATAAAAGCTTGGCAGTTCAAACTATAGAACAAAATAAAAGCATGAAGGTACTACGACGGACGACTTCATTGGGAAAACGTAACATTCACAAACTAATGGATCCATATGGTTCAATTATAACAAATAGAGCCGAAATAGTGAAGGTTGTCGAGGACTTTTACTCCAATTTGTATCGAAGCCTGAATCGCGAGAACGAGGAAGACAATCGCATACCTCATGTTATGAATCAGGGTTTGGAGGACCTCCCAGAAATAACAGCTGATGAGGTCCGAAAGGCACTATCAGATATGAAAAACAACAAAGCTCCGGGAAAGATGGAGTAGTTGCGGAGGATTTGAAGATAGGCGGTGAAAATCTGATTCGTGAAATAACGAAACTTTTCAATAAATGTTCAGCTGAAGCAAAAGTACCAGAGTCTTGGCATGATGCTATAATAATAATTATGTACAAGAAAGGAGACCCCACAAATCTCTCGAACTATAGACCTATAAGCCTTCTATGGCACCTATACAAACTCTTCACCAAAATAATAACAAAGCGCCTCACAAACAAACTGGACACCTACCAACCTCGAGAGCAGGCCGGATTTCGGGCAACATTTGGTGTTAATGATCATCTCCAAACTCTCAAGACTTTGATTGAAAAGAGCATAGAATACAACTTGCCTCTGGTTCTCATATTCGTGGATTACGAGAAAGCCTTCGATACCGTGATACAGGCGATTATGCTTAAAGCGTTGGCTGACTGTAGAATAGATCATAGATACACTGCCATCATTAAATATATATATGAGCATGCCACTTCACAAGTGTGCCTTCACAATTCTACAGAAAAATTCAGGATCGGACGTGGAGTAAGACAGGGTGATACTATTTCCCCGAAGTTGTTCACAAACCTATTGCAATATATGTTCAAGCAATTGGAATGAGATCAGAGGGGAGTAAATGTGGATGGTGAGCGATTAAGTCATCTTCGTTTCGCCGACGACATCCTCATTATAGCAAACAGATTAGATGATGCAAATGAGATGCTCTTGCAGTTGTCTAAGGAATCCAGTAAAATCGGATTGAAGATAAATATGTCGAAAACTAAGATGATGACCAACTTAGTACCAAGCCAACCAGTTTCCATCGATGGTGAAATTGTTGAACAAGTAACGTCATACAAATATCTGGGGCATGAGATAACTATAGGCAAGGACAACCAAACAACAGAAATAGGAAGGCTAATAAGGCTGACATGGGCTGCAATTGGAAAACTGAGAGATCTGTTCAAATCAGAGATACCGATTTAATTGAAACGTAAAGTATACAATCAATGCGTTTTACCAGTTTCGACGTACGGTGCAGAAACCCTGACCCTAACAAAGAAATCAACTAATGAAATATGTGTTGCTCAGCGTAAAATGGAGAGAGCTATGTTAGGCATAACACTACGGGACAGAATTCCCAACCATATCATACGCCAACGAACGAGCATCCAGAATGCTCTCGAGAGAGTTGCTAATTTAAAGTGGAACTGGGCCGGTCATCTAGCAAGAACCACGGACGGTAGATGGACAAAGCGTCTTTTGGAGTGGCGTCCCAGAGATGAAGCCCACAGAAGTAGAGGACGTCCACCAGCTCGTTGGAAAGACGATATCAAGCGAGTGTGTACGAACTGGATAAATCCGGCCCAAAATCGCGAGGAATGGAGATCGTTGAGGAAGACCTATGTTCAGCAGTGGACTAAAATGGTTGACAGATGATGATGATGATGATATATGTTCTTTGACCTACATAAGCTGAAGAGCATTCGTTATAGTTGATTTTGTAATGACCACATTGTTTGAGTTTGATAAACAATTCATTTCAATGTTAATCTCATAAAATGAAACAATACTCTTTAAAATTCAAAATAACCATTTCATTCTCGAGTGGTTCCAATCTTAGCAAATTACATTTCCATGCAGGACAGAAAATAGGTGAACTCAAACAATCTGGTATTTACAAAATCGAATGCAACGAATGCCCTTCAGCCTATGTACGTCAAACATGTTGAAATTTTGAGGTTCAAAGAACATATATCTTCAGATAAGGAATCCCTAATTTTCGAAAAAATTCAATCAACAAACCACACAATAATAAAAGACAATCTCAAAGTCCTCCACAAATGCAATGAAGTAGAATGAATCTGTTGGAAATTAATGAACTCAGGAAAACCCTACATTATACGAAACATTTGAGGAATAATTATTTTTTGTATTCATCTTTTTTTTCCATTTTCAATTGAAAACTGTAAAAGATACAGGGTGAGCAACTGAAAGATAGGGAAGACTATTTCCCTGAGACTATTCAAGTTTCAGTGAAGTAATATGGAACAGACCCATGCTAATCAATGGCAGTCTTCATCAAGTACCCTCCTCATCTCGAATTTCAACCCCTAGATCAAAGGCTGTCACCTTCCCAAAGACCATCCACATCTCAAATTTCAACCCCTAGAGCAGGGGTGACCACCCTTGAAAATTTGGAAGAGGTTAGATGGGTCGAGTGATACCTTGAAAGAAAGGTATTTTCTTTGTATGCATCCCTGTGAACGAATTTTCATTTTTGATTGAAAACTGTAGAAGATACAGAGTGAGCTACTGAAAATAGAAGATATTATCTATCGCCCTGAGCTATTCGAGTATTAGTGCAAAAAAAATGGAACAGATTCATTCCAGATCAAAGGCTGTCACCTTCCGGAACACCATTCACATCTCAAATTTCAACCCCAAGAGCAGGGGTGACCACCCTGTGTTATTCTCAAAGCAGAAGATAGGTCCAGTAATAACTTTCTGAGAAAGGATTTTTGTTTGGCTCCACAATGGTGTGCAAGTTGTCGTTCTCCATCAAAATTACTGGGTGAGCAGCTGAAACATTGAAATGATTATGAAGGATTATGAATGTTGAAAAAAACGATAAAACTATCAGTCATAGTATCTCCAATGAACTTTGAACAGCAATGCGTCTAGAGTTGGGTTCACCTGTACATGCATTTTTATCAGTTGACTGAAAGGAAACTTTTTTGTTTTCATAAGTGATACTGTATGATCATCGTCCTCATGTGCAATGACTCTTATTTGACTATACGAATCAACACTACGAATCAGGAACGCACATGTTGTCAATGTTTTCGTACTTTTTGTATTCAATTTCATCGTCCCAACTTTATTTCACATTAGTTGTGAAAATTCTCTTGCATTCATCACAATAGTTTCTCTTCTATTCTAAATTTAGTTTTCATAAAATCGTCATGGTTTACTCGATAGCTGAGAGGGTGGAAATGATTGAACAATTTTCAGTTCTGATAGTTGCGCGAACAGAACAGATAATATCTTCAAACAACGCCACGAAGGTGCTAAAAAGACTTCGGAGTATGTACTAGAATTAGTTGCCAAATTTCGTGAAACTGGATCGGTTCAAAATAAGAAGCGCGTAATTGAGCGGCCAGTAAGAAATGAAGCTGTGGAAGTGGCGGTGCTTGGTCAAGCGGTGGTTGACCCTACCCTAAGCCTGCGGAAATTGGCAGATGTAAGTGTTGTGAACCAAACGAGTATTCTCCGCATTCTGAAGGGGCATAAGTTTCATCCATATAAAATCAAATTAGTTCAAGAACTGAACGAAGATGATTTCGATCGAAAACTTCAATTCTTCGAGACCATAAGTGAGAGAGTCATGAACAATCCTCATTATTTATTTCACTTGTGTTTTTCGGACAAATGTACATTTTTACTGAATGGAACCGTAAACCGTCATAATTGCCGTTATTGGGCAGATTCTAAGCCGCAAATATTTCACGAAATTCACACTCAGCAGCTTTAAAAACTGAATGTTTGGGTTGGTATTTATGGCAATCATCTCATTGGACCGTTTTTCATTCCTGGAAATCTTACCGGAGAGTTATATAATCAACTATTGGAAGAATTTATCGACCCAGCAATAGCGGAGATCATTGAGATGACCCCCGCTATTCGGAGAACGAGGTTGTATTTCAGCAGGATGGAGCGCCACCGCATTTTGCACAACAAGTTCGAGTATTTTTGGATGATCATTTTCCTGGTCATTGGATTGGAAGGAGAGGCCCAACGGAATGGCCCCCACGATCTCCGGATCTCAGTCCATTAGACTTTTTTCTATGGGGCCACCTCAAGAGTATAATCTATAAAACTGAACCTGATGATTTGAACGACCTGAGACAGCGCATCGTCAATGAGTGTAACTAAATCACACCTGAAATTTTACAGAATGTCCGTGAACGTTTCACCATAAATTTGTTCATGAGCATGAAGGTTGGTGGCCAACAATTCGAACACTTACGTTGAGTTTTAGTGATTCGTTAATTTTCTCCTTTCGTTTATTTCCCTCTTTATTTTCAGCCATTGTATTAGTTTTTT
The DNA here is from genome assembly GCA_013387265.2 of Cryptolaemus montrouzieri. Classification (NCBI taxonomy): domain Eukaryota; kingdom Metazoa; phylum Arthropoda; class Insecta; order Coleoptera; family Coccinellidae; genus Cryptolaemus; species Cryptolaemus montrouzieri. Next base: position 68,531,100 of record JABFTP020000103.1, read on the forward strand.
ATCTATTACATTTGAAACCGAATGTTTCAAACGAAAACTGTCTTTCAAAAGGTATTTATTCAGTGAAAAATCAACCCCTGTTTGATACTGGTCGAAGATAGATGGTATACCATGCATTGCATCTTCAGCCATTTTTCCGTTTTGCATCCTCTAACTCCTATGGAACTCTATGAGAATATAATTATTGCGAGCAGTCATGAAGGCAATAGAAATCCTTTTCTTTGAAAAAATCACTGGATCCGAATACTACTCCTGCTCTAGGGGTTGGAATTCGAGATGAGGGTGATTTCGGAAGATGACAGCTTTTGATCTAAAATGAATCTATTCTAGTTTTTCGCACTAATACTCCAATAGTCTTGGGGCGATAGTCTTCTCTATTTTTCAGTGGCTTACTCCGTATCTTCTACAGTTGTCAATCAAAAATGAAAATTCTTCCACGGGAATGCAGATCAATGTAATATAATTAGCTGACAATTTTATCATATTTATATTCGAAGCAGTAATTTATTAGATCGTTCATCACAAAGAAAACTATGAATGAGTAACATTCAGTGTTACTTGACTGAGGTATGTACACTGGATTTTTCCGCGAAGGAAGCCTCTGACACTACTCGTTGGTACATTGATGGAATTGTCTGAAGATGGTATATTTGGATATATTCTGTTAGATTGATAATTCTCATAACATTCAACAAAGTTATCCTAATAATATATATATATATATATATATATATATATATATATATATATATATATATATATATATATATATATATATATATATATATATATATATATATATATATATATATATATATATATATATATATATATATATATATATATTATGAGGATAATATTGTGTAGCACAAACTCCAGAGTTTGGATGATATAAGAAAAAATATAGTTGTATATATTCTGGTAGATTGATATATTCACATAACATATATTATTAGGATAACGTTGTTGAATGTTATGGGAATATATCAATCTACCAGAATATATACAAACTAAACCATCTTCAGACAATTCTAAGGTTCTAACGAAAATTTTTCACCCCCCCATATTTCAAGATGGACCAATATTGAAAAACCTCATTCGAATACCATTTCTTAACAAAATGTCCAAAAAACTCCATTTCTTTGCCATTTTTTCCTTAATTTTCGTCTGAATAATAGAGAAATCAAGGGAATTTCGCTTAAAAATCTCAAATTAAGAAGAGAAAGCACATTTCCCATAGTTAAATAAAAAAATTTAAACGCACAGTGATTTTAACTCAAATTTTTATTCCAATTCCAACAATTTTCAACATATAAACATATAAATTCATGTTCATTCGTCTTCTGCTCCATCTTCATCTTGCTGTGAATTCCAGCAAATGTCTCTTGATAGAGAATCAAATTTTTTTTCACTATGCCAGTGCTCAAGCCTAGCCGTCACCTGATGAAACCGTTCACCATGTTCATCTGATTCACATGGTGATTGTTCGGCAAACTTGTCTGCATGGTAATGTAAAAAATGAATTTTCACAGACATTTTTACACCGATGTTACGAAAAGCAACGAGCATATTTTCAACGTGTATGCGCCAGTTTTCGTCACGATGAATTCCAAGTACATTTTCGATGACTCTTTTGACGCAATCCCAAGCAACGAGCGGCAAATTCGACAAACTGTTTTTAAATTGTTGGTCTCTCATCAAGCGTCGAAAATCAGGTCCATTGAGTATGCCTGTAATAAAATAATTCGAAAAAATATGTGTTACCTATTGAATAAGTTAGGTTGATTGGTACGTATATAGTTTCACACAAACCTTCTTTTATTTTCATTCCACTCAATCTTGGTAAAATTCGCTTCAACTCATTGAATGCATTGCCTTCAGGATCTAGGGCCTTGAAGAAATTTTTAACAATCCCAAGCTTGATATGCAGAGGTGGAAGCAACACTTTTTCGATTGGTACAAGTGGAATTTCAACGACGTTTTCTCGACGCAATCTGAACCCATGTTTCATAGGCCATTTTTTATTGGCATATTGGTCGCCGGCATATTGAATTTCACATAAACATATAAAACAGATATTTTTCGTATATTCCGTCTGCATTCCTCTGGAAAGAGTTATGACCTTCAAATCTGCACAAATCTTCCAACGATGGTCTTCATATTTCACCAAATCAAGGATTTTATTTCAATGATTCGTAATTTTCTTTCGTTTTTGTGCTGATGGCAATTGGGACGCTGTTTTTTAAGTTTGTGACATGAAGTAAAACCGCCTTGAGACTTCTTTTGGACGAATCGATGAAAAGACGCCAGTATTCTGGTTTATATTGATGCATTTTTAATACCAATTCCTTGATATCAGAGCAGTACGCGAATGAATTGTCTTCGATGGATTTGAATAGAGCAGTGAACTGCCTATGACGGCCGATTGTTCCATATACTTTCACATCAGGTGCTGAGACATTCTTTTTTTCAATTCCTGAGTCAAAATAATGGACTGACGCTGCGATAATTTCAATCGACGAATAATTTTATCCAGATCTTTTTGAGAAAATTCGGCATGATTACATTGTGGAAATACATTTGATGGTACATAAACCGATGCAGACGTTTCGCCAATAGTATCAAGAGTAGATGGAATGTACTCTTCTGTCGGACTGGGTCTGTTCGGTATTGGAATGAATTCCGAATGTGAGTTCAACTTTACGTTTTTTTAGCTCTGTTCAATCCGACAATTTCATTAACACAAGCAAAACAGTCATCTGGAATATGTTCTTGAGGATTTGTCCAAATTACTGGAATGCCAAAAGGCATAGATTGGAATTGACCTATAATAAAAATGGCTTCAATTGATATAATTTTGAAATAAATGATAACTCATTTCATTTTACCTCTTTTCCATCCACTCAATCTTATGACACAACCAGTACAAACGATTTTTGGAGCCCAGTTCACATCTTTGAGAACAGTCTGGTTGAAATATTGTATGTACGATTCAGCAATTTCTCCATAAATTGAACGCTTGCTTGTCATTATAGTAAACTTTCCACAAATGAAGCAAAATTTATTAAATTTACTGCACGAATTAATTTTTGACATTTTTACCAAATATATAACTTGTGTAAACGAAGAAACATGAAATGTCAAATTAAGAAATATCAGAACTAAGACTATGAAAAATGGCAAATGGCACACAAATACATAGCAAAATACGTAGTAACATCAGTGACAATACTAATAAATACGTATAAACAGTGACATCTGTGAGAAATTTGAGTTAAAATCATGATTGTGCGTTTAAATTTTTTGATTTAACTATAGGAAATGTGTTTTCTTTTCTCATTTCAGGATTTTAAAGCGAAATTCCCTTGATTTTTCTATTATTTAGACGAAAATCAACGAAAAATTGGCAAAGAAATGGAGTTTTTTGGACATTTTGTTAGGAACGGTGTTTGAATGAAGTTTTTCTATGTTGGTATATTCAAAAAAGTTGTTGGCCATGACAATAGCTAAAACTTTGCCGAAGACAGTAAAGCGATATTCCGAACGGTTTGGGAATTACAAGCATATAATGAACTGAAGTCATAAGCGACGAACCCTATTAAAATCAGCTAACTTCAAAGCCGAATATCTCCTAAACAAGAGCTAACTTTCAAAAACGGTGGTTACCACTGGATTCAGCTTACCCGATATAGGTTTACTAGGTATGTCTCCCGGGTGTTAGAATTTTGAAGTGTCATTTTCACGCACTGTGAGATATGTCACTCGATCCACTTAAGGGATTTATTCTACATGCTTCAAACCAGCTCAGACATTGGTCAACAACTTCGCGAAAACCATCCGATTTTTGTAACAGAAAATGAAAAAAGATAAGAAAACTAAATGTGGAAAAGCTGCAGTAACTGTTGATTGATGCTGTCTCATCAGCAATTTCCAATATTCTAGAAAATATGTGTTTTTTTAAATAATATGAATGTCAGGTAAATAGGCTCGATCAGCACGACCTTATCTTGAGCTACGATTTCCTGAGAAAGTGATGCCACAATTTAATTGATATATCAACATTCCTCCACTATGGATGACGTTCCTGAAATGTTGTCTATGCAAACCTAGAGTATTGGTTTCCTAGTAAGCGGTGATCGTAACGCCTAGCGTCAAAAAATGGCTTCATCAATTAATAAAGGCTGCAATACAGCGAATGGACACTGTTATGTTTTGTTAGATTAATTGATGCGTTCTCCTCATCATACTTTTGATAATGAGGAAATAAGAAAAAGATAATAAAAATATTGAATTTTGGAAATTCCATACAATAAATCATTGGTTTCTCACTTTGCAAAGGTTTCACCTATATTCATAAGAATACTCGACATATGTTTCGGGTTGTTAGCCCATTACCAAAAAGAAAAGACTCAGAAAACCAACCCATTCGGATACCCCTGATTTAAATTTTATACTATGTAATGAAAGAAAATTGCGTGTTCAGCATCGTACTAGTGATAGAAGTCAAACATCCTAAAGAAATGAAGAATTTGAGATATATATATATATATATATATATATATATATATATATATATATATATATATATATATATATATATATATATATATATATATATATATATACATATATATCTCAAATTCTTCATTGTATATATAAATCTAATATAAATATAAATAAAATAATATAAATCTAATCTGGCGAAAATACAGAACGCACGGCGCTCTCTTGTCCAGATAGTCATTGTTAATCTCAATAGTAATACGTTACGTGTACTACCCGTTTCAAGAACGCCCTTCCTTAACGCCCCACTCTGTATATGTTCTAATAATTTCGAGATATTTAGGTAGCGTAATCCAGTTAAGGTTTTAACGAGAATTGGATACAATAACTCGCCTTTTATACAAGGAACGTTACGCTCGAAACCGTTTGCAAGTTAGAAACGAGAAGCCGATGGGGATTTTCTGCGGACAGTTGTAACGATTTACGATGCCATTGTTTTGGAATCTAGACTCGTTCCTCCACAAAATCTGCCTACCCATATTAAGGTTATCACGATCTATAATATTTATTAAAGTAATAATGTCCAGTGTCTGATTAAAGTCAGTTCGTCGATGTTTTTGAAGAAGATTTTACAGGGATGATAATCCTGGGGTTTTCAAATTTTAATACAGGATGTCTTTCATGTTTCGTTTGTTAGGACATAGAGGATATCATCAATCAATTGTCAGTACTAAAAATGAGCCCCTATGATTTGTTGATATAAAACCAAAATTTCACTGCAATGCATGCTGTGTTTAAGCCACAACACAATTTCGGTCAATCATCATCATCATCTGTCAACCATCCTAGTCCACTGCTGAACATAGGTCTTCCTCAACGATCTCCATTCCTCGCGATTTTGGGCCGGATTTATCCAGTTCGTACACACTCGCTTGATATCGTCTTTCCAACGAGCTGGTGGACGTCCTCTACTTCTGTGGGCTTCATCTCTGGGACGCCACTCCAAAAGACGCTTTGTCCATCTTCCGTCCGTGGTTCTTGCTAGATTACCGGCCCAGTTCCACTTTAAATTAACAATTCTCTCGAGAGCATCCTGGACTCTGGTTCGTTGGCGTATGATATGGTTGGGAATTCTGTCCCGTAGTGTTATGCCTAACATAGCTCTCTCCATCTTACGCTGAGCAAGACATATTTCATTAGCTGATTTCTTTGTTAGGGTCAGGGTTTCTGCACCGTACGTCAAAACTGGTAAAACGCATTGATTGTATACTTTACGTTTCAAACAAATCGGTATCTCTGATTTGAACAGATCTCTCAGATTTCCAAATGCAGCCCATGTCAGCTTTAATCGCCTTCCTATTTCTGTTGTTTGGTTGTCCCTGCCTATAGTTATCTCATGCCCCAGATATTTGTATGACGTAACTTGTTCAACAATTTCACCATCGATGGAAACTGGTTGGCTTGGTACTAAGTTGGTCATCATCTTAGTTTTCGACATATTTATCTTCAATCCGATTTTACTGGATTCCTTAGACAACTGCAAGAGCATCTCATTTGCATCATCTAATCTGTTTGCTATAATGACGATGTCGTCGGCAAAACGAAGATGACTCAATCGCTCACCATCCACATTTACTCCCCTCTGATCTCATTCCAATTGCTTGAACATATATTGCAATAGGTTTGTGAACAACTTCGGGGAAATAGTATCACCCTGTCTTACTCCACGTCCGATCCTGAATTTTTCTGTAGAATTGTGAAGGCACACTTGTGAAGTGGCATGCTCATATATATATTTAATGATGGCAGTGTATCTATGATCTATTCTACAGTCAGCCAACGCTTTAAGCATAATCGCCTGTATCACGGTATCGAAGGCTTTCTCGTAATCCAGGAATATGAGAACCAGAGGCAAGTTGTATTCTATGCTCTTTTCAATCAAAGTCTTGAGAGTTTGGAGATCATCATTAACGCCAAATGTTGCCCGAAATCCGGCCTGCTCTCGAGGTTGGTAGGTGTCCAGTTTGTTTGTGAGGCGCTTTGTTATTATTTTGGTGAAGAGTTTGTATAGGTGCCATAGAAGGCTTATAGGTCTATAGTTCGAGAGATTTGTGGGGTCTCCTTTCTTGTACATAATTATTATTATAGCATCATGCCAAGACTCTGGTACTTTTGCTTCAGCTGAACATTTATTGAAAAGTTTCGTTATTTCACGAATCAGATTTTCACCGCCTATCTTCAAATCCTCCGCAACTACTCCATCTTCCCCTGGAGCTTTGTTGTTTTTTATATCTGATAGTGCCTTTCGGACCTCATCAGCTGTTATTTCTGGGAGGTCCTCCGAACCCTGATTCATAACATGAGGTATGCGATTGTCTTCCTCGTTCTCATGATTCAGGCTTCGATACAAATTGGAGTAAAAGTCCTCGCCAACTTTCACTATTTCGGCTCTATTTGTTATAATTGAACCATATGGATCCTTTAGTTTGTGAATGTTACGTTTTTCCAATGAGGTCGTCCTTCGTAGTACCTTCATGCTTTTATTTTGTTCTATAGTTTGAACTGCTAAGCTTTTATTGTGCTGTCGAGAGTCCTTCCTAAGTTGGCGAGATATCTCGCGGTTAAGTATTTTCAGTTCTTTCTTGTCTGCTGTGTCCTTGCTCAATAGTTCTCTTCTGGTCTTCATCATGCGTTTCGTTGTCTCACTGATTATTTTCTGTTTCCTGTTCAAAGTGCTACAATGTTTGTCTATAGTTTTATTGATGTTGTAATGTTGTCGTTGTGCTGATCGATATTCATGTTTTCATTGCACAAAATCTTCTCACTCAAAGTTTCACGAAATGCCGCTTCATCAGATACCTGTGCCCATTTGTTATTTTTAACCCCTCCTTTCATTTCGAGTTTGTTCCTTTCACGTTTTGAATTGATCATACATTTAGCCCTCACCATTCTGTGGTCACTTCCAGTTGAAAATTTGTTAAGGACCGAAACATCTTTAATAACTTCCTTTTTGTCAGCTATAATGAAGTCAATTTCATTTTTGGTGTTACCATCTGGGCTCGACCATGTCCATCTTCTCTGCGGAGGTTTTTGGAAAAACGAATTCATCGCACATAAACGGTTTTCTAATAGAAAGTCTAAGAGCATGGTTCCTCTTTCATTCCGTTCCCCAATTCCATGGCACCCTAAGGATGCTTCGGTGTCATTTTCTTTCATACCAAGATTAGCATTGAAATCTCCAACCACAAAATTGTAATAGGCTGGAGTCCTCTTCATAGCGAGGCGAATATCTTCGTACACCTCTTCAACCAGATCATCTGCGTGAGCTCTGGTAGGCGCGTATACTTGAATTATCTTCATGTGGTACCTTTCATTCAGCCTCAGGATGACATAGCATACTCTAGTACTCAGGCTTTCGATTTTCACAACATTCTTCACCAAACGTTTATTAATAATGAAGCCGACTCCACCGAGAGATATATTATCTTCGCCCTTCCAATTTTGGTCAATGGTTTTCTTTAATTTTCAAAAACAATTATTTGAAAAATAATGTATCGGAGAGTTGGTTTCGTCATTCGGTATTGGTGCACAACACCTGTCATCATTTTCCTGTTTGTATGGAAAATTCAAATGGAAAAAGGTTAAGCTTAGCGACGGTCCGAAGGCATCAGCACAAGAAACAGTGGTAACTCAAGTAAATGTTGCTGTGCGTAAGATTATCCAGCAAGATTTGCATGCAACATATCAAGAGATTGAGGCATCATTGTGGATTTCAAGACCTCTATATAATAAATTTTGGAAGAAGAATTGCGTGTGGGAAAAATATTTTCCCGATGGATATCTTTACTGTTACCGACGAACAGAAAGCTATGAAGGTGAATTGGTATCGAAAAACTCTGAACCGTTTTAACTTTGGGATTTCTAAGAGCATTAAAAGCATTGTCAGAGGTGATGAATCTTAGATTTATACATATAAACCAGAAAATAAACGCCAATACTTTGTTTGGGTGCTCCAATGGGAAGGAAATCGATAAAAGTAAAAAGTATTTTGTACAAAATACAATAGCTAGGTTTATTACTCAATAATTTAATTAATTTTTCCAACTGAATTTTATACTTTTGTGAATTCATGAATGAACTTTGCATCTTGTTCTGGAATCTAAAATGTCAAATTCTACTGCATGCAATCTATGAAGCAACTCCGAATGGATTACCTTTGAAAATATGTTGTAGTTATTTCGCTATTGGTTTAGATAAGGCACAAACAGACAATTAGAGTCATTCAAAACATTCATTTACACAATTCACTATAATATTAAATCCACGTTGGAGATAGAAACAGAAAACTCCATCAACTTTCTGGATTTAACTATAACTAAAATTAACGGCAAACATGATTTTTCTATTTTTCATAAGTCAACGCATACAGATATTACTATTCACAGCTCATCTACACATCTTTATCCACATAAATTAGCAGCTTACAATAGTATAGTACATAAACTCATTAATATCCCAATGTCACAAAATAATATCATAAAAGAGCTAAATATGATTAAACAAATATCAGTCAATAACGGTTACAGTCCAACTATGATTGAGAACATGAATTCACGCAAAAAATCTCAAAAAGCCATCCAGGAAGTATTTCCAAGTATAAAAATTTTCAACACAAAATACAACAGCTTAACTCATATTGGTAATCCTAGTCTCAAATTAAAATCATTTCTCTCGCATTATAATTTCAATATAGCATTCCGAACTGATAATTCTTTAGGCCGACATATCAAAAACTGCAAATCTAAAATTGATAAAAGTAATAAATCCGGTATTTATAAACTGTCTTGCGGGGATTGTAATAAAATTTATACTGGTAGAACATTCAGAAATTTCGAAATTAGATTATCCGAGCACAAACCTAGTTTTAAATGTCATAAATCAGGTTCCCATTATTCTAATTACTTACTCGAAGAAAACCATAACTTTAATGATAATTTCAGAATTTTACACAATGACAATAACAGACAAAAACGCAATCTATTGGAAATTTTAGAGATCAACAAAGAAAAGAGTTCAGGTAGGTTACTTAATAGTCAATTAGATCTAAATCCTTCTCCTTTACTCAATCTTTTCAATTCATAAAGTAAGCAACTCCGATGGGTTTTCCAACATACCTCTTGTACCTATTGTAATATTAAGTAGGAAATAAGACTAATATATAAGGAAGAACTCTGTTCATTAGTTTGTATCTATCTGATGAAGCCATAGTGTGGTGAAACCAGTCATAGTTTTGTTAATATAGTGAAAATCTAAATATCCAATAATTTTGTTTTATCTTCATTATTAACCAATAATGAACCCAAATTCTTTTTATTAGTGCTGATGGTGTTAATATTATTTCTGTGTACTTTCTTACATATTTTGTTGCTAATATTAGGTATATAGTAATTGAAAATTTTCTGTTAGATTTTTCACTATGCAACGGATAAATGCTCTGCAATAAAAGTTTATGTCGTTTTCGTCTTATTAAGGTATCAGTTAATTTTGGTTCATAGCCGTTGTTCATAGCGATTAATTTTAAAACTTGAACTTCATTCTCAAAATCGACAGCTGACTAAGGAATAGAAAGCACTCTGTGCACACATGAATGAAAAGCACTCAATTTGATACTCTGGGATTGGAAACTACTGTTATGAATCAGAGTATCCGAATAGGTTGGTTTCCTGTATATTTTCAGGGCTAGTGAGTCATGAACCCCACTAATCGACAAGTCCAAGAACTGCAAAGATTTTTCATTATTTTCATTTTCCATTGTAAATTAAATCGACTGATGAAAAGAATTTAAAACTGTAAAAACTATCGATTTGTCTGTCTGTGCCAATCCAAATACAGAAGATATCATCTAGATATCTTTTCCATAAAAATACATTATTGATTAGGATGTTGGGAAAACTAAAATTTTTTTTTCTAAAGTTGTCATAAATATTACACTTAATAACGGAGACAATGTAGAGCCCATAGGTAAACCATTTAATTGTTGATATATTTTATTATTGAACCTGAAATAACTTTGTTGGGGATATAGGCTTACAGCTGATATCGTTTCTTCTATATGAGTGGGGCTTAATGTACTATTGGATTGAAGTTTTTGATTAATTGTGGCTTTAACATCACGGCAGGGTGTAGACGGATATAGATTCATTAAATCAAGGGATGGGATACTGATTTAGCAGTTATCGGAATTTAGAGATCTCAAGTGAATTGGTTAATTCTATAGAGTTTTGTATTGAGTAAATTGGATTGTGTTGTACCAAATTTGGAAGAATGTTTTTCAAATATTTACATAATTTAGTAGCTGGAGCACTTACATATGAAACAATAGGTCTCATGGGACAATGTACCTTTTACCATCTTTTTGCAATAAATTCGTACACTTTCTAATTGGAAATATGACTTGGGTTTGGAATTTGTTAGTAGGATCAACATAAAATGCTATAAATTTTCTGGAATGAATAGTCTTTCTGTTTTTTCAATATACATATCAGTTTCTAAAATCGTAATTGTGTTACCTTTGTCAGCTTTACAAGCGGTTAAATATTATGGTCTTTAAATTTTGTTTGTATGGATCTAACAATTGCTAATTCCTTATTGTTTTTGGTCAATCTAGAATGTCTTATATATTTAGCACAGACTACTTCTTCATAAGCTTTATCATCTACAACTTCTATTTAGCTAAGAGCTATCTCAGAGAAAACAGCTAAGATTTTCAAATCGTTCAAATTATTTATATTGGGACAATATTTCGAACCTTTCTCTGAAAGTTTTGTCTCTTTTCATTGAAAATAACATTTAAATTTTTTTTATTCTAGGATGAAATTGAAATTCTGGAGTGGGTTCAATATTAGTCAACAATGAAGACTTACTTCTTTCGATGAGGTGTTTCGACTGAACAGTTAACGGCTACACTCTGAGATAGCTCTCAGCTCAATAGAAGTTGTAGATGATAAAGCTTATGAGGAAGTACTCTGTGCTAAATATATAAAACATTCTAGATTGACCAAAAACAATAGGGAAACAGCAAAACTTAAAGACCATAATTTAACTCTTTGTAAAGCTAACAAAGGTTACACTATTACGATTTTAGAAACTGATATGTATATTGAAAAAACAGAAAGATTATTTGTTCCAGAAAAATTTATAGAATTACATGTTGGCCCTACTAATAAATTTCAAACCCTAGTCATATCTCTTATTAAAGAGTGTACGAATTTATTGCAAAAGATGGGTTGAAATTGACTGTTATGAATCTGAAAGCTCCAATTTCATATTAATTACCCAAAATTCACAAGGTAGATTGTCCCATGAGACCTACTGTTTCAAATATAAGTGCTCAGCTACTAAATTATGTAAATATTTGAACAACATACTTCCAAATTTCATACCACACAATCCAATTTACTCAATACAAAACTCTATAGAATTAACCAATCACTTGAAATCTCTGAAAATTCCGATAAATGCTAAATTATTATCCTTTGATATAATTAATCTAAACACCTCAAAAAGTCTAAAGAACACTTACGAATACCTTTAAAATATGAATTTGATGATTTGAATTTATAGAAATCTTTCGGTTTTTGTTAGGATGTATTGTATATAATGTGTTCTCAAGAAAACAAAATAATATTCGACTTCTCCAAAGCACCTATTATAAAAAAAAATTTGAAATTTGAAAATGACGAAATTTGGTAAAACACAAAAAAAAATTCTGAACTAATATTTTCGAAACGATATGGAAGCAATTATATTTTTCAGTACCCAGAAGGTCCACCTCTGTTATTAATGACACTTTGGCATCGTCGCGGCATGCTCAATATTAAATTGTCTATTACATTTTGGCCTAAGTCATTCCAAGTACCCTGAACTGCTAATCGAAACTCCTGTTCATGAAAGAAAGCGTTTTGACGCAGAAGATTTCTTTTTATGGTGTCCCACACATGCTCGATGGGATTCGGATCTGGGGATCAGGATGGCCACGGTAGAAGATCGATATCATTCTCTTCAAGAACGTTCACGACACAACTCTTACACGATGAGGAGGGGCATTATCTTGTTGGAAGAGTGGATTTTGACCTATTGTTTTGAGATACGGTACCACTACAGGTAAAACTATCTCATTTGCGTAAGAATTTCCCGTGAGGTTGTTCTGTATGAAAACGAGGTCAGTTCTTCCACCAAGGCGTATACCTCTCCAAAATTTCTATGATCCACCTCCCTGTCTAATAACTTCTCGAGCATGCTGGAGACGGTTTTGCTTTCCAGGTTCCCTCCATATTCGAATTCTTCCCGAATCGGGATAATAACTAAATCTGGATTCATCACTGAAGAGAACTGTGGCCCACATCTCTTGATCTCAGTTTACGTGTTCTTGGCACCAAGCTAAACGAGCAGCGCGATTTCCATGGGTCAGTTGTAGAACTCTTAAAGGACGTCTGGAGTGGAGTTGACCTTCGTGCAGTCGATTTCTCACAGTTTGGTCGGAAATTTGTACATTATGAACTCGTGATAGCTCTTGAGCTAATCGAGATGCTGTGGTAGTACGATCTCTCCTGGCTTGTAATACCAAAAATCGGTCTTAGGCGACTGTTATAATCCTGAAACGACCTGTATGGCGTTCTTCTACGCTACCTGTTTCATTGAAACGCGACCATAAACGGTTTATGACACTTGGGCTACTTCCCAGTACCCTGGATACTTCCCGTTGTGAGCTCCCAGCTTGGAGCATGTTAACGGCTCGTAACATATCTCCTCTAGTCAAATGTCGTCTTTCCATGGTCGAATCACAAAACTTGAATCTTTTATTTGTGCTTACAACAGGAACAAAGTGCCAACTAAATAATTTCAAACACTGAATACATGAAATGGTTTTAAATCAGCGTCGCATCTGCTGTATTTTCTGTTGCGGCACTCTACATAATTTGGTGAGAAATTGATGCAGGTCTTCATTTCTTAAAAAAAATCATCCATATTGATCGTTCTGGATACGATATATCGATATTCAGAAGTGTTTCCTAGACTTTTTTGAGGTGTTTATTTCAAGTGAGATTTTTCTCGTTTTCGCAACTTGTTTCTCTTTTTCTGTCTTGTACTCCGTTTCACACTCAATAAATCTGCTCCAGGTTTGTAGGATTAGGTACTTAGAGTCAATCTTGATAACCTTCTGATTCAGCAAAGGTAAGCTGTTCATTTTTAATGGTTCCGCATTACACACATGACAAAGAGCTGACCAAGTTGTGTTGGTTATAAATTTCTTGAAAAAAATCTTCCATATTGATCGTTGTGGATATGATATATCGATATTCAGAAGTGTTCCCTAGACTTTTTTGAGGTGTTTTTATCCGTCTACACCCTGTCGTGATGTTAAAGCCATAGTTAATCAACAACTTCAATTCAATAGTACATTAAGACCCACTCATATAGAAGAAACGATGTCAGCTGTAAACCTTTGTCCCCAACAAAATTATTTCAGGTTCGATAATAAAATATATCAACAATTAGATGGTTTACCTATGGGCTCTCCATTGTCTCCGTTATTAAGTGAAATATTTATGACAAATTTAGAAAATAGAATTTTTAGATCCCCCAAAACCCTAATCAATAATGTCATTTTATGGAAAATATATGTAGATGATATCTTCTGTATTTGGATTGGCACAGACAGACAACTCAATAGTTTCTTAAAGTTTTTAAATTCTTTTCATCAATCGATTCAATTTACAATGAAAAATCTTTGCACTTCTTGGACTTGTCGATTAGTAGGGCTCATGACTCACTCGCCTTTGAAAGATACAGAAAACCAACCTATTGCGATAATCTGATTCATAACAGTAGTTCCCAATTCCAGAATATCAAATTGAGTGCTTTTCATTCATTTGCGCACAGATTGCTTTCTATTGGTTAGTCAGCTGTCCATTTTGAGACTGAAGTTCAAGTTTTAAAATTAATCGCTATGAACTACGGCTGAGCAACCTAACCTTGTTACAGAATATACTATTTAGGTGAATCTTCGGAAATTTTGATTTGTTTGTTACTTAAATATATTTTTGGACTAAATAGAAATATTATATATAATATATAAAGAGTATTTCTGTATTTTGCATCTTTTCAATCCTTCGTATACGTTTTTATGGACTGATCGAATGGTTCCTGCTGGTATATATTCTTGTCCGTCCGTTCTCAACCGAGGGGTTGAGAAACGGCTATCAAAGTCAGTGGGTCTATCGCAGTAAGACCTCGAAACATACTGTAACGATATCTAATCGTCCCTGAAGCCGACCCTGTCACTACCCGACGGAATGACGAATTCCGATGCACTTTCGAGAGAATTCGAGAAAGATCTAAAAGTTTCAGCGCGCCGCGCCGACTTACTAAGAAACCGGTGTTACCGTTTACAGAAGGTTCTCGAAAGAATATCAGGAGCAAATCCGAAATTACGCGAATGTTCTAGAATATTCGTGCTGGTATATAAGAAGATACATCGCGAAGCGCGGCGAATTAAGTTTGAATAAAAAGAGCAAATAAGTGGACAAATTGTGGGAAATAAATTAAGCAGTATTGATTGTGTTATATAAATTAGTTATAGATGTCAATCGTTCAGTTCAGTGGTTTAATTGTTCATTTTAGGTGTAAAGAAATTAGTCAGTGTTTTTGTAACGATGAAGCGTTGAATTTGAACCCACCAATAATTTCAAAAACTAAGAAACGTTACAATTGGTGTCAGAAGTGGAATTTTGGTGAATCAAAAAAAAAACTCTAGTAAGTTCATGCCTGTTACACGTTTGCAACAGAGAAGGAAACGATGGAGGTAAACTTGAACAGACTACAGGAGAAATAAGCTGAGAATTCAACTAAACTAGAAGAAAAAACAATGGAAAATTCAAATAAATTAAAGAAACATTTGAACAACCTGAAAGAAGATTTAAATGAAGTAATAGGAGAAATGGATGAAGACTTGAACAAGGTTAAAGAAAAGATGGAGGAAAATTCGAATTCTGTGAAAGAAAACCTGAACGAAAATCTAAACAAGGTTAAAGAAAAGATGAAGAAACTCAATAGTTTCTTACAGTTTTCAAATTCTTTTCATCATCTTTGAACTTCTTGGACTTGTCGATTAGTACGGCTCCTGACTGATTTGGCTTTAAAACGTACAGAGAACCATTCTGTTCCGATACCCTGATTCATAACAGTAGTTCCCAATCCCACAGTATCAAATTGAGTGCTTTTTAGTAATTTGTGCACAGATTGCTTTCTATTGCTTAGTTAGCTGTCGATTTTGAGAATGAAGTCCCAGTTTTAAAATTAATCGCTATGAACAACGGCCATGAACCAAAAGTAATTGATACCTTAATAAGACAAAAACGACATAAGCTTTTATTGCAGAGCATTTATTCGTTGCATACTGCGAAATCTAACAGAAAATTTCCAAAAACAATATTCTTAATATTAACAACAAAACATGTAACCGATTACACAAAAATGATATCAACACCATCAGCACTAAAAAAAAATATTTGGGTTCATTATTGGTTATTAATAAAGATGAAACAAAAGTTTTGGATAAAAGCGGAGTATATAAAATAGACTGCAGTGAATGTGAGACATTCTATGTAGGCCAAACCGGAAGATGCATCGAGGAGAGAGTTGAACATAAAAGATCTATTCTCCAAAAGAAAAGTTCTACGGGTTTTTTGGACCACTGCATCAATAAAAGTCATTTCATAGATTTTGAGAATATCAAAGGCATGCATCTAGGTAATAAAGGGAAAATGATGGACATCTTGGAGATTATTGAAATTACGTCCGCTCACAGGGCAATCCAGCCAATTTGAAACGACCAAACAGACTTCAATTTACTTTAATTTGCCCTTATACATAAGTGAAATCACTCATTTTGAATTTTAGTATTGTATTACTCTTGATAATGGTCTAACAACCCGAAACACATGTAGAGTATTCTTAATAAATATTTGTGAAACCTTTGCCAAGTGATAAACGAATCATTTATTCATTATGTTTCACTAAGTGGTAAGCGAGAATTCCATAAATATTATTGAAGCATTTCTTCTGTTTTTCCCAAGCCATTGAATCATGCGACATTTCCAAACTTCTCAAGGAATCTCATGGTAATGTAACAGCAGTTTAACAACCCACACATTGTTACAAATTTCAGTTTCTAAGTTTTCACGTTTCGTATTATGGAATTGCCCCTATAAACCTTATTGCTATACTCATTTTCAAACCCAGTCGTTTTGCAAAAACGAATCACCAAGATATATATTGTCGCTTGTTGTAATGTTACAAAATAAAATAATGTGGGGAATATTTTGTGAAATAAAACTGAGCTACAAGTTGAGGTGGTAATTTTGTTGTTTCGAAATATATGATACTGTGTTTTACGTGGTTAGCGCCGAACATTGGTTGCTTGATTTACTATAACAAAATATTAATGGCGACTATGTGATTCCCAGGACAGTGCTATCCTAGGAGGGTGTTTATTTTTATGAGATAGTCTCAGAAAAGTAGCGATTAATAGTAATATGAACGTTAATATTTTATTTTCCTTGGACAATAATATTTTATTTGAAAATATGGATAAATTTCTCAAAATACTAGCAACCTAATAACACCTTTTTACAAGATGATGCTAATCAAAGTGACGTGACCAAGCGCTTAACAATTAAAATAAGTCAACACCCTTTCCATAACATTAACCGTTTTCAAAATCATTCTAAATATCGATATAATGTTTATACTTATAATATACGTATAATAATTTTTTGTTTTTCTTTTAGCTGGAGAAGGTTAGATTATTCGTAGAAAAGTAATAAGATAAAGATCCTCCTGTCATTCCTCATATCGGATCTAATATACCTGATATTGTTTTTAGGCAAAATAGAGTCAGGAAAATACTGCTTAAGCTTTACACTAATATGGCAGCTGGGCCGACAGAATACCTTCTACCGTGTTGGAATGATGTGGTTGTGAATTGACACCTATTCTCTGTAGATTTTTCACCATATCCTATAATAAAGGTATTTAACCTTCCAACTGGAAAACTTCTAGAATCCATCCAATTCCTAAAAAGAGGAAAAAAACCATCTTTACCAAATATAGGAAATATCCCTTTTACCTGTGATTTCCAAAGTGATGGAAAAATCCATCAATATCGAGATTATCTAATATTTAGAATCTGTTGGTATTATTAATGATCATCAATATGGTTTCAGGCACCAGAAATCCACAGGAGATCCACTTGTTTATGTCACGCACATATGGAAGAGATCTATAGAGAAATTTGTGGAGCTGTGGCTCTCGATATTTCGAAAGCTTTCGACCGGGTTTAACATATGAGTCTGCTAGGAAAGCTGTCCTCATATGGTTTATCCCAACACCTATACCTATGGATTTCAAGCTTTCTTTCAGATAGATCTCTCAGTGTGGTCATGAATGGAGGTACATCTGACAAACTTGCCAATGATGCTGGTGTGCCTCAGGGCTCGATTCTAGCACCAACCCTGTTTCTACTTCATATAAACGACTTGTTTACTGTTACAGGTTATAAGATCCACAGTTTTGCGGACGACAGTACACTCCACGCATCCTTCTGGTCGAGAAAACCTCTGTCATCCCAAGTTACAGACGAAATACGTCTGCAACAGTGTGCTAAAATCAATAGTGACTAGCCATTCTCGATTGGGGCTCTGCGAACCTAGTGGAGTTTAACGCTAGTAAAACTCAAGCTTGTTTGTTTTCTAGGAAGGTTAATAGTACTGTACCAGATATAGTAATGAACAACGAGACTATCTCACTCACTTCCTGCATAACATTGCTTGGGGTAACCTTCTGAGACAGTTTGTCATGACCATGTTGCTAACACTGCTAAGTCAGCATCTCAAAAATTTGGTTTTCTGTATCGTGCCAGAGAATACTTCACACCGACTCAACTCCTAACTCTATAAATTTCAAATCCATCCCCTTTTAAAGTATGGTTCCCACGTGTGGGGTTCTGCCCCTAAACACACCTTGAAACTCCTGGATTCCATACAGAAGAGGGCGACTCAGTTGATCAGTGACTGTGCTCTTACAGATTCCATCCCTCCACCAGAATATCGCAGGAAGGTGGGCGAGCTGTCTCTTTTTTTACAGGTATTTTCATAGAAGATGCTCTGAGGAAATTTCTACGCTTGTTCTTCCGCTTGTTTCTGTTTCAAGGCCAAATTGCCAAACAAATGCCAAACATCCTTACGGGGTTAAAATTAGGACACCTAGAACGTCTTTATACCAGAAGGCCTCTTTCCACTGAACAGCGCAACTTTGGAACTCCCTTCCACGTAACGTATTTCCCCATGAATACAATCTGAGAGCCTTCAAGCGAAATAATAACCGTTTCTCCTTTTTTTTTACTAGCGGTGTCGTCGAGACATTATATGATTCAGTTTCCTTAAGCGAGTATCTCTAATGTAAAGAAAAAATTATTCGATAAAAAGGTCTTCAAACGTAAACACCCTTTTTTTATTAGAGCCTTGCTCTTCACAGGAATACGTTTTTGAAAACGAATCAATATTATTAGATATTTCTTATATCGATTCAGATATTTTAATTACTCCGATCGAGCACAGAAGTCTTATTTAGTTAATGATAACAACTTGAGTACATTTTTAATACTGGTGGAGAAATTTTTCAATTATTTTATATAATGCAACTGCAATAAAAATAAAGAAACGGCCGAAATTGAAAGTGATATTAATGAAAATGACGCAATTATAAATGTTGTGAATAATGATGAAGGTGAATCTAGTCATGCGAAATTTTTTTAATTGCTATAGATAATGCAACAGAAATAGACGAAATAGAAGCAGCTAAAACTAGGGACAATAGTCAAAATTACGCAATCAATATTGTGAATAATGACGGAGGTGGAGCTACGGGAGAAATTGTTATTAATACTATCACTAGTGAACCAGATAGGGCAGAATATAACAACAACATAAGTCAACTAATATATACTGATGGGGAAACTTTTTCAATAATGGTCATAGGCAATGAAACACCAATTGAAAATAATGAATGAATGTCACGTGTAGGGACTATACATACACTATCCAAAATAACACAATTATTTATGTTGAAAATGCTGAAGGTGAAGCTATAGACGAAATTGTTGATTACATCGATGGCGAACCAGATAAAGCAATACATGAAAGTAAGTAAAATGGAAGACCTAATAAAGGCCGCAAAAGACGATACGAAAATTCGTCTAGGTGTCAAACAAATCAAGAATACATAGGTCAAAAGGGATAGGTGGTAAAGCCGCAGCTTTTTAAAGATTATCAGTGTAAAGATTTATGTCCCGAGAAAGTAAATGTGCTTATAGGGCAAAATGAGTTGGAAAATTTTTGGAGTTTAACTAATTATCAAGCCAAATGTCCTCAAATAACTTCGGCGGTAAAAGTCACAGATATAAAGAGAAAGAGAAAGAAAATTACAATGAGGAGATTACACTCATGAGTCTATCAACTGGCTGGAAAACCAGTTTGCGCTAAGATGTTTACTGAAAATTAAGGAATATCTTCAAAGAGGGTTGATTGAAAAAATTATTGCGAGGTGGAAGGCGGTCTCAACCTCGTCGCCCGGTGTGATACCATCACATCCAGCTATAGGTCCCGTAAATTGGTCACCTGTTTGAATAAGTTTCGGGATCTGGCGGATGGTTCAGTTTCCAGGGTAAGAAGGATTGGCAAAAGTGCATGATGCGCACTTCTAGGGAAGATCATCCGGAGTTAAAATAGTCTCCCATTCGGATCTCCGGGAGGGACTGCTTCAAGGGGTTCATGATGCGGGTAAGTCGAGCACTCCTCCGGCGAATTCACTAATTCATTCACGTTCTAGAAAAGAAAGCAAACTCTTGCTAGAGTTCTGCAATATCAGAGGAATGGGCTCAACAATGTGAATGTCGATGCAGTCCAAGAGCATCCACAAAATGCACAAACCCATGTGCTGGCCCTAACCGAACCCAAACAAGTCAAACAACCGACACAACGTATTTACGTTTTAATGGGTATGAGTTACATACGAGATTTAGATTTGAAGGGGGCCTCTGTGTTTTCGCCAGATCGGATGTTGCATGCCCAAGAGAGGACATGATGGAGGACGACGCTTCCGATCAGTATCTAGCTGATATGGTGGATTTTATTCAGAAACATCATCCGGAAGTCGAGATCCCTGTACTGTGTGACTTCAACGTTCACAACACTAACTGGCTCTACCACTCCAATTGTATATATTAATTATATATAGTATAATTGTGCTGATTGGGATGAGCGGCGTGAATTCTTTTAGTGCTTTTCATTCAGTGATGTTTGCCTTTCAGATCCTGACATCAATGTGTGCACTGAATCTGTTACGGAAATCATGCAAGCAGAAATGGATCTCCACATCCCTCATTCCATGAAAAGAACAACAGCACAAAAGCCATGGTTCAACAGAGACTGCGAAAGACCCTTTGTAGCCAAGAGCAGAGCCTACAAGTCATGGAAGATGAATCCAACAGAGGAAACAAGAACAACCTTCGTACGAAAACGGAACGTATGCAACCTGACAACTGCAAAAGCAAAGGCCAATTTCAATGTAAGGGTAATTAATCAACTCCTTGAACAAGCTAGCGAGACTAGACAATTCTGGTCTATGGCGAAGACTGCCAGTTCCAATTTCTGCAAATCTGCCTTTCCGCCTCTTGTTAGAGGAGATGGAAGTATAGCATCATCTCCGAAAGAGAAAGCCAATCTCTTTGCTCCCTTGTTCTCAAAGAATTCTGTGCTGGATTAATCTATCGAAATACCATCGAACATTCCACCCACAAATTCTTCCATGGCAGAAATCAAGTTCAGAGTTCACACTGTAAGGAAACGCTCTAGAGCAGCTGAACTGCAAGAAGGCAGTTGGTCTCGACGAAATACCGCCAATCGTTCTGAGAAAGTGTGTTTCCGAACTGGCACCAATTCTTAACCGTCTGTTTCAGATTTCTTATTAAAGCCAGATTTTTCCGAGCAGCTGAAAAATAGCGAGAATTCAACGGATCCCAAAGAAAGGAAAGAAGTCCGTACTCAAAACTATCGCCCTGTTGCACATCTTCCCATTATGTCCAAAATGATGGAGAGAGTCATTAATGATGAACTCATCAAATAATAAATAGTTTCAAGGAATCATTAACGACCGTCAGTATGGTTTTCGCAGGCAAAGATCGACAGGAGATCTGCCCACCTACGTCACTCATGTTTGTACATCAACAATGGAAAAACATGGGGAATCTAGAGCAATAGCCCTCGACATCTCTAAAGCCTTCGATAGGGTTTGGCATGCTGCCTTGTTGAATAAACTTGCCGCATATTGGCTTCCCGAAAAATTGCGGGGTTGGATAAGTAGCTTTCTCTCAAATAGATCAATACAAGATGTGGTCGACGGTTTAACATTTAATTGTTTCCAGATGCAAGCAGGAGTACCTCAGGGATCTTCCGCCAATCTTGTTCTGTTCAGATAAACGATCTTCTGTCATGTACAGAGAACAAGATCTTCGGTTTTTGCCACCGATTGTACCTTGATTTCGTCTTTCAGTAGTCCGAGATGTCAACAAAATTAATAGCTCAAACTCTGACCTACATGGGACATCTGAGTGGGGTTCAGTTGAACCTGGTGTGCTTCAACGTGTACAAGACGCAAGCAAGTCGGTTTTCTAGAAAGTTCCCCGCTGGAGAACCTCCTCTAATGATGCAAGGCCAACAAATTGCATCCAAAAATTCGATGCACCTTTTCAGAATACAGGTGAACTCCAAGTTTTGCTGGCATAAACATATATCAGCAATAGCTAAGTCAACATCAGCTAAACTTAGTCTTCTTTTCAGAGCCAAGCGATATTTCAAGTCATCTCAGCTGTTGCTTCTATATAAGCCGAAGATTCTGCTGCTTTAGAATATTGTTTTCATGTGAGGGAATCTGCGCCCAAAAATTCGTTGCGGATGTTGGATAGTGTGCAGAAACGGGCTGTGCGCCTCATCAACCCCCCTGAGAACACCCGCGATCTCCAACTGCTGGCTCCAAGGGGCTGAAACCCCTTGTTCCTGGAAAACTCATGATTTGCCGCAAAGCTAGGCTGGCAAGGAGTTCTCATCATTTAACGACCCCTCGAACCTCTCTCTATGAGAATTCCTTCGTTCACAGGGCAGGTGATCTGTGGAACTCTCTTGCGTTCAACATCTTTCCAACATCTTACAATTAGGCTCTCTTCAAGAAGCGAGTAAACAGACACCCCAATTCTTCCCAGGCGCCTACTCATGTGGTGTAACAGGTTAGATAAAAAAAATTAGCATCCAATGAGATGATACAGGATAAAAGAGGAACTTCGAGTAATCACAAGAAATTTCCGAAGAGAAAAAAACAAATAATTATCTCACATATAGATAGATTTCTCAAGTATCAGTCTCACTACTGTAGAAACGGAACCGACAGACTTTATCTCACACATCTTATACAACGTTAGATGTAATGCATGAATTATATAAATCTGAAAATATCGATGATCCAGCTTCGTTGTCATATTATAAAAATATTTTATAGTGAGTGTAACTTACAAAAGAAAAATCTTAAAAAGATACCTGCAATCAATGTGACAATTTTGATGTAACAACACGCAATTCTGTCTATGAATGAAAAGCAGAAATTAGAACTTGAACGGAATAACCTTCCCGAAGAAGCTAGATCTGTAAGAAATCTCATGCAGAATGATTTGAAAGTGATTGAAAAACGATGGTAAACTAGAAGTTTTGAGTTTTGATTTGGAGAAAACGCCACCTTTGCCTAGAATACCCACTAATTTGGTATTCTACAAATGTCA
Source organism: Cryptolaemus montrouzieri (assembly GCA_013387265.2). Taxonomy (NCBI): domain Eukaryota; kingdom Metazoa; phylum Arthropoda; class Insecta; order Coleoptera; family Coccinellidae; genus Cryptolaemus; species Cryptolaemus montrouzieri. Next base: position 68,554,549 of record JABFTP020000103.1, read on the forward strand.
ATTATGGTTGTACCACTGTGGAGTGAATTCAGAAAAACTGGAAAGGGGTTTTGCTATGTTAGGATTTCAGGAGATATAAGAAAGCATTCTTTCGACAGATACATGCGGAGGACAAAACCGTTAGGTCATAATATTATTGCTGCAATCATGGAAGAAATTCCACATTTGAAAAAATCACCATCAGGCTTCTAGTGTCTGCTCACAATTTTATGCCGAATGATTCGGAATTTGAAGATATTGAATCAGCTTTGAAGTTTCACAAAAGACTTTATACAGCAACTAATTATATTGAAGTAATGAAAAATTGCCGAACACAAACAAACTAGTAGTATCCTTAACGGATAGAGACGAATATCTTGAAGTTCGAGACATTTTGAAAAGCATAGTAAACAGAAAAAAGGATACCAATGGAGTGGCAATTAATTGGATGAAGACGAAATAAATACATATTTACCAAGGAAAGTCCCTAAGAGTTTGTTTTAGTGCAAGCCATCAATGAGAAAAAGGTACAAAGAGTCGACATTACCAGAAGGCATTGAAGAAATGCAAATAATAAAATATTTTCTTTCTCTTTAAAGCTAATTATTCCTTTATGGCCTGATGGAACCGATTTCAATACCTAAGCTAGATAACATAAATTCATTCTTACATCTGATTCCTTCGGACGTTAAAAAAATTTTACGATGATCTCGTTGGAGATGAAAGAATCAGAGATGACTGCAATGGTTTTAATGGGTTTTTGGATTTCCACCCAGAAAATGATGAATAAAAAGCAAGTTAGGATTTTGTACATTGCCTTAAAATTTCGAAATACTATTATTCATTAAATATACACTTGTTTTGTTATGTGTGAATGAAGAGTTTTGTAAACCTGAATTAGACGCCAAAAATGTCCCTGAGTTCTTTGTGCAGCATAAGAACACAGCATAATTTAAATAAAATAATATCTAATTAAGCGACGGTTTAACGAAAAAATTTTATCGTAAATGTTTTAAAATTGACGAATATATATCAATAGTGTAAGTAAATTCTTTTCGTTATGAAGTTCCGTTTGAAAATCACATTATTTGGATTACAATAGCCTCAAAATGTTGAATTTATAAATTTTGGAAGTAAGTAATCTCTTTCCTCAAACAAAATATTTATAAAAATTAACAAAATAAAAGTTTCGTTAAAATTTTCATTGAAATAAAATTAGGAATTATTCAATCTGACAGATCGAATATGAGACTAAATGAATAGATGTCTGTACACATGGACATTTCATTCCATCTCATATTGCCATTCAGAAGAGGGAGAGCATTATATTCTAGATGTTGCTAGTACCGAAATTATGTAGGTCAAATTAGTTACTAACTATTTCCATCTCACTGTTTTCATTCGAGAGAGAGAGAGAGAGAGCATTAAACTTTACACGTTGGTAAAGCTGACTTCAGGAATATAAACTCCGATGAAATAAGCGGCTGTGTCGGCGACATCGACTTTGGCACATTTATTAGGTTGACTACTCACCGAGTTTGAATAGTGATCTAAGAGATGGTAGGAGAGGTGACTGGCCCCGCCATCGTGTTTCCGGTCCTTTTTTCTATACTCTAGGTCCCAAAAATCGTCCAAAATTCGAAAATCAAGTCGTAGAGTAACGATTTCATTTCGCGAACCCGATCTCGAGATATGTAGGCATTGTTCGACACCTGATTCCTTCCTCTCATTAAGCCCATAAAATAATAATAATAATAATAGTAACTCAAGGGCTCAGGAACATTGTTTCTGAGTACGGGCTTAGCGAACCCAAGGTACCCAAGTTGAACCTGGCAGTAGGTATAAAATGCAACTTATCCAATGATGTACAATCTAAGGAATAAACGGGTGAATCGACATTGACCACCATAACCTCTTGTCGAGTTCAAGATTTAGGAAAGTGAGTCACAGTCTCCCTCGGTTAGCGATGGAAGCAGCGTGATATCGAGTAGGGATACTGCAACACAAAAACAAGTGGGAAATAATATCAATACCTACCAACCGACTCTTGATGTTTCATTGGTGGCGCAAGCCATTACGCCTACGACCACGTGAGCCGGACTCCCTAGGAAACGCATGAAGTGGACCCAAGAAATGAATTCCTTCTTTATGCGTTCCTATTACAAGATAACAAACTCGAAATCGGAAATGACAGCATACAGATACGCGTTACATCTTAAGTTCGTAGAAAAATATCCTGAATTACAGCACATATCTGAGTAGAGAATTTCGCATCAACGAAGAGCAATCGTTAAAAACAGGCTACTTTCTTCAGAAACGCTGCAAAGCATACGAGAAGAGGTCATAATGGAACTCAGAAGCGAAAACGATACTCATAACGGTATACCTGCCGGAGTCAATGAAAGTGTTACAGATAACAACGATTCCACGGAAACGAATATTAACATGGAATGCCCTCCTGAGTCGAATCAGTAGAACTAATATATGTATTTAGCAAGATCAGAACTCAACAGAGCAATAACTGAATTCAGTGGTAGTAACCCAACTAAAATACCTAAACTGCCCAAACTCAAGATGAACAAGAACACCAATATCATCCTAGCAAGCGTAAACTCAGTGTTTGAAGAATATACTGACCTGAACACCTTGGAGAAGATTCACACTTTGATTTACTGTGGAGCAGTAGCGGTTTTTCAACTTCACAAACAACAAATCTTCACAACTCTGATTCAAGCTGAGCCAAAAAGCGTCAGAAAACCACCAAGGCAAAAACGACTGGATAAGGATATTGATAATATTAGAGCAGAAATCTGTCGCCTCACAGAATTCCTGAGAAACAGAAAACCCTCAAGGCGCTTGAAGACACATATACGCAAAATTTATAAGAAAATTGGTACGAACACAAAACACCCTGATCAAAACAACACATCGACGCGTATATGGACAATTTGAAACAGAAACTCCAAGCAAAAGCAAAGGGGCTTTCAAGATGCGTCAAGTGTACAGAAAGGAAACACCAAAACCAAAAGTTCCATGGACTCCTAGCGAAACAGCTCACGTATGTTCTTCAACATCCCAAGAAAACACCCACTTTCCTAACACAAGGCTTAATATATATGCTACCTAAGAGCGATAGAACACAGGATCCGTCTCAATATAGGCCAATCACTTGCCTGCCTACACTCTACAAAATACTCACCTCATGCATATCCAATCGAATAAACCAACACCTTGACGAGAACAATATATTAGCAGAGGAGCAAAAAGGGTGCAGAAAAAAACACCACGGGTGCAAGGAACAACTCATCATCGATTCTGTGATAATGAAACAGACACACGTAGGGCATCGGAATGTTCATTCAGCTTTTATCGATTATCTGAAGGCATTCGATAGTACCGCTGATTCTTGGCTTGTTGAAGTATTGTAGATATACAAAATTCACTCAGCTCTGGTAGAATTCTTGAAGACAACAATGACACACTGGCGCACGTCTATGCAGGTCAACATGAACAATAAATCAATTAGAACCGACGAGATACCCATACGTCGTGGAATTTTTCAAGGAGACTTTTTGAGCCCACTATGGTTATGTTTAGCTATGAACCCATTGTCATCAATGCTCAATAGAACAGGATAATTTTAGGATAAAAACAGATAGCAATTATCATACGCTCTCCCACCTGCTGTATATGGATGACATCAAATTATTTGCTTCTAACAAGAAGCAATTGGATGATTTGCTGAAAACTGTTCTCGGCAGCTGTTCATATGAAAGTCGGGATTGAAAGATGTAAGGTCCTGAACAGTCAAAGAGGGAAAGTCATAGATGGTGAAACACAATTTCTAAACGAAGATATTATACAGTGCATGAGGGATGGCGAAACATACATCTAGGATACCAACAAGCCAGATTGCTAGACCAAAAACAATCAAGGGAGAAGATTCGTTCAGAATACAGTCAGCGTCTGAAGTCTGTGCTAAAATCGATGTTGAACTCGGAGAATCTAGTCAAGGCAATTAACACCTACGCCATTCCAGTGCTGCTTTACTCATTTGGAATAATCAGATGGACTAAGACAGAACTGGATGATATTCAAAGGCAGACCCGAACGATGCTGACAAAGTACAACAATCATCATCCAAAATCGTCTGTGATACGAACAACTTTGAAGCGGAAAGAAGGAGGACGCGGAAGAATTGATGTTGTCAATTTACACACCGAAGAGATAAAAAATCTCCCAGAATTCTTCTCTGCAAAAGCTCTCACTTTCGACCTACATAGAGTAGTATCGTTGGCTGATAAAAGATATACACCTCTAAATCTTGCCACTAGAGATGACCTGCTGAATCTACCATTTCTATCAGATACTGAAAAACAAGAGCAATGGTCAATAAAGGAATTGCAGATTATCAGATTATATTACGATAGGCCTGTTATCACTGACAGAATGATGACGAATAATAGGTCGGACATAGTGGTGTATGATAAGAGAGCCAGAACAGCAATGCAGGTGGATGTCGCCATACCGAATAATAACAATCTGCTGAATAAGTTCCAGGAGAAAAAGTCCAAATACACAGACCTTGCTATTGAGATCGACCAGATGTGGCACCTCGAGAAAATAGATATTGTTCCTGTCATCGTATCCTCGACTGGGTTAATACCCAAAACTTTGCATGATAGCCTTAAGAAATCAGAATTGCATAAGAATACCTATTTAGAGATGTAGAAAGCTGCAACTCTTAATACATGTAGGATAGTTAGGAAATTTATGTCAAGTATATTGTAATCGAGCCTATTCCCTTTGATAGCTGAATCTGGGAGAGGTAAATTATATCCAGCTAACAGCTGAGATAGTGCAAAAGTCCAAGAAAATATTAAAATAATAGTACCTAAAATAAATTTCAGAGAATAAACATTAGCAAAAATGGACAATATACATTAGGTGAAATAATGTTATTTATTTATACCTAGTCCCTCTTCTACTCTATTCTCTGTTAATCCAATCATTCAAGGAATATGGATCCAACTTTATTAACATTTGTTTCATCGGATTTTAAAGATACTGAGACTACCACACCTTTTAAGGTTGTCCGGAAACGCATTGAAGAAACGTATAGCTGTGGGGTGTTCTCAGATGCCGCCATTCTATGTTTTGGGAATTGCAAGTTGTGATGTCTTGTTCCATAATTGTAAAGAGATGAGCATTCAGTGTATTTTGCTTTGTTCTTAAACAGATGCATCAAACTTTCGTAAATATAGACTGCATATATGGTCATAATATTGTTTTTCTTAAAGATATCCCTGCAAGATTCTTCAAATGTCAACCCGACAACATTCCTCATCGGCTTTTTTTTGAATTGAAAAAATTTCTACTATTTTGGCGTTCGACCCATAAAAAATCAATCCAATCTTCATCACACTCTCAAAGATGACAAAATAGAGAAACCTCAGAGATTTTTCATTCAGATAGTTGCTTATTACTCTCAGGCTATAGCTAATTGCATTCATTTTTTTTTCTAGATATTCTATATGGTGATTCCACTCACTGTAGAGTGCTCATCCAAAAACATGCCCAAAAATTTTGTTGAGTGTTCTGATTTCATTTCCTGGTTCAATAACTCAACTGATGTGGGAGTCTATATTCTTTGCTGTTTTGCTCTAAAGAAGACTATGTTAGTTTTTTCTGAGTTCAGAATTAGCCTATTTTTAGAGAACCAGTTTTGTACTCTGTCTAGATGAATTTCTGCTGTTATCAGCAAATCTGGATAATTTGTTCCTGGCACTGGTATGTTCGTGTCATCTACGTAGTTGGCAATGCGACATGTATCTTTATCATCATCTATGCGTCCATGATAACATTCATGAAAATAATGAATAATATTGGGCCTAGGATACTTCCCTGAGGAACGCCGTGAGTGTTATCTATTATTTATGATTTGGTTGCCTTGCCGTTTTTGGGTATTTTTACCCTTTGTATCTTATTGGTTAAATAAGATTGGAACCAAGGTTGAGCTAAGTTGTAGCGGGATGAGAGAACTTCAAAGATCTTGGCAACTCGGGTAGCTTGGATATTTATGATCTCAATGCCAGAATCTTAAATACTCATTCGAAGTCTTCTAACGAATTTAACCTACTACATATAGCCAGCTCAAACAACTTGGAGAATGACGGCAGGACACTGATCGGCCTATAATTCCCAAACTCCTCTCCTTTTCTATGGATTGGTGTAATTAATGCCAGTTTAAACTTTTCTGGAAAAATATCTTTCTTAAATGAATTACTCTTAATATTTCTGCTACTCCAATGATACATACTTTAATCAGGCTTATGGGTACCTCATCGTCACCCCTTGCGTGCTTATTTTTCAGAGTATTGGCTGATTCTTTCATTTCCTTAATAGTTACTGGAGTTAGAATCATTGACTGAGGGTTAGTTGGGATATTGCAGACCAATTCAGAGACATCTCTGCCTCTGAGCAGTTCTGGTATTATTTTTGACAAATACCCATTTCAATGATTTACTACATTTTTTGGGTCTCCTTCTATAAGTAGGATAGATGAAAGAAAAACCCTTATTTTGACAGCTCGACTTCATTAATTTCTATAATTTCTGGCCGTCAGAGATTCTCGGAATGAGGAAAATAGAGCGAAATTTCGTTGAATCGAAGATTATCCAGGTTTCCCGTGGTTTTACAGGAATTAAACTATAGCGGCGAATATGCGAAACTCTTGGCTTGCTCTTTGTCCAGGTTTTGAAACGATCGAACGCGATGGAAAAAATTTGTTTAGACATAAAAGTCCGACGAAATTATCCCCTCCACTCGCGAAAGATTGAAGACCTTTTTTTTTGCTTTTTCGGGGCTGAATGCCTTCCGAAGACCGTTCTTTTTCGATTTCGAAGAAATCTCGCCGTTTCGAAGTTCCGTTCGCTCTCGGCGACGTTTCGGCGAAATTTTTCGAAAAATCCTCAGGACTTCATCGTTTGAACTAAAGGCTCGAAATTTGAAACGGACCTTCCTCCAAACCATATTCTTCGGAAAAAAATACTTCCGGGAGTCTTCGGCCCCCGCTATTTTGCCGCGTCCTTTCTTCTCCGCCCAGTTCAAACTACCGCCATCCCCTTGGATTATTCCCGAAAAAGGCCTTACGACTTTAATAATATACACTCCCCACAAAAATTGTTGCATCACATTACTTCTACGACAATACTATATAAACTTTCAGGTTGGTCGTTCAAGAGTCGCTAGGTCACTTTCAGAAGTGTGAAATAAGAAGATATCATTCAAAAAGGATGAGTTTATGATGGAAATATCAACATTTTCGAGTTAATGAATAATGAAAAATTCTACAATCTTTAATTATTCGCGAAGAGACCAATCAAATAGCATCGAATGGTTACTTATTATTTTCAAAATCGAGTCGTTTCTCCCCGGGCCCTAATTACTGCCAGTATACATCTCGGAAGCCCCTCAAAGAAATTTTGGATGTACTCTTGAGTCACTGAGTTCCAAATTTCAGGAAGCAGATTTTCTAGTTGTTAGAGTATTCTACAAGGCAACCTACGTTGCTGAATATACCACCCCATATTGTCCCAAACATGTTCTATGGGATTCAAGTCGGGGCTTCTGGCTGGCCATCTTAAAATACCAATTTCGGCATTTCGCAGAATTTCTGTAACTATTCTAGCTGCATGAGGCCGAGCACTATCTAGCATATAAATGAAATTTTTGCCAATCAATGACAACGGGTCATTCTTCCATTATTCACTAGGAATAACTCAGTTCGACCATGGAAGGAAATGCTTCTCCACACCATTACTGAGCCCTCTCCGAAATTTTTGGTTTGCCAGATATTGCATTGCTGATACCGTTTCCCAGGTCGTCTGTATACAGGCATGCGTCTATCATTTGATACTAGACAGAACCTGGACTCGTTGGAAAAGAGAACATTCGACCATTCTGGAATACCCCAATCTGCATGTTCCCTCGCAAACTGAAGTCTTGCAACTCGATGCTCTCTGGTGAGACGCGGGCCGGTAGAAGCCACCCTTGGTCTGATATCGTCTCCTCTGAGCCTGTTCCTAACAGTTTGCGATTAAATATGCACATTTCTGAAAAGTGAAAGCTCATTTTCTAGCATTTTAGCCGTACAGTGCCGAACTCTCAGTGCAGTTAAACGAAGCCAACGATCATCAACTGGTGTTGTTATCGTATTTCTTCCCTGTCCGGCCCTTCTTCCATATTCACATGTTTTGTGGTACCGACTAATTGCTCTGGAAATAGTGTTTTGGTTAACATTCAGACAGTTAGCCACGTAACGTTGGCTTCGCCCCTCCTTTAGAAGTGTTACCATTCTTACCACTTCATGATCACTCAAATAGCGTCCAGGACGTTCAGCAGCCATTACAATGAATTCAAAGATTCGAAAATCAACAAGAAACACAGAAAACTTGCATTAATTTAGCTTGAAAACTGCAGACAAATTGAATTAATACTGATAGTCAAATAAACTTATTCTTGTCTCAGACGTGTGTGTTTGTTTGTTATTCTTTCAACGTGCTCTATTTCCGCCTTTCGGCCAATGACACGCCGGGGAATTCTGTCACCTCACTAACTCAGGAATTTTGCCGAACCCCTCTCGTGCTGAGGGAAGGGATCTTCAATGTCCAACACATCTCTGTTAGACAGGACCCACAACTTTACATCTCCTCCGAAAGGTGGATACCTAAGCGATACCCAGAATCCGAAAAATCTCACCGACTTTGTGGGGATTGAACCCAGGTAACTCTGCGCAGGAGACGAGCATCATATCCTTTACGCCAACGAGCCGGCTCAGACGTGTGTGAGCCGTGATGTTACTACATAGATAAAATTTTTTCCCTTATATGTTCAAAAACATATGTTGACAAAGAAACTGCGATCAAGCTGCTAAATCGATTGTGGAATTCAGAAAACCAGGTGATGCGACAATTTTTGTGGTGTGTGTATATGAGGACTACTTATAAGTTTCGGTGAGATTTCACCTATGCTCAACTTTATTGGAGTAATTTACGAACCGCGAAAGCCTCTAGACGATTTCACAAATCGTAAGTAATCCACAGTTAGAAGTTTTATGAAGGAAAATAATTGAATGGTTTCCGAATTACCAAATAAATTTTAAAACTCAACGAATTATTGAATCATTTTTTGCATGAACTTCTTTACTATGAAATGAATAATCTGAAGTCGCTTTTCTAAAATATGCTTGCCCATTTTATCAGTAGTGGTTAATGGAAATGAATTACTCGAAAGAAGAAAATGAAAGCCAAAAAGTAATATCTGGGTGTAGAAGTTTTAATGAACGTTTTCCTTCACTGTCACGTATAACTGCAAAGACATTAGGAGAATTGAAGTGAACTTACTTTGATATGGAAAAGTAAATGCAAGCAGAGAGATTACCTACCTGCTAACTTTAAATGGAAATTGCAATATGAATGTGCTAATATATTTTCATGATAAGTTTGTAGTATTATTTTGAGCAAAGACGAAGTTATATGTAATTACTATGCCGAATTCTGAAAATACGATGAATGCGTGAAACTACTAATAAAGTTCAGATCTATTTTGATATATTTCCTATGAGTTTCTGTATGATCAAAGCTAAGTGTTGAAATTTCCTCAGAAATGAATATTGTGTTTATTGTTGGGATTCCCATTAAATATGAGAACTTATTGAGGGACCAAGATTTCTGTCCCGAAAACATCGTAGTTCATCGTTATTATTTTCTAAAACAGACTCCAGGTGCTGATGAAATATAAACCAAATCTGGTGAAACAACAACTACAAACAAACAACATTCAGAATTTTCAGAACGGTTCAACACACCTACAGGTATCTTGACGTCTGCTGATTTAAGTCTTATGTGTATCAATATACAGTGTCTTAGTTCAACTAGAATCTTTCGATTTTAATCATTTGTTTCTGTGTTCCGCAGAATATTGGTATTCGGAGTCTGAAATTGCATCTTGTCATTTGCAAGGCTATTCTTGGTCCAATTGTTTTTGTTGATCACATTCACACATTCATGTTAATTCAGATGCGTGGATAACCATTCAAGATTAACATAATTCAAATTTATGCCTCAACATAAGATAGTCATTATGACCAAGAGGTCGAGAACATGTATGATCTACTCAATAAACTACTAGGGAAACTCAGTAGTGAACCTGACACTTTTACTCTGCGATTACAACGCAAATACTGGACAAGGCCGAAGAACTGACTTGATCGGAAACTTTGGGTTAGTCTCAAGCAATCGACGAGGAGATAGACTGTTTGAATTTTGCCAGAAAAATGACATGGTCATCACGAATACATGGTTTAAACTTCCTAAAAGACGTCTTTATACATGGATATTACCAGCGCAAATCAACGAACAGGAACACATCAGAAATCAGATAGACTACATTTTGGTTAATAAACGTTTTAGGAACAGTGTGAGAAGAGTAACAACCTACCCTGAAGCAGATATTGGCTCGGATCATGTACCCTTAGTGGCAGACATAAAACTAAAGCTTGAATTAGTGTGCAAAAAGAGACCCTGTAAAGCACTAAATCTTGAGAAACTAGAACAGCTGGAAGTAAGAGATACAGTTCAGCAAGAGGTAAATGCTGAACTCGACAAATTGAAACACAATGACATAGCAGAAGTTCGACTACTGTGGGAGAAACTGAAGATCACACTGACCGAGACATGTAAAAGAAGAATTTGAAAGACTGCAGAAAATCATCAAGTACAAAGTCAAGAAAGGCAAGGAAAGGTGGATGAAAGAAATGTGCCGAGAAATGGAGGAACTTGAAAGAAAGCATGATTATTTCCGCGCGCATAAGAAACTAAAAGATATTTCTGGTATACGAAGAAATCACAAACAACTACTCTGTTTAAGTCATCAAATCTACTTATAATAGATGAACAGGAAATCAGACACACATGGAACAACTATATAAATGAATTATTTTATGACGACAGACCCCCCTTGCCAAACAACGAATTAAATATGGCCCAGAAGTACTTAACAAGGAAGTACTATATGCCATATCTGTGGCACCTAGCCAAAACTCACCAGGCCCGAACCAAATGCCGACAGAGATACTGAAACTCATAGACGAGAGAAACATTAAACTAGTCACAAAATTATTTAATTCGATATACAGGGTGCTTCAACGAAAACTAAACAGAGGCTATATCTACCAAGATATTCATTTCTGATCAAAACGCAAAAATAGGTCGATTTGTGTTTCAAGGGGTACATCTTTTGGGGTACACTACTTGCCTGGAATATCAACCCCCTAAGCGGGGGTTGCAACCCTTGAACATTTTGAATAAGAAAGATGAATCGAGTGATGATTCAAAATGAAGGTGGTATCTTTGTCTACATTGACTTGAAAGAATTTTAATTTTTAATTGAAAACTGTTAAAGATACAGGGTGAGCAACTGAAAGATAGGGAAGACTATTTCCCTGAGACTATTGAGGTTTCAATGAAGTAAAATGGAACAGATCCATACTGATCAATGGCAATCATCATTAAGTACCATCCTCATCTCGAATTTCAACCCCTAGAGCAGGAGTGATCATACTTGAAAATTTGGAAAAGGGTAGATGGGTCGAGTGATGCCTCGTAAGAAAGGTTTTATCTTTGTCTGCATCCCCGTGAACGAATTTTCATTTTTGATTGAAAACTGTAGAAGATACAGAGTGAGCTACTGAAAAATAGAGAAGACTATCTATCTCCCTGAGTTATTCAAGTATTAATGCAAAAAAATGGAACAGATTTATTCCAGATAAAAGGCTGTCATCTTTGATCTAAATCAATCTATTCCAGTTTTTCGCACTAATACTCCAATAGTCTTGGGGCGATAGTCTTTTCTATTTTTCAGTGGCTCACTCTGCGTTTTCTACAGTTTTCAATCAAGAATGAAAATTCTTTCACGGGAATGCAGACAAAGATAATACCTTTCTTTCGAGATATCATTCGACCGTTCTACCCTCTTCCAAATTTTCAAGGGTTGTCACTCCTGCTCCAAGGAGTTGAAATTCGAGATAAGGATGGTACTTGATGATGACTGCCATTGATCAGCATGGATCTGTCAATTTCACCTCGCTGTAACTTGAATAGTCTCAGGAAATAGTCTTCCTATCTTTCAGTTGCTCGCCCTGTATCTTTTACTGTTTCCAATTGAAATTGGAAACTCGTTCAAGGCAATGTAGACAAAGATATCACTTTTGTTTTGAGTCATCACTCGACCCATATTCCACATTCAAAATGTTTAAGGATTGCAACCCCCGCTTAGGGGGTTGATATTTCAGGCATGTTTCGTACCCCAAAAGATGTCCCCCTTGAAACAAAAATTTACCTGTTTTTGCGTTTTGATCAGAAATGAATATCTTGGTAGATATAGCCTCTGTTTAGTTTTCGTTGAAGCACCCTGTATAACACCGGATTGATCCCAGATGACTGGCTCAGATCCACCTTTTTGATGATCCCCAAAAAACCCAGACCTGAAAAATGCAGTGACTTTCGCTCGATAAGTCGGATGAGTCATCTTTTGAAGACATTTTTACGAATTATACATGCCAGAATCCGCCGAAAGTGTGAATTCGATCTTGATTACGCTCAGATGGGTTTCAGGAATGCTATCGAAACTTTTGACGCTTCGTTTGGTATTAACGTCTTGCTCCAGAAATGTCGAGATCAGTCTAAAGATGTTTTCGCCTGTTTCATAGATTATGAGAAGGTATTCGACAGAGTGCTTCACTCTAAGCTGATGTCGGTGCTTTGGGAAATACAACTGGACACCGAGATATATGAATAATTGAGAACCTATACTGGGGACAGACGGCGGAGGTGCGTATATAAGGAAAAATAACATCTGGTCTTCAGATACGACAGGGAGCCCGACAGGGTTGTATCCTCTCACCCCTACTTTTCAACCTACTCAGACCAACTATTTAATGAGGATTTGGAAGATGTAGATCATGGAGTGAAGGTGAATGGTGTCCTGCTTAATAGTATTAGATACGCAGACGACACAGTTGTCTCATGTGGCAAAATTGAGGATCTTCAAGAATTATTAAATATAATCAATTCTCGAGATATGTGCACATAATGAACTCCGAATAAATAACACGTACTTTGACCACAAAGAACAACACAAATACACATTCACCAACACAAGAGGACAAAAATCTATGATTGACTTTGTGATCACCAATAGGAAATTCACTCACGAGAAATACTTGACGTACGGACATTGACATCAGCGAATGTTGGAACACAGCACGGAATGGTTATCTGCAAGTACCGCCTGTCATATAGAATACAGAAAAAACCGCCTAACTACATCACTAAATTCAACATTGAATCTTTACAAAACGAAAGTACTAGGAATCTATACCAAACACGACTCGAGGAAAAGATCAACCTTAACCGTATAGTAGACACAGACAACATAAACGCCGCATGGAATAAAGTGAAAAACAACATAACTAACAGCGCAAAAGAAGCCATTGGGAACGAAGAATCAATATAAGCAGTCATAGAAAAGATAAACCATGGTTCACACAGGAAATCAAAGATTTAGCAAAATAAAAGAAGAACGCATATATCAGATATGTCAATCACAGAACACCAGAAGAGTACCAAAGATATAAAACAGAAAGAAATAGAACAACGAACAAGATTAAAGAATTAAAAAATTTATATTGGGAAAGATTTACAAATGACATGGAACACGACTTACGAGGAGCACAGAAAAGGTATGGAACATGTTGAGAAACAGGAAAAAACCAATCACCGAAGAACTGCAGATCAATGTAATAAAACCAGAAGAGTGGGTGAAATATTTCCAGAACTTATACCTGGGAGATAATGATAACGGTAACAATGAGGAACGAGAAATCGAACAACAAAACACACTCTACGAAGAAACAGAAAATGACATTATCAGCCTAGAAGAAGTACAACAAGTAATCCATAAATTGAAAAATAGAAAATCACCCGGTCCGGACAACATAAATAACGAACTAATTAAATATGGGGGAGCAGAAATAACAAAACTATTCCAAAAAATTGAAAACAACAAGGAGATACCAGAAGAATGGAGAGAGAGCATAACAATACCCATATACAAAAAAGGCGTGAAGACAAACCCAGCAAATTATAGAGGCATCACACTCCTTAACTCTGCATCGAAACTACTCACTAAAATTATATAGCAAAAGATATATGACAAAGTAGGTATGTCTGAAGAACAACAGGGATTCCGACCAAATAGATCAAAAACGGATGCAATTTTTATATTGCGGCAACTGGTGGAGAAGTCCATAGAGTTTGACAAACCGATGTTTATATGTTTTATAGATTTGGAAAAGGCATTCGACAGAATTCGAATGAACGATGTGATCACTATCCTTAGAAATAAAAACTTAAGCAATAAATACATAAACATAATCAAAGAACTAAATAACTCTAATAAGACGAAAGTAAAAACTACACAGGGACTTACAAGCGAGATCGAAATTAACGCAGGCATTAGACAAGGTGACAGCCTCAGCTCATGTCTATTTAATTTAATCATGGATGAAATAATAGCAGGTGTTAACCAAATGAACCAAGGCGATAGGATGGGTAACAAAACTATGAGAATACTGTGCTACGCAGATGATGCTTTACTAATAGCCGAGAATGAGGACGACCTACAACGCCTACTACAAAAGTTCAAAGTAACAGCAGAAAAATATAACATGGTAATATCAACACAGAAAACCCAATCGATGGTAATAGCGAAAGATCAAACTAGATGCAAACTAGTAGTGAACGACCATATAATAGAGCAAGTTTCACACTTTAAATACCTAGGAGTAGAAGTATCGAGCGATAGGCAACTATTACAAGAAGCAAAACAGCAGACAATGAAAGCATCGAGAATATCTGGCTTCCTGAGAGATGTAATCTGGCGGAATAAGTACATGAGCACAGAAAGCAAAGTCCGAATCTATAAAACCTGTGTGAGACCCGTGATGACATATGCGGTTGAGACAAGAGCTGAGACAACAAAAACAAAACAACTAATGAGGACAACAGAGATGAACAGTATGAACAAGTTATGGTCTTGACATAAATAGACACTAAGCTGTTTCTGATTGATTCTCAAATTGAAAGAGTTGAGAAATATAAGTGTTTGGGAAGTATTCTGATAGAGCAATCAAGCCCCATACTGGAATAAAGTGTCGCATTGAGACAGCCAGAAATGCTTTCAGACCATGAACATCATTGTAATAACACCATTAACCTCGAGCTTCGACAATGAATGGTCAAATGGTACATCTGGCCAGTTATTTTTTACGGTGCAGAGAGCTGGACCCTCAAAGTTTTGTTTTTCTCTGAGGACCTACAGTTTATAGTGGACTCCGAACCACTCACCTAGACCATGCAGTGATAACTGCCACCTCTGAGGATTACAAGTTATCTGGCCTTCGGAGGTTATGGACTCAACCTATCGGTTATGTATCCAGTCTCAATGTGATTTTTATATACATACGTGGGACAAACACACCAACATTCATACTACATCCATATCTTACCTGGGATTCGAACCCGGGCCCTCGGCGTGGGAGTCAGTACTTCTACTGACTTACCCACGGAGGGAGATGACCCTCAAAGTACGCACGATTTATCGTTTGGAGAACAGAAAAACAACTATTCACAACGATAAAATGCCGCAAAATATCTTATCTGAGTCATGTAATACGAGGAGACAAATACGGTTTGCTTCAGTCGATCATGAAAGGGAAAATAGAAGCAAAACGTGTTGTAGGTCAAAAACAGATGTAATGGCTTAGTAACATAAGAGCGAGGACCGGCATTCGAAATGCAGGTGACCTTTTCAGAATGGCAGAAGATAGAGATGCACTCTCTACAGTAATCACCAGCGTTCGAGGGACCGAGCAGGGCACTTGCAGAAGAAGAATCACATTCACGGGGGTGTGGCAATTTATGTAGCCAATGTTTATGTAAACCGAGAAGGGATATTGATTGTTTCTCGAGAGAGATTTATTATGAGGTCTTCCCTTAGATTCTGAGAGCTTGAATCTTTTACTCGTAGTGATTTATCTGTCTCCTGATGGCCAGAATTTAAAGCGCATTATGCAAGAAATTCTGGAAAGGGTAATGGGATCATCCAGAATTTTGTTTATGATGGGTGACTTCAATATACATTTTAATGAAAATTCTCGCTATAGAAGTGAATTTCTAAATTTGTGTAGTATTTACAACTTTCACATTACTACCAATGGAAACACAAAGTGGTTAAAAATTGTGAAAGCAATATTTTAACATTAGTATCTGAAGAATTTCATCAGACTGCATTTGCGGATTTGAATCTTTCTGATCATTCTGCTCTGAAAACTCATTTGAATTTTCAGTTCGAAAAAAGGCAGTTTGAAACTAAAACTGTTAGAAAATTTTATTAATATAGACTTATATAGACTAAAGAGGCAATCCACTCAGAGTTATCTGTATTTGAACTATTGGTTAGGAAACAAGTTCAATAAGGGTGAGTTATTTATGTCTAACTGATCATTAAACATTTTTTTGAATACCTAAATCTATTAATTTCAAGTACTTCCAGAAGGTGGAGTTTTATACCAGTATTCTCAGAATGTAGAATTTTAATTTCTGAATTGAAAGAATGACTATTTTCCTAAGATGATTTGAATAATTCGAATCGGGTTTCCATTGATGAAACTGCTATTCTCAGAATGTAGGATTTTGAATTCTGAATTGAAAGAATGACTATTTTCCCATGATGATTTGAATAATTCGAATCGGTTTTTCCATTAATGAAACTGCGTTTATCTTATGAGATTTTAACATTGACATTTCTCCTGTTCTACCTATATAAAAACAATTGGAATCTTCACATTCCAATCTATAAATACCAGATTTATTTGCTTCATTAATTGGAGACTTATAATTTCTGACAAATGAACCTGAATTTGTTGATGTTCTGAAAGCTATATTCAAATTTGAATTTTCAAGAAGGATTTCACATTATTGCTAATACTGCCTATATATGTTAAACAATTGAATTTTTTGTCTTGATTTTCACTATTTGGATATATATGTTGTGAAGCTAATTTTTGTTTTTCTTATAAGATATTTTGCTAACTAAATTTGCACCATAACCATTATTTATGGCGATCTGTTTTATCAAATTCAATTCTTTGAGATAATTTTCACTAGACTTCGGTGTGCTTAACAGTCTATGCATATAGCTATTAAATGTTGCAACTTTATGTTGGGAAGCAAGTGCTGATGTATAATGAATTGTGATATCGATATGAGAAGGTTTATGAAAAATTTAAAATTGGTGTTTATTTGATCTTGTCATTGTTAAGTCTAGGAAATTGATAGAGTTTTTCTGTTTTATTTCAGAAGTGGACTTTTTATTTGGGTGCAGGTTTTGGATGAAATTTTCGGATACAGTGAACTGTCTGTTTGTTTCTGTGAAACGCACAATAATTTCATCGACATACCGATACGAATATAGGAAATGATTACTGATTGTGATATTTGTATGAGAAGGATTATGAAAAATTGAAAACTGGTGTTTATTATTCGATCTTATTATTGTTCAGTCTAGGAAAATGATAAGGTAGTTCTGTTCTATTTCAGAAGAGAATTTCATATTTGGGTGCAGGTTCTGGATGAAATTTTCGAATACAGTGAACTGTCTGTTGCTGTGTAACACACAATGATTTCATCGACATATCGATAACAATATAAGAAATGTTTACTAAACGGGTGTTTATGACTATTTTTTTCTATATTATCCATGAAAATTTCTGCTAAAAAAGTCTCCAATTGATGAAGGAAATAAATCGAATGTTTATAAATTGGAATGTGCAGATTGGAATTGTTTTTGTAGAACAGTAAGAAATTTCAATGAATAGAATCTCAGAACATAAACACAGTTTCATCAATGGCAAAACCGATTCGAAGTATTCAAATCATCTTAGGAAAATAGTCATTCTTTCAATTCAGAATTCAAAATCCTACATTCTGAGAAAACAGGTATAAAACTCAGCCTTCTGGAAGTACTTGGGATTAATAGAGTCAGGTATTCACCAGAAAATCTTCAAGGTCTGTTAGACATAAATAACTCAGCCTTATTGAGTTTCCTACACACTAGTTCAAATACAGATAACTCTGAGTGGATTGCCTCTCTAGTCTATATAAGTATGTTTTGTAAGATTTTCTAGTATTCATTCGCTCTTGACAATGATACTGTGTATCGAAACAGGTCGAGCATTTATTAATATATTTTAGTAGAAATCATCGTTTATGCGTATTTGAAAATGGATTTCTATCATGTAAAAGCCTCTACAATTGAATTTTTAAAACTGTTAGACCTACTAAAATGTTTGGCTTATTTGAACTTTATTCTTATGTTGAAGCAGTAAATGATTGGAGCTTCGTCTCCGATCCTGAGCTCCGGGTGATGAGGGATGACCTCAAGCTCCTCGCAGATGGAGACCGAATGTCATTTGGTGAAAAAACAAGCTTAAAAACTAGAGATTTTAAACAAAGATATATTAATAATAATAAGCTCTTAGGGGCTCAGGAACATTGTTTCTGAGTACGGACGAATCTGAGGTACCCAAGCTGAACTTGGCAGTAGGTATGAAATGCAACTTCTCCAATGATGTACAATCTAAGGATTTAACAGGTGAATCGACATTGTTCCACCATAACCTCTTGTCGCGTTCAAGATTTAGGAAGAGGGTCTTGTTCGAAAAGTGAGTCACAGTCTCCCTCGGTTAGTGACGGAAGCAGCGTGACATCGAGTAGGGATACTGCAACACAAAACCAATCGGGAAACAACATCAATACCTTCCAACCGACTCTTGATGTTTCAACGGTGGCGCAAACCATTATGCCTACGACCACGAGAGAAAGACTCCCTAGGAAACGCATGAAGTGGACCCCAGAAATGAATTCCTTCATTATTCGTTCCTATTACAAGATTACAAACTCGGAATCGGTAATGACAGCATACAGATACGCGTTACATCTTGCATTCGTAGAAAAATATCCGGAATTACATCACATATCCGAGTAGAGAATTTCGGATTAAAGAAGAACAATCGTCAAAAACAGGATACTTTCTTCAGAAACGCTGCAAATTATACGAGAAGAGGTCATAATAGAACTCAAGAGTGAAGATGATACTCATAACGGTATGGCTACCGTCAATGAAGGTGTTTCAGATAACATCCAAGCCATGGAAACGAATATCAACATATTGCGTCCCCCTGCGACGAACCAGCAGAACGAATTTATGTATTTAGCATGATCAGAACTCAACAGAGCAATAACTGAACTCAAAGGTAGTAACCCAACTAAACGTCCCAAACTGCCCTCACTCAAGAAGAACAAGAGCACCAATATCATCCCAGCAAGCATAAACTCAGTGTTTGAAGAATACACTGACCAGAACACCTTGGAGAAAGTTCACACTTTGATTTACTGTGGAGCGGTAGCGGTTCTTCGACTACACAAACAACAAGTTTCCATAACTATGATTCGATCTGAGCCAAAAAGCGTCAGAAAACCACCATGGCAAAATCGACTGGAGGAGGGTATTGACAATATCAGAGCTGAGATCGGTCGCCTCACAGAATTCCTGAGAAACAAAAAGAGCTCAAGGCGCTTGAAATCCTATATACGCAAAATTTGTAGAAAAATTGGTACGAACACAAAACATCCTGATCACAAACAACATATCTACGTGTATATGGATAATTTGAAGCAGAAAATCCAAGCAGAAACAAAGAGGCTCTCAATATACATCAAGTGTACTGAACGGAAACATCAAAACCAAAGGTTCCTCCTTAGCGCGACCAATTTTCATAAGGGAAATATCAAAACTGCGAACAACAATAACAGAGAAGTACCTGATGCACAGTGCTTGACCGAGTATTGGTCATCGTTATGGTCTGACCCCAAAGAAACCAATAAAAATGCTGAATGGACCAAGAATGAAAAACAACGCCTTGATATCAAACATATGGACTTCGAAGAAATAATGGTATAGATAATATCCATAACTTCCAGTACAAGAAGTTTGATGAACTCCATAGAGCCCTTCCGAAACAGCTCACGTATGTTCTTCAACATCCCAGGAAGACACCCACTTTCCCAACACAAGGCTTAACATATGTGCTACCTGAGAGCAATAGAACACAGGATCCGTCTCAATATAGGCCAATCACTTGCCTGCCAACACTTTACAAAATACTCACCTCATGCATATCCATTCAAATATACAAACACCTTGACGACAACAATATATTAGTTGAGGAGCAGAAAGGATGCAGAAAGAAACACCACGGGTGCAAGGAACAACTCATCATCGATTCTGTTATAATGAAACAGGCACACGTAGGGCATCGGAATGTTCATTCTGCTTTCCTCGATTATCTGAAGGCATTCGATAGTACCACCCATTCTTAGCTTGTCGAAGTATTGCAGATATTCAAGATTCATCCAACCCTGGTAGGATTCTTGAAGACAACAATGACACACTGGCGCACGTTTCTACAAGTCAACATGAACAATGAGTCAATTAAAACCGACGAGATACCCATACGTCGTGGAATTTTTCAAGGAGACTCTTTGAGTCCACTATGATTCTGTTTAGCTATGAACCCATTGTCCGCAATGCTCAATAGAACAGGATACGGATTTAGGATAAAAACAGATAGGAACTATCATACAAATCTTCCAGTTGCTGTATATGGATGACATCAAATTGTATGCTTCAAACAAGAAGCAATTTAATGATCTGCTGAAAACTGTCAGTAAGTTTTCGGCAGATGTTTCTATGAAATTTGGGATTAGAAAATGTAAGACCGTGAACATTCAGAGAGGGAAAGTCATAGATGGTGAAACACAACTTCCAAACGGTGATATTATACAGTGCATGACGGATGGCGAAACATACAAATATGTAGGATACCAACAAGCCAGATCGCTAGACCAAAAAAAAATCAAAGGAGAAGATTCGTTCAGAATACAGTCAGCGTATGAAGTGTGTTGAAATCAATGTTGAACTCGGGGAATCTAGTCAAGGCAATTAACACCTACGTCATTCCAGTGTTGCTTTACTTATTTGGAATAATCAGATGGACTAAGACAGAACTGGATGATATTCAGAGCAGACCGGAACGATGCTGACAAAGTACAACAATCATCATCCAAAATCGTCTTTGATACGAACAACTTTGAAGCTGAAAGAAGGAGGACGCGGATTGATAGATGGTGTCAATTTACACACCAAACAGATAAAAAATCTCGGAGAATTCTTCTCAGCAAAAGCTCTCACTTCTGACCTACATAGAGTGGTCTCGTTGGCTGATAAAGGATATACACCTCTAAATCCTTGTACAAGAAATGACCTGCTGAATCTACCGTTCCTATTAGATACTGAAGAACACGAGCCATGGTCAAGAAAGGTATTGCATGAACGACATCACCATGAGGTTAACCAACCACACATCGACAAAGAAGCCTCCAAAAAATGGTTGATGAAAGGAGAATTATTCGCAAGAACCGAAGGATTCCTTATCACCATTCAATACATTCGAGTGATCGCTACAAACAACTACAAAAAATTTATTATTAAAGACGGAACATTACAAACAGATGAGTGCAGAAAATGCCATATAAGATTGGAGACTATACGACATATTACGTCCGGCTGCGAACAACTGGCCAATACGGACTATATTCTCAGGCATAATCAAGTGTGCAACATTATCCATCAGAAACTTGCACACAAGTACGGGCTTCTGAATACCTTCCAGCCATACTACAGGTATCAACCGGCGCTCCTTTTGGAAAATGACTCTATTAGATTATACTACGATAGGCCTGTCATCACTGTTTGAATGGTGACGAATAAGAGGCCGGACATAGTGGTGTATGATAAGAGAGCCAGAACAACAATGCTGGTGGATGTCGCCATACCGAATAAGAACAAAGTGCTGAACAAGTTCCACGAGAAAACGTCGAAATACACAGACCTTGCTATTGAGATCAAGCAGATGTGTCACCTCGATAAAATATATATTGTTCCTGTCATCGTATCCTCGACTGGGTTAATACCCAAAACTTGGCATGATAGCCTCAAGAAATTAGAATTGCATAAGAATACCTATATATAAATGCAAAAAGCTGCAATTCTTAATACATGTTGGATAGTTAGGATTTTTATGGGAAGTATTTTGTAATCGAGCCAATTCTCTTCGATTGCTGAATCTGGGAAAGGTAAATTAAATTCAGCTAACAGCTGAGACAGTGCATAAGTCCACTATAATAATAATAATAATAATATGCCTTTATTGCATAAAATATTGTTGTTTATTCGTGAGGCTTCGAAAACTGTTAAAAAAAATGCAGACACTATCATAAGTATTGCAAAAATAAATCTTCTGTTATTTGGAAGCTTATAAAGTCATTCAGGCAAAAAAATACTACAAGACCTTTTTCGTTGCTCTCATCGAACGATTTCAATTCTTACTTTTGTGCGGCACCTCTTGAGATTTTGAATACTTAGGAGGAGTCAAGAAATAGTTGTGATTACTTTTTGGATTCATTTTAAGTAGGTTGTCGCAGGTTTGGTTTTGCTGAGCTAAGTTGTATCGAGGTGAGAGAACTTTTCAAGGATCTTTGCAACTCGGGTATGTATTGTAACGATATCCAATCGCCCCTGAAGCCGACCCTGTCCGTTCCAGAACACTCTAGACAATCTGGCTCGCCGACCTACGTTCTAGAAAGAAACGGAATACTCCCGAATTCCCGCGTTTGTATATGAAAGAGAGCGGGAACCACAGATAGTCAAGTCAGTCTCGAGTGAATCTTGTACAGTACGAGTGAAATAAATTAGACAGTAAATTGTGTTATATAAATT
The DNA here is from genome assembly GCA_013387265.2 of Cryptolaemus montrouzieri. NCBI lineage: Eukaryota > Metazoa > Arthropoda > Insecta > Coleoptera > Coccinellidae > Cryptolaemus > Cryptolaemus montrouzieri. The sequence goes on from JABFTP020000103.1 coordinate 68,577,547, forward strand.
AGTTGTAAGTGTTCAGTCTAAGTGTAAATAAATTAGTTGAAGTTCTTGTAACGTGAAAGTGTTTAATTTGAACCCACAAAGTATTTGAAAAACAAAGAAACGTTACAATTGGTGTCAGGTGTGGGGTATAAGTGACGAAAAGAAGAGAAAAGAAAAAAATCTAGTGAGTTTATGCCTGTTACCCGTTCGCAACAGAGAATTATGGAGACGGAAGCTTTGAAATTCCTTCAGCAAGCCCTGATGGACCTCAATAAGAAGATGGACGAAAATTCAAGTAAGTTGACGGAAACGATGTTGGAAAATTCTAAAGAGTTGAAGGAAAATATGCAGGATACTATAGAGAAGAAATTAGCGGACAATTTGAACCACCTGAAAGAAGATTTGAATGAAGTAAAAGGAAAAATGGATGAAAATCTGAACAAGGTTAAAGAAAAGATGGAGGAAAAGTTGAATTCTGTCAAAGAAAATCTAAATAAGGTTAGAGAAAAGATGGAGGAAAATTTGAACAAGGTTAGGGACGAAATGGAAGGAAATTTGGATTTGGTTAAGGAAAATCTGAATGAAATGAGAGATAGAATAGAAGAAGAAATAGAAGCGAAGATCAACGAAAAAGTGAGTGACTTATTCCAACATCTAGAAGAAAAGGAGGCAAAACTAAAAATGTTAGAGCAATCATATAGAATGAAAATGAATGATAAGCCAATCTTGTCGAAAATGGAACATGATGTTGAAGCTCCTAGGATGAAAATAAAACCTCCTACTTTCGACATGAAAATACCTTGGTCAACTTACCAGAAACAATTTGAGGCGGCAGCCACAGCCAATGGATGGACTGAGCAGGAAAAAGCGGCGTCTTTAATCGTAGCTCTACGTGGAGAAGCACTGAACATTCTGCAGGCGATACCAGCAAGCCAGCAGGTATGCTACGACACGTTAACATCTAAGCTACAAATGAGGTACGGTGATACTCATTTACAACAAGTACACCACGCTCAAATCAAGCATCGTAGCCAGAAATCTACAGAGAGCTTGCAAGAATTCGAGGCTGATATTGCGAGATTAGTAGGATTAGCCTACCCTACTGCTCCTGATACTTTCTTGGAGCAATTAGCCGTTCAGACGTTCGTAGATGGCATCAGAGACGGTGAAACTCAGCAGGCCTTGAGATTGGCTAGGCCAAAAACGATTGATGATGCTTTGGCCCAAGCACTTGAGTTTGAAGCTGCAAAACAGGCATCGAATAGAGGAGGTAGCCGTGCTATAAGAAACATCATTGACGAGGAAGAAAGTATAGAAAAGGTGGTTCTTCGGCTCCTGGACCAGAGGAAGAAGAAAGAAATCAGGTGCTGGAACTGCGATGAGACTGGTCATATAAGAAGGCAATGCAAAAAGCCTCGTAAAGAACAGAAACGGGAAAACTGAATGGGGTTGATGACAAGGGGCATAAATCAACCCACTCCTCGCATGCCCCAGAGATAGTTATTCGTGAAGCAACTAGTGATAGATCCAGCCTATATGTTTTTGGTTATGTGAATAAAAACCTGTTCACTTACTCGTAGATACTGGTGCGACAAAACCATTATAAGACCAGATGTTTTGTTGTGTAAAGAACCAACCAAGAGGAAGGTGTCAGTGAAACTGCGAACAGCAACTGGGCAAGAAATACCTACGCATGGAATTATGAGAGTGAATATAGAAATTGGTAGTCGAGTCTTCAGACATGAAGTTATTGCTGCTGATATCACAGAAGAAGTTATCCTTGGAATGGATGTTATCAAGAGGTACGGATTCAATCTTGATCTGAAGAAGGATGTTCTAAGGATAGATAACGAAGAGATTCCATTTAGTGACACAGGGAATGATGTGCTGAAGGTACATCTCTGCGAGGATGTTACGCTACCAAGTCTGTCGGAAACCGTCGTGATGGCACGACACGATGGAAACATGGAAAAAGTTTCTACTTGCTTGATGGAACCATGCGTAGATAGTCCCCTCGGAAAAGGGTTAGCAGTTGGAAAGATACTGGTGAAAATGAAGGAAAACGTACCAGTAAGAATCCTGAACGTGAATTCATTCCCAGTTACGCTGAAACGAGATACTGTGATTGCAGAGAGTAAGCCTGTTTGTACAGTCATCGGAACCGTAACATCTCCAGCCAGTTCGAGTAGAAATAAATGTCCACAGCAATTATTGGACCTCCTTAGTTCATCTTGCCATGACCTTGACAATCCGCAGACCATAAGAGTGAGACAATTGATTGAAGAATACCATGACGTATTTGCTACTGATGACGACAAGACCGGAAAAACTGATATCGTACGTCATAAGATCAATACTGGAGATTCGCAGCCTATTCGACAACATCCCAGAAGATTGCCTTTGGCTAAAAGAGAAGAAGCTGAAAAGATAATCACAGACATGGAAAGGCAGGGTATAATTGAGCCTTCAAATAAATAGTCCCTGGGCTTCTCCTGTGGTATTGGTGAAGAAGAAGGATGGGTCCACGAGATTCTGTGTCGATTATAGACAGTTGAACCAGGTTACGAAAAAGCACAGCTACCCTCTACCAAGAATCGATGACACATTAGATACCTTGGCTGGCTCGCATTGGTTCTCAACTTTAGACTTGAAAAGCGGTTATTGGCAAGTTAGTTTAGATTCTAAAGACAAGGAGAAGACTGCATTCACGATCGGATCAGGTTTATGGCAATTCAATGTTATGCCATTTGGCTTGTGCAATGCTCCTGCCACCTTTGAGCGCTTGATGGAAACAATCTTGAGAGGGTTATCCTGGAAGATCTGTTTGGTGTATTTGGACGATGTCATCGTAATTGGAAAATCTTTCGAAGACCATCTGAAGAATTTATCAGAAGTTTTCCAAAGGCTACGTGGCGCCAATTTGAAATTTAGTCCTAAGAAATGTAATCTTTTCAAGAGAGAAGTGAAGTACTTGGGTCACGTCGTTACACGGAAAGGCATCAAGGTGGATAATGACAAGATCGCAGCTGTCCAAGACTGGCCTGTCCCCCAAGACAAACATCAAGTCAGAAGTTTTCTGGGCTTATGCACCTACTACAAACGGTTCGTTCCTGGGTTTGCCAACATCGCAAAGCCTTTAACCAAACTGACAGAGGATGGCACGCAATTTTCATGGACAGGGGAATGTGAAAATGCTTTTGTGCAGCTCAAGAACACTCTGGTCACCGCCCCAATATTGACATATCCTAGATCGGATGGAAAATTCGTACTAGACACCGATGCAAGTAATAATACTATTGGCGGTGTCCTTTCCCAAATACAAGATGGCCGAGAAAGAGTTATAGGATATTTCAGCAAAGTGCTATCTAAACCAGAGCGGAACTATTGTGTGACTCGCAGAGAGCTGTTAGCAGTGATAAAATCTATCGAGCATTTTTACAAGTACTTGTATGGACGTAAGTTCCTACTCAGAACAGATCATGCTGCTCTGAAATGGTTATTACGATTCAAGAATCCTGAGGGTCAGATGGCAAGGTGGATTGAGCAGCTGCAAGAATATGACTTTAATACGGAGCATCGAGCAGGAACTAGCCACAAGAACGCAGATGCGCTATCGCGAAGGCCCTGCCCAGTAAACTGCAGTCACTGCTCTCGGTTGGACGAAAAGACAAGTCTGATGAGGACAACTGTTGTTGATGAGGATTGGTTGCCAGCCGAACTAAGAAAAGAACAAGAAAGAGACCCTGAATTGAGTGTAGTTCTCCAATGGAAAAAGGATAATGAACGACCGAAATGGGAAGCTGTCTCCAGGATGAGTAAAAACATCAAGGCTTATTGGGCGCAATGGGAGACACTGTTAGTGGACGATGGTCTGCTGAAGCGACGCTTGGAAAATGAATCTGGAGATGATGAGCGGCTTCAGTTAGTTGTGCCAAGAAGCAGAGTAAAGGCAGTTTTGGAGAAGTTGCATAATGAAGCTTCAGGAGGACATTTCGGCATCAAGAAGACCCTTGAGAAGGTCAGAGCTAGATTATATTGGGTCAACTCGAAGGCAGATGTCCGAGAGTATTGCAGGAGGTGTACAACATGCGCTTCGGTGAAAGGACCTTATGAAAAATGCAAGGCCCCAATGAAGCAGTACAATGTTGGAAGCCCGATGGAACGTGTTGCTGTAGATATAGCGGGACCCTTTCCAGAAACTGATGGCGGCAACAAATACATACTAGTTGCCATGGATTATTTCACCAAGTGGGTTGAGGCTTACGCTATACCTAATCAGGAAGCCGCAACTGTAGCTGATATTTTGGTGAAGGAGTTTTTTGCCGTTTTGGAATTCCCTTGAAGTTACATTGCGATCAAGGGAGAAATTTTGAATCGAAGCTATTCCAAGAAACGTGTGAAAAACTAGGCATCAGAAAGACCAGAACAACAGCGCTTCATCCTCAATCAGACGGCATGGTTGAAAGAATGAACAGAACTATGGGAAAATACCTGGCTAAAGTGGTATCAGATCATCAGCGAGATTGGGACCAATACCTGCACCTTTTCGCAATGGCCTACAGATCGCCAGTACAAGAGTCAACAGGAGAAACACCAGCTCGGGTTATGTTAGGTCGTGAAATGAGGTTGCCATGTGATCTGGAATTCGGTTGCAAGCCTGGGGAAGATTTGGTTGGAGAAGATTATGTCACTAATCTGGAGCGAAAATGGACTATACCCATAACAAGGTCAGACAACACATGCAGATTGCCAGTGACAGAATGAAAAACCGTTATGACCTGAAAGCTTCTGAAGGAGGATTCTCAGTAGGTGAACTCGTATGGCTTTATAACCCACAGAGAAAACGTGGCTTGTCTCCCCAAACTACAGCGACATTGGGAAGGTCCTTATGAGGTCATGAAAAGGATCAACGACATCGTGTATCGAATAAGGAAGTTGCCGAGGAGAAGCCTAGAGTAGTCCATTTCAATCGATTGGCTCGTTTTAAAGAGAAAACAAAACGAAGAGACACGTTTTATCTCAGAAAAGTCGGAGAAGCATCAAGTGAATGAAGCTAGGGACTACGATCGTTTCATGGCCAACTATAGCGGAACAGGCAAAGCTCGATTTGGAGTCACCAGAGAAATACAACAATATCTTTTCAAGTAGACAAGGAATACGCCATTGCACATTGTGTCGCTCAAGATCTTCGAATGGATAAGGGCATCGCTAGAGTTTTCAAGGCTAAATATGGAAGACCTTTTGAACTAAGGCAGCAACTGTCTACGGTAGGCAAGACCTTGAAACTAGACGTTGAAGGAAGAACGGTCTACTACTTGGTGACTAAAGAATATTCACATCAGAAACCCTGTTATGAAGCTCTATGGTCAGCCTTACTAGACTTGAGAAAGCACTTGGTCAAGCAGGGTGTGAAGAAACTGGCTATACCGAAACTTGGTTGTGGGTTGGACCAGTTAGATTGGAGAACTGTACGGAACATGATCGAAGTAATCTTCCAAGACGACAAAATGGAAGTTGTCGTGTTCTGTGTCAATCCTACACCTTCGAGACAAGGAGAGAAAACAGTTGAATGTTATTTCCATCAACAAGGGAGATGCGAAGCTGGAAATAAATGCCGATTCCTTCATTGTCACCGAAGACCCAGTCTGTTCTGGGACAGAACAGTTTTAAGAGGGGGGCAGTGTAACGATATCCAATCGCCCCTGAAGCCGACCCTGTCCGTTCCAGAACACTCTAGACAATCTGGCTCGCCGACCTACGTTCTAGAAAGAAACGGAATACTCCCGAATTCCCGCGTTTGTATATAAAAGAGAGCGGGAACCACAGACAGTCAAGTCAGTCTCGAGTGAATCTTGTACAGTACGAGTGAAATAAATTAGACAGTAAATTGTGTTATAAAAATTAGTTGTAAGTGTTCAGTCTAAGTGTAAATAAATTAGTTGAAGTTCTTGTAACGTGAAAGTGTTTAATTTGAACCCACAAAGTATTTGAAAAACAAAGAAACGTTACAGTATATTTATGATCTCAATACTAGAATCTTAAAAACCTTGAATGAACTCATTAGAAATCCTCTAACGAAGTTCTTCAATTTCTGCATAAGGGGTGATATATACCCTGGCTGCCTTAAAAAATGGAAAACCCTACCTTTACACAAGAAAGGTTGAACAGACTCACCAAATAATTACAGACTTTTTGAGAAAGCTCTGAAGCTGCACACTCTGATTCGTATAATCTTTTCAACTCCTCATAATTCGGATTTTGTAATAGACAATCAACAACAAACTCGATATTTTCAGGAAGAAGTTCATTAAATATATAATTTCTCTGTTTCTGCGTTGTGTAATGACAACACAGCACTAAAAACTGGTCCTGACCTCAAGACCTTGAATGACTCTGTCGAGGCGATTGAGGAAACTTTAAATGATTGGTTGCTAGCAAACAAACTATCTTTGAACTGTGCAAAATCTGTGATCAAGTTCTTTTTTCTCTGATCTTTTGAAGATGTCGATTATAGTGAGACTAAATTTCTCAGTGTAACACTGGGTGCTTCACTGCTTTGGCAAGCCCACGCAGATCGGGGGGTTTCTTCAGCATCTAGTGATGTGTACGCACTCCGTAATTTGCAAAACTTTTTTTTTGTGCACCAAGCATCAAATATGTTCAATCGAATATGTATGGAGTAAAATTCAGAGTGCCTTGATGGAATACCAATAACACTTCTGAAGAAATGTGCTCCACCGTTAACACCCATTCTAAATCGTCTGTTCCAGATTTCGTATGAGAGCCAAGCGTTTCTGGAGTGTTGTAAAGTCTCGAGAGTATAACCAATTGTAAAAAAAAAAGAAATACCTACCCAATAATTTTCATCAAATCTCATTGTTTACCATTATGTTGAGAGTCATGGAAAGCGCGATGAACGATGAGCTCATAAAATATCTCGAGTTACAGGGCATTATCAGTGACCGACAATACGTTTTCCGTAGTCAACGAACAACTTTCTTTTCATTCACCACTCAAGAAGGTTGTAGGTATTACTCAAAAATGTGTAGTGATCTAGGAATTTCAAAAACTCTCACAAGAATTTAGTAATGATCAACTGTAAGAAGGAATTTTTGGTGGAACACAAATTAGAAAACTTAAAAAAAGAGTTTGATAATAATAATTTTGAGAAAGAACAAGTGGCTTGAATGTTTCTGAAGGATGAACTAGGAGTATTTTCAGGTATTCATAAAGCTCAAAGATATGTTAATAGAACATTCAAATGTAGTGTGTGGAATACACTATATGAATACGTTCGGTGACGATTATCACCGGTACTAACGCAGCGCATGGTCAAGACAGAGTGGGAGGTGATGCGTACGCCGACAACATCGGTATAAATTCTCAGCAAGGTCCGAAGACCAAGGAGATGTAAAACAAGCGAGATGAAGAGGAAAAAGGATAGAAATTCGACTCCCACCAAAATTCAAGGATCTACGCGCCGAAGACCGGCAGTTTTGTGCAGCGCGTTCAGTTGAACATACTTTTTGCCGATAGAATAGATATGGCCTAAAATATTTCAGAAGGACCATAGCTATCCTCTTAAACTCATGGTTTTTTAAATGAACGTCTGGACTAATACAATATTTTTGTGTTCTTCATCAAATTCTAAGCATATTATTATCTCTGAATGTATTTCACCGTCAGGAATTGTTATTCAAAATGAAGAAAATTACTTTCTACTTCAATGTAGTTAATAACAGTTTATCAATTCATTATGTTGTTGGGTTGTATATGTAGTTATTGATTTTATCAATTCAGTTATTTATAAAAATAAGCTTGTCATCTCGTTCTAAAATAGTGTTCGAAACTTTCGGATTTGATTCAGTTGTAATGTTTGCAAAAAAAAACATTTTTATAGTTCGAGCTCGGAGTAACATTATCGCTTACGAGCGACAAAATATCACATTGCACTATTATTATACAAGTAACTAATATCAGTCTTAGCAAAATTATTGTTATATTTGCTTATAATCAATAATTTTCTCGTAATTCATTCTTGGTATCATCATAGTCTGCTCTCTTTCATATTCACTTTATCCATATGTGCTCCGCATTCGTCAATATTACAACGTCTTTGAGCATTTATTTCACTTGGGACTTACTTACCAAATTTGATTTTATTGAATTTGCATATATTTGTCTCAGTCCGATATATCCTGGCAGAACAGCGCTTCGCGTCTAACTGCAGTGTACAAATATCCTTTGAACTTACCTGAAAAGAATAAATTTCATTCAAAATCATTTGACTAAACATTTGTTTTTACTGGTTTATAGTTTTTTGACACTACATACACACAAACAAATTTATATGGAATCACCTGATACTTCAAATATTACCTAAGGGATTTTGGAAATTTCAAAGGATTGTTAGAATTGATCCTTTTTGGGATATTTCAATTGAAAAAAGAAATAAATTAAGGTTTATTTTAAGAAAAAAACAAATAAGAGACTCTTTCCGCATGTAGTAAAACAATTGAAAATTGTTTTCTCACGGATAAGTTGTTTTTCTCGACCTCAGAACCTTGTGTTACCTCCTCTTGCCCTGATACAAACCTGAATTCATTTAGGCTGAATTCGTGATATTCTGCCACTCTTCTGTGGCGGCTTGGATTAGCTGTTGTGGGGTTCTTGGATTATCCAAAATAGCGATTCCGTCTGTTTCAAGATAATGTCGCGCGAGGTTGCTGGTATGCGGAGGAACATTATCTTGCATGAAAGTGAAATTCTCACCGTGGGCACATCGCCAAAGTCTCACAATGGGCTCCAGCACTAGGTCCACGTAATTTCCAGCCATTACACTCGCACGAAACGAAATCAAATCTGTTTTGCTTCCCAGCATAATGCCACCCCGAAACATCACACTGCCCCTTGGTATTCGGAATTCGTCTTGCTGCTCGGAGTCTAGCTTCTCTTCCACGACCCCTTAAAATACTCAATCCGGCAGTCATCTGATCGAAATCCAATTCTGGTCTCATCCGAAAAAAGAACATTTTGCCAATTCTCAATATTCCAATTTAGGTGCTCTCATTAATTAAGTCTGTTAATTTTTTGTTGTCTGGATAGCTCTGGCCGTCTGCTATATAAACCCCTTGAACGAAGTATTTGACGTATCGTTTCGACTGATACACTGATGCCTGTTGCTTCCAGAAATTGCCTTTGGAGTATGGGGTGCGACGCACTAGGGTCTCTTCTCGCAATTTGGCACAAAAAGTGGTGTTGTTCTTCAGAAGTGATCTTCCTACGACTTCTCCTAGGCCTATTGTGCAGAGATTATAGCTCCATCAGGCATAGGTTTTTGAAATCACCCCCTGTGATACCCCATTGTAGCCGCTATATCCCTCTGTGTCCCCTCTTTTTCAAAGAAAGCAAATATTCGACCCTTCTGCACATTTTCAATTATGATTATAGGCTTTCTAAAACTTTGAAATTCACAGTTTAAAATCTCAGTGACGACTGAGTACAATATCCCGAACATGTGGTGATAATTCAACATTTCTTTTCATACTATCTAGTTTTTCTCAACAAAAACTTCATTCTTCATAAGTAGTCGAAGATCCATGGTTCAAAACAATCAATTATGTAAAATACCGAGTGATTATATATAAATTTGATTGTGTGTATTCATTTTCTTCGCAAAATTTGTGAAATATGTTTCACATCTTATACTATATGAGACAGACCAATCGGTGCGGTTCTGGAGGATTTAAACATTTTCAATTATGATTATAGGCTTTCTAAAACTTTGAAATTCACAGTTTAAAATCTCAGTGACGACTGAGTACAATATCCCGAACATATGGTGACAATTCAACATTTTTTTCATACTATCTAGTTTTTTCTCAACAAAAAACTTCATTCTTCATAAGTAGTCGAAGATCCATGGTTCAAAACAATCAATTATGTAAAATACCGAGTGATTATATATAAATTTGATTGTGTGTATTCATTTTCTTCGCAAAATTTGTGAAATATGTTTCACATCTTATACTATATGAGACAGACCAATCGGTGCGGTTCTGGAGGATTTAAAGAACGATAGACAACATCTACAAACAACGTTTATTATGCCCGAGGCTGTATTACTCGCCATTTTTTACATGAGTTATATGTACTTCAAAATCAATGCACTGATATAGGCAAATGCTGAATTTTTTTTGGGCGATTCAGACGGATTTAAAAGTCTTCTCTGTCTGAATCACCATAATCTTATTGAAATGGAAGAACAAATCCGTATGCCTAATCCTTCTCACAAAGCTAACGGACATGTTCGATTGAATTGCACATTTCTTTGCAGAATATTTCGGTAAATGTGCGAAAGCTGCACTCTCTTCATCGACATTTTCAGGAGTTTTCACTATTTTTGGTTATTTCATAATCCTAGGCGTTTTTGTTGATCCAACCAACTGCTGATAATACTGAACTCTGGAAAGAGATTAAGACGGGTAATGTCATGGTGCCGTCGGAGGATCCACTGAGGGATGGTGAGAGAATGACTGCTTTTGACAAACGTGCGAAAGGCGAAGCAGCGATGCTTTCCGCTCTAAGACTGAAAACTAATCGAGCGACTTTAGTTTTCTCCTCAGTTTTCATCCCCACCACAGTAGATATAGTCTAGACTGTACTGTTCGTTTTCCGAACCCTGTAACATAATCTATGATTCTCTTCTTTAATACCTTAAATCCAGACTATATAATCATACAATTTTTCTATGACAGAATGCCTAAATGGTTCGTTCATCCTCTCTAGTTAAACGTATTGAACTTAGCATTCCTTCTCTCTGCGACGCGTTAAGTCCAGAGAACGTGCTGAGTCTATTAACTCAAACATCTACGACGCGTTGTGTCCAGAGAATCTTGCTTCTAGAATCTTAACCTAGCTTATTCAACTACACATTTAAAACTACTTTAAGTTTCTAGAATCTTAACCTAGCTTATTCAAATACACATTTAAAACTACTTTAAGTTTCTAGAATCTTAACCTAGCTTATTCAATTACACATTTAAAACTACTTTAAGCTTCTAGAATCGTAACCTAGCTTACTCAAACACACATTTAAAACTACTTTAAGTTTCTAGAATCTTAACCTAGCTTACTCAAACACACATTCAAAACTACTTTAAGCTGAGAGAATCTTAAACTAATCTGTGTAAATGTGCATTTAAAACTACTTTAAGCTGAGAGAATCTTAAACTAATCTGTGTAAATGTACATTTAAAACTACTTTAAGCTGAGAGAATCTTAAACTAATCTGTGTAAATGTACATTTAAAACTACTTTAAGTTTCGAGAATCTTAAACTAATCTGTGTAAATGTACATTTAAAACTACTTTAAGTTTCTAGAATCTTAACCTAGCTTACTCAAACACACATTTAAAACTACTTTAAGCTGAGAGAATCTTAAACTAATCTGTGTAAATGTACATTTAAAACTACTTTAAGCTTCTAGAATCTTAAACTAATCTGTGCAAATGTACATTTAAAACTACTTTAAGTTTCTAGAATCTTAACCTAGCTTACTCAACTACACATTTTGTAGAGTGAGAGAATATATATATATATATATATATATATATATATATATATATATATATATATATATATATATATATATATATATATATATATATATATATATATATATATATATATATATATATATATATATATATATATATATAGACCAATTACTTGCCTTCCAACAATATATAAAATTCTAACTGCATGTATTACCCAAAAATTTATGCACATTTGGAGAATTATAATATTCTTTCCGAACATCAAAAGGATGTAGAAAAAACACCTTGGTACTAAAGAGCAACTTGTAATTGATTCTGTTGCTTTGAATCAAGCTCAAACTAAGAAGAGAAATATTCATATAGCCTTCATTGATTACCAAAAGGCTTTTGACAGTTCTCCCATTCATGGCTTCAAGAAATTTTGGAAATTTATAAAATTGATAAGACACTTCGTCATTTTCTTGAATTCGTAATGAAAAATTGGAGAACCAATCTTCATTTAAATATTTCAAAACAATCGTTAAAATCCGAAGTAATTCCAATCAAAGAGGCATTTTTCAAGGTGATTCTTTAAGTGCTCTTTGGTTTTGTCTTTGCCTCAATCCATTATCTCATGAATTAAATGCTACTAGTTTCGGCTTCAAAATAAAGAGTTTATTAACTGAATTCAAATTAAGTCACTTAATTTATTTAGATGATATTAAATTATATGCCGGAACCAGATCTCATTTAAAAAGTCTACTTGAGATTACTTTCAACTATTCCAATGATATTCATATGAAATTTGGGCTTCCAAAATGTAAAAATCTTTCTATTGAAAAGGAAAGATCACCTCTAGTTATATAAAGATTTCCAATATAGAAATCGAGCCAATGCATCAAGGAGATACATATAGATATCTTGGATTTTGTGAAGAGAAGACAATTAACCATAGCAGCAATAAAGAAATTATTAGAAGTTCATATTACAAAAGACTAAGAATTATCATCAAGAGTTATTTAACTAGTAAAAACCTTTTCAGAGCTATCAACTCCTATGCTGTTCCTATTCTTACATCTTCTTTTGGAATTATTAAATGGTCTAAAACTGATCTAAATGAATTACAATGTCAAACGAGGAAAATGCTCTGCAAATATCATAAGCACCACCCAAAGTCAGCTGTTCAGAGAGTTACACTACCTAGACATCTTGGAGGTCGTGGATTAATTGATTTAAATAATCTTCATAGTAAACAGATTTTTCATCTACGTTCCCATTTTCATGATAAACAGAGAACGTCTAAATTACATGATATTGTTGTTGCTTCAGATTATAATCTTACACCTCTGAACTTGATAATGCAAAAGGTAGATTTTGATATATTTGATGATAATTCTAAAGAGAAAGTTGGATGCAGAAGGAATTACACTGAAAGCACCTAAAGAATTGAAAAATGATTATATTGATGAAATTGCATCGAATAAATGGTTAGTATCTGGAGAATTGTTTGCTGAAACAGAAGGCTTGGCAATTGCGATCCAGGACCAGGTTGTTTTTACAAGGAATTATAGAAAACATATCATCAAACAAAATATAGATGATTCTTGCCGTAGATGTTTCTGTTCTTCAGAAACAGTTTTTCATATATTATCATCTTGCTCAGTCCTTGCTTCAACAGATTATTTAGAAAGACATAATGCCGTCGCTAATATTATTCACTTCAATCTAGGAATTAAACATGACCTAATTCCCAAAAGAAAAAATTTCAAAAATATGAACCTGAGATTATTTGTGAAAATGACAAATATAAACTTTATTTTGATAAAACAATTCTGTGCAACAGAGCTGTAAAACACAATAGACCAGATATCGTTCTTATTGATAAACAGAATCAAATAACATATATAATTGATATTGCTATACCCGACACACATAATATACAAAATAAATACAATGAAAAATTTCTAAATATATGATGCTTGGCGACGAGATTAAAAAATGTGGAAAATGAAGAAAATATTTATTCTACCGATTATTATTTCTACAACAGGCATTATTCCTAGAAATCTTCACAAAAGTATTGAGATTTTGGGTCTGAAGAAAAATTTGTTTGAACAGTTACAAAAGATAACAGTCATCAAATCTTGTAATATTCTTCGTAGGTTTCTTTCCGAAAATAATAATGAGGTAGAGTCATAGGTTTTCTCTTTAGTTTATACTGCTCAGAATCTCATTTCATATTTTATTTATTTGTTTATATAAATGTAATATAATTAACTGACAATTTTGTCATATTTATATTCAGAGCAGTATTCTATTCGATCGTTCACCACTTCACACAAAGGAAACTATTAATGAGTAACATTCAGTGTTACTTGACTAAGGTCCGTACACTGGATTTTTCCGGGGAGAAAGCCTCTGACACTACTCGTTGGTACATTGATATCATTGTCTGATGATGCTATAGTATGTATATATTCTGGTAGATTGATATATTCTCATAACATTTAACGTTATCCTAATATATAATTACTCCAGGATATGTTTTAATTATAATCATTGCCTGGCAATGGTATTAATTACCGGGTGGTGGATTTATATTTTTCATGAAATCAGTTTGATTGCATGAACAGATATATGGGCAACTCGTCGGGGTAAAACCCTATTTTTTTTTATATATATATATATATATATATATATATATATATATATATATATATATATATACAAATATTCTTTATTAGTCATCAATATACAAGTTAAGAAAATTCATGTCTCCTGAATAGACGAGTTAAGTCTATTAACTTAAGCCTATGTGACGTGAGAGAGAATATATATATATATATATATATATATATATATATACATATAAATATTCTTTATTAGTCATCAATATACAAGTTAAGAGTATTCATGACACTTCACTCAAAAAATCGACATTAATAGATTTGAACTTGAATTGAGACAAACACTGTGTGTATTGACTACATCCGAACGAAATGGCAAACATACATCAATATAAGCACAAAAACTCAGAATAGGAGTGAAAAACAAAAACAATCAGAACATGATATGAATCAGAGCGAGGTATCAATACAGAACGGTAAGGATAATATATTAAAAAAGACAGATCGAAACATTAATATAAAAACAATCCGTTATCGACATAAAAACACTATGAAAGTGTCTATAATTCATCAACTGAGGAAAGGCAGGTATTCCTGAAATATTCCTTTGCCGTGTTCTTAAACTTTTGAATTGAAGACTGTCTCCATTTTGCCGGGAGTTTATTGTATAATTTTAGATTTAGAGAGATTTTTGCAGATCTGATCAGTCTGAGGCGTGGGATTACTAAGTATGTTCTATTTCTAGTATTATAATTGTGATGAGCCGGCTCGGTGGCGTATGGGCTATGATGCTCGTCTCCTGCGCAGAGTTACCTGGATTCAATCCCCACAAAGTCGGTGCGATTTTTCGGATTCTGGAAATCGCTTGAGTGTCCATCTTTCGGAGGAGATGTAAAGCCGTCGGTCTTGTCTAACGGAGATGTATTAGACGATCCTTTTCCTCGACAAGAGAGGGGTTCGGCAAAATTCCCGGGTTAGTAAGATGACAGAATTCCTGGCGTGTTATTGGACGAAAGGCGGAAATAGAGCACGTTAAAGGAATAACAAAAAAATTAAATGTGATGACCACTGCTTGTCAACAGACTACCTGAACGAATGTATGTCTGTGACAGTAGTATAAACAAACAGCGATGGCAAACTCATGATTTTATTCGCAACAAACAGTGGCTTACAGTGATCATCATAATTTTTGTGAAGTTCAAAAATGTTGGTAGCATTTGTGCAATTTCCCCATAGGACAACTCCATACGATAGTATATAGTGGAATAGAGCAAAATATCTAGTTCTTATGTGACGGCTGTCAAAGCTAGGATGTTCTAAATTCCATAACAGAAAAATAACAGACGACAGTCTGGGGATCAAAGAATCAATATGCGGCTCTCACGAAAGCGAGTCATCCAGCACCATACCCAAGATATTGACACTAGAACCCGACGCAGCAGAGCTGTCCAACGTGAAGGAAATCGTTTGTGTCTTTTATCTGTTCAGCTTCAGAAGATTCATCTTGAACCAAGTCTCAGCCCTGGTCAGAGCACTCTCACTATTTAAATTCGAGGACCGCTCATCGACTCCAGTGCAACGTAGTGTTGCGTCATCCGCATAAGAGAAAGTATCTGTTGGGCTCATGAAAGCGGGAAGATCATTCGCGTAAATCAAAAATAATAGAGGGCCCAAAACCAAACCCTGAGGGACATTTACAATTTACAGATATCCAAATGAACCTTCCGCAATGCAAACACACCGACATTTACCCCCAAGATAAGACTGAAACCACTACACGCGGTTTTCGCCAACAAAAAAACATGCGAAACTAGGTTGAAGGCCCACGATGGATCGCACAACTTTAAGGATGGACACCGTCCCATTTCCAGAGTCCGAACCACATACACCACGACCTCCATCACTGCACCCGTTGTCGATTTCCCCGCTCTAAAACCATACTGCGCTTCTGTGATAATTCCATTTTTCTCCAAGAAGGGATAAATTCCATACTTCAGCAGATGTTCAAAAATTTTTGTCAGAATAGGAATGATGGAGATTGGTCTGTAGTTTGTAGGATCATCTGAATCACCCTTCTTGTAGACCGGCAAAACCTTTGCAACCTTGAAGGCTCTCGGGAACACTCCTTTCTCCAGGCATTGATTATAAAGAAAACAGAGAGGGGCTTTAGTAATCTGAATTGTGTGCTTCACTATTTTGCTGTTCATTTTATATACGTCTAGGCAAATGGAGTTTGAAATTTTCCCAACAGCTGCTTAAAGTTCATCTACGGCAATAGGTTTCAAAGATAAAGATGAACTCATCGATCTGACATGTCTCAGCAGAGATATACGTGTTGAGTCTATTTACTTAAACCTCTGCAACGTGTTGAGTGCAGAGAATACCGTTTGCCCCGGTGGACGAGTTGAGTCCACCCATATCTTGGGCCAGTACGCAGAGTTTGGGGCCAACCTCAATTCATGTCCATAGTGATCTATATGAACAGACCAAGTGGGTCGGGTATTCATGCGAACTCCAAGAAAACGACAGACGATAACTCAACACGTCTCAAACTAAAGATAACCTCTCCTGTCTTTTCCTTGTTCATGCATAATTCATTACCAGAAAACCATTTTGAAGCCGTCAACTGTGCCTCCCCCGTAAGCTCTGTCGCACGTCCCAGATTTCTACAACCACCCGATAAAACAGAGTCATAACCGAACAGGTTGGTAAGGCAGCTAGTCAGATAATCAGGAAAATCGTTAATGAATATTGAAAAGTGAAGGTCGCATAAAAGAACCCTGAGGAACGCCAATTGTTACTTCCTTTTCATCGGACCAGCCACCATCTGTACACACCACCTGATGCCGATCAGCTGAAAATTATTGGATGTGTCCTACTGCTTGCATCAAACCTGTACTTCTCCAGCTTGCCTAGGAGAACCGCATAAGAAACGCAGTCGAAGGCCTTTGTAAGGTCCAAATTCATTTCAAAAAATTTCAGTGTGTTGTTCACAAATTCAACCACTGCATCAATAGTACTACGCTGTTTCCTGAATCCATATTGATTAGAGGAGAAAAGACAGTTTGCTTCAAAATATTTTAACACCTGATTGGACATAATTTTCTCTATCACTTTTGAAAATATGGGCAAAAGGAAAATGGGTCGATAATTTTCAACGCTATTTGCATCACCTCTTTTGAAAAGTGGAACGGGTTTTGCGATTTTCAGACGCTTAGGAAAAACTGCAGAAACAAGACATTTGTTGATTAATTTTGTGAGTGGATATACAGGGTGCTTCAACGAAAACTAAACAGAAGCTATATCTACCAAGGTGTTCAATTCTGATCAAAATGCAAAAACAGGTCAATTTTTGTTTCAAAGGGGACATCTTTTGGGATACAAAACTTGCCTAAAATATAAATACCCTAAGCGGGAGTTGCAATCCTTGAATATTTTGAATAAGGAAGATGGGTCGAGTGATGACTAAAACGGAAGGTGGTATCTTTGTCTACATTGCGTTGGACGAATTTCCATTGTTAATTGAGAACTATAAAAGATACAGGGTGAGCAACTGCAGAAGTAAAATGGAACATATCCATGCTCTTCAATGGCAGTCATCATCAAGTACCATCCTCATCTCGAATTTCAACCCCTAGAGCAGGGTTGACCATCCTTGAAGATTTGGAAGAGGGGAGATGGGTCGAGTGATACCTCGACAGAAAGGTATTATCTTTGTCTGCATCCCCGTGAACGAATTTTCATTTTTGATTGAAAACTGTAGAAGATACAGAATGAGCTACTGAAAAATAGAGGAGGCTATCTATCGGCCAGAGCTATTCAATTATTAGTGCAAAAAAATGGAACAGATTTATTCCAGATCAAAGGCTATCATCTCCCGAAACACCATTCACATCTCAAATTTCATCCGCTAAAGCAGGGGTGACCACCCTGAATACTCCAATAGTCTTGGGGCGATAGTCTTCAGTATTTTTTAGTGGCTCACTCTGTATCTTCTACAGTTTTCAACCAAAAATTAAAAATTCTTTCAAGGGAAAGCAGACAAAGATAATACCTTTCTTTCGAGTTATCACTCGACCCATCTACCCTCTTCCAAATTTTTAAAGGTGGTCACCCCTGCTGCAGGGGTTGAAATTCCAGATGAGGATGGTGTTTGAAGATGACTGCCATTGATCAGCATGGGTTTGCTTCGTTTTACCTCACTGAAACTAGAATAGTCTCAGGGAAATAGTCTTCCCTATCTTTCAGTTACTCACCCTGTATCTTTTACAGTTTTCAATTAAAAATGGAAATTAGTTCAAGGCAATGTGACAAAAATACCACCTTTCTTTTGAGTCATTACTCGACCCATCTTCCCTATTCAAAATGTTCAATTTTGCAACCCCTGCTTAGGGGGTTGATATTTCAGGCAAGTATTGTTATACCACAAAAGATGTCCCCCTTGAAACAAAAATTGATAGTTTTTTGCGTTTTGATCAGAAATGAATATCTTGGTAGATATAGCCTCTGTTTAGTTTTCGTTGAAGCAGCCTGTATAATCGAAATAATATTATTTTTAAGAAGCATAGAAGATTGGCCATAAAAATCTCTAGACTTACTATATTTTAGCGACCTAACAACATCTCACACCTCGGTAAAACTAACTTTACGAAAAGAAAAACTCAGATCTTCAGATATATTTTTAGGAAACAGGTTGTGAGCAACACCGTCAGATACTTTTTAAGTGGTACTGTGAGGAATAGTTGTGAAATATTCATTAAAGTCATTTGGAGTTAATTGTGAATTAATCTGGTTTTTGGGAGAATTCCTTTTTGTTTTAATGATATTCTACATTGCTCCTTGACTTTTTGAAGATAACAATATAGTCTTGTCATTTGCTTCAATTTTAGCCTTATTTATTTGTAATTTGTACAATAATCTGAGTCTGTTACGTGCGAATTTAAGGTTTTCAGTAGCGTATTTATCATATAGTTCTGTAACAAGTCTGAGTCGGTCTCTCATGCTTCTCAAATCATCTGTAAACCAGTGTACCCCCTGACCACTTTTTCTCTCCTTGATTTCTCCCTCAGGGAATGCAGTCTTATAGGAATCCACAAAATTTTGATGAAGTGTTTTAAATGCATCATTAACAGTTATTAAATCATTATCAAGAAGGTCCAAGTATAGAGTGAAAAGAATAATTTAATTTTAGTTATTAATTACCTATACTATCGAATTTCCGTCAATAATGTTTCGTTTTGACAATGTTTATATTCGAAGATAGAAAAAGCTTGTTCCGAAATGTAATGTAAATTGAAAACAAATTTCCCATCCCTGGCAATGAGACTCAATATTCATACACGAAATATGACCAAAATCTATTTTATTTAGTGGTGAAAAATCTGGAAATACTTTCTCAAGAGTCCATGCCTAATTTCATTCTGTTTTCCCCTGAATGAAATCGATGGATATTATGGAAATACAATCAAGGCACGGTACATTGCTTTTCCATCGAGTGGTTTTCCGCACGAATTTCTCGATCCGATTTCTCCATTCTAAAAACTGATGAATAACATGTTATTTCCAGAGAAGAGACAATATTGGAAAATACGATGAAGTAGGAGCCACATAAATTTCTTGTTTTGTTCTGATCTGGAGTTATTAATATATGTTATCTTTCCATTTTTATTTCAAAGTCAAAATGAAGGTATTCTGTTTTAGTTCAATTTATTTCGGCGATAGTAATATACATATACTGTGCAATCAAAAGAAGACAATCCAGTCTGAATAAATTGGGTGATTTGATTTAGCTGTGGATTTCCTGAAGCCAGTTGATTTTTGAACGGAAGGGGACATTTTTGAATACATGTTTCGTTGACTTTCTATGAACCCCCTACTCCTGGCAGCTCACACCCTAAGTTTTTGAATATGGAAAAGATGTCGTGGCATACCTTTCTGAAAACGTGTTTCCATTCTCTAGACCAGTGTTTTTCAATATGTGGGGGGTGCTTTATTCGGGTGATCGATGGCAAAACAGAAATGACAAGGTTCTACACTACAATAAAAGTACAGTATTAGTGGGAAGGATGTGCTTGTTTATTTTTGAAAAAAATTCTCAAAGCGTCGTGCTTTTTTAGAAACGTTCATAATTGAATCATTTTCTAGTAGTAGCCTGTTTCTCTTTTCTATTTTAATGACCACCATTGAGGAGATGTTAGTTCGCACAAATATGAGGTGGCAAATGGCACTAATAAAAAAACAAGTACTGTGTTTTAAGGAATTTTACTTAATAATTGCGATTCGTAACGCGTTTCACCACACCGTAGCTTTTTCAGACGAATGAATGCACAGAAAATAAGAATGAGAATATAAAAACAAATGTTCCTAAGTAATTAAAAGCTTATTAGGTTGCTCCTTCCTAAGTGGTTATTGATGGGAAGTTTATCCAATAAAATTGAGGAATATATCCCTGAAGAGATTCAATAGAGGTGAAGGGCTTAAATCGACTTGTTCATTGATGAGTCTACCTGAGTGTTTGTGTTTATTGATTTCTAAAGTTTCCCAAAGATTCAATATTTATTATCTGTATGCAAAATTTCAAACTGTGAGTCGAAAGAGTGATTATTTTCTAAGAGATGATTCGCGTAATTTGTATCTGATATTTTATTTGAAAAACTGCGTTCATGTTCCGATATTCTAATATTAAAATTTCTACCGATGTAGAAATTATCAGTCATTGCAATTCAATTTATAAATACCTGATTTATTGTTTTCATCTGATTTGGTTCTATCATTTTTATATATTTGCCTAAACTATTATTAGTTTGGAAAGCTATGTTGAAATTATTGCTACTCAAGAATGATTTCAGTTTATCACTTGTAATGCCGACGTAGGTTAAAGTGTTGAATTTTGTTTCAATTTATAGAAAGGGTAAACTCCGTTCAATGCGATTCTACTTTGTTTTTATTTAAAATATTATTTATTAGTTTGGGATTGTAACCATTATTTTTGGCTATTTGTTTAATCAAATTCAACTCTTTGTTGAAATTTTCTGGTGATAACAGGATGTTAATCAATGCGATTCTACTTTGTTTTTATTTAAAATATTATTCATTAGTTTGGGATTGTAACCATTATTTTGGCAATTTGCTTAATCAAATTTAATTCTTTGTTAAAATTTTCAATAACCACTTAAGAAGGAGCAACCCAATAAGCTTTTAATTAATTAGGAACATTTGTATTTATATTCTCATTCTTATTTTCTGTGCATTTATTCGTCTGAAGAAGCTACGGTGTAGTGAAACGCGTTACGAATCCCAATTATTAGGTAAAGTTCATTAAAACACAGTACTTATTTTTCTTATTAGTGCCATTTGCCACCTCATATTTGTGCGAATTAACATTCTCCTCAATGGTGGACATTAAAACAAAAAAGAGAAACAGGCTACTAATAGAAAATGATTCAATCATGAACGCGTTACGAATCGCAATTATTAAGTAAAATTCCTTAAAACACAGTACTTGTTTTTTTTTGATATTGATAATGGAATTTTACCAAGTAAAAGCCTCCCAAATTCAATTGCAAATGGCACTGATGATTTTAGAGCTTTCCTTGCTTGCTCTAGATATTCTTGTTTTCCAAAACACGTCAATAATTTGCGAACGATATTCCATTTTAAGCACGCCGTCTGAAGCTAAATCTACGAGTTTTTCGTTCAGATTTGTGGTGAGATCTGCCAATTCTATTGACTTATCCAAGAAAGGGACCAAAATCCCGTACGCCCATTGTAAGCTTCACAGTGCAAGTCTGGAAAGTATGTTAATGATTTCTCTTGCAAATTATGTAAGCTCTGTATCATAGAAGGAATGTGACCCTTTACTACAAGTGGTTGGGTTGTTGAATTATTATCAACAGCCTTGTTAACACACGAAAATGACTCCAACATATTTGTTTCGTCTTCAATTTCAAGTTTAAGAATTTTCAATTTTTTTTTTCAAATTCAACATTGATTTGCGTACAAACCAATTCATTTTTAAATGTACATTTTTTCGTTGTGTTTGCTTTCATGAGACTGAAGGTTATGCGAGTGAATTTTTCCTTCCGATTTCGCGGCATTCAAAATTCATTACATTGAATTAAAATTCAAATACATATTGTCTTGGCGTTCTTCCTCTGTTTCCAATTTCCCGCACATCTGCGAATGGAAATCGTGCCTCGGGGTAGCGGACCAGTTAGTCTGCTACAGAGAGTACTATCGACCGTGTAGTGCCGCTCGAAATATAAGACTCGCTTATATAGCCTCGCAGTTACGCCAAAAAACCTCGTTTTCACTTCCATGTGAAATCAAGTTTCATCTATTGAGACATAAAAGTCTATTTGAGATACATTTACCTTTAGGACAATCATTAAAATCGAAACTAAGACATTTTCCAGGCCTGGACTACAGTGAAACTAAAGTGCATAAAACCTAGTGCCATATAGTGATTGTGAACTGAGATTAGCTACCAACTGCTCGAACTATACGTTTGAACTGCATAGCTGTTCAGCTCCTGGTCAAGACAATAATTGAACAATCTCGTTACATTCGTTTCTTTGAATCTATCGTAAATTTTTATGAATAGTTTTCGTTCAGCACTCAAAACTGAATAGTACAACTTGTCGGATCAGTTTCTCCTATGAATTTTTTGATATTCAGTCCACAGAAATCATCATTATTCTCGCACTCCAATATTTTTTGCAAAGAAGATGACCACAATCGAAGTTTTAGATGAAATGCTTTCACTTTATCTTTAGCTTTTAAGATATTTTCTTGTCTCCCTTGGAGTCTTTTGTTCAAGTTGCTAAGATGGCTAAAAGGATCTGCCAGAAATGCTAACTTCAAGTGCCAAACAGGGTCAGATAAATGATGAGCATATTCAGATTTAGTATCATGTGAAAATATTAACAGTTCTGCTTTTAGTTCTAGAACTCTCGTCAATACCTTTCTTTGGAAAGCCACCTGACCTCTGTGTGACGAAAGAGATTGTGGTGAAGCGAATCCATGTATTCATAAGTAATTCTGAACAGCCAGGTTTGTAAAGCTCTACCTTTAAACAGTCATTTGAATCAGACGGTAAAACTTTAGCTTTAATGAATAATGAAATCAAAAGTTGGTATGTTCTAACTATGACTAATTTATTGATGTAAAGAATGAAAAATTACCTACCAATCACCATTATTCAAGTTGCTGTGACCCCTACTATCATTATTATCTTGATGATAGTTCCTGTATTGTACATGATCATTCAGTTTTCATCAACTTGTGGTTGATAATGGACGTATGTCCGAAACCGGTCCAACCAATGGAATTTTTATTCTTAAATCAAATTTTATTTATTTATTCATTTTCCAATTAGCACAGAGAAACAAATCAGGATTGAATGAAGAACACAACCCCAACATGGGGTAGTCAACATGTTATTATAATATACAGGGTGCTTCTATGAAAACTAAACAGAGGCTATATCTACCAAGATATTCATTTCTGATCAAAACGCAAAAACGGTCAAATTTTGTTTGAAGGGGACATCTTCTGGGGTAAAAAGCTTGCCTGAAATATCAACCCCTAAGCGGGGTTGCAACTCTTGAACATTTTGAATGAGGAAGATGGGTCGACTGATGACTCAAACGAAAGGTGGTATCTTTGTCTACGTTGCCTTGAACGAATTTTTATTTTAATTGAAAACTGTAAAAGATACAGGGTGAGCAACTGAAAGATAGCGAATACTTTTTCCTGAGACTATTCAAGTTTCAGTGAGGTAAAATATAACAGATCAATGCTGATCAATGGCAGTTATCATCAAGTAGCATCCTCATCTCGAATTTCAACCCCTGGAGCAGGGATGACAACCCTTGAAAATTTGAAAGAGGGTAGATGGGTCAGTGATAGCTAGAAAGAAAGGTATTTTCTTTGTGTGCTTTCCCGTGAAAGAATTTTCATTTTGATTGAAAACTGTAGAAGATACAGAGTGAGTCACTGAAAAATAGAAGACTATCGCCCCAAGACTATTGGACTATTAGTGCGAAAAACTGGAATAAATTCATTTAGAACAAAGATGACTTTCATCTGGAATAAATATGTTACATTTTTTGCAATAATATTTGAATAGCTCAGGGCGATAGATAGTCTCTCTATTTTGCAGTAGCTCACTCTGTATCTTCTACAGTTTTCAATCGAAAATGAAAATTCTTTCACGGGAATGCAGACAAAGAAAATACCTTTCTTTCGAGTTTTACTCGACCCATCTATGCAGGATGCAGACAAAGTTAATATCTTTCTTTCGAGGTATCATTCGACCCATCTACCTTCTTCCAAAATTTCAAGGGTGGTCACCCTGCTCTAGGGGTTGAAATTCGAGATGAGGATGGTACTTGGTGATGAATGCCATTGATCAGCATGGATCTGTTTCATTTTACTTCACTTAAAATTGAATAGTCTCAAGGAAATAGTATTCCCTTTTTTCAGTTGCTCACCCTGTATCATTTACAGTTTTCAATTAAAATGGAAATTCGTTCAAGGAAATGTAGACAAAGATATCACATTTCTTGTGAGTCATCACTCGACCCATCTACCCTATTCAAAATGTTCAGGATTGCAACCCCGCTTAGGGAGTTGATATTTCAGGCAAGTATACACCAAAAAGATGTCCCCTTAAAACAAAAATTGATTTGGTTTTGCGTTTTGATCAGAAATGAATATCTTGATAGATATAGTCTCTGTTTAGTTTTCGTTGAAGCATCCTGTATATAGTACAGTACATTTTCTTTCTTACATTTTGATAAACATATTTATGGTGAATTAAACACACAAATATGACTGATATATTTATAGCTCAGAAGTTTTGGTCGTTCAAATATCCTCCCATACAGTAGTAGGATTTTGAAACCAGCTTCTGCGTTAGATGTTTTTGAAGGTTCGCTCTGCTCTTTGAATTCAATTTGCAGGGAAGTTCATTGTAAAATTTCATTGCAGTGTGATTTATACTGATTTGTGAAGCATTAATTCTGTGATAGGGTATGATCAATTTATCGCATTTCAGGTTGAATATGGATGGTTGAAATTAATTTTTTGAAAATTATGTCCGTGATCGTGAATGAAAAGTATGCATGACTGTATGGAGTGATGGTAGGGTAAGTATTCTTTAAACAAATTCCTGTTCAGTTCTTTTTGCATTGCATAGTTTCCGCACTTTCAGCATGTCCTCTCCAGAAGATAACACCGTAGGATATCAAACTGTGGAAGTATCTAAAATAGGCAGTTCGTGCTGTTAATTCTCCGGCAATTCGTTTCATTCTCCTCAGGGTTAAGATGGAGCTAGACAGTTTATTGACTAGATCTTGTATATGCTGAGCGAACTTCAAAATCTTGTTCCAGAATGATTCCTAAAAAACTCAAGTTGCGTATTTATTTCGGGGCGTGTTCTTGAGTTTTATTTTCATTCGCAGTTTGTTTGTATAGAACCAATTTTTTGCCTCAGCAAGTGTATTCGATGACAACCGAGTGATAGTTAAAACATACATAGTAACTTGTTTTATTTCATTATTCATTATGTCTATCACGTATTTCAGGCTTCATCAATTATTTGAAATTTTTAGCTGTTTGAGCTTGACGATAAAGAAAACATGTGTCCGTGATGAATTTGGCATCATTGATTTTAATCTCGCAACGAGTCCGCTTTTTTGGCCAGTCATGGATTTCGCTCCAATGCTGCAAATATTGATACTTTTTTCCATTCAATATCGTTGTTACGAGTGCTTTCTAAAAACATATCGTACAAACACTGGCCAGAAGTATTTGCAGGAAGTGCTTTACAAAACAAAAGTTCTTCTGTGAAAATGTCATTTGCTTCAAAGCGCACACATACTGCAAACTTAGCACAATCGGAATAATCTGTAGATTCGTCGAACTGCAAAGCAAAATATGGAGTCTTCTTTGAATTTTTGATTATTTGATCTCGAATATCAATGGCCATATCGTTTATTCCTGGTGAAATAGTATTGTCAGAAAGAGATATGCTTTTTAACTTGTTTGCCACCTGCTGACCATAATTTCGACCATATCTAGAACAGATGGCAAAATAAGATTTTCTGCAATTGTGTGCGGCTTTCCTGCTTTAGCAACTCGATATGCGACTTTATAGTTAGCTGATAATGCTGAGTCCTTTGCGCTGAATACCCAAAAAATAGAACAATATAATATATATAAATCATCATATGAATAACAAACAAAAAGCGCACAAGTCTTAGTAGATGTACAACGGTGGTTCTGGACCACTTCCTATGTGATGTCGTGCGCATGCGTCCCCGAGCTGACTAGCATCGAACCATGTGACCTACGTGACCTATATGCAATGGTCAGAGGGTCTGGATGACCAGCGGATCATCCAGGGATAAGGTTTAAAGTCTAGATAAAAGATATGAGTGTCCGATAAGCAGTTTTGTTAAAATTGTTGAAAGGGTCACCTGGAGGCGTGGAAAGCGGGCTGCATGGGGGTTGGGGACGGTGGGGCCGGGATGATGTTGGGTTAAGTGAATATGGTCAGAAAGGTTCCTAAATTAGGGGATGATGTTAATTAATGCAGTTATTTTATCGAAGATATCTTAACGAGTTCATATTTACGATTCTGTCATTAGAGTTGATATCTGTCTCATTATTCTGTAATTACGATAATTAGTGCATTCAAATATTTTTGGGTATTCGTTTAATGCATTAATTTTATCATTGTCAAGAGAATAATGGAAGCAACTTTGTTCGAACTAACTGAGTCAGTGTTAGGGGATTACTAACCCGCACAAATCCCTGTAAGTATCTTTCAATTAATCTAGTATTAGAATCTCCAATACTTATTTTTCAGATTGTTCTCATGATACCCCAGAAGGCTCCTTTGATGACTTCGGACATGGAGGAGCTCTTCGCTGATGGTGACTTTAATGGTTACACAGTCACCATTTGGGGAAAAGAAGAAGGACGACGTGTTTGGGGTACTGCTTCTACCAGCAGAATTAATCCTGTAAGTACCCTTTTACCTAATATCTTTCAACACGTTCAAAAGAATTATAATTTTTCAGCAACATTAGTGGTAGTGTAGAATTGTATTGTGAGTACCCTTTCCTTTTAATTCAAAGTTCAAATAGATAATTTCAACTATTTTCAGATTAAGGTAGATATATATATATATATATATATATATATATATATATATATATATATATATATATATATATATATATATATAGTGTGGAAAAATATAAGAATACTGGAATAGTGTTAAAAATTAGTATCGGGTGAGTACCTAATTCTATATATATATATATATATATATATATATATATATATATATATATATATATATATATATATATATATAGTGGAATAATATAAGAATACTGGAATAGTGTTAAAAATTAATATCGGGTGAGTACCTAATTCTAGAGGATGAAATCTTACCTCATACATAATTTCGATCACATTGTACCACTTTTACCTAAATCTCACCTCTCACAAGTTTTAACAAATTGATTTTTCACTGTCGTTTAGATCACACCACTTATTAGAATTTTCCCATATCGGAAATTGATTAGGAGCTTTTGAGTATAGCAATCATACGATTTTACGTTTTACAACTCAACTCTTTTGTACAAGACTAAGACAACACTTAAACTTGAGTTTCATCACTTTGGATACTTTTGATGACTCTCATGACATCAGGTATTGATTTCCAGGCACTTTCTCTGCAATCATCATTTCGATTTGAAATCCTTTTTTCAAATTTTAATAGTCCAATCCTGAAACCGTTCGCGACCGGCACCATGTTGCCACACATTGTGATGTCAGCATATTGTTTTGAATATTTATTTAAGTCCTCATCCTTTCGGAATTTAATTTCGGAAGCCAATATGATTCCAATGATTTATCCGAAAATGTTATAGGTTATTAAAATTGTCAACGAATGGTGGCATTGCAGCGATGTTTCTGGAGGAAATAAGCATCTTTTCAGTACTGATTTTTATTTTGAATCACGTGACTTAGTCATTCACGTTCCAGTCGATCGATTTCTCTGCAAGCTATTGTGATATATTTTTCAGTTATCTCGAACCTATTTCCGAAAACACACATTAAGTCATCTTGAGAGGCCACACCTGTGGAATGGAAGGCATCGCCTCTTTCCATGAGTTTGAATAAAAAAACGTACATATGTTGATCGTTACGTTCAAGATTGTTTTGGGTAGATGTCCTTGCAGTCACTAGAGCAAAAATTAAGTTTAAGTAATAAAGGTTGGTAATCCTGCAGAATTCATACCTAAATCGCGCACTCGGTTACGAGTCGATCAGCTGTTCAACCCGAACGTGTTTGAATAGAGCACGCGTTGCCAGATTGGTAGACTGAATGAGAATTATCAATTTCTGATAGGGATGTCCATGAAAAAAGTATATGAAAACTTTTCAACCTGATACATCTATAGACTCAAGAATGAAAGTGTCTTGATATTTTACAAATATTCAAGATATCTGTTTTCTATGATTTCGAAATACTAAATTCTTTTTAATGTTGAAAGAACTAACGAATACCGAATTATTGTGGTTCTAGTATTCATTTATTCGTGTTTGTTAGATTGTTACACTTATATTTCTATAGGAAGGAAATACTTCAATTTCAATACATCATATCAATTTAGTATAGAAGACTTTCCTCGTAATTGGCAATTTGGTATTCTGAATGTTGTTATTATTCTATCACTCTCTTTCGAAATTGATATCAGAATTGACTTTTAGGATATTTCATGATACGAAAACATTCCTTGAAATAATAATAATGAAACAAAACAAGACAGTATTGTCAACTTCTCACAATATATTTCTACAAAAACAGCGGCTTCGACTGTGAGGTCGCTTTCAAGTTAATACATTTAGTGTGAAAATGTGTATTGGTTTTGTTTCTGGAATATCTATATTTGGAGAAATATTTCAATTCCACTTGAACTAAGAAATTTAAATAATGAAGTTCAATGCGATTCAATTATAGAAAAGCTAGTTGAAAGAAAATTACAATTGACACTACATATTAATACCTATGCCTAGCTAGATCAGAGTCCCTTAATCTCAGTGTGTGAGATGTTTGTCTAGAACCTAGGTCCGAGATATAGCCTTAGGAATAATACTCATCACTTCGTTCAACTAGATTTATGACAAGATAAATATCAAAATCGCAGTATCTGATTAATAATTTACTAACGCTAATCAAGATAACTAAAACGAAAAAAAAACTTAACTGAAAAGATTAACAAATAGCAATAAAACGAGTCTCAGACGAGATGAATTCAAACTATACAGGGATACCCACCGGGACCGTCCGTTAAAAACTTTTTAAGTTCCAATTACAATATCATGCTGAAATTTTATACGCGGATATAACTAGCGATTTCCAATTGAAGTGAAATATTTTTGAAGTGATACCATTTCCAGTTTTACTGGGAGTGGGTCATCACTTTTGGATATTTTCAATCAGAAATAACGACAATTCTTGTTGAAATATCAAATTCGAATGAACGAAGTGACAAGTACATTAATTTTAGGCACCTGTCAGGTGAGCGTAGCCAGTTCAGCTACTTGATTCAAATATTTTAAAGCATTCTCTGTTAGTTCTTGCAAAATCATCGAAATTCAATATATTCTCAAATTATTTCGGAACTATAAAGGATGGGTATAGTACATGCTGATACAGTTCCATCTGAAATTTGACGCTTCATCTGATGGCGACATAAAAATTGGCACGTGCCATTTGAAAAAATTAAGTTGTTGCTGTTTGAAAAAGGCCAAATTGAAAAAATTATACGAAACAACACAATAAACATTTGACATGTGTAGACTGCTTTACAAATTCCTTGATTCTTCTTCTATCCACCCAAGCAAAAATTGTGTCTGTAGTGCAAAAGATTTATGAGCTACAATATTTTTAAATATTCCTCAAAAATCGAGCTAATAACAAAAATAATTAAATCTGTCAAAAGTTTTGATAGATAAGTGCCAACAACTTGAGTATTTTATGCCTTACTCAAGTGTTGGTTCTATATGTATAATAAAAAAGGTATATTGCCATTTGAAATAACAAAGTGATGCCCCACTTCCGGTATAACCGGAAATGGTATCACTTCGAAAATATTTCACTCCAATTGGAAATCGCTAGTTATGGCCGCGTATAAAATTTCAGCTTGATATTGTAATTGGAACTTGAAAAGTTTTTAACGGACGGTCCCGGTGGATATCCCTGTATAGTACAAACTTTCAATTTAAAACAATCTGAGTTTTTCAACAAATCGAAACTCAATGATAGAGCTCAGTCAACAATTAACGAAGATAGACGAGAAGAATTTGATCATTAAGAGAAAGACTTAGCTTTTTAGGAATGAGATTAATTCCCACGATGATTGGATTTGGTGTTTCACATCAGCTTTCTGGTATTCCTGTATCTTATAGCTTACAGGTTACTTGATTGGCTGAATATCGTTCGCAAGGTGACTGCCCTAGGTAGCAAGACTAGTTCCCTAAAGACGTGGTTACCCAGTCGTAAGATACCAAGGTTTAGCATAAAGATGAAATCTCAAATATCTTGACGGTGAAGAAAAAAAGTATCATCCTTTCAAATTCACCTAGCTCTTCTTTATATGCTGTCCTGTCCTCAATATTCTTCGTACTCAACCATTTTCTGTACGCTGTCTGTTTTTAATCTTGTTGTTCTGTCAGTTTCCAATACCATGTAACCGTGTCTTTCCTTCTTTGTATATTATTTTCATACCATTGATTCTACTATATGCTCATATAGGGCACTTGTATGTTGTGTAAGATAGTTATCGTTGAGTTTATGATTGAGCCGGTTTTGGTATAAGAGTTTCGTGCTTTCAATTATAGTGCTGCCTTTATTATATATTTTTCGTTCCACTCCCTGCTGTTGTGTACTGTCTGATGATTGTTGGTTATTATTATTGATGTTGAAAGAGAGGTCCATCTTAGCCATGAGAAGGTAATGATCTGAACCACATCTTGGATGTGGAATTTGGTATCTTCCCTTGTAATTATGTAGTCGCTGATGGTTCTCAACCCTCTCGTGTCCTGGTGCCATGTAAATAGATGAATTCATTCATGCTGAAAAAATCCATTCAGAATTTTAAGCTTCTGATGTTTGCACATCTCTACTAATCTTTCGCCGTTGTTGTTGATTGTGATTTCTCCATACTTTGTAACGACTTCACTATCATCTCGACTCTCAACTCTGGCGTTAAGATCGTCCAGGAGTACATGTTCCCGTTGTTTCATTTAGAAGGTCGTAGAATTCATCTCTCTCTAAAATTGGGGCATCTTCATTTGGAGCAATAATGGATACCTTGTGTCCTTGAAGATTTAAGTTTGCTGTCATAGTCCTTTCATTCAAAGCCTCCCAATTAGTAACTTTGATTTCGTACTTACGATGAATCAAAATTGAAACTCCGCTACAAGTTCTGGTGCTCTAAGGTACTCCACTGTACAGATATATATACTCCGCTAAGTGATCCGAACCATTCCCTTTCTTTTTAGTCTCAGTTAGAATGGCTATGTCTATTTTCATCTGCTGCAATTATTGACAAATATTTTCTGTTCTTCCTGTTAATCCTCAATTATTCCATGTGCCCAAAATCATTTTCCATTTCCTTTGCTGTGGTTGCTTCCGTGTTGACAAATTCTGAGTCCGAGGCATTCTATTGGGGTCTTCAGCAGTTTAGTCTTCATAAATGTGATGGAGAGCCAGTCTAATGCCACAAATTGGAAAATGGAAGGAGTCATGTGGCGACATGGGTTTTCAACTAGATGATAAAAACAATCTCTACACTCTGCACATCGCAGATGACTAGGTTGTCATAGCCCAAGACAAAGAAGATCTTGAATTCATTGCAAAGCGTCTCTTCAAGAAATATGAAGACTGGGAGATCATAGGTAACCAGACAAAAACGAAATACTTGTGCGTTGAAGGAGAAAAAGAAGACTTGCAGTTAGAGGATGGAGAAAATATAAGAGCTTGCGATGACTATGTTTACCTGGGAACCAAGGTGGAAAGAAGCAGACGAACAGAAAGAGAAATAGAGAAGTGGATTATGAAGGGAAAACAAGTAATAGGCAGCCTAAACTCAATTCCGTGGTCTGAGAGCATATCTTGAGAAAAGAAGCGACTCCTCTTGGTTTTAAGAAGTATAGTGCTATACGGATGTGAGACTTGGCAAATCACTGAACAATAAGAAAGACAACTTTTGGCATTAGAAATGGACTTCTGGCGAAGATCTGCTGACACATCCAGACTCGGCAGATTCACAGATCGATACAACAATTATAGAAGAATTTCAAAAACGGCAACTGGTCTGGTATGGTAATTTCGAAAGAATAGGTAACGATCGAATCCCCAAACAAAGAATGAAGTGGTCCCCAATAGCAAGAAGGAAAAGAGGAAGACCAAAGACTACATTGATCGGCGGGATAAAGAAAACCATGTCAAAAGGAGCTTTAGGACCAGGAGATTGGCAAGACCGAAGAGGCTGGAAATTAGGAACCGTAAGTCGTAGGACGCTATAAAAAACGAAACAATATATACAGAGTGTCTACTATGAAAGATGCCAAATTTTTGAAGGTGATATAACAAGTTATTTGCAACAAAAATGTTCCATAAAATTTTTTCGAAAAGTTGATAATATTCGAGTTATTTAACACTTCTTGATTTTACGAAATATTTTGCTTCTTTCTATAAAAACAAAAATATCTCTGCTATTCTCATAACTACATCAAATCCGACCATATCGTCGGAAAGAGCATTGAATTTGCTATAAAATAGGTAAGTTTTAATGGTAACAAATCTTGCTTATCGGGTGTTGTAAAAGGCAGAATGAAAAATTGTGAAATGAACAAAATTAGTTGTATTTTCTTATTAGCTGTACCACTGAAAACTGGTCGATAAGTAGCTGTTTTTGTTTTGGTAAAAACTACTACATTCAACTAGCTTCTGATCGGGTATCAACCTTTGAGCTAAGTATTTTTCTCCAGCAATATCATGAGTAAAATTAATAAGAACATATGATTCTCTAATTCTTCGATCACAAATGAGCTAGTTTCACCGGAGCGTCTAAACCATTCCACAAATGACTTTTCACTAATAATAAGAGATAAATAAATAACATATATGGACATTGAATGTTTAAGAAACTAGGAATAATTAATTTTTCTTGGATTAGACGAAGAAATTAGATGAAAGGATAAATCACAGAAGGCTTAGATTACTTGATTCTAATAGAAATAAAAATATTCAGAATTTGACAGGAACTGTCATTCAATGAATTAATGAATTGAAATCTATATTTTCCTCTTTTACGGTTCGATTTTCTTTTTCGACAAAAGAAAAATATGCCTTGTTTCTCAAACATTGAATATCGAGATATGTTATTTTTTATGGCTTCGCGAATGGAAAGTCTTGGGCAACGGTGCGGGAGTATGCATTGCGCTTACCAAACAGACACCAAGCTTGCAGGAAGACATTTGTTGAAGTGTTTAGGCGCTCCGGTGAAACTGGTTCATTCGGTGGTTTAAGAATTAGAGAAGATGGTGGAAATGCTCAGCGATGGAGATAAGCACCTGCAATATAGCAGGCTGTTCGCGAGGACCCTACAAGTACTTGGAGAATTGGTGCTAAATTCAGACTTCATTCCTCCACGGTTCATAATGTTCTCAAGCGAAATAACTCACATCCTTACCATTTGAGTAAGGTTCAAGTCCTAAAGCCAGTGGATAGTGAGGTGAGGCTGCAATTTTGTACGTGGTACATGAATAAATTACAGGAGTTGGGAATAGATAAAATTCAATGGACGGAAGAGGCAAATTTTACCATAGTTGGTATGATAAATTTGAGAAATTTTCATATATGGGATACAGAAAATCCTCATGGCACTATTGTGTCACACTCTCAGCACGAGATTAGAGTAAATGTGTGGTTGGGGTTGCGGAGGGATCAGTTTGTTGGGCCCGCTATACTTCCCGATCCTTTCAATTAAAATGAATTTTTAAATCTATGAAATAACGATATGATAAACGTTCTGGAAAATGGCTATAGCTACTTAACAGCACCTTTGGTTTCAAATAGACAGCTGCCTGGCTCATACTTTTAGAATGTTCCAGAACTGAATGACTGAGAGATTTGGAAATAAATGGATTGCTCGATTTGGTTAAGTGAGACGGCCACCCAGACGCCCTGACCTTACGCTGCTTGATTTTTATGTGTGGAGCTCATTAAAGAACTATATTTACGGAATTTCCATGAATAGCCATTAAGTAAGTCAAAAACACATTGACTTCAAACAGTAATTGATAGTTTAAGAAAAAGTTGTGTTAAGTGCATTCAAGAAAGAGGACGACATTTTGAACATCTGTTTTAGTTCTTGAATCTCTTTCGTAAAAATATCCTTTGTAAATTTTATTTAAGTTTAGTTCCTGTTCCTGTTTCATTAAGTAATATAAGATATTTGCGTTTTCGAATTTTACATTCTTATTACTCTCACCCATGATATTAGTGGCAAAAAAAATGATTACCTCAAAAGTTGATATACAGTTCAAAACCCAGTTGAATGTAGTAGTTTAAAAAAAAACAGCTACTTATCGACCAGTTTTCAGTGATACAGCTAACAAGAAAATACCACCAAATTTGTTAATTTCACAATTTCTTAATTTAGCCTTTTACAACACACGGTACACAAGAACTTTTACCTTCAGTACTTACCATCTCATAGCAAATTCAATGCTGTTTCAGATGGTATAGTCAGATTTGATCTAGCTGTAAGAGTGCCAGAGATATTCTAGTTTTCATAGAGAGAAGCAAAACATTTCGTGGAATCATGGAAGTGTTAAATAACTCACTAATTATCAACATTTCGAAGAAAATGTTATTGGACATTTTTGGCTGCAAACAACTTGTACTATCACCTCCTGAAGTTCGGCACTTTTAATAGTAGACACCCTGTATATGTAATAGAAATGTATTTTTCAAAAAGATTCGTCACAGTTACATGTCTCATACACCGTTGTAAAGAAGCTCCGAATAGCTTTAAAATGAGGTTTCGGTCGATCTCTTTGCCTTATACAACTTTGAGGGGTTGAAGCGCCCCATTAAGGAAGGTTGCTTTTTGAAGTCCAAATTATACGTCAAAAGATGTCCCAAAAAAAAAAAACATTCGACATATTTCAAAAAATTTTAAAAATCAGTATGGGATCAGAAATATACAATGTGGCTCATTTGAGATGGTTCATTCTGTATATTAGTTTGTTTTCCTCATTCAGAAAGTGAAAAACGAATCAACGTGAAATTTTCAAGTGGACTCAACATTGTCAAGTTAATTTTGAGATTATAAATGAAACAAAGCAGACCAACCAGATGTTCCCGTGTCTCATTCCACTGATGGCATCTCAGAAAAGTACTTAACCTTTCTTTCCGACACTTTTTTCTCTAGACCGATACATCTTTTCAATTATTTTAATGTCTCACTCTCATTTATTCACCTCATAGCAACCATGATATTGGAGCTGTATTTCGAAGCATTCAAAGTACGATCTTCTAGAGAAGAATTTCATCAACAAAATCATCATCGGCGAATTGCGCTTTAATAGTGCCCCATTTACTATAAAAAACACAACAATATTATCCTCTTCGTATAAAAGTCTTCATTTATATTAATTATCTACTCCTACAGGAATAAAAACTAATACTCAAAATCCTCTAAGAAATTTCCAATTATTTCTGACGATTCACGCTGTGAATTACGACGTAACTAGCTTATTCATTCTATTGTGTCTTTAGCTATATAACTCTTAATTAGCCTACTTCATTATGTATAATAAGCCCTTATGGAAGATATTACTTTCCGAAACAATTAGTAGGGTCTGTGAATATTTGTAATTGCCAACTATTGTATTGGTACAATTTACACTGAATAATCAAGAATATTGTTTCCAGAAACCTGGAAATTGCATTTCCATGTTCAGCGTTGAGTGTCGACATGCACAAGAGAATTCCCAGCCGATATTGTACGGGCATAAGTGGAGATCGGCAATCAGTTTAATAAGTATTTTTAAATAGCATTGTTAGTTGAAAGATTGTATCCTAGTGTATCAATTCATCTCAAATAGACATTTACTTTCGAAACAAGTAAAATTTAGTTAGATTGAGGTCATTGAAACACCCCTAATATTACAAAATTCTGATTTAGAAACTTTATGTAACAGTTATAACAACAGGTAGAAAAGGGAAACATCGCATGTTGTGGGTAACTTTCAATATTTGTATCCTACTGAATAATTTGCCGAAAAGAAAGTGAACTTCCTTTTAGGAAGTGTATATATTTAGAAAAATTCACCACCTGTCAACAACGTCTTGAAGAATATCCCATCAGTTTGCGTTTTATTTCAATTCAGGCCGGCTCGGTGGTGTAGAGGATATGATGCTCGTCTCTTTCGCAGAGTTATCTGGGTTCAATCCCCACAAAGTCGGTGCGATTTTTCGGATTTAGGTAATCGCTTGAGTGTCCATCTTTCGGTGGAGATGTAAAGCCGTCTATGTTGTATAACAGAGATATGTCGGACATTGAAAATTCCTTCCCTCAACACGAGCGGTGTTCGGCGAAATGCCCGGGTTAGTGAGGTGACAGAAATACCCGGCGTATCATAAGCCGAGAGGCAGAAATGAAGTTTGTTCAAGGGAAAACAAACAAACATTTCAATTCAGAAATAATTAATCACATTGATCTGCCAAACAGGTAATTTCAACCTCAGTTTCGAGTCCTTTGACTACCCCTCGTATCTTACTTAATTCCTGGTTATGAATTCTTTGCATCTTAAAACAGTTATAATAACAGATACATAATAAATATATGGAATACTGTGAATAAGTTTCAATATTCATATTATACCAAATGCCTGAGTGAATTTCCTTTCAGTAGAAATACAGGGTCTTACATAATAGTATGTCACAATTCGAGGGGGTAAATCTACGTGCAATTTTAAGGAAAAAAGTTGATAAGAACATAGGTCCGCGAAAGCAATTTTCGTCATCTTCATTCAATTTGGAAACTTTTTTAACACTTGTAATTTTTTCGTATCTCCAACCGTTCTCGAGTGAAAACTTCTTGAATTTGAATTATTTCAATTGTATGTTATTCGCTAAATGAGGAAAATGATAGAATTACTCGATAGGTATGCCCAAAATTTGCTTTTATTTTGATAGCTCGTCTTCTGAGACTCAACTTATACTTATTCAATAGCAAACAAACTACAAAAAAAAAATAATTTAAAACTGAATAAATTGCTGAAAGTATCCTCCACCTGCAAGAATACAGGCCTCAGTCTTCTTTCGCATATTATCACGCACTCTTTGAAATATTCCTGGGGTATTTTGTATCGTGTCACAAGAGATTATTATTCGATTTCTCAATTCTTCTACAGTGTTAACTGGAGTGGTATTAACTAAACTTTTGAGATAAACCCATAAGAAAATGTCTGAACTATTTAAGTCTGGGGACCTAGACGGCCATGGTTCTGGCCCACCCCGACTTATCCATCGGTTGTTGAATGTATTATTCAAGGATTCCCTAGCTTCTTCACTAAAATGTGCTGGTGCCCTGTCACGCATTATGTTTCTCACCAAAAGTGGCACATCTTCGAGCAATAAAGGTAACTCCTCTTCAAGAAATTTCCGATAAGCGGGACCGTTTAGTCTATTAGGCGAAAAAATGGCCCAATCAAATAATTTCCAATTACTCCGACCCAGACATTCAGTGAGAATTGTTCTTCATGATGAGATTCTTCAATCAAATGGGGTTTTTCCTCAGCTCAATAAAGATTCTGTGAAGATTTGTGAAAGCAGTTCTCGAAAAGTTAGCTTCGTCTGTGAACATTTTTTCACTATCAAAATAAGCATTTCCTCTAATTTCATCTGAGAACCGTCAGCAGAAATTCAGTCTGGAAGGAAAATCTTGAGGAAGTAGAGTTTGGACGCGTTGAATATTCAACTGATTTCCAATTTTTCTTGTACTCACATGAGGATTCAAATCAATACAATTCAAAACCGCTTCCTCAATATCTGGAGTTCTCATAGTTTGAGTTGCACGTTTTAAATGATTATTTGCAGTAAAAGTACCAGTTTCTCTTAACCTTCTGTGGATATTTGAAAATGTTCGGTTGTCAGGTGGTACTCGATTTGGAAAGCGCACCTGATATAATCGCTTAGCTGCTGTTGTGTTTTTGTCAGCCAGACCGTACATGTAATGGATATCAGCCAATTCGGCGTTAGTAAAGTTAGCCATTTTTTTCTTACAGCAATAAAGTCTTTGAGCTAATCCTCAATTCAATGAACAATTAGAGCAGATACTGGTTTAACTTTAGCAACTGTCAAAATAAATAAATAAATGAAGAAAATCAAAGCATACTAGTCATTTTTATAATTAGAAGTGCTTTCAATTCAGCGAATGCATACAATCGTTTAGTGATTTTTTGCTCGAGAACGGTCAGAGATACGTGAAAATTACAGGCAATTTCGAAATTGAACGAAAATGAAGAAAATTGATTTAACGCTGATCAGTGGCGTACTGCAAAAAAGTTTGAAAGGTCGAAATAAGACAGAGCTCTGGAAAAGAAAACACCTTGTAGATTCTAGTTATAATTTAGGACGTGTAGTGATGGGGGCTGTAAAAATAGCTTGCATTTCAAATTTGGGCTGAATATCTCAAAAACTGCAGGAGTTTTGAAGAAAAAAAAGCATTTTTTCCGGAAATTTCCAGATCCTGTATCTCTGTTATAAAGCTTTTGCGGACCTATGTTTATATGAACTTTTTTTCTCAAAATTGCTCGTAGATTCACCTTCTCAAGTTGTGGCATACTATTATGTAACACCGTGTATACACAACAAAGTCTACTACCAGTTTATATCGTCCTGAAGTATATCCCATTATTTTTATTATTTTAATTTGGCAATAATAACAAACATCATCTCAAACAAGTAGAACATAGCGTTGTTTTGAATCATTTGAATACCCCTCGTACATTGCTCAATTCACGATCGAGAATTTTTTGTATCTTTAACAGTTATAGCAACAGATATATAATAGATACAGAGAATGTTTTGAATAACTTTTGGCATTTATATCATACCAAATGTCTTTTCGTAAACAGAGAGACCTCGTATTCATGTTCAGTGACTTCGAAAATTCCCGAGTAACAGATTTGGATTCATTTCCGCGATTATTCACCGATTTCAAGAATTTTTATGTCTCTTCTTTCGGATTCTGGGAATCGCTCGAGCGCCCATTTGTCGGAGAAGATGTAAAGCCGTCGGTTCTGTCTCATAGAGATGTGTGGGACATTAACATTCATAAGGTCTTCATGTCAATTTTGACCTATTTTGAGATAAAGATGAAATTTTCTCAGAGAATAAGCGTTCAAAAAGCTTCATATTTTATGACAATTATTCGCTTCAATCTACTTATTATTGGAATAACTCTATCAAAAATGATTCAAATATTCCACTAATGATTTTTTTTCTCTAACGGTCTTCGGGTGAGAATTGACCGCAACTAATAACAAATGCACAGCGCATCTGTCATCGTCGGAATTGTTTATGTATCGTATAACTTTTTGAATGAGACGTTCTTTTGTTCTACCTACACAACTCTTAGTGTTGTGCTCCTGCCAACAAGCCCAAAAAATGGGCAAATAAAATATTTCAAAACCTCGTCACACAGTCTTATGGAAGAGCTTCCAGAGAAAACATAATGAATTTGATACCAGGTTTGACACGATACTCTTCCTCAAGGATTACCTCAAAAGAAAAATCCAGTTTTGAATTATTTTTCCCTTCATCTTTGATACACACCATATTGAAATATACAAATTTGGAAGGTAAGCGTGTTTTCTCTGATGATTGGAATGACATTTACGATATTGAACTGTTCACATACATTGGGCTACTATTACTATCTGGTGTATTTCGTTCATATAATGAAAGTAACGAAAGCTTATGGGATAGTGAGAAAGGCAGACCCATTTGGGGCAGTCATGCCACTAAAACCTTTCAAAAAATTGCCAAGGTTGAATAGGTTTGACAATAGAGTAACTTGATTCGAACAGTGAAAGCTGGATGAATTTACTCTAATTCGAGATCTATGGAATCAGCGAGTTGACCTTTTGCCAAAATTTCATAATCCTTCTGTTAGTTACAGTAGCTTGTAGCATTCAGACGAAGATGTCCATGTCAACAATACATACCATTGAAACCATCTAAACATGGCATCAAATTTTGGGTTCAATGGATTCTGCCACAAGTCACGTTTGGAATATCCAACCCTACACGGGCAAAGAAATAGGAGGTGTGCCTGAAAAAAACCAAGGAATGCGTGTAGTCCATGATTTACTCGCGGCCAGAGAGAGCATAATCTTACGGAGTAATAGAGACTATACATATGAATTGCCTTTATTAATAGAAACAACAAAGGGAAGACCGTTATATTCATCATGTTTTGCTTTTACCAGAGATACTATACTTGTTTCTTACATACCCAAAATAAAATGAGTCGGTGAATCTTCTCAGCTCTCTGCATCAAATTCAACAAATGTAAGGGTGGCGTGGATAAACTGGATAAAGCTGTCTCCTGTTAGAGATGCAGAAGAAAAACAAAACGTTGGCCTCAAGTAGTATTCAGTAACATGTTAGACATATCATCCTACAATGCTTCCATATTATTCACGACTGCCAATAGCAGCTGGAAGGAAGGCTGCCTTGCAGAACGGCGGCACTATTTGAAAATTTAGGTATACAATTGGTTACACTGTATATAAAAAACAGGGAGTCAAAACCGAGGGCACCTCTTTCAATAGAAATTGCAAAAAAGCTCCGTCAATGTAGTGACAATGTACAGATTCTATCAACTTCCACCCAACAAGAGGAAAACAACACTTGTGCAGCTAAGAAGGCTCCCTTAAAAAATCGCTCCCAACTATGTGCTCAAACGGACAATAAAACACTTTTGATCCGTGTTGATTGTAAGAAATTCGTATGTAAAAAACATTCCAACACAGTTGTTCTATGTACCCAGTGTAATAAGATATAATTTCATTTACATTTTTTTTAATTATTGCTTGGTCTCTTCTTATAAAAATATCTAACAACATAGTATATTCTTTTATATTAGTTATATAAAATTATAATTTTACAAAATGAATAATAATTCTGTAAAATATATATATATATATATATATATATATATATATATATATATATATATATATATATATATATATATAT
Organism: Cryptolaemus montrouzieri; assembly: GCA_013387265.2. Taxonomy (NCBI): domain Eukaryota; kingdom Metazoa; phylum Arthropoda; class Insecta; order Coleoptera; family Coccinellidae; genus Cryptolaemus; species Cryptolaemus montrouzieri. The sequence continues at coordinate 68,619,060 of JABFTP020000103.1, forward strand.
ATATATATATATATATATATATATATATATATATATATATATATATATAGGATGTTTTACCCCGACAAGTTGCCCATATATCTGTTCATGCAATCAAACTGATTTCATGAAAAATATAAATCCACCACCTGGTAATTAGGTAATTAATACCATTGCCAGGCAATGATTATAATCAAAACATATCCTGGAATAATTATATATTAGGATAACGTTAAATGTTATGAGAATATATCAATCTACCAGAATATATACATACTATAGCATCATCAGACAATGATATCAATGTACCAACGAGTAGTGTCAGAGGCTTTCTCCCCGGAAAAATCCAGTGTACGGACCTTAGTCAAGTAACACTGAATGTTACTCATTAATAGTTTCCTTTGTGTGAAGGGGTGAACGACCGAATAGAATACTGCTCTGAATATAAATATGACAAAATTGTCAGTTAATTATATTACATTTATATAAACAAATAAATAAAATATGAAATGAGATTCTGAGCAGTATAAACTAAAGAGAAAACCTATGACTCTACCTAATTATTTTTTCGGAAAGAAACCTACGAAGAATATTACAAGATTTGATGACTGTTACCTTTTGTAACTGTTCAGACAAATTTTCTTCAGACCCAAAATCTCAATACTTTTGTGAAGATTTCTAGAATAACACCTGTTATGGAAATAATAATCGGTAGAATAAATATTTTCTTCGTTTTCCACATTTTTTAATCTCGTCGCCAAGCACCATATATTTAGAAATTTTTTCATTGTATTTATTTTGTATATTATGTGTTGGGTATAGCAATATCAATTATATATGTTATTTGATTCTGTTTATCATTAAGAATGATATCTGGTCTATTGTGTTTTACAGCTCTGTTGCAAAGAATGGTTTTATCAAAATAAAGTTTATATTTGTCATTTTCACAAATAATCTCAGGTTCATATTTGTGAAATTTTTTTCTTTGGGAATTAGGTCATGTTTAATTCCTAGTTACTGATTATTCTTCAGTAAAATTTTACTACTTTGGTTAGATTTGATCCAAAGCACGGTAACGTTTGTAAAAGCAAAGACCTTATGTAGGTTAAAAGTCTTTTCCTCGACACTGGGGGTTTGGTTCAGGTGACATACTTCGGCGTGTCAATATATATATATATATATATATATATATATATATATATATATATATATATATATATATATATATATATTCTTTTGCAAAGAGAGGATTTACAAAAATTTTAATAATTGTATATTCAATAAATGCTTATATCTATAATTTTGGTGTGTCAGAAAAAACACAAGTGTGTGCTCAGGAAATGTAACAGGGGAACCATACTATCTCTTATATGATTCAATAAACGAATGAAAAAACCTGAGGAAAAAACTCGTTTCCCTGTCGCTATTGCACTAGCTATAGCTTGTCTGTTTATGATGTGTTAGTGTCGTGTGTACATAAAGAGTACCAAAGATTTTTCTGCTTAGCCGCTTCATTCTCTCTAGCATTCCATGATTTCCAAAAAAAAGGGTGAAAGGAAGGGGGTTTGGGACAGGAATCTGCAACAATGGAAAAAGAAAACCAGCAGAAAAATATTTCAACAATCAAACTTCTTATATGCCTAAACATATATATGAGGTCATGAAAGGGACTAAGGAGATAATAAACAAATACATAACCTGCGATATTTCCACAAATTCCTTCTCTGTTTGACCGAGAGGGCCCCGATGGCCAGGTTCAGTCTTCCAAGTGATGCCGATTATGATCTATAGATGTTTTAGAATCATTATGGACCCAATTATCTGGGTTGACATCGCCCATTTATTATTTCTTCGTGGAACTTGTTTAATATAAAGAAAAATTTGCGAAAAAGTTTTGACAGTCGTTCGAAAAATATGACAAATGCCAAAATAGAGCACGCTAAAGGAACAGAAAAAATGGAATTTGGAATTTCTTCAAAATAAGATCAGAGTACAAAGTTTTTAGAGATTATCAGGAATTTAACACACGAAGCTGCATTAAAATCCGTCTTACTCTGCAAAAAAACATCAGTTCATTCCTTTAATGCCTCTACTCCGTGTAAAGTAAATTCATGAAACGGAGAATGCAAAACAATATCACACCGTTTTCGAAAAATGTTCTTCTTGATTATTTTCAAGGACTTTCAACCCTTTCATCAACGTATTCGACAATATGGTTGACATGAATGGAAAGTCGACATAAAATTATCCCAAGAAAAGAGTCGCATACCATTCGTATATGTATATTGAGATATGGATTAATTTGATTGAGGAGGTCGTTATTTGATGAAAATCGATATACATATTTCCAATGAAATAAAGTTAAGGTATATAGATTTTCACTATATTAAGACAACTATAATCGGTTTCACCATACAGTGGCTTCATCAGATAGATACAAAATAATGAACATAGTTATTTCTTATATAATATTTCTATTTCCTACTTATTAATACATTAGGTATAATTACAAAGGGTATGGTGGAATATGGAGTATAGAGTAATAGAGAAGGATTTAGACCTAATTGACTATTAGGTAACCTACCTGAATTCTTTTCTTTGTTGATCTCTAAAATTTCAAATAGATTGATTTCTTGTCTATTATTTACATTATGTAAAATTTTGAAATCAACATTAAAGTTATGGTTTTCTTCGAGTGAGTGATTAGAATAATGGGAATCTGATTTATGATAATTAAAACTACGTTTGTGCTCGGATAATCTAACTTTGAAGTTTCTGAAAGTTCTGCCAATATAAATTTTATTACAATCCTCGCAAGACAGTTTATAAACACCGGATTTATTATCTTTATCAATTTTAGATTAGCAGTTTTGTCGGCCTAAAGAATTATTAGTTCCAAATGCTATATTGAAATTATAATGCGAGAGGAATGATTTTAATTTCAGATTAGGATTACCAATATAAGTTAAGCTGTTGTATTTTGTGTTAGAACTTTCTATACTTGGAAGTACTTCCTGGATTGCTTTTTGAAATTTTTTGCGTGAAATCATGTTCTCAATCATACAAGGACTGTAACAGTTAATGACAGCTATTTGTTTAATTATATTTTGCTCTTTTATAAAATCATTTTGTGAAATTGGGATATTAATGAGTCTATGTACCATACTATTGTAAGCAGCTAATTTATGTGGATGAGGATGTGTAGATCAGCTGTGAATAGTAATATCTGTATATGATGGCTTATGAAAAATAGAAAAATCATGTTTGCCGTTGATTTTAGTAAAAGTTAAAACCAGAAAGTTAATGGAGTTTTCAGTTTCTATCTCTTCCGTGTGGGGTTGCTAGTCCCCCATCGGACGCCCCCCGGATAGGGGAACGCTTCCCAGAAATGGGTGGTACCGGTAAAATAAAATATTCGGGGCGGACCAAAACTAGCAACTGGTGAACAACAGCAGGCTCATCAGTACCTAATGGCGGTGTGTGAGGATGGACCTCTGTAACAGCGCTATTTTGGAGAATGGAAGGCGCAGCTGCAACAGCTTCAACGACTTCCACACTGCGGTGATGGAAGGAAACGGAATTCCTACAGCACTATTCTTTCCAATAAAACCCAAATGGCTAAAGAAAATGAAAGTATGGCCCTCAGTCCGGGGCACCCCTTAAGTGGGAAGAGGGTGCTAAGAATTCCCCCGTACACAACAAACTATCCAAAATATCAGATCTACAACAAGACGACTAGAATTGCGACATGGAATATCCGTAGTCTTTATATGGGTGGTAAACTGGCCAATGTAGAAGCAGAAATGCAACGCTTACGAATCAACATCCTAGGTCTAAGCGAGGTTCGATGGCCAGGTTCCGGTAAATTGAAGACAAAGCATGTGTTAATTTATTACTCTGGAGGCGATGATCCCAGACACCAATATGGCGTGGCCACACTCATTTCTACTGAATTGGAACCATCTGTGACTTTTTTCCTTTGAACGACCGCGTCATGGTTCTTAAGCTTGCAACAACTCATCGTGTTTTGAATGTCATTCAATGTTACGCTCCAACAAATGACAAATCGGACGACGAAGTTGAAGAATTTTATGCCAGCCTGGAGAAAGCAATGAAATTAACAAAGAAGGGTGAAATAACAATCGTGCTTGGGGACTTTAACGCTAAAGTAGGAGCAAGAGCTGAAGGCAACATCACTGGCCACTTTGGACTCGGTGTAAGAAACGAAAGGAGTGATCGGCTTGTGCAATTCTGTACTGAACTCAACTTATCAATCACCAATACTTTTTTCAAATTGCATCCCCGACGGCTGTATACATGGAGATCTCCAGCTGACAGAGAAGATCATTCGATTCGAAACCAAATAGATTTCATTCTCATCAGATCCGAATTGCGAAAATTTGTGAAATCTACCAAAACATTTCCTGGCGCTGACGTTTCCAGTGATCACAACCCGGTTGTAATGAACCTACAAATGCACCGTTTTATACCAGTTAAGCGGCCAGAAAAAATTAAACATATCAACGTGAAGAGCTTAGACGATAGTAAAATAAGGGCAGAAGTAAGTCAACGACTTGAAGAAAGACTGGAAGCTGCTGAAACATCTGGAACAACTGACGTTGAGCGCCAGTGGAGTGCTTTGAGAGAAACGCTTACAGTCACCCAAGAAACCGACATAGGACTAACCAGCACAAAAAGAAAACAACTTTGGATGACTGACGAAATTCTTCAAATGATGCACGATAGAAGAGAACTGAAAACAAAAAACATCGAACGATATAGAGAACTGAACAAAATAATTCGACGAAAATGTAGGGAGGCCAAAGAGCAATGGCTAATTAACCAATGCACAGAAATTGAAAATCTCCAAAAAAAGCATGATCTATTCAACATGCACAAAAAGATCAGGGAGATAATAGGAAGACAACACAAAGCTAACAGTTGAATGTTAAAGGGGGCCAACAACGAGTTACTGATCGGGGTCGAAGAAAAGCTGAAACGATGGAAGGACTATATTGAAGAACTTTTTGGAGAAGATCGAACGGAAAGCCCGCAACCTGAAGAATTTAATGAACTAGTCCTTGCATTACATCGGAAGAAGTTATACGAGCAATAAATCTTCAAAAAAATGGTAAAGCTATTGGCCCCGACGGAATCTATGCAGAGACGCTTAAACTAATGACACAGCAAGAAGGGGCTGGCCTTAAGCTCTTAACAGCACTGTTTAATAATATCTATAGAGCCGGTAAAATCCCAGCAGACTGGCTCAAATCTGTGTTTGTCACCCTGCCCAAAAAGACCAATGTGACAAATTGTGATGACTACAGAATAATTAGCCTAATGTCGCATGTTCTGAAAACCTTTCTACGAATTATACAACGGTTCGTTCGGTTTTAGAAATGGCCTAGGAACGCGTGAGGTTCTTTTTTCTCTTAATGTACTCACCTACAGATGTAGAGACATGAATGTCGATGTTTACGCCTGCTTTGTTGACTATCGGAAGGCTTTTGACTGCGTTTCACATAAAGAAATGGCGGAAATTCTAAAAAATACCGGGGTTGATGCAGAAGACTTACGCCTTATTACAAACCTTTATTGGTACCAAACTGCACAAGTGAGAGTTAATGGGCTAACATCTGAACAGGTAGCAATACGGAAAGGTGTACGTCAAGGCTGTGTGCTGTCGCCTCTATTGTTTAACATTTACTCAGAAGCAATATTCAAAGAAGCACTTGAAAACATAGACACAGGCATTAGAATAAATGGAAAACTACTTAGTAATATCCGCTACGCAGACGACACCGTGGTACTAGCTAACAACCTTCAAAACTTGCAGAGAGCCATGAACCTTATTGTAGAGCATAGCCAACGCTTTGGACTATCTGTTAACGTTAACAAAACTAAAAGTATGGTGTTTTCTAAGCAAGCAGTGGAGGCTGTAATACGCATTACAACCAACCTGTGGAACAGGTGCATTCGTTTCGGTATTTAGGAGCCACGGTGAACGACCAAAGTGACCCGAAAATAGAGATCAAATCTCGAATCGAACAAGTCCGTAAAACTTTCGTTGGCATGAGAGACCTTTTCGTCAACCGCGGACTTAATCTTCAGCTTCGTATGCGACTACTTCGTGGTTATGTTTTTCCTGTCCTTACTTATGGATGTGAAAGTTGGACTTTTAATCCAGAAATGGAGAGACGCATAGACGCTTTCGAAATGTATCTATACCGTAGAATATTGCGTATCTCTTGGATGGAGAGACGGACAAACATCGACGTCCTAAATACAATGGGAAAATCACGAGAGTTGATGAGAACCATCAAAGAAAGAAAGCTCCAGTACATCGGGCACATCATGCGCGGCAAAAAATATGAGATCCTTCGCCTGATTATTGAGGGGAAAGTCCAAGGAAAAAGATCAGTTGGACGACGCCAGAACTCATGGCTAAAAGATCTACGGAGGTGGTTTGGAAGAACGTCCACTGAAATTTTTAGAGCTGCAGTGTCCAAAACAATTATTGCCTTGCCAATTGGATCGCCAACCTTCGTTAGGAGACGGCATCATAAGAAGAAGAATCTCTTACGTGAATTTAATATTATCGTGATTGTTGTTAATGAATGACTCTGATTATATGTTTGTGCCAGTGAAACGACAAATGATATCGTCGACATTTCTAAACCAATAATTGAAGTGTTTAAATAACGGATGTCCCTGGATAGTTTTTTCAATATTATCCATGAAAATTTCAGCGAGTAGAGGGCTCAGAGGATAACCCATGATTAAACCTTTTTTACTATTAAAAATTACTCCATTGAAGTTAAAATCGTTTCTTTCTAAACAAATTTCTGAAAGGTGTAAGATTTCTGATTGAATTACCGGATTGACTTTATTAATTTGAAGAGCGTTGTTGACGGATTTCACTGAATCACTAGGTGCAACACTGGGGAAGGGATATACTACATCCCATGACATTAGTTTAGCGTTCGGTGGTAGTATCGTGTGCTGAATTTAATTTATTAATTTTTTATTGAAAATTTAGGTTGAAAATTAGCATACTGTTGAATGATGTCTACGCGAAAGCGTGAAAGTCTTGCAGCTGGAGCTTGAAAATTTGAAACTACTGTTCTAATTGGGTGCCCTGTTTTATGGAGTTTGACGAGGGAGTAAAGTTTCGGTGATTGCGGGTTGTCAATGAAAAGTTTATATTTTTGGTTGGTAGGTTAGATTAAAAAACACTTTAGAGTATGTCAAGTTTATAATACTGGACATACTCTAACGGATTGTTTACTATGGATTGTAATAAAATTTACATTGGTAGAACTTTCAGAAATTTCAAAGTTAGATTATCCGAGCGCAAACGTAGTTTCAATTATCATGAATCAGATTCCCATTATTCTAATCACTTACTCAAAGAAAACCATAACTTATAACTAATTTTAAAGTTTTACACAATCAAAATTATAGACAAAAACTCAATCCATGGGAAATTTTAGAGATTAAAGGAAAGAATTCAGGTAGGTTACTTAATAGTCAATTAGATCTGAATCCTTCTCCATTACTCAATTTTTGAATTAATAAAGTAAGCAAAACCGATGGGTTTTCCACCATACCCTTTGTACTTGTATCTAATGTAATAATAAGTAGGAAATTAGAATAATATATGTGGAATAACTCTGTGCATTTGTTTGTTTCTATCTGATGAAGTCACAGTGTGGTGAAACCGGTCATAGTTAATAAAGTGTAAATCTAAAACACCATAGTTTTTTTCTATTGAAAATACCAAGATTAATTGACTAATTTTATCCTTAGCTTCACCCTACTCGCAATTGGAAAATAGTTGTAGGATTTCTTTTCATTCAAGAATGAAGAAGAAATCTGCTCTGGAATCACCATCCTTGTTTCAAAAAGAAAAGATACAGCCCCAATTACTTCGCTCAAAATTATCTAACGATGTTATTAAAACGATTAAGACCAAGAAATTTGAATCAGCCAACAGAGCGTCTTGAAGATTGAGTTGAATTTGTCACATTTAATGAATGCTAAAATAATATACCCTAAGGAATTCGAAGAGGTACATTCATAATAAAACTCTACCTAGAAGAAATTCCAGCATTGAGAGTTGTACATTTCACGAAACTTGAATTCGTAAACATTATAATTGAGTTCTGTTCCCAACCATTTGGGATTTATATTTTTAGGAATACGAGAAATTGGAAAATGAATTCACTCGAACTCGAACGAACTCACTTGAAGGAAATTTAATTTATTTTATTGAAAACATAGTTTTCATATTTGAGTTTTTTAACGAAATATTCAGCATAAATAATAGGGTCTTATATGGAATAATTACATTGGTCGACAGATTTTTATTTAAAATGGAAATTCTCTTCTGATAATAGGAAAAACATGCCCAAAGCCCTAACACGTACCACTCTTCAATAGCTTTATAAGATCCTTTTACATTTTCAGGAAGTAAATGTAATGAGCGGGCGGTTAGATGGAATAAAATCTCCACCTGAACCGTGTTGTTCACAATAGTATTCACAAAAATAAGATTATAAATCAGTCTTCTGTTGGGTTTGAAAATGATAGATTGTCTGTGTGTAGTGAGGAAAGTGTTCGAACTCGAACGAACTCACTTAAAGGAAATTTAATTTATTTTATTGAAAACATAGTTTTCTTATTTGAGTTTTTAACGAAATATTCAGCATAAATAATAGGGTCTTATATGGAATAATTACATTGTCGACAAGATTTTCGTAACACAAAACAGATTTTTATTTAAAATGGAAATTACCTTCTGTTAATAGGAGAACCATGCCCAAAGCCCTAACACGTACCACTCTTCAATAGCTTTATAAGATCCTTTTACATTTTCAGGAAGTAAATGTAATGAGCGGGCGGTTAGATGGAATAAAATCTTTACCTGAACCGTGTTGTTCACAATAGCATTCACAAAAATAAGATTATAAATCAGTCTTCTGTTGAGTTTGAAAATGATGGGTTGTCTGTGTGTAGTGAGGAAAGTGTTTCAACAACAGAAACGCAGGTGAAACGCGCCGCAGTTGCAAGATCTCTCGTGACGAATTCTTTTATATTTGTGGAGAATTTTTGAGGAAATCACAAGGTATTTTCTGAGAATGTTGAAAAAGCCCACTTCCTATATTTGGTGTTTCAATTGGAGATGACAAGCAGTGGGCCGCCCATGTGTGCTGTGCTACAACTGGCCTGGCATTCGTACAGTGGATGAATGGAAAGAGAAAAAAATGCCTTTTATAGTCCCTATTGTATGTCGAGAATCCACTAATCATTTAGACGATTGTTATTTTTGCCTGGAAAAGAATGAAAGGTATTCCAAAAAGGCAAAGCGCAAGATGGACTATCCAAATTTTTGGTTTGCTATGTGAACTGTTCCTCATAATGCAAATTTACCAGTGCCGATCGTACGTTTGAATCCACGACAGTTGTTTTGGAAGATACTGGAGATAATGCATCATTAGGCTGCTCCGTAAAACAATGCACCGACCCCACTTTCACTCCTTGTCCTAGTTCCGGCGACCCACATTTGATTCTTCAAAGCGATTTTGGGTTATTGAAGCAACAGTCAGAATTTCCTGGTTCCAGTCTTGAGGAATGGAACATAATAGCCATTGCAACGAAAATTATAAATTTGAGAAAAAGACATGCTCAGTTTTCTGCATTCTACAGTATGAAAAGTTTGTTGTGTTTGTGTTCTGATATTCATGGTTCAATGCAGCAACTTGATATTGAGCATTCCCCCTCTGAGTGGAGTTTACTTATTGATTCGTCTAAATACAGTTTAAAAGATAATAAATGGAAATAAAAAATCCTCTATACCAGCTGCTCATTCAGGGACGATAAAAGAAAACTGTGAAAATATGCACAGTGTTTTGAATAAAATGAACTACAACAAGTATAAATATCAAATATGTGAGGACTTAAAATGTATAGAAATTTTAGAGGGACTTCAGGAGGGATTTACAAAATATTGGCGCTTTCTTTGTCTATGGGACAGTCGAGCAGTAAATCAGCAAGAGAGGAATGAATTCCAAAATGTTAGGCTTAGATCTCTTGTAGATCCCTTAAATGTCCTTCTGCGTCCTTTTCATATTAAGCTTGGCCTGACTTGTAGAGGGTATGAATAAAGATGCGATGGGTTGAAATACTTGAATGAAGTTTGGTGATGCCTGATTAAAGAAAGGCATTTTTATATGACCACAAATCAGAAAATTGCTGGACGACGTAAATTATACTGAAAAGCTCACCAGTCAGGAATACAGAGCATGAAATTTATCTGTTAGATGATTTTTGGGCATTAATATGAAAGAAAACTACAGTCAAAACCAGATATAGCGTCATTGAAGGGACCGTATAGTTGTTATAAGCAATACATAGCATAAGTATGTAGTTAAATTATCATAAATACATTTATATCTAATATAGAATAGAATATTGTTTTCATCTAAAATATCAAAAATGAAATAAAAAGTTTATTGAGAAATAATTGGAGATACAAGATGTACTTAGCTGCACTATAAGACTTACACTAGTTTTTAAAGTAATCAGTCATTTCATTCTCAAATAGGTTTTGCTTTTTACGTTTCATACTCCTCAAGAGTATCAACAGTATCAAACTGGTCGTTGGAGGAAATAAATTTTTGCAAAACTGTTATAGCGCTGAGAGCCTCGAGAACTGTTGTTGGCCTAAACTGTTCTTCAGGGTCTTGCTGGTCTTCGTATTCTTCGTCAGTGTTACGATTGTTACTTTCAGCTTCTGCAAGAATTTCTTCCTCAGCAGCTAAGGCGCACACAGCGGCACTGTACTCTATTTCAATAAATTCCTCTATCTCAATTCTTTGTTCTGTACCAGCAGATCTTTGCAACTGAGTAACCAATTGAGCGAGTGGTACGTTGTCGTCTTCATCTGTGGGAGATGGTATCATTCCCGCTAGCGGAATATCATCGTCGTCCTCCGCTTGTGATGAAAAGACAGATCTTTGAAACCTCCATGTCGAAAGCAGTTGGCTATAGTGGTCTGTGTGACCTTCTCCCAAGCTTCCGATATCATTAGAATTGCATCCAAAACACAAAGACTTTTTGTATGTTTCCCGTACGCAGCTATTTTACAAAAATTTTCGATGTCATCCAGGACTTAGTGTTGTTTTCATAAGTTACAGGCAAAGAGTGAATTTTTTGAAGCAACACGGTTTTTTAGCTTTTCCTATCACCAAAAGTTTTATTTTGCATGAACCAGTTTCGTTTGTCGCAACCAATACTGTAATTCTTGTTTTGGACCACTTTCCGCCCTTGCATTCCTTGCCTTTGAATTCAAGTGTTTTGTCAGGAGTTAAATTGGAAAACAATCCGGTCTCATCAGCAATGAAGATTTCCTCTGATGTGTATCCTTCGCACAGCGCAGGCCATTTATGATAGAGCCACTCTTCACTCACTCTTTCAGGAACGTCAGTCGCTTCACTGCAAACTTTTTCTGCCACAATATTTTAACGAGCACGAATACGTTGTACCCAAGACGACGAAAACTCAAAAGTTTCCTTACCCATAATACGAGCAAGATCGTTGCTTTTTGTTGCAGAATTGGACCTCTTATTGGGATGTTGTTTGTCCTCTGCTGTTTAAACTATGTTAATGAAGCATCTTCCATAACTCGATCGTTTGAGTGTTAAACAGTTGATGTCGAAAAGAATTTTATCTCTATTCTTCAAAATCGTACATATTGGAGAATGTGAAGGTCCACATTACTTTGCAATTTCACGACCATTTTCTAATCTCCATATGATATGACATTTTTCTTCAATAGTAAACACTTTTCTCTTTTTTTTCCGACATGATACCGCATAAATACACAGTATTATCAAAGGCAAAACCTTTAAATCAAGCTGTCACACCGTCAGTTAGCGCACTAAACAATAAATTTGCAAGGTCAAACGGCTGGAAGAGGTTCGAATGAGGTGGGAGAAACAGCGTAGGTAATAATACGCCTGAATATAACTTCAATGCTTAGTAATAAGATCTTAAATCGTTTATATTATTCTGTTTTGGTGTTGGAATGCCGTTGGTCGTTATAGTCGATGAATATCAATAAAGTTTCGTCGTTATAAGCATTATGTCGCTATATCCGATGTTGTCTTAGGCGGTGTGTTTACTGAATAGTTTACTAAAGATTCGGCCAGGACCTTACAATCTCGACATAATAACCGATCGGTCGTTGTAAACGATGTCGTTATAATCGGTTTCGACTATACCAACAGTTACTTAATGAATTTTCAGACACCCCCAAATCGCATAATGTCTGCATAACATAAAAAATAACAAAATTATTTCCTCCATTTACATTCATCATTTTTTCCTGAAAATTTGAGAGCTGTCAATAAACAGTAGAATGAAAGATTTCACCAAGACAAGGATGATGGGATCCAGCTATAATTGATGATTACTGCTGGCTTTTGAAAAGAGAAAATACGTAGGTTGCCTTTTGAATTTTGCTTCGGACAAAAAAAACAACTTAGCGAAAAATATAGCTTCATTGTTTTTCAAAGTATTCTGCATGGAGATCAATACACTTTTTCATGCTTTAAACCAATTTTCGAAACACTTCTGCCACCCCGAATGAGATACCTCCAAAACATGGTTTAGGAAGGCTTCAACTGCTTCTTTTGCCGTCGAAAATCGTTGTGTACGCAGTTTTTCTCTCGATGTGCGCAAAGAAAAAATAAAACGTTAGATGCCAAATCAGAACTTTGAGATGCATGGCCCATTAATTCAATGTTTTGGGTGTTCAAATACTCCGTCGTATGCGCGGATCTGTGTGAGTTTGCATTGTCATGATGCAGAATAATTCTAGTTCTTCTATTTGATCTCCTCAACTCATTCAACATGTGCGGCAAACAAATGGTTGTATACCATTCAGAATATTGACCATTCCACGTTGTTGTAATGCTATGAGGCGACATGTTCGGTTATCCTGAAAAAACAGTCAACCATTTGCTTCGAAAAGCTTTGTGCAGGAACAACTTTTGTTGGGTTTAGCTCGTCTGAGAGACCCATACTGTCGATTGTTGTTTAGTTTCTGACTCGTACGCACATAACCATGATTCATCGACTGTATACATTTGCAATAAAATGGAAAATCGAATTTCGCAGAATCAAGCAGTCCAAAATTACTAACGTGAAATAATTTTCCGGAAATTCGATCAGCTCGTTATGGTAGACTTGCAAGGCGAAAGTAGGTTGTGTCACTACACTCTTTCTTAGCCGGATTATTGCTTGGCTTCGGTTGGAATGTAAAAGGCTCTGTGAATAGGTCATTTGTGACTTAGTTTCGGATGCTTGCTTGATAGTCTGGTCTCCAGATTGAGAATAATTTCACAGATCTTGGGACAGAATTATCTGGAGATAAACTCGTTCCCTAGTCGCAACTCCTGGAGGAACTGTCTCAGGAGCCTAATGACGACAATAAAAACTAACAACGGGCCTCTAGCGAATGCACGGAGTCCCCCAAATATCCGATGAGCAAAGTCAATTCGTTATTGAGTTTTGTAACATAATGTGATTAGAACACACCAAACGTGAATGTGAGAGGAGTACACCAGCACTTACATGATACGCAAACTCATGACTTAGATCTAACGGAAACTCACATTATGCCACCAACCTCTTCTCCAATGTCTTTGAATTGCACTAGAGGCTTCGGATTGCGGAATGCTTTGTGTTTTTGCCAGATCGGACCAAAGAGAGGATACGTTGGATGACTACGCTTTCCACCAGACTGTTTATATAACAAGAACATGTTTCTATGTTGTCCATATCGATCTCCTAACGACAACAAATCTCCTAACGATAACAAATAGCCTAGGCGACAAGGTAGATATAATTCAAAAGCAGCATTCATCAGCTGAGGTGATCATAATGGGAAACTTCAGGGTCCACAACTGGCTTAGACACCCGAATAGGTTCGACGAAGCAGGTTAGTAAGTGAAAACCTTTGTATCAGCCGTAACATGTCGATGACCTGACTGAAATTCCTGACAATACAATAGATTTTACCAATACGCTCGATATCATTCTTGTGGTCTTACAGGTCTCAGCATCCTTAGGCAACTCCGATCACAACGTTCTTTCTCCAATGAGTTTCTTCGTACAGCTACGTAATAGAGGTCGAACGCCTTTCAGGAAGATATGGCATTACAACCGAGCTAGCTGGGAAAATGTAGCGTCAGTTTCTCTCGTCTTTTTTCCCATAATTGTCTGTTTTTCAGATCCTGACATTACTCTCTGCATTGAGTCCATCACTGAAGTGATTCTTGCAGGCATGGACTTCTACATTCCACACTCCACGAAAAATGAAATCGCACAAAAACCTTCGTTCGCTAAAAACACAGCAAAAAACAGAGGTTATAAGAACTGGAGGAAGAATCTAACATTCAAATTGTTTTGAAGCAATGTGCCCCAGAGTAAGTACCTTCTTTATTCGTCTGTTTCAGATTTCGTATGAAACCCAAATGTTTCCGGAATGTGGGAAAGTTACGAGAGAAAAACCGGTTCTGAGAGAAGGGAAGGAATCTCATCTCTACAATTTCCCTCCAATCACATTGTTGCCTTTCATGTAAAGAGATAAAGAAAGAGTGATAAATGTTGGGCTCATAATGTATCTCGAGTTGGAGTGTATCATTAGTGATCATTCAGATCTCCGAGGAGCACGGTCTTGAACGATGTGATGGAAATGAAGATGAAGAAGTAGGTAATCAAGGTTGTCACATGAAATGTTAGGAGTTTGTATGAAATGACAAAAGTGGAAGGAGCTATTAAAGAGAGAGAGAAATGATATGGAAGGGACGCGGATCACTAAATATGCCCAAGCACCAGATTTACTACGCTGGAAACAATGAGCCTGCACACCAGAGAGAAGTAGGATTCATTGTCAACAAGGCTGTCAACGCGACTGTTCCGAACTTCATACCTCACTCGGACAGGTTATGCATGCTTCAACTAAATGGTACATTCAAAATGAATCTTATACAAGTGTATGCACCCACAGCGGACAGTAATGATGAAATAGAACGCTTTTATGAAGATCTGAAAAGCCTGATACAAATAACATAGAAGGAACAAGTCAATATTGTAATGCGCGACTTCAACGCCAAAGTTGGTGCCGAGGGAACCCCAGCAGTGACAGGGAAGTTTGGACTTGGAGAGCGTAATTTTATTCGTGAAGGACTGACTGAATTTTGTCAAGAAGAAGAAATGGCTCTAACCAACACCGTTTCTCCACAACCTGTTAAAAGACTCTACACATGGAGATCACCCAGAGATCAACAAGAGCACATTGTTCGAAACCAAATTGACTTTATTGCGATCAACAAGAGGTTCAGAAATGCAGTGATATCGCAAAAGGCTTAACCTGGTGTAGATATTGGAACCGACTACAGCATTGTCATTGCAGATGTTTATGTGAGGCTGATAGCAATGAAAACGGACATGAGGAAGGCTGCAATTGACATACGACGAGTGTGCGAGTAAGACACGAAGAACAGACTTGCAGAAGAAATTGCCTGCAAATTCAATGATGCACTAAAAAATTCTGAAGATGTCGATGTGAGGAGGTGTGGATGAAAGTGAAACGAATAATCAATGAGTTGAATGAACAACACTTAAAATCAACAAGAAGGCCGCACAAAGAGTGGATGACAAACGAAATTTTAACACTTATGGAGGAAAGAAGAAAATGGCTGAATGTTGACCTAACGAAATACCGAGATGAGCACAAATATATTCAAAGAAAAGTTAGAGAAGCTTAGCAACGTAGAGGAGAGGAATAATGTCGAGAATGAGAACATCTGCAAGAACGACATGATTCATTTAATCTCACAAAAAGATTCGAGAGTCGCTAAGGAAAAGCCGAGGAAGAGAAATGAGTGTTCTTCAAGATCAACTTGGCAAAACTGTCAACGAGATCGAAGACAAAAAGCGAATATGGGAGGAATACGTTCAGCCGCTCTTCCATGATGTGAGAGAAGAATGACATGGCTTGCAAGAAGCAAGTACGGCACCAAACATCCTGGAAGATGAAGTTCGATATGCAATTAAACAACTTGACAATGGAAAGGCCACTGGCTCAGGCGGCGTACATGAAGAGGTCCTGATGCTGGTTGATGATGGAGCAGTTAAATTTCTCACCACACTGTTCAACAAAGTGTACAGAGACGGCAAATTGGCAGTGGTTTGGTTGAAATCTCATTTCATCACTCTGCCAAAGAAACCCAATGCCAGGAAATGTGAACACTATCGCACTATTAGTCTCATGAGACCCGTCCCCAAAGTATGTCTCAAGATTATATTCAAGAGAATATACAGACAATGTGATGAAGACATCTCTAGCGGACAATTTGCCTTCAGGAACGTATTTGGGACAAGAAATACGCTGTTTGGCTTGCAGGTGCTCGCGCAGAGAAGCTTTGATATGAACGTCGAAGTATATGCCTGTCTGACAAGGTAACACACACTACACTCATCGGGATACTGAAGGATGTTGGTGTGGACGACAAAAATGTTTATACTATTGTAAGTGATCATAATCAAATGTCATCAGTTCTCCTGGACTCTGATGAGACAAGAGACATCCCAATTGTGAGAGGAGTGTGGCAGGGATGCGTGTTTTTGCCTACTTTTCTCAACCCCTATTCAAAAAGAATAATGGCTAAAGTTTTGGAGGGTACGACTGAAGGAATTTCAGTGAATGGAATACTTGTCAACAACATCAGGTACGCAGATGACACAGTTTTCATTAGCTCGTCGACAGAAGGCCTACAAAAGCTACTAGGCTGAGTACATGGTGCCAGCGAAAAGTATGGTATTCAAATAAATGTAAAAAAGATGAAGTTTATGGTAATTAATAAGAGAGACGAAGTACCAGCTACGCGAAAGCTGGTTGGGCAACAAATTGAGCAGTACACGCAGTTTGAATATCTTGGCTGCATAGTAACCAGCAAATGGAAGATGAAACCCGAAGTACAAAGAAGAATCGAACAGCCAAGAGCCTGTGAAGATGGAGAGGCTGCTCACGAACAGAGAGCTCATTTCGACTTGCGTCTGCGGATGGTTCGCTGTTGCGTCTTTCCCATTGTGCTGTATTGGGTAGAAGGCTGGACTATAACTCAATGTCTTGAGAATAAAATAGTTGCATTTGAGATGTAGGTGTACTTGGCGAATGCTCCGCATTTCATGCGAGACCATGTGACCAACACCGAAGTTCTCCGAAAAGTAAACAGCGACGCTCAACTACTCAGCACTCTGAAGAGAAGGAAACTCCAATACTTCGGCTACATTATGAGAAATGAAAAATACAAACTGCTTCATCTCATCGTTCAAGTCAAGATGCAAGGATGACGAGCGTCCGGCAGAAGAAGAACATTTAGTCTCATGAACCTACGATTGTGGTTCAACAAGAGTATGAAGTCCCTGTTCAGAGCTGCAGCCTCCAAAGTGAAGATTGCCCCGATGATCGCCGATCTTCGTTAGAAGAAGCACCTTAAGAAGAAGAATTAGTGATCGACAATACGGTTTCTACATACAACGATCACTTGGTACCATTCTTACATATGTAACGAATTTGTGGACATCAACAGTAAGCTTGGAGAATCAAGAGTCATTGCTCGTGATATCTCAAAGGCCTTGGAAAATTGCGATATTGCATTAGTACCATTCTCTTCAGTAGATCAGTTCAGGATGGTATAACGAGTGAATCTTTTCAGGTAAGAAAGTACAAGTACCCTTGTTTTTAGCTCGTCTACGTGAGCGTTAGCCTGGGCGTCTTATAACTGCTAGACATACCAACTGACAACGATACAAACAGAGAATGTCACGGAATTCAGACTTGAAGCAAATATTGGAGTGGGTCCGATTGGATTCCGTCAATTTCAATGCGAACAAGACGTAATCAACAACGTTCTCCAGAAAAGTCATTGCTTGAGAGCCTCCTCTAATCATGCAAGGACATAGAGTACCCTCAAAAACAAACATGTATATTTTCGACATCACAGTGAACATCCGAGTTTTCTGGCATAACCATGTGTTAGCCATTACTAAAACTGCTTCTGCTAAATTCAATTTCATTTTCAGGGTTAAGGAGTACTTCTCACCATCACACCTGAAGCACAGGTGCAACCTGGTCCGGAATTCTGTTCTCATGAATGGGGTTCCACACTCAAACATTCTATTCTATTGGATAGTGTTCAGAAATGGGCGCCCCATTTGCCCACCGGAACATCTCGCTCAAAGCTAGCAGGTTACTGATCTTTCTTTTCTTTACAGATACTTTCATGGTAAATGCTCTGAACAACTGAAAGCCTTAGTCCCGCAAAAGAATCCAGTTTCAAAGAAGATTTTGGCTTGCGGAAGGCTCTCATCAATAGGCGGTTCAACTAGCTACGCCACGTACCTCTCCTATAGGAAATTTATTGTTTACAGGGTTTGTGTGCTCTGGAACTTGCTTTCATCGAACATCTTTCCGATATCACACATTAAATTACCTTGGGCGGCCACGGCTATGGGATGACAGGTTCACATCGACTCCTCCCAAGAGTTGAGAGTAAAAAAACATGAGCTGTACCAGGTTCCATTTGTTTTCCCGATTGTGAATTGAGGGTAACATTGTTTTGGATACTTTTGATAACTCCTATGAGATCCAGTATATTGTAACATTTCAAGGCACTATCTCTGTAGTGCTCACTTTCATTTAATTTCGTTTTTTTCAATTTTGAGAATTCATTTCTGAAGGCACCATAATGTTGCAACACCGTCTCAGGCTATCTGATTATTTCGAATATTCATTTAGTGGAGTTATTATTTGGTTAAATTATTTTTAAATTCAATATTACTCCAAGGATTTATTTGGGAATGTTATTGGTCATCAGAACTGTGAATGCTGCAATGTTGCCTATGGAAATATGCGTCCTTTTAATACTGATTCTTACCTTAAGTCATGTGACTTAGACATTTAAGTTCCAGACGAAGATTACTTTGTGAACTCTTGTATCATCTTTTGCAGTGATATAATATGAGAGAGGCACTGAAAAAATCACAATTTTATAAAATTTCATTCTAGATGACCATCTTCTTTGTCTTCTGTTAAGAATTTTGGAAATTATACATTGGGCCGTTACCTTTCAATTCGACACAATATGCTTCGTCTGATACAGATAGACTCTAAATTGAATTGTATTATACAGTGATTATAATTGTGCTTATGACCGAATCATACCAACAAAGTAAATACTTGGCAGATACAATACGTTTGACCGTGCATTCGGTTTATATAATTGGGACAGATCCTATTTACATCAACAAAGTGCTTGGCCGAACGCACTGTCTCGGCCCAGTACTTGGTTGGTGTAATTCCTCCATTAGTCTGGTATCAATATGCCCTGAAGTGAATGATAACAGTAACAAACTATTCGAGTATTATGTATCAAGCTGCATTTCTGTCACGAATATTCGCGTAATGCAAATTGGTTCAAGCAATCCAATCCTCATCTCTTGAAATCCAATGCTAATTTTATTTCAAGTAGATGGAACGAAAAACATTTTCCGAAAACTTCGCGACTAGTCAATATTCGTGTTAAAAAAGATGCCAGTCTGAAAAATTCATGAAGAACTCAAAATAGAAGCATTCTAATTTAAGAAGATGTCAACGACTTTTGTAGGAGGATTCATGAAAATAGCGTAGGAATTGGGGACAAAGGGTAAGCATATGTACAGAAGTAGATCTTGAATTAATAATGGGAAACGAAGCAAGCTGGAAAAATATAACGAATTGTTCGCAAACAAGCTACCATCACGAATAATGAAACGGAATGAATTTTGTATTCGCTTGGAGTACCAGAAAGTATTCAGTGAAGGGTTATTTGAATGAGGAAAGCGTAATCGAGTGAAACAGTGTCTGTCAAATCATTTATGTTTCGTGTTGAAGAATATTTCATACAGTTTGAAAAATGTGTAATAAAAATTTTTTTGAAATTGATTGTTGTTAGTTATCTTCGACTTATGATAACCCAAAGGAGATTGACCTGGCTTCCGAAGATTACTTGTCAACCTTAAATAGGTTAACATGTCTATTTATCTTCCTGCATCCTGTACTACATACTTTTCTGTTTTTTCCATATCTCAGGAGAAAATTTTGTCACCTATCAAACTCCTGAAAAAAAATTTGGCAGTTACTGAATTGATTTCTACAGAATTATTGGAATTCATATCAGAGGCTGTCTGCCACCCTCACATATATTCAATCTGTCAGTTACTTCTAGCAAATGGTAGCAGGAGGGAGGGCAAAATGAAGCAAGGGGCACATAGATACACAAGCATTATTCAATAATCGATTGAATATATTCGAGTAGTGACATCTCTAAAACGCTCGTAGAGATGTTTGAACATATCATATGTATTTGCGCCGACAACCAGTCACCATTAGCGCTCTACAATATTCAAACTAAATCAGTTATTTTTTCAGTATAACTCGTATTTCTAATTTGTATGGATCACCGTATACTATTGCTCAAATATTTACTGCACACAAAAGAAATTTTTTCCGAATATTTGTTGACTTACAGCGAAATGCATTATGGGTTATTCTTGCAGCAACTTTTAACATTATCTTATGAGTATGTAGAATTTTTGGGATGCAAATATGCAGAATCATAAGAAGAAAAGAAATGCGCCGTGAAATATTGGACAGCAGGGTTTATCCCAGCCTAAAAAAGCACCGCATGTAACAAAGGCTGAAATTTTTGATAATTTTGAATGTTACGCTTGAAATTTACTCCTAATCGTTCAATATACAGGGTGTTACCTAATAGTATGTCACAACTTGAAGAGGTAAATTTACGTGCAATTTTGAGAAAACAAGTTCATATAAACACCGGTTCGCAAAGGATTCGTTACGGAGGTGTTGAAATTTCTGGAAAAAATTGTTTTTTTTTAAACTCCTGAAATTTCTGAGATATTCAGCCCATATTTGAAATGCTAACTATTTTTTACAGTCTCCATCGTTACACGTCCTAGATTGTATCTGAAATTCACAAGGCCATGTCCCCTTTAGCCCTTTCAAACTACTTTGCAGTACGCCACTGATCAGCGCACAATCAATTTCCGCCATCTCCGTTGAATTCAGAAACTTTTTTGACACTTGAAATCTTTTCTGTTCTTCTACCGTTTTCGAGTGCAAAATTATTGAATTTGAATTAGTTGAATTTTATATTATTCGCTAAATAAAAGAAAAATTAAAGAAATACTCGATAAGTATGCCCAAAATTAGTTTTTAGTCTTCTGAGACTCAACTTGTACTTATTCAATATCAAACTAAAAAAAAGAACAATAAAAAACTGAATGAATTGCTGGAAGTGTCCTCCACCTGCAAGAATACAAGCCTATGTCCCTCTTCGCATATTATCACGCACTCTTTGAAATATTCTTGGGATATTTCTTATCGTGTCACAAGAGGTTATTATTCGTTTTCTCAAATCTTCTACAGTGTTTACTGGAGTGGTATAAACTAATCTTTTGAGATATCCCCATAAGAAAAAGTCTAAACTATTTAAGTCTGGGGACATAGGAGGCCATGGTTCTGGCCCACCCTAACCTATCCATCGGTTGTTGAATGTATTATCCAAGAATGACCTAGCTTTTCCACTGAAATGTGCTGGTGCCCCGTCATGCATGAACCACATTATGTTGCTCACCAAAAGTGGTACATCATCGAGCAATTAATGTAACTTCTCTCCAAGAAATTGCCGATAAGCGGGACCGTCTGGTTTGTTAGGCACAAAAAATGGCCCAATCAAATAATTTCCAATTATTCCGACCCAGACATTTAGTGAGAATTGTTCTTCATGATGAGATTCTTCAATCAAATGGGGTTTTTCCTCAGCCCAATAATGATTATTGTGAAGATTTGTGAAAGTAGTTCTCGAAAAGTTAGCTTCGTTTGTGAACATTATTTCACTATAAAAATAAGCATTTTGTCTTATTTTGTCTACAAACCATCGGCAGAAATTCAGTTTTGAAGGAAAATCTCGAAGGAAGAAGAAACAATAGAAAGTCATGGAGAATCCTCCAAACTAGAACATGTGAAATATTTAACTGATTTTCAAGTTTTCTTGTACTCACATGAGGATTCAAATCTATACAAATCAAAACTGCTTCCTCTATATCTGGAGTTCTCATAGTTTGAGTTGCACATTTCAAATGATTATTTGCAAGAGTACCAGTTTTCCTAAAACTTCTGTGGATATTTGAAAATGTTCAGCTGTTTGGTGTTACTCGATTTGGAAAGCGCCCCTGATATAATCGCAAAGCTTCTGTAGAGTTTCCGTCAGCCAGACCGTACATGTAATTCGGCGTTAGTAAAATTAGCCATTTTTTCTTACAGCAATAACTTCAAAAGTCTTGAAACCAATCGTTGATTCAATGAACAATTCGAGCATATACAGGTTCAATTTTAGCAACTGTCAAAATAAATGAATAAATGAAGAAAATCGAAGGCTACTAGTAATTTTTTTGATTAGAAAAGCTTTCAATTCAGCAAATGCATACAATCGTTTGATAATTTTTTGATCGAGAACGGTCGGAGGTACTAAAAAAGTCAAAAAAGTTCTCAAATTGAACGAAAATGACGAAAATTGAATATACGCTGATCAGTGGCGTACTGCAAAAAAGTTTGAAGGGCAAACACCTTGTAAATTCTAGTTGAAATTTAGGACGTGTAATGATGGAGGCTGTTAGAAATAGCTTGTATTTCAAATTTGGGCTGAATATCTGAAAAACTGCAGGAGTTTTGTAGCTCCGTATCGAAGCTTTTGCGAACCTATGTTCAAATGAACTTTCTTTCTTAAATTTGCACGTAGATTTACCCCCTCAAGTTGTGACACTATTATGTAACACCCTGTATTTGAATTACATAGGCATAAATACATTCCAACCAATGTTTAAACTTTTGGCTAAAAAGAAAAATGTGGAGAACTAGCAATATTTTGTGGAGTAATTACAGCAACAGGTGCCACTCTTTCTCCTGTTTATATTCTTTCTCGAATTTCGAGACCCGTTTTCAAATGGCCAAGGCAGCATTGGTTTGACAAACAGGAACGGCTGAATAACAGCTGAATTGTATATGCAATGGAATGTCTATCCTTCTTCGCCACCACACATGTCACACGATTTACAACCACTGGATATCGGAGCTTTTGGTCCATTCAAATGAAAACTAAAAATAGCAGTTGATGATTAGCACATTTAACAGTGATGAACCTGCCGTTAGAAGTCCATTGCACCCAAAAATATCACAAGCGGATTTTAAAAGCCATGTATATAGCCATTTTACCGATTTGCATTCGAGTATGATGATTTTGCAACTATAGACATTTTCCGTGAGAGTTTCCAAGAGGAAAACAAAGAAAATGATAGAGAAATATTGAGACAGGAAGTATATTTTGTGGAACGGGAAGGGAACCATAGTGGGGACATTTTTTATGAAAGTTGCGACGGAAGGTTCAGATAACCGATCAGATTTTGACACACCTGCGAATATTGTTCGACCTCTCAACGTTTCATCGCTTCCAAAGTTTGGACCAAGCATTCAGAACAATAATAACCTAATGTCTACAGAAACTGTACGACTATATTCAAAAAGGCTTTTAATGAAAAGACATCAGAGGAAGGAAGAGAAAAAGGAAAATCCAGAATATATATTGACACACCAAAGAAAATTGGTTACAAATATTACATGAAGATAAATGAAGAAAACAAAAAATTAAATCAATGAGGCAAAAAACAAAGAAGCTGAAAACAGCAGAAAAATTATTGGGACTTGCAGAAAGTAAAAAATCTCAAAGGAAACGAGTCTGTCGTCGTTCGGAACCAATGTCTGATGCGGATTCCAGTGAGGAGTTATTGAAACTATGTGATGATGACGACTTTGAAGAGTCAGACGAAGGATCTAGAGAAGAGTTTGACATTATGTATAATGAAAATGTAATTATTGAGGATTTCCTACCTATTAAATTTGACAAGAATACATTTGTAATTCCTTATGTAGCTAAAGTCATTTCCAATTACATTTTGACTTAATACCAAGTGTTATATCTCAGAAAAATCCAAGGTTTTTATTTTTGTTTTTCTTGATGTAGAATAACAAGAAAGTGTTCATATAAGTATTATACAAGTATTATACAAATAGAAATAGATGCGTTCTTGATGATATTACTCAAGTTTACTATATTGTTAAGCTATTATTGTTTTCATTTTGATTGTTTTTGTTTTGCTCTCTGTTGTTCTACAAACATTAGGACCAACTATAGAATATTTACCTCCAAAGTGGTTTTTACTACCAACTTTTAGTTATTTTTGTCATCTTACTTTTTCGCCAACTTTTCGCTTCCTGAAATTGAGATCATGATTTGCAATATGTACTTCGTTGAGATTTAATTATTTCTGGAACCACAATTGCAAAATAGAACATTCAACTAAGTAATAAATATGCGAGAAACCTAGATATGTTAGCAGTTTAGCTGTACTTTTTTGCCTGAAACTTTTTTGAGTTATATTGTAACTGAGATTGTGAAATACAGTTCCACCTGTCATTTCTTTATTGTGTGTATAGAACAAGTTTTTCCTCGTCCTTAATACCGCAGTGTCAATACCGTAATATCAATGAATAAAACAAAATATTGAAACATGTTAAATTCGTTTTGTATAGAAACTACAGTTCAATTCAATTGTCAGCTGTTGCATAACAAATAAAGAACGAGGAAAATTACAAGCAAAATTATTTTGTTTAAAATAAAAGCGGTAGCAAAGCAATTTTTGAATTTTGTGAGTGACAGAATCGAATAGATATAAGTTTACGTTCTCACCCTCATACGCTTAATTACTTTCCGTTCCGATTTGGCATTTGGATGGAACCGCACCCTTACAGTAGTGAAAACACAATTAAAGTTCGAAAAATGTTTTCTTTTTTTGCTCAAAAAAATCTTTAGTTGGATATTCTATTAATGAAGAATTTTATTCAAGGAACAATATTCAACCTTCCGTAGAATGTTAAATATCCTTCCTTGATTCCGCGGATTATGTTGATTAGATTTGGAGTATAGCGGGTTGACAACAAGCATGAATCAGGAGCGTAGTTGTTCGACATACTGTATTCTAGCAGACACTGTGTGTAGCGTTGCGGTGAACCAGTGTGACTGTTTGAAGTTTTCTGTTTATTTACTCTTCGTTTTCATGGTTGGCCCGTGGCGCAGTGGTATGGGTAGCTTCTGTGTCGGTCCGTTAGAGGGCGCTATAATATAAGCATATTTCGTTGCGCTCCAACGGATTGAGATGAAGTAGGGGCGGTATGGACTGGTTGTCTTGAATAGGTGGGTAATGCTGACGAGGCCCAATAAGACCGATACTGCAGTCCATTGCATTGTGGAAAATTGAATGGTTTCTCCTGTTTTAGGAGGTAGCGCACCATCAGGAAAAATCTGAAAAAATTCATAGAAGTACTCTCCAACAACAGATACCAAAGGCCGTAGGA
The DNA here is from genome assembly GCA_013387265.2 of Cryptolaemus montrouzieri. Classification (NCBI taxonomy): domain Eukaryota; kingdom Metazoa; phylum Arthropoda; class Insecta; order Coleoptera; family Coccinellidae; genus Cryptolaemus; species Cryptolaemus montrouzieri. The sequence continues at coordinate 68,644,642 of JABFTP020000103.1, forward strand.
ACTAGACCTGCGCGGACAAGCATTGTAATAGATAAGAATTTCAAATGCTTATAATCATTTGCTGAATGGCACTCAAACAGTTACCGCTCGACAGTCATTGTGAATTATGTATTGAATGTGTTCACATTTTGAACACTCAATTTTGGAATATATGTTTTCGATTGCTTGAAACTCTGTTTATGATTTCTGTTAATTGAATATCAATTAAGTCAGGAACATTACATTACATTACATTCGTGGGGGTCGATTGGCTTTTCAAGCCTTTCCGAACTGCGCCCAAATTGGTCTTTTGTTCGTAACCCTTCTTATTCATTACCCTGTAGGTCTAAATCCCTTACAAAATCAAGAATCTCCCTGGAGCTTTCGCTTTTACTTCATGCAGCTTTAGTTTGCCTCTACCAAAGTGTATTATATGTCTTTGACGGACAGTTGCGATGCAACTGCAAAGAATATATTCGGCAGTTTCATCACCCTCTTTACACATTCTGCATGTTGCCGTTTCCGATTTGCCCATTTTATTGAGATGGTATCTCAGTGGGCAGTGTCCAGTAAGGAGGCCTGTTATGATCCTCAGCTCGTCCTTAGAGAGATCGAGAAGCTGTTTTGCCTTTTTCGGCAAATAGTCAATGAACTTTTTCGCTTGCCTTTGGCCTGGAGTGTTCCTCCAGTATTCTTTTTTGCTATATTCTTCCCATCGTTCCAGTTCCTGTCGTCTGTGCGGCTTACTTAGACCGCAGAACGGTTGAGGTCCGATGGGTGGGATTTCAGCAGCTGATTTGGCCAGTTTGTCAGCGGCTTCATTTCCTTGTAATTCTTCGTGACCAGACACCCACCACAGGAAAAGTTTGTTACCCTCAGCAAGTTGCTTCAAGGATTGACGGCATTCCCAGACAGAGATGCTCCGATAACTGTAAGAGTTTAGAGCTTTCATCGTTGCTGCAATTGTTTCTGCTTGAATGTTTGTGGGAGTAGAGCTCATAGGCACTGATGACGAGTACTTGGGTCCATATAAGCCTGCTATTGTTTCATCAATCGTTTTTGATCCGTCCATGTACCAAATTGAGAATTTTTGGTCTAATGGATTTATTTTTCCCTTGACAATAGTGCGGTCTTCTATGGCCACTTCGAAGGGTGTGTGAAAATCAAACTTAAGCGGCATTATATCCGATCGTTGTGATTTCTGGCGCTATGTAACCCAAAATCCCCAGGTGTCCCTTCAGATCACCAGGTTATAGTTTTTTTTTTGTTTCTTGGAGCCGTAATGTCGCCATCAACGCCTCCTTCTTCAATTTTATATGAAGGGGAGGGAGATTTAGGATTACCTCCAGGGCAGTAGTCGGGGTGCTTCTCATAGCACCTGGTTTGCCCAAGCACGCTATCCGCTGCAGTTTTTGCAGCTTGTTTTGCGTAGTTATTTCTGATGTTTTCGTCCATAATACTAACGATGCATAAGTGACAATGGGTCTTATAGCCACTGTGTATAACCAGTAGGTTATTTTTGGCTGTAGCCCCCAGGTCTTCCCGAAGAGTCTACGGATGCCCACAGGCACGATGTAGCCTTGGAAAGAGTTTTGTCAATGTGTAAATTCCAGTTGAGTCTCTGATCTAGGGTTAACCCTAGATACTTGGCCTGTTCCGAAAGTTTCAGAGTATATCCATTCAGAAATTGGGGGCTTTAAGTTCAACTTTCTACGTCTTGTGAATGGAATTAGAATGGCATTTTCCGGATGGATGCTGAGCCCCTCTTCAGCAAACATTCATTTACGACGTTAAGGGCTTTTCGCATCAGGTTCAATAAGATTCCATCATGCTTTCCCTTAATGATGATAACTAGATCATCAGCGTAGCCTTGTGCGTTGAAACCAGCGTTGTTCAGTCTTTCTAAGAGGCCATAAATAACTACTGACCATAGACACCTCCTGGAGTGCATTCTTTCACTGCTGACACCAATATTTCAGTGTCTTCAAAAGTGGCCGTTATGATTCGGCCCTTGAGCATTTATCTGATCCATTTGATGGTGGGTGTTTTGACACCCTTGTTGTTTGCATCATTGCTAATGGATGTATAGGAGGTATCATGGAAGGCTCATTCAATGTCTCCAAATAGAACTAAGGCTATTTCTTTAGCCTCTAGTGCTCCTTCCACTTCTTCAACCATGTCAGGTAAATATAAGACTTTAAAAATAATTTCGTGAAATGAATTGTCGCTCTTCAATGAAAAACGCCACAATAATGAAATACAGATGACTCTGAACAGATTCAGAAATCATATAACACGATTTGAGGGATTCAATGCCGCACTATAAAAAGGTTGAGAGGGGGAAGAAAAAGAGGAATAACCAAAGAAAAAATTTCAAATACTTATATAACGCAGATTTCAATCATGTAATCGACACAGCTAACACAATAGAGAGCTGTAGTTCCCTTGCTCCCCCATCCACTGGGGATAGACCCAGTATTGTACAAACATGTTCTGTTAATTAACGAATAAACCTGTGAAATTTGAATAAGGTAATATTGGTTCTAGGAGTAATTAACTTAGAAATAGCTTGGTTAAATATGGGAATCTAGTGGAGATTTGTGGAAAATTGCGATCAAATATATAACTTCTCAGCTAGTCTTGAGAGTGCTATATTTAATCCTTGTACCCTTGCAGACGTCGGAGATTATCTTCATAATAAATTATTATTAAGGATTGAAAATCCAATATCATACACTTTCGTAGACTTGTCTGAATGGTGTGAAGGACTTCCTTTTTCAAGCATCTTGGGTTGAGATTTGTCCTATCTGAAATTAACCATCTTTGATTTATGAAACCAAAATTTTGGAGTTATATTTTTATCTTCTTTGCCGAAAAAATGGACTTGGATTTGAGTAAGATTATAACTTCTTTCTTAGTTTAACGAAGTTGTTTTTGAGGGCAACGTACTTTTTGATGCTATTTTATATACGGATCCTCAAATGGGACTTGTCAACTCAATAAAATTAAACTGTCAAAAAACATGTGCCAATGATGAAAATATTGCAGCTACCTATTCGTAAGCGTCTGTACGTGCTGTTATTCCATATTTGGGGGTAGCACGTACACGAATACAAATTCTCATGAACATTATCGATGAATCCAAAGGATGCGGTGGTTTGGATTATATTCTACGTAATATGGTTGATGACGGTTTACACCTAAGGGGTTAGGTGTAGTCAGAATTTTCAAAAACTCGATCTATTAAAATTTTGTTAAAGTATAATATTATTATTATTATTCATTATCGTGCACTTATGCACTTTCTCAGCTGTTAGCTGGATATAATTTACCTTTCCTAGATTCAGCAATCAAAGGGAATAGGCTCGATTACAATATACTTGACATAAATTTCCTAACTATCCTACATGTATTAAGAATTACAGCTCTTTGCATTTCTATATAAGTATTCTTATGCAATTCTAATTTCTTAGGGCTATCATGCAGAGTTTTGGGTATTAACACAGTCGAGGATACGATGACAGGAACAATATCTATTTTATCGAGGTGACACATCTGCTTGGTCCCAATAGCAAGGTCTGTGTATTTGGAATTTTTCTCCTAGGACTTGTTCAGCACGTTGTAATTATTCGGTATGGCGACATCCACCAGAATTGCTGTTCTGGCTCTATTATCATACACCACAATGTCCGGCCTATTATTCGTCACCATTCTGTGAGTGATAACAGGCCTATCGTAGGATAATATGATAGAGTCATTTTCCCATACGGGCGCCGGTTGATACTTGTAATATGGCTGGAAGGTATTCAAAAGTCCGTACTTGTGTGCAAGTTTCTGATGGATAATGTTGCACACTTGATTATGCCTGTGAAGATAGTCCGTATTGGCCAGTTGTTCGCAGCCGGACGTAATATGCTGTATAGTCTCCGATCTTATATGGAATTTTCTGCACTCATATGTTTGTAATGTTCCGTCCTTCATAATGAATTTTTTGTAGTTGTTTGTAGCGATCACTTGGTCTTGAATGGCGATAAGGAATCAGTCTGTTTCCGCAAATAATTCTTCTTTCATCAAATCTCTGGTGGCAAGATTTAGAGGTGTATATCCCTTATCAGCCAACGATACCACTCTATGGAGGTCAGAAGTGAAAGCTTTTGCTGAGAAGAATTCTCTGAGATTTCTTATCTGTTCGGTGTGAAAATTGACAACATCTATTGATCCGCGTCTTCCTTCTTTCCGCTTCAAAGTTGTTCGTATCATAGACGATTTTGGATCATGATTGTTGTACTTTGTCAGCATCGTTCGGCTCTGCCTTCGAATATCATCCAGTTCTGTCTTAGTCAATCTGAATATATAGGGTGTCCTATTAAAAAAAAAACAACATAACTGTTTTATGTAACTTAAATATGGAACACACTGTTTGGTCTGCAATATTTTTAGTTAGTAGTTACTACAGCACTTTATTTCATAAGAATACATATTGGGAAAGCCTTAAATAATGCATTCAACAATGATAGCGATGTCAAGTTTTTTCTGATCTATTCAAAATTGCTGTTGTTGAGATATACTCCGCACTAATTGATCATGATTTGCTATTTTTTCATTTTAATTTACCAAATAATAATGCACTTCAGAGATATTCCCTTTAAAGTACTCACCGCGCAACAGATATAGCTCATCTCAAAATATTATTGGAAAAAGAAAAATAGGAGGACGTTTTGACTGATCAGAACAAGAAGCATGTAAAGTATTTGTATGCAGATTCAAAAAATTTATAGACCAAAGTAGAAAAATGAAGAAAATAAGAGTAAGAACGCAAGTTGAAACCTTGGATAACCCAAGAATTGATAGTATCTATACGACATCGCGACTACATAAAGAAACAATTAATGAAAAATTCTTCTCCTGATAAAATCTTAGATCCTAGAAATTCAAAAATTTTCTGAATAATCTGATAAACATTATAAAAAATAACTATTATAAAGGAAAATTCTTAATACCGGGCAAAATTATAAAAAGGTATAGCAGGCAATAAATCAAGCTTCTAACTACACTCCGACGAAAAAAAAACATAAAATTGGAAAACGATGAAGGTACGATTCTAACAGAAGATTAAGAAGTCGCAAACTGCTTCAACAGCTTCTTCACGAGTATTGGTCAGAAAAATGGCTCAAAGAGTTAAGCGCAAAGGAAACTTTCTGCCAAAAATGTGAATTCGTCAGTCGAAGTAGTATATTTCATTCAAAAGTTGAAATTGAGCTCATCTCCGGGTTCTGATTAGTTGTTGGCTAGCATAATAAAGAATTGTCGCATGTACTTTCTAAAACCTTTAGTCCACATGATCAATCTATGCTTCACACTCGGAACAACTATCATGCAATTCAAGGAATCAGTTACGGTTCCCGTGCACAAGCCAGGTAAACATCATGATCCTACAAATTACCGTCCGATAACGTTGATCAATAACTTTGCGAAAATTTACGAAAATTCTCTTGAATCGCTTTTATCAAATTTTCTAGGAGAACACGAAATTATTAGTGTCACACAGTTCGGCTTCCTAGAGGGCTTGAGCACAGAGGATGCCATCGCGGAACTTGCCAAATATGTGATTTCAAATGGCAATGTCGGTAAAAAATGTCTTGCTTTATTCCTAGATGTAGCCAAGGCATTTGATACTGTCTATTTCGAGATCTTATTGCACATAATGAACGCCATCGGTATTCGTCGTAATTCCTTGAGCGTCTTTTGTAGCTATCTGGAAAATCGTTCACAAAGAGTAAAAATTGGTAACCAACTGAGTGAACCTCTTCCCGTACTTATGGGTGTTCCTCAGGGGACCGTGTTTGGTCCCTTATCATCTCTTATTTACATAAACCCTTTGGCAGTTTGGATATCGATGCTAATATTATATCATACGCTCATGAAACGGTTGTTACAGTTGCAGATGAGTTTTGGTATAAAGTTTTCGAGAAAACGGAACTTGTTCTTCAAAAACTTTATTCTTTTTTAAATAGAAGCGTACTGACTCCTAACGCTGATAAACCAAAGTTCATCATTTCTGCAACAGTTGTGGGTCAACCAATTCAAAACTCGCTTAAAATTCACGATGAGGATTGCGAACTATAATACAACAGTCCCTGTCAGTCGGTTATCAGAGTGGAATTGAACAGATATCTGGGAGTGGAAGTCGATCAACACTCAAGAAGGGAAAATCACTCGAATAAGTTGGCGCTGAAGCTGAGAACTCTGGCAGGTAGACTTTATACGTTAAGAGATATCTTGAACAAAACAAATTTGATCATAACTTATAACGCACTTGTAGAGTCAATGTTGAGGTATTGCATTGTTGTATAGGGTCACTGCCATAAAAACGCTTTTAACTCTCTTGAGAAAGCTCAAAACTACGTCTTAAAAGTCATCTTCAAAAAACTGAGATAGTTTCCGACTGAAATGCTTTACAATGAAGCCAGTGTCTTGAGCGCGAGGAGGTTATATTATCTTCAGAGCATATTGTGTGCCTGAAAATATCTGCGCAACCCTCAAAGAGTTCCCCGTTATGGCACTAGACAAGTAAATCGAGTGCAGCTCCTTCTTTTCAAACTTTCTTTTGCACAAAGAAATATTTTGTACTATCCCGCCAAATTTCATAATATATTACCTCGTGAAATAACCCAACTAAAAAGTCCGTCGAGATTCAAAACTGAAACTACTCTTTCTTTCGTTCTTTTCATACGCCATAACAATTTATAATAATTTAACTTTTATTTGTAAGTCAATGAAAGTATCAAAAAGTTTCTTTCAAACTAAAAATTCACATTTAGTGTCATATGGATGATACCACACGAATAAAAATTTTAAAATAAAATAATTCATGCGCTCTCAAGTTTTATCACAGAAGTTATGGCAAAGTTTATATAGGTAAAACGTGTAGAAATTTCAATAAAAGATCATAAATATAGTTCAGGAAAACATAAAACACATTACCATATTGGTAATAAATTGTTAGAACCTAATCATCTGTTCAATATAAATGCTGATTTCGTGATATCCGAAACTAATAGGACAAGCGAAATGGGGTTAAATTCCTGTTATTCGCTAAAAAGTTGATTGGATTTCAAAAGTTTTGCACTGAAAAACTTCTTTATCTCTTATTGAATTCGAGCAGTAGGAGTCTTTACACGAAACTGCCTCAAACTCTCTTATATGCGTCATGTCATATGTTACTTATCTTTTTCCTAAAGAGAAACACTAATGAAAAAACCGTTGAAAAACTATTTTTGATTGAGGAGGACGTTACTTGATGAAAATCGATACACATATTTCCAATGAAATAAGACTATCGTTTTAGATTCTCACTATATTAACAAAACTATTGTTCCAATATAAATAATTTGAACAATTTGAAAATCTTATCTGTTTTCTCTAGGATAGCTCTTAGCTCAATAGAAGTTGTAGATGATAAAGCTTATGAAGAAGTAGTCTGTGCTAAATTATAAGACATTCTAGATTGACCAAAAACAATAGGAATTAGCAATTGTTTGATCCATACAAATAAAGTTTAAAGACCAAAATATTTAACCCTTGTAAAGCTGACAAAGGTAACACAATTACGATTTTAGAAACTGATATGTATATTGAAAAACAGAAAGACTATTTATTTCAGAAAAATTTATAGCATTTTATGTTGATCCTACTAACAAATTCCAAACCCAAGTCATATTTCCAAGTAAAAAGTGTTCGAATTTATTGCAAAAAGACGGTAAAAGGTACATTGTCCCATGAGACCTATTGTTCCATATGTAAGTGCTCCAGCTACTAAGTTATGTAAATATTTGAACAAATTCTTCCAAATTTGGTACAACACAATCCAACTTATTCAATACAAAACTCTATAGAATTAACCAATCACTTGAGATCTCTAAAAATTCCGATAACTGCTAAATCAGTATCCCATCCCTTGATATAATTAATCTATATCGGTCTACACCCTGCCGTGATGTAAAAGCCACAATTAATCAAAAACTTCAATCCAATAGTACATTAAGCCCCACTCATATAGAGGAAACGATGTCAGCTGTAAACCTACATCCCCAACAAAGTTATTTCAGGTTCAATAATAAAATATATCAACAATCAGATGGTTTACCTATGGTCCCTACATTGTCTCCGTTATTAAGTGAAATATTTATGACAAATTTAGAAAAAATTATTTTTAGTTCCTCCAACATCCTAATTAATAATGTATTTTTATGGAGAAGATATCTAGATGATATCTTCTGTATTTGGATTGGCGCAGACAGACAAATCAATAGTTTTTTACAGTTTTTAAATTCTTTTCATCAGTCGATTTAATTTACAATGGAAAATGAAAATAATGAAAAATCTTTGCACTTCTTGGACTTGTCGATTAGTAGGGCTCATGACTCACTCGCCCTGAAAATATACAGAAAACCAACCTATTCGGATACTCTGATTCATAACAGTAGTTTCCAATCCCAGAGTATCAAGTTGAGTGCTTTTCATTCATTTGTGCACAGAGTGCTTTCTATTCCTTAGTCAGCTGTCGATTTTGAGAATGAAAAGTTTTAAAATTAATCGCTATGAACAACGGCTATGAACCAAAATTAACTGATACCTTAATAAGACGAAAACGACATAAACTTTTAATGCAGAGCATTTATCCGTTTCATAGTGAAAAATCTAACAGAAAATTTTCAATTAACTATATACCTAATATTAGCAACAAAATATGTAAGAAAGTACACAGAAATAATATTAACACCATCAGCACTAATAGAAAGAATTTGGGTTCATTATTGGTTAATAAAAAAGATAAAACAAAATTATTGGATATTTAGATTTTCACTTTATTAACAAAACTATGACCGGTTTCACCACACTGTGGCTTCATCAGATAGATACAAACGAATGAACAGAGTTATTCCTTATATATTAGTCTTCATTCCTACTTTATGTTTCAAAAGGTACAAGTACAAATGGGTTGTTGAAAACCCCATCGGAGTGGCTTTCTTTATGAATTGAAAAGATTGAGTAAAGGAGAAGGATCTAATTGACCATTAAGTAACCTACCTGAATTCTTTTCTTTGTTACTCTCTAAAATTTCCAATAGATTGAGTTTTGGCTATTATTTTCATTGTGTAAAATTTTTAAATAATCATTAAAGTTTTGGTTTTCTTCAAGTAGGTGTTTAGAATAATGGGAATCTGATTTATGAAAATTAAAACTACGTTTGTGCTCGGATAATCTAACTTTGAAATTTCTGAAAGTTCTACCAATATAAATTTTATTACAATCCCCGCAAGACAGTTTATAAACACCGGATTTATTATCTTTATCAATTTTAGATTTGCAGTTTTTGATATGTCGGCACAAAGAATCATCAATTCGGAATGCTATATTGAAATTATAATGCGAGAGGAATGATTTTAATTTTATACTAGGATTACCAATATAAGATAAGCTGTTGTATTTTGTGTTAGAACTTTTTATACTTGGAAATACTTCCTGGATTGCTTCTTGAAATTTTCTGCGTGAAATCATGTTTTCAATCGTACTTGAACTGTAACCGTTATTGACTTTTATAAAATTATTTTGTGGCATTGGGATATTAATGAGTCTATGTTGCATACTATTGTAAGCAGCTAATTTATGTGGATAAGGATGTGTAGATGAGTTGTGAATAGTGATATCTGTATGCGATGACTTATGAAAAATAGAAAATCAATTTTGCCGTTGATTTTAGTTATAGTTAAATCCAGAAAGTTAATGGAGTTTTTGTTTCTATCTCCAACGTGAATTTAATATTATCGTGAATTTTATTAATGAGTGTTTTGAATGACTCTAATAGTCTGTTTGAGCCAGAAAATTATATCGTCGACATATCTAAATCAATAAATAAAGTGTTTGAATAACGGATGTTCTTGGATAGTTTTTTCTATATTAATCATGAAAATTTCAGCGAGTAGATTACCCATGATTAAACCATTTTTCTTTTATATAATACTCCATTGAGTTTCACTGTATCACTAGGTGGAACACTAGGGAAGAGATTTACTACATCCCATGACATAAGTATAGCGTTCGGTGGTGGTATCGTGTGCGGAATTTTATTTATTAGGACTGTAGAGTTTTTTATTGAGAACTTAGGTTCAAAATTAGCGTACTGTTGAATGATGTTTATGAGAAAGCGTTAAAGTTTTGCAGCTGGAGCTTGAAAATATGAAAGTACTGGTCTAATGGGATGGACTGTTTTATGGAGTTATTTGTATAAACACTGCTCCAAGAAATTAACACACAAATTCAAATATTTCGAATTCGTTTATTGATATGCAAGTAACTATGAACACATATTTTTTATTATTTACATATGTCCAAACAAAATATAATGATTTTCCTTGGCCCACATATTTGTCTCATGAGAAATAATATGAAGTATTAGAGTGCGCCTTCTACAGATTGAGAATCACTGTGATCTAAGAACCTACTTTCAACAAACAATGAACTAATAATAATATTATTATTTAAAGAAGCTATTCTTTTCAAACGTATTAATAATCGTACAAAGTATAGTGGAAAGCGTCATATTTCTATAAAGATTGTGAATATTTCAACATCATTGGTTTATTGAACTGTAAATGAAAATTATTCATCCCTATCAATGAACTATTCTTCCTAGAAATTGCTAGGACTGCTTTGTAGGACCGCCTCTGGGAAAGATGTGGAAAAAAATTGTCAGAAAGAGATGCCGGAATTTTATGAAATAATCCTCATATCTTTTGGCATATTTATATTGTTAAGAACGTATGGAAATAAAGTAATACAATACCTTTTCCTTGATGATATCAAACAAAGTTATGAAGCCTATAAGACGCTCCTTTTCTACACCCCAAACTGTAGAGAACGAAATTTTTATTGTCGAATATTCGAAGGAATAAAAATACGAGGCAATAAAAATTGTTTATAACGCGAATATCTCAGATTGAAATCCAGACGTGTCTGACTCCAAATCATTTCATACGTTTTGGCGCTCATAATTCAATATGGGTATTCGAAATTTTTCAATTTTGTGAGTACAGAAGTCGGTCCGGGCATGCCGCCGGCATTCCTGAAATGGAAATTTCCCACTTCTTCGAAACTTCATAACCCTCTCCGAAAGTTTGAATTTGTAAACGTAATTAAGTTTCTTCGTCGCTTCAGTGGGACTTTCTGCGGAACAGAAACATTCAAGTCTTTACATTAAATTACTTTTATTCGTTTTCGAACGCAGTAGCTAGATTCTTGAATGAATTCTTTATGTCGACCAAAGTTTCATGCGGGCTGTCGAGAAAAACTGGATATTATTGCTGTTGCTACAAGTGAATGCAATTTCAAGTTTTTTGAGTTAATTTCGAGATGAAGTTCGCGGGAATAAGTTTTGTTCCAGGATATTGTTTTTAAGCAAATTATTATGCTGTAATACAGTACTTTACGAAATGAAGTGAACAAACCATAAATTCCACAATTTTTATTTTATTTTTCTTTTCCCAAAGTTTGTGGAATTTTCATTTCATTTTAATAATCTGACATTTAGCAAATTATGTGAAAATACAGTGTGACGACGATGAATGGAATAAATTCATTAAAACTCCAGGAAATATTTTTCTCAATCCGGCAACAAATAGGTGATTAAACCATTAGTGCATATGGAGAAAAATTTTTTAATCGATTATAATTTTTTCATGAAATGGATATAATTTTACTGTTGAAGCGTGGTTCTGTCGCTATTTTTAATTTTTGTCTATCCGTTTGGAAAAAAAGGTGGTCCGCTTAAAAAGACTTTATGCGTAAGAGCATATTGGGTTCAGAAATTCATTTATTCTTTTCTACGAATGAAATATTGAAGATAGTAACACATTTGAATAATTTGAATTTGGGAGGCTTTTACTTGGTAAAATTCCATTATCAATAATAAAAAACAAGTACTGTGTTTTAAGGAATTTTACTTAATAATTGCGATTCGTAACGCGTTTCACTACACCGTAGCTTCTTCAGACGAATGATTATGCAGAAAAATGTAAATGAGAATATAACTATAAATGTTCTTGAGTAATTAAAAGCTTATTGGTTGCTTCTTCTTAAGTGGTAATTTATGACAGGTATATCCAATAAAATTAAGGAATAGATTGCTCCCCGAAAAGATTCAATAGAGGTGAAGGGCTTAAATCGACTTGTTCATTGATGAGTCAACCTGAGTGTTTGTATTTATTTATTTCTAAAGTTTCCCAAAGATCTACCTTCCAATATTTATTATATGTATGCAAAATTTTAAACTGTGGGTCGAAAGAATGATTATTTTCTAAGAGATGATTCCTTTGAATCTGATTTTTATTTGAAAAACTGCGTTTATATTCCGATATTCTAATATTAACATTTCTATGTGTTCTACCAATGTAGAAATTATCACAGTCATTGCAATTCAATCTATAAACACCTGATTTGTTGTTTTTACCTGGTTTGGTTTTATTATTTTTATATATTTGCCTAAATTATTATTAGTTTGGAAAGCTATGTTGAAATTATTGCTACTTAAGAATGATTTCAGTTTCTCACTTGTAATGCCAACATAGGTTAAGGTGTTGAATTTTTGTTTCAATTTATCGACAGGGTAAACTTCATTCAATGCGATTCTACTTTGTTTTTATTTAAAATATTATTTATTAGTTTGGGATTGTAACCATTATTTTTGGCTATTTGTTTAATCAAATTTAGTTCTTTGTTGAAATTTTCTGCTGATAGCGGGATGTTAATCAATTTATGAATAAAACTATTGAATGCTGACATTTTATGTTGATATGGATGACACGACGAGTTATGTATTATAATATCTGTATGTGACGGCTTATGGTAAATGGCGAAAACATGTTTTCCATTTTCATTCGAAATTGTTACGTCTAAGAAATTTATCGAATTATTGCTTTCTATTTCGGTTGTGAATGCAATTTTTGGATGTAATGAATTTATATGATTTTCGAAAATTTTCAACTGTCTATCTGTTCTTGTGAAGCAAATAATGATATCGTCTACATAGCGATACCAGTATAAACAATATTTACTCAGTGGATGATTATGAATTAATTTCTCTAAGTAATTCATGAAAATTTCTGCTAACAAAGGACTCAACGGATTGCCCATAATCAAGCCGTCTTCAATAGTATAATATATGTAATTGAAATGGAAATAATTTTGATCTAAACAAATTTTTAATAATGAAAAATATCTGATTTAATGATAGTATTGACATGATTCCTTTCTAATAATTCTTCAACTAAGTAATACGTATCTTTTGGAGGAATGTTGGGAAATAGATTCTTAACATCGAAAGAAATAAGTTTGGAATTAGGTGGTATAGTGGTATCTTTGATATTGGCAATAAGTTCGTATGAATTTTTGACCGAAAATTCAGATTTAAAATTGCAATGTTTTATTAGCAAGTCGTTGAGGAATTTTGAAAGTTTGAACGAAGGTGCCGTTACATAAGAAACAACAGGTCTAATAGGGTAATTAGGTTTATGAAGTTTTATCAACGAATATAATTCGGGGGATTGTGGATTGGAGTTAATGAATTTATATTTTTCTTGGTCTGTAATTAATGATTTTGCTGTCGAAATTATGTTTTTAACAACTTTCTGAAATTTTGCGGTAGGATCCTTAGTTGATGTTATATAGTTTCCGGCTGTTAAGAATTCTTCAGTTTTAGAAATATATATTTGAAGGTAATCCATACGGAATTATTGTTTAGATTGCACCCTGTTGAGTTTGATATTTTAGACTCAGAATCCAGATACGATGTCAAAATTTTAATTCATAAAAAGTTTCAGCAACAACAGAAAAAGTTGAATTCACTTAAATTCAAAATTTCTCCACCCAAACCTTCAACTGATAAATTTTCAGACCATAAATTTTTTGAAAGATTCACTAATTTAACTGATACCGATTTTACACAACCACAAAAAGATCTATTAGAAAAAGGATTCAAACATAATTTACATCCAAAACATAATAAAACTAATTTTGAACAGTTAGGCATAGACTCCGAAATTATTCTCAAAAACTCCAAAGATAATATTTTAGCCAAACATCAAACAGCAAAAATCATCAAAGAAGACTTTTCGAAATTATCACCTCATTGCAATTCCGATTATAAGATAATAAAAACAATTCGTGAAAATAGTACCAAGAACGATTTAGTATTCACTAAAGCAGATAAAGGTAACACCGTCATTGCGATTAGTAAAACCGATTATATTTCTAAAACTGAAGAATTCTTAACATCTTTAGTTTCAAACTGGCCAACCTGCTTTCATATTTTTAAATAGTCATTGTGAAAAACTTATTACATTTCTTCTTTGAAATTTTCGATTTTCGTACAACTGAACATTGAATTTGCTAGTTTCTTAATCCGATTTAGCATCCTAGAAAACATCATTTTGTCAACAAGAGATTGTAAAGCATAACAAAATGACAATCTACCAGACTACAGAAACAAATCCAAAGCCAACATGGTCAATATGTGATATATTTGACTTGTTGAGTAGTTGAAGAAATCATGAAATTAAAAAACTGTTTTTTGTGATTGAACCGCTCACCATATCGAAATTTCTCAGGAGACAAAAAGGTTTGATAATCAGACTAGCTTCTCAATGTAGCAATGCTAAAACGCAGACAGTTGAATACTTATGGTTGATTAAACACGTTCGAGATTTTAGGGACGCTTGAAAAACGCCAAGGTCTTTGAATGGATCACTAAGAAACGTTAATAACGCTTCCGATTACGCATACTAAATATGGTTTCTATCGAACGAGTCGTTCTCGAAATATTTGAAAAATAAGAAAAAATCTTTGGATTTGGCGACCTCTAGCGGCCAAACGAAGAAAATTTTCATATAGGTAAGTAGGTCTAAATCGACTGAAAAATCTGTGGCATAACGTTGTACACGCAATTCAGGGACACCTTGTATACTTCATTAATAAGTGTATTACAATCAAGTGTATAAGTATCAAAATTTCCATCACTTATCTTTAAACTACAACATTATGATATCTGCTGATTATTTTCGCAAACTTTAACATATTTCTAATTATTGGTATTGGCATAAGGTATGCACTGCATAACAACATGTTTAAACGAAGTGATACATAACAAGAACGGCTAGAATATTTGGTTTTGCGGTCAATTTTTCTAGAGCAAGAACTAGAGCTGTAGCTCAGTTTTATTTTGTGGCTCTTCAGATTGCTCACCAATTATGTTTCTGATTTTTTTCACGCCAACTTCGTTTGATTCTGGGATTATTTTTTCAGGAGAGCATTTCCTGCCTAAGTCATGTTAGTCCCAATTTATCGAATAGTCCCCCATTTCCACCACCATAGTCACCCTCATTACTTGAAGAATTCAGAGGAGAAACCCCGTCATTGACTCACAGCTCATTTCAAGAAAAATGAATTTTAAACTTCACAAACTACTAGAACCTTCAAAAACGATTTAAAAAATACAAAAATTGTACTTGAACCATCAACTATGAGGAATTACAATGTGTTTCCCACATTACCATTTTTCAAACTAATCAACCCATTCGATGCAAACTTTTTGAAATCCTTTTTTTCTTAAATTTGTGTTGATATGTGTTTCAAAACACAAAGAATAATTGAAATTGTTTTCTTCTGAAATTGCCTTAGCAGCAGGCGTTTGAAAAAAGTTCCATAAATGGAACATTTATCCGCATTTGGGACGATTAAAATATATGATAGAACGTATCGAGAACTTTATCTGAATGTAGACATACCGAAATTGAAATTTACTCAATTTGATCATGATAACTTCTGAAACAGTCAGTGGGATATAGATTTATTTGGCATAAACCGCAGCCAAATGTTCTGTTTCCCTTGCAATTTTTGCATCTGTTTTGTTTTACCGAACTTGGATAGTGCAAAACATTCCTGTTATGTGAAACTGAATCAGGAACATTCCAGAATGCCACATCTCTCTGTTTCTGTCTACCATTGTTGTTTTTTTCGTATTGAGAAGTAGATAAGTAAAGGCTACAATTCGGATAAAGCCAAGAAAGTCCAGTGATTTTTCTACTGAATTTTCACTGATAGTTCAAGGTTTCTGATTCTTCATCTGCATTGGATAAATTAGCCAGGCATTCACAAGAGATGTTTACAGCAGTTGGTTAAAGACTAGCCAATACCGCTTATTGTTTCTCAGTCTTATGCGATAGTTCGAAATGATTCGATCCATTAGATCAGTTCCTCACATGAAAGTGTTATATACAACAATTGCATATCGCATTTGGACTGTTATAATGTTTTTTGCTGCCGATGAATTCCTCTTTGCATCTTTTGTAGGGGCAAATCCATAACAATTGGGTGCTACTTGCACTGTAGCATTGTCCTTCCACTGCATAATCATACTTGAATTAAAATTGATAAGGGAATCAACAGAACCTCGTACATTCCTTTTCATTGATACTTTATCGAGATTACATCTCTATCATCATCAAAAGGGGTAAACTAGTAGAGAAGTTATCAAAAATAAAATTGAAGTGACGCTATGGAAATTTTTCATTCAACTTCCTTGCAAAAGTTAGAACAACTGAAGTCCCAAGTCCTAGGTTATCATCATCAAACCCTTTCCCCTTTCACTGATATGTTTCAGTATTTTTCGAATAGCCATTTTATGAATTGAGAGACTAGAATTTGAACCAATATCTAATGGTTTTAAACGATTTAACGATTTAAAAAATACAAAAATTGTATTTGAACCATCAACTCTGCAGAATTACAATGTGTTTCCCACATTACCATCTTTCAAATTAATTAACCCATTCGATGCAAACTTTTTGAAATTCTTTTTTTCTTAAATTTGTGACAATATGTGTTTCAAAACACGAAGAATAATTAAAATTTTTTTCTTCTGAAATTGCCTTAGCAGCAGGCGTTTGAAAAAAGGTCCATAAATGGAACATTTAACCGCATTTGGGACGAATAAAATATATGATAGAACGTATCGAGAACTTTATCTGAATGTAGACATACCGAAATTGAAATTTACTCAATTTGATCTTGATAACTTCTAAAACAGTCTGGGATATAGATTTATGCGGCATAAATCGCAGCCAAATATTCTGTTTTCCTTGCACTTTTTGCATCTGTTTTGTTTTACCGAGCTTGGATAGTGCAAAACATTCCTGTTATGTGAAACTGCATCAGGAACATTCCGGAATGCCACATCTCTCTGTTTCTGTCCACCCATAGTTGTTTTTTCGTATTGAGAAGTAAATAAGTAAAGGCTACAATTCGTATGAAGCCAAGAAAGTCCAGTGATTTTTCTACTGAATTTTCACTGATAGTTGAAAGTTTCTGTTACTTCATCTGCATTCGATAAATTAGCCAGGCTTTCACAAGAGATGTTTACTGCAGTTGGTTAAAGACTTGCCAATACCATTTATTGTTTCTCGTTCGAAATGTTTCGATCCATTAGATCAGTTCCTCACATGAAAGTGTTATATAGATCAATTGCATATCGCATTTGAACTGTTATAATGTTTTTGGCTGCCGATGAATTCCTCTTTGCTTCTTTTGTAGGGGCTAATCCATAAAAATTGGGTGCTACTTGCACTGTAGCATTGTCCTTCCACTGCATAATAATACTTGAATTAAAATTGATAAGGGAATCAACAGAATCTCGTACATTTTTTTTCAATGATACTTTATCGAGATTACATCTCTATCATCATCAAAAGGGGTAAACTAGTAGAGAAGTTATCAAAAATAAAATTGAAGTGACGCTATGGAAATTGTTCATTCAACTTCCTTGCAAAAGTTAGAACAACTGAAGTCCCAAGTCCTAGGTTATCAACTTCAAACCCTTTCCCCTTTCACTGATATGTTTCAGTATTTTTCGAATAGCCATTTTATGAATTGAGAGACTAGAATTTGACCAATATCTAATGCGTTTTCATTAGATCATCTGATTACAACAGTAATGGCTATAGTAAGGTACCAGAGAATCATCTACATCTTTATTTTTCATAACCGGAGCATATTTCAAAAAATTCCGATTAAGATGTTGTAAAAGTGGTCTGATATTTCTGAACTGGTCCTTTGTAGGTACTTCCGTATTATTATTTGAAAAGTGGATGAATTTGAGTATTTCTCAAAATTTATTAAGAGACATAGCTCACGCCAATTCGTTAGAACGTATCAAGTAAATGAATATTAAGATATATACAATTGGCACTCTCCAACGTACTGTAACGATATCCAATCGTCCTTGAAGCCGACCCTGTCACGACTCAGCGGGGTGAAGAGTTGCGGGGCACTTTCTTGAGAATTCGAGAAAGATTTAAAGGTTTCAGCGAGCCGTATTACGAAGAAATCAGTGTTGCCGTTTCCGAAAGGTTCTTGATCGAAGATCTGGAACAGAGCCGAAGTTACGCAAATGTTTCAGAACAATTCGTACTTGTATATAAGAAGAGAGCGCGAAGCGCCGAGAATTAAGTTTGAATACAGAGCGCGAATAAGTGGAGTGTTGAGATAAATTAAGTAGTATCGATTGTGTTATATAAATTAGTCAATTAGGTTATAATTGTTCAGTCTACGTGTAAATAAACTAGTTAGAGTTCTGTAACGTTGAAGTATTTGATTTGAACCCACAAATTATTTCAAGAACTAGAAAACGTTACAGTACCGACACAGAAAAGTAACAGAGTAACGATATAGACAAAGAGAAGATCAAACAAAGAAATCCTTAAGAAGCCAGACTAGTTTAACCATTCACTACAAAACTGCACACTATGCCTGCTTCTTGCAGAGGTTAAAATCAGCTGACGCACCAGTACTTGATAGCTTATTAAACCAGATGTATATCATATCTCTCTATCCGATAAACATGAAAATTTATTGCTTTATGTGAAAACACATTAAACACTTTTATTCAGGAAGCAATATTGAACCTTCAGTGAAATGTTAAATTTACTCCTGAAGGAAATGATTTTCTCGCGGTTTCTGAGTGTTCCAACCGGGTATCCCGCGTGAGATGGCTTTTACCATTCTTCGGGCTCCTCTTCCTTGCCGGCTGACAGTATTACTTTCCAAAATTACGACGCAATTAGCATCCTGCCTTCGCACCGTAAAAGTCGTAACTTGTTTCTGTTAATTTAACAGTTTCTTTTTTTGTGATCAAATTCTTACGTTAATTAAAAATCAGCACAGGAGTTCACAATAGTGGAATGTTTAACAGTGTTGCAGCTTGAGGTTTTATAGGAGACTTTGTTACGAATAAAATAGATATAGCCTGAAATATTTCAGAAGAACCATAGCTATCCTCGTAAATCAATAGTTTTCAGTATAAACCTCAGGGAACAACAATATCTTTTGTTTTTTCATCAAATTCTAGTTGATTAATTTATTGTGTTGTAAAAAATTGATTCAGTTGCATATGTAGTTATTTCTTTTAATAATTGTTGTTAATAAAATAAGCTTTTTCATCTCGAATGAAAATAGTCTTCGAAACTATTGGATTCGAATCAATTGTAACGATTGCAGGAGAAGAAAACCAGTATTTTATATTTGCTTATAAATATAGTTTTCTCGTAATTCATCCTTGGTATCATCATTGCCTACTTTTTCATATTCACCTTATCCATATTTACTTTGCATATATCAATATAACAACGTCGTTGAGCTTTTATTTCACATTCGTCTGACTTACCAAATTTGATTTCCATATCTTCGCTTCAATCTGACATGTCCTGGCAGAACAGCTCTTCGCGACTAACAGAATTGCACAAAACTCCTTCGAACTTACCTGAAAAGAATAAATTCTTTTTAAAGTGATATGAATAAGCAATTAGGGAACAAATTAGATTTCAATGGTATATACTTTTTTGACACACATTTATTCTGTTCGTAAGAATTGTGAGATACATTTTACATCTGGTACTCTATGATAAAAACAAGCAGTACACATCTGAAGGATTTTAAAAACTATAGCATAAATTCACGAAAATAAATGTTAATCCTGCTCAAGGTACCATTACGGTCAATTTTTTAACCTAAGTATAAAAGATCACACCGACAAGATGAGGCAAATATTAGTGAACCACCATAATCTTTTATAAGGATGGATGAATGAATCCTCATGCATAATAATTCTTAAAGAGCAAACAGGCATGTTTAAAGCAATTGCATGATCTTGGCGAAGTGTTTAGGTGAATGTTGAAAAGCTGCTTTCAAAAAAGCGATATTTCCAAGATTTTTCACTATTTTGGGTCTTTCCGTACCCCTAGGCCATTTTGTTGAACCAGTTTCTTTGATTATAGGAACCCAACTTCTGATAACATTGCGATGCGGAACAGGAACGTTAAGGCGCCGTCAGAGGATCCACTGAGAGATGATGAAAAAACGACTGCTTTTAAGAAACTGGCCAACACCAAAACCACAACGCTATTCGCTCCAAACCATTGCTACGACCGAAAAAGGGATGAGTAAGTTAACACATTAGGTCCCCTTTCAGGGTTTCATCTCACCACCGTCTATTCCTCAAATACCTTAAATAGAGACTAACAATCATATATTTTCACGATAAAATGCATAACTGTTTCGTTAATTGTTTTTCATCTCTTGATGTAAATGATTTAAGTCATTCAGTTTCTGAAGGTTGAATTTATAATCGAATAGTTAAGATGTCAAAGCAGTCTGAGCCAATTTCAGAAATTAAGGAAATTGATTACAATGACATCAATCAGTAATCGAGCATAAAATGTCTTCATCTCTCAATATCAGATAAAACGCAAAATTTAACACATATTGATCTTCGATCTATTCAACATAACCATCGTCAACTAGTACTAGGATCACACGTCGGTTGGATGTCATGAATAGGAGCAACAGATTTCAGTTTCGTTCACATTTGCACTCGTTAGTATTACATACCTATTTACAACATCAGGCAAGACTGCTACCTACTAGAATCAACTCAATGGGAGGTACCTAGTATATGTTATATGTTTACATATCCGAGTGGGGAATTTCAACAAACCGACAAAGAAGACTACCAGGGCCACCAGAGAAACGATGAAATCAAAAATATATCAGAACTAAGAGAACGAAGGCATCCAGGCTAGTCTCAATATTCACCGCAACGCTACACACTGTGCCTGCTCAAGGCAGTAGTCAAATCAGCTATCGCTCCAGTACTTCATCAGATATTAACTCAATTTCAATTCGGCCCAGATTCATAAATCAGCCTTATACCCCCTTATGAATCTGGCCGAATTTTCTATCCATCATAAATACTGAACAGTTGAAGTATTCAATGCATGCATTCTGATAATAGTTCTGAAGAAACATCAAATATTCCAGAATCATACCGAAAATATGAATGTTTTTCTTATTGAGGTGAAACAAATATGGCTTTTGAAGAATTCCTATACTTTGTCGGAACCACGAGGGATTTCTTGATTCACTAGTGTTGTTAAGCTGTGACACTTACTTGAAGAATTCAATATTACACTCCCCACAAAAATTGTCGCATCACCCTACTTTTACGACAATACTTTATAAACCTTCAGGTTGGTCATTCAAGAGTTGCTTGGTAACTTTCAGAAGTGTAAAATAAGAAGATTTCATTCAAAAGAGATGAGTTCATGATGAAAAATATCAACAATTTTCGAGTTAATGAAAAATTAAGAAATTCTACCATCTTAAAACATTGGCGAAGAGACCAATCAACTAGCCTCGAATGGTTACTAATCATTTTCAAAATCGAGTGTTTCCTCCCCAGGCCCTAATTATTGCCAGTATACGTCTCGGTAGCCCCTCAAACAAATTTTGGATGTACTTTTGAGTCACTAAATACCAAATCTCAGGAAGCAGATTTTCTAGTTGTTGGAGTGTTATACAAGGCATCCTACATTGCTGAATTTACCACCCTATGTTGTCCCAAACATGTTCTATGGGATTCAAGTCGGTACTTCTGGCTGATCATCTCAAAATATCAATTTCGGCATTTTGCAGAAATTCCATAACTACTCTAGCTGCATGAGACCGAGCATTATCATGCATATAAACAAAGTTTTCGCCAATCAATGGATCAAAGGGTAAAACATGGGGTTCAAGGATATCTGCGAAGTATGTGGCCGCTGTCATTCTTCCATTATTCACCAGGACTAACTCAGATCGACCATGGAAAGAAATGCCTCCCCACACCATTACTGAGTGCCCTCCGAAATTTACCGTTCCCCAGGTCATCTGTATACAGGCATGCGTCTATCATTTGATACTAGACAGAACCTGGACTCGTCGGAAAAGAGAACATTCGACCACTCTGGAATACCCCTATTTGCATGTTCCCTCACAAACTGAGGTCTTGTAACTTGATGCTCTCTGGTGAGACGCGGGTGGGTAGATTTCCCTTGGTCTGATATCGCCTTCTCTGAGCCTGTTCCTAACAGTTTGTAATGAAATATGCACATTTCTGAAAAATGCAAGTTCATTTTGTAGCATTCTAGCTGTACAGTGCCGAACTCTTAGTGCAGTTAAACGAAGCCAACGATCATCAACTGGTGTTATTATCCGATTTCTTCCCTGTCCGGCCCTTTTTCTATATTCCCCTGTTTCGTGGAACCAGTGCTTTGGTTAACATTCAACAAGTTAGCCACGTAACTTTGGCTTCGCCCCTCCTCTAGAAGTGTTAAAATTCTTACCACTTCATGATCACTCAAATAGCGTGTTGACAAAGAAACTACGATCGGGCTGCTTTATCGATTATGGAATTCAGAATACCAGGTGATGCGACAATTTTTGTGATGTGTGTATTTAAAATAAATATACCATTTGCTGTCGTTATAGTCCCTTTCAGGATACAAAACTAGCAATTAGCATTTATTTTGATGTTCATTGCCTACATGTAACAATATTTCTGCAGACGTATGATATTTCAGAATCGTACTGAAAAAAATACTTTCTTTCTAGAAAGGTGAAAAAACACTTAATACACAGTGTGTTCCAACGAAAATTTGCTACTTCCTCTATCTTAAGATGGATTAATTTTGGCAGAAACAGCTGGGACACGTCGTTTTGATTGTAGAAGGATCAATTTCTGAGTTGGTTTGGATCATATTAAACCACCCAAGTCAACATTCATTATAGGGAAAGTGGGTCGAGTGACATATCTTCGGAAAAGTCATTTTTTCTTTTCAAAAGTTTAATCTTCATGAACGATTTATAACATAAAAACAGCCCAAACACAACAATAGTTTGTTTTCCAAAGAAAATTTGAAAATACTCAAAAGCAGATTTCGATGTTCGTGTGCGACAATATTTGGATAGATTTGAAATTTTCCAGGCCACTCAACTGTTCCTCTTCTACCAAATAAAAGGAACAGTTGAGTGGCCAACCAGATTTGAGTCCTCTAGATTTCTTTTCATAAGGTCATCGTATATCGAGAGTTAATGCTACATAACCAGAAAATTCAGAACAGCTGCCAAGCAGAATCGTCACCGAATGCAGACTTATGACACCAGACGTTCTTCAAAATGTTAGAAGAGAATTCGAGAATCCTGTATATCATTGAATGGATATGGGATGAGGTTATTTTGAGCATTTAGTTCGATCCTCGGCATTATCTAATTTTCGTTGGAATATAAACATTCGTTGTGTTTCAACTATTTCAATGATATTAAATGTTTATAAAGATACAATTTTTTATAGATAATTTCCAAAGGTATGCCACTCCATCCACTTTCCATATAATCAGGTATATTAGGTGTTGCTGGAGTACGGGGTTATTTAACATGCTTCGAACTATCTCAGACTTCGACCTCCTCCAATGAAAAATTGACGTGTTCCAGCTTTTTTAGCCAAAATTAGTTCATCTTGATAGAGAGGGAGTGGCAAATTTTCGTTGGAATACAATGCGTTGCGATTGGATTCTGTTTGAAAAAAGACCTTTTCAAAGATATGTCACTCGACCCATTTTCATTATAATGACAATTCACTTAGGAGCTGCTGATGTTTGGGGCTTGAATATACATTCTCCGAACCAACCCAGAAATTAGTCCACTTTAAATCGAAAATTGACGTATCATAGTATGTTCCCCCAAAATCATACCATCTTGAGATAAAGGGGGTGGAAATTTTTCGTTGGACGACATTGTATATATCGCTGAATTATCTCATCTATTCGAGGAATTCTATGGTGAATTACATAAATTTGTACTTGAGGTTCTCCAAAGTATTGAGAGGACTAGGTGGCAGTATGGTTCAAAAAGATGTACAACACTGACGGGGTCGAACGAGACCGAAACTGCAGTCTGTTGCCTCTATTCACGACATCCGACTAGATTTGTATCATAACTTCTGTGTACTGGTTAACGATGATTATGGTGAGAAAATCCATGAACGAACTTTTTCACAGAGGCATATTTAACATTCCATGGAAGGTTAAGTATAGCTCCGTGAATAGAAGCCTTCAATGTGTGTACGCATATAGCGATAAATTTCGAGTTATATCTGATATTCAGATATTATGTACAAATGGATTGATAGTCAGTCAAGTACCGGAGCGTTAGCTGAATTTTATCACTTCCTCAAGTAGGTACAGTATGGAGCGTTGCGATGATTAGTCAAACTGGTCTGGCCATTGAAGTTCTTGGTAGTTTTCTTTGTCGATTCGTTGGAGAGAGCCACGCGTTCAAGTATACATACAGGGTGTTACATAATGGTATATCACAACTTGAGGGGGTAAATCTAAGTGCAATTTTAAGAAAAAAAGTTCATATAAACATAGGTCCGCAACAGCTTCGTTACGGAGCTACAGGGTGTTGAAATTGCCAGGAAGAATTGGTTTTTGCTTCAAAACTCCTGCAGTTTTTGAGATATTCAACCCAAATTAAAATTGGAATGCAAGCTATTTTTTACAGCAACCTCCATCAATACTGGTCTTAAGTTTCAACTGAAATTCATAAGGTGTTTTCTTTTTCGGGACCATGTCTCCTTCTTCCCTTTCAGACTTTTTTGCAGTACGCCACTGATCAGTGTGCAATCAATTTTCGTAATCTTCGTTCAATTTAGAAACTTTTTTGACACCTGTAATTTTTTTATATCTCCAATCGTTCTCGAGGAAAAAATTATTAAACGATTGTTTAATAATTAATAATTGTTCAGCATTCGCTGAATTGAAAGCACTTCCAATTAAACGAAACAATACTAGGCTTTGATTTTTTTCATTTATTTATTTATTCTGACAGTTGCTAAAGTTGAAACAGTGTCTGTTCGAATTGTTTATTAAATTAACGATTAGTTTTGAGACTTTTGAAGTTATTGCTGTAAGAAAAAATAGCTAATTTTACTAACACCGAATTGGTTGATATCCGCATGTACGGTCTGGCTGAAGGAAACATAACAGAAGCTAGGCGAATATATCAGGTGCACTTTCCAAATCGAGTAACACCAGACAGGCGAACATTTTCAAATATCCACAGAAGGTTGAGGGGAAACTGGTACTTTTACTGCAAATAATCATTTAAAAGGTGAAACTCAAACTATGAGAACTCCAGATATTGAGGAAGCAGTTTTGAATTGTATTGATTTGAATCTTCATGTAGTACAAGAAAAATTGGAAATCAGTTGAATATTTCACATGTTCTAGTTTGGAGGATTCTCCTCGACTTTTTATTGTACCCGTTTCATATTCACATTTCTGTGGATAAGCTATATAATTCTTGAATAATACATTCAACAACCTATGGATAGGTCGGAGTGGGCCGGAACCATGGCCTCCTTGATCCCCAGACTTAAATAATTTAGACTTTTTCCTCAGCGATATCTCAAAAGTTCAGTTTATACCACTGCAGTTAACACTGTAGAAGAGTTGAGAAATCGAATAATAACCTCTTGTGACACGATACGATATACCTCAGGAATATTTCAAAGAGTGCGTAATAATATGAGAAGAAGGACAGATGCATGTATTCTTGCAGGTGGAGGGCTCTTTGAGCAATTTATCAAGTTTTTTATTATTCTTTCTTTAGTTTGATATTGAATAAGTATAAGTTGGGTCTCAGAAAACGAGCTATCAAAATAAAAGCACATTTTGGGCTTGCCTATCGAGTATTTCTATCAATTTTTTCATTTAGCGAATAACATACAATTGAAATATTTCAAATTGTATAATTTTTTATTCGAAGACGGTTGGAGATACAAACATTTTACAAGTGTCGAAAAAGTTTCTAAATTGAACGAATATGACGAAAATTGATTGTAGACTGATCAGTGGCTTACTGCAAAAAGTCTGAAAGTGCAAAAGAAGACATGGCCTCAGAAAAGAGAACACCTTGTAGATTTCAGTTAGAACCTACGACGTGTAATGATGTAGGCTGTAAAAAAATGGCTTGCATTCCAAATTTGGGCTGAATATCTCAAAAACTGCAGGAGCTTTGAAGAAATAAACATTTTTCCCTGAAAATTTCAACACCCTGTAGCTCCGTAACGAAGCTTTTGCGGACCTATGTTTATAGCGACTTTTTATCTTAAAATTGCACGTAGATTTACCTCCTCAAGTTGTGACATACTATAATGTAACACCTTGTATATACACAACCAAATTTATAGAAATCACTCAGTATTTCACATTATTGATTGTTTCTAACCATGGATCTTTGACTACTTGTGAAGAATCAAATTTTTTGTTGTGAAAAACTGGATTGTATGATGAGAAACGTTGAATTATCACCACATGTTCGGGATATTGTACTCAGTCGTCACTGAGATTTGAAACTGTGAATTTCGAAATTTAAAAAAGCCTATAATCATAATTGAAAATATCTTACGTTGGATTGTACGATGTGCAGAAAGGTCGAATAATTGCTCTCGCCGAAGAAGGGGTGACATAGAGGGATATAGCGGCTACAATGGGGGTATTACAGGAGGTCATTTCAAAAACCTACGCCCGATACGTGGATCTATAATCTCTGCAAAATAGGCCTACAAGAAGTCCGTACGAAGATCACTTCTGAAGAACAAGACCGCTTTTTGTACGAAATTGCACAAAGAGACCCTAGTGCGCCGTACCCCATACTCCTAAGGCAGTTTCTGGAAGCAACATCCATCAGTAAAACAGTCGAAACGATACGTCAAAAACTTAGTTCAAGGGGTTACATCAGAAAACCTTTAAGAGTTCTAGAGCTAACCAGACAGTAAAAAATTAACAGACTTAATTGATTTATCGAGCACCAAGACTGGAATATTGAGAATTGGCGAAATGTTCTTTTTTCGGATGAAACCCGAATCGGTGTTCGATCAGATGACCACCGAATTCGGGTTTTAAGGGGTCATGGAAGATAAGCTAGACTCCGAGCAGCAGACAAATTCCGAAATACCAAGGAGCAGTGTGATGTTTTGGGGTGGCATCATGCTGGGGCAAAAAAAATCAGATTTGATATCAATTCCTGCGAGTGTAACGGCTAGATATTACGTGAACCTAGTGCTGGAGCCCATAGTGAGACTCTGATCAGGTGCCAACGGTGGGAATTTCAGTTTTATGCAAGATAATGGTCCTGTGCATACCAGAGACCTCGCGCGACATCATCTTGAAAGAGGGAATCACTATTTTGGACTGGCCAGTTTGCTCTCTAGATCTAAATCCTATTGAACATGTATGGGATAATCTCGAAACGAAAATTAGATCGCGCTAGGATAATCCAAGAACGCCACAACAGCTCATCCAAGCCGGCACAGAAGAGTGGCAGAATATCACCCCAGAGGAGGTCGAAAACCTAATCCAAAGCATACCTAGACGGAGTCAGGCTTTTTTCAAGGCTAGAAAAGGTAATACATGCTTCTGAGGTCGAGAAAAAAACACCTAATCCATGAGAAAACAATTGACAATTCTTTTACTACATGCGGAAAGAGTCTCTTAT
Source organism: Cryptolaemus montrouzieri (assembly GCA_013387265.2). NCBI lineage: Eukaryota > Metazoa > Arthropoda > Insecta > Coleoptera > Coccinellidae > Cryptolaemus > Cryptolaemus montrouzieri. Next base: position 68,672,602 of record JABFTP020000103.1, read on the forward strand.
TTTCTTTCATTTGTTTCTTTCTCAGAATAAATTGTTATTCATTTCTTTTTTCAATTGAAATATGTTAGTTTTAACAATCCTCTGAAATTTCCGAATTACTGAGGTGAAATTCGAAATATCGGGTGATTTTCATTTCTTATAACAAATAGATAAGATAAGATCTCAATTGATGTTAAGAATTGGTATGCAGTACCAAGCAGATCAAACGAAAAACTGTAATCTGTCTCCCGCATTCATGACATGCGACTAGATTGTATAACGACTATTATGAGCATAGTTACTATGACTATGATCAGTTAATCGGAGAGGTAGCCCTTTCAGTAAGGAATTTTAAACATTCTACGGAAGGTCGATTTGTGCTCCTTGTATAGAAGTTTTCTAAAATGTTTATTAATACCTTTGTGGAAATTCATAATTCATTCTTGAAGAAAATATAATATTGCAAATACAAAGATAGAAACCATATTATGTTCCTGAATGTACTCCTGTAAAGTGCCTCAAGGAGACGAGTTAATAGAAAGTATGTTATATTCAAACCTCCTTCAGTTGGATATATTCATGAAAGTATAAAGTTCTAACATAGATCTCTACTACTTATTTTGGGAGATATTTTGCTGGTTTGGCTGTAGAGCATTTTCGTATTGTTATGGAGCCCTATATTAGCAATTGTGATTGAAACTGAATCTCTCATGCTAATCCCATGATTTTATCGCTTAGAATTCACTAATGACTAGGTACTTAATTGCCCTCGAAATGTGAATCCCGAGATCTGTTCAGGCCCTGATAATGAGTGTATTTCAGCCGTTTGTTAAGAATTCAATTTTCGGTCCTTGCATTATACACCACTATTCTCTGAGAAATTAATCCTTTCTCCCTTAAATATGTATTCATTTTGGCAGTTAACGAAATCGTGAAAGGACGCCGTGTATAAAATGTAAATCAAATTTGTCTCGCAATACTGCGAATCTCCATTCTAGATGTTTCAAATTCAATTTCTGCATTCTATGGATTTGTAGATTTTAGTAAGTGGAGGAAGAATGTATGTTCTCCTGGAAATGTTCAGATTGCCTATTCTTACCAACTATCTGAAACCCCAACATTACGTGTCAAATCCAGAAGGATAATTCAGACTAAATTAACACAATAGTTTGATTGAGGAGGCCGTTACTTGATGAAAATCGATATACATATTTTCAATGAAATAAAACTATGGTATTCAGTTTTTCACTTTATTAACAGTACTTTGACCGGTTTCACCACACTGTGAATTCATCAGATAGATACAAACTAATGAACAGAGTTATTCCTTATATATTAGTCTTATTTCCTACTTAATATTACAACAGGTACAAGTACAAGGGGTATGCTGGAAAACTCATCGTAGTTGCTTACTTTATGTTGCGGCAAGCCGCTGCAATTTAATTATTATTATTTAAAAAATATTTCAAGCACTAGACTACTCGTCGGATTGCGTGTTGCAGTACGCAGTAGACATTTCTGTGCAATTTTCAAAAAGTGACATTCCGATTTTGATCTTCAGCTCTCGAAGATTACGCTTATTTCGCTATTTGAGTTTTCTAATATTCTCCCAAATTTTCTCTACTTGAGATCCACAATTTGTTTTATGTTTACGGCTTGTGTAAACCGCAAAGACTATTAGTGCTATAAACTATAGAAATTCAGTGAAATTTCGCACCACAAATTCAAGAAGATTGGATTCACAAGATCAGCTGAGAGTACTCTCAAGAAGTCCATCCTCAGAACAACGGTGAGATTTCTAGTGCGAGTATTTTTTGTTTTGTCTGTTTTTTTACATCAATCTTTTTTAATTCAAAAGTACAGTCCACAAATTTTCTCTTAACTTAAGAGCTACCGCAACACTTTATGAATTGGAAAGATTGAGTAAAGGAGAAGGATTTAGATCTAATAGACTATCAAGTAACCTACCTGAATTCTTTTCTTTGTTAATCTCGAAAATTTCCCATAGACTGAGTTTTTGTCTATTATTTTCATTGTGTAAAATTTTGAAATTATCATCAAAGTTATGGTTTTTTTCGAGTAGGTGATTAGAATAATGGGAATCTGATTTATGATAATTAAAACTACGTTTGTGCTCGAATAATCTAACTTTGAAGTTTCTGAAGGTTCTACCAATATAAATTTTATTACAATCCCCGCGAGACAGTTTATAAACAGCGGATTTATTACCTTTATCAATTTTAGATTTGCAGTTTTTGATATGTCGGCCTAAAGAATTATCCGTTCGGAATGCTATATTGAAATTATAATGCGAGAGGAATGATTTTAATTTGAGAGTAGGATTACGAATATAAGTTAAGCTGTTGTCTTTTGTGTTAGAACTTTTTATACTTGGAAATACTTCCTTTGTGGCTTTTTGAAATTTTCGGCGTGAAATCATGTTCTCAATCATACTAGGACTATAACCCTTATTGACTGCTATTTGTTTAATTATATGTTGCTCTCTAATAAAATTATTTTGTAACATTGGGATATTACTGAGGCTATGTACTATACTATTGTAATCAGCTAATTTATGTGGATAAGGATATGTAGATGAGCTGTGAATAGTAATATCTGTATGCGATGGCTTATTAAAAATAGAAAAATCATGTTTGCCATTAATTTTAGTAATGGTTAAATCCAGAAAGCTAATTGAGTTTTCTGTTTCTATCTCTAACGTGAATTTACTATTATCGAGGATTTTTTAATGAATGTTTTGAATTAATCTAATTGTCTGTCTGTGCCAGTGAAACAAGAAATGATATCGTCGACATATCTAAACCACTTATTAAAGTTTTGGAATAACGGATGTTCTTGTATAGTTTTTTCAATATAATCCATGAAAATTTCAGCGATCAGAGGGCTCAGAGGATTACCCATGATTAAACCTTTTTTACAATTATATAATACCCCACTGAAGTTGAAATAATTCGGTTCTAAGCAAATTTCTGAAAGGTGTAAGATTTCTGATTGAATTATCGGATTGACTTTATTAATTTGAAGGGCGTTGTTGATGAGTTTCACTGTATCACTAGATGGAATACTTGGGAAGAGATTTACTACATCCCATGACATTAGTTCAGAGTTCGGTGGTAGTAGCGTGTGCTGAATTTCATTTATTAGGACTGAAGAGTGTTTTATTGAAAATTGAGGTTCTCTATGATGTCTATGAGAAAGCGTGAAAGTTTTGTAGCTGGAGCTTGAAAATATGAAACTACTGGTCTAATGGGCTGCCCTGTTTTATGGAGTTCGACGAGGGAGTAACGTTTTGGTGATTGCGGGTTGTCAATGAAAAGTTTAAATTTTTGATTCGTAGGTATTATAGACTTGGCAAACTTTAAAGCGATTTTTAATATGGATTGAAATTTATTAGTTGGATGCTTATCACTTTTCTCATTACCACCTGATTCAATGAAATTTTGGGTTTTCACTAAATAATCTGCTTCATTTAAGGCCATGACTGTTTGACCTTTGTCTGCTTTGGTGAATATTATATAAATGAGATAAAAACACAAGGTTTAACTTTAATCTACACTTTATTTGAAAAAATTCGACGACGTTTCGCTGACACAGCAGCTTTATCAAGAATGAAAAATAGAATGAAGAGTATGGTATTATAAACAAATCGTAGAACAAGTTGGATGAATAACAGGAAAATCCACACCGAGCCATTGTACAGTTAGTATGAAAGGTTATAAAAACTAATTAAACAAGTTAAGTAGGGGTGAGTAATTCAAATCTACCTGTTCATTCAAAAGCTTGTCCGAATGTTTGAATCTATTTATTTCTAATGCTTCTAGGAGATCTAATTTTGAACTTTTGATTTTATATGTAATATGTCAAAATTTTCATTGAATGAATGGTTTTCTTTTATTAGGTGGTTTGAATAATTTGAATCAGATTTATTTTTATCGAAGCTACGTTTATGTTCAGATGTTCTTATGCCAAAACTCCTATAGGTCCTACCGATATAAATTTTATCACAAGAACCGCAATTGAGTTTATAGATTCCTGATTTACTTGATTTTTCAACACGAGATTTATTATTTTAATATGTTTACTTAAGTTATTAGAAGTTTTGAAAGCTATATTAAGATTTTGTTTGACGAGAAAGGATTTAATATTTGTACTTGCAGAACCGCAGAATGTTAAACTGTTGAATATTTTATAGTCTTTATGAATAGGATATACTTCATTTATTGCTTTCTGATAGAGTTATTTACGAATGATTAGATCTATCATATCCGGATTATATGAATTATTAATGGCTATCTGTTTGATGATGTTTAACTCTTTATTATAATCTTCTACTGATAAAGGTAAATTGAGTAACCGATGTACCATGCTGTTTAAAGCTGCAACTTTGTGTTGAATTGGATGTAATGAGTAGTTATGTATAATTGTATCAGTATGAGTTGGTTTAGGAAAGACCGAAAAACATGATTATTATTTTGTTTAGTGATTTTTAAGTCCAAAAATTTATGGAATCGTTCTGTTCAATTTCTATCGTGAATTTAATGTTCAAATGGATGGAATTAATGAAATTAACAAATACGTCTAATTGACGAGTAGTTCCAATGAAACATACTAAGATGTCGTCAACATATCTATACCAATAAAGAAATTTGGAAATGAGTGGATGTTTATGAATTTTCTGTTCAATATTATTCATAAAATCTCTGCTAAAAGTGGACTCAAAGGATTTCCCATGATCAAACCATTTTCACTACTGTAATAGATGTTGTTGAAAGAAAAATAATTTTGTTCAATGCAAACGTCCAACAGATTCAATATTTCTGATTTGATTATGTGGTTAACATGATTCGAATTCAACATGTTTTCGATTAATATTTTGACATCACCTGGAGGAACACTTGGGTATAAATTCTCAACATCAAACGAAATAAGTTTTGCGTTAGGTGGTAGGTTAACGTTTTTTATGTTATTTATCAATTCGAAAGAATTTTTTATAGAAAATTTTGATTTGAATGAACAATAATTTTAATGATATCTATAAGGTAGTGCGACAATTTCACGGCTGGGGCTGTAACGTAAGATACGACTGGTCTAACGGGGTTATTTACTTTATGCAATTTAATGAGTGAATACAGTTGAGGTGGTTGAGGGTTTGGTAAAATTAATTTGTATTTTTCTATTGCTTTAATTAAAGATTTTGCGTCATTTATTGCAATTTTGATATTTTCTGGAATTTAATAGTTGGATCTTTGTTTAAAATTGTATAGTTTCCGGACGAAATGAAATTTAAAGTTTTAAATAGGTAGTCATTTTATTTAACGCAATAACAGTAGTGAAAATGGTTTGATAATGGGAAATCCTTTGAGTCCACTTTTAACAGAGATTTTATGAATAATATTGAACAGAAAATTCATACACATCCACTCATTTCCAAATTTCTTTATTGGTATAGATATGTTGACGACATCTTAGTATGTTATTTGTTATAACATCCATTTGAACATTAAATTCACGATAGAAATTGAACAGAACGATTCCATAAATTTTTGGACTTAAAATCACTAAACAAAATAATAATCATGTTTTTTCGGTCCTTTGTAAACCAACTCATACTGATACAATTATATATAACTACTCATTACATCCAATTCAACACAAAGTTGCAGCTTTCAACAGCATGGTACATCGGTTACTCAATTTACCTTTATCAGTAGAAGATTATAATAAAGAGTTAAACATCATCAAACAGATAGCCATTAATAATTCATATAATCCGGATATGATAGATCTAATCATTCGTAAAAACTCTATCAGAAAGCAATAAATGAAGTATATCCTATTCATAAAGACTATAAAATATTCAACAGTTTAACATTCTGCGGTTCTGCAAGTACAAATATTAAATCCTTTCTCGTCAAACAAAATCTTAATATAGCTTTCAAAACTTCTAATAACTTAGGTAAACATATTAAAAATAATAAATCTCGTGTTGAAAAATCAAGTAAATCAGGAATCTATAAACTCAATTGCGGTTCTTGTGATAAAATTTATATCGGTAGGACCTATAGGAGTTTTGGCATAAGAACATCTGAACATAAACGTAGCTTCGATAAAAATAAATCTGATTCAAATTATTCAAACCACCTAATAAAAGAAAACCATTCATTCAATGAAAATTTTGACATATTACATATAAAATCAAAAGTTCAAAATTAGATCTCCTAGAAGCATTAGAAATAAATAGATTCAAACATTCGGACAAGCTTTTGAATGAACAGGTAGATTTGAATTACTCACCCCTACTTAACTTGTTTAATTAGTTTTATAACCTTTCATACTAACTGTACAATGGCTCGGTGTGGATTTTCCTGTTATTCATCCAACTTGTTCTACGATTTGTTTATAATACCATACTCTTCATTCTATTTTTCATTCTTGATAAAGCTGCTGTGTCAGCGAAACGTCGTCGAATTTTTTCAAATAAAGTGTAGATTAAAGTTAAACCTTGTGTTTTTATCTCATTTATATCATGGATCTACATCAAGTAACGGCCTCCACAATTCAAATGTTGAATATTATATCTTCAGATGCAGACTATTGAACTCTTTTTGGAAGTAATAAAGCTCAAGAGTGTTTTTTTGGCTTGCGATGAATAATTTAGGGCTATTTGGGTTTCAATTCCTAGCAGATCGAAATGGAGACGAGAGTTATTTGACTTTTAATTGTGTTTCGAACTCTTTTCTAGAAGGGAAACTTTATCTTCAGAAAAATAAGAATCTGGAAGATTACTGAATCTATCATAAAATTGGTGATCGGAAAATTTGGACTTGATTTTTGAAGTTTCAGGTTTATTACTCAATAATTTATTTAATTTTCGAAACTGAATTTTATATATTTTGTGAATTAATTAATGAACTTTTAATCTTGTTACGGAATCTAAAATGTCAAATTCTACTGAATGCAATCTATGAAACAACTCCGAATGGATTACCTTTAAAAAGATGTTGTAGTTGTCTCGTTGGCTGTATTGAAACTTGATGTCTAACTTCAACCATTTCTTCTTGCTTTGTACTACTCGATTTCGGACTACGGGGCTGATATTATGTGTCCTCAGTTTTATATATTTCGAAAACACTTCGTAACTTCAAACAACTGAATAGGAACCAGATGTTTTGTTTGTTGATCACACACAATAGCTTCGAAAGCCAACTCATTTTACTAATATTCAAAACAACAGCTAGCTTTGATCGAGTTTTATTCAGAAGTCTTGAAGTTTCACTAAGGACATATTGAAGGAGAACTGGATTTGACTTTCTCTTTTTCATAGCAAGTCCTCACAGATGCATCGGCTAGGATAGAAAGGAGCAGAGCAAGAAAATGACGTCAGTTTTTGTCTAATACTGTCAATAGGTGATGATATCTAAATTGATGTACCGTAATATAATTTCAAAGTTCAAGTTGTTTTCAAAGTTCTGTCCTTTAGAAACTAATCGTCATTGAAAGTACAGTAGAAGCTCTTATTCGCGCTTAATGCATTTTTATTATACACAGATAATAAAAATGCGACCTAGGTCCTATCTTCTCTTCTTCCTCAGCCTTTTTCGGTCCACTTCTGAATATAGGCCTCTCCACAACTTTCCTATCAATTTTGTGGCACCTGCATCCAATTGTTTCCTTCTTGTTATTTCACATCTTCAACCAAACTTTCTGTGGTCTTCCTTGGTTCCTCTTTGTTTCCCTCGGTTTCCATTGCAGTACTCTTTTGGTCAACCTTTCATCAGTGTTCTGCCTTGCCATGTGCCCGGCCCATATCCATTTCGTCTCTGCTACTCGCCTGATTATATCGGTCACTTTGTTCTTCTCCGAATTTCCTGAATTCTGACTCTGTCTCTCAAAGATGTTTCCATCATTGCCCGCCCTATAGCCCTTTGGGTAGTTCTTGAACGTTTGGCGCTCTGTTTTGTGATGAACATTCATTCTAGACCATACGTTGCCACTGCCAGTATACATGTGTCATACACCTAGATATCTCTGCGGATTGATTCTCTTTTACTTGTCTGAAAGAGTGTCCAAGACATAAACATTTCGCTACTCTCTCGATAATTTCGTTGTTTATAGATATTTGAATTTCAGTAAGGCTCATAATAGTGGTTTTCTTTCTATTTAATTCCAAGCCAACTCTTTCAGATGCCTCCTTCAGCTGCAATTACATTTCTTCCAATTCATAATAACATAATTCACATAACAACCACGTCGTCCATCTACTTTTATGCCTTTTCGTTGCCATTGCAGTTTCTTGAAAACATCCTCCATAGCCAAAGTAAACAACTTCTGAGAAATGGGATCACTCTGACGCACCTTTTTCTGCAAATTCATCGTATTCGTTGTTGTGGATTTGTCTATTTTGACGTGAATCGTTGCGTTGTCGTGAATATTCTAAATTAAATAGCTGTGTCTCGAATCAATTCTAGCATTTCTTATACCATTCAAAAAGGTCCAAGTTTCTGTCATGTCAAAGTCTTCTTTGCAGTCTATGAACGCAGAGTGCAATTTGACATTATATTCTGTCATCTTTTCCATTAATAACGCAACGTTTGTAAATGGTCAATAGTGCTGAAACCACTCCTGAAACCTGCCTGTTATGGTGCCTGGTAAAAATCCAGTTTTCTCGAAAGTTTTCACGTTAGCTACATTTATTTCATCCTGTTCTTCTCGGCTACTAATCTTCGCATTATCGCCTTCGTAAACCTCTTCTTCAACTACTACTGCTTTGTTACTCATTTGGACTTGCCCTTCGGTCTGATCAAAATCGCTTCCGCTGTCAATTAAATCTTAGTGCTGTCCTTCTTGTTCATTTAATCCATTCCAAATTATCAGAATTCGTTTTCATACGATCATGAAGCCATGAGCATTTTAGGCGCCAGGTTAACGACAGCATTTTCAGTTGCTAGGTAATTCAAGACGACGAATGATAGAACGTTCGGGGAGCTTAGGCGTTTGAGGATTCTAGAAACTCGGGCGCAGGGAGAGTCGGAGTGCCAGGTGTTCGAAGCACAAAGTCGGTTTTGGGCACTAGGTGTTCGAGGCGTCTGGAGGTTCAGGGGGTTTGACCGGTCGAGTCCCAGGGTGGTTCGAAGGGCCGGGGTTTTAGGCGCAAGGCAGTGTGGAGCGCTTGAGCGTTTAGAGCAAGGTAGTTCTGGGTGCAATGTGGTTTACAAATGGATGTTCGGGCGCAAGGTAGTTCTGGACGTTTGAAGGCGTAAGATAGTTCAGGAGTTTATGCGCGAGGTAGTTTGGGACGCGTAGGCGTTTGAGGATGTGAGGTAGATCTGCCTGCCTAGGCATTTTGATTGCATGGTAGATCTGCCCACCTAGGCGTTTCGGGTGCAAGGTAGATCTGTCCGCCAAGACGTTTGATATACAAGGTAGATCTGCCAGCCTACTAGTCAGAAGCTACTAAAAAGCGAAGCTGCGCAAACGTCTTAATGTGGCAACACTGGCATTTTGCTATAGGAGCCCACCTATCCGTTTCCAGGTTAACATTCTACGGAAGGTTGAATATTGTACCCTGTAAGTTTCATTATATTAACCTCAAAAAAACCCTTGTAACGAGGTGTAACATGATATACCATGCCATTTGAAAAATAAAAGTTGAAGGTTGTTCCCATTCCTTGTATTATAAAAAATCAAAATAAAATTACTGACTAAAAACTACTACTAAGGTTACCCTTGGGTTTCGTCTGATAAATTTCAAATACAAATGGATATTTTACAGATGTTTTGAAATGTTATTTATTTAAGTGATATTAAATGATCCAGGATCACCTAATATCAATTTTTCATATCGTTCTTTCTTTGACATATTTTCAACGTTCCTTCTCCAACTGAATCAATAATCAAGCGGAAAGACGCAGATATCGAAATATTTATCCATTTATTTAATTCGTGAAGATCGGAGACCTGGACAAAACGTAAAACTCGGGACCGAAATTTAAATTTAATAATCCATCTGGTGTCTATGGACCTGGATAAATGAGTTTAATTATGCGGATAGTCCTATTGATCCTTTTCAATAAAAATCTCAATTTCCAGACATCTGATAATGATTGGAAGGAAACAATTGTGAAGCCCTGCAAGTGAAAGCTCTGGAGAGAAGATAATAGGGGAATTATGGTTGGGACAAGCTTTTCTCCAGGGACGTCTTTCACAGCGAAAAGACGAAAATTATTGAAAATATATTCGAATCGATTCTTGGAGTGGAGACTATATCTGTAAGTTCTTGCAACTATGTTCCTATTATACGAGGGAAGTCTATATTTCGCATATGGAGCTAAAATTAAACAACTGAGATCTTTTAAAGGCTTTATGTTTTCGAAGAATTCTGCAAAGATCAATACACGGATGCAGTCGTTCGAACCTTAGTATGCGTAATTACCTTGATGTCTTACAAAAGTCCCTAAAAACTTGAACGTGTTTTTGAACAACCATAATTTTTCAACTGTCTGCGTTTGAGCAAAACTGTTTTAGACATTGAGTAGCGAGGCTAATCATCCAACTTTTTTGTCTCTTCAGAAAGTGTGCTATGATAATCAGTTCAATCACAGAAAACAATTTTTTAATTTCTTGATTTCATCTCTCCAACCACCTAGCAAGTCAAAAATATCACCTTTGACCATGTTGGCTTTGGATTTATTTCTGTGGTCTGGCTAATTGTCATTTTATTAGGCTTGACAAGCAATTGTTGACACAACAGTGTTCCTTAAGTTCTTGAATAGGTATTAGGCTCGGAGATGTACAGTATCTCTGAAAGGTTTAATATGGTTATGGTGTACGGATTTTGTCGAGGCAATGGACGTAAAAGCGCGAGAGTATATGCTGAAACATTTGCAGATCGCGCCTCCGCGAGAATGGTTGCTTCAAGCCCAGAAATTTGGATGGAGGACGACAAGGAACAGTAAGGACCATAGAACGCGAAGAACAAATTTTGGACATGGTTGAGGAAAACTCACAATAAAACACGCAGCGTTTAGGTTTGCAGTTGGTCGTTACTAAAACAATGATTCATGATGTCTTGAAGGAACAATTATTTCTTCTTTATCACATTCAGGTAGTTCAGGAATTACTTCCCAACGATCCTGAGAATCGCCCAACTTTTCACCGATTTATCCAAGAGAAGAGAACTCAGGATCTCCACTTCAGTACGAAAATTCTATTTACTGACGAATGCATTTTAACTAGGTCTGGCATCACTAACCTTCACAAGAAACACGTGTACAGTGTCTAAAATCCACATTCTTTTACAAGTACACATGATCAGAATCAATTCAAAATTAACGTATAGATTTCACTAATTTACAATTTCATTATTGGTCCGGTAGCGAATCCAGATCGATTAAACGGAGAATCATATTTGAATATTTTGCAAGAAACTTTGCCGGACTTGTTGGACGTTATTTCAGTATTACTGCGTGTTGAAATGTGGTTTATGCACGACTGTGCACCTTCTCATTTCACTATAGCGGTTCGCGAGTTCTTACATACACAGTATGCGAATCGTTCGATCGGAAGGGGAGATGATGCTCCTGCACGATCTCCCGACTTGACACAGTGCGACGTCTTTCTTTGGGGTTTACTCTTCGTCAATTGACAAGATATGAGAATTTTAAAGAATTTTAAATGCGGTTAACTTCCTCAAAAATGACCCTGAAGTAATGCCATGGATCCAATTTAATTTCTTGAAGAGGATTAACTCCTGTATTCAGCAGCATGGTGGAATTTTTGGACATTTACTATAGTTGAATGAAATTTTGAGTGCAAACTAATTAATCGTTGTTTTGAAGTGATTTGTTTTTTCTTATTTAGTTTTTAACTGGCAAAACTGTTTTCATATTTTTGAATAGTCATTGTGAAAATTTTTTCTTCAAATTACGATTTTTGTAATAGTGAACATTGAATTTCCTATTTGCTTCATCCGATTTAGCCACCTAAAAAACATCATTTTGTCAACAAGAGGTTGTCAAGCATGATAAAATGACAATCTGCCAGAGTACAGAAATGAATCCAAAGCAAACACGGTCAAATATGATATTGTTGACTCGCTAGGTGGTTGAAGAAATTAAATCGAGAAATTAAAGAACTGTTTTTTATGATTGAACCACTCATCATATCAAAATTTTTCGAGAGACAAAAAAGTAGGATAATTAGTCTAGTTACCCAATGTCTAAAATAGTTTTGCTCAAACGCAGACAGTTGAAAAATTATGGATGATTCGATCGATATCGATCGATCGAGTCGTTCTCGAATTATTTGAAAAATAAGAGAAAAAACCTTTGGATTTGGCGACCTCTAGCGGCCAAACGAAGAAATTTTTCCTATAGATAAGTTTACCTAAATCAACTTATTTCGAGCTGAAGAATCTGTGGTATAAAGACACCCTATATTATGATTTCGGCAAAATGACTATGGCGTTCGATTTGTCTACTTTGGTTAAAACTAAATGGTTTCTTTGAATTTTTTGTTTTAAATTCGAATGACTGAATCAATGATTCATAAGGCTTTCGCTCTACCATTATCCGAAGGAAATATGTCTAGGGAAGTGTCAACTATTAAAGAAATAGCTAAGAACAATGGTTATTCTTTCAAATATCATAATGTTTACCCACGTATAGAATCAACTAATACAGATAAGTACATTTCATCAACATATTTTGGCCCTATCAGCGAAATTTTTCAAATGTCATATCAAATCAGAATAAAAAGAAGCTTTCAAGATCCATGTGAAACTCCCTAGGAATTTTTTAATAGTAAAGATAAGACTGATAAATTTGACAATACTGAAATTTATAAGATGTCCTGTATGGATTGTGAAGGCGTCTATATATGTTGAACAGGTTGTTCCTTCAAAACAAGATACAAGGAGCATCAATCAGATTACAATAACCAAAGAACAGACGAATCTACCTTTGCTTCATATATGGCATCATTTTCCACCCATAGATCAACTTTAAATTATTCACAGAATACCTAAGAGATGAATGTTAGATTTCTTGGAATCTATCGAAATTTTCAAACTGCAACAAACCCCCCATAAAGATAATCTTTTGAATGACCAGTATGACCTGGCTCATTCGTCTCAATTCGAAATCTTCAAACACCTGCTTTCATCATAATTATTTTATTGCCTTTTGTTTGCATCCTTATTAATTTTGTACTCCTGTTTATATGTTTGTATTTTCAACTTAAGTTCAGTAGTTGTCGTCAGCTGAAATTGCAATCCTGATTTTCTATAAAATCTCTTGTGATAGTATAATACATAGTTTATTTTCTTATCATCGTGGAATTTGACTTCTCGAAATAGTTCTATAAAGTTGTGATTTATGAACGATATATTTGCCTGACTAGAATTAAAAGTTATTATCTTGAGAGAAATGATTTTTCTGGCATATCACATTATAGAATTGGTGTTTAGGATAGTAAATAGATGGAAGTATTTCTGTGTAAGGAGAATTCACGAAAAGTCAGTACATCCTCGAATAATCTGTACATAACTATATATCTTTGGAAGTGTTATTGATAACACTGCCGAAGTGAATGTGGTATTAATTATCGTGAAATGATGAGTCAAATATTATTGAAATTAATCTGAATAATTTATGGTTTCGCAAGAATGGTGCAACAGTTATTTTCTTGAGGTAGTAATCTTTCCCTGTAAGAGTTATTGCAAGAATTGATTTTGGCTATTAGACACATTGATCCCGTATTTAAAAGTCTATTTTCATAGACTTCGTGAGAATAGGCATGTTTTCTAGGTAACCTATAATTCACGCCTGAACTGAATGATGCAATTATTCTTGTCCTGTGTAAAACAGAGCCTCATATCAAAATAAGACAATAAAGTGTACCTCTGCCTAGTAACAGAAGGTGGCCATTTGTCATGCATTATTTATTCATGAGAGGTGTTTCAAAATCCATTGCAAATTTTGGATTTAATTTATTAATTTGAGTAATTCTTTATCAGTTTCAACTATATAATTCATTGAAGGATCATTTCATGACATTTTTGATATTTTTCCGAACGACTGTCAAATTTTTTCCGCAAATTCTTATTTAAATCAAACAAGTTCCACGAAGAAATAATATATGGGTGATGTCAACCCAGATTATTGGATCCATAATGATTCCAAAACATCTATAGATCATAATCGGCATCACTTGGAATACTGAACCTTGCCAGCGGAGCTGTCTCGGTCAAACAGAGAGGAAATTTGAGGAAATATTGCAGGTTATTATTTCTTAATATCTCCTTAGTCCTTTTCATGACATTGCTTGCCATGTAAAATCTTTTCTTAGATTTGTTTAGTCATATAAGAAGTATGATTGTTGAAATATTCTTCTGCTGGTTTTCTTTTTCCATTGTTACAGATTCCTGTCCCAAACCCCCTTCCTTTCACCCTTGTCTTCGTTTGGAAATCATGGAATGCAAGAAAGAATGAAGCGGCTAAACAGAAAAATCTTTGGTCCTCTTAATGTACACACGACACTAACACAACATAAACAGACAAACTATTGCTAGTGCAAAAGCGACAGGGAAACGAGTTTTTTCCTCAGGTTTTTTCACTCGTTTATTAAATCATATACAAGATAATATGAAATTATAGATATAAGCATGCATTTATTGTAAATATAATTATTCAAATTTTATATATATATATATATATATATATATATATATATATATATATATATATATATATATATATATATATATATATATATATATATATATATATATATATATATATATATATATATATATATATATATATATATATATATATATATATATATATATATATATATATATATATATATATATATATATATATATATATATATATATATAATATATTTATATAAATGCATGCTTATATCTATAATTTCATACTATCTTGTATATGATTTAATAAACGAATATGATGATAAGGTAAACAACTTAAATGAAGGTAGGAATAATATTTTAAAAACTATACATTCATATCATACACGAAGTAAATCTAAGGGATCTGACATTTCTACTTGTTCTGTCTATTCTTCAAACAACAAAAGATTTGATGACTATTTTCATAATCATGTAGAATCACCTTGTTCCTCTAATCTTATCATAACTTCATCACCTAATTCAGATCTTCACAAATCTAATAAAAAATAATACGCATGAAATGGACTTTTGAAATGAATAAATTCATTATGTTTTGTTATTACAAAATAACGAATAATGGAACAAATAGAAAAGGGTACATGTCTAGACTATATAATATGTTCAAAGAAAAATTCCCCAATTGCTGTATTTCAGAACAAAGCATTGCGAATCAAAGACGCTATATTGAAAATAGAAACTTTATATCTGAGTCAGAATTAAAATCAATTAAAAACAACATTCAACAAGAAGAACATTTAAATTCTGAAATTTCACATGAAAACCTAGTCCGATTCATGAAAATACTCGAAAATAAATCAGAAAATTCATCTAAAAATATTGATAACAAAGATATAGAAAATTTATTTCTCAATCAAATGAATTTATTTAAAATATTGACCCACTTATAAGACCTAAACTTCCTAAAATTCATTATTCAAAGAAAATTTTCGATTGTATAAACGAGCTTAATGAGAATATTCTTCCAAAGCAACTTGTTAAAGTAATGAATATTTATACACTTCATCTGATTATATATTGTGCCGCTATTACAATAGTTAAACATTCTTGATACAAATTAGAAAATTTTGGATCTAATTATAATATCAAGAAAAAACCTTCATGGCAAAAAAGGTTAGAAGGTAAAATTTCTTCTATCAGATGTGATTTAGGAAGATTGCCTCAATATTCCAGAGGTAATCGATCAAAAAACTTATGGCACATATTGGAAAAATATTCTTAAATATAAAACCCATTAAAATAATGAGATAAGTAATGGACAACTGATAGAATACATCGATACTTTAAAACAAAAACTTTCAGTATACTCCATTAGACTACGTGAATATAAAATAAATTCAGATAGAAAATTCCAAAACAAACTATTCAAAAATAATGAAAAACATTTTTACAAATTTATTTCAGGTTCAAATGAAAATATTTCTGGAAATGGAGTTTCTAAAATTGATATTTTAACTGATTATTGGTCTTCAATTTGGGCAGTGCCAAGGCAACACAATTCCAATGCAAGTTGGATTTTATATGGAAGGTCTTGATTTTCTAAAATAGAATGCATGCAATTTGAAAAATTTTCAAACGAAGATATAACATCAGTTATTAAACACACAAAAAATTGGAAATCTCCAGGTGTTGATGGTATTCATAACTTTTGGTTCAAGAAATTCTCTTGAGTTCATGGAAAATTGGCTGAATATTTTTCATTTATAATAATAAAGAACCCTCAGCTACTCCTTTATTTTTCACACAAGGAATTACTTATTTAAAATCGAAAAGTGATAATACTATTGATCCGTCTCAATATAGACCAATTATTTGCCTTCCAACAATATATAAAATTCTATCTGCATGTATTACCCAAAAAATTTATGCACATTTGGAGAATTATAATATTCTTTCCGAACATCAAAAGGATGTAGAAAAATCACCTTGGTACTAAAGAGCAACTTGTAATTGATTCTGTTGCTTTGAATCAAGCTCTAAAACTAAAAAAGAAATATTCAAACAGCCTTCATTGATTACCAAAAGGCTTTTGATAGTTCTCCCATTCATGGCTTCAAGAAATTTTGGAAATTTATAAAATTGATAGAACACTTCGTCTTTTTCTTGAATTTGTAATGAAAAATTGGAGAACCAATCTTCATTTAAATATTTCAAAACAATCGTTAAAATCCGAAGTAATTCCAATCAAAAGAGGCATTTTCAAGGTGATTCTATAAGTGCTCTTTGGTTTTGTCTTTGCCTTAATCCATTATCTCATGAATTAAATGCTACTAGTTTCGGCTTCAAAATAAAGAGTCTATCAACTGACTTCAAATTAAGTCACTTAATTTATTTAGATGATATTAAATTATATGCCGGAACCAGATCTCATTTAAAAAGTCTACTTGAGATTACTTTCAACTATTCCAATGATATTCATATGAAGTTTGGGCTTCCAAAATGTAAAAATCTTTCTATTGAAAAAGGAAAGATCACCTCTGATTATATAAAGATTTCCATTATCGAAATAGAGCCAATGCATCAAGGAGATACATATAAATATCTTGGATTTTGTCAAGAGAAGACAATTAACCATAGCAGCACTAAAGAAAATATTAGAAGTTCATATTACAAAAGACTTAGAATTATCATCTAGAGTCATTTAACTAGTAAAAACCTTTTCAGAGCTATCAACTCCTATGCAGTTTCTGTTCTTACATCTTCTTTTGGAAATATTAAATCGTCTAAATTTACAATGTCAAACGAGGAAAATGTTCTGTAAATATCATAAGCACCACCCAAAGTCAGCTGTTCAGAGAGTTACACTACCTAGACATCTTGGAGGTCGTGGATTAACTGATTTGAAGAATCTTCATAGTAAACAGATTTTTCATCTACGTACCCATTTTCATGATAAACAGAGAACGTCTAAATTACATGATATTAATGTTGCTTCAGATTATAATCTTACACCTCTGAACTTGACAATGCAAGAGGTAGATTTTGATATATTTGATGATAATTCTAAAAGAGAAAGTTGGATGCAGAAGGAATTACACGGAAAGCACCCTAAAGAATTGAAAAATGATTATATTGATGAAATCGTATCGAATAAATGGTTAGTATCTGGAGAATTATTTGCTGAAACAGACGGCTTGGCAATTGCGATCCAGGATCAGGTTGCTTTTACGAGGAATTATAGAAAACACATCATCAAACAAAATATAGATGATTCTTGCCGTAGATATTTCTGTTCTTCAGAGACAGTTTTTCATATATTATCATCTTGCTCAGTCCTTGCTTCAACAGATTATTTAGAAAGACAGAATGCCGTCGCTAATATGATTCATTTTAATCTAGGAATTAAACATGACCTAATTCCCAAAAGAAAAAATTTCACAAATATGAACCTGAGATTATTTGTGAAAATGACAAATATAAACTTTATTTTGATAAAACAATTCTTTGCAACAGAGCTGTGAAACACAATAGACCAGATATCATTCTTAAAGATAAACAGAATCAAATAACATATATAATTGATATTGTTATACCCGACACACATAATATACAAAATAAATACAATGAAAAAATTTCTAAATATATGATGCTTGGCGAGGAGATTAAAAAATGTGGAAAATGAAGAAAATATTTATTCTACCGATTATTATTTTCACAACAGGTGTTATTCCTAGAAATCTTCACAAAAATATTGAGATTTTGGGTCTGAAGAAAATTTGTTTGAACAGTTACAAAAGATAACAGTCATCAAATCTTGTAATATTCTTCGTAGGTTTCTTTCCGAAAAAATAATGAGGTAGAGTCATGGGTTTTCCTTCAGTTTATACTGCTCAGAATCTCATTTCATATTTTATTTATTTGTTTATATAAATGTAATATAATTAACTGACAATTTTGTCATATTTATATTCAGAGCAGTATTCTATTCGATCGTTCACCACTTCACACAAAGGAAACTATTAATGAGTAACATTCAGTGTTACTTGACTAAGGTCCGTACACTGGGTTTTTCCGGGGAGAAAGCCTCTGACACTACTCGTTGGTACATTGATATCATTGTCTGATGATGCTTCAGTATATATAAATATATATATATTCTGGTAGATTGATATATTTTCATAACATTTAACGTTATCCTAATATATAATTATTTCAGGATATGTATTGATTATAATCATTGCCTGGCAATGGTATTAATTACCGGGTGGTGGATTTATATTTTTCATGAAATCAGTTTGATTGCATGAACAGATATATGAGCAACTCGTCGGGTTAAAACCCTATATATATATATATATATATATATATATATATATATATATATATATATATATATATATATATATATATATATATATATATATATAGGTATACAAAGAGATATCACGTGAGGTTGAAATTATGAGATTATCAGGAGCAGTACAATGAGAGATTATGATGAGACATTTTGTTTTTTGGGTAAGGTAAGTGAAGGTTCATACAAACATAGGAAATTAACTATAGAGTACTCGTTTTCAATATTTACTGGGCAATAATTACAGATTTTGTAACCTATTATGAGTCATAAGTGTCTTCATCTTCGATGTATACTAAAGGTTCATGTATTAAATAGTTTCCATTTAACAATTAAATTCAGAGAATTTTCTTCTTAGTTTAGAATACTTCTCTAGTTGTTTCAGGAGCAAACTTTAACCGAAAATTTTCCTATTCAGAATTATGCTATAATAGTTCGAGTGAGCCTCATCTACGAGTGTGAATCAGATTAACTAACCTAACCTAACCTAGAGAGCCCATATCATATTGAAATTTTTCGTGGGTAGGAAATAGCACTTAGAATCTTCATGGAAATAGAGGGTGCGTTGCTTCCACTAGCTCATTATGTGGAATTTCAAGAACAGGAAAACGGCCTGATATCGCTACGGAATAAATTAGCAATATGCTAAATACTAGGTGATCTTTACAAAGTTCTGATACACTCAGCTTGCCATCAGTGAACCTTTCGCTGCAAGATGCAAGGTTTGTCTTAAATCCGCCTATTCTACTCTTAACTGTCACATCCATGGAAAACTGTCCCTTTAAAGTTACTTAAATGAGCTAGGATTAATCGAGGATTCCAAATGATTTTTTGAGGAAGATAAGGGATCCATGGAACTCGTTATGTTCGGATTCCTGACTGGGAATATGATTAGGCTTGAGGAACTTGGATCTCTCAACATAATTGATGGAGCTCATTACGTTACCAAGCACGAAACTACTACTCTTTATAGAAAGTAGAGTTTGTGGATGAAGTCTGAAGTCGGGTGTGACACATTAGAACAATGGGTAGTGGAGGAACTGCCACGTAGCCTTAACTAACCACCAAATCTAAAAAAAACGCTACGATCGGGTTAATTTCTGGTTGACTTCCAAATAATTCTTCGATATTCTTGAAGTCTCTGTTGTATCAAAAAATGTTCATCGACATTCTTTTGATCGTTCTGTTCGCTGTTTTCTTGAAATGAATAAAACGTCAAACTTAGCGTCAAATGCCAATTTGTTTACCGAAACTACCGAAAAACATTAACCGAATCGAATAATTGATCGATGAAGCCTGAACTACGTGATAGTTGATATTCATAATGAATAATAAAATAAAACAAGTTACTATGTTTTAACTATCACTAATTTGTTGATGTAAAGAATGACAAAATTTTACATTGGTTGAACCGGTTTCGGACATATGTCCATTATCAACAACAAGCTAATGTAAACTGAATACTCATGTACAATACAGAAATTACCATCAATTACCACTACCTTAAGGTCTTGCACTCAGAACTCAGTTTTAAATTACATTCTTTAGAATTTGATATTTTAGAAGATACCATTAGATCTAAAGTTAGTATTTCCATATTTAAAAATTTCATAGACAGTCTAGAAAATTAAAATCACTCAAATCAAAATTTTCAGCCACACCTGTGTGGCGTATAATAGATAGAGTTAATTCTTCGGGAAGTCAAAGGGTTGTTAATTTATCGGATGTTCAATTCAACGAAAGAGAAATAGATCTTCTTTCTTGAGGTCCTAAATTTTTTCCTAAAATACAGACTAACTCTTTAGAAACATTAGCCGTTGAACCCGAAATTTTAATGAGAACCTTAAATACTGGCAATTTTGAAAAGGCAAAAATTGAGAGAATTTTAAAGCACCATAAAAATCAAACCAATTCGAAAGATAAAATTTTAATTAAAAATATCAAACGCAAAATTTCTGAAATTTCATTAGTACTCACGCAAGCAGATAAGTGGAATGCTATAATTGTTATTCCGAAAGTACAATATGAGAAAAAAATGGAAGATTTCATTAATAAAGAAGGGCTAACACTCGTTCATGAAGACCCAACACCACTTATACAGAAACAACTTAGAGCAGCTGCTAATGATATGCAATCACTTTTTAGTAGCTTCGAGAGAAACAGATGGATTAAAATGAATCCTAGAATTCCTAGATTTATGGTGTCATTAAAACACATAAAGAAAATAACCCCATTCGTCAAGTGGTGTCATATACAAATAGTCGAACACAAATACTTGCTAAGCAACTAAATACCAAATTCAATTCAATGTCAGATTTTCATTCACAATATAGTTTAAAAATTCATTAGAATTATCGAATTAAATAAATAATTTCCTCATGCCACCAATCGCAAAATTAATATCATTAGATGTAGATAATGTTCTCGAATATACCTGCAACAGAATATGTCCCCTTAATATCAAGTATTCTAGAGGCAAGAAATCTCAACGTGGTCTGTAAAGATGAGTTAATGTTTGATTTATGCTTGACCCAAAATTATTTTCAGTTCAATAATAAGATATATTCACAAAATAATGGTTTAGCTATGGGTTCACCCCTCAGTCCCCTTCTATCTGAAATTTTCATGTCTAATTTGGATAACACTAAAATTATGACGTCACCTTTGACGAAAAGGCATATTCTATTTTGGTATCGATATGATATTTAAGCCTGTTTAATTGGAACGAATAGACAACTAGAAATCTTCCTGAATTTCATTAATAACATTCATCCTAAAATTAAGTTCAAAGTAGAAACAGTAGTCGATAGTAAAATCAATTTCTTAGATCTAACAATTACCCGGGAGAATAATAACCGTTTATCAGTTAATATCTTCAGAAAACCATCGTACACGGATAATGTCATAACGATAGATTCATTTCACCTGTATTCTCAAAAAATAGTAGCCTTCAAATCCATAATTCACAGAGCCTTTATCGGACATGGACCGAAAATCAGAATTTAACACCATTATGTTAATAGCAGAGAACAACGGCTTCGATATAAAAGCAATAGAGAGTTTAATTAATCGAAAAATACGCAACAACATATTCAACATGATATATCCCCAATCCAAGAGAGAAAAGCCCGAAAAATTTATGTCTCTAACATATTTTGGGAAGACGTGAGAACAGGTCGCTAGAGTTTTGTCAGATAGTAAAAAAGTTCATATTGCATTCAAACCAGTTAGCAAATTGTCAGGCCTGCTTTCAACACAAAAGACAAAACCGATAAATTCGAAAATTCGGGAGTATACCAATTAACATGTTCTGAGTGCAATTCCTTTTATATAGATCAAACAGGACGCTCTTTCAAGGCTAGATACAAAGAACATTTCCGGTCATTCCTACATCAGAAATATGGTTCAGCTTTAGCTGCACATTGTCTGAATGAATTTCATTATTTTCCAGAATTTTAACAGCTAAAAATTCTTCATTCCTGTGATAAATTTTATGAACTCAACTTCTTTGAATCGATGGAATGTTTCAAGGCATCTAGGGTAGAAAGGGTTAAGCTTCTTAACGACCAGGTAGACTTAATTACCTACCAATCACCATTATTCAAGTTACTGTAATATCTCTAGCATTTTATTGATGGTAATTCCTGCATTGTACATAAGTATTCAGTTTACATTAGCTTGTTGTTGATAATGGACGTATGTCCGAAACCGGTCTAACCAATGTAAAAATTTGTCGTTCTTTACATCAATAAATTAGTGATAGTTAAAACATAGTAACTTGTTTTATTTTATTGTTCATTATTAACCGAATCCGTAAATTGCATGCCAGTCAACGGCAACATAATAAATTGTTCATAACGTTGTTGATAACGAAATTAAAATTGACCCATTTGATAAAAGGAATTCTCTTGCTACTAATAAGCTCGCAAAACGAGTATTGCTGAATAACCGTCAACAATTATTGTGAGATTCAACAGAAACGCACAAACCGAAGATCAATAAACATTTTCATCTATTTAGAACTCGTTATTCTTCAACTAGTCAATTGCAAAAGATTGGTGCATTTGTCAACAGTTTTATACTACGAAAACGGTTTCTCCATTAAGAAGTCCAAGAGAGCTATTCCGTTTAATGTCTGGCATCGCTTCGTCGTAATCTCAAATGAGATTGGTGGTAATTTTCCTTTATTGACCTAGAGGCAAAACAAGGCAATTGACTTACAATAATGGCTGAATTCTGGAACAATAATAAGTTACTATCGGCTGGATTATCATTCTGGAATGGCTGTTAAATTCAGATGTATCCCAGGGCCGGTCTCATTTCACTAATAGATCAATTTTGAGAGAATACAAGCAGGAGTTAGTCAGCAATTTCTGAAATCGAATGATACTGGCAATGGACAGTATCATATAGGGTAATGTTTTAAGAAGATTATATACATCAAAGCAGCATAATATTGTTCTAGAACTGAGATTTCAATTTATTGGCTCAAAGTTTACATAAAACACGAAAGAATCCTATAGTGAACACTCAGGCAATCTACGAAGATTCCAAACTATCAATACCGATAGCATACTATACAGAATTCGTATCTGTTATCGAATCTAACCTAACCGAATTTTCTGAACCGACCAATGAATTTAATAGTTTACTCTAGAGCTCAAATACTGAAATATATGGTGAATTTGAGGCGTTGGGTGATTTTGAAATTTTCCTTCAGCAACTCATATTAAGTGGTGTAAGTGACTATGGTTCAAGGGAAAAGGACACGGTTTGAGTCACTTAGGACGTTCTAATTAAGTAAATATAAAATCTCAAAACAAAAAGTTACTATATGCGAGATTTCGCAATGTGTAGACACATCAAAGAAAATTATTTTTCAAGGGACGATATTCAACCTTCCGTAGAATGTTAAATATCCTCCCCTGAAGGAGCTAGTTTTCCGATCTACTCTTCATAATCACCATTAACCGGGGCCACAGGGAAGTGGTACAGCACGGTCAGATGTCATGAAAAGGAACAATGGACTGCAGTTTCGGTATCGTTTGACCTCGTCAGCATTGTCTACCCATTCGTAACATAAGGCTATGTCGTAACCTACTCACTGCGCCCCCCAACGAACCGAAACAGAGGCTACTTCACCAACGCCCCGCGAAACGGTGAAAAAAAAGAGCAGATAAAAAAGGAAAACGTAAAGTGGTCACACCAGTTCGATAACATACCGCCATGCGACACTCACGTATCAGACAGAAGCGGCCGTTAAAGGACCGACGCTCCTCATTTCTATGTGGTTTACAACCAGGCATACACAAACATCTCAAAACAAAAAGTTACCATATGCGAGATTTCGCAATGTGTAGACACATCGAAGAAAATTATTTTTCAAGGGACGATATTTAACCTTCCGTAGAATGTTAAATATCCTCCCCTGAAGGAGCTAGTTTTCCGATCTACTCTTCATAATCACCGTTAACCGGGGCCCACAGGGAGGATTATGAAGAGCAGATCGGAAAACTAGCTTCTTCAGGGGAGGATATTTAACATTCTACATAAGGTTAAATGTCGTCCGTTGAAAAATATAAAATCCTTCCGTATATGGAGATCTAGGAAAGTGGTGAGCCAGAGTATGAAAAGGCGGTCTCCTAGTCGGGTTCAAATTTGTTTGAGAAAATTCTGATGCTTCACCATAGGAAAGAATCATAAAATAAGGTACCTCTACCTAAAATGACCACCCTGAGAATGCATACTATGGAGCTTTTAAAACTACTTCAAATCATTTGTAGTACAATTTAAAAACCTTATGGTATTATTAGCCCATTCGTATACCAGCATGGTATAGTCAATATGACCACATATGAATTAGAAATGAACTACCTCTTTTATAAGGAACAATAAAAACGAGGATCTGCAGCGATTTATTGAAATCAAAAGTACATCAACAATAAAAAATAATAGAAAAATCGAACACAGAAAGTTACGGATAACACTGTGCTAGTTCAAAATTTTAACACGCGGGAGACTGACTTTCGACACTTTTTTGAATTTTGAATTTTGAATTTGGATTGCTAGGTCCAGGATTATCACTCTTATGTGAAGATGCTCGACGCTTATTTGAATGCTTTGTTTGACTACTAGGTCCAGGAGTTAACAGGTCATTTAGAGTGATGGCCATATCATCGTGATCTCGGTTAATTACCGTACTCGGAGCATAGGCATCCTTATTGAACGGGTAGATCCCTGTTGCTGCAAATTTAATGTTTGCTGGAGTTAGCGCCTTGTCCAAAACGTTTGAAAGAAACTTAACAAATCTATGTTAGGTTATAGCATGGTCCCTTTGACAGGTATTTTCGGACCTCATCATCCCAGTAATACTCAAATGCCCTGAATAATGCCTTGTCCAATGGTTTGAGTTCGTGCGTTGTATTACTTGGGAGGCAATACAGCGTTATCTCCAACTGATCAGTTTTGTCAACTATGCTGTGGTCGAGATGAAATTTCGTCCCGTCAAAAACAAGCAGACATCGACCCGCAACTTTAAACTAAACAAAATGATTTAGCCAACTGATAAAAGTTGATACCATCATACTCCCTTTTGTAGTCATTATTACATCAGATCCAGGTGGTAAGCCGTCTTGCCATTCTTGTTTCATGTGCTTACCTTTAAACAAAATCATTGGAGAAATTGCCACTCCCAACGTATTTCCGCATGTCTCAATCGTAACATTTTCTCCGTGCTCGTTTCTTCTTATTTTCATCATCATTTATTCATTTGGTAGTTGCACCATTATGTTCTTTCGTGAACTCATCTCTGGTAAGTGGAATCTTTCCAGATGACCTCAAAGTAGCTGTTGTGAAACCCATTTATAAAAAGGGAGACAAAAATTATTTCAACAACTATTGACCCATAAGTTTGCTCACAATGTTTTCGAAGATTTTTGAATCAGTGGTTTCTGATAGAATAACCAAATTTTTCAACAAAGATAAGATTTTCAGCAACCATCAGCACGGGTTTCTTAAAAGCAAAGGGACTGATACGGCACTATTTGTCTTCGTTCAGGCAGTAATATCAGCCAAAGAGGAAAAATTTAGAGCGTGTGGGATATTTTTGGACTTGTCAAAGGCATTTGACACTGAGCCATAAGCTTCTCTTTTGGAAACTTGAGAGGCCCGGGTTACGCGAGGTTTCTTACAGCTGGGTGAAGTCTTATTTATCGTCAAGAAAGCAGAAGGTATCAGTGATGCTCGGCTCGGAATCTTTAAACTCAGGCTATGTTGAACTCAGGGCTGGTGTCCCACAGGGCAGCATATTGGTACCACTTCTGTTCTTAATTTTTATAAATGATATTTTTGAGTGCTTATTGCCAGATGCCACTCTCGTTATCTATACAGATGACACCACTGCAATTATTCCGATTGGGAGGGGCTCCGATGGCTCCACTGGCTCAGACAAGGTCAATGCTCAGCTAGAACTCCTGCAGGAGTGGCTTAACACAAATATATTAATATTAAATACGAAAAAAACTAATCTTGTGATTTTTCAACCTTCACAGGCTAGCGATGATCAACAAATGCAAATTCGTCTTCGGGGAGAACCCATAAGCAAAGAGAATTGTTCTAAGTTGCTCGGCATTCATATTGACGGTAGTTTCAGTTTCGATTTTCAGGAGGAGGTCACTAGTAAAAAGTTGTCTGTGGCATGTTATTTAGTTAGAGATATTCCTAGACAATTATCTCACTATGCCGCAAAAATGGTCTACTTTGGATATGTCTATCCCATATTAAAGTACGGTGTAATCATTTGGGGGAGTAGTGTGCATTGCAAGCGTATTTTTATAATTCAAAAAAAGATCATACGGATTATATTCAACCTGGCATTCACTCAGACCTGTAGAAATGCTTTCAGATCAAATAACTTGCTGACTTTTCCGGGTATCTACATATATGAGACACTTTTTTTCATGTTTAAAAACAAAGCAGAATTTTCCAATCATTTGATAAATTACGACATTGCCACTAGAAACAATAATATCAACTACAATACACCGATTCATAGACTCAACATGACTGAAAGATCACCTCTCTATACAACAAATGTCATTTTTTTCGAACGACTGTCAAAATTTTTCAGCAAATTTTCCTTAATATTAAGCAAGTTGCGAAGAAATAATATATGTCAACCCAGATTATTGGGTCCATAATGATTCTAAAACATCTATAGATCATAATCGGCATCATTTGGAAGACTGAACCTGGCCATCGGGGCCCTCTCGGTCAAACAGAAATGGAATTTGAGGAAATATCGCAGGTTATGTATTTTTTTTATTATCTGCTTAGTCCTTTTCATGACCTTGATTGCTTTGTAAAATCTTTTCTCAGATTTGTTTAGACATATAAGAAATATGACTGTTGAAATATTTTTCTGCTGGTTTTCTTTTTCCATTGTTACAGATTCCTGTCCCAAACCCCCTTTCTTTCACCCTTCGTTTGGAAATCATGGAATGCAAGAGAAAATGAAGCGGCTAAGCAGAAAAATCTTTGATACTCTTTTTGTACACACGACACTAACACAACATAAACAGACAAGCTATTGCTAGTGCAACAGCGACAGGGAAACTAGTATTTCCTCAGGTTTTTCTACTCGTTTATTGAACCATATACAAGATAGTATGGTTTCCTGTCAAAATTTTTCTGAATCCTCCAATCCTCTCTTATATATATATATATATATATATATATATATATATATATATATATATATATATATATATATATATATATATATATATATATATATATAATAAAAGTTATTACGCTCTCACTCTCAATTGGTAGTCGAGTAACGTCATGGCTATTTAATAAAGAGGTAATACGAAATCCCCGACCAAAAAGAAGAAGAAAACAATTCATCCATCTGCTTCGATATCCCTTCCACACTCATTTTCACGTCATGTCATTTTTTGTTCAATCAAAGGTTAAAATATCAGAACAATATTCTTTTTCCATTTTGATAATTAGTGAAACAATAGTTTGCGATAGCACCTGTAATTTAAGAATAATTAGAATTCTTGATTTGAAGCTCCTGATTAAAATAAGTTCAGTTGGACTAGTGGATCTAACGAGCAAAGAATATTAAATTGATACTTCCTTGGATGGTTGTCGGCTGGTTGGCTCTCCTCGAGACTGCTGGACTTCTTTTTAACTTAAAGGTGTCGTCTTGGCCAGTCGACAATTGTAAGAGTTTCAAGAGTTGTAAGAGTTATAGAGTTCCAAACGAGCTCTAAGAGTTTCAAAATAGTGGTCTCAAATTCCGGGTCTTTCACCTGTGTGAGATAGAGATCATGCTGGAATATACCATTCCACAAACAGGTTTTTTCACTTGTTTATTGAATCATATACAAAATAGTATGGTTCCCCTGTTACATTTCCTGAGCTCACACTCGTGCTTTTTCTGACACCCACCAAAATTATAGATATAAGCATTTATAGTGAATACAATTATTCAAATGTTTGTAAACCCTCTCGTTTCAAAAAATATATATATATATATATATATATATATATATATATATATATATATATATATATATATATATATATATATATATATATATATATATATATATATATATATATATATATATATATATATATATATATATATATATTATATATATATATATATATATATATATATATATATATATATATATATATATATATATATATATATATATATATATATATATATATATATATATATATATATATATATATATATATATATATATATATATATATATATATATATATATATATATATATATATATATATATATATATATATATATATATATATATATATATATATATATATATATATATATATATATATATATATATATATATATATATATATATATATATATATATATATATATATATATATATATATATATATATATATATATATATATATATATATATATATATATATATATATATATATAAATTATATATAATATTTATAACAAGTTGCCGTCTGAAATCAAACGTACAGAAAACTTTAAAATTTTCAGATCTCAAATATTCAAATATATCCGTGATATCTAGCCCTACACCATAAATGATATCCTAAATGCTCAATGAGAAAATTTTAATTATATGCGATGTGTGTTGTTAATTCAATGTTATTCTGTTAGATGTTTCATTTTCGTTTTTGTTATTTTTTATTCTGTGCTATTGACGAATTGTACAACCATGTGCGTTAGACAATTATTGGAAATAAATATTCAAATATTCCAATAACCTGTAGTAGCGAAATTTTCGTGAATACTTGACCTTTATTTTTATAGCACTCGTAACCACTTGCTCAAAATCGGCTATATTAAGAAACACTGCGGAAGTGGTGACATCTAATGCGCAAATTGTCTACTCCATGAAGAAGGAAAACCGTCTTCACAGATAACTTTAATTCAGATTAATTTTTTCAAAAAATATGACGTCTTGGCCATATTACCAGTATGTTACTTCTTTGAGAAAACGGCATCATGCATCTCCAACGTAGGCCAGAATTTGTCTGGTACATAAGCTTTGAGAACTAAATGCTGCATCTGCTGAATCCACACTGCAAGCAACATGTGAACTTTCGAGCTTGGAACTCGAAATTAGAGATAGTTATGCTAAGATCATCATGGTTAGATTCAGACTGAGGAATTCGGCCTTCGATTGTGTAAGTAGTAGTCGAATTAGATTTGTCAATATGCATAACTACGCATATGTCGAAGTTCGATAGGAGGAGCTATCTCGGTAATGCGATTCAGATTTTTCTGTAATATAAGCGCAGTGCCAGTTGTTCTGGTATTATTAAGTTTTGTATAATCCGAAAATTCTGACTTGATGACAGAGTAAAAGTGTGAATATTATACGAAAAAGAGGATAGGCTCGAGAAATAACCTTTGGGAGAGGCAATTTTCAACCGAACACCCTCTAGACGAGAGTCAAGAACTTCAGTCAGTCAAAAGATTGCAGGAATCAACATTGCCCAACTTGAAAAACTGAAAACTTTTTTCCATATACCACTCTACCCAAAAAAGAACCTCAGTTATCGGACATGAGTGTTCATTTTCAATATTTCACAAATGCATTAATGTGCCAATTAATTATTCGAGTGATAAATTTATCTTGTAATTGAATTACGATTTTGATTTTCAATAACACTGTCTCCCTGTGTTTTAAATGCTGTCATTTTAGATCAGCAGCAGTCTTTTGTAAACATCGTAATAAGCTTTTCTAAGCTTATTACATTTCGGATTTGGTTGAGCGCATATAAAGATCGAATATAGTGTCAGATGGCGCTTTGTCCGCATCATCAAACTCTCAGCCACAATTGCGCATGTCATTCACGGAAAGTGGCGCGACGCTTCGATTTTTCATCTAGTATTTGTTACGTTTCATAAGGCAGTACGGTTTAGATTTGGGCACACTATTATTTTTGCATGTACATTTATACGTGGTATGTTCTTGCATGGAAAAACCGTCGAGATTTGTCAAAACTGATATTGATTTTCATGTTTCGTCACCAGTTATGATCTGTCCCATGAACATAAGATTAGAATTCGCACGATCCAGCATGTCTGCAGCTACCTGCATTCAGTACTGCCTCTGAAGAAAATTCAGCTCTATCGGAACTAGCCGAGCGGAAACGCCGCATGGCCAATTGGTTCACCAAAATCAAACGTGCGGTTTCACGGATGTTGAGATCAGGTGCTATCCCTCTTACACTGGCATGACGATTTTCGAGCACCACTTCCTTGAATTTTTAGACGTTATCGTCGGTTGAAGAGGAAGGTCGTCCTGAACGAGGCAAATCTTCGACGATCTCCCGACCGTCTTTGAAGACCTTGTACCACTCGTACACTAGACATAGAAGTCTATAACACCCTTTAATGTGGCTCGCGTCAGTTCCTCCACATCCAACTGCATGAAAACATTTTGCAGTGCATTATGCAAATCATATCTTGAAGTCACAGGTTTAGAATAAATTTTATCTTTCAGCGTTCCCCAACGATAAAAATCCATAGGAGCTAGGTCACTTTGGAGGTCACAAAGACAGGGACCGTTCGTTCCAATCCATCCATCCTGTTGGTACCAACAACGCCTTGATTCAGCTACTGATAAAGTGTCAACGAAGTCACTTAATATGGCCCTCAATAAAAAGTTCACCAGTTAAGTTTTTATCATACAAAAAATAAGAAAGTCTCTGGTCCTTCAAAAGTGCAAATATATTAAAAGTAGATTCAATTTGAGCAATTCTTTCCCCTCGTAATATGAGGATTTTCGTTGGCCCAAAAGTATGGATTATTCCGGTTGAAAACACCCTCATTAGAAAATTTGGCCTCATCGGTTGAGAAAAGATGGATCCTCTTGTGTTCTCAGAAGAAGGATCTCACAGAATTCTATTCGAAGCTGTGGATCGCCAGCTTGTAGAATTCAGACCAATGAAGATTTATAACGTTGCAGTTTATGTTTATTTGGAATTCTGTGAATTCTACTGTGAGGTAAATTCAGATCATGATCTGCTATTGCCAATCATGCACGTGAAATAACATCAAAATAAGCTAGAACGGCAAGTTCATTGTCTTCATTGTTGTCTACATGCGATAAAAATGATGTTTTATTCTAAACCGATCGACTCGAAAGACAATTTGTGACGTAACTCCAGAATTGTTTTAGCTTAGTTAAATCTCCTACAAGTTACTCACATTCCGTCCCTCATCTCCATCAAAGAAAAATAAATTAAGTATTTGCTCATTTGTGTTGCTAGCCATTCTGTTTGAATTAATTTGACTGACCGTTAAAACAATAATAGCACTGGTCTACAATGGTTTTGTTGCCCTAGATATGAAAATGATTTTGGGTCTATTTATGCACACAATTCGTGAAACTATCAATGATTTTGTAGGATTTGCTCTGATTTCTTCTCAAATCTTTATTTTCATTTTACATAACAAAATCGTAAAACAAGAAACAAAATAACAGATATATTTTTAATGTCAGTTATGTTTTGAGAAATTCGGATACATCGAAGTAAATAAAGAGGAAAATATCGAAAATATATTTCATATTTCCATAAAACGCCTTTTATGAGCTTTTCTTCTATAATTTTTCAGGGGACAATCTCTTTTCAAAGACCAGCAGTAATCTGCCATCATGTGACAATCCCATCGACCTTGATACCTTTCTTCCATCACTTTTAGATCTTGATGAGACCGCTCTCCCTGTTCCTCACTATAATTTCCTAAATTATCCGGAAATTTATCTAGATGATTGCGGAGATAGTGTAACTTAATACTCATATTTGCTCCTAAAGTCTGAAAGTTTGTCAGCATATTTTGCACAATTTCTTCATAATTTGCTGCTTTATGGTTACCTAGGAAATTTTCGACAACCAACACAAAATTTTTCCAAGCTTTACTTTCCGGAACAGTCATAACTTTGATAAAATCTGAGTCTTTCATCAATTGCCGTATTTGAGGACCATCAAATATTTCACCTTTCAATTTTTCCATGCTAAGCTTCGGAAATTTTCTGCAAATGTAATTAAAACAATTGCCGTCTTTGTTCAACGCTTTTACAAATTGCTCAATCATACCTAACTTAATATGTAATGGTGGAAGTATGATTTTGTCTCTGCTCACCAGCGGCTCCCTTATTACGTTGGCTTTACCGACAGTTAAAGAATTTCTTACAGGCCAAGCATCTTGTTCCCAATGAAGTTGCTTTGCTCTACTATCCCACATACAAATAAAGCAAGGGTATTTTGTATATCCACTTTGTTGGCCAAGTAAAAAATTAACCATTTTTAAATCCACACAGATCGGCCATTGATGCTCAGAGTATTTAATTTCCTCTAAAACTAATTTAACATTTTCATATTCTTCTTTGAGTTTCGTTGAATGGGCAATTGGAATTGATGCTAATTTATTTCCATTGTGCAATAAGACGCATTTTAAACTTCTTTTGCAACTATCAATAAAAAGGCGCCATTCAGTAGATTTGTACTCTTTTAAACCCATGTCCATAAGCAGCTTCGCGATATCATTACAATACACTAATCCTTCATTTTCACTAAAAAATTGTAATAACTCTTTTTCTCGCGTTCTGTATGTTGTAATTGTTACTGTTGGTGCCAATAAATTTTTTTCTTTCAATCTTGAGGCTAACAGTTCTGATCCTTGTTTTGATAAATTGAGATCACGTATTAAATCACTGAGTTCATTTTGAGAAAATAACTTTGGCGTAGATGTTTCACCTTCCCATTCACTTCCACTAGTAGATGGTCCTGATTTCTGTGAATTTGGTAACATCATTGTTTCTGAGGGCATGCGAATTACTTTTGAAATGTATATGGGCCGAGGAGATTTTCACTGTGTAGAACCGGACATTTCGTAGACTGTAAGTCTGGGTATCTCCACGTTTGATTTCGATTAAAACCTTTAACATCTACTACGCAAAAGTAACAATCATCTAAATGATTCGTAGGCTCCATCCAGATCATAGGAATACCAAAGTCTAATCCAG
Organism: Cryptolaemus montrouzieri; assembly: GCA_013387265.2. Classification (NCBI taxonomy): domain Eukaryota; kingdom Metazoa; phylum Arthropoda; class Insecta; order Coleoptera; family Coccinellidae; genus Cryptolaemus; species Cryptolaemus montrouzieri. The sequence goes on from JABFTP020000103.1 coordinate 68,706,189, forward strand.
AACGTTCACCTTTTTCCACAACCGTAAAGACTCAACACAGGACTTACAAACTTTATAAGGAACCCATGCTTTACCTAATTTGTCCATTTTGAAACCAAAATATTCAACATAAGTCTCCTTGACAAAGTCTGTGAAATTTTTTTTGTTTTTCTGGTATATAAACACCGCAAATATAACAAAATAAATCACTACAATATTTACACTTTCTTCGTGACGAACTCATATTTTATTTATTTATTATTTATTTATTTTGGCTCTTTGGGGTACAACAGGCCAAGGCCCAAAAGAGTACCCACTTAATATATATAAAAAAGTGAACTTAAATTATCTTAACGCTAGAAATTTAAAAGTACCTATAAGTATATAAAAGTCTAAATAATATGATATTAAAAATCTAACGGTTAGTTCCAAATTATAGTTATCAACAGCAGTGTGAACACATTTAGTATAACAAATGAAAATGGAAAGAGACTATATCCTCTCATTTAAAACAACAGTATGAGAAAAATAGAAAAATATTACAGAAAAACTAGATAAAACAAGAAGAATATATAAAACACTAGAGAGACTATATCTTCTCATGTAAAAACAACAATATGAGAAAAATATTACAGAAAAACTAGATAAAACAAGAAAAAACTTATAAAACACTAGATCTTATATGTCTGAATTTTAGAATTTGAATTTCAAAAGCTTCTTTACTTGGAAGAGTGATAAATGAAAAAAATCGATTCCCTGGCAGTGATCATTATGGAGTGTAATCATTCTATTTATCGGGGAGTTCTGAGCAGCATTTGTACGACAAAAAGATGGACGAAAGAGCATATGCGATCTTAGCTGGCGCTGAGGAACACTGATTGATATTTGCTCCAATAGTTCGGAACAGTCTATAATATTGTTCAATATTTTGTACAAGAGGGTCAAATTAAAAACTATTCTACAATGTTGAAGGGAATTCAATCCGCATTGTCGTCTCAAATCAGGATAGTGGTGATTAAGATGAATATGAGACTTGTATGCATACATACGCAGGAACCTATTTTGGACACTTTCTAATCGTTTGATATAAACTACGTATTGAGGATTCCAAACAATCGAACCGAAGTTAAGCTTGCTGAACACATGGGAATAATACAACGACACCAGAGATGATGCGTCGCTAAATGGTTTAGACTGCCTATAAATGAACCCTAGCATCCTCAAACAGGCCCTACAATACCTTCAACATGCGAATCAAATATCAATTTGGAATCGAAAATAATACCCAAGTCTCTGATGGTTTTGACCCTATTGAGATTACTGTTCTCAATCCGATAGGGAAAGTGCTGGACATGAACACGGCCTCGGGTGAAGGATATGACCTGACATTTGTCAGTGTTCAAAGTAATTCTATTTCTAATGCAATAAGCGACAAGTCTCTCAAGATCTTCCTGAAGAAGCAAACAGTCAGACAGGCTCTCGACTTTCATAAACATTTTCAAGTCATCAGCGAACAGTATATTTTAGACTAGAAGACAAATATACATATAAGAATGGACATTCAGTAATTGAAACAAAATATTAATCCATGACACTTTATCCAGATTTACGTGTATATGTACTTCAATATGTCAAATAACTGAGATCTCAGCTGTTCTGTGGAGCAAGGGGTCTGAGAGTGGGGATCAGGTGATGTTTGTATGCGCGAAAAAGTTGCGCAGAAGCCTAATCATGACTGGAAAATTAAATTTCATTTCTAACAAGCTTATAATTGTTCAAAATATAAGAAATGCAAAAATCATGAAAATACGAGCACATTGAGAACTTTCATGAATATATTCGTAATCTGGGCACTTGAAAACATAAAAATTTGCGATGATATCCAGGGCAACAATAAAAAAAATTTTTTTTGTAGAGCTGTGTAGTTTGTTATCTATGCTCAGGAGCGTGTTTATGCTCCAGGATATGTATATGCACGTGCAGAAATCTAAGCCTCCTTTGCCAACTTCAGGTAGGTACTTGAATTTTTTTCCGCTATAACTTCATAGCTTGAAATCTCAGGTACAGGGTATGTATTGGAAACTTCAATTAGTTTTTACGGCGAATCTAATGAATTGAAAAAAATATGTATTACAAATTGAAAAAATGTAGTTTTCGATGTTTCTTCGTTCCGAAATGTGAGGCGGAAAAAGAGCACTCTGTATACTGACGGAAATTCAATCGGATATGAGTTATGTCTTAGATAGTTTCTTGTTAGCGAAACACCTTTCATTATTTTGGTAGCTCACGCCATTCTCGAGATATATCAATTTTTTCAAAAAGCAAAAACCGATAATGTTCAAGTAAAACTAATATATTTCAAGAACGAAACAAGCTAGGCTAATTTGTCAGTTGTTTTTGTAATTGGAATAACAATTGTTTTGGAACCAGTCACCTATTTACAGGTTGTTCTATATTAAATAACAAAGTTGGTATGCACTTCTGGTATAACCGGAAGTGCCATTGAGGTGAAAATATTTCATTAATATAGTTTCGGACCAGTTGAATTAATCACTAAAATTTCAGAACGAAAGCATTATTAGTTCTCCATAAACGTCTAATGTGCTATTCAACTTGAGATACCCTTTATATTTCAGCATGCAAAACATAAAAGACATCCCTCGTATTAAGAACCTCGAAATAATATTCATCAAGTTTATTATTTAGCTTTCAAGGACACGAAACATATAAGGACAAAATTTATAGAGATTGGTAGTTTGGCTTGAGAATATTTCTAGAAGAACATTTCTGTTTAATTTTCTTGTGTGCCATCAATGGTTCATTAATTTTCATTCGATCTAAACTTTTGAAAGGAGGACAATGAATGGGGAGTGGAATCTAATACCTTCAGAGTGATGTAATCAAAAAATACTTCATAGAAAGAAGGACAACAACTAGTTGTAAACATCAAACCATGATCATCAATTACTCCAAATGGTCATTTTCATCTGATTTCGCAAAATTATTTGTATATTGCAGCATTAAAATTCTCCCTAGCATTCAGACAGTTGGTGATTTGGACAAATTACATATACATTAATTTCAAAATTAGAATATCTTAAAAGCAATTAATCCAAAAGAATATAGCTACCTAATTTTCCCATTAGTATAAATCTGTCACAACGCAAACAGAAACGAAATATTTTCCATTCAATTCATCGCGACTGATACCGTTCCAGCCATTAGATAATTGCGTGAAATTTCAGAAGTTCTCCCCCGAACGTGTAAATCACAATTTGGATGAAAAGTGAGGAGGCGGCCAACAGAATTAGCGAATTCGTCCCTAACTACTCGAAGAAATTTCAGTTTAATATCAGGGGTGGTTTAAGATTTTGAGAGAGTAATTATTTACTACCTTGGGGATATCGTATTAGTTCCACATTTGCTTTTGAGGCACAGAGGGGTAGCAAGAATTATTGGAATCTGAATATAACATTCGTATCTAAGGAATATCACTTGTAGATTGTGTCTGTATAGCTCTGAACACACTTATGTAATTTGGACATACTCGATGACAAAAAGTATCCGGAAATTCTCATTTTAATTGCCCGCGTTGGGTACTTTTAAGTATTTCAACTTTCTATATGTTGGTAGGACTGTCCTTAACTAACCAAACATGAGAGCGATCTGTCAACTAGTTTGCTTACGACAGTTATTGAAACCAGTCGACCTCAGTGGTACTCTACAAATTTTACAATGGAAGAAATTGAACAGAGAGTCTGTCTCTAATTTGGTGTTTTCAACAAAATTTCGTGTGCTAAATCGTTGCAAATGCTGAAAAAAGCTCATGGAGACTCTGTTTTATCGAAAACACAAGTATACGAGTGGTACTAAGCCTTCAAAGACGGTCGGGAGATTGTCGAAGATTTGCCTCGTTCCGGACGAACTTCGACCTCTTCAACCGACGATAACGTCCAAGAAATCAAAGAATTGGTGCTAAAAAATCGTCATGCCAGTGTTAGTGAGGTAGCTTAGGATCTCAAGATATGTGAAACCGCTCGGTCGATTCTAGTGAACCAATTGTTCATGCGGCGCATCGCCGCTCGGCTTGTTCCAAGAGAGCTGAATTTTCTCCAAAAACATTATCGAATATAGGTAGCTGGAAACATGTTCGATTGTGAGAATTCTGATCCCACGTTCATGGGGAAAATTTCGTGGATTTTGCATAACGGTAACTTCTTATAAAGCCATGGTTAACTTTTCAAGACCAAACACTCGATAAAAACCATAATTTGATCAAGCATATAGAGGCCATTGGCATTTTTAACAGTATATATATTGATTGATTGTATATAAGCTTCTGCAGTCGATTTTCGTAGATTTTGAAAAGATATTTAACTTAGTAGATAAATAAAAATATTTCAAATATCTCTCAAAACACCAAATTGATCACCGATATTCTGTAATGACTAACCATACACTGGGTGATTCACCAGTGGCGCGGTGCTCTGTAGCTCGTACAATCTTGATGATTTCATTTATTATTTTAAGTAAGAATCTACTTCCGCCATTTATGCAGTAAACAGGGTGTCCCAATTTTCTCAAAAAAATCTTGGGTGGTTTTATCAGATTGGAAGACCACTTTTCGTTCAAGATTCAGGAGCGGCATAAACTCTGCTATAATGTTCTTAATTTTTAAATTTTTCTGGTGAGTAGCTTTGTTACAATATTTTTCTTCTGTGAAAATTCATGAAAATAGGCTCTCACATCATCGCATGCTCCTTCGGCCAGAAAGGAAGAATACTTGAGTTGAAATAGATTATCCTAATTTTATACCGGAGTGATTCAAAAAATTATTGAATATTGTAATTTTAAAAATATCATATCTTGATTTTCTCAAAAGAACACTCTGTACTTCATTATTTATGTCAACGCATAAAATATTGTGTAATATTTTTGCAGAAGTAACCTTATCTTTATCGTCGATCATTTTCGAAATATTCGATTATTTGTTGAAATTTTTGATGAAAATTCTACAGACCGTATCAAATTCATCAACATGCATCATTATTCGCACAGAAGTTTTTTGTAATGATTCAAGTAGTAAAATATGAAAACTAAACAAGAAAATTCTTTAAACGAATGATAAAATCAAGATGCTTAAAACGTAAATCGAGGTATGTGTTGACATTTTTTGTAATTTGTGCCTTCTGTCAAGTGTCCGGACATATCATATCCTGCATTTTACATGGTGAACTCATCAGTGTTTTGTTATTAAACATTGTTAAAGTGAGGTTTGAAACCAATTGTCCCAGTTGATTGCCATGAAGTTCTCCAAAGAAGAAATAGTTGATATGATTTTTATTCTGGGTGAATGTGATAGAAATTCTTTGTTGGCTCGTAGAATTTATGCAGAAAGGTTTCCTGATAGGAGGCATCCTGATGCAAGATGCTTTGAAAAACTTCTAGTTAGATTTATCAAAACGGGTAATCTCGCTTACAAAAAACATGAAAAACCAAAAACCGCTACAGCTGAAGACAACCAGTTATCAGTTTGTTGACAGTGATAGAGGATCCATATAAAAGCAAGAGAGAGATTTCTCAGTTAACAGATATGAGTCAAATTTCCGTCCAGAGAATCTTGAAAGTGAATAAATTTTATGCATATTATGTACAGCTGCACCAGAAACTGAACAATCAAGACTATGAAAATCGAATCAATTTTAGCAAGTGACAAAGTAGCGGAAAATTCAAATATGTTTAGCAGAGTTCTTTTCTCGGACGAGGCAACTTTCTACAAGTATGGGCTTGTTAACAGGCACAACTTTGATTATTACGCCACGGAAAATCCACACCTCATGAGACACATAGATCACCAGCATCTACGGTCCTTAAATGTATGGGCCGCTATAGTAGATGTATATCTAATTGGGCCGCACTTTTTCGACGGGCCCTCCGTAGTGAATGTATTTAGATTTTCTGCAAAATCATCTACCAATGTTACTTGCCGATGTACCAGAGCATATAAGACAAAATTTGTGGTTTCAACAGGATGGAGCACCGGCACATTACTCACATTAGATTATGCAGCATTTGAATCATGTATTTCCAAACAAATGGGTAGGACGTGGTGGTCCTGTTTGATGGCCAGCTAGGTCTCCGGACCTTACAAGTCTAGATTTTCTCTTGTGGGGTTATATTAAGGGCATCGTTTACCAGATTCCTCTTACAATACAGTTGGATATGAGACAGAGAATAGTCGGCGCAAATGTTGTCGAGAGTTCAACGGTCTTTCCTCAGAAGGATTAAGTTGTGCCTACAAAGAAACTGGCAAGATTTCGAACACTTATTGAAATAGTTCAACACCTTGTAGATCATCTCACCAAAACCCAATCTCTTACGTATTTCATACAAGACTACCTTGAAATATCTCCATTTCTCTGAACAAGTATAATGATATGTACTAATAAACTCTTTTTTCGCAACCTCGCAACGATTTTATTGTTTAAGTTTGTTTTTTCATTTCGAAAATGGTCGAAGATAAAGATAACATTACTTCTGCAAAAATATGGCACAATATTTTATGCATTGACATAAATAATAAAATACAGGATGTTTCCATTTGAAAAAATCAATATATATGATATTTTTAAAATCACAATATTCAATAATTTTTTCTCCTGTATTAAATGAGGATAATCTAGTTCAACTCATCTATGAAGCTATCCTTTGGTAATAAGAAAACGAAAGAAAAAAAGTATTCATCATCTCTGGGCGACGGAGCATGCGATGATGTGAGAGCCTATTTTCATGAATTTTTACGGAAAAAAAAATATTGTGACGAAACTACTCACCAAAAAATCTTATTACTTAAAGACATTTTAGCAGAGTTCAGGACGCTCTTGAATGTTCAACAAAAAGTGGTCTTCCAATCAGAGAAAAACATCCCAAGATTTTTTTATGAAAAATTGGGACACCCTGTTTACTGCTAAATAAATTGCTTAGGTAAATTCTTACTTTCTTAATACAACACCGTTCGAACAAAAGTAAAATCTTCAAGATTATACGAGGTACAAAGCACCGCGCCACTGGTGAATCACCCAGTATATTATAGTGATAGCCGACGACACACCAGTCACAAACCATGCATTCCAAACTCCACGAAACCTCTGTAAATTCGTCTATCGATCTATTAGAAACCTTAATATCAAATCTAACATACTTTGATGATACTAAAATGAACAGCACATAATATTTAGTACATGGTACATGATATAGACATTGAGGCATTGAATGGAGTAACAAATACATACAAAATAACACTGTTCGTGCAAAATAGAAAATCAGATTCAAAATATTGCCTGAGGGGGAGTAGTGCTAATTATATTGTTCGTAATCATTCCTCCATTCTTATTTATTATTTAATATTTAATAGCAATCGTTCGATATTGGGTTATTGCTGTGCAAGGAACGTTGTATTCATAAATTGGATAGGTTATATTGGTTCGACAGCGGTTCAATTGAACTATACTCATCGATGTGAACTTAGCAGCCCCTGTATTTGAAATTATAAGAGAGAGGGCTGTATCTAAATTAATTGAGTGAAACAGACAGATTCGATAGAGCCCAGAATAATAGTAGCCTTGTTACTGGTTGCTGTAACAAAAGTTCGTGGGAACTGAACACTGGAAAAAGAAAATTCTTCTCACTTGTGTCACAGACGAAAAAATTAGCTTCTTCAAAGAGAGGGAGAGAGAGAAATCCTTCATTTATTCCTGAATTACATCAGCCAAAACTGGTATAGAACATGTAAATAGCTACTTAAAAAACTAATTTATACCTAAATACCTAATATACAAGTAGAAATAGAGAAACAGAACAAGAAAAAAACACAAAACACACAATCGAAATCGAGGGACAAACGATAACTAGCTAAAATTTTTATCTGCTAAAAATTCATCGAATTTATAATAGCACTACTTTATTAAAACTTCAGTAGGCTTTTTGCTCAAAGCCCGGAATGGTAAGTTCCCTGAGGTAGTCGGTAGTTTATTATACATTATTAGGAGTGAATAGTGTACGTTCTTTTGTAAACGAGTAAAGTTGTGTTTCTCAGAAGTGAGGTTTTCCTTATTGCGGGAATTATATTTATGCTTGAGAGTGTTATCTGCGAAAAGTGATTTATTTCTAATTACAAATAAAATAGACTACCATATCTACAACGAATATAAGGTGAGTATTCCATTTTCAACGAAATGTGGTCTACATCTGTCATTCTGTTTTATGTTGAAGATATCACGGAGACACCTTTTCTGAACCAAGAAAACTGTCTCAGAATCGCACAAGCCCCAAAATATGATTCCACACCTCAATCTTGACAGAACATGAGCATGGTAACTAGCTATAGCAGTTTTCATGTCTACATTAAGCGATATAGTTCTCGAGGCAAAAGTGCTTTTTGAAAGTTCATCCGTGTGTACACGTCAATCAAACCTGTGGTCGATATGGACATCCAACAAACATACCGAATCCTCTCATTGCAAGCTCACATCCCCATTAAGCAGCACTCGAGTTACTCCCTCCGTCACTAACATAACAATTCTGGTTTTATCAACGTTTGATAAAAGATTATTTTACGAAAACCACTCCCTCAGCACACCCAGAACCTTGGAGTTTTAGTTCTCCAGAGAGTAATCACTTAATATAAAAACGCATCGTCGGCATATTGAACTAGACTTTGCTGTGTCACGCTACTGAGATTATTTATATGAAGTAAAAAGAATACAGATCCCAAAATTGAACCTTGCGGAACACCTTTCAAAATCTTTTTCTCATTAGATCTTATAGTTTCTCCCTCAGAGTCATATTCAATAACATTCTGACTACAATTTTCAAGGTACGATCGGAAGAGACTAGGGGCAGCACCCCTCATACCGTATCTCTCCGTTTTTTTCGAGAAGAATGTGATGCCGGACACTTTAGAAGGCCTTCGACAGGTCGAGTCACTTAAGTAGTATATGCTTCTTGTTGTTTAGAGCCTCTATAGCATGGCATAGTACCTAGTACGCCGCAAGAGTGGTGGACCGATTTTTTCGAAAACCATTTTGACTATCAGACAAAACCAGCGACCTTTCAATGAACGCTAACAATCGTTCACAAATTAGTTTTTCAAATACTTTGCTCAGATTCGACAGGAGAGCGATTGGGAGATAATTATTGACCTGATCTTTGGGGCCCTTCTTGTAAATGGCTCCTTTCACGGCGCACTTGGGTAATGAGGGAAATTTTCCCGTTACGAACATGAGGTTGATAATATGAGTGAGGGGTCCAGCGATTTCATTGGCAACAGCTTTGAGTATCTCGACAGGTATTCCATCTTCACCTAATGACGATGTGTTCTTGAGCTTCGTTATTTTATTGAAGACTTCATTGAAGTCTGTGGGTTTGAAATAAATATTTTGAGGGCTTATGTCGATATTCAAAATAAAATGATCCCGAGCAATCTCCGGACACTGATTTATAAAATTATTATTTACTTCACTCACAACTTCTCTGGGAGATCAGTTGTCTTTTGTCATTTCTTCTGGTATATTGACCTGACTTTTATAGTTCTTCCTACCCAGCAGTGAGTTTGACACAGACCACATAGCTTTGCCTTTATTTTGGGATCCTGCGATGAACTCTATGTTGGACATTTTATTTGCCTTCTGTACTACTCTCCTTAAAGTAGCACAATACACTTTATAGTAGTCCTGCGTAACAAGACCAAGTCTTCGCTTCCAGGCAAGACTTCTCTTGTTTCTACTAGATAATAAGATGCCCTTAGTAATCCAGCAACTGATTTTGTCAGAGTTCGAATTTATTACTTTTTTTTCTGGAAATATCAAATTGAATAAGTCCGAAAATACAAGAGATAACCGTCGAAAGAATACTCCAAGTCACTCGACCAAAAAACCCCTCCCCAATCGGAATTTTTCAGCTCCTTCTCAAAATCAAACAGTTTGTTGTCATTGAAAAATATTTTAGTTTTTCAAAGGTGATAATTGAATAACGGCAATTGAAGCCATCCAAGTAGATTGACATATGATAGTCGATAGTTCGAAATATTCCATGTTTTGCACCGTTTGTGGTACTTGGTAGGGTGAAACTTTTACAGCTATTGTTTTGGGGACACAAACTTTCTCTTTGGAGAAAACCTACAAAATGGAGACGCCATTTTAGTGTCCTTCGAAAATCTGAAAGTAAGTTCAGTCTAAATCTTCGAATGTGGTATTCTGCATTGTTTTAATCTTGTATCAACTGTGACAGAGATTGTTACTCTATTTTTAAAGGGTCGTACTAGTAGTTAAAGCTTAGAGCAGCATTTTACTTTTGAGCAACTTATTCTTTGCTGAGATTCCTGGAAATACAAGCAGGGAGCTTGCTGTAGTCCTGTATTGAATTTAACCCGGCGTTGGTGTGGTAGGGTTGAAATCACCCAGAGTGTTATTCGATTGCACATCACAAAATCACGGAGACTGTCAGCGCCCCCACCTCTTCAGTATCTTCAAATGTTGAACTGAATATTGCTGTCTCAGTAGACTCTTAACTCTAAGTGAAATAACATATTTGTTATTTGAGTGCGAAGTTTGACTTGGTGATTTCCACCCCACAACACCACTGACATTATCGAATATAGACAATTTTGGTGATAATCACCCCACCATACTATTTTTTTTTCTTCAAGTCATACAGGTATGTTTTGTGATGTGGGGTTGGTTTTTAGGTAATATTAGTTTTTTTTGTAGGTTATTCAGAGAAATGAGTTACAAAGAACAACAAAAGAAGCTCCTCGCCTTATGGTATGATAAGGCGATGAAGAAAATGATGAAGACTTGGTCGATTCGAGCGATTCTGAAAATGAAGGTATAATTCAAGAAAGTGTACATGATTCTGAATCAGAACAGGAAGATGATTCGGAACAAGTTGATGATGACGAAGACGTTCATTCAGAAGATGAACAAGGCGATAATCAAACATCATCTAATACAACGTCATCAGAAAATTGTTTCATCGGATGAGATGAGAAAATCATGTGGTCAGAATTTGTCCCAACCGAGCAGCACGAACCAGATCAGAAAACATAATTAGGGGTGAGTTCTCAGTATTACGGCCTGCTGCAAGGAGCCGCAAAATAGCTGAAGAATGCCTCGATATTTTTTTTATGAGGTAATTATTACTAGTATCATAAGATATACCAATCAGCGTCTGGCTACTATTCGGAATCTTTATGATGATCAGCACAAATATGTGGTCAAAGAAGTGAATGCTGCCGAACTTCGTGCTTTTTTGGATCTCCTTTTCTTATCTGGGGTGTACAAAACGAATCGTTTCAATCTAGAGCACCTATGGAAAACTAATGGTTTGGTTATTGATATATTCAGAAGAGTTATGTCTCTGCAAAGATTTCAATTACCACTTAGATGCTTGCGTTTCGATAACTCTGAAAACAGAAAAATAAGGCTACAAATTGATTAATTCACCCACATTAGAGCATTGTTCAATAAGTTTGTTGAAAACTGTCAAGGTGCTTATTCTTCCAGTGAGTACGACACCATAGATGAACAGCTGCCTGCATTTCGTGGTCGATGTCCTTTTCGAGTATATATGCCAAATAAATCTTCAAAGTACGGATTGAAAATATTCGCTTCAGTTGATGCAAACTCATATTATGTGGTGAATATGCAACCATATGCGGGTCAACAACAAGATGGCCCATTCAAAAAATTCTATTCACCATTCGAGGTTGCTGACAGATTAGTGGCACCCATCAGTCAAACTAACCGAAATATGACTTTCGACAACTGGTTTACCAGTTTTCCGCTGATGACCCATCTGTTGAAAAATCACAAACTTACTTCCGTTGGCACCACAAGAAGAAATAAAGCTGAGCTTCCACCTGCGTTTATAGATACTAGAAATCGAGAAGTCTTTTCTATCAAATTTGGTTTTCAAAAGGACACTACCATATTATCATATATACCGAAGAAGAAAAAAGGAGTAGTGGTTGCCTCCACGCTTCACCACGACGATAAAATAGCTGAAAGAACTGGAGAAGCGAAAATGCACCAAATGCAGAGTAGATGTGGTCGACGAACTATGCGGAAATTATGACATATCACGTAACAGTAGAAGATGGCCACTAACCATTTTTTTCCAATGATGAACGTCGGGGCTATCAATGCTAGAATAATATATCAAAGCTTCACTAAGAATATACAAAAGAAAAGAGAATTCCTTTTAGATTTGGACTTGCAGCTTGTGCAAAAGCATCTTTTGTCTCGTAAATATAATGAGAGGTTGCCTAAGCAATTGAAAAATTCAATCAAATCTTAATTGAATGGGAACGAATTAGATCCGAATGAAAGAGAGCCAAAATGCCAGAAAACTATTGGAAGATGTGGAATGTGCCCCAGGGGTAAATATAGGAAGTGCCAAAAGAAGTGTGCCAAATGTGAAGTTTTTTGTGTCTAGAGCATAGTCTTATTCTATGTCAAAATGGTTATCAATAGAGCGCACTGTAAAATTTTTATCTTTCAATATTTCTAGTTCGCGTTTTTCTCTTTGATTGAATCATATATATTTGTTCATTCATTCGATATTCAGATTCTACTGAATGAATACTTTTTTTTATATTCTGAACCGAAGAAATGTATGTTTTTTTTGCATTAAAATTAAGTCGTGAAAATTGTTTTTCCTATTATATTCTGTTGGTGGGTGAATCAAATGCACTTATTTTTCTGGAAGAATATGGTGTCTGTTAACGCAGTCAATTATCAAATTCTCGAAACAAATTGAGAAAATAATTTTTTCACACGAAAACCAATGAGGTGAAATTCACCAAATATGTAACTTAAGTTCACCACACCAACGCCGGGTTAACTGTGCTGGAAGAACCGAGCTACTGAGAATGTGAATACCGTGAATCACTTTCAGACGACAGACTGAACACTTCTTCATTCGATCGATAGGCTACACTTCTTATTTAGCAGATATCGAGATATTCTCATCATCTGTTGATTTATTGCCTGATGAGTATGATTATTTCCAATCAATTAAGTAAGTTAAGGTATTGTCATTAGCATACGTTAATTCTGCTGAAATTAATTCCTGGTGCACTAGTGTGAAATTAATATAGCGGTATATAAGGGGAGCAAAGTTGTATCAATTAGAAATATCTTGTTGGGTTTATAAAAGTAACCGTTAAACGTTACCTCAGCAAGTATATGACTGAAATAGTACATAAAATACGAAGAATAATAACTGAACTTTTATTGCCTGAACAGGACTTTACGGAATTAGAAATCTGAAGTTCACAACGCGATTCATGAAGGTGGTGGTTACATATTATTATACTGAATGTATTTAGTCATGTGACTGCCCTTGTTATATAGAATTGAAAGAATTCACTATTTTTCTCCTATGTTGAGCTTGGTATCACTTAGTATAATATTCATTGTTACATGTGGCAGTTTTTGATTGGTTAGAGTTTGATGAGTTTCAAATTTGGTTTTCTTTCTAATTGATAGTATTGATGATTTATTTATTTCATGGAAGTTCATTTTTAAAGTAAAACGAAAAGAGACACTTTTGTCCCTTTTCCACAATTTATTCAATAATCACGACTGGTTTCGACCCTACGGTCATTTTCAAGTGAATAACAATATGAAACATGGGTAGGCAAATACAAGTACATAATAAAATTTATCATAAATATTGAGTAGTGGGGATCCATTATGCTCTAGTTGGCTGTTGAGGTAATAAATTTTGGGTTTTTACATAGTTCGATAATCTCCAAACTTTCCAAAGAATCAAAGAAGAGCTAACTTTGTCAGAACAGCTAGCACACACAGAATCGGAGAAGAGGAAACTGATTCCAATGAATGTTCAAGCTCCAAAAATATACGGATTGATTAAACTACATAAGGAAGAAAAATCTCCAAGACCTGTTGTCTCATATATAAACACACAAACAGGTAAACTTGCAAAACTCTTGAATCAAAATTTTCTAGACCTCTCGAATTTTCAAGCACAATGCACTGTCTCTAATTCTGTAGATCTCATACATAAACTTTCAAATCTCACAATCTCCCAAGATATGAAGTCTCTTTCGATGTAAAAATATGTATCCGAACATTCCAACGAATGAGTGTTTCCCCCTTGTTACGGATACCTTATCCATATCTAACACATCGCCATATATCACTAACGAATTTAGCAATCTTCTTCAAATATGGCTATTTTAAAGTTACTTTCAATTTCAATCTTAATTCTTCAAACAAAATTCAGGTATTCCAATGGGTTCACCTCTTAGCCCTCTACTATCTGACATTTTCATGAATAATTTGGAGAAAAACTGAATATTAAACACAGATTTCGCTAAAAAACACATTACTTTCTGGTACAGACATGTAGATGACATTTTAGTTGGTTTTCGTAGTTCAAATAGACAAATTCAGCAATTTTTAAATTTCCTGAATAAAATACATTGCCCCATCAGCTTCACTTCTGAATTAGAAAATACTTACTCAAATAATATCCTCGACTTAACCATTACAAATTCAAATAATCAACCCACTTAAATTTACAGAAAAAAAAACATTCACAGCCGCATCGATTCCAATGGACTCATTCAGTCATTTAAGTCACAAACTAGCTGCATACAACTCCATGATTCATAGAGCTTACTCTGTTTCATTTTCGACAGAAAATTTTCAAACTGAACTTAATATCATCAGAAAAATTGTCTCAAATAACAACATACCACAACATTTTCTAAATACAATCAATAAACGCAAAGAACAACGTATTACATCTCAAATACTATATAGCATCTTTTCTATTGGAAATTTTAGAGATCAACAAAGAAAGAATTAAGGTAGGTTACTTAATAGTCAATTAGATCTAAATCCTTCTCCTTTACTCAACCTTTTCAATTCATGAAGTAAGCAACTCCGATGGGTTTTCTAACATACCTCTTGTACCTATTGTAATATTAAGTAGGAAATAAGACTAATATATAAGGAATAACTCTGTTCATTAGTTTGTATCTATCTGATGAAGCCACAGTGTGGTGAAACCGGTCATAGTTTTGTTAATATAGTGAAAATCTAAATACTTCAGTTTTATTTAATTGAAAATATCTCTCACATTTGTAATAAATGAAATGCAAACCATACACCATCATTTATCACTTGCCTAATTATTTATTTGAAGGCAGCTGTGTGAAATCACTGTCAAAAACTAGTTTATCTTCGAATCTTTGTAAAGTTTTTGACTTTTGGCACCCCATGTAAAAGCTTTAGCTACGCCCATGGTAAAGAATCGAATCTGCATGTGCTATTACTCATACTTTTTAGTTGAATATCGCAAGATCACTTAAAACATGAGTGTTTCATGTATTACTTCTTCATTTGAATCTGAAAGGAACCTACTTCAATTGAATAATACACATAACTCGACTATCAACTAATAGAAACATTGATCGACCATTTCGATGAAGGTATGTGCCCTTGTTATTCTTGAAGGATAGGATCTCATATAACAGGAATGCTCGAGGGTTGCATACATTGCACATGCTTCCGCCTATGGGGGTCATATTGCAGCGACTGACGCCCCTTAGGCCCCGTTGCATATTGACAATTATACTCCTGCGAACCTAAAGCACTTCACATGTTTCGACATTCATGAATCGCCATGGTATTGTAGAATATCCGAATTTATATTTAGTACCGATTTAGATTCAAGGAGTATATTGAACATCGTTAAACTTTCTACTTTGTTCTCCGAAGGAGAGATTATTTGGTTCAGTGAAATATCGATCTTGCCGGGAAAGCTCCAATCAGAAAGGTCATATTGCATAAAGTAGCTCGTTTCCATTGCAATTGTGCTAATTGTTGGAATGGAATGGATCAATGCTTTAAAGAGCTCCCTTGATGCCGCAATCCGAGACCGTCTACAGTCTCCAATTTTCCTGAATACGTGGGCCGGATTCTAGATTATTCTCATAAAATGACATGAAGAATTGGAAAACTAATTGGTACTGGTCGAGTGACTGGATATGCAGCTGCAATAAAGCCACTTGCAATTAGAAGATTTACCCTTCTATAAACTCTGAGGCGTTCTACTTGAAATATTCAATCTCGTATATCTCTTTTATGTAGTGTCATATAACTATATAGAGGGGAATCTTGTGATACATCTTAAATTATCTAATAATTTTCCCTTAAGAGATTGGTCCTAAAACCTTTGGCGGCTCATGATCTGGAAGAGTGACTGTGATGTAGGTTTCAGATTATGTCAATGAAATATGCAATCAAATGTTATCTATTCAAATAAGTCACCTTTCGCTGTTTTTGATCATCCAATATTTAAGTTATGATTCAAACAATGAGCCGTCAATATACATTAATTTCTTAGTAAACAAAACTTGCTGAATAATTCCCAATATTTCAATATGTTGCTAAAACTGAAGCTGTTTTTTTACAGCAAACAGTTTTTCATTTGAATTCTGTAAAGACTATATTCTATTTATCCGTGTAATATACTAAGGCATTAGTTCAGTTTGTATTTCAATTCCAATATATCAAGATACGACCACTGTTTGCATTTTTGAAGGGACGTCGTGTTTTATCTGCCGTTAAATCTAATCCAAAAGTTTCAGATTATATACTTTATCCGAAGTTTCTTTGAAAAGGTTGCCTTTTCTGATATCAATTTAAATGTTTTCCCAAGTTCAGCTTCGTAATTGATTAGGCTACTCAATATTCCTGAATTATCTGATTCCTATGTTAGCAGATTATTTTTTCCATCGTTAAGTGCTGCTTCTACAAAATATTATAGTATTAATACTTGTTGAAAGTACGAACTATTTTTTAAATATTTTTAGATTTAGAAATTATCTGCCAATATACGTTGTCTAGTTGTTCTTGCTTGTTAGTTTTTCCCTACAGAGTAAACATCATTTCATCAATTAAATGCTGCTTTGCTTTCCCACAACAGTTAGCTTTCTCACCTAAATAGACTAAGTCTATCTAAGTCTCCACTAAAATGTATAAGGTATTGGTTAGAAATTCAAACTAGAATCCCAAAAATTGAATAATGTTGAGATCTTTCCACTTGAAATTGATTAGTCAATACCGATTTTAGATATTATTCAAAGGAAGGATATGTACAATTTTTTTGTCGATTAATGTTCTTCCGGGTGAGAGAGCTTTGAATCTGTTAATCATTGGACCTTAAAACTATCCCAGAAGACTGTATTAAGTTAACGTTCACTTAACTTCGAGGTAAGTAAAACTTGGGTTACATTACATCAATCAAGAATATCCCTACAATACACTCAGTTTAGTTCAGAGGATCTCGGTATTAATATGTATGAATATTATTATTTTCCACTCATAACGTTCACTATTGAACGAAAACTTTTCGCCTTAGCAGCCATTATGCCATTTTCATTCTAACTGAAAAACTGTTACGTATATCTTGGTTTGGAATTCTTCTTATTCTTTTAAATAGACCTATCGGTCTGTTGCTTGCCGAAGCCATCTCTGGATGGTTTCTTGGGGGTCTTCCTGGTGGGCGCTTTCTATGTGGCTTGCTCTCCATCATTATGCGCGGTAATCTGTTTTCGTGCATTCTTCGCACGTGCGCATACCATTCTCTTCGTTTTTGTCTGCCTCATCTGACTATGTCTACTATGCCGCATTGAGCTCGTATGTCAATGTTTCTTATCCTGTTCAGTCTGGTCTTTCCGAGGATAGTTCTTAGGGTTTTCATTTCGGCCACGCGTAGCATACTTTTAGTTTTGTTTGTGTCTTCGCGTGCTTCTATGCCGTAAGTCATGATAGGTCTGATGCAAATCTTATAGATCTTCACCTTGATATCTTTTCCCATGTGCTGGTTTGACCATATCACATCTCTAAGACACCCTGGCAGAGCTGCTGCTTTAGTTATGAGATTTCTTACTTCCTTCACTGGATTGGGGTAGCTGCAGATGTCCATGCCTAGATATTTAAAGATATTGACTTGCTCGATTGACTTGTCTTCCACAACCACTTTACACCTGACAGGTTCTCTGGAGAATGTTATGGCTTTGGTTTTTTATATTGAAATTACCAAGTTGAGTTGTTGGCTGACTTGATAGAATTCAAAAAGCTGTCTCTGAAGACTGTTGTCCGTTTCTGCTTTGATAGCTGCGTCGTCAGCATAGCAGACCACAGATATTTTAGAGTGGCCCATTCTTATCCCAAATCTAAGGATGTGACTTTTTGTATTATTTCATCCATCATGAGGTTGAAAAAGAAAGGGCTCAGGCTGTCACCCTCTCTCTTTCCGCTTGGTGTTTTTATGTTAGGTGTAGTATGTTCGCCTGACTTGATCTTTGTCACATTTCTGGTGTTTAAGTTTTTAATTAGTTTGGTGATTTGGGACGGGGACTATCTTTTTATTAGAATTTGTAGGATGTCTGTCAAGCGCACTTTGTCGAATGCCTTTGTTAAGTCTATAAATCAGATGTAAGCAGGCTTGTTGAACTCTATTGATTTCTCCTTTAGTTGTTTCATTATGAAGAGAGCGTCCGTTGTTGATCTATTTGTTCGAAATCCAAACTGTTTCTCTCTATTCTCGATACGTGATTCCAATTTGTCTTTTAGGATGCCAGTGAGCAGTTTCATGGACGTACTTAGCAGGGTTATACCCCTGTAGTTTTCAGGTGATGTCTTTTGCCCCTTTTTGAAGATAGGATTAGTGATGCTGCTGCACCATTCTTCAAGAATCTGTGATGTGTTTAAAATTTTATTGAAAAGAGTTAGCAGCTTCTCGGTGAATTTCTTTCCCCCATATTTTAGCAATTCGTTCGGGATGTTGTCTGTTTCCGCGGCTTTCCTGTATTTCAGCTTTTGTATTCTTTTTCTCAGCTCTTCCTCTGTTATCAAAACATCATCTGGTGTTTCGTCTTCGTTCACCCATGTATCAGTTGTTTCTTCATCTTGGTACTGCTCTGTGAAAAATATTTTTCCCAGATGTCAGGTGATATGATTTTAGTTTGAACGTATTCATTTACTGGCTTTTTCCTGTTTTTCAGCATCTTCCATACCTTTCTTTGGACTCCATAAAGGTCGTGTTCCATTTCACTGGTGAACTATCTCCAGTGTTCCCTTTTGATGGCTCTGATGGTTGCATTAGCTTTGTTTCTATTTTCAACGTATCTCGTTCGTTTGGAATTCTGACATTTAAATCTAGTTATTATTGGATCAAAGAACTATCTCTCTGAATTGCTAATTTTGAGTGGTGCTTATGATATTTACGAAGAATTTTCCTTGTTTTAAATTGTTATTCATTTAGAACATTTAATAATTTCAAAAGAAAATGTTAGAATAGAAATTGATTGCACTAAAAAGGTTTTTAATAGTTAAATGACGTGAGTGAAGATGTATCATATCAAAAAGGTTAGATTACCTTCGATGATCAAAGTATTTCTGAATATCGTAACTGCCTTTTTCAAGTTTGAGTGTATGCGAAAGTCATAGTGCTCACTTCAGAGTAGTTATATCTCTTGATATCGTTCTTTCATCCATGAGTTTTGGCTTTTAGATTTCCCACTCAATATATCATTCATTTCCTTATACTGAGAGGTGTTGTTCTAGAATTTTCTTCTTTCGTCTAGCAGAGTCAACATTTCTTCCGGTATCCATTTCTGGAATGCGCTTCTGTTTACTCATTACATTTTCTCTTCTTTCTGCAACTCTCAGGGTACTTTCCAGAAGTTCTCACTGATCTCCTATACCCATGGATTTGGAATCCTAGGATGTGGTCTGCTCCAATCCTTGATTGAGGAACATTATATCTTGAACTCAAACTGTTAGATCTTCCAGTCTTACCAAGTGATATATTAATTTTGGTGTGGAGTTTCTGATTATATCTGATCTGAACTTTTTGAAACAGATCTCAGATCAGCACACTAGGTTGTGGTCGGAGTTTACATTCGCTCCCGGATGTGTCTTTGCAGTTTTCACGCAATTTCTGTGCCTCTTTTTACCAATATATAATCGATCCGGTTTATGACTTGATGTTCTTGTCTAACTTGAGGCGATCTCAATGTATACAGTCGTCTTGGGGGTGAGTTGTACCAGGTGTTGTATATCGTGAAATCTCTTCCTTGACAATACTCAGTTAGCTGTGCCCCTCGTTCATTCCTATTTCCCAATCCATATTCTCCAACAATATCCTCATATGTTCCTTTTTCCCATTTTTGTGTTGAGGTCACCAATTATAAAATAATTGTCCTGTTTTTGGTACGTTAGAGAGTTATGTCTAGTTTTTGAAAAAAATTGTCGATTTCTTACATTTTTCGGCTGTGGGGGCATAAACTTGTAGCACATTAACTATATTAAGTTGTGAACCTTGAAATTGTACCATCATCAGTCTGTCGGAAATGGAAATATAATTCCTGACCACCTTGTTAAGATATTCTGATACTATCAGAGCTGTTCTCATTCAATCATTTCCTCCCGAATGACACACCACATAATCATCGTATTTGAAAGTGCCACAGTCAACCCATCTAGTTTCACAAACCCCCAAAATTTGTACTTTATATTTCCTCATCTTTCTCGTGATAATTGTCAATTAATATATTTTCCAGATTATACAGGATGTTGCATAATCTAAATATACGTGCAATTTTAAGAAAGAAAGTTATATATATATATATATATATATATATATATATATATATATATATATATATATATATATATATATATATATATATATATATATATATATATATATATAACATAGGTCCGTAAAAGATTCGTTACGGAGCTACAGAGAAATTTCCGGAAGAAATTGTTTTTTCTTTAAAACTCCTGCATGTTCTGAGATATTCAGCCAAAATTTGGAATGCAAGCTCTTTTTCACAGCATTCATCATTACACGTCCTAAATTTTAACTAGAATCTACAAGGTGTTTTCTTTTCCGGAGCCATGTCTTCTTTTGCCCTTTCAAACTTTTCTGCAGTACGCCACTTATCAGCGTACAATCAATTTTCGTCATCATCATTCAATTCAGAAACTTTTTTGACACTTAAAATTTTTTCGTATCTCCAAGCGTTCTCGAGCAAAAAATTATGAAACGATTGTATGCATTCGCTGAATTTAAAGCTCTTCTAATTAAAAAAATTACTAGTAGGCTTTGATTTATTTCATTTCTTTATTTATCATGAAAGTTGCTTAGGTTGATCCAGTATCTGCTTGAATTATTCATTTAATTAACGATTAGTCTTAAGACTTTTGATGTTATTGCTGTAAGAAAAAATGACTAATTTTACTAACGCCGAATTAGCTGATATCCATTACATGTACAGCTGATGGAAACACAACAGAAGCTAGGCGATCATATCAGGTGCGCTTTCCAAATCGAGTAACACCAGACAGGCGAACTTTTTCAAATATCCAGAGAAGGTTCAGGGAAACTGGTACTTTTACTGCAAATAATCATTTAAAAGGTGCAACTCAAACTATGAGAACTCCAGATATAGAGGAAGCAGTTTTGAATTGTATTGACTTGAACCCTCATGTGAGTATAAGAAAAAGTGGAAATCAGTTGAATATTTCACATGTTCTAGTTTGGAGGATTCTCCACCACTTTTTCTTATACCCGTTTCATATTCAACGCTTCCAAACTCTACTTCCTCGAGATTTTCCTTTAAGACTGAATTTCTGCCGATGGTTCTAAAATGAAATTAGAGAAAATGCTCATTTTGATAGTGAAATAATGTTCACAGATAGAGCTAACTTCTCGATAATTGCTATCAAAAGTTTTCACAATAATTATTATTGGGCTGAGGAAAACCCCCATTTGATTGAAGAATCTCATCATCAAGAACAATTCTCACTAAGTGTTTGGGTAGGAATATTTGGGTATTATTTGATTGGGCCACTTTCTTACCTAATAGACTAAACGGCTTATCGGCAATTTCTTGAGGAGGATGTGCCACTTTTGGTGAAAAACATAATGTGGTTCAGTCATGACGGGGCACCAGCACATTTTAGTGGAGAAGCTAGTGAATTCTTAAATAATACATTCAACAAGTGATGGATAGGTCGGGGTGCGCCAGAAATATGGCCTCCTAGGTCCCCAGACTTAAATAGTTTAGACTTTTTCTAATGGGGATATGTCAAAAGTTCAGTTTATACCAGTCCAGTGAACACTGTAGAAGAATTGAGTAATCGAATAATAACTTCTTGGGACACAATAAGAAATACCCAAGGAATATTCAAAGAGTGCGTGATAATATGCGAAGGACAAAGGCCTGTATTCTTGCAGGTGTAGGACACTTCCAGCAATTTATTTAGTTTTTAATTGTTCAATTTTTTAGTTTGATATTGAATAAGTATAAGTTTAGTCTCAGAAGACGATCTATCAAATAAAAGCAAATTTTGGGTATACCTATAGAAGTATTTCTATTATTATTTTTCGATTTAGCGAATAACATACAATTATAATTCAATAATTCTTCACTCGAAAACGGTTGGAGATACGAAAAAATTACAGGTGTCAAAAATGTTTCTAAATTGAACGAAGATGACGAAAATTGATTGTACGCTGATCAGTGGCGTACTGCAAAAAAGTTTGAAAGGGCAAAAAGGAGAACCATATAAAATATATCACAAAGACGATTCAATTGAATTAACGAAATTTTCACATTCTAAGTTGACACTGAATTGCTATCAAGATCTGAACCAATCGTCATAGCAAAATTTGTGTCACCACTTGTATTTTAAAGTGCCTTTATATTTTTAACGAAAAGTGTATTCTTATGATCGACGCAAGAATACAGACGAGCTTTCAGGAAATTGTCAGTTTCCAGAGGGAAATACGAAGTAACTCGGAAACAAATCTGCAGTAATATCAGGGCATTCCCGATGTTGTCCGTGGGTTTTAGGGGAATTATGAATCCGGATATTTCTGGAAGTTTGGACTTTACGTTGCTACGATTTGATACAATTCTCTGTAAAAATTCCAGGGATGGATGTCGAAGTTGTGTTCTATTTTGTGGAAATAAATGTAGACTATATCTAGACATTCGAATATGAGTTAAATATCCTCGTATTTGAAGTCACGTAGTAATATTTCTTATATGAGAATTCGAGGAATTTTATCCCTCTGCTAGATACTCCAGAAGTTGTATATAACTTTCTTCCACAAAGAATGCATCAATGGATCACGGTAGACGAATTGGAAAGGATGGTTTTGTTGGAACCCATCTAACATTTCAATTTCAAGCAGCATTTTTCAAACTAACAAAATCAATAAACCTGATTTTTTGAATTGTGGAGGCCGTTACTTGATGTAGATCCATGATATAAATGAGATAAAAAACACAAGGTTTAACTTTAATCTACACTTTATTTGAAAAAATTCGACGACGTTTCGCTGACACAGCAGCTTTATCAAGAATGTTGATTCTTGATAAAGCTGCTGTGTCAGCGAAACGTCGTCGAATTTTTTCAAATGAAGTGTAGATTAAAGTTAAACCTTGTGTTTTTTATCTCATTTAAATCTGATTTTATATAAAGCGTTATATAATATCTCATAAATCAAGGAAGCGAATCCTTGTACGATTTAAGACATTAAGTTTCAATGAACATAGGTAAAATATTATTATTTTGAGACACAGGGTGTTACGTTTCTAGAATCTTTCAGTTTTTTTTATGTAGGTGAAAGTGGGATAGATGCCGCGCGGAGAGAGATGTCCCATAGCCAACATTTCTGGTCTGTATAATACCAAATGCATCGCTCCTTCTATCGAACGGAAGCGAGAACGACACAGTCAAGACCAGATGTAGTGCAAAGCTTAGCGGCAGAGTTTTCCCATTCGCTAATAACAACTACGTTGGCGATGCAGAATTTTTGTTTATACTTATAATATTCTGAGATCATAAAAATATCAGTGTTGTATGTCAAAATTCCATTGTTGTTACTTATCGACATTGTGAATTAGTGAATTCAGTTTTGAGATGAAAAAATCAATGACATAATCAGTTCTGTTGTTCCTAAGAAAAGAGTCACTAAGTGTTTTCCTTCATTCATTTCGAAAGGTACTATTGCTACAATAAGAGAAAAGCAAAAATTTCATAAACAATGGAATATTAGTAAAAATGTCAATGATCTCAATATATTCAAACAGCTTCGTGCTCAATCGAAGGAACTTATTGAACTTTATTTGAATAAATTCACCTCTAACATTGAGCGGGAACTGCCAACGAACAGCAAATCATTCTCGAAATATGTGTCTCTGGGACGGGGCGGCTCTAAACTACCTTATGAAATGAGGTATGGGGATATTTCTTCATTAGATGGAAAAGAGACATGCAATCTTTTTGCCCGATATTTCGAGAGTATATATGTTCCTGTAAGTCAGCAGCGTAGTCGTAGTGTAACTGTTAAAAACTGCAATAATGATTTACTATCAAATATTCACATAGAAGAGGAAGAGGTACGAGAGGTTCTCTTATCCCTTGACGTGTCGAAGGGTTTAGATCCAGACAGCGTTCCACCAAATTTTCTCAAAAATTGAGCTCACAAATTAAGTAAACCACTGCATATTTTGTTCAATCAGTCTCTGACCAATGGTGAATTTCCAAAAAAGTGGAAGGAGTCCGCCGTTGTCCCAATTATCCAAAGTGGAGAAAAAATGATATTTCTAATTATAGACCTATTAACAAGCTTTCGATTATTGCTAAAGTATTTGAACGTATAATTTATAAGTATCTTTTTTCCCATGTGAAAAATTTCATTATCCCACAACAGCACGGATTTTTTAAGGGTAGGACTCTGGAAACAAATTTGATCGTTTATAGTGAGTACCTGCAGATTGCAATGGATTCTCGAATTCAGACTGATGCTACTCACACAAATTTTTCTAAAGCCTTCGACAAAATAAGTTTCGATATTCTCATTTTTAGACTAGCCGAAGCAGGTGTAAGTGGTGGGTTGCTTGAGTGGATCCAATCGTATCTTCTGAATAGGTCACATTTCGTTAGTTTAAATGGTTTTGAATCTGAATCTTTCATTAGTACTTCTGGGGTACCGCAGATAACTCATCTCGGTCCTCTCCTTTTCTTAATTTATATAAATGACATGGATAAATGTTTCCGCCATTCCAGATTCTTGCTCTATGTAGACGATCTGAAAGTTTTTAGATCTATCAGATGCTCAAGGGACTGCCTTGATCTTCAAATAGGTTTGAATGACTTGGTTGACTACTGTAGAGAAAACCAATTATTTTTGAATTTAAATAAATGTTTCACGATAACTTTTACTAGAAACCATTTCCCTATCACATTTCAGTAAATGGAAATTCATTGTTGCGACGTCTGTACACGGCTTTTGATCTGGGTGTCACTTCGAAGTTGCTCTCAGATGCAGACATAGATCGCATAGCAAATAGTTCAAGTCGAATGATGGGTTATATTTTCAGGAAAAGTAAGGAATTTGAATATGTTAAATCAATTATCACTTTGTATTATGCTTAGATCTACAGTAAATTAAATTTTGCCTCATGTATTTGGAACCCTCGTTATGATTGTTATTCCAACCGACTTGAACGCATTCAGAATAGATTCATACAGTTCATATGCTTCAAAACTAACTTTGTTATCCTGAATCACGACTACGCTCCTGTCCCTAAATATTTCATTTTATTGTCACTTGAAAATCGTAGAACTATATCTGATATTTTGGTTTTGATTAAAATTGAACTGCGTACTTCAGGTACCTGAGATCTTGCAATTGGTTACTTTCAATGTTCCTATGAAATCTTTGAGGCACCACGACCTCTTCTCTATAACTTTTAGAAAAACTAATAGTGCACAGAACTCCCCTATCGATAGGATGCTACGTGTCTGCAACACGCATAGGAGTATCAATTTCATTGGGGTCACATTGGCCTCTTTGAAGAGAACATTACGCTTGCTCTTTACTAACATCAAATTCATTCAATGGTTCGTTTTTGTAATAGTCATTTTGTATTTCTCTTTTCATTCTTTCTGTGATTATTACTCACTATTAATGTCTTATATAATACTTTTCTTTTAGAGTACTAGGTTCTATGTAACTATAATTCATCTAGCGAATGTCATTTTGCTTCGGCTGTGTACATTCCTATATCGTACCCAAATAAATAAATAAGTAAAAGTATGAATCAATACACAATTGGACGAGTTGCTATTAGCTGCTTTGAATGAAATATATATTCAGCAAGATGGTGCAACTTCTCACAACACAAGGGAGGTCGCGCGGTATCTCGACAAAATTTTTCCCTAAAAATGGAGGTACAAATGGTCCCATAAGATGGCCAACTAGATCACCAGATTTGAGCCCACTGGATTTCCTTCTATGAGGCCATTTGAAGAATGAGGTTTACCAAACACCTGTTAGAACCCAACAAGGATTGGAGAATTGTTTGAGATAGGCTATTGGAGGCATTTCAGCACAACAGTTAAATAATGTTGTGAGGGGAATCATCAATCGTGTGCGATGTTGTGTTCGTGAGAATGGTGGTTTTTTGAATATTTATTATAATTATTTCGTTTTCGCTGTTCGCTCTTTTGTTATTAACTTTGACACCCCGTAAAAAATGAGCAATTAATTTTCATATTCATTCTAGTATTTCCGTGATAGGAGATGTTGTGCTGAGCCAATTGTCACTGTTCATCGTATCTAGAACAAAAAATGTAAATTGCAAAAAAAAACTGTTTTGGTTTTCTTCAAAAAATATGTCAAAAGATAGTAGGATAAGATGAACAATTTAAATAAGCAAAAGAATACAGGGTGTCCTATTTGAAATCGAAAGTTGGTATCGTTTCCGGTATAACTGGGAACGGAATGTCAAACATATTAAAGTTATCAATATCATATTGAAATGTTGTCTTCCATTCGATTCCTAAATTTCATCAAAATATTCCAAATAGAAAGGAAGTTACAGGGATGGCCCGAGTTTCCGTTACACCCTAACTTAACCTAACAGGAAACGAAATGTCAAACATATTAATGTTATCAAATTTAAAATGCTGTCTTCTCTCTGATTCCCCAAGGGGTGGCCCTACTTTCAGTTACACCTGGTATAACCGGGTTCACAACCACCTGGGTTTGCTGGCATGACCATGCGTCAACTATTGCCAAATCTGCTTCTGCTAAATTCAGTTTTCTTTTCAGGGCTTAGCATGCCATCATTGCTAACGATTTTATACAGGTGCGACCTGGTATGGAGTACTGTTCTTATGTGTGGGACTTCGTACTTAAAGAATCATAACATCTATTAGATAGTGTCCAGAAGATAACAGTGTAATCACGCGTTATCACCAGTCACTCGCTCAGAGGCGACAGGTTGCTGGTGTTTCTCCCTTCTACAGTTCCTTCCATGTTAAATGCACTTTGTTACAGTTCGATTTTTCATAGTAAATGTCCTTTTTATCTGAGCAAAAAATATAGCCAATGCGTCAAAAGTAATTTTTCAGTTTTCAACCATTTATTCAGGTATAATTCAGGAAAAACTCAATTCTTGCAGTTTGGTATACACAGTAATCTTTTTCAATAATTTCATTCACATATAACTGATCATTCCAAAGTAACTTCAATGCTTCAAAATGCATAACATAGTCATTGTGGTTCAAAGCTCTTTCAAAAATTGATTTTCCTATTCACTGCACCTTTAACAAATAAAATCAAGTGATTAATCAATAGTAAAACCTTTCGTGATGATCCTTACCTATCTTTCACTTCATTCTATTCGAAAATTAAAGTCTTTCAGACCGTATTTTGGTATACCTGTTGGCATTGAGAATATAGGGAACAATAAAGTAAGGTTATTTGAGTTCTTGGTGGTGACAATTCGCTCACAAATACAAGTAAACAATGATTTCTACTAAAATTTATTATTAAATGCTCGACGCGTCTCGATACACAGTATCTTTATCAAGAGCGATAGAATACTACAAATATATCTCACCAACAAATTTTTATATATACTAAAGAGGCAATCCACTCAGAGCTATCCATACTTGAGCTTATGTTCAGGAAATAAATTTAATAAGGTTGAGTTATTTATGTTTACATGATCATTAAGAATTTCCGGTGAATTCGTCAATCTGTTAATTTCAATTGCTTCCAGAAGGTTGACATTTATACCTCTTTTCTCAGAATGTAGGATTTTAAATTCTGAATTGAAAGAGTGACCATTTTCCCTAAGTTGATTTTAATAATTTGAATCGGTTTTTCCATTGATGAAACTGCGTTTATGTTCAGAGATTCTAACATCTAACAAATTTCTTCCTGTTCTACCTGTTTAAAAACAATTTCAACCTGCACAATCCAATCTATAAACACATGATTTAATTTCTTTATTAGTTGGAGATTTATAATGAATCTAAATTAGTTGATGTTTTGAACGCTATATTTAAATTTGAATTTTTAAGAAGGATTTCACCTTATTGCTTATATTGCCTATATATGTTATTGAATTCCTTGTCTTGGTGTTCACCGATTGGATATATAATTTGTAAAGCTAATTTTTGTTTTTTCTTATGTAGTATCCTTGTAACTAAATTTGCATCATAACCATTCTTTATTGCGATCTATTTTATCAAATTCAATTATTTGAAATAATCATCATTAGATATCGGTGTGTTCAAGAGTCTATGTATATAGCTGTTAAATGCTGCAACTTTATGTTGGTGAGGATGTGCCGATGTATAATGGATTGTGATATCTGTATGAGAAGGCTTATGATGAATTGAAAACTGGTGTTTATTATTTGATCATGTTATTGTTAGGTCTAGAAAATTGATCGAATTGTTCTGTTCTATTTCAAAAGAGAATTTTATTTCTGGGTGCAGGTTGTTGATGAAATTTTCGAATACATTAAACTGTCTGTTTGTTCCTGTGAAACACACAATAATATCATCAACATATCGATACCAATATAGGAAATGTTTACTAAGCGGGTATTTATGAATAGTTTTTTCTATGTTATCCATGAATTTGATAAATCGTTAACGATTGTTTTCATAAAAGTGATGAGGGACTTTAAGGGAACCCCCTTAAGCCCTCTTTTCCCTTTTTCAAATAATAAACACCAGTCTTCAATTTATCATAAGCCTTCTCATACAGATATCACAATTCATTATACATCGGCACATTCTTACCAACATAAAGTTGCAGCATTTAACAGCTACATACATAGGACACACCGATGTCTAATGATAATTATTTCGAAGAATTGAATCTGATAAAATAGATCGCAATAAATAATGGTTATGATGCAAATTTAGTTAGCAGCATACTACATAAAAACAACAAGAATTAGCTTTACAACATATATATCCAAACGGTGAACACCGAGGCAAGAAATTCAATAGTTTAACCTATATAGGCAATATTAGCAAGAATATGAAATCCTTCTTAAAAATTCAAATTTGAATATAGCGTTCCAAACATCAACAAAATTAGGTTCATTTATCAGGAATTATAAATCTTCAATTAATGAAGAAAATAGATCAGCTGTTTATAGATTGGATTGTGCAGATTGCAATTGTCTTATATAGGTAAAACAGGAAGATATTTCAATGTTAGAATCTCTGAACATAAACGCAGTGTCATCATTGGAAAAACCGATTCAAATAATTCAAATCATCTTAGGGAAAATGGTCACTCTTTCAATTAAGAATTCAAAATTCTACATTCTGAGAAGAGAGGTATAACAATCAACCTTCTGGAAGCACTTGAAATTAACAGATTTAGGATTTCACCGGAAATTCTTAATGATCAAGTAGACATAAATAACTCACCCTTATTAAATTTATTTCCTGAACGGAATAGCTCTGAGTGGATTGCGTCTTTAGTATATATAAAAATTTGTTAGTGAGATATATTTGTAGTATTCATTCGCTCTTGATAAAGGTACTGTGTATCGAAACGCGACGAGCATTTAATAATATATTTTAGTAGAAATCATCGTTTACTTGTATTTGTGAAAATGGATTTCTATCACGTAAATGCCTCGTCAATCGAACAATTCGCTTACCTTGATAGCAGTAGTTTTGGGTTGTCTTTCTCAGTTCTCTTCAACTAACTGAAATAGGAACTACGAAGTTACGTGCCGAAGGTTCCGGTTGTCTCATAAATAATTTTCCACCTTAGTTCAAGAATTATTTCAATTCAGTTTTGCTAAATACCCATAGACACTTTGCAAGTATTCACTAAATTCAAAATTAACTCCTTAACATTTTTTTTTGGCACCACTTTCATACTTTTGACTTCATTGATTCCAGTCTATGCCCATTGAATTCTTTCAGAAGTCCGTGGAGCTGGTTGCTTTTGACGTTTAATTGAGATTGAAAATTCATTATTCGTGCATCCGATAGAATTCCAATATGTTTTTTTATGAACGTTGAAAGCTATGTATCCCTTGGGAAATGAGAAAACGTCCTCTTTCCATTTCAACCATCTTGTAAAGCTCACAACTCGTGTTCCTTTAAGTACCTGGTAGCTGCAGCCCAAGTGAAATGTTCGATAGTTGTGAAATATTTATTTGGTTCAACGAATAATTCAGGCTGTAAGGCGACGTTAGTTCAAATCTGCTTGTCAGAATAGCCTATGCTACAGAGTACAGAGATGTGTGAATTTCGGAACACGCGGTTGAAGAAACTTATACCAGGGATCTCGGAATCAATTATTTTCTGAGCACCTCTTGAATCTGTCCACCTCTGGAAGCCCATGTAGGCTCTAGAACTCGAGACACCGACCACATAGAACTTTGAGACCGTTTTGTCACCTCACCTTTTTCCCACCCTCAGCAGCAATATTTTAAGCAATAGAACAAATCCACCTGTAACCTACCGACCTCGCCTAGAGTACTAGCTAACTCTATCGTCAACTTTGTGACATACGTTAGAGACCATCTTTACCTGAAGACAATCAGGTCAAGATAAGTACCTTGGTCATTTCAATTGTTTCCATATTTCGCTGATTTTCAATTCTATTCAGCTCAGAAGTAATTTACTAACCAACAGAACCATCATTGTTTCTTAGAATTTCAGAAGTAAGCTAGTTTTTTTTCTCAAGAGTGTAGTAAATAACTTTAATGTTGTATAGAAAGAGAGTTGTAGTCTAGAGAGCGTTCTCAGCCAAAACTGTGATATAGATGACATAGATTTTCAATTGTTTTGCTTGTTTGAAGAACGTCTTTCACAAATGATCGTAATTTAATTTATTTATTCATTTATGTTGCTTGATCGTAGATAGTTAGATTAGTCAATTTTGTGTATGTAGGTGTCTACTTGTCAAACGTCACTTTGTATTTAATATTTAGCTTCACGTCAAGTTTATTCAATTTTAAAGTTACCCTTTCTTGAATTGTCTTATCTAATTTATTATTTATAGTATTAAATTTTGCTAGTTGAATTGTGGCTGTCGAGTAAGTATTAGTTTGAATAAATTTGCTAGTTTCATATGTTGAGTTTGAGTTGACAGACCTTGATCTGGAAGCTAACCCTTTTAGAGAATCCCAACCTGGGTAATTGAACTTTTTGAGTACCTCTTTTCTGTAGTCTTATTGACTGATATCGCTTTCTATAGGTACTCTGGTGGAAATGTACACACCGAAACAACACATTATAACTGAAGAACTGAAAGACTTGATCTCAGTAGGAATTTGGTTTCAAAGAAAAACCAAAAACTCTTTAGCGGGCTGACCAACTAGCTACTCCACGTACATTTCTCTGTTAAAATTCGTTTGTTTACAGGGCGAGTGTGCTGTGAAACTCGCTTTCATTGAACATCTTTCCGATAACTTACAATTTGGTCCCCATCAGGAAGCAAGTGAACACACACTTATTCATCTTGAGTGGCCATATCTGTGGCATGACAGGCATTTCTTCCTTCCAAGAGTTAAGAATAAAATAGAAAAAGTATCTGTAGGAAATTTAGAAGTTAAATAAACAATAGTACTCAAGCAGTATCATCAAGGAACGAATAGACTTGAGTTGTTCTCCTCTATTCTCTCTTTGAGGAATAATAAACACCTCAAAAAAGTCTGGGACACACTTACCAATATCTTTAAAATATGTTTTTGATGATTCGAATTTATAGAAATCTTTCGGTTTTTGTTAGGATGTATTGTATATAATGTATTCACAAGAAAACAAAATGATATTTGACTTCTCCAAAGCACCTATTATAAAAAAAATTGAAATTTGAAAATGACGAAATTTGGTAAAACACAAAAAAAATCCTGAACTAATATTTTCGAAACGATATGGAAGCACTTATATTTTTCAGTACCCAGAAGGTCCACCTCTGTTATTAATGACACTTTGGCATCGTCGCGGCATGCTCAATATTAAATTGTCTATTACATTTTGGCCTAAGTCATTCCATGCCCCCTGAACTGTTCATGATGGAAGACGTTTTGACGCAGGAGATTTCTCTTTAGGGTCTCCCACACATGCTCGATGGGATTCAGATCTGGGGAGCAGGATGGCCACGGTAGAAGATCAATATCATTCTCTTCAAGAACGTTCAAAACAACTCTTGCACGATGAGGAGGGGCATTATCTTGTTGGAAGAGAGGATTTTGACACATTGTTTCGAGATACGGTACCACTACAGGTGAAACTATCTCATTTGCTTAAGAATTTCTCGTGAGGTTGTTCAGTATGAAAATAAGATCAGTTCTTCCACCAAGGCGTTTACCTCCCCAAAACATCACTGATTCGCCCCCTGTCTAACAACTTCTCGAGCATGCTGGAGACGGTTTTGCTTTCCAGGTTCCCTGCATATTCGAATTCTTCCCAAATCGGGATAATAACTAAATCTAGATTCATCACTGAAGAGAACTGGGGCCCACCTCTCTTGATTCCAGTTTACGTGTTTTTGGCACCAAGCTAAACGATTTCCATGGGTCAGTTGTGAAACTCTTGAAGGACGTCTGGAGTGGAGTTGACCTTCGTTCAGTCGATTTCTCACAGTTTGATCAGAAATTTGTACATTATGAACTCGTGACAGATCTTGAGCTAATTGAGATCTCTTCTGGCTTGTAAAACCAAAAATCGGTCTTGGGCGACTGTAGTAATCCTAAAGCGACCTGTACGGCGTTCTTCTAAGCTACCTGTTTCGTTGAAACGCGACCACAAACGGTTTATGTCACTTGGGCTACTTCCCAGAACCCTGGATACTTCCCGTTGTGAGCTCCCAGCTTGGAGCATGCCAACGACTCGTAACATCTCTTCTCTAGTCAAATGTCGTCTTTTCATGGTCGAATCACAAAACTTGAATCTTTTATTTGTGCTTACAACAGAAACAAAGTGCCAACTAACTGATTTCAAACACATGTAATGATTATAAAGCAAATACATGAAATGATTATAAAGCAGCGTCGCATCTGCTGCATTTTTAGTTTTTTATGAAAAAAAAACTGAAATCTGTTGCGGCACTCTACATAATTTGGTGAGAAATCAATGCAGGTGTTCATTTCTTAAAAAAAAATCATGCATATTGTTCGTTCTGGATACGATATATCGACATTCAGAAGTGTTCCCTAGACTTTTTTGAGGTGTTTATTTACAATGAAACTTATGATTTTGGAAATTCCTACTAATATTTCTTGTTCACTTATAAATTAGTCACTAGCACTGCTGAACATTAAATCGATTGAAGAAGCATTTGCGTTGTGAAACTGGTTTCCATTCATTTAAAGTGTAAAGTAAAAATTTTAAAACTCATTAATTGATTCGTATTTATTTTCGTTATTAAATGTTGTACACGGGAACGATTTCCTCTAACGAATGCTATTTCATTGATGAATATCCAGGGAATATTGAGAAAATGAAAAATAGAACAATTAACTCAAGTTCATCAATTTTATTTTGTTTCAGGTGGGCGCAGAGATACATTGACAGTTTTCCAGCTTCCAGCAAGATGAGAGCATTCCAAGTTCATATTCTCATCTCAATGACTATCCACACAATCGGGTAGACTGTTCGAGTAGGTCATCGAGCTTCTCTTGTGGGCCTAGAAAGAACAGCATGTGTTGTATATTCTTTTCACAAGTACGCCACAATGTTATCTGATACTTCGGTCATAAAGTAACTGTGCCCTCATTCTTGCACGCAGCTCAGCTTATCTTACATCTTCCTTTTTATTCGACGTTGTTATTTAAATGCCCTTTTTAAATATTAACAGATGCCGAGATCGCTACGGTAGATATGATTCTCTTCTTTCCCTCGCAGCTTCAGCTAGTGGATCTATCTGTTTTAGAAAAATTCACGGTGGTTGAATGTAAGGGATTCGTTTGAAGTGGGATTATACCTGTTTTTAATGTACTCCCATTATGTCTGAGTAAGAAATTCATTTGAATGAAATCGCATTCTCATATAAATATAATAAAAATGTTTATATTCTGATAACTCGCATGGAACCTTGTCTAATGGAACTAGGGATTCACGGCTTGACTCGACATGAATTGAAATCAAGTCAAGCATTTGTTTTCAGAATTCAAGCTTTTCTTTCACAAAAGCTCGAAAATTCGTGCTTCTTGAATCGCGAAACTTGAAAGCTTGAATCAAAACACAATCGCTATGAAACATTGAACTTCCTCTCATTTTTAATAAAAGCAAGAATGAAGGTTCAATTAATAATGAATGTTTGATCAGGAAATATTTAAATGAAATTCAACGTAAGAATCTGAAGGTAATTCATAAAATTGTTAAAGGAAACACAAATAGATAACAAGAACACGAGTGAAACTAAAATATTCATTTTCGAATAAAACACAGCCATAGCATTACAGAAACAACATAAATAAATTCTCCATGAAACAACTGAATGAACTTCTAT
The DNA here is from genome assembly GCA_013387265.2 of Cryptolaemus montrouzieri. NCBI lineage: Eukaryota > Metazoa > Arthropoda > Insecta > Coleoptera > Coccinellidae > Cryptolaemus > Cryptolaemus montrouzieri. The sequence continues at coordinate 68,741,085 of JABFTP020000103.1, forward strand.
CGAAATAACAACATTTATGAGTAGTATAATAGTAGAAGTCAAGAATGAGCAGAACTACGCTCCAACTTTCACTTCTTCTTTCGACCAATGATTTTTTTTTAATAATTTATATATATATGTATATATTTTTATATATATTTCCTTCGTATACAAGTTTCAGGGAAGTCCCTGGACTCCATGGACTCTCGTTTCCCGGGGAAACACCGTTCGCTCGATTCTCAGTAATTCACTAAATCTACGAAAGGGTTCCTGAATATCGGCAAATGTAGTAAGCCTGAATCAATACATTATTTTACTTACACTTCTGACCTCTAGGTGACGACACTTTCAATCAGTTTTCTATATATTTTCATAAGGAATATTAAGTTTTCAACGAATGATACGAAAAAAAATGTTAGAAAGAGTCATTTAATTTGAATCTATTCTATATTAGATACAGGGTGTCCCAGAATGAGACATTGATTTCTCGGGATTCGATAGATCTCGTCAAAGTAACGCCACAACTTTACATTTTTTTTTCCTAAAATGCACCCCTTCTTAGATATATACTCTGTGATGGATACATTCCAATATGAGTAAATTATAATAAAGGAAGTTCATTGAATTGATATAAGGTTACAATTCAATGAACTAGGAAATATATCCATTGCAACACCCGAATTGCTAAGCTGCAAAAAAGTGCATGGTTACTGTAATAATTATACATTAGAAATAGTTCCGAATGTACACACTCGACAATAAGGATTCGGATAGTAATAGATATACTTAATCAGGGTTAACATATCATGTAGAAGTAGAATGGGTTATCAAGTTAGTTTAAGTAGGTGACAAAACCCCTTGGTGTATCTATTACCCTTTGGGATCTTCTGTCTCACCTACAACGTTAGCAGAGATAAAAACTTCGATTACCACATGGCGATCCTACCAGGATGAAGTTTCTGGTGATGACAAGATTGACCACCCTGGCATTGCGGAACTCATTAAGGCTCCTGCAGATTGTGTTATGGTTGAATTAATTCAAGCAAATGACTTCAATTAGATAAACTGCAATTCCAATGTAAAAGAAAAAGACAACGCGATATTTGATGAAAGTAATAGTACTATATACTTAATTCAGGAAACTCAGTCAATGTTAGACTTAGCTAGATCATTGCGAGACCTGAAAGATATTGGTGTAGAAAATGATATTCCGGAATTAATTATATGTAAAAATGAATGCAACCTGCCATGCAGAAAATTTTTCTCGATCTCATAGGTCCATTAGAACCCGATCACGAAAATGACAAGTATATTCTAAGTATACAATGCAAACTGTCAAAATTCGTAGAAAGCTACCCTCTGGTGAATAAAGAAGCAGAAACAGTTGCTACGTCGTTTTGTGAAAAGTTTATATTACGATTTCGAATTCCAGAAGAAGTAGCAACTGATCAGGGGACAGAATTTATGTCAAAAATTTTTGAGGAATCTTGCCAACATTTGAACATCGAAGAACTAAATTCTGCTGCTTATCATCATGAGACAATTGGAGCTCTTGAGAATACACACTAACAACTAGGTGCGCATCTTAGAATCTATACTCAAGAACATCCTGAAACATGGAGCTCTTGATTACCTTTTTGGTGTTTTTCTTTCAATAACACAGTGCATACATCACATAAATACACTACGTTCCAGTTGGTATTTGATAAAACTTGCGAAATGCGATGAAGTGTCAGTCGCACCGCTGACCCAATTTATTTTTTCTACCATTATCCCTTAGAATTGAAATATATACTTCAAGTAGCTTGCGATGAAGCTAGGAAAAACTTAGAAAAATCTAAGGCAATTAGAAAAAGAAAATTCGATTAAAATACTCAGCTGAGAAATTATAATATTGACGAAAAAGTTCTTGTTCGAAATGATTCCGGCAAAAAGTGCGAAGTTATATTCAAAGGTCCGTACTCAGTAGTCGGAGAAGATGACCCAAACATCTTCATAGATATAGATGCTAAAACAGTTCAGGTATATAAAAATAGAGTAAAGTCGTATGTAGGTTAAGGTAAGCAACATTTTTTCTTCTCGTTTCAAATAAATTATTTTTTTCAAGTGACGGGGAAGGTATGATGGATACATTCCAATAAGAGTAAATTATAATAAAGGGAGTTCATTGAACTAGGAAATATATCCATTGCAACACCCGCATTGCTAAGCTGCAAAAACGTGCATGGTTACTGTAATAATTGAACAGAAAAAAATCCGAATGTGCACACTCGGCAATAAGGATTCGGTCGTATGAAGTTGAATACACGACAATAGGATAGAGATAGATATACTAAATCAGGGTTAACATATGTAGAAGTAGAATGGGTTATCAATATAGTGTAAATGAGTAACAAAACCCCTCCGTGTTTCTATTACCCTTTGGGATCTTCCGTCTCACCTACAACGTAAGCAGAGATAAAAACTCTGTTTATCACAACTCCTAAAGTTTAAGAAAATAAATTGCTTTTTTAGGATAAATTTGTCACCCAACGAAATTTTCTGAATTTGGGACATTGTTTGAAATAATAATGTTTTATAAGATTTTGTTTTTGGTTTTTTCAATTTCGACCCATATGCGCTCAGGGTGAATTACCCCTACCACTCTTTACCCTTAAGTTTTTAGGAGATGAGTATTTGATAAATTTTCAGATTTATTAAAGTATTATACGAAAAAAAATACACTTGTTATATCTCAAAGAAATGAACCAGTAACGAGAAAAACGGACTCTAAGAGCAACGATACTTTCAATAAAAATAATTTTATTTATTTAATTTATTATTTAGTTTAATTTTTAAACCTCACTACATAGACACTATTTACATTGTCTGTTGAAATTGATAACCACCAAATCTCATGCAAGATCTAACTCAAAACAAGAGATCTTTCTTATTTTAATATAAATTTGAAGATTGTTTTTATCTCATTAGAATAATAAATTATCTCTATCCCTAATGTGTACAGCATAAACTTGGCTATTTCGATGGCTCCAGGAATGAAAATCTGAAGGATTCAGGTCTGGTGACCTAAGTGGCCATACGATCGGTCCACCTCGATCGATTGGGATTGGTCACTTCTAGCTGAGCTCTAACTGCTGGACTAAAATGTGGTGGGGCACCATCGTGCATAAACCACAAATTCGGCCGACAGGCCTATGGAATATCGTAAAATGTTCTGGCAAGTTATTTAAAAGAAAGTTTAAATAACTTGCACCGTTTAAACGAAGGGGTAACACAAATGGCCCAACAAAATGTTGACCAACATTTCTGGCTCAAATATTGATTTGGAACTGCTTTTGGTGTTGGTCTTGAACAATGGCATGAGAGTTTTCATCCGCCCAATAATGTAAGTTATGAGAATTTGTTATGCCATTTCACCGAAAGCTTGCCTCTTCAGAGTGGAGGATTGAACCAACAAAAGTATTATTTTGGTCATGTTGGTCTAAAAACCTATTGCAAAATTGTACTCTTGCGGTAAGTCATCTGGGGACAACACTTGAACTTTTTGAAAATGGTGAGGGTGAAGCAATTAATTCCTCAAAATTCTGTGGACCGTAGTTTTACCGAAACGTTGCCGAGAGCGAACAGAAAGTCGAAACGGCGAGATTTCGTCGGAATCGGAAACTTCGGTCTTTCGGAGGTGATCGGAAGGATCGATCGGGCGAAAAGTCCGACTAAAAATCCCGAAAAAAGGTCTCCGATTTGTCGCGAGTGAAGGGGACAATTTCGTCGGACTTTTATATCTATACAAATTTTTCCATCGCGTTCGATCGTTTCAAAACCTGAACAAAAACAAAATTTCATTCCCGTAAAATTCCGGGAAACTGTAAAATCTTCGATTCAACGAAGAGCTATCGGCGGACTTTGGCAAAATTTAACTCTATATCCTCATGTCGAGAATTTCTGACGCCCAGAAATTAAATAAATTGATGAACGTCGGGCTGTCAAAATAAGGGTTTTACTTTCATCTGACCTACTTATACGGGGTTACAGGGAGAAAGAACTCGTGTGTCGAACGTTACCCTCAGTTCAATTTTTGAATTTGCGACGATTTTTGACAGCTAGATTTTCGAGAAAAAAAAAACGGAAACACGAGGATGTGGCCAGTCACCTCTCCTACTGACCCTACGTCGCTTTTCAAGCACAGTCGGCAATCAACCTAATAAATAGTGAAATTGGTAATTGGAGGTTCATTTATGTATTTTAATGAATATTTTTTTTTCAGCATGCGCAAGAAATGTACTTAGAATTGACATAATTCATATTTTTATTCATAGTTATTCTATCCTCTGTCCGTTGAAAGAGTTCCTGGAATTACTAGAATTCTCGAATCAATTGAGACTATCTTACAAAATGATGTAATAACCTTTAAGTTGCAATTGATAGGTATTGACTTCTTTTGTATAATCATATTTTCTTCTGAAGAGAGCCCGATTAAGTTTTAATAAGGTCATTTAGAGCACTTATGATATTGAAAGTTATTCACCGAAGGCCATCTCTGTATTAAGATATTTCAAACTGAATGTCAGTAAGACTGTGTTCATTTCAAATTAAATTTTCATTTCAGTTTATTTAAGAGAAAGTACGTTTATATTCTACATTTGTCCAAATGTAAGAGTAAATGAGACTCAATATGTTTGACTATGTTCAAATTTGAACGATTCAAAATAAGGTTTAGATTTCTGTGGTTATGAATTTATCAAAGCTAACCTACAAATGTATTTGGAAAATATGGAAGAGATACATTGAAAGTGTGACTCATGTATCTTTCAGTTGAATCATCATTTTGTCAGTGGTTTGAAGATGAGCTTTCATTTTCAATGCAAACTTAGTGGTTATTGTTTCTAAAATACTTATTTTTAGGTTACAATCCACGTGATGAAGAGGAAGTATAAAATAGATCCACTATAAAAAGGTTGGAAAATAAAATGAAAAATATTATTTATATATTGTTTGGGACGACTTAATAGTACAATCATGAAAATAAGCAAATCAATATTAAATCAATAAGAGTTCAGTGGTTCACTTCAATTGTTCAGTTAGAAATGGAAGGAAGTGGAACCGGTTGTGTTTAGAGAAAAAAAAGCGTCAAAATTTCCGACGTTTCGGAAAATTATTTTTCCATCTGCAGGGCTCTAAAGTGAGAAAAAAAAACAAGAAAATCTATAATGAAAATTTCAACAACATAAAAAATTTCTGAAAATATGCAAAAATAGAAGGTATTAAGATAAAATTCAATATATCACCAATAGTTGAAAAAATATTAAAATATGTAAAACTATTCTAAAAAGGCTATAATCTTCAAAATGACACTAAATGAAATAGCAACATAAGGAAAGGATTAAGGGCTGCGTGACTTCCCAAAGACAAACGATAAAGGCATTTTAAATTTTGTGATATGGCACAACATATGAAAAACAAAACTCTCCCAACTATCGAACCATTTGTTATTTTATAAACAAAACTCTCCTCTTAAATCAGTTCCTTTCCAGTCAACAAAAATTTTCGACGATGGTCATCGCTCAATTTTAATTACCACTTACTTACAGAAAATGAGATTTCAATGCGTTCGATCTCACCGCACAGACTATTGGATACTAACTGTGTTGAAATTGAATAAACGAAAACAACTAAAAAACTCGCACAGATAGCAGAATGATAGAAGTTAATCAGAGTGCATCTGTATTTGTGCTCGTCAGTATTCAGAAATAACTGTTGCTCCAATGTTTGATGTCTATTCTGTAAATGACAGAATTGTGGGACTTAATATTTAGCATTTCCGAGAAAGATCTTCTTCTAAGATATTCTTCTCTGTTTAAAATGGAAGAGTTATCAAAATTGAACTCGTGGTTGTTAGAGGCTGGGTAGACAGCTAGTGCTGTCTTGGGATTTGTGAAAGAAAATATTAAGTTATAACAGGAAAGTTACACGTAAATATTAAACATCTCCGAAGGAAAGAGATGGAGGGCTTGAAATTTACCTACGATTCTTACCGTGAAAATTTATTTTTGGGACCATTGTTTTCATAGTTGGCAACAGAACTTGATTCAGTTCTGAATTTTCTGATATTCTTCTGTGTCATCTCTATTTGCACAAAAGGTAATTATTACGAGTTTCTACTATTCACATCACATTATTACTGTTTCTTGAGAAATTTTATCAAGGCTGTTGAATGAATAACAGGCGTTCTTCATTTGTTTGAAGTTGTAAGTTTCTTTTTTATAGGTTACTGATAGTGGGAACTATGATTTTCAAATCTGAAGAAATTATATATGAAATTGGAGTTTTCCCAACCACAACCTTCAATCTAAGATTTATGAAAGTACCAAGAAACATGCTGCTTATGTCGATCATATTTTGGAGAAAATTCAACTACTACTTGTACGTGTAAAATGTGTATACTCATTACGCAATATCGAAATATGAAGTTTATATACAATTTCTTCCTTTCATTTTCATTTCGGAATATGTTATAAAGTTTCACAATTTAATTGCAGAAAATTCGATTATGAGGGCACATTCACAGATGTACAGATTTTTAAATACTAGGTCTAAGCATCGTTAATATTTCTCAGATGTAGAATATAAAATTGGTGAGATAGGCAAAGAATTAAAAAATGAAGATGTGGAAGGTATATGACCAGAATTCAAAGGAAAAGTAGTGAGCACAGTGGCAGGGATGTGTGGAACATTAATAAGAGATAGTTTCAGAAAGTGAAACACTTTGTTGGAATGAAGAAATTAAGGATGAAATAGCAAAAAAAAGTTCTTTAGAAGAAATACTTCGGACACAAACTAACAAAAATTATATGGAATAAAAAACAGAGGCTAGAAGTAGAGAAAATAGTAAAGCAAGCAAATGAATATTGTGTGAAGATTTTGGTGAGAAAATGAGGTTAAGTATCTAGGAAATCAATAATTACAAGAAACAGTTTTACTGATACTGAAAATATATAGTTAACATCATTGTATTATATATAAAGGTTCATAACGTAATTCACAATCTTGTGGATGCTTGAACTTCACTTCTGCTTTCCACAAGAACACTTCAATTCAGAAGATGTTTGTTTTTTCTGATAAGCAAATTGTATGAATTTTGGTCAGTTTGAATTTATACAAAAAGTTATGTATAGGACAGTCACATGAGGTGAAATTTCTATGTATTACTAATTTCCTCCTTTGCCTTTTGGGTACTCTTGAGAAATTTTAATTTGAGCAGAACTTTTGTTTTCTATTTAATTAATATACTTGAGGAGTAATTATTCCATCTTTCTGTTTCTAGCTCATATTTGCTGTTTATTATAATTTATGAATCTTATTCTATTCTTATCCGATCTTATTCGAATCACAACAGTAAAGTTAAAATTAAAAATTCGAAACTAAAGATCTGTCTCTATTGATCTTTCTGAAGTATATATTAGATATACATTTCTGGAAGTAAAAATTTGGGATATTGTGAATTGATATTTGTGGTCTTGATGATTGAATTTTTATAACTGAACGGGTGATTGAATAATTTGTTTTTCTGAATCAATGTTTGAACTTTTTCAATTTTGTCTTATACTAGTTGAATTGGAGAAAGTTGAGATTTACAGATTAAATGTATCTCTTTGAGTGGAAATAGTAGTGAATAGTGTTGAAATTTGTATGATTGATGAGCCAGTATCCATAAAACAATACTGAAAGCTGCGTTACCATAAGGATTTGTGAGTCAATATATGAGGAGTTCCATATAACATGAAGAACTATCAAGTATACATATCAGTGAATACATGAGGCGTTTCGTATAAATAGAGTTGGATATGATGAGGAGTGCAGTATATTTGGTGTTAAGTATATTAGTTATATAGTTATGAGCCGTTTAGTTTATAAGGCGTTTTTATATATTAGGCGTTTAGAATATTAGCTGCTTAGATATAAAATGGCTTACTAGTTTATATTAAAATACAAAGATCCTTTATTTCAATAAATATATTTTGTATAATTTTTAGCGATTATCAATTTGAACAGATAATGTAAATTGTGAATATGTAGTAAGGTTCAAATAATTAAAATTATTTATGAATTAAATATACAAAAATATTTATACTGAAAACATCGTTGGCTCTTTGAGCCAGTTTTTCTCGTTATTGGTTCATTTTTATGAGATCGAGCAAGTATAGCTTCTCACGTAGAAAACTTCAAGAAATTTTAAAATTCCTAAAACACTTATCCCTTTAAAACTTTGAGGGAAAAAAGTGTCAGGGGTAGTTCACTCTGAGCGCATATGAAACGAAATTAAAAAACTAAAAACAATATGTTATACAATACTTCTTAAAACAATTTCCTCAATCTCAGAAAATTTCCTTAAAAGACAAAGATTTTATCGTGAGTAAACAATTCATTTTTTCAACAGATGAATATCACAGCAGGGATTCATTATAAGCAAAAATTTGAAATGGAGTTTTGGCATTATTTTGACGAGATCCATCCAATTCCGAGAGATTGATACCTTATTCTGGGACGCCCTGTATACTGATTTCGAAGAAAAACCCATAAATTGAAATTTCCAGGCCTGAAAAATGCTAGGTACTGAAAATAATGTTGGAAGCTAATGGAAAATGTATTTCCCAATATGTAAAAATACTTGACAATTAGTCTTCTATTATCTACAGCAGGGATGCTCAAACGGTCGAATACTTTTTGAGTAGGTCTCGAGAAGAAGGAAATTTTTGAAAAGTAGGTTACTAAACTACAAAAATTTATTACGTAATAAAATAACACTGCTAGCGGCAAATGGCAGCTTCATCAGAGGAACGCGCGGTACTTGTCAAAGAAAAGCCGCGTTATTTTACTTGCCGCTTTTCTAGAAATTTCGGGCGGCGCGTTTGACGAGAACATTCGAGACTTTCTTTCACGCCGATATAAATGTTGCGCCTGCAGGAATTGAAGTCATTCTAAATTGTAACTTGAAGGCAATACTACGTCGATACAAAGTTTATTATTAAATAGTACAACGTATCATTTTAGTAACGATTCGGATGAAGAATTGTTCTTTTATATGGTGAAGGATAAGTGAATTTGTCTTGCGTCAGTTGCAATACCTAAGCGTAGTAACTTAAAGAGGCATCATAAAATGGTTCAAGAAACCATGGAAAGGATTATCCGACACAGAATGAATTAAGAAAACGAAAAGTAGGTGATTTGATATCTTGTTTGAAAAAGAACGAACCATGTTCCCATGACCAGCCAAACAATCAAAAGCTGCTACGATCGCGTCATTCAAATATCTCATATATTGGCGAAACACAGAAACCATTCGAAGATGGATCGGTTATGAAGGAAGCATTTATTGAAACAGGTGGGACTTTATTTGGAGAATTTAAAAATAGAACAAAAATCCTGTCTGCTATTAGAGAACTTCAGTTATCTCGTCCAACTGTCACAAGGCGTATGGAAGTCATGAGTCAGGACATGGCAGATAAACTAAAACATGATATCATGAAATGTACATACTTCTCTTTACAGTTCCACGTATCCACCGATATGGCAGACACTGCCCAGATGTGTATTTTATTCGGATGGTATTCAATGACATATTGGCTAAGGAATAATTTTTGTCAATCATTCCTCTGAGGGGGAAGACTCGAAGATATATATGACGTTCTCTTCAATTTTGTAGAAAACTATAAGCTATTAATTTGTAAATTAGTGTGCATTACATCCGATGGAGCACCAGCAATAACTGGAAACAAAAACAGTTTTGTGGCATTGAGAAGATTTCTCTTCATTTTTTTAATTCCATTGCATTATACACCAACAAGTTTTGAGTTCGAAAGTTTTAAATACGTAGGGAATTATGTGCATTGCAACAAAAATTGTGAATTCGATCCGTACACGTAGCTTGCAATGGCGGCTCTTTAAGTTGCAGTTGGAAGATAGGGAGTCAGTTGAACACACTGATTCAGTTCTTCACATAGACGTCAGGTGGTTAATTCGCGGAAATTTCTAGAAAGGTTTCAAGAATTAATGCCCGAAATAATAGCTTTTCTAAATGAAAGAGGTGTTTTTTTACTGACATCACAATGCACTTGAACACCTTAACTTGGAGCTTCAAGGTAAAGAAAAAAGTGCAGTAAACGAATTCAGAGTATATTGCAACTTATGATAGATCAACTGAAAAGAAAGGATCTAAAACATTTTCTGTCTTTGAAAGCAAGGATTCCTCAGTTAAATTATGATATATATGAGGCTGAATTATCGAAAATTTTGGGACAATTCGAAATGCGTTTTTATGATTGCAGTAAATTGGCAAATATAGCATCATTTATGAGTTATCTTTCTTTATGTAAAAATATTGAGGAATTAGCTACTGAAATAGAAAATCAGTTTAATGTGAACTCATGTTCTGTTAAAAATGAGTTGGTGCAGATTAAATCAGATATACATCTCAAAGCTACATCGTCTGATACAAATTTCTGGTGTCTTATATCTGAAGATAAATATCAAAATCTGAGGGAAGTCGCCTTTCAACTGACGGCAATGTTTCGGTCAACTCACTTGTGCGAGTCTACATTTTCTGAAATGAAGATAATTGAGTCAAAATATCGCAATCGACTAACTGACGATCATATGTCATCATGCTTGCAATTAGCACTCAGTGGTTACGTACCATCTCGTGTGAAGTATGCTGAAGACATGCAGTGCCACGCTTCAAAGTCCAAAGTCCCTCCTTAGATAAGTTTAATACCATATGTAACTCTTTTGTTTTGTAACAACCAATAAACTCATAATTTTGAATAACTCTGAGTTTTTCATTGATATTATAAAGAAGAACCTAACTTAATCTAATCCAAACCTTGACTAGAATAATGTATCTTGTGCGGAAAGCTAATATCTATACATGCTACGGTACATCCTACCTAGTAGGTAGGGTGTATCGTGTATATACGACAACCCTGCATCACACATGCTTACGGCCCCTCAGAGTCGATCGTTAGTAGTCTAAAACTATTGAGGTAGATCGCCAGCAGTTCAAGTTTGAGCACCTCTGATCTACAGTATTTTTGTACTAATTTAGCAGCGATATCTCAGATTACTACATAATATAATTTCAAACAATATATCTTTTCCGTTTTTTATGTATAGTGCTCTAAAGAATATAATTCTCGAGGCAGCTACAGATTTTTCTGTTTTATAGATAGTTCACGGTTAAATAAAGTGGAGCAATTATCCTGTCTTCCTTTAACATCTGCTGCTGCTCGTATATATTTATTTTGAATCTACAATCGTGTTCAGGTACGGCTAGAAAATGTGATATATAAATTTCGTTACTGAACCATTGGAATATCGAAAAACTATAAACTTTGTTTTATTGGAAGCTCCAGTGCACGCTTATAGATATATACAAATACTATAATTTCTATTTGATGGCTAGCATAATTAGTTTTGAACATTTTTGCAATACTTAAATGCATATTATAGAATTTTCACAGGATACAGTTATTCATATATAAGTATATTTTGAATCTGCATTATGAACAAGTTACTGGGCCTTGATCAATTATAATATATTTTAATTAAATTAATTGTGGTTGATATTGACCTACAAAATTGTTGAAGTATCGAAAACTATAATATAAGCAGTACCCCTTATTCAATTAGATGGTGTTCACGCTTCTGGAAAAACGATCTATTCATTTTATTTCCCTGTTTTTGGATAGCATTTAACTTGTTCTTTCTGAATTGAGTTTCAGTGAAAGAATAGTTCTCCTTGTTTATCAACTATTCATAGACGCAACAGCTTTCACCATACAATGGCTCCATCATAAGTATACTTGAAAGGAATATATACCGTATACAGTACATTCTAATACAAACCAACCATCCTAAGAACCTCATTTGATTTTCTGTGAATTTTCTTGAAACAGGTCGATTTTTATTTGGGGGGGGGCGCATTTTTTGTTGCATGTTTCGTTCTCGCTCTATCAACCTCCTACTCCTGGCAGGCCTTACCACAAATTTTTGATAGGAAGAAGGGATTGTGGAATATCTTCCTGAAAGGATTTCCCCATTCTTTCTAACCTATGACCACGTTATTATTCACTTTCTAAAATCACATGTGGAGAATTGAATTAGAGAATCGATATTTATGTTTTATTTATGAAAGAAGCTGGTATATTGTTGTTGGAGGCCAGCCTTTGTATAATAAAAACAATTAATGTTTTGCGAGGAATTTTACTGAATAATTGTGATTCGTAACGTGTTTCGCGACACCGTAGCTACTTCAGACGAATGAATGTACAGAAATCATGACAACTATATACAGATAAAAAAAGGACATTATAAATACAAATGTTCTCAAGTAGTTGAAAGCTTATTGAGTTTCTTATTCTTAAGTGGTAATTGATGACAGGTATATCCAATGAAATTAAGGAATAGATTGCTCCCTGAAGAGATTCAATAGAGGTGAAGGGCTTACATCAAATTGTTCATTAATGAGTCTACCTGAGTATTTGTGTTTGTTGATTTTCCCACAGATCTACTTTCCAATATTGTTTATGTGTATGCAAAATTGCAAACTGTAGGTCGAAAGATTAATTATATTCTAGGAGATGGATTCTATGTGTTCTACCAAAGTAGAAATTATGACAAACATTGCAATTCAATCTATAAACACCTGATTTATTATTTTTTCTGATTTTATTGTTTTTAATATATTTGCCTAAGCTATTATAAGTTTGGAAAGCTATGGTGAAATTATTTCTACTCAAGAATGATTTCAGTTTATCACTTGTAATACCAACGTAGGTTAAGGTGTCGAATTTTTGTTTCAATTTATCGACAGGGTAAACATAATTCAATGCGATTCTATTTTGGTTTTTATTCAAGATATTATTTATTATTTTGGTATTATAACCAATATTATTAGCTATTTGTTTAATTAAATTTAATTCTTTTTGAAATTTTCTGGTAATAACGGGATGTTAATCAATCTATGAACAAAACTGTTGAATGCTGTCATTTTATGTTGATACGGATGTTTTCCGTCTTCATTCGAAATTGTTACGTCTAAGAAATTTATTGAATTATTGCTTTCTATTTCAGTCGTGGATTGAATTTTTGGATGTAATGGATTTATATAATTCTCGAAAATTTTCAACTGTCTATCTGTTATTGTGAAGCAAATAATGGAAATTGAGAACTTTCGAAAATTATATAAAAGCATTACATCCAAAAATTGAGTTCACAACATTTCACGTATGTGTTACTCCGCATTACAGTTTTATATTTTCTTCTGATTGTCACATGGAAAATTTGATAACTCGTTTTTCTTAAACCTAACCATTCAAAAGATTTTAACAATTGAAGTTTGATTATTTGAAGGTAAATTTTTCCTTTCTTAGGAATTTTATACCTCAATGAAAAAAATTATGATAAATTATAAAATCACAGATTTTTATTTTTGAAAATTTACTACTCTACAAAAATGGTCTTTCATAATTTTATGATTAAGTTAAGCGTTTAGGGATATTCATCATCGAACATCAATGCCTATCAATTTTTCAGTTTTTGATTAGTTATTCGAAAACTTTCAATTTAATTTATGACTATAGGATAAATTCACACAAATTTGTGTTTCTGTTATAAAAATAATTCCAATTAAAGTTTTACGTTCAAGAATTTGATAGAATGTTTCCATTCTAATAATACTGTGCACTGAATCTGTTATAGAAATCATTCATGCAGGAATGGATCTCTAAATCCCTCATTCCATAAAAAAAGCAACAGCACAAAAGCCATGGTTCAACAAAAATTGCGAAAAAGCCTCTGCAGCCAAGAGCAGAGCTTACAAGTCATGGAAGATAAATCCAACACAGTAAAGAAGAACAACCTTCGTATAAATACGGAACGTATGCAATCCGACATTTGCAAGAGCAAAAGCCAACTTCAACGAAATGGTAACTAAAAACTCCTTGAACAGGCAGGCGGGACTAGACAATTCTGGTCTATGGCGAAAACTGTCAGTGTTAATTTCTGCAAATCTGCAAAGTAGCATCATCTCCGAAAGAGAAAGCCGATCTATTTGCTCTTTTGTTCCCAAAGAATTCTGTGCTAGATTCATCTAACACAATACCACCGAACATTCCACCTACAAATTCTTCCATGGCAGAAATCTAGTTCAGAGTCCGCACTTTGAGACGGGCTACAGAGCAGCTGAACTGCATGAAGTCAGTTGGTCTAGACGAAATACCGCCAATCGTCCTGAGAAATTGTGTTGCCAAACTGGCACCCTTTATTAACTGTCTGTTTCAGATTTCTTATGAAAACCATTCTTATCCGAGCACCTGGAACATAACGGGAATTCAACCGATCCCAAAGAAAGGAAAGAAGTCCTCATCCCAAAACTACCGCCCTGTTGCACCTTTTACCATTATGTCGAAACTGATAGAGAGAGATAAACGATGGAATCATCAAATATCTTGAGTTGCAAGGAATTATTAAAGACCGTCAGTATGGTTTAATCAGGTAAAGTTGACAGGAGATCTGCTCGCCTACGCCACTCATGTTTGTATATCAACGATGGAAAATCATGGGTAATCTATTCAATAGCCCTTGACATCTCTTAAGCCTTCGATTGGGTTTAGCATGCAGCCTTGGTGAATAAGCTTGCTGCACATGGGCTTCCCGAAAAATTGCGGAGTCGGATAAGTAGCTTTATTTAAAAATAGATCAATACAAGTTGTGGTCGACGGTATATCATCTGATTGTTTCCAGTTGAAAGCAGGAGTACCTCAGGGATTCATTATTCTGCCAACCTATTTTCTGTTGCAGATGAACGATCTTCTGTCATCTACAGAGAACAAGATCTTCGCTTTTGAAGACGATTGTACACTGGTTTCGTCTTTCCATAGTCTGCGGCCGATTACAGCTGCAAAATCTCAGCGTCAACGATGTCAACAAATTAGCAACTTAAATTGTGACTTACAGAGGATATCTGAGTGGGGTCCGTTGAATCTGGTGAGCTTCAACGTGAGCAAGACGCAAGCAACAACGTTTTCTAGAAAGATCCCCGCTGGAGAACCTCTTCTAATGATGCAAGGCCAACAAATTGCCACCAAAGATTCGATGAACCTTCTCGGAATAACGGTCAACTCGGGGTTTTGTTCGCATGAACATGTATCAGCAATAGCTAATTCGGTATCAGCTAAACTTACTTTTCTTTTCAGAGCGAAGCGATACTTCACGTCATCTCAGCTGTTGCTTCTATATAATGCGCAAATTTGACCTGCTTTAGAATATTGTTCCCATGTATGGGGATCTGCGACCAAACATTCGTTGCGGATGTTGGATAGTGTGCAAAAACAGGCTCTGCGCCTCATCGACCACCTGGAGATCTCCAACCGCTGGCTCTCAGAAGACAAGTTGCTGACCTTTCTCTGTTTTACAGATACTTCCACGGAAGATGTTCCAAGGAGTTGAAAGACCTTGTTCCGGGAAAACTCATGTTTTGCCGTAACACTAGTCTGGCAAGGAGTTCTCATCATATGGCGGTATATTTAACGACCCATCGAACCTGTCTCTATAAGAATCCCTTCGTTTACAGGACAGGTGAGCTGTGGAAATTGCTTCCGTCCAACATCTTCCCAACATCCTACAATTTGGCCCTGTTCAAGAGGCGAGTAAACAGACACACCATTTCTTCCCAGGCACCCACTTATGTGAAGTAACAGGTTTGCCTCTTCCTGGGAAGCTCGCATAAGGAAAAAAGAATTGTTTTCAATTTCATCTTTGGTAATTCAAAATCTCAGTCGTGACGTTTGTTCAGTGCGTATTTTGAAAATTTTTTCCACAAAATATACATGAAATTTTCTTTGATCGGATTTTTATATTGAAGTCCATTACTTCCTATGTTTGTCTTTTGAAGCTAACACCATCTATGCATTTTTGCTTTCAACTACCTTCAGTATCTACCCGTTTAATACCGTTCTCTCAGTGATGCTGAAACTAATCATTGCATACATTATAAAATAATTATTTCCAAGTGAGTCTCATAATTATCACATAAATTTATTCATCATTAAATAACCCACAATGAATAAAGAAATTCGTTTTATCGGTATACCTGTACACATCTAACCTGATCCAACATGCTCTTGACTGAAAAAAAATTAAAAATAGTTTATAATATTTTTCTGTTCCTAAAAACTCAAATTTGTGTAAATTTTCCCAAAACTTATAAATTAAATTCAAATCTTTAAAATTATTGATCAAAAACCCAAAAATTGATAGGCATTGATGTTTCACGATCAATATCTCGATTACGCTCAACTTTATCGAAAAATTATAGAAGACCATTTTTCTATAGCAGTAAATTTTCTACAAAACTATGGGTTTTTTGATTTTTACTGTTTTTTTTTTCACTGAGTTCTGAAATTCAACAAAAATGAAAAGATTCACCTTCAAACAGAGAAATTGCAAGAGGTTTTTTTGTAGAACATTCAAGTTCCTACGAAATCTATGAAGTGAAATATATTTTCAAGTTGTTGAAATCGCGAAATCAATTTTTCTATGTGATTATAAAAACGAAATGGAAAACTGTCCGGCTGGGTACCTCTCCGTTACAATTAAGAGCTCATACTTGGAGAGACTTTCATAGATGTCTAGAAACCTCTTTTCCAAAGTACCAAACAAAAAGAAAAGTATTTTGTTTTTACCTAGCCCCAGTTGTCTATTATTAACAACAACGTAAACAACTCGACTCCCAGAAGCAGTAAGTATGAAATCGAGATTGGTAGTAAGCGATCCTAATACTCTTTCTAATCACTTCAATCATCATTTACTAAGTATCTCATCTGAAACGCTTCAGAGAATACAATATAGGAAATCAAGGGGTGGGTTGCTTCCTCCTGCTAACTGGGTTGCCAGTCTATGTTTTCAACTCCTGTTACTGAAACGGCAGTTTTTAACGTTATTCAAAGTGCCAAAAATGTTCAAATTTCAGTGGCTTTGACAACGTCACTATGAATCGCCACCCTAGTATTGCCAGTTCTAACACTCTTGATCAATAAATCAATGTCTGAAGGAATATTCCCAGCCATACTAAAAGTTGCCAGGATTCTAATGATTTTCAAGAAAGGAAACAAAAGAATAACAGAAAATTACAGACCCATCTCATTGTTGCCTGCTATTTTTTAAATATATGAGAGAGTTTTATTCAATAAAATGGTTTTATTCCTTGAAAAATATAATATTCTTACTAATTCTCAACATGGATTTCGTAAAGGTAGATCCACTCAAACAGCCATTATAAATTTCATTAATCAATTATATGAATCCATAAATGAGACTGAAGATCCTATCTCTCTGATAGAGTTCAATTCGTAGATTTGGATGGTTCGAAATCAACTGTTGCAAATATTAAAAGTGGTGTCCCTCAGGCATCAGTACTGGACCGCTTCTTTTTTTACTGTTCGTGAACGATATGCCAACTATTTTGAACGGGCTTGGTAGTTTGACCATTTTTGCTGATGACAATTCAATATTTTGTGCTGATACATCTATTACTGGAACAACAAATTCTCAAAATTTTCTGAACAAATTTTCCTAGTGGTTCGATGACAATCAGTTGTTCTTAATGAACGTGTCAAAAACGGTATTTCTTAAGTTTTCCCTCAATAATTCAATTGCTACTAATTCATCTAGTTACTTACTGAGAGTAAACAATCAATCAATCCAACAGGTTCAGTCAACGACGTTCCTAGGCATCACAATTGATCATAATCTTGGCTGGTGTTACTACATCAATCAATTGTGTTGTGTGCTATCTCTTGCATGTTGTGCTTTGCACAGATTGAGTGTGTCAACTAATAGGGAGGTGTATCTGTTATATTATCAGGCACATTTTAGATCCAGGATTACGTATGGGATTTTGTTTGGGGGTGGTTCTCAATGCTGTGACAGAATACTCAAGTTGCAGAAGAGAGCTATTAGAAATATAATAGGAGAGTCTCGTAGAACTTCATGTAGGAGTCTCTTCCGAGATTTAGGCTTATTACCGTTGGCTTGTATATATATTTCAGAATGATCTAGGTATGTAAAACGTAATTTTAACTTGTTTGTGCCAAATGGATTTTTTCACTCATATGATACACGAACATCGGAATTCCTCGCCATACCTCAACACACTTTATCTAGCTATAAGAAGGGACCCAAATATATGGGAATTAGAGTATTTAATGCTCTACCCCAACAAGTTATGGTGATCAATGATATAGGACAGTTTGGAATAGCAGTAGATAGATTTTTGCTCTCAAAATATTTCTATACATTATGTGAATTTTGCAATTATAATTATAGAATATAAGGTGTTCATTTATTATTGGAATTTTCTCTTCTTTTCTTGTTGACATATCCCATACTATGTTACCTGCATTGATTGTAATTGTATTGTAATATTTGTTGTCAGAGGACAATTGATTAATTATTATCGTGGACTTATCTGTTTGTAATGTTCCATCCTTAATAATAAATTTTTTATAGTTGTTTGTAGCTATCACTTGGTCTTGAATGGCGATATGGAATCCTTCTGTTTCCACAAATAATTCTCTTTTCATCGACCATTTGTTGTAGGCTTCTTTGTCGATATGTGGTTGATTAATCTCATGGTGATGTCATCCATGCAATTCTTTCCCTGACCTTGTTTTTCAGTATCTGATAGGAACGGAAGATTCAGCAGGTCATCTTTGGTAGCAAGATTTAGAGGTGTATTTCCCTTATCAGCCAACGATACCACTCTATGGAGGTCAGAAGTGAGAGCTTTTGCTGAGAAGAATTCTCTGAGATTTTTTATCTGTTCGGTGTGTAAATTGACAACATCTATTAATCCGCGTCCTCCTTCTTTCCGCTTCAAAGTTGTTCGTATCACAGACGATTTTGGATGATGATGTACTTTGTCAGCATCGTTCGGGTCTAACTTTGAATATCATCCAGTTCTGTTTCAGTCCATCTGATTATTTCAAATGAGTAAAGCAACACTGGAATGGCGTAGGTGTTAATTGCCTTGACTAGATTCCCCGAGTTCAACATTGACATCAGCACAGTCTTCAGACGCTGACTGTATTTTGAACAAATCTTCTCCTTTGACTGTTTTTGGTGTAGTAATCTGGCTTGTTGGTATCCTAGATATTTGTACGTTTCGCCATCCCTCATGTACTGTATAATATCACCGGTTGGAAGTTGTGTTTCACCATCTTTGACTTTCCCTCTTTGAATGTTCAGGGTCTTATAATTTTCAATCCCCAATATCATTTGAAAATCTGCCGAGAACTAACTGACAGTTTTCAGCAGATTATCCAATTTTTTCTTGTTCGAAGCATATAACTTGATGTCATCCATATACAGCAGGTGAGAGATTGTATGATAGTTCCTACCTGTTTTCATCCTAAATCCGTATCCTGTTGTATTGAGCATTGAGGACAATGGGTTCATAGCTAAACAGAACCATAATGGACTCAAAGAGTCTCCTTGAAAAATTCCTCTTCGTATGGGTATCTCGTCGGTTTTAATTGACTTATTGTTCATGTTGACCTGCAGAGACGTGCGCCAGTGTGTCATTGTTGTCTTCAAGAATTCTATCAGGGCTGAATGAATTTTGTATATCTGCAATACTTCGACAAGCCAAGAATGAGCGGTACTATCGAATGCCTTCAGATAATCGAGAAAAGCTGAATGAACATTGCGATGTCCGACGTGTGCCTGTTTCATTACCACATAATCAATGATGAGTTGTTCCTTACACCAGTGGTGTTTCTTTCTGCATCCTTTCTGCACCTCAGCTAATATATTATTGTCGTCAAGGTGTTGGTATATCCGATTGGATACGCCTTAGGTGAGTATTTTGTAGAGTGTTGGCAGGCAAATGATTGGCCTATATTGAGACGGATCCTGTGTTCTATCGCTCTTAAGAAGCATATATGTTAAGGCTTGTGTTAGGAAAGTGGGTGTTTTCATGGAGTGTTGAAAAACATACGTGAGCTGTTTCTCTAGGGCTCCATGGAACTTATCAAACTTCTTGTACCAGTAGTTGTGGATATTATCTATACCTGTGGCCTTCCAATTATTGGTCGCTCTAACTACTGTTGTGATTTCTTCCTCGGTTATTCCTTCGAAGTCCATATGTTTGATATCAAGGCGTTCTTTTTTCATTTGTGATCCATTCTGCATTTTTATTGTGTTCTTTGGGGTTCGACCATAGTGATGACCAATAGTCGGTCAAGCACTGTGCGTCAGGTACTTTTCTGTTATTGTTGGTCCCAGTTTTGTTATTTCCCTCATAAAAATTGGCCGCACTTCGGAGGAACCTTTGGTTTTGGTGTTTTCTTTCAGTACACTTGACGTATCTTGAAAGCCTCTTTGATTTTGCTCAGAGTTTCTGCTTTAAAGTGTCCATATACACGCCGATGAGTTGTTTGTGATCAGGGTGTTTTGTGATCGTACCAATTTTTCTATGAATTTTGCGTATTGCGGGATTTCAAGCGCCTTGATGGCTTTTTGTTTCTCAGGAATTCTGTGAGGCGACCGATCTCAGCTCTAATATTGTCAATATCCTTCTCCAGTCGATTTTGCTCTGGTAGTTTTCTGACGCTTCTTGGCTCAAATCGAATCAGAGTTGTGGAGACTTGTTGTTTGTGTAGTCGAAGAACCGCTACCTCTCCACAGTAAATCAAAGTGTGAATTTTCTCCAAGGAGTTCTGGTCAGTGTATTCTTCAAACACAGAGTTGATGCTGGATAGGAAGATATTGGTGTTCTTGTTCGTCTTGAGTTCGGGCAGTTTAGGTCGTTTAATTGGGTTTTTACCACTGAGTTCAGTTATTGCTCTGTTGAGTTCTGATCGTGCTAAATACATAAATTCGTTCTACTGGCTCGTCTCAGGGGGGGCGCTCTATGTTGATATTCGTTTCCATGGCTTCGATGTTATCTGTAACACTTTCATTGACGGTAGGTATACTGTTATGAGTATCATCTTCACTTCTAAGCTCCATTATGACCTCTTTTCGTATGCTTTGCAGCGTTTCTGAAGATAGTAGCCTGTTATTATTATTATTAATAGGCGTATAGGCAGAACTGAATATCCAAATACATAAAAATGTCATTTAATATTCTATTGTTCATGAAGGTAAAATCAACAAAGTATTGGAATATATTCAGATAAAACCCAACGAAGAAAGCTTTTGGGAACGGGCCGTTCCATAGCCACTAAGATGCAGAAAGAACACCTTATAATATCTAAAGCAGACAAAGGCAACAGCATAATAGTTCTAAATAAAGATATATTGAAAACATTAAAGATCAGGGAATAACTAACTGGCCCAACGAAATCATCCATAAAGGTGTCAATGGGTCTCTGGAACAGGAACACCATCTAGCGCTACAGTATGAGAGAAATAAAAACTCTTTCCGATGAACCCTCAATCACCGAAAATGTATGAACTGATCAAGCTACATTGAGAAGAAAAATCTGTAAGTTAATAGAACTCCCGAACTTCCGCTCACAAAATAGCATTTTGAATTCCAATGACCTCACAAAAAACTCTTCTCACTCAAAATCAGTCCCTATCTCAAGCTTCGTTCCTTTGATTTGAAAAAAATGTACATGTACCCAAACATTCAAACACATGAATGTCTACCTTTAGTCTCAGATATTTTACAAAAACCTACACATTTCCACAAATTCCTTCTGAAATTTATAAGCTATCAAAAACGTTTTTCAGTTTCAAAATGAATTCTTTGAACGAAAATTACGACTTACTATGAGATCTCCACTTAGCCCCATATTGTCAAATATTTTCATGGACAACTTAGAAAACAAATAAATATCTCCCCTATTGATGTGTTTTCGAAGTTGTCCATGAAAATATCTGACAATATGGTGCTAAGTGGCGATCTCATAGAAAGTCGTGATTTTTGTTCAAAGAATTCATTTTGAAACTGAAAAACGTTTTTGATAGCTTGCAAATTTCAAAAGGAATTTGTCATATTGTCAGATATTTTCATGGACAACTTAGAGAACACATCCATAGGGGAGAGAGCACAGTCGACACACAATCATAAAATGTTTGAAGCTCCACATTGGAATTTGTTATTTTTCAAATTATTGAAGTCCTGGTAAAACTGTTGTGGAAATCTGAAATATCGGAAAACTAATAATTTAAATTGTACATGTAGCACATATATAGTTTCATTCGATTTTGTAAATACAAAATAAACATTGCGAACTTTATTAACATAATCAAATTCAGAATTATAAGCATTAAAATACTTTCAAATTTCATTTTATATGGAAGCGACTATACCAAAACGGTTTGACATTATCATAATTTGCAGGTGTTTACACTGATCGTAACAGCCCTTATTTCACGGTGATATAGGGCCATATGTTGAGGCTGTCACCAGTTACGACGCGCTCGATTTAACAGGCTTGCGTTTATGTATTTTAACTACATGGAACGGACACAAATGCACCAGTGCCCATCGAATTACTTGCGTTTATTGAATCCATTTCAGGACCGCCAGGCGACATAAATATGTATACAGTTTACGAGTAGGAAACAAATCATCCCCATTCCTATATTTCTATCCATTCTAGTCGCCTCCTTTCATCAATTACATACCTGCACACGCAGACTGTGTCGCCATGCCTCTGTGACAAAGTGTGACGTAAACTAATAAATTATTTCCGATTGAGCGATTCGTTTAACTGGTTATTTTATTTTCCGTGAAAAATATAGAATTTTCTCTGGGGTATTGAATCGTTTTTTTCAACAAATTCTCATTGGTGGGCGAATACTCAGCCCACAGTAGATTATACTTATATTTTTCAACTAAAAGGTAGGTGGAACATGAAAGGCCCCAGTAACAAATAAACAGTATTTATTAGTTTATATACTCGACAAATGGAACAGACAAATTTACAATTAACACTTTGTTCCATTGTAAAACATATAAATTACTTTTTTATTCTAAATTTAATCATTTTTTACTTGTGATGGACAGATCCCCATACAAGACCAATATTTTGGATTAAACGTAAAACTTAAGACTTGAGCTGTAATAATCAAAATATCTGCTTTTACTAAAACATATACAAACAGATCTAGCGTTTTAATGAAACATTAAATGTTTAACGTATCATAATTTTCTTTAAGAAACTCAGCGAACATTCCTTGAACAGCATAATAGGACTAGGATTATATTGATGGAAATTATTTGAAGATTATAGTACTGATTATTATATCGATATCTATTGAGTTGCCAGTGCGTTTCAGAGTGAAATTATAAACAAAAATCAACTATAAGTGTCTTCTTATGGACCCGTTTATTGTAAAACCAAAATGTTGCTGTGAAAGCCAAACTGACGATTACCATCTATGAAAACCTTTTATTATATTTAATGAAAAAGTAGACACTACAGACTAAGTACCCTAATTCAATGGCACATCTTAAAATGCCTTCGTTCCATGTACTACTTTTTTTTCTAAGTTCTAATCCTGATATTCTTGAAATTTTGAATTGTATATATAAAATTTAATCATTTGTTCAATTATCGAATTATTCTTAGAGCGATATTTACAGACATAATCTTTCCATCAGAAAGAATTTAAAGATATATAATATAATAATTTCAGAAGAAATGTATATTCAGTGTGACTTAAAGAGTTAATAACGCTAATAACTAATCTATAACACTGAAGTCGTAAAGCGAGTATTTTTTCTGGATGGGAAGGGTTTGAGGAAGGTCCGTGCCAAATTTGGAGCCCCTAGCTCGAACGACGGAGCCCTGAGGATATTTCGAAAATTTTCGCCGAAACGTCACTGAGAGCGAACGGAAAGTCGAAACGGCGAGATTTCTTCGGAATCGGAAACTTCGATCTTTCGGAAAGCGATCGGAACGATCGATCGAGCGAAAATTCATAAGCCTCGAAAAAGCGAAAATAAAAAAGGGCCTCCGATTTTTCGAGAGTGGAGGGAATAATTTTGTCGGACTTTTATGTCTATACAATTTTTTCCGTAGCGTTCGATCGTTTCAAAACCTGGACGAAGAGGAACCTCGAGTTTCGCATGTTGCGCCGCAATAGTTTCATTCCCGTTAAACCACGAGAAAACTGGAAAATCTCCGATCCAACGAAGGGCTATCGGCGGACTTTTGCAAAATTTCCGTTTTCCTCATTCCGAATATCTCCGACGGCCAGCAATTAACGAACCTCCAGCTGTCAAAATAAGTGGTTTTCTTTCATCCGTCCTACTTATACGGGGTTACCGGCAGAATGGAATCGGCTATCGAACGATTCCTACATATCTCGAAATAGGAACCGCGAATCGTTACTCTACGACTCAATTTTCGAATTTGGGACAATTTTTGAGACCTAGAATTTCGAGAAAAAGACCGGAAACACGGTGGCGGAGTCAGTCACTCTCCTACCGCCACTTAGATCGCTATCTAATGTCGGAAGTGAGCTTTACCAACGTGTAAAATTTAATGCTCTCTTTCTTTCGAATGAAAATAGTGAGATGGAAATAGTTGGTATTGACAATATTAGACGGAACGAAATATCTCTCATCTAATCGAATATAACCTTATTTCAATTAGTCTTATATTCGATCTGTCAAAATAAGTAATTCCGAATTTTATTTGAATGAAAAGTTCGACGAAACTTGAAATAAACTTTTAGAGGTAAATGCACATAGTTTGATGTTTATTTTATTCATTTTTATGTATATTTTGCTTAAGGAAAGAAATGACAAATTCTCCAAATTCATAAATTTAACAACTATACTCAATAATGTGATTCAAATAGAATGTTATAATAAAAAGAAGTTAAGGAGACTCACAATAATGTTTGAAAGGTCAGTGAATGTAATTTGAGGTTTCTTTATGTATTTTAATGTATATTTTCTTTCAGCATGCTCAAGAAACGTACTCAGAATTTATATATTTCATTTTTCTCTCATGGTTATTCTTACCTCTATGCACTGATAGATTTCCTGGTATTACTAGGATTTTTAACGAATCAATTGGAACTATTCTACAAAATGATGGGATATCCTTGGAGTTCCTATTAATAGGTACTGAGCTCTTTTGTATAATAATATTTTTTCTGGAAGGAACTCGATAAAGTTTTCGTTAGGTCATTGGAATTATGTATCATATGAAATTTGAAAGCTATCCACTAAAGGCTATATCTGTATTAAAATATTTCAAACTTGATGTCAATTAGACCGTGCCATTTCAAATTGAATTTTCGTTTCAGTTTATTCGAGAAGAAGTAAGTTTCTATTCTACAATTATCCAAATGTGAAAGTCAAAGAGATTCAATTTGTTTGACAATGTTCAAGTTTGAACCAAAGAAAATAAGATCTCAAATTTGCACGAAAGGTAATTATTATGAGTTCCTTCTATTCATTAATCATAGTTACTGTTTCTCAGGAAATTTCATTAAGGTTGTTAAACGAATGACAGAAATTCCTCATTGATTTAAAGTTGAAAGTCTCTCTGTTATAGGTTTTTAATAGTCGGAAACATGGTGTTCAAATATGTAGAAGTTGCATACGAAGTTTCATTTTGTACAACCACAACTTTCAATCCAAGATTTATGAAAGTCATAGGAAACATGCTGCTGCTTATCTGAATCAATCTTTGGAAATAATTCAACTACTACTTGGAGAATGTTAAGAAATTTGACAATTTTAGTAAAAGGTAGTTGTACTATAAGTATTTTATATATATTCGTGTAAAATGAGTACGTTCATCACGTAATATGGAAATATGAAGTTGTCTTAATGCAATTTCTTCCTTTCCTTTTCGTTTCACAGTATATTATAAGGTTTCATTAGAAAATATTGAAGAGAAGTAGAATTGAAGAATATAAATTTCAATTATGAGAGCAAGTTTACATGAAGCTGACATTCTCGAAACCAACTGCCTACTTGACAGTTAAGAATCTAGGAAATTAACAGTTACAAGAAACAGTGTTACTGAAACTGATATATAGTCAACATCATTGTATTGTATATAAGCGTCCATCATAAAATTTACAAATTTGTGAATGTTTCAATCTCATTTCTGCTTTTCACGAGAATACTTCAATGTAGAAGATTTCTGGTAAGCAAATTGTGTGAATTTTGGTGAATTTGAATTTATGCAAAATAGTTATGTATAGGGCAATCACATAAGGTGAAATTTCTATGTATCCAATAGTGTTCCTTTATTTGATTACTAGTTTGTCATTTTTGTCTTTTGGATACTCTCAAGAAGTTTCAATTTGAGAAGAACTTTCATTGATATACTTGAGGAGTAATTCTTTCATCTTGCTGTTTTAAGCTCATATTTATTTATTATAATTCATGAATCTTATTCGACTCATATCTTGTCTGATTCGAATCAGAACTGTTAAGTAAAAATTAGTAAGTTGAAACTGTAGATCTGCATATATCGATCTTCCTGAAGTATATATTTAATACTATTAGAACTCAACATTTGGGATATTGTGAATTAATATTTGAGTTGTTGATGATTCAATTTTTATGCCTAAAGAGTGATTGAACAATTTGTTTTTTGAATCAATGTTGGAATTTTTCTAATTTCATCTTATGCTAGCTCAATTGGAGAAAGTTGAGATTTACAAATTGAATGTATCTCTTTGAATTGGGATAGTAGTGAATAGTGCTGAAATTTGTATGGTTGATGAGTCAGTATCCATAAAACAATACTAGAAGTTGCGATAAGGATGTGTTAGGCAATATATGAAACAGTTTCATTTCGCTAAGAACATATGAACTGATGAGTATGAAGATCAGTGAATATAATGAGGCATTCAGTATAGATAGAGTTGGATATAAAAGTTCAGTATATTTGGAGTTAAATATATTAGGCGTATAGTATATAAGGCATTTAGTATATTGGGCGTTTAGTTTATTAGCTGTTCAGATATAAATGATGATCTTAATGGGCTCACTAATGATATTATAAACAGAAAATCTTGTTTCAACATCTGGTACGTATTTATAACTAAAAGCTAACTGTTCATATTCTCATGATTAATAAATGTGAGGCCCATGTACCTTTTTAAGCCTAACCGTCAAATATTTGATTGGCTTTATAAAGAACAACCGGAAATCTTAACCTTCCAGCGGGCGCTCGGGTGGCTTTTTGGCCACCTTCTTTCGAAACCCTGTCTTTAATGGCGAAAAGGCTGCACAGTAAAACGGCCACCAGTGGTACTCCCTAATTACACGCTAAGACACCAGATGGCCTGCAAGAGATACTTTTGAACTATACTAGCTCTCCGTAAATCAGTTCGAGACGACACCTTCCGGCGGCAAAATCGCCGCTTTGCGCTTTAACGGGAACTAATTTTTTTTTTGTTTTATTAATTATTTCACATTGATTTAATGTATGTATATTGTACTTTTAAACATAGGCTTGTTTCCACCCCCTCTCTCTATCAACTAATTTCAATTACGTAATTTTCTTTTGTGGTGAACCTACTAGTTTTTTCTTTATTTTATCTCTCTGTTTCATTTCCAAGTTTGCAATTATTCATTAGTTTATCCCTTTTGGGTTTTTAGACATCGCCCGAGTACTCCAAGAATTGGAGGACGAAGATTCAAGGCAACATGGGGATGAATTGGCTGATTACATGTACGATCTGGCTGACGGAAACACAACAGAAGATAGGCGATTATATCAGGTGCGCTTTCCTAATCGAGTAACACCAGAGAGACGAACGTTCTCAAGTATCCACAGAAAGTTTGGGAAAACTGGTACTTTTACTGCAAATAAATCATTTAAAAGGTGTAACTCAAACGATGAGAACTCTAGGTATCGAGGAAGCAGTTTTGAATTGTATTGATTTGAATCCTCGAAAGGATATGAGAAAAAATGAAAATCAGTTGTATATTTCACATATTCTACGACTTTTTATTTTACCGGTTTCATATTCAGAGCGTCCAAACTCTACTTCCTCAAGATTTTGCTTCAAGACTGAATTTCTGCCGAGGGTTCTTAGATAAGACTAGAGAAAATGCTCATTTTGATGGTGAAATAATGTTTACAGATGAAGCTAGCTTTTCGAGAACTGCTATCACAAATTTTCACAATAGTCATTATTGAGCTGAGGAAAACCCCCATTTGATGGAAGAATCTCATCATCAAGAACAATTCTAACTAAATGTCTGGCTCGGAATAATAGGAAATTATTTGATTGGGCCATTTATTTTGCCTTACAGACTAAACGGTCCCGCTTATCTGCAATTTGTTGAGGAGGAGTTACCTTTATTGCTCGAGGATGTGACACTTTTGGTTAGAAACATAATGTGGTTCATGCATGACGGGGCACCAGAACATTTTAGTGGAGAAGCTAGATAATTCTTGAATAAAACATTGAAGAACCGATGGATAGGTTGGGGTGGGCCAGAACCATGGCCTCCTAGGCTTCCAGGATTAAATGGTTTAGACTTTCTCTTATGGGGATATCTCAAAAGATTAGTTTATACCACTCCAGTGAACAGTGTAGAAGAATTGGGAAATCGAATTATAACCTATATAGACACGATAAGAAATACCGCAGGAATATTTCAAAGAGAAATCTAACCTAACCTAACCTATAGTGACACGATAAGAAATACCGCAGGAATATTTCAAAGAGTGCATGATAATATGAGAGGAAGGACAGAGGCCTGTATTCTTGCAGGTGGAGGACACTTCCAGCAATTCATTTAATTTTTAATTGTCCTTTTTGTTAGTTTGATATTGAATAAGTATAAGTTTAGTCTCAGATGACGATCTATCAAATAAAAGTAAATTTTGGGCATACCTATCGAGTATTTCTATTATTTTTTTTCATTTAGCGAATAACATACAATTCAAATAATTCAAATTCAATAATTTTTCACTCGAAAACGGTTGGAGGTACGAAAAAACTGAAAAAACTATACTATACTAACTCATGTAATACTTGTTTTAATTTTCATCATACGTACAAAGGGGGGCATGGGGGATCTCCGAATAACCAGAGGGGGGCGTGGAACCAAAAGTTTTGGAACTTCTGGTCTAAATGATTAGTTGGTTCTCGCCATACCATAGGGACTGCAAAAGACATGCTCTTTCTCTTCCCGTTCATTCATCCACTGCACGAACTATAAGCTACAATTAATACAGCACACATGGTGAGCCCACTGCTCATCTGGATCTGCCATTGAAACACAAAAATATAGGAAGTGTGCTTTTTTAAATTTTCAGAATATGGTCTGCCTTGTGACTTCACCATAAATTTTCCACAAATATAAAATTCGTTAGAAGAAATTTTGCAACTGCCTCGTGTTTATCCAGACATTTTCGTAGCTGAAACATTTTCTTCTCTACACACAGAAAACTTCTCAGTTTAAAGTCAACAGAAGTATGATTCTCTTATGTTTATGTATACTATAGTAAACAACACGGTTCAAATATAAAATTCATTCCATTCAACCATCCCCTCATTACATTTACTACCTGCGAATGTGAAAGCTCGAGGGGTTGCTAGTTCCCTATCGGGCGCCTACCTAGGTGGCGGATCGCGGAATGCCTCCCAGATATGGGTGGTACCGGAGAAATGAAATAACCGGGGCAAACCAGAACTAGCACTGAATAATGACAACTGGTTGTTCACAACTGACTTCAGGCACAGACTACGGAAGTTCAATTAGCTATCAGATAACAAACAGCGTGGTAACAATCACAGAGCGGTGTTTATACAGCGGTACAGAAAGCAACGGGAACCTACTGTACTATTATTTCCCCAGGAAAAATCTACATCACCATGGCTAGAAATCGAACAATGGCCACTAGTCCTGGGATGCCCTTAAATGGGGGAGGGGTGCGCAAAATCTCCCGGCTAGCTATGAAGATAAAATCGGAGCATGAAATATCTGTAGCATGTACGGAGCTAGGAAGACACATAACACGTTACAAGAGATGAAAAGGAACGGCATTTCATTTTTTGGTATTAGTGAGATGAGATAGCCAAAAACTGGCAAATGCTATGTAGATCAATA
The DNA here is from genome assembly GCA_013387265.2 of Cryptolaemus montrouzieri. Taxonomy (NCBI): domain Eukaryota; kingdom Metazoa; phylum Arthropoda; class Insecta; order Coleoptera; family Coccinellidae; genus Cryptolaemus; species Cryptolaemus montrouzieri. Next base: position 68,771,176 of record JABFTP020000103.1, read on the forward strand.
TTCAGTATATTGCTCTGGACAAGATACTGCTCAGCATTAAATGGAGTGGGTTTCATAGTAAACAAAAATGTTGAAAAGTCCATAATAAATTACTTGCCTAGATCAGACCAGGTTGCTCTTTTGGAGATAAACACCAGACCCTTCAAGCTCAATCCACTCCAGGTCTCTGCTTTGCACTCTGAACATATAAATGCTGTAGTGGAAGTATTCTATGAATATGTACAGAAATCTGTTGATCAAACGAATCCTCAACATGTGACAAAAGTGATGGAGGACTTCAACGCGAAAGTGGGAGAAGGAAGAGACATAAACGTTGTTTTAGAGTTCGGCTTAGGTGTAAGGAATGATAGAATGGTCCAATTTCACCAAAAAAAAATTGCATGGCAGTGTCGAATACCTATTTTGAATTACCTCCTAGAAGACTCTACACAAGGAAGGTCCCAAAAAATAATCCAGATAGAATTATATTATATAACATCAGTTAAAACGTATCCAGGTGCAAACGTACTTAGTAACCATAACCTCTTAGAAGTTGTAATAAACCTTCGCCTAAAAGCCAATACACGACAACTCAAAACACAACGGAAGGACTTCAGAAAATTATTCGAACCTGAAGTGAAACATCAAGTTGCTCAAGACTTGGCTAATCATTTTCCAGAATGCAACAAAAGAGAACATGAAAATTCACAAGAAAAATGGGAAAACATTAAACATATCACACAAAACTTCACCAAAACACACCTTCAAAGTGAAGGAAATCAGAAGTCGAAGAAGAAAATGACAGAAAGAAAACTCGAAATAATGGAAAAAAGAAGAAAATTGAAGAATGAACATACTGATAGATATAAAGAGAAACACAAGGAAATTCTAAGAGAAATAAAAAGGGCTGAAGAAAATCGTTTCCCAAAGAATGCATAGAAATTGAAAATATACTTTCGTTTTTTCAAGGAAATAAGAATAACCACTAGCCTTGGTTATCGAACAAACCTTCCAATATTAACAAACGACTCTAGTAACTTGGTGAACACTGTCTAGAAAGATTACGTGAGTAAACTCTTTGATGGTGTCAGAAGTGCAAATCGTGAAAAACACAAACTCTACTAGGACCACTTATAACAAAACATGAAGTGGAAAAGCAATGGCGTGAATGAAGAACATAGAAATATCTCAAAGCAAAAAGTTACCATATGCGAGATTTCGCAATGTGTAGACACATCGAAGAAAATTATTATTCAAGGAACAATATTCAACCTTCCGTAGAATGTTAAATATCCTCCCTTGAAGGAGCTAGTTTTCCGATCAGATGTCACGAATAGAAACAATGGACTGCAGTTTCGGTCTCGTTTGATCTTGTCAGCATTGTCTACCCATTCGTAACACCAGGCTAAGCCGTTACCTACTCATCTTAATTCGTTGGAGAGAACGTTAGCATGTAAATGTCCCTGCACCCTCCAACGAACAGAAACAGAGGCTAACTCACCATCTCCCCGCGAAACGGTGAAAACAAAGAATAGATAAAACAGGAAAACGTTAAGTGGTCACACTATTTCGATAACAGACCGCCATGTGACACTCAAGTATCAGACAGAAGCGTCCTTCGAAGAACCGACGCTCCTCATTCCTATGTGGTTTACAACCAGGCATACCCAAACAACTCAAAACAAAAAACTATATGCGAGATTTCGCAATGTGTAGACAGATCGAAGAAAATTATTATTCAAGGAACAATATTCAACCTTCCGTAGAATGTTAAATATCCTCCTTTGAAGGAGCTAGTTTTCTGATCTACTCTTCATAATCACCGTTTTATCTGCACTTTGTTTTCACCGTTTCGCGGGGCGATGGTGTGGTAGCCTCTGTTTCGGTTCGTTGGAGGGCGCAGTGACATTTACATGCTTACGTTCTCTGCAACGAATTGAGATGATTAGGTAACGACATAGCCTGGAGTTACGAATGGGTAGACAATGCTGACGGGGTCAAACGAGACCTAAACTGCAGTTCATTGTTCCTATTCGTGACATCTGACCGTGCTGTACACTGCTCTGTGGCCCCGGTTGACGGTGATTATGAAAAGTAGATCGGAAAACTAACTCCTTTAAAAGAGGGTTCTTAACATTCTACGGAAGGTTGAATATTGTTCCTTGAATAATAATTTTCTTCGAAGAACATAGAAGCCTGCGGTGCAGACGAAATACTGGTAGAGGTGCTGAAACTGTTTAATGAGGAAGGCATAGATAATCTAATCAAGATTTTTAACACCTTTTATGGGTCTGGATATCTTCTAGAAGAATGGCTTCACTCGACCTTTATTGTCCTAACCAAGAAATCAACGGTGCGGAAATGTGAAGAAAACAGAACCATCTGATTAATTCATACACTGACATTATTCCTGAAAGTTATACATGAGCACATATACAGAAAACATGAAATCCATATCAGTAACACTCAGTTTGAATTTAGAAATGGATCGGGGACAAGAGTGGCACTTTTCTCAGTGCAAGTTCTAATACATATGCATGTTTCGTGGATTTTGAGTAAGCGTTTGACAAGGTTAAACACGGTAAAATGATCGATATTCTGAAAAGTACCGGAACGCATGAGAGTGATATTGGAATAACCGAAAACTTATACTGGGGCCAGAAAGCTGCAGAGAGAGTGAGAAATAGACTTACGGATGAGATAAACATGCGACGAGGAAACATTCAGGGTTGTGTGTTATCACCCTTGTTGTTCAATGTATACTCGGAAGAACTCTTTGCCGATGCATTTGAGAAATTTTCAGGAGGTACTTCTTTTAATGGAGAGCACATCAATAATATCTGATACGTTGACGACACCATTCTTTGGGCAGACACATTTGAGGGTATGCAGGCACTATTAGAAGTATTGACAGAACATGGTAGTGAATACGGTCTCAACATGAAGATTTCAAAAACCGAATACATGATTATTAGTAAAAGTAATAGTGTCAATCAACAATTAGTCGTCAATAACAAGACGATACAGGAAGTAGAGCATTGTTCAATACAGAGTATTGAAATTGTATTGTATTGAAAATTATTTATTATTTTAGTACAGTTCTCTACATCATCTCACGAATATTTTAATGGTCGCACACCTGATTCATTGCAATTCTGGCAACTCCATTTATTAATTTATTAACCCATCTGTTCAATCGGAGGAAAACCAGAACTTCTAAAAACTAGAGAATTCTCTACAATTCTTGCCGACCAATAAGATGTTTTCTCTACCCCCAACTTTGGGGTAGGGGCCAATGATTTGCATTTTAAAATATCTTCCCACTTTTTAGGAAGTCACTGTATTTTGTTG